>CM037936.1:16253503-17546003 GCA_021346845.1 Apeltes quadracus
TGTGTCGTTTGGGTAGGCCACTGTCTGCTGACACCTCCTCAGTATGTAAGAACCATCTCTCACATTGCATTATTTAAAGGTGGAGATGGAGACACAGACGGGAGACGAACGAGGGGAGGGAGAGGAATATTCAGGTATCATTAGACAAAGTCTCTCTATGTATCTGAGTTATAAGCCACTGCAAAACTGGGCTAATTACAGCTATCTATCCTCCCTCCATCCACCTCTTCATTTCCCATGTGCTTTCTCTTTTCCTCCTTCTACCATTGTCTCTCCAAACCCCCCCCATCCTCCCCCTCACGGTCCCCGTCCTCCTGCTAGAGTTAACAACTTGCCAGGAGAAACATGATTAGCACAGTGGAGGCCTGAGAACCACAGTTTGCTGGGAAAAAGACACATAACGGCGGTTTTACCCAACTGTGCAGCGCGCGGAGGAAAGGTAAGACGCAGAGACAGGGTGTGACTGTAATAACACCAGAGCAGCACAGCGACTCAGCGGTTAGCTCATTTAGCAGATTTTAGTGTGGCGTTGGCATGATCCCTCCCGTGTTTGCAGGGGTTTTCTCCCACAGCCCAAACATACACAGATAAGTGGGATCGGAGAGATTAAATATACCCCGAGTGCAACCATTTGTCCATTCACATTCACCATGTAATACACTGACGGCCAGCTCTAGGAGTTTCCCTCTTCTTGTCCCAATGCATGCTGGGAAAGGCTCTAGTCCCTGCCACCCTCTTCTGTGTCTGTGGACCAAAGGAGTAATGACATCAATGCAAAATAAGTGTAAAACCCCTGAAGAACATTAGATGTGGGAGATGATACAGGTGAAACAAATACTATGAAAGTGACTAAAAGCAAGTTTTCAAATTGTTCCAATACATTCAGTACTGAATGGTAACATTAAACAATAGAATCATTTTCCATCAGAACGTCATCATGGATCCCCTTAGAATACTGTGCATAGGTCATTGGTTTGCATCCATGTAATGGACTTTCACATAATCCCTGTCTTTATTTAAATGGGAACCATTAAATGTGTTGAACCAAAGATTTATAAAGTTACAGCAAAAAATATAACTGGCAAAATAAAAGAAGATATAAGAGATCCCGGCAACAGCTCAGTGAGAGCCACACTATGTTAAACTGGAGATGAATTAGAGGACTGATGGTGAGACTAATGAAAGAACAACATGGAAAATATACTGGATATGAAAGAAAACAAATAATGCTAATAACAATATTATCACGAGTCATAACATCAATGTAGCTTTCAAAAGGTCCATCTATAAAGAAAGAGTCTTTTTCTAAATGGGATTTATGGCAGTGAGGGAGAGAAACTGAGACTTTGATAGAATGAGGCGATGCAGGAAAAGAGGAGTTGTTAGGGAGAGAGGAAGGGAGGGAGGGAGCGAGGGAGGGAGACAGGGAGGGAGACAGGGAGGGAGAGCCGAGTGGTTTTAGGCCGATGTGAAAGCCAGGTCACAGAGGTTCCCTTTGAATTTAGAACAAACCACAAACAGTGAATGTCTACTCCAAAAGGCTGAATGACTGATTATAATGGCTGCCTGTTTCGATCTCGTCCCTTCAGCCTCCCAACACTGCTTTCTTAAGGCTGCTGTGACCACTGAGCTAACGCGTGGGCTGGCCGACCATTTACAATTACAATTTAGGCATTTTGCTGACGCCCTTATTCAAAGCGGCTAACAATGCGAGCGCCATTGGAGGAGGTGTTGGTGTCTGTGAATCCTGTGATCCCCGAGAGCCTGGTTAACACCCAATGTGAAGAGGCTCAGAACAGGTGCAGCAGCGAACCAGTGAAATGTCCCACCAACAGGAGAACTAAACTACTGGGTTTACCAACAGCTACTCTAGCATATTCACCATTGAAAAATCAAACAACCGTGATTTTATTTCTAGAATTACAACGTACATAGTGACTTTTATTCGTATTCGCGGCTACGGTCAGGGATTCATTCTTGACAAATTCTATGAAGTGTTTACAGAGAGTCTACTGCTCCCTTCCAACATGATGGTGTGCTATACACTTATACTGATCGCTTAATGTCCTGTATAGAGAGTATCAGTGGTATACGCATTCAGAGAAAACAAAGAATGATGAAATAAAGGAAAGCCTACAAAATGTAGTCAAGTACAAAATGCATTAACGCCGAGCACAAAACACACAGTCTTTATACATGAAGAACACAACCAGCACAAAAGTCCGTCACGCTTTGAAGCACCAGGTTCCTTTCTCCTGTTGCTATTGATCAATATTCCACACAGCAGCGTGACAGCGTGTATTAGCATTACACTCTAATACTCCACTACAATATTTAATGTTATCATTAAATACCTTAAAAAACTGGTGGGCGTAGTACATATTTTTTTTTTATTTTCACGGGTTTAATATTTCATCAAGCGCTAAAGTTTGGTACGTTCCACAATAGAACAAATATACGAACACCTAACACGCTGCAATGACTCTGCACTATAACTACACTCTATTACTTAGCATACTCACACTTACACATAGAAATCTGTGCCACTAAACCCTCAGCCGAATCACTTACACGTGATGACGCTGCATAATGAGACAAAAAAGCACAAACCCTGCAGAAGAATAGAAACCTGTAAAAACAAGTAACTGAACACTAACACAATAACACTGCAAAAAAGTATTCTAATCAAAATGAGTCAATCACACACACACACACACACACACACACACTGAACATCAATAAATATTAATTCTGCACATACGTCTTCAGTCTCTTTCCCTGTTTGCCTGCAGCAAAACAGACATCAAAGCTTTTATGTGAGAATAATGTTTCCAATGATTGGCCAGAGGAAGTTTTTGTCTCCTCCCTCTTTCATGGTACAGAACTCCTGTTGTTTTGTTTAAGTTTCCATTTAATGGATGGATGGAAAGATGGAAACACTTTATTTATCTTTAATATTTCAATTCCCATACCACCAGAGCACTGTGTATGCATTAGTATGTTATATCATAAGCATTTAATGACTTTGGGCTAATTTCAAACATATCCAACCAACAGGCTTTGCTCTCAAAATTTCAAACGTCGGCCCTGCTGAAGCACTCATGAAATTTATGTTTTCAAAAGGACGTTTATTGATATAATAGCAAATGTGCGTAAAAGCTAGTCATATTTCTTAATATAGCGTTAACAGCTGGTTGTATTCTAGCTTTGTTTTTCGTGCAAATGTTTATTGATAACAGAATAATAATAAGATGACATCTGGAAATCAGAATTTAAGATGCATTTCTCTGGTCACCATCAAACATCGCACAACCGCACATTCAAAAGACCGTTTTCTTCTGAGAAGACGACAGCGTAGAACATATCAGAACAAAGCAGAGCCGGTACTCACTCACAGAGATGCAGGAATAGCCCCCAAAACACAGGACTGAAACGCAGGCGCCTGCCTGCTATCCGGTCAGCCAGCGAGCTGGCTTCCTCGGCCCCGGCCGGCCGTTAGTTGTGAGCCAAATCCTTAAAGAACAAGAAGCTTTCTCTGAGCCTGAACCTGCCGACAGACACGGCGCTTTGAAGGCCCCCGACTGAGCTGCACACGGAGCTTTGAAGCCGACGGGAAACTCTGCCTTAAAGGACTAAATGAAGGGAAGGAGGGAAACTTTATTGAAAAGCAGAGAAACATTGAACGCTGTTGCTGTTCTCACTCTGCCGGTTGTGACTTTGTGTGGTTTAATGATTAATTGCAAACTGTGTTTGTCACATTTGTGAATGTGGCGTGTGTGGTTGTGTGTGGTTGTGTAACTTTACAATTAAGTCGGTGCTTTTATCCAGCAACTTACAAACGTTTGAATAATACTACAATGATCTAAATGAATGCTGATAATAAAGTGAATCACAACCTGTGGACCAAACAGGGAACTAAAAGACGGAGGTAAAAAGCTGCTGTGCACAAAGTAAGAGTCTACTTCTATTTACAAGTTTAACCGATGGGTTCAGCCTTTAAATGAACAAAACAAGGACATGCTGGCTCTGAATCCTGGACGGAAAGATCACTCTTTTTTCATCACTTATTTCTAAAAACAGTAGCGAAGGATCGCCAGATTTTCATTGCCAATAAAACAATTTTGACGCATAGTTTTCTTGTATGAAATTCAAGATAGACTCTAAAGTAGTATAGGTCAATGTCTAGCATTCAGTCATGTTAGCATAATTTATGTAATTTGTATAAATACAATATTTCAATGGGCTAGAATGCCACTAATAGGATTTCTGTTTTTCTAATCATTATTACATATTGCTGGCTTGGTTTTTTGTATTATTTCTATTCAAAGACAGCTACTTCACAGTATTTCTGCACAACATAGCATATGTTGAATTAATATCAAACTGTTATTGTTTAAAAGCTACTTCCTTGCATAGAATTGGACTGTTTTTAGCGAATAAAGGAGTTTATGTGAGGTCGAGAAGGAGATTCTGGTACTCTAGTTCAGTTCGGTTTATCGGCTCTTTCACCTTGATCTGAACTGAAAGAAAAACACTCTGGTGCATTGTGTTCATGGTGCTTTTCATGTTACTCCAGCCAGACGCATCATCAGAACAACAGAAAACACCAAACCTAAAATAAAACCCTCAGTACTTTCAAGATGTTGCAGCTGAGGTTTTTGGACTCACACCTGCAATTAGATCAGCGGCTCTGAACTCTCAGAAAAGCGTGAATCACTTTCCCCCCGTCCCTCCTTCTCCGTCCTGCCTTTCAACAAGTCCTTTAGAGGCACACAAACCATCTCCAGCAGACACAACAGCGGACAAGCCCCTGTGATGTCCCGACCCATTCTGCTCCTCTCCTCTGCAAAGCCTCGGGGGCGACGCAACGGGACCCAAAACCAACACGCACACAATGGGGCCTTGTTGGAGCCGCCCTAATGTTTCTAATGTCATGCAAATGGGGAGGGAAGAGGGCAGGGAAGGAGAAGAGAGGAGCAGAGCGCAGGAGGAGGCAGTGGGAGTGTTTGTGTGTCCGAGGAGGCCGCTAAGCTCCCATTACCAGGGGATTAGGCAAATGCTGCCGTTGTATCGACGCTGGTTCGACAGCGAACCGCCAACCCTAATCCCCTCCTCTCTTCTCCTTCCGACAACGCCCCCTTTACGCCTCCTCTCCTCCTCCTTCTCGCTCTACAGTCCAGCGCCCACAATTGTTTGGTGAAAATGTTCAATTTCTGACTTCAACTCCAAGTCCTGCATACCCGATCTCACAAAAACTCCTAAAAAACACAAATACTTCTAGAATGACTTGGTTCTCCGCTGAGGTGAACTTGTCTGCTCATTGATTTCTCCGACATGTGAAGTGAGTTTGTGTGTGTGTGTGTGAGAGAAGTGATCGATATCGAAAGCCAGAGAGTGCCTTTCTGGTTGGTCTGTGATGTGTTCGCCTGGAGCCTCGGTGACCTACCGGCCTCTGAGCGCACCGACTCTTCAGCTCACTGCTCCGCAGACTCCGGGCCGAGGTGGGCTGCTGCTCCTCGCTCCTCGCTCCTCGGTCACAGACGTGTCTCTGCTTCATCCGGCTGCGTAGTCTCCTTTAAACCCTTGTCGCTGTGTGCAGTATCTCAAATGATTGTGTTTTTCTAGACTTCATTATCATATTAAACAATGTAGAAAATAATCTCAACTTTTCTATAATCTTATATGTTTTGGCTATGGGGGTATTTTATACATCTTTTAAGAAATCTGTTGGATTAAAACACACCTAAGATGATGCGGCACATATACACCCACAGAGAAACGGCAACAAATGAAGACCAAATGAATCTCTGCACGTGTGTCACTAACTACTCAACACCTCTGCTCAGGCTGAAGAACGTCACCGAGAAGTGACTCTGAGACGCTGTGTGAACTTGGAATACTCAATTATCACATTAGCACATCCAGAGAACAGCCAAAAGGCTGCACACACATGCACACGTATGCACGCAAACACACACACACACACGCCACCCCCTCATATCTCTGGTACTGCAGGCCCCCTGCGGTGAAGCTCAAACACACCAGCTGAGGGTGGGGGCTGGTGGGGGTGTTGTTGTGGGCTGGCGGAGGAGGTGGAGCGGGGGGGTTTTCGGGTTGGGGGAGTGACATTGAGGTAGAGCACAAACCAGCCGCGTTCAGACGGGCCACGGATTGTAGCGTCCTCCCTCGATGGTGCAGCCGTCGTCCGTCTTGGTTCAACCGTGGCGGCATCGCGATGCAACATCTTCCAGCCACACAGTGTGTAAGCCGATTGAAATACGGGCATGTGAGCGTTCCAGGTAGATCACACGTGCGTAGTTTGTAGCATCAGTCCTTTTTTTTAGCAGAACCGGGAGCTTCAGATTGTAGTGAGCACAGACACAGACGGCTGAGGCTGCAATACCCTCAAAGCAACAAATCCAAACATTGAATCTGGCGTGCAGGTGAGGTGGCAGGTGGAGGCTGAGAAGAACCACTGACACGATGAGCCAGCGGCCGTCAGCTGAACCGATGAAACTCTTGCACAGTGTTGTTCAACGACCACCAACGGTGAAAATGATAGACATGCAACAAAAAGATGAATAATTAGAAAACAAAAATCAAACATAGACAAAAGCTATTTTGAGATTTAAAAGTTATGATGGATTTAACGGACCTAATCTCTGCGGGAACGCTCATCTGGTTTAAGACACAGCACTGGCTCATAAGGGTCAGTAGTTCTGTCAGATAAATAAAGCCTCCAGGGACAACACAGTAACATTTGGAGTGACGACGCAGAGGCCCCGATTGGGCTTCTATCATCTTGTAAGTTTGATCAAAAAGCTGCAGATTTAAGTCAATGCAGAGAATATACCGCGTGTAGTAATCTGAATACAGGGCAGTGCAGTAATCAAGAAGAAAAAAAAGATAAAGTGTGGAAACTGTGTGAATCTTCAAAGAAGGAAGAAGGATTTGATTTTTAAAGATGTACTGATAGAAAGAAGCATGACTTAACAAGCTTCTTTTCCTGATCATAGGGACGATTCTAAAAACCAATTATGTTTGTAGGAGGATGTTAGTTTTTTATGATCTTTCACAGTCTGTGCAAAACTTCTGGCAAATTGTTTCTCTATTACAAAGTGAATGGGCATACTTTTAATGTACTAATAAAAAGATAAATCCATTAAAGGGGAGGTATGACGATGATCCTAGTGCAGTGGTTCTCAAACTTTTTACACCAAGTACCACCTCAGGAAATACTTGCTCTCTAAATACCACCATAATGACCAACACTATAGAGCACGGCAGAGGTTTTATTCCTAAAGAAGTATATTTTATATTGTCAGTAACAGTAAGACTGCGCTTAAATATAGGTAGAAAAAAAAGCTGTACTTAAATAATGATTCAATTAAAATGTATTGCACATAAAAGTAAAATAAACCTTGTACTAAAATACATGTAAAAAAACTGTTCTTAAAGATTAAATAAAACTACTGTACTTAAAAAAAAGCTAAAAAAAAGTTAAAAAAAAAATATTAATTATTTTTTTCAGTGATTCTTTGCCCCGCGTACCACTAGAGGGAGCCCCGCGTACCACACTTTGAGAACTTTGAGTTGGTCAGTTAAGTAAGTGGAATAACTACTTTGCCAGGTCTTCTTCTACACAATGTGTGTGTTCTGAAGTTCGCTTTCTATAAAAATGTGCCTGTTGCCTATTCAACGCCACTGAAATATCCCAACGCGCTGGTAAGAATTCTCTCTGCACTGCTGAAAATTGTTGCGAGTTGTGCAAATGATAGTTGACGAAGCATGTTGACGAGGACAGACGGGAATGAGAACTGAAAATGACATTAAGGCAAACGTAAAGGGCTTACTTATTAAAAGCTAAGCTGTATTAGCAGGGAGGTGATCATAATAATATTTTCCATCGGCAATACAGTGTTGACATCAACAGCATATCTCCCTCTACCTCATTTATTCATGATGAATCTCAGTCTGGAAAGTGTTCTTATTAAGAAGCTGTTGGGTTTCCTGTTATTTTCCCAGTGGAAAGTCAGAATCCAGAATACCTGAGACAACATTGTTGTGTTTTTGCAGCTACTGCGGCCCACCTCCTTTGATATCGTGCTGAACTGAGACTGTGTCTAACAGAAGGGCCTGTTCTCTCAATTAGTCATTCACACAGTTACAACAGAGAAACCGAGAAAAACAAGCGTCTGACAGTCTTCATTCCAAACACTGAAGAACACCGATCAACAATGTTTGTTACTCCGTATGGTCTGCAACACTTAAAATGCGGCATAGCACTAATAACCAGTAATTATTATTATCAATTATTATGCCTTGAGTCTCTTCTGTCAAAACAGATCAGTATCTGCTGTGCTTTCCCAGTTATTTGATAGCAAAAAAGGATCTTAATTTTCAATTCATATTGATGTCCCAAGAACCAAGTATAGAACATTTAAAAAATGTGTTGCAGCTTTCCGGTGACATTTAGCAAAGGTGGAATTCAGCGCGGCTGAGAGGGCCAAGCGCGTTCTGAGCAGTCTTGGCTAACTGATGGTGAACGGCTTCTCGGAGTCAGCTTGGCTTGTTGTCAGCTGATACGCTGAGAAGTGGCTCTATTTTAAGTTTAGTGGTCGGCCTGTCACAGAGAACCATCAGTGACTAGAAAGAAAGCTGTGTGCGTGCGTGTGTGTGTGTGTGCGTGTGCTTTGCCATGTAAGTGACGTTAGCGTGTCCCAGCTGAGGTGTCGGTGTGACACTTTGACTCTGCTGGTATGCTGTAAAAAAAAAAGAACAGGAGGGAGAGAGAGAAGAGAAGCGTTACTGTGACGGGTACAAACCTACGTAGCCTTAATGAGCAGACGGAAAGGCATGTTGAGAGGGAAACGAGCACCGTGCCATGCGTGAGTAATGAGAACGTCATATCGGACATGTTGTGTGACCGTTTTCAATTCTGAGTGTGACCCTGTCGTTCTTTAATCGCCTCACTGAGTTTTATTTTTTTTTTATTTCATTTGTGGGTTTTCAGAAACTGGATGCTTTGCAGTCTATACAAAATGCTATGAGCCCTGTGGAAACATCCTTCTCTGTCTTGTTCCACATTGCATTGTCGTCCACCCTGGTGCTTTGTAGGCCAGCGCAATGGATGCAACGACACATCGTTCATTGTGCCTTATTTTGTTACCTCACTTTTCACCTTGCTACTGAACAGGGAACCAAAGGTTACTACCTGACAATGCTCAGGTCCAATATCTGGTAGAACACACCCTTCAAAGAGCAAAGAGAGTAGGCGTCACAGTAAGCTGAGCACAATGCAAGCTTAAAATAAGAATGTGTCTATGACTCAGTACTTCATGACAATCAGAGTTGACTGTGTTGACGTGTTGGTGACGGAGACACTACGTCCACATGCAGGACAGAGGACATGGCAGCTCGACACTGGAGTAAAAAGGTGCTCAATCTCATAACAACGAACTCAGATAGTTGGACTCGACTCTAGGCAGACACGTTGGACCTGCTCGTAGCAGCACTGCTCTGCGCTTGAAGACGAAGATTAAAAGTAACAATTTACATTTAATGACTGGAATGAATTTGAATTTCTGGTTAACTAATTTGAATTTAAATATTTGAATTCATTATTATTCTTTTGAAGTCTGTTTAATCAAAGTTCTTTCTATAAAATGTGTTTATTTGAATTGCTTTGAATGTCTACGAGTTGCTCGCATTCATTTGATTTGAGGTCTCTGAAACTATTATGATTCATTTACTTTAATTAATAATTAGTTTTGAACAGCAATAGTTTTCATACATTTTGTTGTAAAGCATTTCTTTTATGTATTTGGACATGATTTGTTTGCTTTTAATTAAATGCTACTACACTTTGGGAAATTAGATTGAAAGATCATGCTCAAGAGAGAACGCTGCACTTGTTGAGTCACGTGACTCAGACAGGGCGACGGCACAGATGTAGCGTGAGCTGAGGACAGCTCGATCCCACAATGTGCTACAGCCTCCCAGCGAAGCTCGTCCACATCATTTTATTTTTGACTTTCACAACATGTCTGTCAGATCTCTTGTATCATAAAATATCATTGCCACTTGAAAAAAACAATGTCTGCCTGTGCTGCAGTGCTTTGGGAAGTTATTAGTAGAAGAGATAATTAAAACTTCAGAAATGGATTAATTTTATCATGTGTCTTTACGGTAAGTGTTGTTTCCTTTAGGGCACCATCAGTTGGACCATGAACCCATTTCCAAGAATCGAAATGGACTGAATGCGTTCATTTTTATGTGTCTTTCTGTAACATTAAGTTAACGGATCTGAAAAGTCTTGTGACAAATTGTTGGAGTTTGGAGGAGAGCCCAATGCGTTTATTATTAGCTAGTTTTTCTCTCATCTCCCTCATTCTACATCCAGGCCTCGTTCAGTCTGTCCTGGCTCTTGTCCATCTTACGTTCAGTCTCCTCACATAGCAGCTGATGCAATTAACTCTCCACAGATTCCTCCAGCCAACGGGGACTATTGCCGGGACACCTGAGTGTGCTTGAGTGTGTCAGGTGTGGAAGTGCCAGCCAAGCCAAACAGGTTTGATAGATTCTGACTGAATCCAGAGGGATATAACGTGTGTGTGTGTGTGTGTGTGTGTGTGTGTGTGTGTGTGCGCGTTTGGTCAACCGTAGTTAAAGAGATAATCTTTAGTCTTGGCATGGCGCAGCCATGGGAAAAAGTGGAGTGGGGTCAGGTGTGCTGCTTCCCGCCTAGCTAACCTCACCTGGCCGTGAATGTATGTATGTGTGTGTGTGTGTGTGTGTGTGTGTGTGTGTGTGTGTGTGTGTGTGTGTGTGTGTGTGCGTGGGTCAGCTGTGGCAGCTCTCCTCAGAATTTGGGGATTAGCTTGGATTTGTCTGGAACACTCACTGTGCGCAGCGTGCGGTTGACAGATGATGACAAAATGGCAGGTCAGGCCATTTCAGTCAGTAGATGACCGTGAAAATGAGGCAATTGATAATAATCATATCGTGCGTGTCTCTCGGCGTGTGTGGATGCGTGAGGCTCACCAGATAAATCATGTTTCCACTGAGCACCAACTACGACTGCGGTCATTACTCGGTGGACATTGTGTACATGGTCACGTTTATATGCGACAGACCCCAGCGCCTGTAGGATAACTGTATTTTTGTTCCTCTTTCTCTTTCTGCTGCAAACACATTCACACTTAAATTGTTTAAGGAATCTCACTTATTATTTGTGTTTTCTTCAACCATTCGTCACAATGGCTGGGTCAATCGTGATGCGTATCGGAAGGGGGGAAGACGCAGATGTAGGGTTTCACAACAGAAGCGGTTTAATGCTCAAAAAGGCAAACTAAGGATTCTACAAAGGGGCAAACAACGACAAGGGTCAGGAACATTGCCGGGACGGGGAACACAGCAGCCAGCGACTCTCCACAAAAGACAATGACGTGACAAGGGACAACAGACAGGGCTTAAATACACAGGGGAGGGGCAGGTGATTGGACACAGGTGGAAACAATCAGACAATCACAGGGGAAGACAGGCCAAGGCAGGAAGTGAAGTTACTCCAGGGACACCAGAAACACGAAACTACAAAACAAAACAGGAAGTGAACCCAAACCATGACACTATTCGTAAACTGAAATTGTATTCATAAAAAAACGGGAGTAAAAATATGTCACCATTAGCTTATATAATGTCAAAATCCTGCAATGGTAAGAAATATCCCCATCATTTATCCAAGTAACGTGTATTTGTCACTGTGTGTGTTCTAAATCCTTAATCTGACTGTACTGTCTCGTTGTACTGCCAGCACATCTGGACTCGCAGAAACTCGAGGGACGATCCACTCTGAAATGCTGAGCCAGATGTGCTGGGTTTTACACACTGTAACGTGTATAAATGTCCTGCTCCTGTGCGGTGTAACAGGATTAGATTAGATAAATATGATTTTCTTTTTTTTTTTATTTAGCAACATGAGGTCCTCACTAATAATATGGATATTATGTCCTCATCTTGGTTCAGAAGTTTGAGATTTCCTGGCTAGCTTGAGATCATCATCATCATCATCATCATCATCATCATCATCATCATCATCACTTTTTGAACAAAATCCCCAAATAAATCCGTAAGAACAAAATGTATTTTCTGCTCTTATAAAAGGTGTTATTCTGGTTGTATTTTATAAAAACTAGTCTATGTTGCCTTCAGTCCAGTGAGCTTCGTCCATCTGAGATCTTTTGAGTTTAAAAATTCATCTAGTAGCCCGCTGAACTCACCAAGAGGACAATGCGGTGTCTCTGTTCCTCCTTCTCAAATCCTTTTCGATAGACACAGGTGCAAACTGAGAGCTAGTGTGTGTGTGTGTGTGTGTGTGTGTGTGTGTGTGTGTGTGTGTGTGTGTGTGTGTGAGAGAGAGAGTACATGGGGTGCTGGGGGGCTGCTGAGGGAGAGAGTGGCACAGGTGGCACAGAGCCCCGGCAGTGCCGAGGGCATCGGATCGGCATGTGGCGCAAAGCCAACCACACACAACATATGCCGAGGGGGACGGAGACAGAGAGAGAGAGAGACACAGTAGTGTTTTTCTAACTACCACATGGGTCCACAGGTCTCCATATGCTGTCAGCATGTCTGTCTACCTGTCTCTCTGTCCCCCTGTCTGTCTGCCAATGGTCAAGCTGTCAGTGCCAAGATGACGGGCGTGTGATGCGACTGGGGCATCCTCTGCTTAAGCCCTGTGCATCCGACACACACACACGCGCCCACACACACACACACGCACACACACACGCACACACACACACACACAGACGTGCACTCGATCGTGCACACAAATGCCCACATGAGCTGAGTGCCAGCTTGTGTTATTATCATATTCATCAATTATGTGAAC
This sequence comes from Apeltes quadracus, assembly GCA_021346845.1. Classification (NCBI taxonomy): domain Eukaryota; kingdom Metazoa; phylum Chordata; class Actinopteri; order Perciformes; family Gasterosteidae; genus Apeltes; species Apeltes quadracus. The sequence goes on from CM037936.1 coordinate 16,266,396, forward strand.
AGAGCAGTAATACACACACAAGTACACACACACACACACAAAACACGTGCATTTAAATGAACTGCCGTGGGGCTGGACACGACCTACGCATTGCCTCTATACACACAGCTATGCACACACAAACACACAGGTATTTGACAGTGTGTAGCTGAGGGGAGGAAGTGTGAGTTTGTGTTGTGACACAGACGCGGGTTCTCACTGTGGGCAGGAGTATGTGTCCTGCATCTGTGAGGCTACGTGTACGTGTACGTGTGTGTGTGTGTGGGGACATATGATTTTTTCGGATGGAAGTACATTGATAAAATGTATTGCGTGTATATACACTTGTGTATGTGTCTTTAGAAACAAAAAATTACAAAAGCTTACAAAACATTTTTTTAAAGTGACATATGTGAAAGTAAGAAAAAGAGAGAATCATACCATGTAAATACGGTGTGAGGACCCTGGAATGACGGCAGGCGGCTGATAACGTAACAAGCATCTATAATATAACAAGCAACAACGGTTGGCTGTTCGACCCTCCTAAAGTCTGCCCTCTCAGTTATTTTGTACAAAAATAGATAAACATCACTGCAGTGGAAAGATTTCCAGGCCCATATTTTGAAGGCGTGTGCTGCAGGACGCCAAGCACACATTCTGTGTTTGTCCATCCATCCACTGAACCCCATAGAATTCAGTGGATAGATGGACAACCAAATGAGTGGCAAAATCAAAATTGGGGCCAACCTAATAGCAGCAATCTCCACGGGCAGTAAGTCAAGGCTGCGGCACCCAGACAACACTCGGAGCCAAAGTGGACGGGCAATTTAGCCAACGATTACGGCCAACACCATTTTTCCTCGATACTTTGCTCCCTTATAACCCGTTGTGTTACAGACATTGATTTTGTCTGCCAATATTCTTGCTGAGGGCAAGACTGTCTAGCGATATTCCCTCGAATACTTGTGATGTATCAAAGTAAAACACAACAGCAAACATCACCACCTCCACCTCCCAATAAATAGAAAATAAAATACGTGATTAGGGGCCGATTGTGGGCCGTCTCACAGACCAGGTGACGCCTGTGCGCGTTCAGTCAGGGCCATCTGATCTTGCTTTCAGCTGGCAGTGTCATCTAATATCCATTACGGTTTGGGCATTTACAATCACAATCCTCAGCTTGTCAGGAGGCGATGCTCTGCAAACTAACGCAGTAAAAAGTGACAGCATGTACGGCGCATGTGTGATAAGGGGCATAAGGAAAGTTGTCAGAGCCTCCTCCTGTCTGCTGACTAATGGGTGGATAATTGAGTGCAGGCAGTCCTCCGGCTGCCAGATTAGAGCCAGACCGAGGCCCCTGAAAAGACAAAAAGGCAGGAGTCAGGTCTTTCTTTCTCTCCGTTTTATCTTCCAATTTCTGCTATCCTCTCCACCGCCAAGATACTCATCACATCAGATAACAAATTACATGCCCGCACACTTACACACAAGTCCTTACACATACAGTACGGTTTGCACAGAAACCACTGATGCCGGTGCTGAAACAATATGTAGTCCAATCAGACAATACACACTGCTTAATTGGCCCAGAGGACAGGCGGTGATAATGACATTGGCAGCACACAGAACTGAACAGAAGAGCAGGACTCATGGTTTTTGTTTTAGGAATTTGGTTTGACAAGCAAAGAAAGAAAAGTCCCTCTAGTTGGATCAGCAAACCATGTCGTCAGAGGTCAAAGTGTCCCTTGAGGGGAGACAATGGTGGAAATTGTTCGATTGGAAGCAGCCATTCTAACAGAATTTGTCGCTCTCATTGAGAACAATCTCAGCTGTAGATTTTAAATAATAAAACCAGGTTAAATGACCGTTTCAGGGGATTTCTTGATCAAGTCAACCTTTCTGCTGTGTTCACTTTAACGGCCTTCGGAAAAAAGATGAGATGACTGCGGCCATGACAACTTTCCGCAGTTGCATAATCCTGTCTCATAGTCAAGTCAAATGTATTTGTATAGCACATTTCATATGATTTACATGGACTCAATGTGCTTAAACTGCGCCCACTCTCATTGCAGGTGGACTGGATGACACTAACTTCCCACCGTTACCTAAAGCCCCCCGATAGAAGCCCCTGGATTTGTCCTAACGCAGGTTTCAATGCCCATTCTCTGAGATGAGGATGAGCCTCCTCTCAGCACTGAAGGTGTGGAGATGAACATCATTCAACCGTTAAATCATTTGTAAAAAAATCCTCACTGGCAGCATTTAGCAGAAATAAGACATTATTTACCAAGTCGATCCAACAGTAACACCTGCCACTGTGGACACAAGGGGGGAGTAGCTTTCTATACACAACAGCTAGGAAAAAGTCCAAATGGAAAGTATGGAAGCCTAAAGTTTGAACCACAACCATTCACAGATATGGGAGGCAAGAAACGCTCCATTTTACATTCGTGAAAACAGCTGCTGTGTTTTTCACATGCTCCCAATTCTGCAGCATTTGTCTCTTCTGGTATAAATGGAGAAAAGTAGAAGCAAACACACACACACACACAGCCCTGATACTGCAGTGCCTGCAGCCACAGTGTAGTAAGAGTGGAGGTGTGTGTGTGTGTGTGTGTGTGTGTGTGTGTGTGTGTTACCGGGACTAGTGCCAGTGTTGGCACGGCTGGATGCCTGTCTGCGCGCCTCCTGAGAGGGGACCAGGGGCACAACAAATTGGCACACTATCCTCCTTAGTCCCACCTGCGTGTGTTTGTGTTTATGTGTGTGTCTGTGTGCGGGGGGAAGAGGCTAATACGTGTGTGTGTGTGTGTATGCACATGTGCATAGCGAAGGCTACTTTGTGTGTTTTTCTGGAGCCCTCTGGCTGAGACTAGCATCAGCTGTGGAGATGCCCTCTCTACTTCCTCCTGTTCCTCCTTCTCGTCTCCCCATCAGTGTCTCCTTGTGTTTCTGTCTTCAGCTCACATTCATCCTTCCTTCCTTCCTTCCTTTCTTCTGTTTTAAGGCCCTTTCACACGTATTTTACTCAAATTTAACCAAATAAATGTACGTCCTTGCCTGTAGGCCAGCAGCTGCTATAATGTAAACAATTACACCTTAAAGGAAAATGTTCATTATTTCCTCATTATATGTTCATTATATGTTCATTATATGTTCATTATTAATACATACAATGCAAAAACAAACACACCAAGTGCTCCTGTGGATGTAAAACAGGTCACAAATGTAAATTATTTCCTCAGACAATTGGGAACTGCAGTTTTTAGTAAAACTTACTCTTGGGAGTAAATGGTGTAAAATGTGTCGGGGACTATTTGCAGCTATGAATGTTGTGCACATGTGAGTGTTTCCAACAGCAGGCCTCTCTACGTGGAAATGACTCAAAATAAACCACTGTGCCTCTGATCATTGTAATGGAGGAACATGTCACCCAGCAGAAGTGCGGCGCATAGATTTATTTTTGTACAACAATGGGGCTCTGTCAGGGTTGACTATACTGACAATTATTGTTTGCAGGATAGATTCATTGTTGCTTTTGGTTGTTTTCTAACTACAAGAATTTCACAAACCGATACGGCAACTGTTCTTGCAAACAGAATATTCCCTATTTTTTTTGGCAACCCTTTGTCATTTTGAACGGAATACAAATGACAACAGCAGAAATGTCCGTTTAGACCTGTTGAGAATTAAAATCAACCTGCTCTGATAACTGGATCTTCACATTGGTTAGTTAAGTTAAGAAAGTCAATCTAGCATACAACCTAATTCCGCTTCATTCTGTAGTTGCAGACGGACATTGTGAATGACAGCTATGGAGGTATCGTCAGCTGTGATATTAGACATTTTAGTTGACGAGTGAAATCCATTAAATATATAACATTTTCACTACAATAAGGTCCTCAATATAATGCATGTAGTTACATTCCCCACCCTTCCCATTCACACAAGACCTTAAAATGAAGAAACGGCATCAAATAAAAAGCGATGGCTTTACTCTTCGATTGTTCCTCTCACCCACTCCACCCTTTCACTTCGCTGGCTTATGCTTTGTCTTTCTCTTCTTATTTCTCCACAGCATTCCAATAAACCACAGAGACCATGAAATCGCCTTTATAATAGCTCCTTGTTCCCTGATTATTGAAAAAGGGTGAAGATGCTTTCTTCTGTTCCCATGACGCCGCAGGAACAAAAACGAAGGACAAACGAAGTTGTAGACTGTGGCATTTAAACAGCTCTTATCTTATCTCAATTCATTTGGAATGTGTCTTGAAATGTAGAAAAACCCCGTAAGCAGTCATCATTGATTGCCGTTTCAGCTCACGGTGCTTTTCACTCCAACCCATTTTGAGCATGATATTGTCCTTCCTTTGGGACGTTTGCCCATGTTAGTCACATTGCAAACACAGCAGGTAACTCTGTTAGTCTCACGCAAATGACATCATCTCTATTTCCAATAGCTGCTGTGTACCCGCTTCACCTCTCAACCAACAAGCAAGAGTTACATCTTTTTATTCTCGGATATTTTTTTTGACCAGCAAAGGATAATATGAAATCAATGGTTGCTGCTTGAATTGAATCAAGCGCCCCTGTTTCAGCTTCCTCAAAATTCTGAATGTCAACAAAAATGAATAAACTTCAAGACCACTTCATCACGAGATTGGGTTAACTTGTCACTGTGGGTATTTGTATCCTCCAGCAGTAGCGGAGTAGAGGGATGGGCAACAGGGATTTCATCCTCGGGGCGGAAAGAGAACACATATGGAAGCAGAAGCAGGGGTCACAAACACTCGTCTATCTTTTAGCACCCATGTCAGTAACTTTTACAATCAATTACCGAGCTTGTGCCAGCAAAACAGTAACATCTCAGTAAAAAAAAAAAGTGAAGAAAAGATGAGGTCAGTTCAGGTCTCTTTCACCCATAATACTTTGCCCTGCAAAATGGTGAATATGGATTTAGTCCTGTCTGACTTGTCTGAATGGATTTTGTTTGGCTATCCCATGGGGGTAAAGCCATTCTTGTCTCTTGTTTTTATTATCATGGAGTCACGGGGGGAAGCTTTTGCCGTGTTCACCTTTGCCAAAGTCAAAAGGAACACCTCTAATTCAGAGACAATAAAAATCAACACGAAGGACTTGTCAGCGAGCCAGTGTTTTCGCTTTACATTGTATGATACGTGCAGGTGGCAGGAAGTGCATTGTTTGCTGGAATCCAAACATCACCCGGGTATCTAACCCTTTTAACTCCTTTAAATCCTTCCGTCATTGAGTCCCATGGGAACACAAGCACGGTGGAACAGCGGAGACGCAGAGTGACGGCTGGACGGCCTTCACGTGGAAGAGAGAAAGCTCAGCAGGCAGAGAGAGAGAGAGAGACAGAGAGACTCTCAGACCGACGGGCTGACAGATAATCTGTGCACTCAAAGGAGGGGAATGTCATTGATCTCCACAGAGGACAAAACAACGCCGGGCCTTCTGCAATGCTGCAACCGGCCTTGTGCCCACACTCACACTCACACATAGGGGGTCAGACCTTTTGGGTGTGGTGCTGAATGGAGTCTAATTCCTATTCAGTCAGATGGAAGATAGACAGTCATTATCGGAAAAGCCCTACCCAGCATGCCTCACATCCCATCAGGCTGGATGACCACGATGTGTTTCTTTGGCTTCTCAAAGCCACAACTATCCCCACATTTAGATAACATAAACTGCAGATATAGAAGTTGTCAAGCCAGCAGCCGCTGAGTCTAGAAAGTCCAGAAAATTCAGGAGTGCCATAATAAGTCCTCTGTGTAAAGAGCAGCCAGATCACATATGATTTATTACCTGAGCCAACATGAGTTATGGTAGCAATTGTTTTTTTTAACTCCAACACATAGTTAATGTGATACATGTACACCTACAGCTTATTTTTGGCAAAAATTGCACAATTCAAACTTTATCATAACTAATTAACTGCACCAAAACCATTGTGACTGGTTATTTAAAGTAACTCTATTACAAGTTTACATTCTACAATATTTTAATGCAAAAGGGGACATTTTAAACAAAATCCGATTTAAAAAAAACAGCCTGCTGTTCACATTTTTTTTTATTCAAAGGTGTGTTCTCCAACAGAACCTTCAGCCCAGTGAGCCTACAGACCTACAGACCTTGTGCCACCAAATAAAAGTGGGATCCATTTAGACTCAGTTAAATGTTTTATTTGTATGTTGAATGCTCATGACAAATGGCAATGTTTTAGGAATAATAAATAGGATGAAATCGAGAGGTCTTATGGGAATAAAACCTCCAGAGTGAGGTCTGCTGTGTCAACATCTCTACTTGGTGTCAGGCGCCTTCAAAAAGAGTAACTACCGTATATGCAGTTATTAAAGAACTCTGTAACCGTACAGACAATATGAATATTGAACAGCGGCTAGAAAACAGACAGCCAATTAAATGGAGAGCTGGGAATGTGACTGATCTCCGTGAGTGTGAGACGCAGACGGACTGATCGACCAACGGGGCTTCAGAGCACGTGAATATTTACGGGCCGACTAGTCAATGAAGTGAGAGATGGGTGATGGAGGTGGGGGGCGGGGGGGGGGGGGGGTAACAGTGGGTAAATCGAAAGGTGGACGGACACATGGTGAAGAACGGATGGGGAGGGAAAAAGGAAAGAACACACGTTGTGATAATGGTGACATTTGCAGGATGCCGATGGCCCACAGCGATGGCCTTTAGAAGAGTGACAGGCCAAAATTACCATTAAGAGCCAGCAGTATTAACCCTAGATTATACATATAGCACACTCTCTCTCTCTCACACACGGTTCATTGCCAGCTCTCACTGCTCTACGTGACTTCAATAGCTTAGAACCTTTGTGTTGGAACGATTTGATTGCTCTCTCTCTGCTCACCTATCAGTCCCTGCCGGGCTCCGTCCACCTCCACCCCCATCCTCTGCTATCAGGTCTCCCATCTCTCCTCTGCGCTTATCTTTTTCCCTTTAGCTTCCTTTCTTTACTTGCTTTAGTGAAACACAAAGTACACATCAGATCCTGGGACAGGCAACAATTCTGTATTTTCTTTACTCGAGCCACATGTTTGTGCCTACTGCTGAAAAGCAGCGTTTCCTTCTGCAGCCCTCATTTTGACATCGGCATGCACGCTCATTTCAGTTTCTAGTTCATAAAACGTCTGACCAAGATTAGACTAATTCATCCCCAGAGGCTGGGACCTTAACAAAATGTGGCTGCAAGCAACAGAGGTCACATTGCTACATGTGCAGCATCACTGCATGGCTACCAATTGGCTGCAGAGAGATTCAAAAATATTATTAATCACTTTCAGGGCTCTTCAAAGGCGGGATTGTGGTTCAGTTTTGCTCTAGCAATTTAGCCTAATGTTTATCTGCACGTTAAATTATTGTTGTATTTTTGTTTTTAAGTAAAGACATTTGTATTTACTCCTTTTGTTCTATTCGCTGAACGTGGCTCTGGGGAATAAGAAGGTAGGGCAGGTAACAGGTAAATACGATCCTCCACTGGCTGCAGCATTTACTGGTCTGCCAAGTCAACATGTTACAGGGAGTCACAACGTGTCAGAGAAAGCTACTTCTTTGCAAGTCAGACTGTGCGTGTATGCAATGTGTGCGACTATGTGTGTGTGTGTGTTATCAGGGTAGTGCAGACCCTGCTGTCCAGCGGTGTGTGAGATGAGACAGAACGAACGATTTACCACCATGAAACACTAAGCAGACTGTTAAACGAGTACGCGCGCACACAAACAGACACATACGAACACACTTTACAGCCACAGACGCGCACGTTCGCTCTTATCTGTTAGACTACACACACACACACACACACACACTCGTTTTTAGCAGCAGCGTTATCAGAGGTCACCATTGGTCCATATCTTGGCCAGGGGCAAGCACTTGGGCCTCTATGAAGTCAGGCATATCTGCAGATGGAAAACGAACCAGACAGCGCCACAAAGCACACGGGGCTCACACTCACTGGGCGCGTACTTGGAGTTGGGGCCTCTTCGTGGCTCAAATGAACACACTTTATTTTTAACGGACGGGAGCGCGGTCAAGTGCAGACAGCACAGTGTCCAGCGTGAGTTCTGCAGGGCAACATAATGGGAACAGTCTGAACGACATTCATTAAAACTGGCAACATTCAGCGTAGTGACAGAAAGACTGCTGTGCTGCTAACATCTGCACCAGAAGAAAGGTGAACTGCGAGCAGGTGTATGTGGAAAATGGAAAAAACAGATGAAGCAAGATGGAGTGTGCTCACTGAAATGCATTTACACAAAAAATGAAAAAGATAATAAACAATCAACAGGTGTTTTGTCAAACGTCCATTGGGATTAAATTATGTTCCACCATATAGCCACCACAGAGAGGGGAGGATCCACTCATTGCCATCCAGATAAGGGTCAGCCAGCTCCAGAAACCTTGGCGCTAACGCTGATAGAGAAAAATAAACAAATTGTTGTACATCACATCTGGGTTGGAGGCTATTTGGCGGACTTCTTATGTTGGCACTATGAGCTCTATCAGCAATGCTCCTGTTACAGTCCCAACAGAAACGGACCGAATTAGTCTATACAACAGGCTGACGTAACAACACGGGCCGAGCGAGGGAATAGATCCATTATGATAAACCACTAAGGCCTGAAGTGGTGTTTCCACTTTCCTGCAACGCGTCGGCATTGTATCCGTCACATTTTAACCAACTTGAGACCGAAACAAAACCGATGGGGGTTGTAAATTCAAATAATTTCACTCAACTACACTAATGTCCCAAATGGAGAAAAAAAAGCAATAATCTCTCTTGCTTTCTCATTATCAGTTCTGTTGGTTCTATGACATAATCCAGGCAACCCAAAGGGCTGTGTTGGTTAGGATTAGGGGGGCAAAAAATACAAGTTAGAGACCCCTTCCCAGATTAAGTCTGAAAATGACTGAAACTAATTTCCCAATCTCAATACAATGCACATGACATAGGTTAACATAAGCTGCACATACATAACACAGCACTACAGACCTTCTTACACACACATACACAGCCTTTAAATAAAAAAACAACAACGTTGCCAAAACTCAAGAGCAAAGAGTTGTTAAATTATTAAAAATAAAATATCAGTTTAAATGTACAGTATTTGGGTCTCCAGAGGAAATCCTTGCCTGCCGATATTTGTTTTGTTCCTTTCGTTCTGCTTTTGTTGTGTAACTACCCGAGGCCACGCCGTCACAAGTGTCGAGCAAAGGGGGGAAGCAGCCAGAGAGGCAAGACTCTGCTGCTGCTCTCCCACATTTATATGCAGCAAAGACTTTCTGATTTGGCTACCCAGAATTCAGCAGCCCCCCCCACACCCCATCCTCTCTTTTTCCATCTCTATCACTCTCTTCATTATCACTGTCCACTCCACAAGAGAGTAAAGGGAGAGGACCACGTGGGGGGAGGTTGGGGGGGGAGGAGGGGGTTAAGAGGGAGGGAAGTGGAAATGCGGAAAAGGTGATGGAGAGAGAGAGACAGACAGACACAGGGGGGGAGACAGAGAGACAGACAGACAGAGACAGGGAGAGAGACAGAGAGAAAGAGAGAGAGAGAGAGAGAGAGAGAGAGAGAGAGAGAGAGAGAGAGAGAGAGAGAGAGAGAGAGAGAGAGAGAGAGAGAGAGAGAGAGAGAGAGAGAGCGATGGTGGTTCAGAGAGCTGCAGCTATCTGCTGAAATATTCATGTTGGTGCCAGCAGCTTTTCCATTCCCCGCTCAGCAGGGGGCTGCTGTTTGATACATCCATCGCTCTCTCTCTCTCTCTCTTTGCTCGCCCGCTCTCCCCCTCCCTCCCCCTGTCTCTCTTAACTAGTAAGGTTAGTAGAGAGTAAATGCTCATCGAAGGACGGAGGGCCGAACTCTCAGCCAGCTCGCAGTGATGCCTATCGGACGTAGAAAATGAGGTTTTCTCGTGTTTCATAACAAAAACTTGACAAATCTGCACACGTGTTTTCATGATGATACATGAACATAGTCAGCAATTGGACGACGTCAATGATAACGTCAACTATAACGTTTCTATTGTTTTGGCTATTATTTAGATATTTCTGTGCGTATGCTAAACATAGTGGGCAATCAAAGAGAATGTACAGCAATTTAACACAAAGAGATCAGAAACCTTCATCCATAAAATGTTTTGTTATGATTATTAATTCGTTGAATTACGAGAAAAATGAAAGGAAAACATATATACAGCATTATTTTATGAATTCATTAATATAACGCACTTCTACCTGCAGTATAATTGTAATAAATAATCAATCGAGGAAAATTGAATTAAACAAACCATAAATCCCACCATTTCAGATTTTATATGCAGTTTATGTATTTTAAATACACAACGGCTTGTTAATCCTCAAAATAAGACTATTTCTATTGAAACGGGAACATATCATCACATCACCTCAACGGCTTCTTAATCAGGGGCATTCATTTATTATTTTGCACTGAACTTCCAATAGCTGTCAGCGAGTTTTACCATCAACCCCACGGTTATTTATTAAAGATTAACTATCAAAGCTTGCTTTACTTCAGCCAACCACAAATGGGGCACAATACTCAAGGTAAACAGAAAAAGAAATAGAATATGCCGTTCTTTCCAGCATTGGAAATGGAGTCTTTTGAGATAAAGCGAGGGAACGTTCACACGGTTTAAGTTGGTGATAAAAGAAGGCAGATATAAGAAGTTAGGTTGGAGAGTAAGATATAAAGTGAGCTCTAGAAATGTTCATCACGAGTACTTTGTTTCACGCACACTTTAAGTTTGTGTGTAGATTTTAAGCATCATGTGCTGCAAACACAGTTCCACAGGCCTCTCCACGCAGCACAGGCAACGATCCAAGGGAAACAGCAGCTGCAGCTTCACAGGGCGAGGTTGTGCCTTTCAGTGAGTCACCGCATCATTTTATATAGAACTGATGTCAGGGCTGGTGGTTAAACAGGGAGGGGCTGCCTGCAGGGTTCCACTGTGTGCATGACACATGTGTGTGTGTGTGTGTGTGCGTGTGGTTGCATTCAACCAGCACATGTGTTGGGGGATGTGGCAGATGTTGCAGAGGCAAAAATGAGTGTGTGTGTCTTTAAGTGTGCATTAAAAATATCTTCTCTACAGCGGGAAGCCACCGCGGCCAATTACAGTGCAGCATCTGGGCTCTCACACATTTATTAGTGTGTGTGTGTGTGTGTGTGTGTGTGTGTAGAGGGGATGGGGAGGTTCAGGCGGAGTTCAGGTTATTTACATCTTAGCATGTAGAGTTTCAGTAAATGCTGCATTGTGTGTGTGTGTGTGTGTGTGTGCAAGGCTTTGTGTCACAGCGGCAGAATCTTAACACTTATCAGGAAGAAGACGACAGAACAATAAAGAGAGAATTAGAGGGAAGGAAAAAAAGTGTAAATCCAATGCAGCGATGAAGACAACGGTGGGAATGGAAAACCTTTAACGAAGGGAGGGAAGGGGAACTGGATGAAGGCTTTGTCATTTCCAGCAGAGATGTGATACTTCACTCTTTTTACTCACCACACTAGTAAATGTACCACCACAGCAACAAACGGCACGGCTGCACAACACTAGTCAGGTCCTGGATAATCCCTCCTGGAGTCTGTGGGAAATTTGAGAGATAAATTTTATTCATTTAATTTTGTCTTTTTCTTTTTTTAAATCTCAATCTTCATTATTATAATTAGCTAAATGATAATAGCATAGGAGACCAATTGGATGAGCATGTGTGTGTGAACCTTTGGGCCTCCATAGTTTGGGGAAAATGACAATGAAGAGTTTACGTGGAGGAAGGTGGAGATGTTTTCAATGAACAGGAAAGCTCTCTAATTGATTGTGTCATCAATCAAGGTTTTCCCATGTGAGCAAGTGAGGAGACAGTTCACTCTAATTTCAGCACATCGACGGTGACTTCCATTATTCATACATTCAAACGCTATAATGTGTTAGCAGCGCTTTTTGCAAAGCACACCCGGGTTAAGAAGCTTCCCTATGTTTGTTATAAACTATGAGAGTGTAGGACTGAAAATGCAGTTTGTCTGGCGTGAGATAATTGTTCTATTTTCGTTCTGCAGAATAGAAACACAAATACAGACAGTTTTTCATGTCACACAAAACACCATTTACAATTTAGGCCCACTGAATTTTGGAGATTACAGTGAAAAGCCTGACAAACAAGTGGATATTCTATCAAATCTGTTTTCAGTGACTAAATTAAGGCATCACTTTTCAAATCAATTATCCTTTCTTCCCCCCCAAAACACACATTGTACACTCTCTGACCAATGGACGTTCTAAATGTGTTAAGCCTCAAACTTTTTGAAGATAGTCGCTTTCAATCTGTTACAAAATAATTAAGATTGTGCTCTGACATTAGTAAATGAGATTGAGATTGTGTTTTCATTTTTTAATTAATAGAATGAAAGTGAAATAACCTCAATCCTGCTGTGGCAATTAGCTTTCTCAAAGAAAGACTAATGTTTCTGGGTGCAAGCTGACGTAGAAAAGAAATGGATGTTTACTTTTCTTTTATATGTATTGGTGACATGTAGCAAAAGGCCAGCATGAAGATGATGAGAAACACTGGCCTGTTGATTGAGTGCATGGAGGGAGAGAGAGAGAGAGAGAGAGAGAGGGGGGGGGGGGGGTTCAGGGAGCAATGCAGCCTATAGATTGCTGCAGTGGAGATATTGCTGCACAGAGCAGAATGTGCTCAGCAGAAAGCGTCTAGTAGCATGAGACAAAGCATGTAAAATACCCTGTCAGATAATGCATGGCCTCGCCTATTGACTGCAGCAGAACAAACCAAGCATCTCAATGTGAAGACCAAGCATCTCAATATGTTTGCAATTGCTTGCTCATCAAAAATCTAGCTGTCTTTTTAGACATTTTACTTTTTGTAACAGGACTGAATTTACAGGACTGGATTGTACTTCTATCCCATCACAGTTACAGCCACATACAGCTGAGAACTCTTTTTGGCGATTAATGTAAACCGGTTTCTTTCTGTTCTAATCTCGTCTGATCAATTGGGATGAAAACAATCACCAGCAACCACAGATCTATAAATGTTCATGCAATGGTCACAGCACAATGAAAAATTCATCCAGGTAATGCACACCTGCTTCAGTAGGGAACAAGTGTACAGGTTGCCCTCTTCTCGTTAGCAAATAAAGAATACATGAAAACAACACTTGACATGCACATTAGTAGTGACAGTTAAAGCGCCCAGCACGTCTTCATGGCCTCGGCCTTCTTTAGTCCTCCTGTTTTCACGTTTCCTCTGAAGGGAGGTTTGTACATGTGTAAATACTACCACCCAGTGGTCGAAGCGGCACACTGCCAAGCCATGGAGGCATTGTTTTAATTAGGTAAAACTTCTTTATTCTCACTTGGTGGTCAGAAAGGAGTTAAGGCAGATAAATGGTCTCAGTGTGGCTCCTTGAGTCCCCCTGCACTCCACTGCCATCAGGCTGAATGGGGAAAGTTGGTCTTGGTTGAAGACCAATGGTTGGAAAGTTGCTCAACTTGAGTAAAAAGCAGTGAATCTGAACTTATTGAGGACCTACATTGAACATGACAAGAACCATATGCAACATGACAAAGAACCATATGGGGCATGTTTACAGTTGATGCACTTTGGTTGCATGCATTATTAATACCTTATTGTTGAGTTTTTTTCCTTCAATGCAATACATCATCTGTAAAATCAACGTGTTTAACTGAATCACCTCGTTAAACTTTTTTTGTTTTGTTTAATGGACTATTATTGCTGTTCAATCGGCATCGGTGCTGTTGCTTTCATCCACGTGGACTCCCCAATGAGCTCCCAGTCCAGTAACGCCTGAATGATCATAGCGGCCACTCAGCAGTTTGAGCTCTGCGTCCGGGTGGGAAGCGTAGAAGTTAATGGAGAAGTACCTGAATGAAGAATGAAGATAAACAACTATCTGACGGAAAGCACCTGTAATGGAAGGGACAAACCGGTTTGAACCAACTTTCAAGGGCAGGAGGAGGTTATTAAAGAGACCATAGTCAGGCAGCAGACAGACTCTGGGAGGGAACGCTTTTGCGTTTCAAGTCTCCAGATATATCTGCAGAGAATTGCTCATGTACTCTTTTTCTCTTCTAAATAAAACTAGTAATAAACTAATAAAACATGCGATGGAATGCAAAAAGCTGAAATTAACTGAAGGCATTGCTGAAAATATAGAAATAAGAAAAGCTGAAAACAATTTGAAAGGATTGCTGAAAACACAGAACTGAGAAAAGCTAAAATTAATTTGAAAGAATTGCTGAAAATAAACAAATGGGAGAAGCTGAAATAAATTTCAATAGATTTGATGAAAATATATGGATGAAAAAGCTTAAATGAAGTACAAAAAATTGCTGAAAATACATACACAGCAGAAAATATACATAGCAGAAGCTAAATACGAATTTCAAAAGACGGCTAAAAATACAGAAGTAAAAGTAGTTTTAGTATCAATAGTAGTAGAAAAACTAGAAGTGTTAGAAGTAGTACTAGTATTATCAGCTCTAGTACTAACACTATTAGTCATAGTAGTATTTGTAGTAACCTAAGCAGTAGTTGTCATATTAAAAGCAGAAGAAATACTATTATTGATAGTAATAGTAGTACTAATATTAGTACAAGTTGAAGCATTAAAAGCAGTATAAAAACTAAAAGCACTAAAAGTACAGGCAGTTATACTATCAGTTGTAGAAGTACTAATAGTAGTGCCAATAATATTAGTAGTAGTTGTACCATTATTTGAAAGAGCAATAAATATTTCAACAAAACAGCTTCATTCTGAGCTTTGCAGTTAAGGTACAGATAATCATTGAGGCTTTTATTTTGTAGTGATGGAATTGGGTGAGGGGGGGGGGGAACAGAATGTTATTTAAACTAAGAAGTTATTAATATATGGATGGGAGAAAGAAAAAGACAGAGACAGACAGACAGACAGACAGTGAGGGAGTGAGTATGAAGGAGTAGAGAGGGGAGGGGATGCCAGTGCAGGTGTCCAAAAAGAAAACTTTTTGTGGGCGTGGAGGGTAAGGAGGTCGAAATATTACTCAAGAGAGGGGAGTTGGTTAGGCCTTTGTAGCTCATGAGTAATATTTTGAAGTCGGTCCTGTATTTTACTGGGAGCCACGGGAGGTTGCATAGGACGGGCCAATGTGTTCATAGCGGCGGGTGGATGTGAGCATTCAGGCATTTAAAAATAAAAAAGTATTTAATAACTAAACAAAATAAGGATCACAATGACAAATTGAAATACAATGCAAACATTGAAATATTTCGCAAAATTGAGAATTCTCAGACTAAATCAAAAGCTGACGTCACAAAAAGGTTCCTAGGAAAATTCTGCTGGTTCTTCTCCAAGTTTGGTCTTTTAACACCGCCCGAGGCGTGTGCTCCTGGTTGCAGTGGGATCTCATTGGCCTTTCCTCCAGTGACTCCTTCACACCGAGGTGTGAAGCTGCAGCTGTAATCTGAAACCCTCTCTTACTGACTTTCCCTCACCTTCCACTTCATTCAATGCAGATCAATTCTGGCTTTATGCCTCAAAGAGTGGATGTAACATGGCATTGTCTTCATCTTATAACTAATACATTTTAATTACAACACAACATATTAGATCACAGTTCTTATGGTGCAAGGCTTAAGACATTTGCTTTTAAAACCTGACAGGAGAAAAAACTCACCAACCCACCAAAAACCCTCTCTGTGAAAACGTTGGGAGAAATCCATAAAAGGACGGCATTTGACATCCGTCCTCAGGTTTTAACATTACATCATGACAGGACGTTAATGTGTACAGTGATTATGTTTTACTTGACTATAATTTGTTGTTTATTTATATAGCATTCACTTCATCTAAAATTCAAATGTAATAATCTAGCATTGTACAAACAAATATAACACTAAACATTTCCACATGTATTATAATTTCCACCGCTAGGTGTGCACATCTACTTAAATCCCTAACACAAGACGCTGCTATGCAAATGAGCAAGACAAGGAAATGGTCTCTGCCTCGTGAGAATTATACAAGGCTGCGATCCAATAGTCCTTTTTCTTAGCACGGTTCCTAACTGAGCGAAATGCCCCAGAATAAGTGTAAGTGGCCGCCATGATAAGAGCTGTTTATATTTTATAATATCTAAGGAAAGGAGAAAATTCCGTCCCACATTTCCTTGCGGCGGTGTAGAATATCATAAACAACCGGGTTCACAAGCTAACATTAATCAAACACATCCATCAGCATTCTAGAACTATGTAATCAATAAAGTAAAGATAATATTGTAATAACCACTAACTTTGAAACTGTAATTAATAGGATAATATCAATGTATGGCTATGATTGTGTTTAATGTTGCCTGATCAACCGAAATGACCTCACATGTAGACCACATCCAGGAGGCGTGAACACTGACTTTCACACCTCTACCAAACCTCCATAAAGGTCGGCAGAGTCCATTGTTCTAGAGTGAGACTGGGGCAAGCAACGAAACAGGCACAAGGGGATGGGCTAGCCCAAGGCCTGTTAGTTTGGGGAGACCAGCAGCATCACCTGAGATGCGATCTTTTTACCGTAACTTTTGTAACAAATATTCTTGATTCGAACATCATTCTCAGATGTCTCCTGTTCGTCCGCTGCTTCTTCATTATTTGAACACAACAGCGGCAATATTTAAATAGTGACGTGTCATTTGGCCTTTTACGGTAAATATAGATCCTGACCAAGAAACGAGTGAGACAGTATCTATCTGGTTAGTATATCTGCACTCTGATATTCCTTGTTAATAACGTAATACTATGAACTTGTTTGTTTATGCCCTCTGCATGAGTGCACAAGGCACTGTAACAACACATGGAAGAAGGCATCTAAGATGTGTGATTATTTGTAGTCCATCTTCAGAGAATTTGTAGTTTTTCCGCCGAGTGACGTCACTAACATGCGTCTCTCGTCGCTTTACTACGTGTCACAGCTCTGCCACCAAGACAGAGGCCCGATCCCAAACTCCCCCCAAAACCTAAACCCTGAACCCAGTCAGGATCTTAACTGACGTCAGCTGTTAGAGAGACAGCGAGATCCTCCTTGTGTGGCAAGTCGGTGCCGGTTGTCAGTAAATCTGTGGCTATTCCGTGGCAGGCGCCACAACGGCAAGATCAGTTGTTTGTACGACCGGTCAGCTGCCGTAAATTAGTTTTATGATTTTAGTTGAACCACCCTTCGCATAGAGTTTCAACGGTGTACCTTTTTATTTGTCATTCCCTTTGATTTTGCCGTCACGTTTTCAACACAGGTCGAGGAAAAGTGGTTAGGAATAGACGTTAAGTAGTTGTTTCGGGATTAATCTAATCCAGCCCAAGTCTCGTTGTTTTCACTCACAACTCACTTTGGAGTGTCATGCCTCCTCTCTCCAGTAGAGGCCATCATTGAGCTTTTGAAGATCATTTCTCTTCAGATGTTCGCCTCAAAGTAGGCAAACATTTGTAAAAACGCACACGCTTCTGTCAAACTTCTCTACATCCACATAGGATGTCAAACAACAGGCTGATGGCGATCTCTGTGACTCACACAAACACCAGAATTGGAATTCTGACTTTAAGTGAATGAAATAACTGAGTCAAGTCTCGTATACTCACTAATAACAAGGTGAAATGTTCACTTAAAGAACAACTCAAATAAAAAATAAGTAATAGTACAAAAAAAAAAACTTTTCAAGCTCAGCTGTGTTTGGTAGAATATTCACAAAACAGTTTCAGTATACCAATGTTGAATTCTACTGGTAGAAACATTTGCGCTGCACAACTTTGATCTTTGAATTGTCTGTTCTGTATGAGGGGCCGTTTAGGACTTAACTATTGACTTAACTCCTCGTAAAGCTGAAGAGCAACACATTTTTGAGAGGATGCGCCACACTGACAAGCTGCAAACTACATGCGTCACAGGCCTTGACAAGTCTCTTCCACCACAGCGGTGGCGGGCGCAGTTTCCCACATCGCGCAACAGTAAAGACAACAAGTATCAACAGATCCTGCAATCCTGCAAACCCACATAACAGCACGAAGCCTGGCTAAAGGCTCGCAACAACCACTGATTCCTCAAATGAAACTCAATTCCAACTCCAAGAAACTAAATGAGGACATAGCGAAACTGCTGATGGCACATGCCCGCAACGTCTTACGATCTACGACAAAATGAACCCGCAGTGAAAGATGAGAACAAATGAACATTTCCTTAAATCTTTGCTTTGCAATTCGATTATGTTCAAGTGAATGTTAAAAAACGGCAAATCCATTGTCTCTGGATCATTTTGAGGGTCGGGGGGGGGGGGAAGTCTCTTCAACCACTTCCTTTCATCTTGCACAGACTAGAAATTTCAGAGAAAATGGCAAGAATGGCTTACTTGTGGTTTTTCTTAACCTCTGTGTCCCACAATGCATCTTGTTCAGTAAGTGAGTCACTAGAGATGTTACTCTCTTAGAAACATCACTTATTGACCTTGACCAAAACAATAGTCAGAATTACTACACTTGAGTCAGGCCTACAACTTACTACTTACTGTTATGTTCTTTGTTTCATCACAGTGTCACTCACAAGGAAGTTGTCAAAAGTTCACCCGATAATGAGAAATAATGAGTATAGATGACATATATAATCATTTCGGTAGTAAGTACAGCATGTGATGGATGCTAACTTATGAGTGTATTTTATTGTCCTAAAAGGTAACACTAGAAACACACACACAGTAACTGTACAAAAGCAGTGCTGCATCCGGTCGAAACCAGTTTCGTGAGCTTTGAAAGGGAGTGGATAGAATGAAAAACAGTAATACATTTATTTGTGAAATAAGTGGAATATTACAAGTTTGTATGTTTTCACTTAAAAAATCAAAATCACCAATTTACACTTCAAAACATCTGACCAATGTCTTTAAAAGCAAGGGCTAATGTATTACGGGAAGAGACTTAAACTAATGTTGTTGCTCTTGGTGTTTAGTTTTCTTTTTAATAGTACAGTTTTATATAAGAAAATTACATGTAGAACTAATCCAGCATAAACTCCAAGCTGTCTATCCTGTGCTGTAATCATCGCGTGAACTCTTCAGTGGCTTAATTGACAAATGTTCAGTACCGTTTTATCATTATTTAGACAGATGTACACTGTGCAATGCACACCGGCCCCTAAACAGATTACTCAGGTGTAAACACACACTCTCATTAACACGCACACACCCCACAGACACACACACAGACAGAAGAACATACACACAACCTGAACAGAAGCTCATGCATACACTTTGTGAGTTTCAGCCACAAAACCCCCTAATGGACTTTTGGATAGTTGGAAATCAATTCCGCTGCCGGGTTCAACTCGTGGTCACGTCACTTTAAATGACCCCTGCACTACTTCAATTTGGCTTCATAGACTCAAGAAACACACAGTAAATATGGATACTTGAATGATGAAACACAATTATATCAAGGCGTAAAAGGAAAGCTATTTATAGATGTTTCCAACATATTTTCAATTTAAATAATATATATATATTGCAAATGTGTTTTTGTAATAAATGTTGTAAGATTCCATTCAATTTTATTGAATTTCTAAATGAAGATAAGAAGATCTATTACAAATACTTGTTTTATGGAAATTCAGCCTTTTTCCAACAAAAGTTATAACATATTTGCATTTGCCATCCCAGAAAGAATGCATTTAATAGATTTTCTCTCCTGGATTTTGGAGTGGGGTTTAGAACCCATACCTACAGCTAAGACTTTGTTTAAATGCGCAAACAAAAAAGGAAAAACTGCACCATGGCGTTACTTATGGTCACAACTGTGAGCTTTATATTTTCTCAAACTTCCAATTATTAAAAAACAGTTTTTTCTTCTTTTCATATTTTTGCAATATGAGCAATGGGGAAATCATTAGGCACCAACAAACAGCCAAGCAAAGTGCCGTTTACATGTTCTCTTTAAACCTTCAATAACTGTAGCTCTGCAACCAAACCTTAAATGTGGTAAAAATGTCAAACCGTAAAACCAGGTTAGATTTCAGTGATTTCAGCTTTAAAAGGCCACTAAGTTCTACAGCTGCAAAAGACTGATTGAATGAACAACAGTAGATTTAAATGTTTAGACAGCAATGGAGCTGAACTCTGATAAAAGACATTTCAGAAGAAAATATTGAGTTTAATACTTTCAACTTTAAGATAAGTTGGTCAGTCTCTAGAATTACTACTATCAAACAAGTGTCAGGGGTTGCATTGCACCACAGGGCTCTTTTTGTTGGAAGGAGCTGCCATTGTCAAGTGAACATTTTCACTGTCAGAAATGAGATGCTTATGTTGTAAATATGTTTGCATATATGCATTTAGATTCCAGGCTCAGAAACGCTTGCGTGTTTGTTTGTGTGCGTGCTTGTCTGCCTGCACGTCGTATTATTACTGTGTCTCCCTGTGAGCGTGTGTGTACTGAACCTAGAGAAATGAGCATGCTGGCTTGTGAACGGTTTTGGCTGGAAGCATGCAGGGGCAGAAAGGAGAGCTCCACCTCAACTGCCACAACCTCCTGCCAAGAAAATTACAAAGGTATGTTGTGGGTGTGGGTGTGTCTGAATGTTTACTTTACGCACCGTTTCCCAGAGTCCCACAGCCTCTGGGACAAGATCCAAAAAATATTGGGGAAAAGAATTTGGCAGTTATTAAACTGACCTTACCTATTTCGGTCATTTTGTAGTACCATTGTGCTTCAAGAGAACTCTGTAAAGTGTTAAAAATATTGCAGCAGTCCTATCTGAATATATATATACATTTGTGAATTATTATTTGTGTCTGCCCTACTATTATTGAAGGTTAGTCTGTCTAATGCTCTGTGTTGTGAAGACTGTGGGATTTTATTAAACAACATTCTAACGATAGTTTTCACAGGATGTGGTAACGAGAGACATTTATTTTCTTCTTTTAAAAATCAGGCCACTGCTTTCCATCATGTTGGTTAAGACTCGAAATTACACCACCTGCATTGTTTGCAGTATTTCCTGTCACATTTTTTTTAAAAGAAAAAAAGAATCGAAACTGACTTTGTCCGGAGTTTCTGATTCTTTTTTTTCTTTTAAAAGAAATGTGGTATATATGTTCGTTACCACATCCTGTGAAAACTATCGTTAGAATGTTGTTTAATAAAATCCCACAGTCTTCACAACACAGAGCATTAGACAGACTTAAGCTGAGATGCAGCGGAATTCAAAACATAATGAAATAATTGCCAATTTATGAAATCCATAATAAATAAAAATATTACAGCCCAGATTTTCTGTCCAGATTTCAATAGGGTAACAGTGTGGAGTTCTTCCACATGAGTATACACACATGTGCACTTGGTAGAACTGACACTTGTGCATGCTGAGGTGTTCATGTTTGAGATTTGGCACATGCATGTCAACTGGTGTTGGACATGTGCATTTTTGTATCTACATTTTTAAGTGTGTGTATAAAGCCTGTGTGTTTTCTTATCGATCTGGTCTTGTGTGTCAGTATTGATCTCTTCAATCCTACTTCTCTTGTGTAAGAGCATCATGACTAATGGTTGACCCCACAGTGTACCTATTGTAATCTCCTGACCTGATAGTTGAACATGAACACACTTTGTTTGAGCTCTGCATTATCATTTTAATTGAGTTAAATACAGCCCTCTCAATGTGATGGAAGTAACTTTGATGTAGATGCTGAAAATTCTGAAACACGGCTACATACATACTTTAACTGAATATATCTTGACTTAAAAGAATATTTTGAAAGCCTTAGTCATACAACTGAAGATACATACAGCTCACCCAATAGGATTACAGCTTTAACAGCTCAGCATGTTCGGATAAACTGGCCCAGTGAGCTTATTTGCTTTACCCAGTTAATGAGCAAAGATAGTATCCAACAATAGATACTGATCAAATCTGAATGACTTGTATTGACTATTGCTCATTTATAAATGTCAAGGACTACCTTTAAGGTTTGCTGCTTTGATTAAATCTTGATTTAAGGGCTTGAGGGATTGAATAATTCTGATACAGTCACGACTAGAAAGATAAGGGCCTCAAACGATAGATTACACCAATGTTTATGGAGCCACCCGTGTCATTGCCTGCAGGCAGATCAACCCTGAAAAACAGCAAACAAGAAAAACATACTTCTATAGGAGGTACAAACAGCATGAACGACAGTTGTGCTGGCTGAATCAATCCAACACACGCTTGGTGATCTATTTCTCCTCAACAATTCCTCCTCTTTTCATAAATACGGAAGCTTCCAAATCAAACTAGAGTCCTTAGAGTCCATCCTTTGAGTGACAAATTTAGACCAGCAGAATACGCCGTTAACGCTTCCCTTTTTGTATTGTTCAAGAACAATAAAAAATAAAAAACAGGCTGCAGGAGAAAGGAAAAAAAGAGAAAGTGAAAGAGAAAAAAATAAATGAATCTGGTGTAATGCAGTGGTGGAAGAGGTATTTTAAGTAAAAGTAAATATTACAGTGTGAAATACTATCATTAAATGCATTGCAATCAAATTTATAGGTATGGTTTTACAGTTGAGAAAACGTGCATATTTTCTTTCTTGTCAAGAGTAAGATGAGACAATCAATAGGACTCTCCTGCGTGTACCATCAATATGAAGGTCCAACAGCCACAGCCAGTTCCCTCAGCTTTAAGCCTGCATCCAGCAGTGGACATCTAGCATGGCTCAGTCCAAGGTAAGCACCCACAACTATTAGCTTAAAAATGCAAGACGTCAATTCATAATACTATTAAGTGTTAACATTCACGTATGTGAAAGCAACCATTTTTTAGAAAGGCAGTCTGTCATTTTAGACAAAGAGTTTCTAATGTTCTGTTAAATGTATTCGATTGAAGTCAAGCCGATTTTACACTGTAAAAGAATGCATGTATCTTGTTTGGTTATTTAAGGCTTTAAAATCTGACTGTAAAAACTAATCAGTACCTGATGAGGTATCAGTAAGATGAATGTAGCGGCCTTTAAAACTATAGTTCCTCAGAATTGACTAATTCTAACAGAATTGACTGTTCATGTAAATACTTTAGTTTTCACCTCTGTTGAAACGGGAAGGGACAGAAGGTATCAAGGCAGACAGAAACACAGACAGCAAGGCACAATGAAGAGACGATAAAAGTGACTGATTGGCTCCTCTGCCGAGCCACCTTATTTGGTCACGGAGCCACTACCTTCACACAGTGACTCTGAGAACCCCGAGCCAGATTTAAGGACAGAGACCCTGAGCAAGACAAGTTAATGTGTCCCCCATCTTTGGCTTCAAGGCCCCATTGGGAAATCCGCATAGGAATATGTCCAGGTCATGTAACGCTGTCCAGGGAGTAAGGGAGGGTTTATGGTCAAAGGGGTTTATCTCAGCAATTGATTCACTGGTGCAAAATGCTGCCGATGGTGGCAATTTAGAGAGAACAGGCAACTTCAGCAATAAGTCACCAAAAACATCTACTGTCTCCTTCTTCTTACAGTTCATACCTCATCTTCAATCAGCCATGGGAGTAGTCTACAGCGTCGGCGAGTAAGTGAAATGCACCATCTGAAAACATTGCTATGCTGGAATAGGCTGTTATCTGGAGCTCAATCAGACAGTCTTTTGAATTGCGTGTTTCATCAGATTTAAACAAGTTTTAAAATTGTTAAAGTAATTTCATGATTACGGGCTGTTGTTGAAGTGCAGATTGCCACTATGATGAGATTGAGATTTAGTGTGAATTGGCTACTTACCACAAGAAGAGTGGTAAGCAGATTAAGAGAAAGCAGGAGACTTGATTGAGTTAAACAACGGCGAGAGTAATAGGTTCATACTTCTAGAATTACAGGGATTAATTGCCTATAGGTGGCTTTCTTTTGGAAAAGCATAGAAGTTGGCAGAATCCACATTTTGGGAGTCAAAAGGGGCTTCATGTCCTCAGATATCCTTTTATGATTAATAAAACATTCAGAGAATGCTTCACTTTCCTGCTAATCATGTCCAGGCACGGTTAAAAGCACATTGAGTACTGTGATGGCAGTTGCTTGATATTTCTTTCCTCCATTAAAAGGTATTGGAGGTTGGAACGTTTGTCATAAATGCTTTAAATTTGCTCATTACCAGCAAATTTTAAGTAAAACAATTATTGACTGTACTGCAGTTAAAATTAAACACATGGTTATTATGCGTTAGTTTAATTATTTTCTGAGGACGTTATATCATATTAACTGCATAGTGCTATTTAGTGTTCACATTTAAAACTTTGTTTCAGCCGTTGCAAGCCATGAAAATAAACAAAACACAGGCACAAAATACATTTATAATTCATTTACATTAGAAAAACACTGTCCTACTGCTTCGACAGGGTCGAACACCTCTCCACTTTCTTCGTACAGTGGTCACCAACAATCTACACTAAGGGCAATAAGAAGTACCGCCAGCCCGGCTACCTCGTCAAAAAGAAACAGAACAGTTATCTGGTTGTGGTAAAGAGCAAGGTGGCTGTAATCAACCGGTTCTTCGATAACCCTATCAACTTCACAAATAAAAACTGGAAGGTAAGAAATGCACAAACACACACGCATCACAAAGGACCCTCTATTGCTCTTCAGCTGCAGGAAAAGATAAGGACAATTAAAGGCCAATAAAGTTTAAATATTTGTGGAAGTATCCCAGTAGCATTTCAGATTTACTGTAACTGAGGCCCCATTGCCTAGCAGTTCTGGCAGTTTCCTGGCAGTTGAGTTTTCCATATATGGACACCCCATCTGTAGCTCCCCCTACTTTTTCCGAGCCGCTCTTCACTTTCCAGAGAAACAAAACTGTTAGCGTCACAGCTGTTAACCATTGAGACGCCCCTCCACCCAGGCTTCAAACCAATAGCATTTCAACGCAGAAAGGGAAAGCCTTTTCCCGGAAAGGGAAAGCGCCTCACAGATATAAGATGCATAAATGCTGCCCGTTTTGAGAAACAGACATTTGGCATTGCAGAGTGCAGAGCTTGAAATCAGAAACTATGAAGCTGCTTCCAGAAAATGTCAAGGTGCTTTATTTTGCCAGTGACTGCATGGAGCCATATGTGGAGGTAGGACTGCGATGCTGCATGATACCACTTTGACAGATCTTTCGCATTTATCGGGTGAAATATACTTAACTTTGGGGATGAGAAATATGAGCCTTCATCCATACTTGCTAAACAGCCTTTCATATAGCAATCTAGTTATGAAATGAAAGCTGTAATAACCATCTGTTGGTGAAACAGCATATTTTTCTGTTTAAATTTAAATGTGGCCAGTCTAAATGAGTTATGCAACCACAAGTTGCTGTATGTAACATAGAGGACATTTTCATAGTGTAACATGGCTTGTCCCCCAACAGATCATCACAGTGAAGGACTCTAAGCGTAGCCTGAGTTTGTGTAGCTCAGAGTACTCTGAGGAAGAAGAGCCCGAGTACCAGGAGGGGGTTGAAGATTATCTCCCTATCCTGAACGACCAGAGCCAGCTGCTGGATGACAAACACCTGGAGCGGGTCAGTACAAGTACACCAACGCACAGTGCTTTTATCTTTTGATAGAAATCATAAATTGTGTGCTCCTAATAGTGTGCCAATTATACCATTTTCTTCCCCTGGAGATATTAAATCACGTTTTGAAATTCCATTATGAAACAATACTATCCATTAACATTTCCAAATGGTTTGGTAATGGTTACAGCAATCAACGGACGTTTTTGCTTTACAGATTTTCACACTTTTGATTAACGTCTCCGTTTGCCAACAGCTTGCTGCCCAGATGCCAGCGAGGACCTGGGGGTATCCATGGCAACTAGTCTACAGCACGTCTGCTCACGGGAGCAGCTTAAAGACTATGTACAGGAAGATGGCTGATCTGGACTGCCCTGTACTTCTGGTCATCAGAGACATGCACAAAAAGGTTTGCATTATGACCGTAACACTACAAGGCGTTTCTGTAAACAAAGGTCTAACCCGATTAATAGTATAACTGGGAGTTAAATAACTCGATGTCTTGGTCTTTTCAGGTGTTTGGGGCTTTTTCTTCTGATCCATTCAAAGTCAGTAAATACTGCTATGGAACTGGAGAAACCTTCCTGTTCAGCTTCAACCCTGACTTTCAGGTACGGGACAAGTTTCTTATTGATGCAGAAAATACCTACCTGTAATTCTAAGAACTGATGTGTTTGTATAAGAAGTCAAGTTTACAATCACTTACGGGTACTTCTTGGCTTGTAAACTAAATTCAAGGAAGAGGATTCAATTCAATTTACCCGTGGTTCATTTCGGGCTGTCACAATACCGGATTTCCCTACACTATTATCATGGGCCCAAAAAATGAATGATATTACCGGAATATCCATAGAAAATGTTCTTGGTTTATCGTGCACCTTGTCTAGGTCTAGGGAGGTGTTGAGTCTGTAATCATAATTTAACAAAAGTGTTACTGACAAAATATAAAACATTCACTTTATAGTCATCAATACCGGTCGGCAAACTTGAGTGCATTGGTCTTATGTCTTTCATTTGGCATTTTTCCAGGCATACAGGTGGAGCGGCGAGAACTCCTACTTTGTAAGCGGCAATTGGGAATCTCTGCAGATTGGTGGAGGAGGGTAAGTTATGTGGTAATTAAGAAATAAAAAAGTAGAACTATAATGTAATTACTGTACTACAACATTTGAGATATCAGAACCTTTCACACTATTGGAAGTCTAAGTGCCTTTTATATTTTTTGTTGTCCACAGGGGCGGATTTGGCCTGTGGCTGGATGCTGATCTGTACCGTGGCTCAAGCTTCTCCTGTCACACATTCCAAAACGAGTCCCTCTCCACCCAGGTGGACTTCAATGTACTAGACCTCGAAGTCTGGACTGTGCAGAACTGAAGGCGGAACATCTGAGCAGACGAGCTAAAGGAAAACTCACTCACCCGAGTTGCAAAGCGCTATGACTTCAAGGGGTATGTGTGGTTTTAGCCACCACAAAATGTGATGTAGCCGATGCTATCATCTCTGCACCTGGTCGAGATAAGCCCGTGTCCAGTAACAGAATCCTGTTTTGGCGGTTCTTGGGATGGACTCTCCCTTTATTGTGGTTGGATCTGTGCCTTTAAAAAAAAGTTTTTGTTGATTTGTATGTATACGAGTGTCTACCAGGCGGTGCTGGCACTGCCAATGTTTTGTTGAACCACATTAAACATTGTCTTTCCTGGTTGAAGACAATTTTATATTTATATTTAATTTATAATTTAATATTTGCATACATTACCCGTTAAAATCGACACTGTGACATCATCCAATTCGTCCATGCTGTTAGCTTGCTGACTTAGCTAGCTAGCAAGTTAGCTCCGCTTTCGCTATCTCTGTTCGGCTGCAACGATACACAATAAACATTTAAAACACATTGAAACGTTGATTACATTAAAACGGTGTAAGACGTGAACTTGAAGTTAGTCCTAGTTCAAATCCAAGTGGGTCCCATAACGTTAGTTTACGCCCACTTTCTCATTTACAGCACCTATCTGGCGGGTGTAACCATAGTAACGAGTTTTTACGGCAGTCTTGGTCTTTGGTCTACCTGTGCCTGTGACCAGTTTACCGTCATCTTGCCTGTGACATCCTCCAAGGTGGCTCGGCGTTGCTTCATACATATTTGTGGCATTGACACTGAAACAACTTTTGAGTCACACACCATGCACAGTCGCAGCCCTGACTTTCGCGTCGTGTGCGAGAAAAGGGACATTTCTTGATGCTTCATGTGCACACAAAACCACCTACTGGCCAAGTGTATAATTACAGGCAGCTCTAACTGAATCACATAATGTGATGGATTGAATTTTTGTGTCTGTTATGGCTGTTGGGAATGACTGAATTACATAAATGCATGATCAAATCATTTCTGTACATAAATGATCACATATGTGCATAATAAAATATTGTTTGAATGTATTCTGTGTGTAAATTTTCCCAAAATGGTAGCATGATATGATATGGCAGGTTGTGTAATGTTATTCTGTCACTTTAGGAAAATGGCATGGGCTTAAGCAGGCAGGGGACAGTGAAAGTGCTTGTGGAACTAGGAAGAGGGGACTGAATATGCTTGTGTAACTTGGACAGGGGACATTTTATTAATTTTTATTCAGAAATAACAGTTTCTCAACAGTTTGGGGCTTTAACAGATTCCTCCTTTTTTGACACAACCTCTCTGGCCTTTGATAACACCCTTTCTCAGGGTACAGAAGATACTGGTGTGCACAAAAACGCAAGAGCAAGTCTATATACATTTTGATACAGTAATTCATCCAGCTCTTGTTTTCTGGGGGCTGGTTAAAAGAGAATAAATACAGTGTCTGTTACCTGTCTTTATTTGCACAATAAACGAAAGTGAACAGGGAAAAATTCTGATGGTGTATTTTTAGTATACTAATGACTTACCTTGGCTGGGTGAAGCTCCAGTTTCCTGTTTATTCTTATGCAAGGCACGGTAATGCCTTAGCATGGAGGTTCTCTAACACGAGGTCTGATTTAATGTTGTCCATTTAAAAAATGACTGACATTACCACTCAGGTTAATAGTGTGGCACTACATGTAGCGTATTTTATGTATACAGTTTGTAGAGGAGGAACTCTCAAATGTTATTAACTGTCACTTCTAGTTTTGGAGAGTGTTTATGCTTTTCGCATACATAGGCAATATCAAGAAAACATTAGCGTTGTTTATTTGTTTCAGTTTTTGTTTTTTGTATGTATGAATGACCGTTGGATCGATTTTTTTAACTCTACGTATGAACTGAACCAGACAGTCACAGAAACTATCAATGCTTTCAAAATTTTAGTCGAAACATGAAGAAGACAAATACTATGCCAGAAAAAGGGGTTGGAAATCTGTTCAAATTAATATAATATAATCAACTATAATATGTTGACCCACATCGCCACCTGGTGGCAGTTACACCCATAGACTGTAGGAACATGTCGTCCCATCCTCCGATGTAGAGATCGACAGTTTCTCCGTGTGAGCTCGATGGTCTCTGGGATCGACTGCGCAGGTCTTACATTCCAGTTAGTTGTACGCCCGACAACAATGGCAGCAGTCGAGGCTCCGGCGAATGTTTCCAAAAGCAGCAGCGAAGGATACGAGAAGAAATGTATCTTCTGCAAAATTGTCAACAAGGAAATGGGCACAGAGCTAATCCACTGCGTGAGAATACTGAAATGACTAAAGGATTTTGAGTGCATGGCCAGCTGGCCGGTTGCCTTTGTAAACAGCTGACCGATGTTTGGCTCTGTAGCATTTGAAACTACCACATTTGTATTTCGTTCTACAGTTTGTAGTGTAATACCGGTCTGTTTTATTGCAGGGTGTGCCTCATTATTATTGCAGGTCTATATTGTGGCCAGTGGTCCTGTTTCATATAACCAACATTTGCTTCCTGTGCTACAAGGATATTAATTCAGGGATCCACTGAAACACACACTGGTTAGGGACTCCCGTTTGGGAATTACAGCTCTGTAGAGATTCCTGGAGGTTTTGCGGGCTAACTTGAAAGAACCTAAAACAAAAATGTAACTAATATCTTGCTTTTAAAGAAGTGCTGAATTAAAGTAGGCCTACTTGTGTTATCCACACTCATCTCCCCTTCCAGTCCTGGAGGTGATACGTTCATTTGCTGACTCATATCTTTGCTGCAGGATGAGGACATCTCATGTTTCCAAGACATCAAACCAGGAGCTCCGCATCATTACCTCGTCGTTCCTACCAAACATGTAGGGAACTGTAAATCACTCAGCAAGGAACACGTGCCTTTAGGTAATGTTTAATCTACATGTTTCATGACTGATGTCTGTGGAAATGCTTTCATTTTGAAAAACTACAAACTTCCATTTCACTTGGCAAGTCATTGCTCACTCATCCTTTGGCCTAGAACTTGTTTTGCCTGATGCGTATTGTATTATGTTTTAAAAAGCAACCCGTGTTTCTGTTGTCATACCCAGTGAAGCGGATGGTCGAGACGGGGAAGGAGATCCTCCAGAAAAAAAACATAACAGATCTTAGTGATGTCAGGTGAGCCACCCTCGGTGGTGCATTTTGTATTTCAGAGCCCATCACACTAGAAATGGGTGGCCCAGGAACAGTATGCTACAATTTGGATACTAAAATACATCTTTAGCAAAACAGCGTTTGTCACCCAAGTTCAAAGCCAAAGGTCAGTTTCTCTCTTATCAAAGAGTGATTTCAGCATTATATCGAGGCAAATTGTCCCTTTAAAAACAATCAACCCCATGCCTGTCTAGACAGACAGACAGACAAACAAACAATCTTCAGTTATGCGGTACTTATAAGCAGTATACTTAATAGAGACAGCATTGTGTCAGTATAAACACCATGAACTGTATTAGCCTGAAGCACAGTAGGTCAGAGTCTAAAGGACATTGAACATCTTTTAAGCTGTTGTGTAATCGTTACTGATGGATTATTTAGCTTTGATAGCATATCCGATGCTTTGTTGACCTAATTTGGACTTAAACTGAGTTAACGTTTACCACTTTTCCTATGTGTCAAGCAGCGTGCACTCAAGCCCTTTCCCTTGTCTGCAGGTTTGGATTCCACTGGCCCCCATTCTGCTCTGTCACACACCTACACCTTCATGTCCTGGCACCTGCCAGTCAAATGAGTCTCATGTCTCGGCTCTTCTACAGACTCAACTCCTATTGGTTCATCACGGTAAACGCCCTCTTTTTATTATACGTTCTGTGCTCCAGAACAAAAACTAACATGCTATTGTATTTCATTTAAGGATTAGTAAAGTCATCTGTTCTAACCCCCTGAATTGTGCATCATCAGGGTAAATTAAAGCAAAATAGGTTGACTGTCCTCTTAGGACGGTTAAAAAAATGTTTCTTTGTGTTGTTGTGTTTTCTTTGAACAAATAACCCCCTCTTGCGGGTACCAGGGTTCAAACATGTAAGGACTATTGACCTGGTAATTCAGTATTTAACAAGCGACCAGCCCGGTGGTTTATCTCATTCTCAAACTAGCCCAAGCCACTCAACCTGTAAACCAATAAATATGCAGGTGATTTATTGGCCTACACCTTTTGTAAGTTATAAGCAAGGTTCTAACCCTTGTTACATGGAATTATATACATATATAGGGAATTATAGTATAAAAGCTGTAATAGTGGCAATTATGTGCGAAACGGACAGGAGTACATTGCTGTAGATCTGAATAATTACTACTTTATTTCATATTTTGACAATATTTACAGTAAAGCAACCATAAGTTGAACCAAAGATCAACCTGAAGTGCTGGCAGTCTAATTTCCACTCTGTTTACATTTCTTAATGTTTTGCAGGCAGATCAGCTGATTGAGCTTCTCAACTCTAAAGAAGAGTCCAACTGATCACATGTTTGGATCGAGTATTAGACGTTGATGTCACTGAAACATCCACCTTCAACTACAACCGTTTTTTTTGCTCCTTCAGACATGTAACACTAACTTTTTTTCTTTTTCTTCATGTTGTAAAAGAAGAAGTTCATTTATTTTGCTTAAATCCACCAGATAAAAAGTGCATTTACTTCATGGCAAAATCCTACCGTGTAATTCACCTTGGCTTTGCTGGTGGGAATTGTGTGGGTCAAAGCTCATAGCTAAACCCTTATGACGTATTTACGAAGCTCCTTGGCAGTAGAAAAAAAAATGAAGTGATCCTCAGACACGCGCATGAAGTGAAGTCCGCTAAATCAACAAGCACAGACTAGTGGGTCAGTGTTTGCGTGTGATACAATGTCTTCAGGGTATATAACACCAATGATGTGGTGTTTCAAGATCATATTCATGCAAGATGGTACAACACTATACCAAGGAGTGAAAAGAATGAAAAAGTAAATGTACTTTAAGAATTAATTTAACTTAGAATAAATAATAGATTCTTCTGCTTCTCTGTGTGTTCCTTATGTAGCCGGCCAGATATCTGTTTACCCGGTCAAGAGTTTAACCGACTACTCCAGTCAGTGCTTACAGTTCACAAAGCACCCACAGTAACACAACGACAGACAGGTTGTTACTTTGCTTTCAATAACAATCAACTCCTTTAGGCTAAAACAACTTTAGTTTGCCTGGCCATTCATTTTTAGGGGCGGCAGATATTATGGCGCATATTAACCATCAGTTTACTGTGTAGCGCTTGTTTTATTAAAGCAACATCTTCTGTTTATAGTAGATGTAATTCGGTGTTACGTAGGTAAACAACGTTTCAAACTGTAACAAGGTAACCTAAACTACAACGCACGTTTGTAATGCTCTGAAGCACCCGAGCAAACTCGGATCAAGTTCATCCTATAGCACCATATTGTCTGTCACAGGCAGCCTCATGTTCTGTTCTGCCTCAGACTCATTAAGCACCTTCTGAACACATCTTTTTCCCATCTTTCCTTCACTGTCTTTGTAATGTGGGAAAATACCTGATTCGGTGAAATGATCAAATTTTGTAAACAACCCTGGAAAACATTTAAAGGGTTTAACTTCCCCAAATAATAGTGTTTCTGTCATATCTCTATTGTTTCAATCTAAGACCAATTTCTCAAATGCATATCCACTAGCTGATTTTTTGTAGCTGACATGTGCTGCAAAATGCAATTAGGGTCCTCGCTACGACCAGTCGGAGAGGAACCTATTGTATTCTTAATTTTTTCATTAGTGATTCCGTTGATGCTGTTTAAAGGACAAAGATAAAATACATTTGTTCGGATTGTCAGCAAATGAACGTTTTAGGGGAAGGAAATATTTTTCTTATGTAACTAAATCACAATGAGTGCAGTCCACCACACTGTGTGCTACGGTGAACTACCTGTACATTGCCACTGCATGTAACACAAATCAAGGCAAAAACCTCAATCCAAGTTTCTGATCACTGCAACAGAGTGATAACCGCATGGTCGTCCCTCCCCTGCCACAACATCTCCCCCTCAAAGTCAACCAGCCCCTGCTTCCTCGCTCTTAAAAGAATCCCCACTAGTTTATTTGAAATGGTCACATAGTGCTCAAACAGTTCCCCAAATTCCACAGTGACGAATCTCCCATCGCTGCTTTTTACATCCCCTTCTTTATCTCCAGGGTGTCCAATGTTTCTCATCGCACCACACAGCTCCTCGAGCTCTTTGCTGACGTGTGTGTAAGCATCCTTCCCTCGCTGCGCCGTCATGGACCCCTGCAGCGGCCTCCCACAGCCATCATGCCCTCTTTGAGGGACCTTAACACTGGGCCTGATGTCCTGACTGAAGGGGTTGTGCTTCTGGTACTCCTGGTGTTCATCGCACCACTTCTGCCAGTTTTCCTTTAGGCCTTTCACAGAAACAATGCACGCTGCTGTGTCATTGCCAAACCCAGCAGGAGCTGGAATGTCTTCTTCGGTTTCCATGATGTTGCCCTGGCTGTTCGTCCTCATCACTGCTTAAATTGAGAACATCATATAGGAACGCAATGTTTTTCTCACTGAATAATATCCTTAGACCGTTTTTATTGCTTTCTTTTTAATAATTTTAACAATAGCTAACTGAAATGGTCTAGCTGTAGAGCTCTGTATACATCTAATGTAACTGATGACTGTTTTAGTCCTTTGTTAAAAAAAATATTAACTTGAAAATTCATAAAATAATAATAAAAAGTTAAAATTTAGTTTAACTATATTGATACTAGTAAATCAGAGCTTTGCGAAGGGAATACACTGCTTAAAGTAACCAACATAAACATGACATTTGTGATAAACAATTATTAAACATGATGACTTACACGCAGAAGACCGAGTCGATCTTCACTTCATCTGCATGAATGTGTCATAGTAATAAATGTAAGTCAACACTCACTATGCAGAACTACTTCGCATCGTAGTCCTGCAGCACTGCTGACGGTGGCAACCGGGCGGATGGTTTTGTAGCCAAATGCAAAACCATTGTGATGGACATCGCTTTCGTCCAATGGCCTGTTAAAAGAGATCTGAGCAGCCAATCAGCGGTCAGAGAGGGAGGCTCTACCAAGGTGCCGCTGCAGTAAAGAAGATTACGGCCTTAGAGTTTCCATTGGAATTAGTCTCGCATGAAAGAGCGAAGTAACGAGTTTTGGACGAGAAAACTTTATAGGTGACATGTTATTGTTTGGCGAAAAGAAACGAACAATATAGGTAGTTACATTTGGAGGAGGTCACAAAATTATATAAAAAATCTCAAATGATCACCATTAATTGGAAAAACTGGAAATACGGTGGCATGCGTGTGTCAAAATGCGCCAAAATTAAGACAAGGTTTTGCGTTAAGGTGAAAGATGAAATATTTCTTTCATTTATGGTAATTTGCTGCACCAGCGGAATGACTCCACAGCCCAGTTTCACACCGGACGTATTTTGAATCCGCAAACAAACATGGCGACCTCCGTCAGTCGATCATGCCTCACGTATCTCTTGCATCTTGCCCAAGATAATCTGGATTTCAGATTGCCGGTAACCTTCATAAACCATCACTTTCTATCTGGCTCTTTCCGTGAATATTTTGGCTGAATGCGTGTCCTTTTTTTTTTGAGGAGAAGACCGCTTCCTCCCGCGGCGCTGTGTTAGCTGCTTGCTAATCAAACTCTCAAACCGTAATGGATTAATTGAGGCTTTGGTTTCACGTGTGAATATACCATGTTTAATCACATAATAACAATAACACGTTGATACCTACCTTCTCCTCCTGTACCCCCCTCTGGGAACTAGTTTCTTGTCATAAATGTACCCATCCGCAGATTTAACCACGTGATTGGGACTCGTTTGCACATTTGGACCTGTGGACATGCACTATAAATGCATTATATACTGTCTGCGTCCATGTTTACATCCCGTCAGCTGATTGCATTCCCATGCACCCAACAGGAAGTACACACGGACACGCGCATGCTTACATTTACCGATAGGAAATGGCCTGCGTATCTAAACTTGCGTGCTTATAAAGAAGTAGATGTTCCCTTGTTTTTAAATGCACCGTACTGTGATCCCGTAGCATCTCAATGAGATCGCCTCTGACACGAGGAGTACTGCTCAGTCTGTGAAAAAAATACTATGATTATGCATGTGAGTATATTTTTAAATATATGTGCTCATTCTCACAGGAGGTTAAGGCCTTGCTCGCTCTCAGAGGAAAAGCGTTCCATCCGAGTGGAAACTTCCAAGAAAAGGTTTGCAAGCCAAATGCACATGTTTCTTCTTTCGAATTTATTTTTCTCCAAATGGCATATGAATGAAATGTTATAATGGAAGGTTTCTGTCGGCCAGTCACTTCTTCTCACATCCTCTTGTCTCTAGACTCCTTTCTGGTGCCTTGATGGTTTGGCTGAGGAGGACGTCCGCGGAGTCATGGCCAGATCTGTCTGTGCAAAGTAAGTGTTTTAGCTGTGGGGTAAGGTAGGCGCTGGTCTTGACACGCTGCATATTTTGCCGTGACAAATATTCTTTACTACAGTGGCTGGGGACAAGACCTCACGCCACACGAAACGTTTCTTCGGAGATTGACGCTATAGTTCATGTTGCATTAACCTTGCAGGTCTGCTTTTGAACTTTGGGGCCACGGACAAACACACAGTGAACTCAGAACATCCCTCTTGAATTACCCATCAGAGAACATGGTTTGTGGTGCTACTGTTCATTGTCCCATTGTGTTGGACTAACCAATCAGTGCTATTCCAGAAAGTATTTTCCAAACTTGTTTGTCTCATTTCGGTCTGCTCTTCCTTATTCCCTTACAGTCACCCTTCATGCATGAAGCCTCAACTTACAGAATCAACGTCTACACTTTCAACAAGACCCTGGAGTTCCCTGACCGAATCAAAAGGATTGACGTGAGCAGAAAGCAGATCAGTGAATGAATGAACACAGGTGAAAATGTTGACCTGTGTGAATGAATCTTTGACTGATCCCGATCCTCTCACCAGGCTATGGATTACCTTCCGTTTAAAGGGACGGTGAGCCTAAAGAGCCCTCAGCACAGCTTCTGTTTGCTGGAGGATTACGGCACAGACCCCAACGACATCCCAGAGCATCCAAACTACATCTATTTCGGCCGATGGGTGCGACGCATTTGACCTTTTGTTTGCATTTCAGAAAATAAGAGGTGATCTGAAACTCAACACTTTTCATCTCTACTCTCTCCCGCACCAGATAGCAGATGGACAACGTGAACTGATCCGCTCTCACAGTGTGAAGAACAGGCACTTCATAGGGAACACTAGTATGGATGCTGGCCTCTCATTTATTATGGCAAACCACGCTAAGGTCAATGAGAATGACCTTGTTTTTGACCCGTTCGTTGGCACAGGTGAGATACTCCTGTCACTGACTCGCACCGACATACACAGCTTTAGCAGAGGGAGTCACACACTAATGGGTCTTCGTCTCTGGATGTGTTTCAGGGAGCCTGTTGGTAGCATGTTCTCATTTTAGAGCCTACGTTTGTGGAACGGATATCGATTACAACACTATTCATGGCAGAGGTAAGTTTTGTCTACTGAAGTTTACACTTAACTGCGTTCATCCAGGCTCACCAATATCGCTTCTGGTC
Source organism: Apeltes quadracus (assembly GCA_021346845.1). Classification (NCBI taxonomy): domain Eukaryota; kingdom Metazoa; phylum Chordata; class Actinopteri; order Perciformes; family Gasterosteidae; genus Apeltes; species Apeltes quadracus. The sequence goes on from CM037936.1 coordinate 16,303,071, forward strand.
ACGGCCGCGTTCAGAGCCGTGTCGGGGAGCCTGCTCTGAATTTCAGACACTCTCTAAATGCCCTGAGACGCTGTTGTCTCTCAGGTCGCTCAAGCCGCAAAAACCAGAAGTGGCGAGGACCGGATGAGAATATCAGAGCCAACCTGCGGCAGTATGGGACAGAGGGGATGTACGTAGACGTGATGGTGTCGGATGCATCCAAGCCTGTGTGGAGGGAGGCAGCTCTGTTTGATGCCATCATTACTGATCGTAGGTCCTAAGTTTGTTCCCAGCTGACTCCACTTTGGCCGTTGTCAGGATGAAACATGTCTTTAACCCGGAAGCAGCACACCTGTGTTCCAGCTACATCTGCAGTCTAATAACCTTTATCCTTTTTTTTTCCCCCCTTGTTTGCGTTTTTTTTTTTTGTGCGGACCTTCTGACGTCAGCGCCGTACGGCATCCGAGAGTCCACGAGGAGAACCGGCTCCCACAAAGACGTTACCAAACACGCTGACGGCATGTAAGTGCGACGGACGGATATGAGCTCATGAGAAGAATTAACCGTGTATGCTGTAACGCACATGGCTAATTAGGTGGAACATTTTCAATTCCATTTTTTCTGTTATGTGACATGTTACTGTGTGTGTGGTACTCTGGTCTGGACCCGTTTGTGTTCCTTTGATTCTCGCAGCTACCTGGAGTCCCACGTCCCCGTCTCACAGGCGTACCACCTCAGCGACATCTTCACAGATCTGTTGAACTTCTCGGCCCACCACTTGGTTGTGGGTGGGAGGCTCGTCTATTGGCTGCCCGTCTACAGACCAGAGTGAGTACACAGACGTGTTGTCATTAGCTGATAAGGTGAGGGTCTTTTTAGAATGTTGAGTCTGCTGCAATAGATGCCATTTGAAGAAACGTCAGCCTCTCCCGGGAACGTCCAGTTCTTTTAAAGCTTACTGATTTCTGTTATTTGAGGCAGTTAAACTGTGTCAAACTTTTATTTAATTTTTAAGAACTGGCTTTGTGCAGATTCATTTATCATTATTTGATTTGAAGTGAACTTTGTCCTCATGGGCTTATGTTTGGAACCCGGTTTTGCTGGTGCTTTTCTTCAATGAATCATTTGTATCAATAGGGGGCAGGCTGAAACCATGAAACAGAACTGTACCATAATGGCTTTTCATGAGCCTACATTTAAATCCTGTTGCCAAACAGCTTAAAGCGATGTGACATGTTAACACTATTGTATAAACATTTTATAAAAATAACTAAAACTAACTGAATTAGCAGATAAGTTGTGAGGAGTTGTAAATGTAGCACAAACAGTTGGACGTGACGGTTTTAAAATCAGTTGAAAAACAGAACATTGGTTTATGAGCTGCTAAATGCTCACAGCTCAGGGTTTGTGTAGCATTTCCCCCGAAACACTGTTCCATGCCCGCTTCTATAAAACCTCATCCTGTGGGTGTAAACACCTGTGTGAATGACAGTGTTTATACAGAATAATAAACAGGTGTGTTGAGGTTTTTCCCACTGAGGCAGCTGGGTCACAGTAAACCACAGCGGGACATACAAGACGGCTATTCTAAAACAAAGTTGTGCATCGTCAGAAAGGGGAGCGCTGATTTGAAAGTGCAGGTGTTTGACTCTACGCAGTGATTTACCACAACAGAACAGACAGCGGCAGCAGTTTGGGGAAGAAAAACGCCGCAGGCCTGCAACGCTTTCTGGTCACCGACTATAAGACTGGGGAGGATCTCTGTCCCTGAATGCGTGTGAGCGAAGGAACGAACACACCAGCAGACCTTTGCTCACGTCCCTCTGTGTGTGTGTGTGTGTGTGTGTGTGTGTGTGCCAAAATGCATGAATGTGTGTGGTCTTGTGTATCAGCCTATGCAGACATGTGTGTCGTCATGTTCACACATTTGTCTTTGCTGCTCACCTACCGGCGCTCGACTCTGTGCCCGCCAGAGCGTCATGCAAAAATAAACGTCTGAGGTCAGGCAAGTCAGACATTTGAACTGCCTGCCTGTGTGTGTGTGTGTGTGTGTGTGTGTGTGTGTACTATCACATGTAAGGCCAGGCGTAGGCTCGTAGTCTCCTGGGCCTAATCTGGGGCTCTATATGGGTAATATCATGTTTCTGTCAGCCCAACATACGTGTGTGTGTGTGTGTGTGTGTGTGTGTGTGTATCCGCGTCCAAGGCTGTTGGTAGAATAGGTGGGGATCGTGTGCGTCTGCCTGTTCCATGAGAATAGGGAGGCCGTGTGTGTTTGCGTGTGATGATGACGAGTGACACAAAGTCCTCAAAAAAAAGTTGGCGTTTAGAGCATGTCACACCCCTTAAGGGTTCACCCCTTAAAAATAAATGGAGGAGTAAAACATATCAAGACAGATGATGGTATGTCAGTCATCACAGCCATTAAGTGACCTAATTACAACATAAACAAGTGAGGAGATTTGTAGAAATGAGACCATCATTTTTTTACTCCACAATTTCCCGTCTCAGCCTTAGAGATGGGGGTAAGGAGGGAAATGGAGTTGAGGTGCTGCTCCTTTTGGGCGTCTAACTGGGATGCCTCCTGGACGCCTCCCACTCCAGGTTTGTTTGTGAACGTCCAGCTGGGCGGAGACCCTGGGAAATGTTAAGGGTGAGAAGAAAGCCTGGGTCAACCTGCTGCCACCGCGACCCGACCTCAGATAAGTGGAGGGAGGAAAAATATTGTTTCAATTAGCATGGTCATGTCCAGTTGGTTACAGGACTCGCCGCATCCTCGTCAATACCTAATGTCAACAGTCTTTCGATAGTTTTGCAATTTTGCGGGTTTTCTTCTAGACCAGACCCATTAGTCTGAGACAAATAAATCCAGCAGGCTGTAGCACATTAGCCAACTATATTACAACTCTCCAAAGTCACCCGCTGTGAGAGAAAAATAAGCCCTACGTGGTCAAAGATCATCCCCGTCTTTCCTTAGACACGAAAACTGGCTCGGCAAAGCGAGCTCTCCAGTCCTGATTGGCAGGGGAGAATTATCACCGTTCGTCGCCCTGACGACAAAACATCCCGTCGCCAGAGGCCCACATGTGGTCATGGCAACGGGTCGGACAAACAGCGACGAGGGGAATCTGGCTTGGAGTCGAACTGTTGCTACTTTGATGGTGGTTGGGAGAAAGTGCTACTGACACAAATATGCAAACACATACATCATCCACTGTTAATAGGCCCTAACTGGTGATGACAGACGCGGCAGTCGACCTGTCAGGTCAGTCACTGTTTCCACTTTTTATCTGTGCGCAGAAGGAGCTGCGTTAGCTTTACCGGCCGTGGCTACACGCCGCGAGTAGAATACTTAGGGATTTGATATGTGAGAAAGAAACATAAAACAGCCGTTGCTTTTTAAGAGGATCTTAAACATTGCTCTCTTGTAGCTCTCTCTCCCTCAGGTCGAAATGTAATCGCTCTACCTCTGTTTTTCTAACTTTCCGTTCAGTGACTGACGTGTAACCACCAAGTGTGAATGTGTTCCCTTTGCAGGTACTCTGAGGAAACGGTACCACTTCACCCGTGTCTCCGTATCCTCAGTAACTGTGAGCAGACACTCTCCAGCCACACGTCCCGACGCCTGATCACCATGGAGAAGATCAAGAAGCCGGAGGTGTGTTTCTCCCATATAAGACCCTGTTATTTTTCTTTGGGATATCTTAGTTACCTGAATAGCAAACAACATTGGGTTGGTTGGATTAAACAAGACATTTCACAAGCCATCTCAGGCTCTGGGGAATTGCATGTGTGTCACCGTCTATTCTTTACCAGTCAAACACCCAAATGAAAAAGTGGGTCCAAACCTTTGACTGGTACCCCATATGTAATTGCAAAAGTATGTGTCAGGTCAAGTGTATATAGTATCTGTGCAGGTTTTGAAGCAAGTGTTTCTCCGTCTGCCTGGGTTAAATCCTCACCATCTGGCTGTGATTGGCTCATTTCTCTAAATGGCTTAATCACTCATGGTATGGGTAATAATCCATCTTTGGATCTGAAATCCAGTCCACTTCAAAAACCCACAAATTGCTCCCATGAAGGGCCGTGCATAACACGCACACCCAGCTGTTTGATCTTATCTGACTGCTATCTGTCTTAGGTCGCAGTTATTTTCCTTTCCAAATAGGCCTCAATCTGCACCTATTGGCACTCGTTCATCAGGGTTCACAGCTTGGTGTGCTTTAGAACATCTAAATACGTTTGTATTGGTATGATACATGCACACGTGTCCGCTCTGTGTCTGTGTTTTGCAATAACGGGGTCGGCCTAATTGCTGTAAAGCGTTTTCCTGGGTAGGCTAGTGCAGAAAAATGTCTCTGGAGCTGGATTTTCTTATTTATTGGTTGTGACAAAATGTGTTTGGTGGCCATAAATAACGTGTTATGCAAATTAGCTGCACTGACTTTATTCCTACCATTTTGCCGAAAAAGACCTTCCGTCCATATTCCTCTTGGTGTCACGTCGTCAGTCTTGTTAGCCTTTGCTTTCCTTCAGAGTAGTCATGGAAACCGTTTTCAGGTCTCTTGGCAGCGTTGGCGAGCGAAAGAGAGGTGTTGCTGACAAACCACAGGCCCACCATTGGAGTCACCGCTTCCAACTCAACTCGCCTCATTATTCCTCCGGCCAGCATCTCTTCCTCCGTTCAGCAGCAGCTACCTTACAGCCAAGTCAAACTGTTTAGCTGAGAAGAATCATAACATTTCATATATTTATTATTAATATACACAGGCTCAATTCTGTTCATCAATGCAAACATGGGAAAAGTATGCAAGACCTTGCGATGCTGAAACTGTACGGATATTTAGTGGGAGTTGCTTATTTGACTGGAAATAAGGAAGAGCTGCTTCAACTTTTACATCCAAATGACATAGTCATATAAATTTAGTGTTATGGAATGTTCTCTCAGCACACAATTCTTTTTATCTCAAATCATTTTGAGAATGGCACAAGTTAAATTCCTGTACTCCAGCGTGTATTTGACCACTTATAACGGGAAAACAGGCAGCACTTTTTGTCAATTCAATACAATAACCTGTATATTTGTCTCCTTACAGGAACTTGACGGCCCGGCACAATTTGCAGACGCACGTTTCAGTCCTTACCAGGGACACAACGCCTTCAGAGAAAAGTATTTCAGTGGACTCAACAAGAGGTGCATCAAGGAGGATAAAGAAGCCGTGGTCAATGGACAATGAACAAGTGTTGGTCTTTATAGAATAGAAAAAAGCAAGTGCACACAATCAGAACGGGTTGGCCTGACAGAGGGGAACAAACTTATTTGTTATAGTTTCAATTTTTCTAAATATTTTACATGATAGTAATTACAATTCTTTATATGCTTGTACTTGTTGCTTTGCAAATAAATTGATAAAACAAGTGTCCCTAACGACAGTTGATGCACACACAGTTGACTGTCCATATTGGGGCGGGTGGGGGGGGGCGCTTTCCCTGCAGAGGTGGACACGGCCGATGCCATCCCCTGTAAGCTTCACACAGGCGTCCTGTGAAGCTCTGGGTCGCGTCGCAGAGAATTCGGCCCCGCTTTGCACAAGTCTATGCTTGAGAGGCTGCAGCTGAGTACTAGAAAACCCAGAAAGAGGACGTTTTGTGAACTGAAAACACTGGATTAAAGTTCTAAGAGGAAACCACTGAGACCAACCAAAGTGAAAGTGACCGGTCCATTGCATGGCAGCCAGAACCTTAAGCACACCCTGCTTCATTGTCTAGATCGTTATTTGAAGAAGAGTAGAAACAAAATTCAGTGATACATCAAGACGGAAGTAGGCTTTTTCTCATGAACTTCTATACAATCAAACTTCATTTTGCAGCTGTGAAGTTGGAAGCACTTCCAGAGGTTGCCTGCCGCATGGGAACAGAATGTGTAGATGCACCCAGAGCCACGTCCCCGCTGTCTCGGACCAAGGCAGCATGTTTAGGTGAGAGAGCAAAAGCCTCAACGACAGGGCGTCCCCACCTCGCCACACGCCACTACAGTTATTCAGCCGCGTTTGTTGTTTTCCACCCACAGTTTACATGCACCCCCGGCTCATTAGTCATCTCCTGAGAGCGACGCAGCCGCCCTTTATGTACATTACCCTCTCCCTCTGTTTATCAGTTGGGCCTCTGCCTTTCCACCACACTTCCTCGTGCGCTCTGCTTCACAGGGAGAGAGTTCCTGGCACCATCACATGATACCCGGCTCGCCATCGTTTGCGGTGGTTGGTGTTTACGGTTCCCACAGTGCCCTTATGTTGTGTATTATCATCAAGCGAAATCAAATGATTCCACCAGACAGTTAGAGGCCTTTCTTTACTCCCCACTTCTGCCCTCTGCTCGGGCATTTCTTGGCCTGTCACATGTGAATGAGTGCCGCGCCACAACAGAAGGCCCCTCAGTGTTGGAGATGGTAGTTCCTCTATTACTGTGTGTGTGTGTGTGTGTTTGCTCTGCCACAATCCAGTGATAGACCGTGTTCTCAAGAGCCCTTGGTCTCCAATGATGCAGGCTGTAATTAGTGAGGAGGGAGGGGGGTTAGTGGCTTCCTCTCTACAACGCGTAATGCTGTCCAGACTTTGTGGAAATACTGTTTGTGTGTGTGTGTGTGTGTGTATGTGTGTGTAAAGTTGTAAGATCTGGTTTTGTTTTATGTTGGAGGCCAACTGTAGCAAAGCAGAATCCTTGTGTAATTCAGTGGCACTAAAATGAGTACAGTAAACTTTTGGTTTATTCCATCTATTCTTACATTTTTATTTTTCCATTCCTTCCTTCCCCGTTTGGCTCAATCCTTTTCTTGAATCACTCTCTGCCTCACTTCCAGCAGTTCACCTCCTCTTCACCTCCTGACCTCTGCCATCTCCTCCCCTCTCTGTCATCTACAGACCTCTCCTCTCCTCAAAGAGGAACTCCCTTAAGGGTGAGAGGGCCGCGGTTTTGGAACAATGGCTTCTGAACTCCTCTCTCTCTCTCTCTCTCTCTCTCTCTCTCTCCCCCCTTTTACTAAAATCCACGCTGCATTAATGCACATGACTAATTCAGCTCCTTCCCAGGAGTTCTTTGTGCTTTCTCGCCGAGCAGGTCTCTGCAGATCGTAGTTCCGTCAGGACCCTGGTCCTGACTCCGGCCGTGGCCCTGCTGGCACCTGCTGCTGCCGTCATCATCATCATCATCATTTTAAATATGATTCATATCACTATTACCCTTTCCTAAAATCTTTGCTTTCCCTCCCCACAGTCTTCTGTGGATGGTGGTTCGATCTGACGGTGGTGGCCCCTGCAGTGGTCCTGTCATACATCTGGCCGGCTACTTGGAATTCTTTGAATAATTTCTGTTATAGAAATTGAATGTATTCTTTATCTGTATGAGTCATTCTGTACACATGACATGCATTGCAGTCTGTCCATCCCGGGAGAGGGATCCCTCCTCTGACGTTCTCCCTAAGGTTTCTTCCCTTTTTTCCCTGGAAGAGTTTTTTCATGTGCCGATGTGAGGGTCTTGGGACGGAGGATGTTGCATGTGTACAGACTGTAAAGCCCTCCGAGGCAAATTTGTAATTTGCGATTTTGGGCTATACAAAATAAAATGAATTGAATTGAATTGATTAAACTCCCCTGCGACGCAAAGTGACCTTCAGACTGCTGTACTGGCTCGTCTAAAATTAGCATATATATATATATATATAGTGCTCAAGAAAATTACTCACTTCAAGAATAGCCATCAGTGAATCAACTTAACGGGGAAATCAAGGTTTTACCTGCTGGGAAATAGGTATCGGCGCTGGTTTCCTAGCGATTCGCGGCTATAGTGTGTGTGTGTGTGTGTGTGTGCCAGAGAGAGACACTTTCACGGTGCACAGCTGGTATTGAGGAGTGTCCAAGGTTCACGCACAAACACGTGGGACTGAACATATGTGGCACAGGTGCAGTGCACCTGTGCGTAGCCAGGGGAGTTTAAACACCTGCAAGTCCTCACTCCTTCGCGTCGGCTCGCCCCGCCCTCAGGTCACCCCCGTGCCCTCATCCACCCCGGGACGCCCTGCGCAGCCCCTCAGCTGTTGATCTAGGTAAGGTGAGAGCTGTTATCTCAATATCTGGGAGGAGAAGCACAACAGAGCAACAGCCATTATAGTGCAACAAATCATCGCATGAGCCTCACCTCACACAGCTGTGTGAAACTCAAGCCGTGCTCGGAGCAGAGAGGAGGGAGATGGGGAGAGATGAGGGGAGGGGAGTATGTCTGGAAATCATAGGAATTCTTAATATTTAAAAATTGGGGAATCAACTTTGCGGCGTCGTTTTTGAGCATCATTGACTTAGGGGCCACTAGATGACAGGCTTGAGCAGAGGACACATTCAAAGTCGCCCCTCCGACCTTCCCGCCGCCGCCGGAATGATTCCCCCGGAGTTCCTGTGTGAGCCGCGTGTCTGCTGCGCTGCAGCCTACAGACTGTTTGCCATGCAATCAATGCTGTTCGGTCCGTACACAAACAGTTCACGGGCCAAGCTTTTGAAGTGATAGAGCCGCGGTTGAGAAAGTGCAGAGCAGCTCCAAACACACAACATCCTCTTTATAGATACTCGCCTGGAAGCGGTGGGGGTTGTTGGCCCGGGAAGTAAAGGGGGTGACTGAACGGCGTGTCACAAAACTACCTCGTCCTTCTTTCACCTATCCACGGCCCGTTCAAAATGACCTTATTCAACGGCGTGATCGTCACGCGAGGTCACGTCACCGCGTAGGAAAACTCAGCTGCAGGCACTCGTGCTTTGGTAACAGTAAATTCCCGGACATCCAACTTTTTGGTTTGTTCAGCTTCTCATTTTCCGGTTATTTTTCATGCGCAAGCCCCCCAGAGCTTTTCACACATGTAATGTTGATTTAGTAAAATAAAATTCTCGGCAGTGTGTGCGTGTGTTTCGGTGTGTTTATGGGGTCATCAGGCTTAGTGCGAACGGAAAGAAGAGGGGGGAAAGAGTGCTGGCAGCAGGCAGCGGCGTCCAAAAGCCAAAGAAGAACAGTCAATGAGTTTATTTGGATGCTCGCATTGTTTTGTGTTTGTAGTGTTTGTGTGTTTGTCTGGGCTCTTGCGGTTGTCAGTGCTGTTCTTCATTAATGAAACGAAACCACTGGATGCCTGACTTACGCCCTTTTTTAATTACTCTTCACTGCCAAGTGGGTACACACACACACACACACACACACAGACGTGTATGGTTGTAGTGACACGTTTCCTCTTGCAAGGATCCTAAAGCGCTAACGGGGCCCAATATAAGACACCGGTGGGGATGCACCATGGCCCTTATGACAGCATTTTTTTCACCTATTCATACTTTTTCCAAAGCTTCCTGTTCAGGGATACTGGGAGCATAACTGGAATGGAAACAACCTGGATAGGTTGTCTTTCCTAGAGAAAAAATACTGACACACAGCCTCACGCTGACATTCACACTAATGGACAAATTGGACTCTCCAGTCCAACCAGACTTTCATGTATTTGCAAAGTGGGAGGAAACTCAAGCTGCCAAAGGAAATATCTGCCGACTGGAAAGAGGAAATGTCAATATCCTCTGTGCTTAACATTCTGTAGCTAGTTTGCAGCCGTTTATAGACGCTCCCCTCTGCATTATACACCCCGTGTCTTTTATGCTCCATTATGCAAACGTACCAGCACAGGCCCGTTACTCCATTTCTCCAAGCCCCCCGTTTATCTCTGCCGTTGCTCCCTGCACGCCCCACAGCTTTACATTTATCGGGATGAGCTGCTCTGACTCTAAACAGGGAAGAGCGGTCGGGTTTGAACTTCAGCGATGCACCTCAGTGCCTCTGGAGAGGGTTCGATTGAGGCGTAGGGGTACAGTGTGTGCACGGCAGACACGTCCTGGCGCTGATCGCAGCGGCCGCTCTCACGGCTGCGTGGCTGAGTGGAATTTGTGGCCCATGGGGGTTTGTGTGAGTCGGCGGCCCGGATGCACGCATGATGCTCGGGGACCCGCCGGAGTCCATCACACCCCTATGACTGCTGGGTGAGTTTGTGACGTGCCTCCTCGCTGCCACCACCACGCGTCTCTCTCTCTCTCTCTCTCTCTCTCTCTCTCTCTCTCTCTCTCTCTCTCTGGAACCCAGCTCAGGTGTGCGCCTGGTGGTTGATCTTGTTTGTCTTTAACAAAACAACATTTTCTCTCGCACTTTCGTGTTTGTTTGTTTTTCTCGAGCCCTATTGACACAGAACTGTCCAGCAGTGGAATTGGAAGTCTTGCAAAAATAGTCGTCATAGAACTTGACACCAAGGAAATGGTTTGTGTTGTCTTGAGGAGACAAGGAGACGGTTGGCTGCGCTTTAGCACAAGGACCGGAAACTGTGGAAAACAGCGAAGGAGGTTCAAGAGAGGAGATACGGAACCATATCATTGTTGGGCTGAAACCGTCTGTGCAGTTAAGTCACTTTCCAAAGTCTCATACCGTCTCTGATCGTAGCACATGAGTTGATGAATTGCTAAATAAAGTACTTAATGCAGTGGAAAAGAGGGAATGATTGTGCAGTGTTTTTCTATTCCTCGGACCACTCAAAGCCCTTCGACACCTCGTGCCATCATTTCCCCGTTCACACATTGATCGAACCGCTGATCCTCTGATTGGAGGATGACCCACCCGCAGTCACCGCTGTGTACGTTCTAAACAAACACCTTAAACCCATCTAATTTAATTTAATACGTATTTTTCATCTACAAACTAGTGCAAATGATACTTTCACTAACTGAATTTGACTCTCTGCTGTGCTTCAGCCAAAAGCGTCCTCGCCAGTAACTGACAGTGTGGAACTCAAACCAAATAAAGCAGAGATTTAGTGCTTGTTCTTGTTGTTACAGCTTTGGGGTTTGGCTCCAGCCAGGACAAACAGTGATTTTCATCCGTGTAGCATTCAGAGCTGCCCAAAGCTGTAACAACTGTGTTTTATGCTGCAAGTTAAAACGGCTGTATGATGCTGGTAAGTTGTCTAGAAGGTTTCCAAATACATCTATGAAAAGGCACCTCAAGCTTAAAATGTCTACATACAAAAGGTTTTAAAGGGAGATCCACTTAAAGCCACCTCATTTGTTTTGTGAGATGTATTTGGGTCATTTCGTTTTCCCATTGAGTGACAACCGGCGCAGGTCAAGATCAAGGATTCAAATGGCCGACGTACAATTCACTCTTATGGGCAGATTAACAGAAAAAATACAACATTCTTAAACAAACCACAACAAATACAGTTTTTGTTCTTGTTTTACTGTTTTTAAACAGTGTTGCTATGCTACCGCTTTCTGAACTAACACATAAACAACTTGCGGAGCACAGAAGACCCTGCTGGTGGCTGCCTTCTTGCTGGTTGGACTGGCAGGTTGCTGGAATATACAGAACATATAAAAAATGTAGCTTTGTATCTGCTTTATATGTCAGTGATGCATGTGGATGATGAGACAAATAAAGGAAAACCAACAAAGTCTTTGACCTGAAGGTAAATGCAGGAGTCATGTTCAAATCTATAGCGTGTCACACGATGCTGGTGGGATTTGTTTGGGAATTGTTTACTTTTTGTGTTTGGATATTGAATGATGAAAAGTTTGTTGCTGTTATTTTTCATTTCATTCTTGTATAGCTTTTGTTAAACATTTTGAGGTTTTATAAATGTAAATAAATAAAATGTGTGTTTGTGTAAGCTTCTGCGTGTGCAGGCAGGAGCACGTCAGTGGGTGTGGGTCTCTGCACAACGACACAACTTGTGTTTGTACGCTGGTGTGCGTGTGATTTTGACTGATCTGTGCAATTCATGTCACGGGGGCTTTCCGGAAAATCTGTCTATATCGTCCTTCCTCTTTGTTTACAAATTTCCCCCCAAATCTGCCCTTCTAGTTTTCTTCCTCCCACCTGTCAGAATAATGCATCGGCCATCCAGCCCCGTAGGAAGACGACCACCACTCGCTTTGATTTTTTATTCGATTTAAACGAAGGTGGTTTTTTTCAAAAAGGGCAGATTTATTGAATCATGTTTTCATGAAGGACAGCTTTTACGATGGTCACTACTACTTACGTCCTGTACTGTGATAGCTACATATGATTCCTGTATATGCCCTAGAAGAGAAGCAATGGACATAAGCTTTCTATAACTGCTTTAAATATTCCTCCAAAATGTGTCTTTCTAACATTGCAGGCCAGGCGCCACTATCTGATCCTCCCATATGGACCTTGATAGATGAAAAACTATTTTGTGTTTGACCAAATATGTGTTTTCAGCTTTGCTTGACCCAGATACTCGTTTTATCTGACATTCATTGGGGTTTTTCTTATACTTTTGTAAACCTCCGCACATTAAAGTGGGTGAGATTTCTGACCCGCAAATCAAGTTTGGGACGACTCTTCAGACAATTCTTATTTTCTCTGTATACAATAATGGTAATTGTAAAAGTTATGAACATGTGTGGCAGCACATCTTTTCCTAAATTTTAAATAAACTTTAGAGGTCCAATTATCCATCTTCAAAGTTGCTTATCGCTCATACAAGGAGGGGCTGGAGTCAATCCCAGCTAACATCAGGGGATTGAAGGTACACTCTTGATCGGTCGCCAGTCAATGGCAGGGCCGACAGAGACACACAAACATTAACCAACTAGCCTAATCCCCAGAGCACGTCTTTGGCTTGTGGGAGGAAGGCGGAGCGGCCAAAGAGAAGAATTGGGAGACCTTTGGATTCTCGGGAATTTGAGGTATCGAAACACAGAAAACAAAGACCGTCAAAATTGACTTTCCTTTGTAATATGTATTAACTACAGCTGTTTTTAAGAGGCAGAATCTGCTCTAATATTACAAATGAGCTCATTTTACCCAAACAGTTTGCCATATCGGAGGTGAGCTCGACATGAGCATCGAGTATCTCATGCATCCCACAATAGGACCCGGCTGATGTGCTGCTGACTGACTGAGGGTGTCCAAGTGGTTCATCAGATTATTGCGCGGTCACACACAGACAATACATTGAGGAAAAAAGATTTTCAGGTAACAGTATTGGTGGATTTCACACAGATTAAGGCATGTTTTCAGGTGGAGATTAGTTTGTGATTCAGAATATTGTAATCTGAAGCAAAAACTAGAGCATTAGGGTTCGTTGTTAATGGATCGCAGCAGAAGGGGAGACACAGTAGTCGCCAGTCTGTTGCTGGTTCGGTGCTAAAATACCCTGGAACGTAAGTAGGGTTGGTAAACCATCTGTGTTAGAATTGCACATTCTTGGCAAATGGTAAAAAGAAATAGTTAAAACAGTATGGAAGTAGTCTTGTCCTGATTTAAGGGGTTTTATCTCACCCTTTAATACACACTTAGCACCTCATCAGAACTTTCCAGACAGAATTGTTGCAGACTTGCAAACTGCAGCAACGGTGAGCATGACGGGCAGGTGTTGGTGGGTGTTTCCACTGGCAGCGGTTCCCAGTATGGTTCACACCACACTGGGAACCGCCTGCATGTGTTTTAAAAGCGCCTAAACCGTGATCTGAGCGGTCAACACAAAGGCTTTGTAAAAGGTGGCTATACTTTCATGAGGCATAACCGATTATAATGATGGCAGCCATGCTCTCTTACTTTTTCTTTCAAGTTAACAGATATTTGAAGTTTGTTTGACGACTTTTAGCAACAAAGCTCTTCAGTCCAGGTCTACACCGCGGTGCTCCACGTATTCAGACCAACACCACATGCAACGCGTGCAGTTGCTAGGTAATTGTTGTTAAGAGGAATCTGACTTCATCAGCAAGTCATTTTTCATGAAATCTGCTCTCATTCAGTCAAATAAACAGAGTAATTTACCGTTCGATAGCTAATTGAAATGGCCCTTGAGGGAACCTTAATTTAAAGGAGGAAAAATTAGACTTTGTCGTAAGTCCTCACCTTACCTCTCTACCTGCAACTCCTCCTCATCAAAGGTACACACACATCAACACATACTCATTCACAAAAAAATAACCATTTATGTAATTCAGGAAACATGTTTTAACCTGTAATAAAAAACAGACATGCCATGCAGGAGGTGAGGCCTGTGGCAGCGCTCCCCTGGGTGGAGGTCGGTGGGTCGTTGGGGGAGGGGAGGACGTTACATTTTAAGGAATGAATTAAGGCTCGGGTACAAAGAGGGAGCTTTAGATGCGTGTTGCTGTTATGAGGCTGTAAGCAGAACCAAAGGCACCATTGTGGTTAACGCTTAAAAGCTGAATGCTTTGCACGACGGCATCACCGCCGACTGCCATGTTCCTACGACTGAAGCACATTTTTCCACTGTTAAGATGTCCCCAAACAAATTCTGACAATGTATGCCCAGCAGAAGGCAGATGTCTGTAAAGAAAGTTAAGTGGCAGAAAGGCTCGCTGAAGAAACTTCTGCAAATTCTGTTTGTGTGGGGAGGTAAGTTTTAAACAAATCCAAGCAGATTTGGAGAAATTATTATTTTATCATCCTTTTTGTTCTACTGTGGCTCATAATGTTGCAAGCCTTTATTTTCATTTGGGCTCAAGCAAACAGCTAGCATTTCATTAGCGGAATTGTTGATCTGCTTCAATATACTTCTGTGTGTTATGTCCGTAATTGTCAGTAGGTGAAAGAAGCGTGCCGAAGTCCTCAAACCGCGTCTCTGATCAAGGTTGGGAAAGTTTTAAGTTGTTTTACTGCAGTTTAATGTATTGCATTAACCTATGACTTCCTGTTGCCATTAGGTGGCACTCTTACTATAATTCTAAATTGTCACATGAATTTCGTCATGATCAGGATGATAAGACACGTGAGACATTTGGAGCTAATTAGACTTACAACAACTTTTTATTCCCGCCGCACCACAAATTCTTAGTTTAGTACATTTTTGATCGTTTGACAACGTTTCAGTGCCGTGGTGTAACAACTACAAAGACAGAATATGAGGTCTATCGGTTTGTTCACAGCCGAGGTTGACAAGATATTTACAAAAGCTTGATAAATGAATTGAATATGTTTTCACTTGACAATGGCGGAAGGGGAGGACTAATAACTACTGTTTTTATCTTGATTGGCCGCAACGTTTTGGTCTAAAAACTAAAAGATGCCGGTCAGAAATGTGGAGCAGACGAGAGTGGAGGAGCGGGTCATTCTCGTAAAAGTGACTTACACACGGTGAGGCCATTGCAAACAGATGTGCGGAAGTGTCTTTGTCCTGCATGGATTTAAAACACTGTACCTTGGATAATCCTGAACAGGTGAGCGGCGCCTTTCCTTTGTTGCACAGTTTGAGCAGCAGCCGCAGAGAATTGCGGTTCGGGTTCTGGGACCCCGATGGTATACGGGAGGTTTTAAATGGCAACATATGCCACCTGTTAGTTAAAAATGTTTGAAAACACATTTCAATGAAGCCGATCTCAGTGTTCCCCCTGGGTTTTCAACCTCGAGGCCCCCCCTGGAGTTCGGAACGGGGCGGGGAGGCTACTAGTCAACCAAACGGGCAATTTTCGGTTTTTATTCAATTTCATTCCAGACTTTTTAAGGGGGGTGGGAGGTCATTGTAATAAATGGTAGGGGAACATTGGGTGTAACTATAACAGCTAGAGTAAATGATTCACCTGCTCAGATTCACATGTAACCATCAACAGTGGGAATGTGAAATACATGCCATAATTGGCATTAAATACCCTCTAAAATCCACAGTGGGCCTATTATTATCATGTGCTATATGTCCTCTTGACACCCACTTTAGAAGGTATTCCGATCAAGCACATGTGCTGGCAATGAAAGCCGCGTGATTTAACAACCAGTTAACTGATGGTAACAGTTGGCAACTGATCATCGACATCATTTATCGAGCATGGAGGATTTACAGTTTGCAAATTCTGCCACATCTTTTGGAACCGACGATGGGTGTCGCTGTAACATATACATGCATAAGAAATACACACAGCATAATCAGTACGGAGCGCCTTGGAGCTCAGACAGGCTGTTTGGATTACTTGTGAGAGGGGAAAAGTGGGAAACAATATTATTTTTCACGGACCTATTTCTCATTTGGAAGCGTGAGGTGTAATATTAGTAATCCTGGGTTTTCTTTCTCTTCATCTCCTGTGTCAATGAAGAGACCCTGTGTTCATGTGAGAGTGGTTTTTGCAGACTCATTAGACATTAATCTGTACACACACTTTACCTTGTTTACAACTCATCCATAAGCTATCCTTATATAATTGTATGATTCAAGTTGTAAATGATAGCATTTCTATTTTGTACTTTGTTTGGCCAGCCTCCAATCTCTTCGTATCTCACCCAAAAGTCCTTCTTCTGTCCTTTCTTTCCTCCCCCCTCCGTCCTTTCCCCACAAGATTGGCTACTGTCACTAGAGATAAAAAGAAAGTTACGAGAATGTTATTAAATGGAGAAAAGTGCTACTGTGAAACACACTCTTTAAGCACGAGGTCCTGGATCATTGCAGCAATTGTCCTTAAAGGTTTAGGAGGTACAGCAAAGTATGTTTGAGGTTTTAGTTCTAAAAAGGGGATATAAGAAGATTATAAGAATATTAGCACATAGCAGTTAAGAAAACAGATTTAATATAAACCATGCATACAAGTGAAAAGAGTACGTCAAATACTGGACGGCTAAAAATGACTTCCAATAAAAATGAGTCCTTTGTAAGCATTTAAATGTTTAATTTTTTCCCTAAAGAAAAGAAGGTAAAAGGAAGAGATTTAAAGACAATACATTTGGAATTGAAAGTTGAAATCCAACAAATAATGTGCTGATCAACTATAATTTTATTTTCTTTCTTCATTTAGTCTCCGTAGCCATGAGATTATACACAGAGAGTAGAGAAAGCGTTACTGACACCCGGTCTGTGTTTGTTTTGTACACTTATTGGGAAGTGAGAATGTGCTTTGTTCTCTTTATGGAAAGAGGCAGATTATTCTCACAATGGATACACCAAGGAAAAAAAAATCATTAATTAGATTTCTTTTCTGGATTTTCTCAGCTGTTCTCAAACAACACTGGGCTCTTTTGGATGAAATGTGAGAGACCTTAAAATGGAAGAAAGTTGCTTTTGGAAAAGTTGGCTGAGGATTGATCAGCACAGTCTGAGGAACTGCAAACACATCCAGCCATCAACCTCTCGAACATATTGATCTCTAAAAAAGACAAAGGCGTATTTTCAGGCTCGGTAACAATTTGTTATGATTCACTGTCTTTATTGATATGACAGTTTGGAAAATGTCATCTACTTTTCAAATTTGAAATCAGCCCCAATCTTGATTTACTTTCACCCAACCCAAACAGCTGGGGGGGGGGGGTTCTTTGCTACATATCAAAGGGTTAGGCATGTAGATATGCATGCTTGTGAGGGAGCTTTGGCACGTCTCTGAGCCCGTGGGAAAAGCATGCACGGCTACGAAGCACCTGGCGTACCCACACTGTCACGCGAACAGGGCCTGGCAGGTCGGCTTCATGCAGGTCCAGAAGGAGAAAACACTTGATGAGTTGGCAAGTCATTGCCAGCATCTGCAGGGGGTCCCTGCATCAGCCACATGAGCTGTGACAAAGACATTACGCATTTTGGGCACTTGCATTGCAAGAATATCCATTCATTCATTCATTTGAAATTCTACATCAGACAGGATGAGGATGGAGTGGTGGGGCGGCAGGATTAAGTGCCAAAATCTCAATCGCAATGATTTTTTTATCAAAATTTAGATGGGGATTTATGGATTTTAGGGACAACGTATTTAATTGAACCTTTCTATTTTAATAAACAAAGCAACCATTGCCTTTCTAAGTTGTGATCGGTTTTTGCTAAATTTACATATGTTTGCATCAAAAGAAGATGTAATTTTCACAGCAAACCTAAAATAAAAACAAATGACAAAAATATAACTGCAGAAACAACACGTAGGAACGTTTGTTTGAGGCAACCGCTTTGGAGACAAGGCAGAGTGGAGTGATTAAGTGAGTGATTCGATGAGTTTGATAAGAACCCACATTTCAAATTTCAAATCTACACTCGATCACGTTCATTGAAATGTGAGATGCCAAAATCATGATTAGGATCAGTTTTTGATTCATTTTGCGTTCTTTAATGACGGAGTGACAGCGTGCGTGTGTGTATTGCGTGTGTTCGCATATGTCTCTGGACTTTTGATGATCTTCTGTGTGTGCGTGTGTGTGTGTGCACGTATTCTCCCCGAGCGCCCCGTCTTTGATGTGTCCTCCCTGAGTTGAAAGGGTAACTTGAGAAGCAGATCCCACACTGCTGCTCTCACCTGTGTCCTTTGATGATGGGACAGAGGCTAAGTAGACCAAACGATGGGTGTCTCTGTCACAAAGCACACACACACACACACACACACACACACACGTTCAGATATTCATGACCTTTTATTGTGATGAGTGCACAGCTCAAACCAGTCCAGCTGCCTTTGTTGGCCTTCGCTCTGATGCGCTCCTGTTAAGATGGTGGATGGGTGGGTGTCACACAAAGGTGAAGGCTGTGCCCTCATGTCTTCATCACAGCCCTGCGTGGAGGAGCCACCGAAACGGTTTGCTTCAGTTGACTGCCACAGTGTGAGTGAGAAACAAGGTTATTATTAATTCAATAATTAACACTACAGCAGAATGTTGTTCACGCTTAAAAAAGCAGTTTAGCACTTTACCAAAGGTGCACAAGCAAAAGTTAACCATATGAAATTGACACCGGGTCACGTGCCACTGGTTTGCCCACAGGAGGGAGCAAAAGGCCCATTTCGAATAAACCCCCCCCCCCAGCCCCCCCCACACACACACACTTACCATTTAGGTGCCTACACAACCACACCTGCACAGTTACATCTCGCTTGTAATTCTAGTTGGTGGATGTGGTTAAAATCTGTCCAGGGCTTTCCATCTGTAGCCGTGTCCTCATATCTTTATGGGTCTTGATTAGTCTACCTGCCTCTGCTGATTCCCTCTCCGAGTGTCACTCCCTGCAGCCCAACGACGTCAATCTCGCTCGTTTCACACTTGTTGCAAATTGGCGACAACAATAACGGATAGTTCCATGTTTCTGTCCAGCCAGCCTCAGTGGCAGGTTAGACACGGAGCGATGAGTCGACAGCAGGGATGAGGAGATCCCTTGTGGAGAGGAGAACCAGATACCAGCTCAGGTCAGGACAAGGTCACATCACAGTGCTGGGGAATAGATCTGTCTGTCTATGCATGTGTGTATGTGGAGGATAGTGCTTCCGTGAGGTAACAACTCTTCCTCCCGCTGTCCTGCACACACACACACACACACACACACACACACACACACACACACACACACACGACATGTAGCCCAGCAGAAGCAGCCCATTGTTCGACCAAAGAGGCGCTGAGGGGTCCTGTCCTCTGGTCACTTCATCCCTCTTTCCACCCCTCAGCGGGGGTGACAATGACCTCTGTCTGAAACAAAATAGGTGCAGCACCTGTGGAAAGAGGAGGTCCTGTGCAGGATGGATTGATTCACCTCTCTTCTTTTACCATCATTATCAATGTCATACAGCACCGGGTCTAAAAAACGCTACATCACAGAGCTTCCTATGTTGGCCATTTTCAACAAGTCGAGCACTCTTCTTCTATTCATTTCAGATGATCTTTGGATGTTTGAGTAGCAGTCAGTTTGAAAGGGGTCACGTTTGAATTGAATGAAATGTTACTTATCCTTGTGGGAAAATAGGTAATTGCGGCAGAATGGCTGTGATGCATGAAACAAGATTGTGCCTTTTTGACAAAGGCACTTTATATGAGGATGATAAAGATGGAATCCAACCTAAATGCTGGACGATAGTTTGCCCTCTTGGGTTTTTATGTTTACTTTGGTGAATTTCCATGTATTCCTTAGTCTTCACTAACAATTACAGACACCACGAAGTCCAAACACTAGTGGAAGCAAAGGGTAATGTGGTGAAAGAGGAAGTAAATACAGAACCATAATAACTCCTGGAATGGACAGAGCAATGCAGATAGACTTTCTTTATACAAGAGAGAGCAACCGGTGCAGAGAAATGGTAAAGTTAGTGATGTAGTGATGTAGATACTGTAATAGGTTTGTTTAGGAATAAATGCAATAACTGCAACTGTCATTTTCAACAGCGCAGTGTCAAGAGGCAGAGATGGTGTGCAATGCATTGTGGTACATGTAGGCACCACATGGCGAGCAGGAAAAATCTGCTTTCTCGGTCACATACATTTATAATCAACACTAGACGTCCACGGCAGAGGGTGTTACATTTTCCATTCAGGGTGTCATTCAACATTGTTCCAAATCCTACCTCATCACACAAGCACGAATGGACACAGTTTGAACGCTTAGTTAAACTGAACTATGCTTATGTTTAGTCAACGACACTTTTTTTGTTGGGCTTTGTAGAAAATTATGGATTTGGTTAAAATAAGGAGGTTTGTAACATAAATTAAGTTAACGATTCACAAGGGACACAAACAGTGTTCTTCTGGGTAAATGTGTGTTTGTTTGACCAGTTCTTCCACCCCAACGCCCGTCCTCACAGACTCCCACCGCGCTTCCACTGAGAGCGTATTGCTGCAAGCTTGAATGTCACATGCAAAGTAAAAAAGGCCCCGCCTTAACCTGTGAAATCTCCTGAGAAATTGGTGTCTTATTTAGTAAATGATCGAATGCACTACCCACAGCAAGACAACCTCACTTATGTTACGTATCGGTTTGCCTATCTACCTTTGCACCCTTCTGCTCATCTTTCGTTTAGGTAGTCCCGTTCCACCCCACCTTCATAATTCCTTATTCTTTATCACCCTCACCCTGGATTCCAAACTCCCTCCATGTCCCTCCTGTCTCCACGCCAGCCCCGGTCTGTCTCCTGTGGTCCGGCCTGAACCAACAGAGCTCTAATCCCAGGATCACCTCTCATCGCTGGGTGACGGAGAGCAGGATCAACCCTTCTCCATCCAGTCCAACTCTCATGGCCGGTTCCACGGCACACATCGACGGCCGTGGGGGTTGGGAAGGACGGAGAGGCGGACGGAGATAGACACTGACGCGTGACACATGTTGTCTACTTAATTAGAATTAAAGTAGTGGCTGCTATTTATTGACACAACTGAGCATGTCTGTGTAGTTGTCAGTCGGGTAGAAAGGGAACAAGGATTGTGACAACATTTCCCTCATAGCGGACAAGCTGTGGGTGTCCTCTCCTCGTTGTGCACTGAGAATAATCCTGCAACAGACTGAGGCTTAACAAGATGAATCACATCACACTGACATCAGCGTGCATTGGTTAAGGATTAACCACATTCTTTGTTTGATTCTGTGAAAATCATAGCGTAGTTAGGATTTTTGGTTTTCCATGATGTTAATTTAGATGCACACACACACACACACACACACACACACACACACACACACACAAAATACCATCAATACTATGAGAGCACACAAAAACACATGCAGCTCTAGTGCAACTGTGAGACTTGCTATCAGATATTCAATATGAAGGAAACCTGGTTTCTCTAAACGGCTCCACAAGAAAGAGTTCATGTTTAACGATGGACCTGGTCGGCCCCCGTGTTGCACTGACAGCTGCCGTTAATCATCAGGACACTTTTAGAGTCGTCATGGAGAGCAGCAGGCAGGTAAGCAAGGCCCTCCGAAAACTCCCGGGTTAACGTTGGTGACCTGTAGCATGAAAAGATAAGGCAGTTTAGTCGCGGCCACTTTTTCAATCAATCATCAAAACACAAAATCGCTTGTGGTTTTTAGGTAATTAGAAATGCTACTTTTGACAAATGTCGTGTTTAATTGCTTATGGCAGAATAGTCCGGCAACATGGCGGTGTATTCAAGTATCTCATGTTTCTCTACAAGCGTTTATCACTGGGCCTAACCAAAAGCCTGAATCGGATTTCCTGTAAGGCCACACACAGAGGAAACGGAGCACTTCAACCCCAGAAGGAATCTGCTCAATATCAAAGCTTCAAATTAGTATTTTGTCATGTCAGATTATTATAGTGTACGAATCTGCACTTAATGAGGTATCAAATAGAATGCAAAATCAAATTCGGGCTGAACCTCGGAGTCCTAAAGGGCTTCTTTCAGTAGCTGCGTGTCATGACAAGACAAAACACTGCACATCTGCTTAGTGTCAGGGATTGGCCGCGGCAGAGGCTTGGAGGGATGTACTGGTCCAGGGGAGTGTGTAGCAGCGGTGGGTTGATTTACACTCATGAGCCGATGGCTCTGCTTTTCCTCTTTGGGGAAAAAGGGGGGTGGGCGGATGGAAGAGGGAGGGAGAGGGGGGGGGGGGGGGGGGGGAGATAAAAACCCTGTGGTTCCCCACCAAATCAGATTTTGAGTGTTCTTGGATTAAGCAGGGATGGAATTCTTCCGGTGTAATGGCATTACATACTATATAGTATTAGAGTCTTGGATTACTGGCAGAAAATGGATACCTGAGCTTTTCACTGTGGAGGTCTGTGCTCTTAGTCTGCCATGAACACATTACAGTGTGATCCGGTGTATTTGTAGTGTCCTGCATGAACTGGTCAGCGGTTGACTCAGCACTGTGCAATCATCTAAAGGAGGCTCTGACTCGTGTATCACTGGTGTCTATTGGCGCTTTTCACCACTTGATGATTCGCAGAGTCGGCCTCTAATTTCTAGGTTGTTGGTTTCAGACCGCAGACCCAAAATTAGATGAGGAAAGTTCGCTCTTTTCTCCTTAAACCCACCCTAAAGCCCATGAACAAGAGAGGGGTCCCTATTTGCCCGTCAGCATAAATGACTACACATGTGGATAACGTTTATTAGTCTAATTTACAGTGGTTATCATATTATATTCATTATTATTGGGGGACACTTTCGATAGGCCTACTTGTAGTAATCATAAAACTGCTTTGTCTGTGTGAGGAAGTGCGCTCGAAAGCCCGACGACACACTGGTGAATTAACGAATATACACAACAAACCTAACTAAAATAACGCTTCAATGACTTGAGCAGATAAAACTGACCTAACAAAGACAAAACATTTTGCAATTACAAATACAAAAAAACAGGATGACATTAATCCATCAGCCACTTACTCAAGATAAAGCAGAAGAAAAAAAATATCTGAACTATAAGTGCAAAGTTCGAGTCTGACAAGATGTTCCTTTCAGGCAGCAGGAATGAGTAGCTACACCTGCAGCACCGGTTCCACCAAAGAAATAAACGTCAGACAGACTTATCGGAAGACAAACTCAAGTATGACTGTAGACAAGTTGCCAACTCACTTTGTGTGTGTATTTATGTGGCTACGCTAAACCACGTAGCAGGGGTCCACGGACCTGCTTCATGTTAGACAACATCGCGCAGAGCGGTCATGAAGCTGCAGCAGTTACATTTAGCTCTTAGTGTTTTAAACAGAAATGGAGGCTGACAGGACTGGTTATAGTGGGACGCAGAGGCCATAACTCATTCTCTGCTTTACGCTACATCCTCTGTACCAACCAGCGTTTTTCATTTTAATTCAAGTACACAACTACTTCGAACTTTGCGTGAGTACGATACTATATTACCATGTTATCAAGCTACATAACTGATGAGGAAAAGCAAAAACAAATAATTCCATCAAATACAATAGGTTCCTCTCTGACAAAGTCGTAGCGAGGACCCTAGCTATAATTCACTACTAAAATGAATTATGTTTACTTCAATATATATATATATAAATGCCTGTATTTTCAGTCATCATAGAGATGATCTACCTTTTCAACCACATCTAGATAACCTATGTACAGTGTTACCCTGTCAGCAATGTGAGATTGAAAGACAAATAGGTCAGCTTGGCTACAGTGTAAGACTTCTCATAATGTGATGGAAACCGAAATTAGAAGACACGTTGCAGAATATCTTCCCACACGTTGCTCTTTCTCTGAGACATTATCTCCTTCCAAAGGCAGGATCTTTGCCAACATGACGCGCTTGCACAAAAATATGCAAGCATGCATAGGGTTTTTCCTGCCCTTCTCTTTATTCATGTCCTTTTTTATTGCATTTTCTACCTCTAAAATACAACCCTTTCTGCAATCTCTCATTAAAACCTGATAAATGACTGCAAAAAAAGGACATCTTAGAAATGTTGAGGTTTTATGGAAAACAAATCAATTACAAACTCTAGCTAATTTTCCATTCATCTTTCTGTGTGTTCAAGGACTTTATGCATACATTTGTGTACGTGCATGTTTATATCTGCCCGAGTGTGTGTCTATGTATGTGTTACCTGGAGTCGTAACTCTTCCCTGGACAGTTTTATAAAGTGCGGTGCAACCAGCGAAGCAGCAGTAAATCAGTTTTATTTGCTGTGTGTTGGGGGTCAGCTCTCCTGACAGCCCTGCACCCTGACACCACAGGAATGGACTGGCTGGATTTTGCTATTGCAGCTGTGTTGTTGTAAGTTGGTAGTTAAGAGAGATTTATTTCTAAGGAAAAAGAACGGTTGTCTTTGTCTTTTACTATATTTTGTTTTGGTTTCAACGGTGCAAAATTCCTCTAGTAAATACTGTTCAAAATAATACTGGAATCAGGAGACGGTTAAACAGCTGAGCATACAAGATCAGAAATGAGGTAAGGAGCCTGATTCTGTCGACCATCAGCTCTCACATATTCAGTCAACTCTAGAGGTGATTGTCACCAATTAACCAATTAATATGCTTTGCTTCTTTGGACTGTGGGAGGAAGCCAGAGAACTCATGCAGTCATATGGAATTGTGATGGATCACAAACACAAATAATGTATATGGTAGATCTATACAGGGTGCGATTTGATAAAAAAGCAGAGGGGGGGGGGGGGGGGGTGTTTTCTTTTTTTGGACATTGGACTTTTAGCTTGTATAACTAGGGAGAAAAACGCAAAGGGTAGACAGGCCCTTTTTCGGATCCATGGATTAGTCCCCATCACAACATGGAAACACTTTTAATGTTTATTTAGTTGTTTTATTATTGGGTCCTGTAAAGTAAGACGACATGCTCCGCACACACACATCACGCACTGCGCGTAGAGAACCACATGCAGAATTAAGCGCCGAGCGGCGCACAAAGAGGGGAAACCGATCCGCGTCACCAGCACAATGTGTTTGTGTTGGATGACGTTCAGAAATTGACACTGAAGATCGTTAGATTTCAAGAGTTTAAGTAGGCGAGCAACAAAGTTGCATTCATCGCTATCAAGGGGGGGAAATCCTTGTGCCCCCCGGAGATAAAAATAATTTAGCAGAGGGGGGGATCGGAAAACCAGAGGGAGGGCACAGATCACACCCTGGATCTATATAGTTACATGTTTGAGAGGTATTGTTATAAATAGAATAATGTCTCTCTCATCCAATCTCTGCAAACTGCCTTCGGCTCATCACCTAACCATCTGCGTTGGCGATGCTCCATGTCGCCATAATGTTCGCATGCAACATTTGGTAAAGTCCCGCAAAATCAAACTATGCTTTTTACTGTGAATTCATTAAATCAATGAAGACTTAATAACAATTGTACAGCAAACAGTAATGTGTTAATGCACCCGAGAATAGAAACACGAGGCCCACTGCGACTTAAAGAAGTAGTCGAACACATGGGTTTGTGGACATCGCAGGAACAGTACCACATCGTACAATCGTGTGTGTCATGGCATCAGCGCAGCTACGTCTTACTCTGGGTCAAAATCATGGCTTAGAAGCTAACAGTCACATCCAGTAAGTCATGGCCCCTCCTCTTATATATATATATATATATGTATGCTGTGATAGATAAGAAAGCTAAGGAAGTCATTTCTCCCGGCTAGACAAGAGGAATCATTATCATCTGGAACTGCTGCCGTTTCTAAAAGCAAGACGAATGGCTTTCTCTGCATTCCTGATATCTGCAATAACCTGTGCCAGGCCACTATAGAAATGCATACACGCATGCTCAGCAGGGGGTTGAGATCTATCTTTCTGATGCCGCAAGCTTTGTGAGAGAAGATTAATGCAACATCAGTTTATTAATTCATGCGGATGAGAGTTAAAAGGCTTTACAGTAGTTTTACTGATCTTCCATCTTATGTTCGCCCCATCACACAAGCAGCAGACTTCCCAACATTATTTCACATTGATCTACTGTGCCGCATGCAAACAGGGGTTCAAACGATGCCCACACACCTCCACGCATGTCCCTTGGTGTTTAAAATAAGATGCGTTGATATTATAGGACCAGGGGAAAAAAATCCCCCCTTGGCACGTTCTCTCTCAGAACCTGGAGGCCATTTCCTCTCTTTCTCTGTGGGAGTTTGAATGCACCTGTTTCATGTTTCTTAGCTATCAACTCTGGCTGTCTTTTGAGGCATGTTACAGCATCCAATAGTCAACAGATGGCTTCTCAGTGAAGATAAGCCTACAGGAGAAAAAGAGAGGAATGCCAACAGAGCGAGAAAACACATTTCACAACGTTCATCTGAACCTAGTTTGACGTTTCTTCAGTTGTGTGTGTGTGTGTGTGTGTGTGTGTGTCCTGAGGTTGTCAATTCTTAGATCTAAATGACACCCCAAAGCACTCAATCAGACCTCTTGGACAACTGGAAACCATTTCCAGGGGTTTAACACCTAAGTGACCACAAATTTGGTGTTGTGATGTATTGAGAACCAGCTGAAACCAGGTTTGAAGACATGCTCTCTTTTAGGGAACAATGTCATCTTCAAATGTTTATTACTATTTTTAAGAGGGTTTTTTTTCTATTGTACTTGACTGCACACTTCTCTTGAGAATGCATAACCAGAAACCTAGTATTCACTAAAATCCTACTACTGCACAGTATATAGCCCCAGGCACATTTGTATTTCCATGACATGATATTGACCTATATTATACAATTATGGACAAAACAACTTAAAATATTTGAAAGAATAAAATCAACATGAGTACTAAAAGTGTGACAATATAACCAGTGAGTCAAACAAAACAAATCAATCATGTGAAAGAAATATCATTGCCCTTAAAACAATTATTATACAACGCTATTTATTAACTAGATAAAGTACCATATATATTGGAAAGGGGGAGCCTATTCCCCTGGTGTACTGTTTTCATACAGTGTAATAAAGAAGTGACTTGGTGCATCTGAATCAAAGAATTCATTCTGGGCAGGTGAAAAATTTAATCCGGAATGGTGTCAAAACTGGCAACAGACCCGAGTCGTTATGGTAGCACTTCCTGGTTAATGGTGTATGAAGAGCCTTTGATCGCCTTTCAGAGCCTTAAGCCACCTTCACTGCAAAGCAGAAAGTAGAAAAATGTGTTTAGGCCAGCAAATGACTTGCTAATTATCATGAAACAAGGGGAGCTGGTTATCTACAAAATGAGTTTAAAATAGCTTCCTTAGTACGTCCAAAAACATACAACGTAAAATGAATTAACTTGAACGATCTCTTAGGGACATGCAAGCCTGTCGGAGAGTTTTTGATCTTTACTTCATGTTCAGCATCAGCATTAGAGTTTACTGTTAAGGCTTTGAGTCACTATTTGATTTACGTTACAGATAAAACACCAAGAGCAGCTGCTACCAAGCTGCTCTTGTCTCGAAGCAAACCGAAAAACTATTTTTGAACGTTTCCAAAACCTTTTATCAGGAGTAATAATACGGCATGTGATGCCATCTGTGGTGCGTAAATGGCCTTCATTAAAGGGCAGGTTCCTTTATCCTGCCCGCTTTCAAAAGCTGCAACCAAATAAAGGCAATGAAAAAAAAACAGTTCTTCCCCCTGCACAGGCACGGTACTCTGTGCTATTGGATGATGACACCAACACATCCAAAAACACTACAGCTATCAAATGCATACTGAAGTACAAATAATATACGAAAACCTTAGTATCAAGTATCAGTATCAGTAAATCTTAACAGTGTTGGAAGCTTGAGTTGTCATGCTTGAGCCGTGTTTCCGTAAGAACATTAATGTCTTATCGGGCTTCTCATCCACTGCTGGTATGCATTGCTGGAACATTGCATTCACACTTGATTTAACCTCTTACCAGACACGGACACATTAGCATTTCAAGCGGAGTAATTTAAGACGGTGAGGGGAGGAAAAAATGTCTCAATCTCCAATGTGTATTTGTTTGACTAAATATGATGTATTTTGCCCACGGCGACTCGCTTTCATTTCAGCCTGTTTCAAAAAGCGCCGGATAAATTTATACAAATCATGAAGCCGCGTGCCAGTAAACTGGACTCAAATCGCTGCAGAACACCAAAGGCCCATTATTATTATTATTTATTTATCTTTAATTCTACAAATGCTGTGCAGATGTTTTGCATACCTAAGTTTATTTTTGGAGAAGATGTGAAAGATTGGTAGTGGTACTTTACATGTTCCGAATGTTCACTTATTTGCAGCAGAAAAAAAAAGGCCGCACCTTTCAAAATGTAGTCTGTTTTAGTTTATTCTCAGGTGCACGTCTATCTGGACCTCCTAAGTACCGTCTGTGAATGTGAGATAGAATTCGTAAGCAACCATGAATCATTCTGGCGTTTCTTTCTTCTGTGTTTATTTGGAACGGGTTCATGAACATACCATTTTATCTATACGGAAGCTCAAAATCAAGGTGTAACCATTCTGGTTTGAGAGCAGCTGTGATTATGAAAACATGCCACGGTGGTTTAGAGCATCGTGTTGTGAGACTAAAGGGTGAGCCACTTGCATGTTTCCTTTCCTCTGAAAAGGTTGGACTGGGTCATTAACTCCATCAGGCAGTGCATCTCTGTGCTTATATTCCAGAAAAAAACATTAACAACACACACAGTACAGTTCAATCATAATGACTAACTTTGACCACATTTAATACTATAAAACACCAATCAGACCACAACAGTCCAAACCAGAACTGTTTATAGAGACCTTACTGTTTTCTCCTAAACCAAAGCAGAAGACCGCTTCTGTAATGGCGGCTGTTTGAAGTCCTTAATCAGTTTTTAATGGTACGGAGTGAGGTGGATATTAACTACTACATGTGTGGTTTTATGGTTACTTGGCATTGCAGTAGTTTGCATGCTATATCAAGCCGTGCCAGATGCACTTAACCCACAGCCTCCTGTTCAGATAGCTGCCTAATGACAGCAATAAACAGGTGCACGGTGAAATAGTTTCTCTTTCATAAAGCAGAATATGACATTTAGTTCCCCCAAATGGCTGCGAATGTTAGTTTGTTGACTTGGAAGAAGAATTGTATCAGACTCTGCCTTTTACCATGAGAGCGGTTTGCTGAGGGTTAATGGTGTATTTGTGTTTTTCATACAGCACGTTTTACTGGAGGGCAATGACTCAAGTCAACAGACATATTGTATGTATTTCTAACACGGTAAACGTGTGTTTTGTTCTGCTTAGATGTACAGTATTTGCGCGTTTGCTTTAATTATGTTCTTACTGGAACTCGGTTGCGTTGGTGGTTAGTGGTTTGATCACATACGCAATCACAGATAAAGTAGTTTGAAGCAGGGGCACATTATAACCAAAAATAAGAGACTAAA
Organism: Apeltes quadracus; assembly: GCA_021346845.1. Classification (NCBI taxonomy): domain Eukaryota; kingdom Metazoa; phylum Chordata; class Actinopteri; order Perciformes; family Gasterosteidae; genus Apeltes; species Apeltes quadracus. Next base: position 16,332,617 of record CM037936.1, read on the forward strand.
GACGTGCAAGCAACTGGGTGAGGTTGAACTTCTCCTAAACGCTAACATCAGTATGCTAGCGTCTTGCGACGTAATCATAACTCATCCTCTGGCGACCATGACTATATGTGAAGACAATCCTTAGAAATGGAGCCACTTCACTAAAAAACAAAAAAACGGTCAACGTCTAGAGGACATTCAGAGGGTCACCAAAGATATTAAGATAAACTTCATCTGTCTATGGCCAGCTGGTTGGGCTTTATGGGCCGTGAGGTGGAGACCCTGTCTGCACGGTGCAGTGCTTTACAGGGGTCTAATCCAGCAATAAAGAGAGAGGAACAGAGAGAGGAACAGAGAAGCAGTGAGTGTTCTTTTACATTGGCCCACTCTTTCCTATTTCCTTCACTCCGGTTTGATGTAGCCCCCAGTGCCAGAGGGTTTAACATATTTTTCCATGATTTAATTGGCATTTGTTTGCCTCCACTTTTTTTACACAGAGGTTCATGGGGTTTGTTGAAAATTAGCAACGGTTCTGTCGCTTTATAGCTCTGAGTGCCTGTACCCCAATGAGACCTCGCTCCTTCCTGGTCAGAAGTCTCCACTTATAAATACAAACTGTGTGCATGGACATATGATTTTATGGATCCTGGTGTCAGGGAAATGCCATTACCCTTAAACCTTCACACTCCCGTCAGTCAGGCATTGTGTTCATGTCCTAGTAGTACGTACTAAAAATGTTGTGGTACTCGGTTTAAATGTACAACCGTTTTAAAGCAATTTAGTCAAAATTCAAGTCAAAAGAACTGCAGATATGCTTCAGCATCTGCAAATGTCAATCACTCTGGTTACAAGTACATCAAGTGTAGAGGTGCCAATTTCTACATATGAGTAGAATGCAGTCTCTTGGAGCACGTTACATTCAACGCCTGCTGCGGAGGCCTTTCCTGTGTTTGCGCGTGCCAAGCTTTAAGCTCGCGTTAGCGGCTCTGGGGTAGTTTTCCCTCCGCTGCCGCGTTTGACGGTTGATTGAACATGAAAACATTTGGCTGCCTTCTGCGAGGAAGCCGTGAAACTGTCATCCTCCTTTCTGTGCAGTCGGGTTGAGACTCACAGTGGTGGACAGACAGATGATCTGGACCTCAACACTCTAGACGCAACAATCCCACGTTGACAACCACTGATGAAGTGCTGAGTAGTATTTGGGCGAGTTTTAGGAAATGAGAGTCTCTACTTCGCAGGGCTCCTCACATCCAGCCCTCTCCGTCTCTGCAGGTCATCAGTCACAGGTTAATGAGAGTTTACTGAGGCCTACATGCTTGTTCATGCTATCCAAATAGAGCCGTCAAAGGGAAGCACGGATACTTTATGGGATCCAATTCTAAAACTGGACATTATTCTTATTCTGAAATAGTTACCGTCAAGAAACACATTGTTCTAAAACAATGCATCTATATTAACTTCTTGCTCAAAGCTGTGATGGGAAGGCACGATGCATTTAGAAATGTTTCTTTGTATAATAAAAACCACAATGATGGAAATTTGGGCTATTGCTCGAGTCAGTAAAATGGACTAGCAAAAGGTCAACCTTTTATTAACATTGAGAGCATGCAAAGAGTTGATGTGGATTGTTCTCCTAGTTGCTGTATAAAGTTCATATGGTCGGGTTTTCATAAGACGACCATACGTAGTGTGATTATTCTGTCTCAAATGGCAAAAGGAAAATGAGAGCCTTTTTCTGTGTATTACAGAAGTTTGTCACTCTCATCTTGCATGATAGTCTTCATTGTGTTATTCAACGAAACAAGTGCAAAAAACTTTTTTGACAGGAACTCTAACCAGACTCTGAGCTGAACTAAACTCTGCTTTGCAACCAGGTGTTGAGGAAATATGTAGATACCCCAGAGATGACCCCACAATTACCAAAATGAAGTATTAATAGCTAAAAATTGCACCTAAATGGTTATCAAGCAGGCACACAAGAAAAACCTGTTTGTTTGTACTTTCCATGTGTGTGTGTGTGTGTGTGTGTGTGTGTGTGTGTGTGTGTGTGTGTGTGTGTGTGTGTGTGTGTGTGTGTGTGTGTGTGTGTGTGTGTGTGTGTGTGTGTGTGTGTGTGTGTGTGTGTGTGTGTGTGTGTGTGTGCATGCAAACCCGTCAGCAACCACTTCTAAACAGACCAAAATATAACACACAAGATTACACAGCTCTCTGACTTTTATTACAATCTTTCCAGAACAGCAGTCAAATGGGTTTACCGGGAGTCAGGCAGGCGAGAACGGGGAAAGGTAGGGCCGGTAGCAGGGCCGGTAGCATGGCCGGTAGCATGGCCGGTAGCATGGCCGGTAGCATGGCCGGTAGCAGGGCCGGTAGCAGGGCCGGTAGCAGGGCCGGTAGCAGGGCCGGTAGCAGGGCCGGTAGCAGGGTATCACTCCGTGGGAGAGTCCGTCATGGAAAACCTGAGCGAAATCTGGCAACGTGTGTCTGAGCAGCAGGAGTTTGTGTAGTGGTTTGCTAAGCGATCAGATGCAGGTAAGGGAACCGGTGAACGGAGTTCAGACTGATGAGTAGAGTGAGGAGGGTGTGAAGCTGAACTGTGACACCTGTCCATATGTCAGTATTCCACAATCTGACAAATATCTGGCAAACAACAACAGCAAAAAAACGTTGTGCTCGGTCATTGTGGAAAACTCTTTGCGCCTCTACAAGATTGATTATGTTTCCAATGTGTATTAGCATTTCTTTCTTCCCCAAAATGACTAACATTCACATTTCTGATTTTGTAGGCCACTTCCTCTCTTTGGTCACTCTCCGTTTCACTTCGTTGCATCTCAACAGGGACAAGCAGCAGTACCTTCTTTTCGATGGGAGCTACCTCCAACATGATTGGCCAGTCAGAGAGATTGAGTTTCCCAGCCACGTATTAAATTAATCATCCAGCATTGTTAACAGATGTCAGCGTGTGGCGCCTGGCCCAATGATCCTTCATCAGCATGTGTTACTGCAATCAATACCCTCATTAGCAAGCTGTCAGGGCCAAGGAAAGTCCTTTTTCATGTCCGATGACACTTTGAGCACCAAGCCGCTGTCCAACTTTACTGCTGGCCGAGCTTTCATTGAGCTCTGGGAGCATTTCTCATCAAACAAGCGATTTTAGGCCGAAAAAAGCAACAAGGTTCTGAATTTGTTGGAGAGGCTGAGAAATGCACGACGTTCACGCCCATTATGAGGCTGGAGTCTCTGGGGATTCCTCTGGTCCCAGACAGATGCATTCACACGCATTCACACCTACCACTTGCATACTTAGACTGATTCTCCAATGCTCAGGAAACACACAGAAATATGCATTTGTAGTTGGTCATTCACATGCAGCAATGCGCATTGGTGATAATGCATATTCCGTCACTGTGTAAGCCCACACAACTGACGCTCAGTATCTCCGTTTCTTATCTTCCATTAACCAGCACTTTGCTAAATCTTCTTCCTCAGTCTCTGTTGTAAGTCATTTGATGAATGTCTTCAGTTCATGGACGTGACAGACGATGGTCTGAACTGTGGCGTGAAAATGAATCTGATCGAACAGATCTGTCTAGAACAGATGTGAGAGTTGGCCTGGTGCTTTCTGGATTTTTGACTTTTACAAGTTCTGTGATTCTGGTTCTTTTGAACTACAATTCTAAACTCGAAAGTTTCAAAAGAACAAAATGTAAGCACTGTTGGTATTTTGTATGTGCATGCAACCTCCTGATGAACAGTATCAGATCTGCAGGCAGCACTCACTGCTCTCATGTGTCTGGATTACTTAATAGCTGCAAATAAACAATTCATGCCACTTGAATAGTGTAATAGATTATATCATGACATACGGTTGAGTAACAACCTTGACTTTCTCCCCCTCTCCTCTTCCAGATATGGAAAACAAAATACTTGGCGCTCGTCCACAGACAACACTGAGGCCCATTATCTTCTGCAGGCTCGCTGAGGCAGCTTTGAAACGAGGGACGTTCAGGCAGGCCTCTCTGGCTGACCAGCCATTACTCCAGGTATTGAATGACTGAGCAGCATGCTAATGAAATATGAATAAGTGTTGCTAATAAAACACAGATAGTGCTGCATTTCAGTGAGCCCGCAGACACAATCCACACCAAAAGTTATAGATTTGCAACAGACATTGCAGCGATTGCCTTGATTTATATTCATTCTAATTATCTGTAAGCATGTAATGCAAATGTTAGACAAAAGTACAGTTCAATTAAAGACATATATACACAGCTTATGTGGGAGAACATATAAAATGGGTATCCCAAAGTTCCAGATGAGCGAAAGCTATAATGATAGATTATAATGATGGATTATATGGTTGTTTGTCACAGCTGAAGTGTCCAATGTTTTCTTCTTGCACCAGTGCACAGAAATGAATGAACAAGGTTCCTGCAAACAGTCACACACACGTTTAAGGAAAACAAATGATCACTCCCCTTCCAAACTACTCTGCTATCAGTCCGCTGTGTCTCCAGAGGGAAACTGTATCAGACAACAGAGTTCAGTTGACCTGGGGAGTCACCCTTCCTTAATCCTACTGTCAGCCCTAATTGGGCAACAGAGGATTAATCTAGTATTCTTTTCCTCTCTTGCGTGTGTCGGTCCTAAATGGCCTAGTAGCTGATTTACTTACATACCCAAGTGCAATATAAGAACTACTTAAATTTGCTCTATAAAACACAAAGGAGGGTACAAATAATGCTGTAATTCACAGGAGGAGATGTGTGCGCATCATAATTCCACCTCGTTTCTGGCTAAATCTAATTGACCACCACCAAACGGCACATAAATGGAAGGTCTCTTGCACTTTACCAGTAGAGGGCAGTACTGCTAAAACTACGATGACCAACTCCCTCCCAAGCGCACAAATCATCCATTATCTGTGTTGCAGGAAAGTAGAAAACGTTGCTTTCAGAGAAGGTTTACATTCTAGCATACGATGCGGTGATGCTTCATGTAACAGCAGAGACAGGGAAGGTGTGTAAATCCATGAGCCATCATCCCAATCTGCTGGACTGCCAGACATAGGTGTCCTCTTACTTTGTGAAGGAAGAGACTGTTATTGCAGAGCTAAAGGTGAGCAACTTAAATCAAACCAAAAGAAATGGATTAAAAAATGACCAGCTGCGTCAAACTAACCAAACTTGACTTTGTAAATTGCTGAGTTTTCCCATCAAGAAAAGCAAACTCCAACACATGCGTTCACTGCCTGTATTCTATGGATTTGTGTCAAACATTTGGCCAGAGAACAACTTGGGTCACTCAAATAACGTCAAGAACACTGGGTTCACCACTAAAACAACTTCCGGTTAGTTTTTCTTAAATCACTCTTGCTTATTTCCTTTGCTTTGTCATATGATGCTGACTCATTCAAACCATCAACTATAAACAAAATATTTGTAAACTAAAATAAAGTCTTAACTTTAAGGTTAAACTACTAAACTACAATCGTCGGCCATTTGTGAGTAATTACATCCTCAGATTCTATGCAGTCTTCTGGTTTGGTTTGAGTGCCTTCTGATCTTATCTAATACAATCTTAAACATTTTCAACGATATGTTTGCAAGCAAACAACACAGGTAAGTCATATTACTACGACCAAGAAACCTTTATGATGTATTTAAAAATACTGATGAACCCTGTGACATGTTGCATTCTCCCTGGCGGTATTGTGAATGTCAGAAGTCCTTACAGAGAGCTTTTGGAAACAGATAACGGGGCTGAGACAAACACTGTTACAAAACACATTGTAATGCCAGATCCAGTTACACACAAATAGCACCTTTGTGTGTGTGTGTGTGTGTGTGTGTGTGTGTGTGTGCGTGTGTGCGTGTGTGCGTGTGCTTGCAGCTGCCTCATGTCTGACACAATATGTGCTAGTATGTCTGCAAAGTGTGTGTGCGTGTCTGTGTTTTTCTCACCATAACAGCAGGTTATGAGGTTATGGTGCATGTGTGTATTTGTTGGCTTAGCAGATACCCTTATGCAGGGCACTCAGCTTGTGGTTCATTTAACACATCCACATATTTACTCAGCTGGATATGAGGTGATAGGGGGACGCTTGTGAACAAGCAGTTTAATGTTGTAATGTTGAGGAGAAGGCAGAGAATCTTTGGAACCTTTTTTTTTCTTCTTTGGACTTGACATACGGGTGGTTCTGCAGTGTGAGCGTAAAGAAGCCAACTCACATCAGTTCCACATCAGCTACGTCGCTCTTCCCCAATCAATTTAGCACTAGACACTTTTCTCCATCAAGATGCTCCACATTTCCTCCGCATCTTGCCATCGCTTTCATCCTCTACTGCACTTCATATCCCCAAAGACCAACACATCCACCTTATACTCCTCTGTTCTACCTCTCCACTTTCTACATCCATCCTCCTCCCTCCTGCTTTTTCTCTATACATGCAAAAGCCACATGGAGGGGCTGCTTCTAATCTCTACATGCTGGGGTCTCATTTGTTTTGCTTGTTCAGGGACCCCACAATGCAGGTTCCAATGCCCAGGGCCCACTGAGAGCAGATTTAATTAGATAAAGCGAACGGTGGACGGAGGTGGAGTATTGAAATTGGACATGGGGGTTTCACAAGGAGGGCCGGTTAGGTCCTTGGCACTGCAGGGGGCCGCCACAACAATGCACTTCACACTGAGCGAGGCAATGAGAAAGTCGAAAAGAAGTAGGAATGAGAGTGAAGAATGGAGATGGCATACTTAACTCGACCCTGGCAGTCACTAAGGGTGTGTGTGTGTGTGTGTGTGGCCATGTGAGCCTAAAGGTCTCAAATCGGTACATTCCTGCAGCATACGGTTTGTGCAGTAATATAGGAGGAAAGAATGAGCGTGTGATTAGTAGTCGTTGTGACCCTGGGCAACCAGCCTGCCGTCATGTAACTGCAACATTTCTTAACCGCCGGATGACTATTAGCACCTTGTTTCACTGAGGTTTCATAACAGAGCATAGTCAGGCTCTTCCTTTAAAGTGTTTTGGGCAGCACATGAAGTATTAGTAGTATCTCTGAATCAGAGGATTTAAACCTTTTATAAGCAGCAGTTTGGTGTAAGGTGATGTGAGCGCATCACTGATATGAATGAGTAACTCCTCAGCAGTACATCTCTTGAGATGCCTCCATGTTGATCCATCAGCCAGCCTGCAAGGAGCCCGAACAGGAGTTTAAAGCTTCCTATCACAACTTTCACGCAGACGCACAGATTCACAAACAGATGGCATGTTTTATGCCTGTTCATTAGAGTATAAATATTTTGTGACATTGCCTCCCTTTCTTGGGTAACATGCGTTTGTTTGTGATAATTACGAATCCTTATTAACGCTAATCAGCCACCAGGGCAGAAAGTGAAGTTGACCCAGGGACACAAAAGGCAGGAGACTACAAAAAAAGAGAGTTTTTCTTAAAGCATATAGTATTTAGCAAACGACAAGATGAGTAATCAACACATTGGCAAAGGGATTTTGTATGCCTTGTTTTGTCTTTAATGAGGAAAATATTATCACAAAGATGCAATAATTCCCGATACTAGCAGATCGAGCCTCCACTAGATCAGCCTTGATCTTTGCATTTACAAATTCTAGATTATCAATAAACTCCTCAAAATAATCTAACCGGTAAAAAGCTTTTGACAAACCAAAAAGACAAACCAATCTACATACCTGCAGACCGTTTGAGTGCATCATTAACAGCAATGAACATTTTGGACATCCATTTGTTTAGGATCTACAAACATCCATCACATGTCCATCCCAGCATCACATAATGCTGCAGGCGAACAGGAAGTTAAATCTACATATGAATTTAGATTAATCTCCCATTTGAAAGCACACCTAATATGGATTACTTTTCCGATGTCAGACAGTCCTGTTGTTTTGTTGGGACGGTTCTCTCCGTTTATCTTTTCAGAATCCAGATGAAACTCTTGCTGAAAGGACGGTGGTCAAACATCTGTGCGCTGGCACTGAGCAGCCACAGGTCTGCTGCATGTAGGTAACAAACACCTTCAAAACGGTCACAAACGCCGAATACAATCATTCACAACCATTCCGCGAATGCGATTTGTTCTGTTGTTGTAGCAGGCGGTCAAGACGGACATGGAGAGATGGAGAGACACATCTGGAGAGGTAGGGGGTCATGCACAACTTTCGTCAACTCGCTGCTCACCTTGAGCCTTTGAAAGAAAACGGTTACGCTCAGCACGACAAAAGCCTTTTACCAAGCAACTGTGTCTTTGAGACTTGAGCTTCAAGATGCAAGTAGAAAATTGGGTTGCAAAGACAGCAAGGGGGGGGAAAAAGGTTATCACCCAATTTCCAGAACACAGATGTGATTATTTAGCTGTGATGGTATTCCAGTTGGCAGCTTTTCTGGAGGCAAAAATGTTATTAAGCCTCCCCCACTCATGCTTTGCTTTTCAAACCGTGCTTTTCTTTTACAAAGATTGTATGTTTACGACTGAAACCGTTTTCCACTGTTTGAGACGACATGCAACACCTGCTGTTCATGCGCCGTGCTGAACTCCGTTCCAACATACACGTTGTTCTCGTTCCCGCTGTTACAAAGTCAAGGACACTGTCATAGTGATGATGTTGAAAAAAAAAAAGTCAATACTTTTCTTGTCACACTTCTGCGTCTTTTGTTTGGCCAAGTTTCTCTCGAATCTGGCCGCTGTGAAACACGTCGTGTCAAGAAACCAGACGTGACGACCGTTCAGAGGGGAGGCAATGACGACGGTACGATAACGATAACGATCGTGGTAGTTGATATCAACAGACCGCCCCACAATCATATCCTGAGAGAGTCCAAGTAGCATTGATCCGACGGCATTGTTTTGACGTCGTCTTTTTCCCCCCCTCGTGAAAAACAGCAGGTTTGTGTTTTGGCAGATGGACGGGAGTTGGCCGATGCTCCCTGGGGATGAAATCCACTCTGCCGTAGACAGAGGTCCATGTTTATCTTTGGTCTTTATTAGATGTTGATGTTGGCCGTGCGAGAGGACCACTTGTATAAAAAAGTATTTTTTTAAAGGAAAAGAGAGAGCAAAACAGAGTTAGATGAAGGCTGAGGGACAGCTAGAGAGGCAAAAAGCGTCTACTTTGTGATTTTATCAACAATACACGGTCACAGGAGTTTTGGACATATTGTTCATGTTAATCCAAATATAAAGAGAATTATAACTGGTTGAGGAGAAAGAAAGAATATTCCTGAAATTAACCAGGTAACTGTGGCCACATGTGACCAACTACACTGGTGTTTCTTCTATAGTTCAAGTTGTAGTTGTGCTGTTTTCCTTGGAAGGCTCAGCCAGTGGTGCAGCTGTCCGTCCGTCACACTGCTGGAGAAAGAACTTTCTGGGTTTGGCCTTTAACACTTTGTGTAGCGCTTGATTTGACCCGGTGTTGGCCCTGTGTGTGTGTGTCCTTGTGTTACACTGTGTGTGCTTTGTCAGCACTTGGAAAACACACTGTGTTGAACTGCGGGAGTGTGAAAGATGTTTTTGGTTGTCTTCCATTTAGACCAGCATTAGTCATGCTGGTTTAAACCACGTGTAGAAAGCCTCCTTCTTGTAGCACGCCACAGCATTTTTTACCCCGCAATACGCAATACTAACGAGCAACGAGTTTTTTGTATTCATCAACCATAACTCCTATTTTTTGCTCACAATGGCATAGTTTATTGCGCAGAACAGGATCTTACCCAAACAAAAACAGCCAACAGGGCTGCTTTCATGCATGACTTTGACATGGTCAATTTCAAGGGGGAAGAAGAGTATCTGGTTGAATATAGAAATAGATAAAAGAAGCAGAAAAGTAGACAGGAGGGGAGAGAATAGAGAAATACAGAGAAAAGTGAATGTGTGTACGGCCGGGTGGGGGTGGGGGTCTTCAGATTGCCTAACCGCTATTTAATGATGACTCATGGAAAAACAAAAACGTGCATCCAATGAGCTGAGGCCACAGCTCCGTTTCTGCTGCAGTGTCGTTTCTAGCTGCAGTCGTGTGTGTAGATGTTGCAGGCATGAAGTACAAAAAAAAACAATCGACAGTGCAGGTGCATTGCAACCCGTTTCATGAAAACATTAAATGGGCATTTATGTCTTTAGCCACTGCAGTTCTGATGGCCGGACGGGTGGCTGGCAGACACAAGCAAAGCGACTGCTGGGAAACCTACAGACAAGCTGATGGGAAGCCATTTAGAAGGGTTTCAACACAGTTTCAACACAGTGCATTTAGCCCATGGAGTGCTGATTGATGACTGTGGAAATAATGGAGCCATGGATGGATGTGAAGGAAGCGGATTAACACAGCAAATGAAAGGTGAATGGAGTTTGATGGGAGGGTGCAGTGGCACCTTGACAGACAAACAAGGAACAACAATACAGCTGCACCAAAAATGCAATCATCCAATCATTTTACATCCAATGTTTGTTGGTCAGAACACGCGGCCGATGAACCGATGAAGTTTGACCTGATCAGATTTCTGTACCTGCTGTACATCAGACACTCTTCGGAGAAAGCCTTTTGGGTTGTCGACATGGTTAACAGGTGTTGTGTGCTGAATATGGACTGGAGTGAGTGTTTCCACTACCCCTGCTGCCTCTTGTATAATGACTTTGTATGCACATATGCGCTTGTATAAAATACATCTATGTCGCCATGTACAAGCAAGTTTCTCTTCTTATTCAGTCCAAGACACAACATGTTTGGCCAAGACTAGAGGTCACGTCTGGTGCCAAACCAAACAAAAGAGGTGTATCTGCTTTCACTGCAAGAAAAAGTACCTGGCAGCACTCTGGTGTCCACGGGATTGAGTGAAGAAGTGCTCTTGTTTCTTGCACAATGCTACATTTTTAAATGTACACGCTCTGTTGTTAGCGCCTTGTAGAAATTGTACCAATTTGCTCTCGGTTTTTGGGGTATACGCTGGTTGTTCTTACAAGTTTACACTAGCGCACTCCCTCACCATCACCATGACACCTGCTGAATATAAAATACTAAAACTTCCAGATTCCAAATGCATCCATCATGTGTCAGAGCTAATGTATGGTCCAACAAAGTTCTTAATATTATTTCCCAAAAACCCAGTCAGTAAAACTGAACTTGATGGACAAGACACAGAATGTTTTTGCGTTATACTTTGAGTTGTAGCAATGGATGACAATCATTCAAGGGAAGGTTTACAAAAGATGTATAGGTTTATGAAGTCAATACTGAAAAAACATTATTTTTTTTCCCTGCCTCCCTTCCCCCCAACTCCTGTATCCGTCGCCCCGGTGTCATTTATAAACTCAGTCTTCAATCCCCAGGGTTTATCAACGGCGGCGTATCAATGGGGTGTGGTGGGCTGTGGGAGAGAAAACCGCAGTGAAAACGCCAGCAAATATGGAAAGAAGCCGAACATTAAGATGGCTAAAAACGTGTTTACAATTTTTAAAATGATGACATGCATCTTTTAAATTTCGATTCTTGCAGGATAAAGTGTTGCGTTTGCCGTCATTGTGTTTGAGACCGGGGGAGGGGGACAAGTGGAAGTTGCTGGGCTGTTACTAATGTTTCTGTAAGTTATCAACATTATTAAGCTCATTTGGGTGTAGAAATTCTGAATAAAGCTTCAAACTAGTAGGTAGAGCCCTTGAAAATCGAGTATTACAAAAGGGAGAAAAAAAGAATGCAAAAGTGTTCCGTTTTTAATGAAAACGAAGGGCCAGAGACGTGAAGTACCGTAAACGTGACGTTCAATGGGGGCAAAAATGTAAGAAGGTAGTTTACCAATTTACTAATGCGATTTTTAAAATAACATGTTGTGTCGTCATTTTGTGATCACTTACGATTACTGCAACATATGTGCCACTATCCCACACATATAAATACATATTTATCTGTCCTCACCACCTTAAAATACAACTCACAGGCAGAGGATCAGCTTCTATGATACTCCTACATACTGCTGCGCAATAATAGAGCAGTTCCTTAAGATTTTATTCTACCTTCTTCGGTGCTGAGATTAATAGGGTTTGCCATAAATGCAAAATGTTGAACACACACACACACACACACACACACACACACACGCACAACCTCCCCTGTCTCACCCCATCTGTGGCCCATGAAATAAAGGTGCTGATGAGCAGCCCCTATCAGCAGATGCCATCTTGACCTTGTCATCGGTGGCTTGCATGGTCACAAAGAAGGGGGGAGAAGGGGGCTGACGGCTTCGCCTTTCAAAGGCTCTTTACCAGCCGATGCCTCCCCTCGAATTCCTCCGCTCTCCATCCCTTTATGCTACATTTATTACTCGCACTTAGATAATATCCTGTCCGATCATCCTTTTTTCCCCCCTTCTAGTTCATATTGCAGCGGCTTTTGAAACCACCTGCCTGGGGAATAAGAAGAGGTGTTGACAAGCTGACATCACCTTGTGTCCAGCATTGTCCCTTATTCACATCTTCTCAGAAGCGCCATAGTTTTATTAGCTTGGCTTCTTGTTTTTGTGTTGTCAAAGACATCCACATTACAGCTCGCATGCTGATGCAGTTACGGTCGACCAATAGCCAGAACTTATTGTGTTGAATCGAGGTAAACAAAAGTAAAAAATGTCGCTCTATCTTTGCAGACATGCCCAAGTCCATCTGGTTCTCCCACCATCTGCATTGTTTGTCCACTTTGTCCATCCGAACTATGCGTTTGTGTGTGTGGGTCTGGCCCGCGTTGTTTCATCTGGTCTGTGTGAGTGTTTGTGGGGCAGCCGGTGTGTGTGAGTCAGACTAAAAGTGTCAGTGTCAGCAAGGAAGACGGGTTTACCGCTGCCCCTGTAGGTTTCCTGTACTGCACAGCAGACGGACCTTTTCAGAAGACACCTGGTACGTTTGAAGAGTGAGAAGGCAGGGGATTCATTTCAGCTCGTCTCTATGACGACAAAAACGGCTTCTGCTCCCCGTTGCCCTGATTGGCTGACACTTAAGGAAAGACTGGGGGGCAAAAAAAAGATGAAACGCTGAACAAGTGCTTCAGATACATGAGGCCTTTGTACACCACGTGCATATTATGGTTATCGTTTCTTATTTGAAAATAACTATGACCTCATGTTGTGTCAATCCCATTTAAATCTGCTCAACGGCTTTTGGAATCTGTCAAACACTGCAAGCGTCAGAATGTAAAATGGCATCTGATGATCTGATTCACTTCACAGATGTAGATATATATATATAATTCCAATGTGCCCCGCAGTGTTTCTACTCAGTTGTCACAATAACTCATTACATGTAGTCGACCTATCAGCACGCTTGAGAGTATCCACTAAACTGCCGGAGTCGTCCTGACATGAATCAAGCGCACAATGTCCTCCTCGGTGGGAATGTCACAAAGACAACCATCAAGTCGTCACTTACGACACCGCGTTCATATCGTCACATTTAAAATGTTATCTAGGAACAGCAGAGGACGAGACAGGCACAGTAAGCTTCCTAAACGGCAAAGATATAGTAGGCCTAATCCGCTTTGTGGTGTGTTGTGTTTGATGCATTAAGTTAGTTTTACAATAATAAATAATACAATGTTGTTCTATTTTACAAGGCTGGCGGCGAGTTCAGACACAAACAGAAGGACATGTTACACAGGTTCGGAGGATTATGATTTACAATTGCATGCAATGGATGCCCATGTAAACGGACATCCCTCTGTGTTTGTACAGTTAACATGCTATCAAAATAAAAAAAAAAAGGTTTAATGGAGAGCAGCAGCATCTTCTTGGCCAAGAAAAAAGCTGGTCCTCAATTCCAGCCTTGATTCTTGAGTAGTGTAAATGTACTTCTCGTAGTTTTCCACACACACACACACACACACACACACACACACACACACGTTACTCAAGTGTCTTTAAAAGTACCATCCCCTTCATGAGGATGGACACTTCCTACCATTTGCTGCAGAATTTCCTAGACAGTGTTTTCTACTGTACCTCTTAGACCCGAGCACGCAGCGTTTATAAATAGAAGTTTTGATTTCATTATATGGCATGTTCATGAATGCCGACATGAAAGAGGAGCCGCAGCCCCTCCGAAAGCTCCAAACTGTGAGGAACAAATGAGTTCGCTTGGTGGTCACAACCACAGAGCCATTACGCCCTCACTTCATCCTCTTCACATCGGGCAGCGCCACCACAGATTGACTTGCTCAGAAATGCATCTTATTTACCTACATGACTACAGATGTAGCCTTTTAAAAAATCCTACCTACTAATACTGCATGCCTTTGAAAGAGTCAAACCTGAAATATGCATATTACAGAGATGCACACATGTTTGTACACTGGAAAACAAAACAAGAGGAAACAACGCAGACACACTCAAATCAAAGTCCGAAGGAGCAACATGTACTACATTCTGCAACACATGCACACGCACACACACACACACACACACACAAAATAAAAAAAAGGTACACTAGTGGATCAAGATTAATCTAACAAGAGTCAATTGTGTGGTAACCTCTTCTTTCAGGGCCACCTTTGACGACATCAGGACATTGTAAGAAAATAGGGTTCATCGTTTTGTAAAAGTTATTTATAAAAATATGTATAAATCACTTTACTTTTCCAGTAAAGTTTCATTGTATTTTTTGAACGTGTCTCTATCCCTCCCTCCCTCTTTTTCTCTCCCTCTTTGCTGCTCTCGTTCGCTTGTAACCGGAGCCCTTCTGAGGGGGTTGTTTCGATGTCGGTTTCGCTTTCGTTTTTTTCTTCTTTTTTTTTTTTTTTTAACATAGTGGCTGTGTTCGGTTTGGTGATGAAGCCATGACCCCCAGTTTGGGAACCACTGCCTTAGATGGTCGCGAGGGCGCTGGAGCCAATTAGCCAGCATCGGGTGAGAGACGCTTGGTCGACGGGTAACAGCAAGGACTGACACCGGAGAAGACGACCATTCGCGCCCCCATTCACACACACCTACAGGCCATTTTTAGAATAATCAATGAACCCATCTCGCATGTCTTTGGCGCGTGGGAGGAAGACATGTTTGAACCCAGGACCTTCTTGCTTCGACCCACCACACCACCGCTTGGCCCTCATCTACAAAGTCAACATCTATTCAATCCGCTGCTCTTTTGAAACCAGCATTTGTCCAACACATCTTGGATTGTTGCATTCACAAATCAAAGACAAAATGTAACATTCCTCAGTTTAAAGTACCGACCCTCGTATCGTCGGCTTGACTTCTGGGGATGAGAGGTGGATGGAATAGGCGATGTTCCAACTGTTCCTAACTCGCCTCTGAATCCGTTCAGTCATGTCAAACAAACAACCGTTGGCGCTGACGCAAGTCCATTTACGCAAGAAGATTTTCCATTTAACGGTATCTCTTTATGAGAGCGAAAGCTTGCAGGTTGAGTCATTGCGCGTTATATCAATAAGTCCAGCATATTTTTCTGATGGTCCATCTAAGAGTCGTGGTTCCACAGCTGCAGTGTGGCAACAAGCCAGCGGAAAACCATGTTCTCTCGATAGGTCGATCCGTAGATGTTCCCAGGCCACAAAGAGCCTCTCAGACTCATCAGATCGGCGTAACACCATGTTAAAGTACACCTCCTGCTGCTTTGTTGCTGTGGTGGGTGATATCTGTGGGGGTTGTGTGTGTGGGCTAATGTCTGCGCGTGGGTGCCCGCATTTTTATAGCAAATACAGCAAACGTGTGTGTGTTTATGCACACACGTCTCCGCTTTGACGCCGGCGGCGTCATGTTTGCGTGAGTAGCAGCACGTACAGTAGGTCTGTCTGACTGCATTTAAGTGTGTGCGCCTGTTGGGGATGGCCTCAGGAAGTTGACTGGGCTGTTAAACTGAGAGCAGTAATTAAATAGAGTTAAAGCTGCTGGTTCTGCTCTGCCACCGCCTGACAAAGCATAGCCCACCCCTGGAGAATAGCCTGTTAGCACAATATTAGTGTTAATGCGCTTTTATGGGGGACAGGGCGTTATTGTGTGTGTGGTATTTAAAGAGAGGGAGACAGTTCCTGATACACACTATTGTGGTTGTTTTTCACTAACCTGCTGTAGTTCTCATTTTCTCTTTTCATTGTCCCTTCACTTGAGTAAGAGGTGAATGACAAGAACGTTCCAATATAATCCGTGTTAGCTAACGGTGAGGACATTTAGTCTCAGCTCTCGTAGAATTATCATTCACATGATTCATCTGAGTGTTGTAATGATTTATTTCATCTGCAGCATTGAAACAGATTTTTTTATGCCATTTTTGAAGCAGAGGCCAAACAACAACAGGTCACCTTGATTTGTTTTAGTAAACGTCAATGTCTGAAATGAATGCCATGGAAATTCACTCGATAGTTGTCAATTGAAAATGTTGTCTCACTGTGGCGCAAAAGTTAGGGAATCAGTCAGTTAAAATTCATCACAATTCAGACACAAGAATTAAAATGTATATGTGAGTATATGTGTGTGTGTGTGTGTGTGTGTGCGCCCTGCTGTGTATTTAGCCCTGTAATCACCAGAGGTGACGAGGAGAGCAGGCCTTGGAATCTCCTCCCTCATGACAGCTAAGAGACCCCCCCCCATTTAAAAAAAGCTCACACACACAAACACACTCTCAGCCTCTCCGGCTCGACGAGCCCCCGCCGCCCAGTCTTCATTACCCTCCTGCCCCCCTGTGGGCCGGAGGGAGGTGGGGGCAGACAAAGCCTGATCTCCCCTTCTGTCCGGAGCCTTGGGGATGCAGTGGAATTTACACCCGTGGCCATGAGAACGGACGGGATCCACACTCCTCCACTCCTCCATTGTTGTGGAGGAGGAGAAATGTGAGTGATTTCCCTTGTCTCAGAGGGGGGGGGGGGGGGGGGGTTGTGAACAGGCCTCTCAGGGGTCTTGAATGCTTGAGGGATGCAGCTCAGCAATGAGAAATTCTATTTCATTCCATAGTTCCACTCTTTCTTTCCCCCTCGTCCTCCAACAAACCTTCTCCTATAAAGTATCCCACTGTATGGCTTTTTTTTGTCTTCAGTTCTCTTAAATTAAACCACAACATTTCTAACCCCCCAGCACTGCTACTTTTCCTTCATTTAAAAGGCCACATTACACCTATAATAACCTAAACTAGTTGGGTGAAAATGAAGCGCCACCATTGGCCGTCTTTGTAATGCAACATACAGTGGGGGTCCATTGTAACTTCTTCAATAAAATAATTTGACATTGTTCTCAAGTCAAACGTGAATTGGGTGTCTGTGTACACTGCCAGAGGCCCATAAAAAGACACTTCCTCTGTAATTGAGGAAAGTTCATCCCCTCCCCTTCTGTTCAGAACAAACTGAGTACTTTGACAGAATGAGGGAGGGGGAGAACAAGAGCGGTCTCCTACCACCTGAAATCCATGTGTGTTTGTGCGTGTGTGTGTGTGTGTGTGTGCTGGCCTGCTTACCGCGAGTAAACATAGAACGCAATTTTGACCGTACAAGCTTAAGTCTGCCTTTCTCACGAGGAGGGAGCAGCCGAGCTCTGCGCTGCGGACCGGCCAGCCAACAGGGACTCAGACGAGCGCTCTGAAATTACAATCAAGCAACGGATGGACTGTTATTTTTCCCCATGCAGACTGTGTTTTGACGTCATCTTCAGCCATCCAGGGTCGGCTGGTCTCTTTGCTCAGTCATGTGAAAGCCCTCAGTAACCCACAACCTCTGTGTTCAGAGTCACACGGTAGAAGCATCTTCTCCTAGAACACGACCGGATTCTGTTTATCTGAGAGTCTCCCATTCAAGTCCATTTAATGCTTCGTGAAGCCGACTCCTTGTACAATGTTTACACCAACACACTGGAACACGGGCCTCATTGTGCCCGGTCCCCGCCCTGCAGCTTGCGCACTGACTTATACCACCGGCTAGGCCAGAGTGCCCCATTAGCTTAATGGCCGTCTAGGATTTCACAGGGGGATGCATTGCTGTTATGGCTGAGAGCTTTGCGTTTCCCTTTTAATGGCTCCTTCGGATTCACAACACCCAGAAATAGGGGTTAAGGAGGAGGAGGAGGAGGGAGAGGAAACAAAACAAAACTAAGAGAGGCAAATTCATACTGGTGGAGGCCGGGCTCAAACAGTCAGCTCAGGGAGGGAGAGACTGTGCAAGGAACAGCAGAGAATCAGGAAGAAGAGAAACAGAGGGAGCGAAGGAGACTATTTCACAACACTGAAATCCTAAAAAACAAAAGTAGCATTTGTCTCTAAGCATCTCTGTTGGGGATTGATTGATTTAACAACTGCCGACTCACTTTCCCATCGCTTTGACCTTTGACTTCAGTGACTTAATTCCCCAGCTGGTCAAAAAGCCGTATGAACAAAGGGTCAAGTTCCACTTCAGCCAAGTGGTGCATGTGACATTCAGCATGGCATCTTCTTTGTCACACATCAGAGAAGATGTATAGAAAAATAGATGTCTCCGTTGACTAACTCTTAAAAAATGTGGGGGTCTTAACAATAAATCTCAACTGGTTGGTTTTATGATATCATTTTATCCTGATACCAAGCACAGGGCCCTTCTACGTTGGCAGAGAGTTGCATATATTGTGCTGCTATACAAAGTAAGTTCATACTTTCATAGCGCTCTGTGGATTGTGAACTTGGAAGCTGATCATCTGGCATGCATAAAGGCAAAATTATGAATTGGCTTTTCTATAAAAGGTGAGCAAGGCCATAGGTAATAGGATACTGCAGCAGCACCAATGAATAAAATAAACTAATTTACGATTCAAATCAGGTGTTGGACCCCCGGATGGTTATTCAACTAAGATTACGCAGTGAATAAGTGGTAATACATTGTAAACACAACTGTAGCTCATTTTATTTAGTCTCTCTTAGGTCATCAGGAGGTTCACACTTCTACATGAAGAAGGATCATGTGATCAACAGTGATTTACGACGTTGATTAAACATCCAGACGTGAATGGGGTGGAATAAGAGATGACATCAGGGAATCATGAACTGAATGAAAAAGTTCAATGATTTTTAGACATGGTGATAAATGTTCACTAGATGAAATCCACTTTGCACAGGAGATGTCATTGATGGAATCCCAATGGGAGATGTGGCAGTTTTATTTTGTCAAGTTTACTACTGACACACATGGACTGCCGGCTGAGAGCCATCAGATGATAAATGTTATTATGCCACGGTTATAATTCAACAGGCATTGATCTCACACAGTTGATCATTTGTGAGTGGATCAACAGTGAAGAGAACTCTTAACGGTTGTCTTTTGTTGTGTGATCTCATCTCAACTTCTTCTGTAAAATGTGTTTGCACTTAAACAAAAGATGTTAGACAATGGTTGGCATGGTTGGAAAACCCCTTTCCATTGGTTTCTCAAGCAGATACAATTCAGATGGCTGTTCAATGGAGAAGCACATTATAATACAGTATTGTGCCAATTAACTTTGGTCAGGGGAGCACGTCTGTCTCCTTGCCACTACGGTGATGGATTGAGGTCCATCCACTCGATACCACTCCATACGCTGTTGGGATTTAAAAAAAACATGATTGTCGGGAATAAGAGGGATCACAGGGAAGAAAGAGAGCCAAAAATGGCTCCACTCACATACCTCACCCAAGCTGCTTCAGTGTTGAGTTCCACCACAGAGCAGAACTGTGTACTTTGATCCACTAAATAGGGCCAGCGGTTTGCCATTTGATAGAGGACTTGAGTGTGAGAAGCATGACACACAATAACATTTGGACATATTTTGTTAAGATAGGGTCTAGCTGAACTGGTCTAACCCCAGCTGGGATTAAGCATGTCACTTATCATCAAAATGCCAGATGTGGTGCACTTTAGAATAAGTTGTGCCATGAGATGGCTAAAGGCTCATTCTTATTTTTTCCAAGAAGACTGAATAGTTTCTCCCAATATGATGAAGACATTAGCTGAGAAATGTTTAAGGTGCACCCAGTCTTAAACAAAAAAAAAAGGCGAATTGCCAAAGCAGGATTTGGGTTATTTAGCACATTAAACCCAGTCAGATGGCAATTTTGGCCACCTGGATTATCCGCTCGGCGTGACCGTCAGAGAAAGATGGGCTCAGCGTCACAAATAACCATTTATCTTCAACCGTCCCGTCCGTAAGTGGCAGAGCAGCCGGGGCAGTTCTGTCAGACCGGCTCTCTTGACCTTGCATGACTCTGCTTGAGTACCAGTTCCTCTGGCCAATAGCCAGGACAGCTTAGACCACTTCAACCAGTCTGCTACTACAGAACAGTAACAGGAGTTATTAACAAGGGGGAGCTTGCAGGGTTGCAACATCATTAACGTTAAAGATTTGAAAATGTTTATTTTGATCCGTATAGATCGGGTAAGCGCAACAAAGAGATGTGGACGTGAGCGGAAACACAGCACCAGCTTTTTCCAAAGCTCTCATTTCTGTCAGTGTTATTTTCCATTTTCCTCTCGCTGTCTCCTACTCTCCTCTGTCTCCTCTCTCTCGCTCTCTTCCTGTGACACCTCACTATTAGGGAGCTGCGCTAATCTTTTTGACCCGCAGCTCTTCCGCCTGCTTAAGCAGGGGCTCCACCACCGTATGTGCAGCGCGTCTGTGGCGGGTAGAGCTTGTTAATGTTGAGATGTGTCTTTCTGTCGCCGTGAGGCCTGTTTGTGTGCCTCTCGGGGTCACTGAGCTCGTGGTTGTGTAAGCAACATCAGAAAAGAACTGAGTTATTTCTTTGAGAAGGGAAAGCGGAGTAAACCGTTTGACCCTTGGATTCAGAAGAATAAACTCGCAAATTGTGAGCCAGATTTTAAAAAAGACAAGCAAAAAAAGGCCCAAAGAAGAATCACTGGCAAATAAATCAGGAGACAAAACCATTTGAGTTTACTATGAACTGTTTGTGTGTGTGTGTGTGTGTGTGTGTGTGTGACTCTGAAGGGCCAGCCCAACATTGTAATTTATGAGGTGAGAGCAAATGTCCTTTACTGACTTTTACACCTTGTCACTAGTGATAATGAGCGGGGTCACACACACACACACACTTTCCCCCCTTCATTAAGCTAAATCTGCCTCACAAAAACACACGTCGCTTTCTCTGATTAACACACGTGTGCACAAAACTCAGTCCCATGTTGGTACGTCAACTGTCGACTAACAAATGCCCCTAAAAATCTAGACCCAAGACCTCTCTTCAACCCATAGACGCACGTTCACGCACACTTCTCACTCATTACCCAGAACTCTCTCACCCCTCGAGCCGCCGTCCACTGACAGGCGCTCGCCCCGACTTCTCTGACACGTCACTCGGGGTCAAAGGCCACCTCAGTAGTGTGAAGAGCGAGGGGCGTTAAGGGCCCCGTGGCGGGAGTCGGGGGCTCAGACCGGGGAGGCAAGTCATATTCCTTTTGGTTCATTGTGGCGCAAAGGGCCAAGGGGGACTGAAAGGGGGCCCATTGTTGAAATATACTTGGAATAATGATGTTATTTGGGTGCTCGCAAGGCCTGCTCGGCAGCTGTTGACAGTAATGATGTAGTGTGTGTGTGAGTTTGTGCGTGCGAGTGTACGTGTGTAATTAATGATTCTTACAGCTCTCCTACTCTCCAGCTGCTGACTGAGGCAGGAAATGGATGATTGATGGGAATTATTGATATCCTTCTGCCTTAAACACACGCATGAACGTAGCAGCACCATACTGCATCCTTGATAGGTTTTTCGTTTGTTGCCTTTTCTCCACCTATTCACCGATGGATTCATCAGTCACTGGTGAAGGAATGTCAATACTCCACTCTGTTTTCAGTTACCATCTCCCATATGCTCTTACCCCTCCTACACGCAGTCCACACTGAGCCCTTCTAATATAATATAATTCATTTCAAACTACATTTGTACTTAGCCAGAGAAATAGCGGGTACATATACTTTCATGGTAAGATTGGAGAGCGGCATTTGAAATATTTTTCTGGTTGGTCGTGAAAGACAAAAAGCTTGAATGCAATGAATGCATCAAAGTTAGACGCTTTTATCCAAATCCACTTGCATTGCATTTTTATCCCATGGTTTTTGCATTTTTGCCTGGGGAGCAGTTAGGGGTTGTGTGTCCTGCTCGGGGACATTTCGACGTGGCGCACGGAGCAGCCAGGGTTCAAGCCGCCGACCCTGAGGTTCCCAGCGCGCCCCCTCTACTCCATGCGCCACAGTCAACCCTATCACCCCCAAATATTTGCAAAGGGAAACAAATACCCATCCTGTCCTACTTAAAAGCGGCGTTACACAATGAAATTCTAACCAAAGAAAATTTGAGACATGCTTGGGGGCGAACGCAATACGAGTTAAAGAACGTTCCCAACGGATTACAAATTCGTTAAGCACGGGCATCGAATATTAACACGGGGCGCTCAGACAAGACGTGTGGGGGTGTCAATGGTTGGTGGTCTGTTTTGGTAGGGTAGCTATCGCCAACGCAGAGCCAGACATTTGCTGAGCTGCATGATTTGGATGGCAAATCCTATCTTTTTATATTACTGTCACATCCTCAAAGCTTTGACAACAACGTTTGAATGATAGCTTTGTGGCTTTTGCATATAGGGGAGAATCAGTCATGCTTGCAAGAGGAGGAGGCGTTGCTATACAGCTTTGTGCTAGATTCCCTTACCTGTGTCACAAGGAGGTCGCCGAGGTGGTGCGGGCCGGAAGGAGGGAAAACTCAAAAATCCAAATGGCAAAAACAGACATGGTTCAGGCACGGTTCAGAGTTTAGACTCCCGGGTCCGTCTCCCGAGTCTATTCTCGCGGGAACGCAAGCCCCTTCTTGCCGTCTTGAGTATTGAGAAAGGGCCACGGTTTGAATACACAAGGGAGGTGCAGGTGATTGGGAACGGGTGGAAACAATCATTGACAAGCAGGCAATCACCGGGGGAGACGGGACAAGGCAGGAAGTGAAGCTCACCCAGGGACAAACAAGGCACAAACTACAAAATAAAGCAAGAAACAGACCCATTACTGTCCGGCTCTGTTCCCTGGATTGCTTAAAGTGAGTGAACTGTGAAAGCTGTGAGGACTGGAATTCAAATTACACTTTGAGCATTGCTTATTATCGCTAAAATATGCAAGTTCATGAGTTTAACATAAAATATGGTCTAAGAACTCCTACATGTATTAGATAGGATGAGTTTGTGTTTACCAAAGTGCTTGTGAGACGGTCAAAACGCTTTGAAAATCCTGTCGCCGTGAGACCTTTCGACATCGCAATCTGCATCTTTCGATCTGCATCTTTTAAATGCCCACTTCAAGCAGCTATTTGTCAACTGTGCAATTGTACGGATAAAACGAAGTAGGGCATCTTCCTCGAGGTTATAATTCTATGGTACATCGCGTCATTTCAACATGGTTGATGATGGTTGTCGCTGTTTGGACTTCAGGTTTCTTGCATTTGACAGCTTTCTGCACTTAATAAATGTGATGCGCACAAATCTCTCTCCTCATGATTAAAGACCTCTTTTAAAGTCTGTTGCATTTTGATATGCAGTGGGAACAGAAAGTATTCAGACCCCTTTACATTTTTTACCCAACTGCCCATCCAAGTTCTGGTCGTCCCAAACTCCTTCCATTTAAGGATTATGAAAGCCACTGTGCTCTTAGGAGCCTCGAGTGCTGCAGAAATTCTTTTGTAACCTTGGGCAGATCTGTGTCCTGCCACAATTCTGTCTCTAAGCTCTTCGGGCAGTTCCTTCGACCTCATGATTCTCATTTTCTCTGACATGCACTGTGAGCTGTGAGGTCTTATATAGACAGGTGTGTGCCTTTCCTAATCAATCAGTTTTAACTAAACTCAGCAGGACTCCAATGAAGGAGTAGAACCACCTCATGTAGGATCAGAAGAAATGGACAGCATGTGAGTTAAATGTGAGTGTCACAGCAAACGGTCTGAATTCTTATGACCATGTGATATTTCAGTTTTTTCACAATTTCTACATCAATGTTTTTTTTCTGTTAAGATGGGGTGCTGAGTGTACATTAATGAGAAATAAAATGAACTTTTTTGATTTTAGCAAATGGCTGAAATGAAACAAAGAGTGAAAAATGTAAAGGGGTCTGAATAGTTTTAGTAGACACTGTTCTGTAAAACTCACTTCCTCAGAAGGGCTCTTTAGTGATACAAATGCAGAGGAAAATAAACATATCAGCAAATTAGATTAGAGACTACATTCTGTTGTTATGGGTCTAGATTTACAAAGCCATGCAGGATAACAATGATAAATCATTTAAATATAGACAGAAAATGGTACATACATGGTATAGTACAGCAAAGAGGACAAGGAGAGTGAGAGACCTTTGATACATTGCTCGACCACAACTGGTCGCAAGGTGAAGTGAATCAAATCAAAGTGAAATAGAAGACATTCGTGTGTCAACTCTGCCTGTTTATTCCAACGCCTTCTGTCCGTCAGCTAGCAGGTCATGCAGAGGAGTCCTAAGGCGAACATGATGCATCTGCAGCTTTTTAAGTCAGTGAGAGAATCCAAAGCGATGCTCAAAAAGAGTTGGCAGGAACTCCCAATGTCATTAAATGTGCTAACACGCAGACAGACAAAAACATTCAGGCCAACAGCCAAGGTATGTTCAACCTCACTTTAAGCAAATGTCTTAAAACTGGAACAGCCAGAAAAAATCCAGAAAGAGGGAGAACCTGTTTACACACACAGATAAAACCTGGCAACGTCTTGCTGTCAGTTGATGTGTTAATATTAAAGACGCACATATATTCCATATACAATATATACAACATGATATGATATGTGTATCACCCACTTACTAACCAGCTGTGTATCTAATACTCTACATTGTACTGTATATGAAGACTTAAAAACACTGTCACACACAAGGAATTTCCGGAATCACAGCGTTTAGAATGGAAAACCATTGTTGTTTAGTAGCTTTGAAGTAATGTCATAAAGTAACTGCCACTTCCAACATACTGGAAGCTTCAGTAGCTGCTGTGCACCTACAGCTTGTTCTGTAGTCAGTCTCTGTCCGGCACACTGTTGACAGTCAGTTGGTAAAATTAGACATCAAACACTGAGGTTTAATGTTTGTCTCCGACATGTGTCTCAGTGCTGCTCACGGTTTATTGTTTCATCTCCATTTTATTTACAGTTGGCGTAATTATTTCCATGTTTGATCTTTTCGAGGGATGTTGGGGGCATTCATTTTCCCGATGTATCCACACTGTCACACGTGCCAAGCCCAGAGGGTGCGCACACACACACACACGCGCACACACACACACACACACACAGACACACAGACATATGTACTCAGGGGTCTCCTATTCACTTGCAGTGCAGGTGACAGAGACCTCCACCACAAGACGGATGTCTGTCTCACTGCAACATCTTAAACCTGTTACCTCTGAGTAGATGTTTATTTGAATTGTCTTTCCCGCCGTATCACATACAAGGGGGGAATTCTCTTGAACTGCAGCAACAGGAGTGTAAATATTATGGGGAAAGCCACTGAGACATGAAATGCAGCTTTAATTACAACATTGATATATTGAGGTCAGTCACTCAGCTCATGTGGAAGGAACTTGACCTTTCCTCTTTCTAGCCATGATTTCTTGTTTGATTTGGTGTATACACTCATTAAACAAATGTATATACTGTATTATATATGGTACAATGTGTTTGTATAAGGGCAAGATGCATGGTGAAGGCTAAATACGGTGCTGGGGACTGATTTTAAGGCAAAGCCACAGTTGTAAAACTGGATGAAATATCAAAGACAAGTTATGTAACTTAACCAGACGGTAAATGAGTAAACGCATGCACATAATGAAACATGTTCATGAATATTTCATTATATGAATTAAAGAACTTATTATGAATACAATTTAAAAGAAGCCATAATTCACTGATTTTAAATGACCAATCATTTCTGCTTCTCGCTGTATTCGTTTGTCAAATCATCAAAACGTAATTATCCTGACTGTCGAGTGGCTGCTGTGGCAAAAATCAAACCACATCTTTTGTGAAAAGGCTGGCTTTAAACAATTGTTTTCAGATCGTGTTTCTTTACAACCACAAATATAAAAGTCATCATTATTTTTGTATTTAAAACATGACTATTGTAATTCATTGGGACCTATTTGATGTTGTTTTTTTTATCCTGAATGAAATTACCCAACTGATTATGCCTTCTTCTGATGAAAATGTTTCCAATCTCTGATGGAAACATGTGAAAACAGCTTTTTCCACAAACACTTCAAACCACTGAAAGGGAACACATGTTTCAAATGGAGTAATTTACATTCATACCCCATAACGCTTCCTCCTAGAAAGATACTGATTGTTAACAGGGCCTTTAAAAAGATGAAATGCTTAAATGATACTGGCCTGGTTTGTCTGAGCCTTCTTCTCCACAGTTTATACTGTATAAACACGTTAACCATCGCCACCACCTCTACACTGTCAAGATTTACATCAAACACCTGCCTCTGCATGTAGGTGTTTAATTAAATATTCAATATGGGACAGACGGGCATCTATCTCTTCTCCTCTTTATCTCCTTTTTTTTCATTCTCACTTTACTATTTATTAGATGGTGCAATGATAACTAATATTCTACATTTACAAGTCAGGAAAAGTCTTTAGAATTGTGAACATTTTGTATTGTTTGTATTATTTTTATTTTTATCAGTCATTGTTTAGCAGTGAGAAGGCCTTCTCACTGGCTGCAGGTGTGTTTTCATACGGGGTCTTTCAGAGAGGCACATAGACTCAGCCGGCTTTGTGCAGTTCTCCGAGGGCGAAAAAAACCCCAGCGGCTATTCCGGAAAGGACCCAATTCAACCTTAGCGGTTTGAAAGTATGTCAGATACACCTCATACCTACTTCATAATTTAATAAGTCGTAGACCAAATGGATGAGCTGCAATAACGATGGCGTTTAGTCCCCCGCAGCTACATTGGTGCAATCCAATACTCAGCGCTGGTGAAATTTAAGACCCGGTCTGGGCCGAGCTGGGCTCAGGGAACTGACACGCTCTTAAAAAAAAGAGGACGGGCTGTCGTGAGGCTTCACGAAAGAGGTCTAATTTGAGATGGTTCATGGTCGTAAAGGCAAAACACACAGACAGACAGAGTGAGAGAGAGAGGTCCTCGTGATTTAAATCACATCTGGAGTGTGTGAGATGCGGTGTAGCATGGCACATGGGAGGAAAAAGGCCCTCCACACGGCTTTTGTCCAGGACAGGTAGGGCTTTAAACAAACTGGAGCTTTGCAGGACTCTCATTCTGTTCCAATGCCGATGATAAGCACCTCTCCGAGGAAAGAAAGGGATAGTTCCACATCAACCCGCAGTTTCTCTTGGAAGTCACTGAATATGCAAGCACATGAGAAGACGGCTTGTGTAAATGTTTGGATTTTGGGACATGTTCAGCACACACACTGTTATCATTATCGTGGGGGACAGAAGTCCCGATGGATGGATGCGGTGCAGCCACATATGTACATAGTATGTACACAGCCATCCATCAATTACTTTTTACTCTAACATCAGCAGCCAAGCATCAATCATGTATTTAAGAAGAGCAGCAGATAATGCACAGAACATGCTGCTAGACTCTGTTGCTAAGCATACAGATTACTTTAATGGGAGCAGCCTTTTTCCCTTGGCCAGTAGCTGTCTTGTGGTTGAAGAAAACACGAGGGAATGCGGCTAGCACAGTGGGTAAGCCTACAATCATGATCCTGCTTCTATTACGTGGGACCAAAAAGAATCTGTGTCTGTCATTCGGGCACATTTTTCGGCAGGAGCATCCATGTGAAAAAACAAGATCAATATTTCTATTTAGGTGAAAGACTTTACACTTAATTGACTAGAAATATTTGCCTTACTTATTTAGTTTAACTGAGATATTTTAGATCAGACCAAACAGTCTAGCTGAAAAGACCTCCAGTGGATTGGTAATCAATCACCCTTCAGCCAGAACAAGATGGTAAAACAACTTTAATTTCAGAAGATTCAAGCGGTTTGGGTTTCATTTCCTGGAGCAAAAGTATAAATCACATTACATTTTAACAATGTGACATTTCTATATGAGGTTTGGACCTGCCAGGCGGTGGATTTGACTCACAGCAAATGGAGTAGCCAAGTCCATTGTCTTTTATCCCAATGATATGGCCCTGCTGTGGTGTACGTAGGATATAAACAGTCCCATAGCTAAGAACCCACAACTGTTTTCTATAACTCATAACCATGCAGGGATCCCATTACAAAACAAATGGGGTGGGAAACGGGGAAAGAAAAAGAAGAAGAAGCCGTGCAAAAGAGAACAATCAGTGAAAAGGATTCAGACCAAAAACAGGATCCATTCCATGAATTGATTGGGAAAGGTCTAAATAGGCCATAATGTCTTCTGATTTTTGCAGTGAAGGGTAACACACTGCTTCATGCAACCCACATTAATGACCAACAAGTTCTGTCACTGTATCCAATAAATACATTTGCCAAATGAGACAAAAAAAAAGATAACCGATATTGTTTGGAGTAATGTCCCCTTTACATTGCTTCTATAGCAGTAAAATCGGATTCTATAGTCAAGCTAAAATCAACAAATTATACATTTAAATATGTAAAAATGAGATATCAATCTATCTATATTGATAATATATATACACATTTAAAAATCAGTATAATTCCTTTGGAAAGGACGTCTTTGGACATTGTTTCAAAAGTCCCTCCCCTAGATGGGATTCTCATCTTTGTTATTTAGTTTCACCCCCGAGGAGTCCACTGGAGAAATTAGATATGTTTCCTAACGTTGGGGTTAGATAAAGAGGGGGTGACACATTTATTAATGTTACAAATATTAATGTTAAGTGGTCCAACAAAATCAGTCCTTATTTTATTCCTCAATTAGGAAATAGCCATGTTCTGGGTATTTCCTTCTGCCATTCTTCTCTAGGAATATCCTTTCCTCCTGTCGCCAGAGCGGATGTATCCGGCGGTAATTCGACCAAAATTCAAGTCAACCACATTTGTCGTGTGTGACACAGCTGACGTCCTGTAGGACCAGTAGTAACGTATTACAGTATCTTGGTCCATTGGTGTGATAGAAAAGGACAAAACTTACATTTGGAGAGTGCTTGTCTGTAATGTCGCCCGACCTGACAAACACACCCTTTCATCTTACAAGCAATCCCACCACACCCATTCCCACCCGCCTCCAGTGGGCCACCTCTGTCCTTGACCTCCGATCTCCTGGGTGGATGGACAGCTAAAGAGGCCGGGAGGCCGGGGTCACGGCTCCTGACAGGCAGCCTTCACTGATCTGTCTGTTGGCTAGACACATCAACAGGGATTTGGTTACTGTTAGCGGCGTACTTCTGAAGACGATCAAACACACACACACAGACACACACACACACACACGCACACAGTGTAGGTTAGGCATGAATGGAGTTGCGCTCTCTCTCTCTTTTTCTGTCAGGCACAAACTCACATCTCGATATCCACAAGCTTTCGTACATAAACACTTCAGTTCCCAATCATCCTTTTACAAATTGGTACACATGTAAATAAGCACCACGTAAAGGAGCTTGAAGAGGCCTCGGGTTGGATTCTGATCAGCAGTTTCCACCATAAACAGTTTTTACCCAGAAGCTATTTTTTTTCCTTGAGTTGTTTTGTTGCCGCGAGCTCTTTCCGAGCGGGAGCTGACTGTGTTACGCCTGTTACGTCCAGCTCCCGGTGTTGAGAGTCTCACTCTCCGACCTGCTAAAAGGCTTGGCGCTCTAGAAACTTCAGACGAGGGAAGTTCGCGGAATGTTCCGAGCTCTTTAAGTGTCCCGGCCTGCAGATCCGACCGTGATTCCAAATGACCGATTTAATGGAAATCTTGACTGCGTTTGCTTTTAAAACTTGTGCACCGTCGTTGCTGATTCCGGTAGTCTTCAGAAACTTGAGTCTCTGCTTGAAAAGGCCTCAAATCCAAAACACATTCTCTATTTACAACTAGAGCGATGTCAAAGAAGCCCGTTATCTGTCAACTGCATCACTTCGGTCGGAGTGCACCTGTATGAGGTTAGCTAACTCAATTAGAATTTTTCAGCGATACAGTCGCATACACAGTACTTCATTTCTTCATATTGCTTGCTTACTCAGTAAAAAAGAAAGGCTGCTTATGAATACGAAATACTTATAGTAACAGTTCTTCTCGCTCTCTGACGCCAACCCATTGGGGTTTCCTCCCTTTGCCTTTGTAACCCAACGCCGGAGAACCACCAGGTGATAAATGATCATTTCTTTCCAGCGCAGTGTGGCTGGCTTTGCCTCAACCTGCAGCTCGACCTTGCAAACACAAATAGCAGAACAACAAACTGCCGTAGTCGTGACCCGGCACTGGAAGCTCGCAGCGTTCTCCTCTGAACCTTCCATGTGCAAGTCGTCTGGCTACTTTTATTTAGGATGCAGAAGTGAGACAAACAGTATTTGACAAGATCATTTAAAAATATCTTTTTTGAACCAATGACATGTTGCTGAGAGTTCACTGAAACAGGAGGACGTTACAGTCATTAGTTATGTACATGCATATATATGTGGCTATAGATATAGTTTGTTATTCATTGGGATGACGTCAGCGGAGTAGTATAATAAAGCTAAAGTCTTTATGGATGTTGATTAAAGATATGAAAAGGATTTTCTTTGCGTATGCTGCTGATTTTCAGTATCTTCCTTTTTGGTTTTCCGGGGAGCATCTAACTTGCTTGGTGAACACTCCTATGGTACTTGTAAATAACCTGTCAATATAATTAGATCAAACCAATGCATGCAATATCAGGAAAACACTTTCCTGAAACTCAAACAACGATATCAGGCCGTCCCGTCGAAGTTTTAATCAAGCACAGGTTTTTAAGAAAAAAAATCAAAGCAAAGAGGATCACAAACTTTGAACCAATGCTGATAAAATGCAAATACCCTCGAATTTGGATGTTTTGAATTGCAAGAGCAGCGAAACATTTGCGATTGCCTTTATCTCGGTTAAACATCATAAAAGTTACTCACAACCTGCACCGGTTGCATTATTGTAATGTTTTACAACAAAGAAGGGCAGAAAGTAATCCAGAAAATGACATTTTGGACACAGATTAAATCAACATCAGCCTCTGTGGTGAAGAAATGTAAGCGGGATACACTTGAATGAAAGGAATTGAGTTTCCAGTGCACCTGTAAGAATTCTCAATATGACGTGTGCCCTTCAGCGGGGCTGTCACGGCTCACGGGTGGCACGACCGTGGGAAGCAGGGGTTCCTGGTCCGACACGCATTCCTGTCCCCGAGTGCACACATGAACACACACCCAGACAAAATACACACAAAAAGACACACGGAGACACACTCCCCCAGCCCGCCCACCTGGGCTGGATGACCCCTTAAACAGCTCCAATTACAAGGCACTGACAGACAGACAGATTAGGTCTGAACAAGGGTGCTGAGGCCTATGCGGACGGACAGACAGACAGACAGAAGAGGCAGACGGATGGGTAAAAACGGCAATATGGCTGATATGGCCCCACAAAGCCGTGGAGAAGGAAAGAGAGAGAGAGAGAGAGAGAGAGAGAGAGAGAGAGAGAGAGAGAGAACTCACAAGGGAATTCTGTCATTTATTACAGTGAGTATGTTTACATGAAGCCTTCATCGGACCAAACCAAGGTGGAGATTAGTTTGCTCCTTCATCATGACTGAGGCTCCCTCGCGCCTCCCTCTACCTCCCCTTGGCACAGACACACACACACACACACACACACACACACACACGCACACACACACACGCACGCACACACACACACGCACACACGCACACACCTTCACCCTGTAATAACGGTCACTCATGACCTAAAGCAGATACAACAAAACCTCCGGCAATGCGAGTCAAAAGGCTCACATCTAAGACACACACACACACACACACACACACACACACACACATACACAATGCTTGAGAAACAACAGCCTTCCTTCTCTTTTAGGAAGGTTTTTCTA
Source organism: Apeltes quadracus (assembly GCA_021346845.1). Lineage (NCBI taxonomy): Eukaryota > Metazoa > Chordata > Actinopteri > Perciformes > Gasterosteidae > Apeltes > Apeltes quadracus. The sequence goes on from CM037936.1 coordinate 16,364,646, forward strand.
CTGAAGGAAAAACCCGTTGAGAGGGTTGAGGGGTTTAGGTGAAGACCAACGGATGAATTGACTCCCGACCACACTGACACCTCGAAGGTACGAAGTCCTTTTGGACGTTAAGTCGTATTCTCCGTGTTTTTGCTTCGTTGGAAAGGGAAATGTTCAGGTTGTTTTTTCATACTGGGGGAAAATTGCTGCTGACGATGGAATATTTTTTCAATCAAGCCAGCATTTCCACAACGGTGGATGAAGTGATGACATCGAGCAAAGAGCACGACTACTGTGACGCATCAGAGTGCATTAAGCATTTGGGGGAGCGTGATTAAAACAGTGAGTTTATTGTTTGTAAAGTGGGATGACCCAGCCCAACCACTAACCCCAACCCTGGAATGGAAAACGACCAGTACACACACAACACAAACACACACATAGACTCATCTGACAGCCATTAGACATTAGTTTGTGTTGTCCCCAGCAATGGTTCATCCTCCCAACAGCAGCAGCGGAGATGTCAAGTGTTTTTTTCCCCTGATAGTTCACATGTGTTCACATGAAAGTGTTTTCTCAATGTTGCTTTCTTTCCATTTTTATGGTGGTGATGGTGGTTGTTTTATATTGAATACCGTTTGAATACTGTTCTTTTTTTGCCTGCCTTGTATGCAAATCCACCATGGAGCAAAAACCTTTTTAACATTCAAGTTAAATATTTCTTAATAATAATGAAAAACATGGGGTTGATAACGGACAAAGATTGTCTCAATGGATATGGCAAGCACCTTAGCAGGAGATGCCAGGCTGATAAGATATATTCATAGCCCCTATGTGTAAAGACGCGGTTTACAAAGTAGTTCCGTATGAATTTGTGGAGGTTTGGAGAGATTTTGGCCAAGAAAGACTGACTGAGCTAAATGTCTGATGAGGAACACATTTCCAGAAAACCTAGAAAAAGGAGAAGACAATAATTATGAGGACAGGAGAACTGAAAGAAGCTGAAAGGGCTTGAGAAGGTGAATCAAAGAGCACGAGAACCAGAACAAAGAGGGAGAAAGAGAGAATTGAGTTTGTGTAACTTTGTCAGGGAGCCCCTTCAACAAGTTCAACAAGCAGACTTTTTCTCAGCAGCTCATTGGATCCAGATGACAATTTCCTCACTCGGTCCAGCTAGTATTGTTCAACCAAATCAGTCATTATTTGCATTTAGACATTTTATGTTATGATATATTGACAAGTTACAATATATTTTACAAAGTTTAACAGGTCCCAGGGCGCCAAAGGCCTGTGGAAACAGCTGTGGGAATTGAATGGATTAGTATGTTGAACTACACACATCCTTTTTGCTTGATTTCTGTCTGTCTTGTTTTGGGTAGCGATAGTAAAGAGCCCTACGAAACAAATCTTGCTGCCTGAATGTGGGTTTTTGAAGTTTATCAAGCATTTTAAACAAGATATCCAGTGTAAGAGCTGCGACAGACAAATACATCACAGGGGCATGACGTGATGTGAAAACGACCTCGTTGGATTCATAAAATAAGAGAATCACAAGATGAGATGGATTGTTTTTAATATTAGCTGAAGCTGAAGTAACATATGTTAAGTCTTGGTGATGTTAATGACACTTGGCCACATGGTAAATACCAATTAATACAACTAATTTATAAAGGCTACCTGTGGCAAATGAGCAAAACATCAGTTAGTATTAGTTCGAACCGTGAGCGGGATAACCGCGTCCATGGCAGGTTTTCCCCTCAGTGGCTCGTTAAGAGCTGAGCAGGTGAATTCAGACCTCCAGCAGACCAAGCCTTTGTAAATAATCATCTTTCTCCGCTGGATGACATCACTGCCAGTGTTTGACATCAACATTATTAAACATTACCGTCATCGCCACCAGCATTCTGTCCGTTTGTGTGTTACTGTAACTTTTTGCTGATTGATGCTATTTTGATTTGACAACAATCCCAGGAAGATAACCGTTTTTTTTTTAAATTGTCTTTATTTTTATTTATCACTTTTTTTTTTAAGAAACACTTTTTACCTCTTAAATACTACCACTTAAATACCATTATCTTCTAAATCATTGATTTGGCAGTGTGAGTAGTCACAACTTCGAAACAAAAAGATGAATCATAATTGTTTGATACAATTAGACTTTTAAAAAATTCTATTTCAGCAATATCTTTTGTGTACCGATTGTTTGCATAAAACCTTTTCGAAAAGAGGGCAACACCATTCTGAACCCTCTTTTCTTAAAGGTACGCTATGCAACCGGGGTTCATTTTCCAGCGAGGCTCCCCCCAGAGGCCGAAAATAGTGAAAGTGCGGTATTTCCCCTACAGACCACCAGGGCGGCCGAGAAAAAAACCTTTGTTCGACCTGAAATGACTCATTTAATCATCCAAAACGGCATGGAACACATTTATTAACTGAAAAATGTTGCATAGTGTGCCTTTAAATTAGAGGAGGTTCAGTTAGATATACTATTTGCATAACCTCCAAGGCTAAAAACTAATCTAATAAAGGGAAAAGTGATATGAACATTACAATGCGTTTTTCTAGGCCAGCTGTGTAGTTTAGCTTACTGAAGTTGGTTGGACACCAGCTGAAGAATACTTCGACATGCGATACGTCTCCTTGTTGAGACACGTCTTCGCTCTTTCTTGCTTGTCGCTGTATTGGACCACATGATAGTCCGCCTTTTGTCTCATCAGAAGAAAAAGAAACATCGCATTAAAAGAGGGGCTGCATTTATTCTGGGAGGTAAGTGTTGGCATTCGGGTTTGGCCAAAAGAACGTGAACGGATCCAAAGACTCATGGGATGTCACACCCACTGCTCGGGATCGGTTGCAGCTGCTTTGCATGTCTAAAACAAGCCACTACATCTGTTTCTGCTTTCTGTTTTGTTTGCGGATTCAGTAAAAAAATATATATAATTACATTGGCTTTACTCCTCTGGATCTCACGGTCTGAAACGAGAGGTGGTGATTCGATAAACAAGGGCAAAGGAAGAGAGCGGTACAAAGTGTCTTGGACGAACGCTGATTTCTTGGGAAGGTAGAAAAGAATAAACGTACGAGAGGAAACATCACATCTACACTTCGTTCAGCCCGACTGAATGAACACACTGAGGGTGACACGTCAGATCCAGACTACTTTCCCCTCTCTACGCTGCGTCATGCCCAGCTCAGGATTTGTAATAAAGATGGCTGCCAGTTACCTGATGATTTTGCAACCATCGGCTAGAAATCCTTTAGTCACAGCGGGTTTAACTTTTACGACGCTGTGCATTGAAGTCATTTAAAGGTACTTTCTTAGATGTGTGATCTATACTTTAATGTCATTAAGCTAACACACCAAACCTCCTTGTTGCATTTGTCAAATGTCCCAAGTGAGACTCCCAGGGGCCGAACAAGATAAAAAAAAAAAATGTTTTCCATTGAAATCTCTCATCATGTTTTATTCATATACACACCACACTGCTGCCAGAGAAATACAGCTCTGTCACAGTTACCCAGACGCACACCAGATCGCTGGTGTGAAACAAAAGGAGCTTTATTCCGGGAGTCAAACAACAACAAAAAACACCAGTAGTCCACGACTTCCTGATTCCTGGAGTGGCTCCCTTCTCAGAGTCCTTGACTCAACGTGAGATAATGGCGTGTCCAAGTCAGGCGGTGATAGCGTTGCACTACATAAACCCCAACCACAGAGCTTTCAAGACGAACTCCCGCTCTCTCACTGACACCTACTATTGGAGTTTAACGATCCGGCAGAGACTGGATGTCCCGGCTGCTCTTAAATACGCTCCTCACAGGGCACCGCAGCCAGGTGAGCGATTCGGAGCAGCTGCGCGTCCTCGAGGTCCACGCCCCGTTATCATGGCCACCGGAAAAACTGAGGCTTTTGTCTCAGAGGGAGAAAAGGTGGAGAGGGTGCAGCTGTTGCTGTGTGCATTGAGCGGATGGTCGTTAAACATGCGCCCCAACGTACACGCATGTGAATATTGCTGTTGGCATTCAAATGGATGACTAAAGATAGAAGTCCTGACATGCAATGTGATTATGATGAGTAACTGTTGAAAAGGGAAGGCTGACATACAGTATAAATGCTGTGTACCCCGTGTGGTTTCAAGTATCCATCTGTGAAAGAATCTGTGATGGGATATTCACACACACACACACACACACACACACGCACACACCCAAAGTGCTGAACCACAGGTGAAGAGAGAGTTTTGTTTGTTTGGAATGATTTAACTCCTTCCTACTTCTCCTCCCACAGTTCTCCTTTCTTCAGCTCTTCCCTGCTTTCTGCACATCTAGAGTAGCAGGTTCTCTGGTCAACGCTCAACACTGCAAAAATACCACTTCATGTCTTTCCATTCCTCTCCCCTTTGAAAAACTGTCCTGAGCCAAACTTTCACACGCACACAAACCCGAAGGAATCTCAGGAATGTGTCTGTTCCTGCAGCATCGTGTTGTTGTTGCACATATGACTGCAACCCCAGCACCTTAAGAGTGTGAGTGTTTTTCTACAGCCTGTGGATGGACGGATGGATGGATGGAGGCAGAGTGATGGATGAAGAAGAGGGACAGTGTTGACCCTGCCCTGAAAGGCCCAATGCTTAATCCAAAGGTAAACAACAAGGTGCCAACCCAGCGAGGACGGTCCAGCTTTTTCTCTCCTTCGCATCGCCCGACTTGGACATATACACCAGAGACACTGATGATTATATGATAAGATTGAGATTTGTTTAAAGTTTAAATTGACACAGGTACGACACTTTGAGTTCTTTATCTGTTTCTTTAAAAGATTACCTGAAGCATAAGCATGATTACATTTAGTTGAGTATTTAATGTAGCACATATTATGCTCTATAATGTGTCTTAGTTATAAAAATCTGCTCATTGAAAATGTAATTAGCACAGTCAACTCAGACATACCTCAGATGTTCTGGCGTGGGATGCAGGGGAGATTTATCTCTTCATGCGTGGCTGCAACCTGATTGAAATGAAGATAACCTGTCAGCTCATCCTGCTTTGGCTGGGAAAGCAAAATGTCTGTCTTGACTGGTCTCAAAGCTGGTGTAAACAAATATTGGTCCGTTAATGTGCGTGACCCGTTTACTACTGCTTCTGGTACGCCATTCTGGTGCTTTGCCCTCTGGCCCTGCTCCAGATTTACCACCAACCTGGATGTAATTTACTTTTGCACAAAGTGAGGTTCATGCAGGTGGTGTCTTTTGCATTTTGCAGCAACGCAGTCTGTATCAGTGCCTGCATAAGCCTGCTTCAAGTCCACAACACACAAGGAAGGACCGGTTGGGTAATACAAACATGAAATGGAAGGTTAAAGCTCTCTGGCTCTCTCATAAACTGAAAACCTTAAAAACATGGGCAATCATTTTGACGATTTACTGCGGCACTAAAGATACCTCATTGCTTCAATCTCCAAGTTAACATTTTCAAAGGAAAGAACATTTTCCATTTGCAGTTGTTTGCACCGCCGGCTAGCCTGGCAGAAGAAATAACAGTAGCAGGCGGCCAGCATCAGCATCTGCACAGCAGAGCCCAGGGCCGTATCTCGCACTGCATCCAAAGGAAGATGGGATACACAAGGTTAGGAGAACTTCTTACTTCTCATTCGGTCCAAACGCTCGTGGGCAGCAAACAGAATTAGAGCTTCAACCTGCTCTCGTCAAGGCCTCTAAAAGTCTCTTAAAACATCTGCAGTTTTAAAGTGATTAAAAGTTTGAATGTCCTGAAGTGGATGAATGTATTGTGCATCTATACAAAATCAAGGCATAACGAACTGAAGAAAAAAAAAATATTAAGACCATGGAAGCTCTTAGAAATCAGACAAATTACAGGGTACTGAGGGATGTAAACCAATTACAGTGGTTATTCTGTTTTAAAAAAAAAGCACATTTTTATTATGAGAAGATAAATTATATGAAGTGAAGCTAAAAAAAAAAAAAAAGATGAAGTTCTTTCCAAAATCTGACTAATTTTACTTTGCAGTTATTGTACTGTTTTCAAAGAGAAAAACAGGGGGAACATTTGGGTAAAATGAAATGTAATGTACATGTCACTACAGGACATGTACAGCTATTATTTACACCACTTAATATTAAATACAAAATGAGCCGCCCAATGTGGTATAAAAGCAGACGCATTAGGTTTGATTTCTCTTAAGCTGCTCCCACTCTTTTCTTGTCTGGGACCTAAATGATTTTGATTAAATTAGAAGCATTTATAATTTACTGGGCAAATTTAAAAAGAAGTCGCTGCCAAAATACAACAGAGAAGGATTTTTAGCAAGTGAAAAACACACAGTGCAGGATTATTTTGAACATTTTGGCTGACCTTCCAGACCAAAGAGCTTTTTATCTTAAATGTTAGGAAATGAAACCATTTGTGTGAGTTGCTTGAATTATCCATGATTGGAGCCAGACCAACCAAATTAGAGGGTGGAAAAATGTTTTTCCCTCTATCTCTCTTTAGCAATAGCAATCTTCAAGAGCTATTTGATATACCTGTCACAGGAAACACATTAACATCAATCACACCTATTACATTGATGTTTTCCTTTTATTGCTCAAGCTGTGACAAAAAATATTTTTCTTTTTCGCGTATTATTTCATACTGACTGAAAGAACGAGGGAAGCTGCAGAGATTAAATATATTAATATCACCAACTGTGTAGAACTGAAAACATGATTGTGTCGCTGGCAAAGAACTGTCATTTTATGGACTTGTGAAAGACACAGGGTCAACTAGTCAATTATTTGATGACACAAACGTATATATATATGGTAACAGGACAAATAAGGATGTTTCAGGATAATTTACGCTAATCCAAAAGTCAGTCTGCATTCCCTCAGTTGTGGAAGCCGGGGAAGCACCAGGAATTTCTCCCCACAAAGATAAACAAAGAGCTTCATGTATGGCATCCAGGCACATTATTTGGGAGTCTACAATATATTTGAACAGTTTCCCATTTAAAACAATCAGCTGGTCTCACTAATGATGTCTAACATTCCTGTCTCTAGCATGTAATAAGTCTCAAATGTGCTATAAAATTATGTATCTGTTTATAATCATGTCACGCCAGGAGAGTAATGTGTAAACATTTAGGTAATGATCTACTTTGCACGTAATGGCAGTAATGATGATGACACACACTTCTTTCCTTTGATAATTCAGTTTGACATTGTGCGTTTATTGTGAAGGAAGATTAGAAATCCTTGAAGAGCCCTGTGAAACCATCATTTTACGGATAGGATTGTTTGGAGCTGTTTTGACTGAAAGTGTGGCGTGACTGCGATGAGATTTATTGTATTTTGAGGAGGAACCTGCCAAAGTTTAGTTTCTGTCTTTGCGTATGGTTCCTATGAATACCATCCAACAGAACCACAAAACAAGATTGTCCCAAATGTTTAACCCATAATATGGAAAATGTTCAACTGTGGTACAGTCAAAACAACCTGATTTTAATCATTATTCAACAAAGAATGCTTGTTTGTTAACTTGTGGCTCTTCCTATGTGTCCATGAGCAGTTAGACCCAAACCCCACTTGGGTTTGGGTCTAACGTCCTTTGCTGGAATCCATTGTTGTCTCGAAACCATTTTGTGGTGCTGTAACGTTCCGTGTCTACCTTGACTAATTGGAGGACCGAGGAGGAGGAAAAAAATAGACACACAGTTAGACTGGAGCAGCCAATGCCTCCAACATGTGCGATTGGAGCGGCTCTCAAAACCCTTGCACACTCCGTTTCCTGCGACTATTGTATATAAACCTTTGAGGCTAGCTATACAGTGAGCTCCGATTGCTATGTCAAACAAACGTAAACTGATACGTCTGACCGGAGAAGTTTCCCTTTGAGGGAGTGTAGCGGGCCGAGTAGAATGTGTCCTATAGACTGAGACACAAGCCTATCCTACCAACGTTGCACCATCTCATGATCAAAAAACTCAAATGGGCACGCAAACACTTCCTGTTAGGATGATCAGTGAGCCTGGCAATAGTCTAATCTTATCGCAAGTGAAGTCGAAGTCACTGAGGCCAATCACTTTCAAAAGCTCCTGATTGCCAGTGTTGCAAAAACTTCAGAGATATACAATCCTGAATGTACCTATCGTGCTTAACCACAGCTGGGGGCATAACTCTGTCAGAGGAAGTGGGTTTTAAGCCCACAGACTGGGGTCAGTGCCTTTAAACCTCTACATGTGTCAGTGATTGTGGTTTAGAAGGGTGACGGCCCAGTTGGGTCTGAACAAACGCTCGACGAGGTGGCCACGCGTTAGCCTCCTCTAGATCTCTGACACGACACTGGGATTGTTGACACACCGAGGATGAGTAATTCATGATGTATGGGTGGGGTGGTGCTAAGCATAGTGAGAAACTATGGAAGTCAAATAGATAGACTCTGTTCCAGTTCTTCCCCGCTGCAAGACCCTAAATACTTGGTAGTCCATCGCATACGTCTGTTGTCCTGCCTATCTATTCAACCTTCTGATTTTCGTGCCCCTCGGAAAGAGATTTACATCTTGTTTTGTGTCGTGTTAGTAGGATGAATCAGTCGTCCATGTCCAACAGTTAAAAGGCAACACATGCGGACATTCTCGCACGTCTCCCTCTTTCAACGTGAGGACTTTGTGGTCCGGAGTGGTTACAGTCACTTCAGAGCCAGTCTATTGTTCTGTTTTTTTGGAGCAATAACTGTGCAATTGGTCAATGCACTGTGTTCTCTATGTTCACACAGAGAGAGAGGAAACGTAAAGCTCAAGCATGCTTTAAAGGAGGACATCAAGTTGACCCCGTAGATAACAACACCTGCAACAAAGCAATGCTGTCAAACACATGGCAGTCCCTATCAAACAAAATGAGCATGAGTTTAACATTTTTTGAGGAAGTGGCTTCAAAGCAGATATCGCTGCTGGCAGAGGTTGGAAGGAACCTGTCCACCTGAATTTCCTGGTGGGACGGCACGCTGTAGATATGGTTACTGCCGCAGAAAGCTGAGAGGACTCCACTGCAATTAGACTGTGCTGCTGCTGGCCTTGACGGTCACAATGGGAGAGGCAGATGGAATTGATATATGTATATGTGTATATGTGTACGTGTGTTTGCATTTAACAAACCTCAAACTAGACATCGCCACAGTTTTTCCAACAATGCTAAAAGCCTACATCCGTCGAAGAAATTGAATAAAATCCATAAATTGTTCTGGTGGAATGCTGTGGTGCAATGTATGCTGAGCAGGCCACAGGCAGCAAATGAAAACCACCCACTGAAGAGTGAAGAGTGTGCGCACTCTCCATACGAGCACATGCATGTGCTAAATAAACACATTATAATCTGTAGATAAAAGCAACACAATAACTGTTTACTTGTACTGAGTTAGTTGATAGAAACCTAGAAAAAGTTACTTTACAGGAAATAGCTCATCATTAATGTATTTTAGATAAATATTTTTTTTCTTCACCGATTTGCAAATCAATGTGAATGAATGTGTTTAGAACCGGATCACTTGCACAGCTTTGCTAACACAGCGAGAACACAGGGAAGTGCTACTATATTGGAATACAGCCACACCTGAAGCATTCACAGTGTAGTGCTGCTTTTTTTTAGATGGGTTCATTGTTTCAAGTGATCACGTAAGCAAATCATGCGTTGACTGCATTCATTCTGCTGTATAATAAATAAGCCTGCCTTAATTTTAGAGAGCGTCCGGTTTACAGCGATGTGACGTTATAGCTGTGGACAATGCAATGCCGTGTGTCTACAGTTTATTTGTCAGTGGATAAATCCCACAACTCATCAAAACCATTACGGACACCATCATCAAGGTGAAGTGGATTAGCCCGTAGTTGAAAACAACTCCGGCACAGTTGTGATGGGATGAACCGTAAGGGGACCAGCGATATTCCCTCACTTGAGTGGCCGTTTTTCTTTTAACAATTTAAATGTACTGCATTGTAAATCAACTTCAGAGTTTAACCTTTTTTCAATTAAAGTGAATACAAGAATAAGTATAAGTGTTGCACATATAGACACATTTACTCCACCTAATTCCAGAAATGTACTTTTGATCTTCTAAAAGATTCTCTCAAAAAGTTCTCTGATGTTCCTCCTGCCAGGATCCATTCTAAAGTTCCCGTAATTCACCTGGACATTTGATTTTTTTAAGACATTGAAAAGCTCTCTACAGGGCCGCAGAATAAGAAAGCACAACAAAGCTTGTGTGTGAAGCTTTCATCTCCCCCCTACAATCGCCTTGATGGTTTACTGTGATTTGAAATGAAACGGTTGAAAAGAGTGCTCATTTCAAGAGGGCTATAACGGGCAACTTCATAATATGCCAAGGTTTTCTGAATGGAAACATTTTTTTGAGGGAACTTTCCTTCCCTGAAAAGGGAGCTGGGCTTTGTAATGCCAACCCTGCTGAAAATCCCGGAGCCCTGAGTTCCTTAAGTCTCTGCTTTCCGTGGAAATATGAGCCACGGTCCAAAGCCTGAACTCCATTCCGGTAGGGCTGTGGGTCTTTATGCACTTTAACGCTGAATGATCATCTCAAGAGATTCGGAGTGGTTGAGGCCAGCTTTAAAAGCTCTGTGGCCTTGGGTACGGTCTTCACAAGATTGAACGAGTGTTATTGTCCACTTAAGTTGACATTTTAGGGAAAGTTCTTGCAGCATAGCTAGACATTTCTCAGGCCTCCCTAATCAATGTCAGTTCTCTGGATCAAACCACAAACGCCTCTTTCCGATTGCTGAATAGATGCATTGCCTCTCTGAACACAGATGCTTTAGAGAGCCACACATTTAAACCCGAGGCCAACAGCGAGGCTCGTGCCATCCACCATCTTCATCGTCATCATCATCATCATCTTCATCATCTCCATCAGGATAGTGTGTGTGGACTTCCACCTGACAAACGATGCTCTAAGGATGCAGCCTGTTACAACAACAAGTCAGTAATCTTTCGTCTTCATACAACAGTGTTGATGAAACACCTTGTTGAGTAAAAAATATCCCTGCTTGCATGGTACTCTGGAAATTACACTCCACTGTATTTATTTAATTTCCCCTATGCTACCTGTGCTGACAGAGGGAGAAAGAGAGAGACCGAGAGAGAGAGAGAGAGAGAGAGAGACAGGGAAGCACAAACACATCTTGAAAAGTAAATAATCCACATTGTAAAGTAAATCATCTGGCTACTTTCTTAACATGTCTCTCAGGAGATTAGATGTCCTTAAAGCTTTTGTTTGTGATAGAATTTGAGGACAAAGCTATATAAGTCTTGGTTTCATTGGCGGTTCTGAATACACTAATAGTTCCAAAAGGGGAGAATTTGGACTGGACAAACGTTCTCTCCTGTAGAAATAATAACTATAAAACAAATCATTGTGGGTCTACGTGAAGCAGTGTCGAGGTTTGCCTCCTCGATGATCATTCAATTCAGTGTGAGACACGCACACACTTCGACGTTAACAATCAAAATCAGAGCCTCTGCCAGAGAAAGGTATGAATCTATACTCCGACTAGCGTATTGACTAGTGTCTCCAATTCTGACACAAACAATGAGTCACCATTCAAATGAAATGATCAAACAACTTCTTAGAAATATTAATGTGAAGGATTTATCAATGAAGACATTTTTTCTTTTAGCTTTGTTGAGGCTGTTCCTCCCTTGCCGACCGTGATCGCAAATCACTGACACAGGAACAATTTACCAGGACGATTGAACTGAAAGGAAATGGGCCAGACACAACAGCACATTATTTCTCTTGCCGGCTCAATCTGCTCAGCAATTAATCAAAAATGTGAGCCGCGCAGCTCAGCTCAACGCTAGTATTTCAACAAAGAATGACGTTTGGGTTGATGCTTAGACACACAAACATCCTGGTGGCCTCTCCTGTGAAATGTAGCATCGGTCAGAACTACATTTAAGGGAGGAGATGAGTGAAGAGCTCGAACCTCTTAAATGCTATTTAATCACTTGAAGCAGCAGCAGTAACCATGCAGTCCAGCACTTAGGCTCCCCGTTGGTTTATCTCATCTTAATAATTGAGAAGAAGGTTGATGGACGTGTTTAATAGCTGGAAAGAACAAGACCACTTATAGGGCCAATCTATCACAACCTGCTCGGGCTGAAAAAAAAGACAAGAGCCATCTCCATATCCAAGGGATTTGGCTGCACCTTTTAAGGAGCTTTTCCCAGATACGTCGAGACAAATTGAGAAGAGGAAGAAAGAAGAAGGAGAAGAAAGAAAGAGGGAGGAGAGGTGAGGGGGCAGTAGGGCTGGTTGGAGGAACGGACGGAGATGGAGAGAAGACACGAGAGATGTTAAGTCGAGATGGTGAGAGCTCGCTGCATTTGCAAAGAAGCATCAAATTCATTTCCTCACTATGCTTCTTTGAGTTCACAGGTATGCACGGGGAAGGGAAAACTGGGAAGAGCCATGAATGGAGAAGTTACCAATATCATTTTGAGGACTGAGAGGACTTCTTTTTGACAGCACAGAACGGAACACACTGTGAATGTCCAACAGCGCTCGTGAAGGTTGATGTTTTTTTTTTTTTTTAGAAGCTGCCATGAATTACCTCCTAACATGCAGCGATAAAAGCCATTGCAAAAAAAATGAATTACAATTTATGGAACAAATATGCAACATAAGCAGGTAAGAAGTGAACACACACACAGGTTGAGCATGCGTATATATCAAATTCTAGACTTGGCAGGACAGCCCGAGGAAACCTGACTTGAACATTTCAGCTAAATGTTCCCGTTTTTTAATTCTTCAAGGTTCAGCTGAGATAAACATCAGTTAGGTCCATGGGAATTGAGACATGCATCTTTTTGCAAAAAGATATGTCACAGTTAACAGTATACTGGCACGAAGCACATCTTTGCTCAATTCAATACCCAGAATGATTTACCCTAGTAAGTCTAGACATGGGGTATTCCACTAAAATGTAAAAAGGTCCACTTAGAGGAAGAATTCTAGAAGCAAAGGTCCGAAAGATTATAATGTGACTATTTAGTGTGATTAAATAGAGGAATAGAGTTGTATCAACATTTACATTTAATCAATAACCGACTAACAAATGAAATGAATTAAAAAACTGTACTACTAAAATATATGGTCTCACGTAACAACTGAACATATATGTGTGACAGTAAATCTAAATAATGTTCTCTCAATTAACTAAATAAAAGTAGGGTTGCATTTAAAAAAAATAATAATAAAGTAAATAAATAAATAGAGCTTCCATTCAGAAAAATAATTACAAAATTAACATTAGAGAGCCTGATTTTATTTTGCTTCACAATTTAAATCGGACAAATTGTATTTGAACCTGAAAACACATATATATTGTTTTCATTGTTATCTTTTATTCATGAAAAGCAGAGCCTCTACATCCCTCCTTCCTACTGCATGTTCTAAATGAATACTCTCAAATGCTTCCCTCACTCGCCGCATAAATGAACTGCATCCCGGTCAGGCTGGCCATTAAATTCCACATTACTCTGCTCATTCCTTCTCTCCTCAGTGTGATGATATACATTTGACTATTTAAGTGTTGAGGTACCGATACAGGACGAGCGGGATCCTAATCTAATTTCCTGGTTGTGAATGCCCAGGTCAACATTTTAAGGATACTTTCCGTTTTTATTGAGGGCTTTTTGTTCTTTCAGGACTAATGTTCTTTTCCACGCATGGTGTGTAGGGGATGAAGGAAGGAGTCATTTGGGAAGTAAAAAGGAAAAAAGCAGGGATAAACACCTGCTTGCAATTTTACAAAAAATAAGAGAAAAAAATTCCTCAATCTGGGCTTGAATGACTGGCTGGCTGGCATAGAAACACGCCTTTGTTTTTCAGATCAATCCGATATCAAGCCCACCTAAACGCCAACCTTTCTGGAAAACTGGCCAAGTGTTGACATTTTTGACACATGGATGGAGAGAGGCCTTTGTAGGTAGACCTACCCCTGAGCAGAGAAATGTGATCAACGACTTGGAAATTCATTGTGTCCATATGTATATTCTTTGCACAGCTCAGTCATCAAATATCAAAGAAAACAAGCTGTCCATGCCACTGTTCAGCAGTGGAAGTGTTTGATGGGATTTGAAATGGGCGAGGTAATTTGTCCTCTTTTGGTGGGTACCAACAATGACAGAAGGGTTCAAATGTCCATGGCAAAACATTTAACAGTCTTTGTGGATCATGTTGACACATTTATTAGAGAAATAACTAATGTGCCTAATGTTTTGGTTTGGCAACATGGAAGGTATTGAAAAAGATACTAGTTCTTTAAATAAAAGGGTGATTACATACGTAGATTACATGTCAAAGACAAAACTATTAAGGCCTTCTTACCGGTGCCACAGTTAATCACCAATGGGTCTGTTCGTGCGTGTCTGTGGATATTGTGGGTGGTTTTGTGTGTCTATGAGCTGTTTAGTACTGTGCGTGCATTGGTTTATTGAGCATTTACAGCCTGCTGAAGATTTGGAGCATCCCAAACCGCAGTGATGTGGACTGTCTCTGAGAGCATCGAGAGAGAAGATATCAAAGGGCCGCCATCTGGTTCCCTCGACCAATTCCTCCCTCTGTTCCTCTGTCTTTGTCTGTTTTTTCCCATCTGTGTCAGGGTCTCCACATGTAGTAAGAGGGGATACATGCTGAGGACTCATTGAGTTGAAGTCCTGAAGTAACGATCGAAAGGACCAACATGTGTCACTAGAGAATAAGAATGAGTTTGAATGGCGTGGAAACCAAACACAATGCTGACATCTGACAGTGTCTACCTAGGCCTTACGACCAAGCCGCTGGTACACAAACATTTCATTTCAATGATGCATGCACACACTCACAAACACATGCACAGATGTCAGACACACCTGGAAGCTCGTCCACCGTTCACCAGGTGCACTGTGCAAAGCTTTCATGGTGACTGCACTTAGTGTACATTTCTCTGGAGCTGGACCACGACCTGACCTCTGCAGTTTAGCCTGTCTTCAACTGATAAGAAGAATCTTCCAGAACAAAGCGTCCGGTTATGTAAGAACCGCAAGGCTCTGCAGGGTGACCGAGGAGCCGTGCAGATCTGCACGATCTGCACCTCACAACGCAGCCTCTGCCATTAGTGTGTGCATGTGCGTGTGTGTTAAATGTTATTTTGTGTGAATTACATGGGCATTTTGAAGGGCTAAAAACGAGACGGGTAGTGAAGGTTGCGTATAAGTAACCGATGTGCGCAATATTATCTGGAATGTGACGAGTTTCACAATATACAGTTTTTGCTACAATTTCATCTCTGACATCTCATTGCAGACAGAGATCTAATGAGGCCTTATCAGAGGGCTTAAACTAGCGTATCGACCAGTCGATGCACGGTCTACCACGGGAGATGACGATAACTCAACCCAGGCTGACTCGAGTAAGGTAACGACCAAGAATGTGCACGATGCTTGTGGCGCTTTCCTCCTCCTGACAGATGAGGGGCTGTTGCTGGCCAACGCTACTACTTACCGGTCCCTCCGACAGCCTGCCGGCCCTCAAAGGGGAGGAGGTAAATCGCCATGACTTCATGACTTGGGTTAGTTGAAAAGCAGCTTGCGAGCCTGAAAAGTGTGGGCACTCCTGGCTGAAACACTCAGGTCCGGGAACACTAGGTCCCATTATTCTCTGTAAATCTCTCTCCTCAGATAATCTTGTGGTAACTTCTCCTCGTGTGTCAACAGACACCGGTATATGAGTGGAGATGGTAGGATAGTCTTTCAACACTGAACAGAAACAAACAGGCAGAAGAGCTCAAGCATACTTCCAACCCCCTCCTCTATCTCCTCTCCTCTCCACTCCTCCCCTCTTTCCTTTAGTTAAAGAGTTAAGGAGGATTCCAGGATACAAGGATGTTAGCTGCTGTTGTTGTTTACAGTGTTTCACACGATTTTTCAAAGAATCAAAAATAGAAGGACATCCACTACACCACCATCTCATGCCCAATATCATAAAGCCAGTTTATGGATGTGATTGTTGGTATACATTGATAATGTAGTCATCATTCCGAAAAGAATTGCATTACCTAAATACAACAGAATATAGCTTACCTTCCTGCTATGTGTTGCAAAACATGAGTAGAAATACTATCGCAGTTTTGTTGGGTGCCAACTGTAGCTGAAACACAATACAACCAATAACACATTCTCCAATTCTTCCTCACTGCACTTACTCATCCTGCAGGACATAACCACAGACAAAATATTTTTGTCTGTGGTTATGTCCTGTCCAGGATGAGTAACTTTAAAAAATCCCTATACATGTTGGTATGCGGTTTTGTTGGCAGCTGCTGTTCTAGTTTTTACAATGCCTTTTTATCCAATTTAGTGGTCAATTGCTTACATGCTCGGTCAGTGCCAACTCCTCCTTTGGCAGGTGCAGGATGAACACAATCATATCCCATCTGTGACACCTGTCGGCAAATAAGCCTCACTGGTAGAGTCCCGCCTCTCCTTTGTGCAGCGTGCAAAGCCCACCGAACCAGTCAGACTCACCAGTGCAGCGCCCCCCAGTTAGTGCGAGGTCACGATCCCACACTGGCCTCCCACGCAAAAAGTCAGCCATGTTTGATAGATTGCACATGGAGGGGGAGTTTCGTTTGTTTGTTTCGCTGTTGATCTAATGTTTGCTTTTGCTGGTTAATGAGGGAACCACAAACCATTACATTCAGTTCATTAAGTTCTGATTGGAATGGCATGTTTTCTTTTTTTTTGTGTGTGTTTGCTCACAAATGCAGTAAAAAAATATGTATACTGACACTCTTAGAAAAAACGATAAGCCTCTATTACCAGATATGTTGGTTTGGTTTTACTGTAATATTTTGAATATTGTGATGAATCGTTAGAGAAGCGTTCCACGCAGGGTTCCTGTAAACGGAGTATAAATCACATGTAAATACACAATGTTCGACAGGAGCCTCCTATGACACATAAACATATATACAGACTAGTTTCTGGAGAAAAGAGTCACATTCCTCCACCCACCACTGACAAAATAGAACTTGCTGCTTAAACCTCTCAATTTCCGGTGACGCATATAATATAATACTGACAAAACAATGTTCCAAGGTATTCATATAAAAAGGAAAGACAAAAATGCAGCCTCCCACTGAAGGCAACTAGTATACTACACAATCCAAGACACAACTGGGCGGATGGTGACTTTCCCATTTCATGAAAAACAAAGATGATCTTTTATCTTTGTTCTTTTGATTATGACAAATGTTATTTGTTTTCTTTGTTTCATTGAAGATGGAAAAATGTGAAAGCATGCTAAATTGTGCCATGGATTTCTGTCTTATACCTGTCTGCTAAAGCTTCATTTTTTATTAAAAGTGGATGGAAGCTAATAAGCTCAACGCAGCCTCCTCAATGCACCGTCCAGAAAGCTTGCTTTTAGTCATCTGTGCGACTTGAACTTTGCAGTGCAGAGCGACTGATCATTCCGTTGGAAAACGTTGCTGCTTTTGATTCCGGTGTGACGCAAGATTCATTCAGAACAGTTTTAAGTTACAAACGCTCGGCAAGCTTTTGAAAGACACCCTCTTGTACCACCAGTTGTTTTGTTATTAACCTCTCAGTGTTCCCAATGACCTCAAAGACATTCCTACAACTTAAGCACTCGCTTCCTTCAGTGACTTTGACCATCTAAAGCCTGCTTGTCATGGGGAAGCTATGAACATATGATACAAACAAAGCAAAAGATGAAAGTGTGACACATCACTCAAGAGAGGCTTTTTTTTGCTTTGTAACGCACTCTGCTCATCAATGAAGGGCTTTGACTTCAAACAGGCCTCGTCCAGCTGGATAATGCACACGAGGAAACAAAGCAGCACTTTTGAGGACGTCAGTCCGTTAAAATTCCCCCAACAATGGCTTCTGAAAAGTCGCTTTTAAAGAACAGGCCGTGCTTTCAGTTTTGTTTGAACACTAACCAAACATTAGTTGATTTACAGCACATTTTTTTAAATGGAACTTTAAGTGCATATTTTCCAGTAAATTTCCTTTTTAAACAATGGCCTTTTGAAACGTGGAGAATTATTCATAAATTTTCAACAGCTGGTGCGTTTTTTAATTCATGACTTTAGTCACGTCATACCTCTGGTCTGCACGGGAGATTTCATCAAGCTTGCTCTAGTCAAAATCCAGCATGAATGAATAAATATTTGATTTGATTTCTTTCCTAAGCAATTATTCTATTGGTAACAAAAATGTGGCTTCAAATCAAAAAGAAAACTATTCAGACTACAACGCCCCTTCACACAAGATAATTTAGTCTGAATGTGGAATAAAAATCTCTCCTATCCTTTGCTATCACCCCCTGGCTTTTTATCTGAACTCATATCTCCCCCTGTCCAGCTTCATTTTAAACAAACAACCTCAGTACCAAAGCAAACCCACAGCAGTCACAAACAAACCAATGAAACCAACTGCTTTGGTTGCATCCAACCACAGTTCAGCTCCAGCGGAGCATTTCCTTTGTGTTGCCGCCTTCAGCGTCATTGTCGTTTCTCTCCAAATCGAGAACCATCCCACCCGCCAGCATGTAGCAGGTACTGCTCCTGACCATGTGACCCTGCCTCCTAAATGTGGAACCGAGACATGGCGGTCGGCTGATGGCGGCGTCACACTTGTGGGGAAGCCCGTGGGTCTTATGTGTACTAACAGATCAACCTCAGAAACGTCACACAACACAAGCTGAGCATCACTGCACATCATATTTTGTGCTGTTTATCTACGTAGTTGAACAGTCCCTTCCTGGCAACCCGCAATACAAATCAAAAACTGATACAGGGAGTGATTTGAATTGCGGCCTGTTCAGCGTATGGATCCTTGTTCAATTAAAACCCCAAACGCAGCTGCCACTTAGATGTTGGGGAATTCTCAGACTCAGCAAGGGGGCCATACTGCTGATTCCATGCATGCTTTCGCTGCAGGACACCTCCTTTTTGCATCACACCCGCAACCACACAATGGCTCTCCCTCTGCCACTAATTTGATGTTGTGTTTGTTTTTTTTCTTGCTCTCTGCGAGGTTGTCTAAAAGGCAGACACTGATGAATGCATGTAAAGGATATGCTGCAGGTAGGCTATGGTTACAAGCTAAGCTGGCAGGGAGGCAGGGATGAGGGGATAGAAGGGAGGAATAGAGGGAGGCATAGTTTATAGATGGGTCTGGGGGAGCGGTGAGGGTGTGTGGAGGGTCAGGATGTTTGTCTTCCAATGAGCCGTGACTCTGAGAGAAAAAGGAGGGGAGAGTGGGTCGAGAGAGGAGAGCTGGGTGAGAAGAGATGAAGGGAGGGAGATTAGCGGAGAGCGCCACAGAATCTCCATCGACAAGGATGAGGGAGGTGGAAAGGTATCCGATTTTATGAACCTCACCGTAATATTCCCGTTTGTACCGATACCGAATACTTTTTCCACTTTTTCATTCCATTCTCTGTTTTTTTTAATGTAGATACAATTTTAATTTAGATTCTTTCATCATATTTTTGCAAACTGCAGTCACTATTGTGATTAATACTGATCAATAAAGAGAGAGAGAGAGAGAGAGAGAGAGAGAGAGAGAGAGAGAGAGAGAGAGAGAGAGAGACACACACACACACACACACACAGGCAGCTGGGGAGAAAGGGCCTGTGTGGACTGCGTGTGCCATTGTGACATTTGTTTATTTATTTTTCTAGATGGGTCATAAAATGTGAGCCTATGTGTGTGTGTGTGTGTGTGTGTGTGTGTCTGTGTGTGTGTGTGTGTGTGTGTGTCTGTTTATGTGCGTAAGTCTGAGCTGCGCATGTTTCCCTTTGGGCATTTACAGGGCAATGGGAGTCAGTCCGTGTAGGTGTGTAAACAGACCAGGCTGTTAACACACACACACACACACACACACACACACACAATTGGCCCTGCAATAGTGTGTTTATAAGTCCTGAGATTCCCTTTGCACCCAGAGGGCAATTTCATCCCAAACCAATTAAACTTATATCGACACACGTGCACCCACACACACACACACACAAAAACTCACAAGCTCATGCAAGAGCACACTGGGATGCCAACTTAGAAACGATGTGATCATTTAAACATATTTGCATGATAACAATGTGTCCTTTTGACTTTTAAGACAGAGTAAGGATCTGATATTCAGTCACAGAAAGGGAAAAGCTTCCAGGTATTTAAAAACAATTGAAATATGAAAAAAGACACAACAAAAATTTGAATGTGAAAATATAGAAGAAATTAAAGAAGAAATGAACATAAATCCATAATCAGGACACAACAAGTACAATGTGACGCCAGCTTCAACCGGCCGATGGATCACAAACAGTTTTTTACCGGTACGATTAGCAGGTGCCTGTTGACTGTCCTTTTCTCAGAGTGATCAAATATTTTTGTGTATCTGATTGTCATGAACTATTCGTGTTTCTTTACCATTCTAATAACTCCTTCCGCTGTTTTCATTTTAGTCAATTTTCATTGATCTGAAGTCAGTTTGTTGCACTTGACTACAAGTATGAAGCCAGTGCAGGCGCAAGCCGGAGTGAAACATTTTTGAGTAAGGGCCCCTCGTTTCTGTTCAAAGTCGCTATGACACGTCTATAAATGAGGTGACGGATGATAAGTGGATGCAAATAGATACAGGAAGAAGGAAGCTTGATGGAGAGAATGAGATCCGGAGAGAGGAAAAGCTCATCCTCATCCTCTGCTTTACGCAGCCGGGACTGTTTTTCCGTTCTCACGCAGCACCTCTTTGCAAACCCATAACTCTCCACTGCTTAACTACCAGCACTAAAACATCTCTTATTAAATAGCTTGAAGACAACTCCTTATACTGCAGACTGAGAGCGAGCATCCGTGTTTAAGGCCAGACTCCTCTCAGATTGCTATCCAGCTGCATCAGGCTTGGTGGGACTTGATCTGCAGTTGTTAAACATTCAGTTCTCCTCGTTCTGTGCTGCGTGATAACTGAACCTAAAGTCAGTTGCTACATGTCTCACACTGTGTCGTCATCCCCCACTTTGGCACGGAAGGATGTAGTGGGTGTTTGATTCATTTGTAGACACGTAGCGTATCATCTTTCCCCACCCCGTGTATCTTTGAGCATTCCTCTTCTCTTTCTCATCCTTCTGTTGTCTCTTACTCATTCTCTTGTTCACTTTCACTAGTGTCTTTCATTAAACATTGTTCAGTTGTGGGATTTAGAATTATTCAAGAAATGTGAAGTAATGTAAACAGCATTAATGTTAGTGCTTTATGTTAAAAAGTTCCAGAGTTTAAAGCTTCCAGCAGTCCAATATGGAGGTAAAATCATTATCATGACAACCAGCTTTTGGGAGTAATCTACCTTTTCTCAGAGGAGCTGGGTAATTATCTTTACCATCTCTGGTGTCAAATAGGGGTTCTTCCTGCTGTAAATAATTCCAAGACCCCATTGGTGCAAAGCTGTTTGGAAGTCACGGTGAAGGCAAAAGACCATAGGGACCATAAATTATTCTCTGTGTCGAGCACAGATGGAAAAAATGTTTTTACCTACTAGAACCCAACAAACACAAAGTGACAGTGGCGGGGAATTGGGCCACTGTCTTATCTTGTAAAAGATGATTAAAGCCCAATAAGTGGGATATAACACCTTATAAGGAACACATCAATCACCCAACTCACTCTCAGGCCACAGCTGCTGGCAGCCATTTGTTCCACCATTTGTTTTTGTTAAATAACAGATTGTTTAACCGTAAAATACTGTTCACCACTAGCCAGGCTTTAGAAAAGGGATACGGTGGGCTTAGCGAGGTGCAGATCGCATGATTACATTTGACATATAACATGATTACATCTTTGCATTCTCTGCTATGGCTTGCATACACACAGACACGCTATATACATATACATATATATATATACATGTGTGTCCCGCCTGTTGATCATTTTAAAATTCCAGTAAGTTTGACACATAAATGACAATGCGTCCTCTATTATGACAATAATAGCGGACTCATGTGTTGAGTGTGGGTGGGTGTGCTGCTGGTAGCTCACCACAGGATGTTTTCAGTTCAATCAGGTTACATCCTCCCAAGATAATTCCGAAGGATGATTTTAATACACTACATGTATAATAAAAGTAAGGTTACTGGAGTAAACCATCGGAGCCAATTTATTTCAATCTCGATTGAGGATCGGAGCATTTACTGCCAAATAAATCATCCAAGTACAACAAAGCTGCCCATATCACTCACATCCAATCAGAGTCCCTCAGCACCACCAGATCTGTGCTGCATTAGGCTCCCCTAACAGCCAATCCCACGCCACATGTCGGTCTACATTTACAAATGTGCCCTTTGAACCGGATCAGAGTTCTTCTTAGGACACAGGAGTCTGCTGATTGAAAGAATGGTGAGTGCCAGAGTTCCCAAACATGTTTTCCAGTCATTTTAGCCTCATCCAAGAACTCAGGCTCACTCAAATGCATAAGGGTTTGTGTAATTCGAGGAACGTGCAGAAACCATTTTCGGCTCCAGCCCAAAAGTTAAGACAATGATATGAGCACATTTAAAATTTGACTGACTTTGGGCGCTAAACCCTCAGTGATGATTGTAATAGCGATGTTTGACTCTCCACCAGATCCCTGGTTAATTGTGAGATTAATTTTGTCATGTTTGCAAAACGCCCTACAAAAATCATGGCTTTTCCCTGTACCATTGGGACCTGACTCCAAGGGGATTCTCTTGCATGATTCAGTCATTCTTCCACTATAATAGGCTTTTATCGCATCAATATGTGTGGAAAATGATGGAAACAATGCCAACTGTGACCATTGATCGTTATACCAGTGCTTTCAGTTCCCTCACCACAACCATACATTACACATGCTTCAGTTGTCATTATGAAAGAAAAGCGTTGACAGAACAAAGGTTTTGTCTTAAGTTTATATTAAAAAAGAAGAAAAACTGCTTTGCAGCGAGCAGCAACATAACCGCCCTATCTCAAAACTCACGCACATAATTAGCCTACCGTTGCTTTTATATGGAGGCCATTATCACTGGCTATAAACAGCCACTGTACTCGGTCGCCCCTCTCTTTTGGTCAGATGCAGGATCCGTCATTGTTTTACTGGCCTCATGTGCTTCACATACGTGGAGCATGTGTGCTGTCCAGCTCCACGCGCGTTCCCTGTGAGTAGACCGTGTTGGTATTTCACATTACTCAGGCAGCTCAGTCAGGAGGGCCGTTTCCAACGGAGTCAATGGTTTGGATCCAAAACAAGATTAGGTTCTGGGAAACATCAGAAAAAACAAAGTTCACCATAATTGTTGTGGTTGGTTCTGATGTAGTGTAACAGCAGTTTAAAAATCTTTGTGATCATTTTTTATGCTTACCATTGAACCGTAATATGTTTGCTTTAGCTTCAAAAAGAATTTCCAACTTACTAACATCATCTGAGTTTTTATGAACTTTTTTTGAGAATTTGATAATGTCATGAGGTAAATCAAGCCTATTTCTGTTTCTAAACATTTACTTGTATTAAATATTTTGAGTACACAGTATAACAACACATACACAGAATTATACATTAGCATATATGAAAGTATTCTATACTGTAGACATTTTGCAACATATCATAGGAAGGGAATGCTCCATCAATATGTACGACAGACACCCTTTTATTCACAAATTTGCTGGGAAGATCTGGTTACGGCTCAAGTACAACCTGTTTGAGTAGGTCCATGAGATCAAACCATACACAATGCCAAATTACAATCAGACCTATTTAGTGTTTTTAGTTCATCTGACTTCTATTCTACTTTCAGCTAGCTGTACTGTCCGTGCTTAGCGCTCTAACCCTGCTCATTAGCAGGAGTGAGCTATGGCTTTCATCATAAAACACCAGCCCTTGAATCCTGCTGTTTTATGGGTCCTGGGTGTTTTTATATGACTGGTTTTCCAACATGAAATGAATTGCTTGTGTGCAAATAATCAAAACTTGTTCATTTTCAGTGCCTCCGGCCTGTTTTGGGGGAGATTATTTCTCCTGGTTGGAGAACATAAAAATGTGTGACTAAAATGACACAGAACATAAGCTGGCAAATTATTTAGATTTTTTTTCCATATAAACATAACAACCTGCTTATGTTTAGGTTTGTGATTCACCAAAGTATTTTGTAATGCATTCCATAACGCCAGAACATAGAAACCATCCGAAAAACACTTCACGTTGAGGCTATGGATTATCTCAAATATTCCAGAAAGTATTACCATGGAATTTAGCACAGGTATTCAGTGAATGAATCCTAGTGACTTTTCTATCAAAAAAAGATTGTACAGCCCAACATTAGATGCTAAATATTACATGTGTCAGCAGCATGTTAGCATTGCCACTGGGATCATGTTAGCACGCTGACATTAGCATTTAGCACTGCTGTTCCTCAATCTAGTTCACAAGAATGTGTATTGTGGAAACTGTGTGGATAACTTCCTTTGGCTTAATATAGAACAGTTGTTCTATTATCGTATAATTATGTGTACAACTTTGACGTGCATCCTTTCCAATGCGAGGATTGAAACGGGCCCAAAACAACATGGAGAGGCAACGTCCCGATGTTATCCCTCCAGAGCTCTCTGAGTGAACACTCCAGCAGGATAGTACGCGTTGCGTATGAGCGAGAGGCAGCATCGCTCCAGTGTCTTAGTGTTTGCAACTGAGCAGCTATTGGCCGTTAAAACCAAACGTCTCAACAGTTCTCAAAATCAACAAGCTAACATTAACCGCTGGCAACTCCACCAAAGCCGATTTGTCCAACGCTGAGATTTGCTAAAAGAAGCACAGAGTCCTTTTTTTTTTTTCACTGGATGGAAAAATGTCACCATTCATTTCCTTCATAAAAAGACAAGATCTCTTTCCAAGTGCGGTTCGCTAGGGGTGTTCAGCCTGGGTGAGAAACCAAGCGGTAGATTGTACTTTCACACATGTTTTAATTCAGGGCTCTTTCCATTAGAACTTCTTAGGTTGAGAGGAAATAGTCCACTAGCAAAATAAAGCTCAGGCCATCTGCCTTCTTTCAACTTTCGATGTTTCTCGAGGGCTGTTTCTACACCATATGTTCTGAAAAAGTCAACACAAATGATTAACTGTATTTTTCAGCTGTGCAAACTTTCTATACCGACAAAAGTGTTCTGTATCTCTCTCACATACCGACAATTCATTTAGCCTCCTCTGAAAGGCTCTCTTTAAGGGGGACGCCTGACACGGGTCCCCGCGGAGCGAAATGATCACAGGACAAAAGTCGAGGGCAGACGGGCCACCTGCCTCAAAGAAAGAGCTGAAAGGGTTTTATCAAGGAGAAAGAGAATAGACTCCCCATGCAGATTAATAAAATAACCCTACGGTTCCTCTATACACACCCCGACCGCCCATTGCACTACGAGGAACATACCACACGCATACACATGCAGGATATCTGGGGCCTGCCTCACCTGTTGCCTGGCAACATCAGATGGGGTAAAAAAAACAAAAAAAAGCCGGTGGTGCGCTGATGATTAAAATTTCCCGGGCAGCAGTGTTTGATCCCCAGCAGTCTGTCATTGTCTCTCCACAGCTTCATAGGGGACCCAACGCTGGAGTTACAAGGGGGAAGAGAATATGTAAACTTTCTCACTCTTGTCAAAAGGTGGCTGGCATTGCTCACTGACTTTTCCTCTACTCGTTGGAGGGATTCAAGTGAGCAAAGACTTTCTTTGCTTTGCTCCCTCCAGTCACACTCTGCACTTCGGCGATCCACCGGTCAGTCACAAAGAGAGGCTAAAAATAAGAGGAAAATACATTAATTGAGGTCGTAAGGGTCAGACGCAGAAAGCGGCGGCCTTTCCCAACAGTCCCGCGCGGAGTTTATTTAAAGTGTTGCCGTCAAGGGGGAGAGGGAAGTGGAGACACCACTTCGGAAGGAATGTGTAGTTAATGCCACGCTCATGGCCAAATTAGTCAGGCCCGCTGAGGGGATTCCTCCTGGGGTCACTGCCACAGTAAAGTGAAAAAAAGTACACTTGAGTAAATGACGGCCACATGAACCAGAAAGCTCCACCCTTACATGTGCACATACGTATTCATAATGTATAAATATATGTGTGTGCAGGGAACACTCCGGGCTGTGTACCTCTTCAGACAACACAAATCTACAGGACGAGCGCACACATGGTTTCAAAAAGCTGCAGCCTGTTAGTAAGCTTAGCAAACATAACAGCGTACTCGGTAAGTAGTAAAGAAAAGGACGATTTTTAGTTGTTATTTGATGGGACTAGGAAAAATCTTTGGCCTTTGACTCTCTTGCCCACAAATGCCCCAAATGCCCCAAATAAGAAAACAGCCTACAAAGTGTGTTGACCCACAAAGCAGCAAAGCAAGGCAATAAAACAACAAGAAGCTCAAGTATCTTTGAACAAAGCAAGACAAGGGTCAAATTCAAACCCGGATTAAAAACAATAGATATATTAATAAAAAACAAAGAAGTAAAGCCACAATAAAATGACATAAAAGCTAATCTATAAAAGCAGTTATTTTTGCACCTTCTCTATCTACAACTGATTTCCCTTTGTGTTAACAGCTGACAGCTCTGACAGTGACTATCTGTCCTTGACTACCTTCTCAATCCCTCTACTGTTAAATGATCCCTCTCAATCACCCCAGCACACACACGCACACACACACACACACACACACGCACACACACACACACACACACACACACACACTGAGCCCCTTAACGTGCACCTGTCTCCTCCTTTTTTATATGAATCTAATCCTCCCAGGATCTGTGTACGATAGAATTTCATGCATCAATAATTATTTATCAAAACTATATCCTGTATTAATGTGTGTGTGTGTGTGTGTGTGTGTGTGTTTGTCTATTTACATAACTTTGCAGAGCCTTTGCTGCCTCGTGTCACTGTTTGTACTTTCTTCACGCTGAGGGAATGCACAGGATTGCCACTGGGCTATTTGCGGCGCCAACCGACGCGACGTCAGAAGAAAACCTGCATATATGGCCACAGACTGCACCACTGTGTTTTCACAGAGCCCAGCGAGACACGCGCTGGCTATAGCTGTCCACGCTGCGCCCGGCCTAATTCATTAACCGATGGCAGGAGAGCGGATCAACATTGTCACTGTCATCTGGGAATTTTATGAGTCAGAGGCATAACAAGTTTGGATATCACAGGCAAGAGCTTTGCAGCGCCGTGGTGTGTTTGCTACTTTCACGCGTCTGAGCATTAAGAGCGTAAATGGATTAGCGCAATGTCATGTGAATATTAGAAAGTGGACATGTGCTTGTTAGCCTACATTGTGACCTCTGATTGTAGCCTGTACTGGGGAATGATAAGTGACACATTTGGCAGTTTGCATTCACTATTAAAGAGCATTGTGTGTGACGTCACAAACATGTTGAACCAAATGGAGCCATTAATATGAAAGCTGTCACTGTGCTACAGTATCAGCCAGAGAGATAGCAATAGAGAGACGGAAAAAGGGGAACATTTACTGACTAAAGAGTCCAAAAGTCCTTTCTTCTTTTAGACGTTTTGAGAATGCACAGAGGTTTAACTGCTCGGCCAAAAGGCCACAAAGGATGATGCCACGCACTCTTGGCGCCTCCCTCAACTCAAGGCGTAATGAAGAGTGAGGCTAAAATAGGAATAAATGTGGTATTTAAAAAAAGTTGTAGTGTGCATCCATCCTTGGTCGGCAGGGTTTGTGCACCTGCCCGACTTCATTTGCAGGTGCCGACTGATTCTCTCACTGGACGGTTACAGGGACTGACCAAGTGACCTTAACCTTGCGCACCCCAATGCCACATACATATACACACACCAGCACACGCACAAAACACATACACACACGCATATTCCTACCCTCGGGGGATGGTGGGGCGAGTTCAAACTGGGAAACAAAGACCAGCATTATTCCGTTGTGCCAAGCCGCTGCGACTGAGAAGAGGGAGATTTCATAATTTCATCTTTATATTTGACCATTTGTTTCATTATTTCTGAAAAAACTATTCAATTTATCCCACTTGAACTTATATTCGATATTACTTGTCATTATATAATATGTGCTTTGGTTCAAATATAAAAATACCTTTTCATTTAACATATTTAAACTTAATGTCCCGGGTAAAGCTTGAATGCAGCAGTCCGCCTCAATGAGGGCGAAGGGATTCAAAAAAACAATCTCTTCCATGTCTCAGTGTTCTAGTGCAGGGCAAACAAGGAAGTATTCCCATAAAGAAAGAGCCCACACTGTGTTTGCAGTGCGTTCCTCAGCACGGTGACTGATGAAAGACCAAAAGCCACAGCGAGGAGAAGGACCGGACTTGTGCATACGGCTCGCCGCTAAACATCAACACACCAGTTAGACAAATGAGGCTCCAACCGCTCTTTAAACTGCTCTGCGGCAATCCGGGCCGCAATTCACTATACAGGAACGTACACAGCAACATCCCTGCATTTCTGACTAATTATCATGAAAAATCCCAAACGGAAAACCTAGTGAAAACTCATCTGCCACCGTGATTGATGATGGGGACGTATAATCCGTGGGATTAAATGAGTCATGAATGCACCTACCATAGGATGTGTATTCTGCATTGTTTGTAGACTGTATTGTAAAATACTATAACAACATTATTCGGACACAGCAGGTAAAGGTCAAGTGTCACAGTTTACCGTAACTCACTGACACTGATGCTGGTCTGTTGTGACAATGAGCTGTTATGGAGCTAACTCCCTCTAGAGGCCATACGGCGAAATGCTGCTGCTCCTTTACCTGCCGAAAGGGGACGTTTTCTGTCCACACAAAACCTTCACAGGGCTCCAATTAAAATTACTTTAAAAAAAAGTTTAAATAATTTAAAAAAATTGCACAGGAATAAAAAGGGATTAGCCTACAAAGGGTCCTATAAATCAGTGGCTTATAAATACATTTAGGTGCCTTTCTTTTCTTCTTTTCTTTTGAATATTGAATTAATGTGTAAAATCAGTAATAGTTGTGCTCACATCACATAGTGTATACATCATAGTCTCAGTCGGGATAATGAAGAACATTAGATGAAGAAAGTCAAACACAAAAGACAAAATAAGGCGCGTTAAGCCACGACACCTGCAGTCTTTTTCTCATTCTGCACTGATGTAATGTGGCTTGTGACCAGAGTGCGATTAACTAAATGAAAAAATCTTTTTGAAGGACTTTGTTCATTAAAATTCAATTAACTTGTAAAGAAAGACAAAAACACTTCTCCCTTCTGCGGAAAAGAATGTTATCAAACAAAAAATACAAGTGCCCAGGTAGCAGGCGAGGGAATTACTTTGAGTCATATCATTTTCACATTCACAAAACTCACTTATTCTCTCTCCGAGGCAGATCCCCCATAACCCCCCGCCCCTCTGACGCGGGGGGTGCTTGCCCTCTAAATAAACTTTGGAGCTCATGGGAGAGAGAGAGAGAGAGAGAGAGAGAGAGAGAGAGAGAGAGAGAGAGAGAGAGAGAGAGAGAGAGAGAGAGAGAGAGAGAGAGAGAGAGAGAGAGAGAGAGAGAGAGAGAGAGAGAGAGAGAGAGAGAGAGAGAGAGAGAGAGAGAGAGAGAGAGAGAGAGAGAGAGACAGCGGAGGGCTGAAGTCATCAGCCGGCCGGCAGGAAGGGAGTGAATGGGTCCTGCACGCAAAGCAGAAAAGATTCACTTTTGTTCAGTTGTCCGCCGCCGCCAGCGAGCGAGAGGTGTGTGTGTGTGTGTGTGTCCGACAGCCAAAAGAACAACGCAACTTCCACTTAGAGCTTTCCTTCTAATGCCAGTGTTGGTCTTGTGATGTTTTTTTTTTTTACTTTTGTGTGCGCTTGCGGATGCTGAGATGAAGCAGAGAGCCTCGCCGCGCGCCTGGTACATTAGGGTGTCCGCGCACACACCGGGACGCACGGCGCATCTCCACTGAGAGACGCGCTGAGAGCCGGAGGAAGGTCCATTTGGAGCCCTGCACATGGATATGTTATCTCAAACTTTCTTTTTGTTTAGTTCATTCCAAGTCATAATTTAGTTCGTGACTTTCCTCTCCTCCTCCTGCGCACATCGGATGAGAATCAACCTTTTTGGGGTGTTCGGGGTTTTTTTTTTACGAAGGGATGCTCTTCATCACAGCACGGATAGCGTACCCCTGACTCACTCTGGCTTTCTTGGCACATATGAAGATCCCATCCAGGATGTTTCAGTCTAAGCGGCCCAGGCATCATTGGGCCACCGTACACTACCATCACCACATATCGCCACATAGTTGGGGGTCCTGCTGTGTCTAGGAATTACTCACCCGGCACACCCTGAAAAACGGAATCCTACTCCATAAGTGACTTGGTGAACATTGACATTGGCTTTACGAGTCTCATCTGTGGGCTACTATGCAATTACAACTGATCTCCTTTGTTTTGATCATCTTGCATGGCATGGATTACACGGGTTGTCAGCAGCACAGCAGTCCCAGGCTCCGGCAGCATAAACGTGAGTATAGGTCAAAGTGCGCGTACTAAGCATATTCATTTAAATGTTTTATGTCATTTTACTGCATTAATTGGCCTCTTTTATTCCAAGGTCTCGCGTAGACATAAGGCATATTCTGCCATCAAAAACTGTGAATACAATATCCAGTTTATTCTAAATATCTAAACTGATGCCTCGCGACCGGAAAACTTTTACTTGTAAAGTCATAATTGTCAAAGTCATACATCATTTAAGATCATAACTCAACACGTTTTGGCAGATTGTAAGAGTGATTTTATCTTAGCGGTATTATTACCGCAATATCCATTACGTCCTTAATTCGGTATTATAAGGACGTAACAATTTGCACCTTTAACCCATAATTTCTCCATCATGGTTTTAAGCACTTCACCACACGTTGCTGACATAAAAACGGGAAAGCTGTTCTCGATGAGATTCCAGCGCGCACTCTAATTGCCTGTCGGCTCTTTGGTTGTATCCACCGTGCCGTAATATCACCATATTTTTGTATTTTTACACCAAGTTCACCGTTTCTTCCGAGCCTCCATTTGATGAATGAATCCGTGGCGATCACCTGCGCTCTGCGCACATGGCTGCTGCTTCCCGTCGCTCTCTAGCGGCCACAGCAGCAGATGTCACGCACCAAGTGTGCTGGCCGGACACTCACCAGGTGGATGCTCACGGCCACAGAGAATAACCTCCATGTTCAGTGCGTCCCCTCACACTGCAGCATTGCTTCATGTGTTGGGTACCGTTCTCGTGTTCAGATCCCGTCCAATTTTCCTCAAATGACTGTTTTTAAGTCAATACAGATTTGATAGTACCAGTGATGTTCCATTCTGAAGGTATTCTATCTTCCGTATAGCTCCCATGCAAGGTCCAACTTTATATCTCCTGTCTTGAGCTATAGCCAGCCAATTTCCATCACACGATGAAATGTGTATTAATAAAGTATATTTTTCTACTTTTCCTACACTCACTTTATCGTTAATGGTCTCCAGATGCGCTCTGTAACTAAAACTGTTAGAGAAGAGCATTGACAATTGGAATATCTGCTTGCCAGCACGGCTGAAAACTGTCTGTGATATACAACCACCTCTTAAAGTGATGTTTTTATCTCTGCCACCTGGGGCTGAAGGGGCTCTCTCTTTGTAGCTCGTATTTGTTGTCTGCAACAGAACCCTTCTGTGTGTCATTTCTTGCCTTGCGACCACCAATGTGGAAATATAAAACAAGAACTTGCAGCATCCGGGGTTAACTGTGTTTATTACGTAGTCCCGCGGTGAGCTGCTCTTGTCAGATCTGTTCAACGTAGTTTCGGTCAGAACTGAAGAGTTGTGTTTGGTTGGCGTTCATCAGAATCAAAAAGCCAATATGAATCTCATTGAAAATGCAAACAGACACCTTAAAAGACACTAGAAACATTTTACAACAAAGAACCAGGGAGATTTCCCGATGTAATAACAAGTTGATTATTCTCAGATGTTTTGGCTGTGTTCATGTAAAATATATGTTGTAGAGACACAAACTTCCCCTTACATGTTTATTTCCCCCTAAACAATTTTAATGAGCCTCTCAACGCAGTGTAAGAGAGGGGGGCGGGTGGGTCTGTCGAGAGCACTTTTAAATTCTGAGACTGAAAAGTCAGCAATGGAATTTTAATGAAATTTCTTCCAAATTAGTTGGTGTAATTGGGATTTATGGATTGAAAGAGATAAAACATCTTACCCAACACCACAGGCCCATACTCCGCTATGACGTGATTGCGTTGTTGGATGGCTGCACCAAAGCGTTAACACGGTAATAAAGCTTAGTTCATGGGGAAACCCCTATCTTTTAAGAGGGACTCCGAACCCATTAATTGACATGTGCTTCTCAAAAGCCAAACTTCAGCCAAGAATGCAGATAGCCGACACTGACGCCGAGTTGCAAGGGAGGATGGAAGGATTAGTTGGTGAAGGGTGCACGAGTTCACACTTCAGGGGGACAGAAGGGGGTAAGACTGAGCTGCAAGTCAATGACCATTGAGTCAACCAGCCAACATTACGACGCAGATACTGAACCCGAGCTCCAAGATTCCGGCCTGTGATCATGCTTCCAAAAGTGAAGACATGTGGGTGCCTGGGTGTCAACAGTGGGAACTTTGTCTACTATCATCCGGTTCAGGGCAGGGTGACGACGGATTGATGTAAATCTTGATTTAAGTTAAACGTAGGATTATAAAGTGTTGGAATAATATAAGGAGGTAGTCATCCAATACTTTTCCCGTTAGTACCCTTTAGTTGCACAGCTACACATCTTGACGCATCTGGGTTTGCGTGTGTGCAGACGTGTGAACGTGTTTATAGATATGTGACTTTGTTGGTATGCTCTGCAAGTCCAACTGAGGTTTTGTTGGTGCAAGTGTGAGGGCAAGGCCGAATTCCTGTGTCTTAAGACTTCTGTGAATCAGGGCATCTTGGCAGGAACATAGGTGGGCAAATGGACGGCCGTTGTTGAGATTGTCGAGATATTTCAAACAAAGTATCCGTGATCTATGGTAAACTGTCAGCCAAAAAAGGGCCAGCTTAAATAAGTAGGCATGAGATGCCAAGGCTGAAGAGGAAAACCAATTCCATGAATGCTTACAGGGATTGCTTTCTATTTGCCTACCATGAGGGACCGCAACCATTTTTAATGAGTGCATTTGAGGATGGAGTACCAATGCCCCATGGGTTTACAAGTGCGTAAAACATGGAACTTCTATCATGTCTATTGCCTACTTATCGACTCAATGTCACAGCTACAGTGTGCATTTAGGTAAAGGCTGTAAAATACTCACTGTTTGAAGCCCTGTACAACCTTCTGGATTCAACTCAACAGTGGAGATTAAAAGTCCTTTCCTTAAAAACAACAGTTACCAACTACTGTTACTAAAACATCAGGCCCAGGAGCTCAAAACACCGTCTCTGAACGGACAAACATCGAGTCCCAAACCCTCTTTGTTAAAGTTTTTGTCAACTAAGTGCATCCAGACACTGATACGGATGATATAAACACCATTTCCAGGAAACTGATTGTAAGAAATTACCCTGAATGTATTTCTTCTTCGTATTTCTTTTTAGGTCGTTATGACTTTAAGTTCTATGTTTTTATCTTCTGAAGACATTTTTTATTAAAGAGGCTGTAACTCAGAGGAAAATAATCAGGTCTGTGAAAAACTGTCAATATACAATTAAAATGATCAAAACGCTCATCCAGAGCTTTGATCCAGACAAAGTCTGGTGGATCATCCCACAAAAAAGGGAAAAGTTAACTTAACACTACAGTACTAATATACGTAAACAGGGTTGTAAACAAAGTATAAACAGCCATCATTGTCTGTGTGCTGAGGGCAGAAGGCTATTATTCCTTTTATAATGGAATTAAAGACGTATGCCTCTGAAAAAATAACCATTCCTTACCTTAGAATATGTGTGTATATATGTGTGTATATCCATGACGATAAATCAAATATTAACAAATGGTTGAAAAATGTTGTTATAGTCACCGTTATTGATTTTTTTTGTTGTTGCTGATACTGGTTATGCCACACAATAAATGTCATACCATAATGCAGCACAAATATTAAAGCATCTCATTGAACATTTTTCTGAAAAAGAAATGTGATGAAAATCTGATATTAATAGAAAGAAAAGCTAGCAGAGCTCTGTAAGGTTATAGATTTCACTGCTTGGTGTCTTATTGTCATGGATTTAAAATGAGACTTGTTAGACTGAATTAGGTACTTAAGAAAAGAGGTGCCAATTTCATTCATTCAGACAAATTCAACATTCATTATTTAATACACCCTAATATTTGTAATATATCATGTGAAATTCATACTCCACTGCTCCCGTCAACAGAGATCTCTGGTGTGAGCTCGGGGTGCCAGCAGGGCGGCTGTCTGACCTGCTCGGACTACAATGGCTGCCTGTCCTGCAAGCCGCGCTTCTTCATGCATTTGGAGAGGATCGGGATGAAGCAGATCGGGGTGTGCATGACTTCCTGTCCTCTGGGATTTTATGGCACACGCTCCCCGGAAAGGAACACCTGCACGAGTAAGCCCCAATTATTAGCAAGCTGCATTCGTAGCAGCCAGGTTTTTGTGCAATTGCTGACCGCTGAACGGATGAACTCATGTATTCATTACAATCCTCTCATGTAACAAGCACACACAGAAAAGTATCTTTGCCTCGTCTTGAGTAAGTTCTGCATCTCAACAGGGTGTTTTTACTATTATGCGACAGGCATAAGAAGTACAGTCGGCTCGAAGACACAGTCAAAAATACATGTCCAAGAAAAGCTTTCTTGTGAAATACGGCAGCATTTTTAAATACTGTGAGAACTTAAAGAACTTGATACTTGTTAAGTGCGTTTCCTTTTGGTGACTTTAAATAAAACCAAGTGTTATTTTACTCAAAACCATAAATCCATCTGACTGCAGTGGCCTATATTTCTGAAAAGTATTCCCAGTGAGTCTTGCACACACAAACGCAGGCACACACACGTACAGACTGACACCCTGTATATTTAACAAGCAGGACACACACGATAACTTGTACAGTTTAAATAAACGCTGGCGGTGGGTCTGGGTTTCAGAGTGCAGGTCGGAGTGCGACTCCTGCTTCAACAAGAACTTCTGCACACGCTGCCGAGCGGGATTCTACCTTCACCTCGGCAAGTGCCAGGAGAACTGCCCCGAGGGGCTGGTCCGCAGCGACACACAGAGGGAGTGTGTTCCCGGTGAGTGTGTAGGGCTCACACTATTCAGGAACAGGGACACAATGTTTTTGCCACTTTATTCGACTCTATTTGCCTCGTCTTCACGCCACATATGCATACTGAACTCACGGAGCATGTTGCGCTGTTAAATTTGGTCCTTCTATTCGGAGATCCATAACTGCGCTTTTGTCTTTGCAGGGTGCCCTGCAGAGTGCGAGGCATGTGTGAACAGCGAGACATGCGCGCGGTGCCGGCCGGGCCTGTACCAGCTCAGCGGGAGGTGCCACCATGTCTGTCCGGACGACTACGAGCCCAGTGAAAGACTCATGGAGTGCACAGCACAAGGTCAGTCCAGCGTGGCGTGAAGAAAAAGGCCCAGCATGATGGCAGTGGAGGGGAGCGCGATGTACAACAAAAAATGCTCAACCTCACTTCTTCCTCCCTTTTCCCCCCGTCAGTGCACTGCGACGTGGGGGAGTGGAGCGAGTGGAGCCCCTGCTCTCGGGCCGGGAGAACCTGTGGGTTCAAGCGGGGCCAGGAGACCCGCACGCGGCAGGTACTCCAGCACCCATCGCCCTTTGGCAATCCCTGCGCAGAGGTGTCACAGTTCAAAGAGTGCCTGGTCAAGAGGAGGAAATGCCCAGGTAAAGACAACTATAGTGGATAATAAGTGACAGTGATTTGGTTTCAGTCCGTTGTAGTTGCCATCAGTGCGTTTGTGACACACGACACAGTTGCTATGAATTCCAGACCCTGCTGCTTCAGCTTGTGCAATCAAAGCGAGTCGGTCTTCCGCTCAGGACTACGGCTGTTTACTCAGAGGATTGTCATTGTGGTTAGAGTGAGGATAGTTGGGGTGGGGGGGGGGACACACATGTGTGATGTTGCAATGGGTAAGTCGCGCCTCTTCCCACGAGACCACTTTGGACTTTTCCAACACAAAAAACGCTTCTCCTGTTTGTTGATGAAGAGTGTTAAAAACTGCTTTCAGACGTTTTTGTCTATTTGTAGAACCCACTGCTGCAGAGCATTTACAACCGCTTCATGTTCCGTGTAAACTGTGTGCGTGTTGTTGCTGAGATGGTCGGCGGCGGCGGGCTGGTTGTCTTTCAGCCTGGCCTCTGCAGTGTTATATGACAGATCGCAGCCAGGCTACGAGGCTGAGATCCAGCCCCCTGGGGCCTCACACTTACAGAACAAACAGTGTGTATTTGTATGTATGTGTGCGTGTTTCTGTGCATGTGTGCATGTGTGTGTGTGTGTGTGTGTGTGTGATGCAGCAGAAAAGCAGTTGACTCTGGAGCAGAAACAGCCAGCTCAACATCAACATCCTCCCCCTGGGAGGCACGCGGCGACCAGGGGATCAGAATTGGTTTATCCTCACAGCTGCCAATACACACACCCCACACACAAGTTGTGATACACCCTCTCTCTCTCAGACAAATGCACAGATTCGCACACGCAGACTTGCCTGTGCCCACCGAAGACACACACACGGATATACCATCGTTTTCTAACGTTTATAACTACACAGCCGTTGCTCTTGGTGGGAATTGCTGGAGAGACTCAACACGGTCGACGTGATTTGTAAGGCAGCCTGTGAAATGGGTCTCTCCCTTGCTGTCCCGCTCTCCCTCACTTTCTATCTGTATCTCTGCAGCGATTCAATCCCCCATCCTCGTTCCCTCCACACACACACACACACACACACACACACACACACACACACTCCCCACCACACCAAAGAAAACACAGACCCCCATATAAGCTCCCTGTTGGCGCTCCCAGTCAGTCGGGTCGGGGCCGAGACTTTAGTGCGGAGTCGGCGGCTCTGTTGATCTAGCTTGAGCCTGGTGAGGGAGGGGCTCAGAGGGGAGGGAGGTTATTGAATAAAGAAGGAAACTTGTCTGTAGTCTCACAAGCGACACATTTAGTTTATCGGTGTTGCCCCCTGCTTGTGATTACCCAGTTCTCTCACAGCATCTGCAGTCAAAGAGAGCTGATTATTTGTTTTGGAGCATCCCCTCCTCGCCGTTTACGTTCCGCACACGCTAGGGGGTCAGCGGTCCGACCTCAAAGAGCCCCCAGTAATCCACCAGCAGCCCTCAGACACTGATACATCCTCCTCCTTCCTCCTCTTTTGCACTTTCTCACTTTGCCTCCCCCTCCCTCTCTCTGCACTGCCTCCGCTCCTCCCGTTCTGCTCCTTGCTACATCATTTTACTCCTCCGTGCAAGTCCACTGAGTCCTTGCTCATTTCATCATCTTTTGCCATTCGTCAAGAAAGTTCAGTTTGACATTTCGGGGAACACGAATAAATAACGAGGAAGCATCCAATTAGCATAGCTTAGCATAAAAACTTAAAGCGTGGGGAAACGGCAGCATGAAAGCTTTATAACAAACCAATCTCATTGGATTCATAAATTATCAAACACAAAATAATTGCAGTTAACAGGGCCGGCCCAAGGCATAAGCGAACTAAGCGGCTGCTTGGGGCCCCATGCAGCCGCTTAGTTTGCTTATGCTGCAAGCAGCCCTAGTTTTGTATTATAACCTCACTGTATTCGTTTATAATTTTCGCTATAACAGTATAGCGTGACATTTGTGGCAATTATCTTCTAGCACAGGTGACTCTGCATGGTGGGAGGGGGCCCCCCAAATAGAATTCTGCTTAGGGCCCCCAAGAGGCTCGGGCCGGCACTGGCAGTTAAAGACTCTCCAAAACCATTGTATTGTGGTCGGAGGGTGATTTCTTCCTACAGACCGCATAATCCTCTTCTGTTTCCAGTTTCACATTCAATGCAGGAGAGCGATATCAATCCTGTCATAGAATTCTTGAAATAAGATGCTGATATGTAGAAACACCGCAAAATAAAACAATCCATTTGATGCTGATTACCCACTGATTACCCCCCCAAACAATGTTTTATTTACACATATCACATCAAAAAAGTTGTAAAACTGTAGGAAACTGACATATTCTGGCTCAGAGTCAGAGCAACTCTGTTTCCCGTTATCTGCAGCTGGACATTGTGAATGTTTGGACACACATCCTCATCCGCCGCTGTCTCTCTGAAGTGAACGCCGGCTAATTTGTCTTTCCATCGACCCGCCGTTCACCTCGCTATCTCTGCGTGCCCTCTGTGAACATTAGTCTCTTTTAACAACTCATGCACACAGACCTCGCTATTACAAAAGCCAGTCAATGAGGGGCGGAGGGGGGGGACACAACTGATACACAAACACACACACCCTCAGTACCACCCTCATGACATTCTGGCGGCCATGCGGCAGGCATTCCACTTGTGGGACAGCACATAGCCTTTAATCCCAGCATGGCTCCCGCCAAAAGCTCCCCGGACGACAGAGCGCCTGCATGGAGGATGTCCCACCATAAAACACACAATGCTCCTCCACACACACACCACACACACACACACACACACACACACACACACACACACACACACACACACACACAGACACCACTCCATACCCTCAGTGCGCCTCGCTGTCTTTAAGTCAGATAAATAGGCCTCCACTGAAAGAATTAGCTGAACATCGTAGCATTTTTCACAAATAGACTATTATCGGAATGTTGCACAATTATCTGGAGGAGAGACGACACTGACCATCCCTTAATTGGATCCAGATTTAGCATAATTTGAAATGAATGTCAATATTTGTAGTGTGTTAGTCACAAAACATCTTTTAAAGAGCATCTAGTTGTACTACACGTGACAACATGTATACACGAGTGACCACAGAGGTTTACTTTCAGATATTACATCATTATTTTATTATTTGTGCTGTTTATTTGTACTCACTTTTAGGAGCTTTTGCCACACAACAAAAAAGAAAGTGCTTCAAGGGCTTGGAATCAAATCTGTGTTTTGGTAGCTTTAGAGTTTCTGCGATGACGTGAAACCACATAAAAAGGAGTAGTTTTACATTTTGGGAGGCATGTTTATTTGCAATCTTACAATGATTAGATAAACCGATAGATGCCTTCCTCCAAACCGTCTGAGCCAGAGCCAGTAGACTGAAGGCTTAATTTAGCACAAAAAATACAAATAGCGATTTCAAAGTTTCAAAACCCACCGGCCAACACTGCTAGTGCTCTATTTAACCCGTTGTGCCTACATGTTGCTGATTCAGCACACAAACAGAAACACACTGTGGAATTACAGGCTGCGTACAGGCAGACAACCAGGGGAGATATTGGGAGTTACTGTTGCATTATTTCCCTTTTACTGCATTTACAGTAATTCAACTTGAATGATGGGAAGTCCTTGAACCGTCGTGTAATAGTCCAAACACAAATTGACACACAAAACACAGTCTTGGCACAATTAGTTTGGTGCAACTTAAACCACTGTGACTTTTCAATTTAAATAATGCTGAAGCAATTATTATATTACTACGTACAACACTGAATACAGATTTTACAAATGCAATGTCCTAAAATACGACAAGTGTAAATGATAAGTAACGATTTAAATTTGCTGAATATTACGATTCCTGTCCACTTGGGGCGCACGTTC
This sequence comes from Apeltes quadracus, assembly GCA_021346845.1. Taxonomy (NCBI): domain Eukaryota; kingdom Metazoa; phylum Chordata; class Actinopteri; order Perciformes; family Gasterosteidae; genus Apeltes; species Apeltes quadracus. The sequence goes on from CM037936.1 coordinate 16,404,512, forward strand.
ATCCCCCAAAAACAACTTTTTCAACAGGCGCTGTTGTTAAAACAATGTATATAATTAATTTATTTGCAGCACTTTTCCATCCTTACAACATATAGTAGTCTCGGCCAAACCAGAATATTCTCTGCTTTTAATTAAGAAAAACAAAGATGCATATTTTTTACGTGTCCTCCCCAAATCCAACATATAACTAACTGCCAGTCAAACATTATTCATTAAAGCTTGGCTCTTGGGAATGTGCTTGATCTAAAAAAAATAAATAAAATAAAAAACACCTCCTAAGGTGTCTCATTTGGGTATCATTACACACATGTCCTTAAACAGTTTACAAAAAGGCCCATCAGAACCAGTTCCAACTAACCAAAGGCTGGGGTGGTTTGATAAACACTCTGCTAATCATCTCAACACTGACATGGATTAGGTTTCCCCTGCGGCCCGACAAAGGCACGGGGGCTACAGTATGACTAATCCACTCAACTTGTAAATATTGGTAAATGGTGTCTGGACAGAAAAAACAATGAGAGCGAAGGGCACTTCCTGTGTTTATAAAAGATGGGGGGGGGGGGAGACCCTGAATAAGTCAATGCACCAGATTACTCCGTCCATCCAGCTATCCATGCACCCACCAATTTCACTATTTTGGATTTTGGATTTACTTTTCAGTCACTTTTCAGCAGATAAACTATGTGAATACTGTGCGTCCATACTGTCTTTGAGCACGTTCACGCACGCACAAGTCCATCCCATGGCCGCATGTCCTCTTTCTACATTTCTAGGGTCAGATTAGATACAGTGGGCAGGTAGACCACGGGATCTTTAGCCCAGAATGTGTGGGTCAGACATGGCCACAAAGCCCGACCAGAGCTCTCCCTTGATTAATGAAAAGAGAGGGAGAGAGAGGATGAGCGTAGGGGGTCTAAACGGGAGAGAGACAGAGAGATCGCTTTCTCCCCCTCTCTCTCTCTCTCTCTCCCTCTCCCTCCCTCCCTCCCTCCCTCCCTCCCTGTCCGTGCCTACTTCAGCAGTTTCACAATCCCCGACTAGCCAGCCAGCCACCCGGCCAAGCAGGCCGTGCTGCTCCGTTCCACTCACACATGAACAGCAGCAGTACGAAAACAGGAAAGGGCCTCCTCTGATTTCACTTGCAGGTCCTGTCTCCAACCTCCCCGGGGGTGGATCTTGTTATTATCATTAATAACTGTAGCCCGAGCAGAGATAAACCTCAAGCATTCCAAAACATGGTTTTGTTTATAAGATGATGTTGCAAGAACAGATAAATTGGGGGCTTTTTTTTTTTAAAGGTTTTCTATTTTGGACAAAGGTCTTTTCATCGCAGGGAGAGTGGCTGACGTCCGTGGGTGAAGACTGCCATCTAGTGGTGAACACAGGGCATTGTGATACGCAGGGCTTCTCCTTATAGGAGAACCCCAGTAACTATTAGCCTGCTGAGAATCTACAGCTGCTTTAATATTTTTAGCCAGTGTGATGTACTGTTAGAATGAATCTTGGAATATGTATGTTTGAGGCTCCCAAGCTGAAATACTATAATTAGTATACATTAGTATAAAAGTGTATGTGCAGACTGAAGACTGACTTCTTAAGTCAGAAACACAAAATAATTGGACATGCAAATCCGTATTTTGGATGTTTGATTTTTGATAAAACGTTCTTATCAAAATATATTGATGAGCAGTATCAAAATACTCAAAGTACATCCAACTAAACACAACCTCCCAACGTCGATGGGGCGAGGGAGATGACACGCTCGGCCTTTACACTTTCCACTGCTTTGCTAACCTTTGTTGTGCCACTTTCTTAACTTCCAGGAGGACGGAAGAAGAATGAGCGACGGGAACAGAGGAATCGCAACAACCGCAAAGATAAGGAAAACCAAGAGGGCCGACGGGAGAGGAAGAGAGAAAGGGAGCAAGAGAGGGAGAGAGACGCCGGCGAACGCGAAGACTTGGACAACAGGAACAAAACTGAGCACAGACATCGCAGAGGCCACGAAACAGACCCGGGCTCCCCCGAAGGCAGCCTTGTGCAGTAGGGCCTCAGAGTGCAGCGCCTATACAACCGCCGCCTGTTAGCGTCCCATTTTTCCTTCTCTCCTAAACCTCCCCCATCCCTCCTCGTCACCCACTGTTCACCCTCCTCGACCCCTCACTGCAGGGGTGTTGCTGCTACCTGTATGATTTGAATAAAAATGTTTATGCACAAGCGGGACAGGGCACATTCAGCCAAAAGGCCCGGGCCACTTATGGAGCAGTTTTTTTCTTTTCTTTTTTTATTCTACCCTGTAGCTTCTCCCGCTTCACTTCCACCACTGAGAGAGTGGCTCTGATGAAAAAGGGCAGGAAACACTGCTGAGGCTGCTGCTGGTACCTGAAGAGCAAAGTGAGGAGCGTCTGTGTCTCTGTGGAGGACTCGTCGTACAGACGGACAGAGCAGCAAAGACTTTGTACGATGCGCTTGTTGATACGGATATTTAATAGGGGCCCCGGAACAGCGTCGCGCATCTTGGTTTTTGAATGTAGATTTTGCAACATTATGTAGAACAATTGTTTATTATTGTTGTTGTTCCTGTTTAGTTAGACATCTTTGCTTTATTTTATTTGGTGCAGAATTTGTAAAGAAAAAATAGAAAGTGAGTTTGTTACTGCCATCTGTTGAAATCTTCAAAAAATCACTACAAGCGACCGATGTGGGGAAACCTGCAGTGAATTAAGGCAGCGGTGTCACAAACTGAAAACCATTAACAAGTGTTCTGTCTTGGTCATAAACAAGTTTAATCGAGATAAGTGAGAAATCTGATCCACCATTGGTTTTTCTTCTGTGTAAATGAAAACTGTGCTTTCCGTAAAGATCCTCGGCTAAGAACCAAAAGGAACCTGTATGTCAAATAAAACTATAATGGGTTTGTACCCGTGTCTGCTTTCTCATTGCCGTAAAATCATTTTCCTCAATTATAAATACACCAACTACAAGTTGTTCAACAGCACATAACAAAATCAACACTTGCCGACTAAATTTGTAGAATGACCTGCCATCATTACGAAAGAGTTTAGAGCAGATTGCTTTCTGTCTCATCGTTTTGCAGCAAAGAAAGTAAATGGAACCACCTGACTTCATGTAGCTCAAACATCTCAACTACAACAGTAAATTTACTTTTCGCATTCTGACAATTAAAATGAAAACTTTGTTCTAATTTTACACACACCAAAATGTATAATTTTAAATGGAGGGGTGATAATTATTCCGGAATAACTTAATGAGAAAGATTGTGTTTTGTCATGGTTAAAAGACTAATTTCTCTGTAAAATAAAAAAACACATTCGTTTTTTAAAGCTGAACTGTTTATTGGTGGAGTGGATATTTTGCTCATTAACATCTAAATTGCATCAAAAGCCATGATAATAGTATTTCCTCTTCAGTCAATACAGACTTTACATGAAAATATGACATTTTGTCCAACTTTGACATTTGCAAAAGATATACAAGTCACAGTACAGTACTTATAGTGCAAGATAAAGCCATGTTTGAAAAGTAATTGGGATGATACGTAGGACCTTTGTTAAAAACCAGGATTTCTGAATCAAAATGACCCCACTGGTTAAACAGAAACCCTGAGAGATCTTCAGATTTAACCCGATGCAGTTTAATTAAGTTGAGACAAAAATTACCGTTCACAACAGCTTTTTATTCTAACTGACTTGACGCCCCCCTGTTCACTTCATATTAGCCACGAAATCCTCGCCCTTCTTGATGGAACCCTTCAGCTCGGTTATGGCGTCGGCGACCAGCTTCTCTTCGAAGGCCGTCAGCTTGCCCAATCCCAGGTTCTTCTCGATGCCGTTCTTCCCCAGGAGAAGAGGCGTGGAGAAGTACTTGCACTCAGTCTCCTCTGATCGGACGAACCCACATTCCACAACGCCCTCCTTTCCGTTTATGGCGTCCAGGACGGAGAAGGTGAATCGGGCACCAGCGTAGGCCATGGAGAGGGTAGCAGAGCCAGCGCCAGCCTTGGCCTGAACCACCTCAGTGCCGGCCTCTTGGATCCTGCTGGTCAGGGCAGCCAGCTGGTCAGCAGGGAACTCCACTTTTGGTGTGCACTGGGAAATCAGGGGAATGATTGTCTTCCCAGCATGACCTCCAATGACCGGCACGTTGACACGAGCGGGGTCGAGACCTTTGAGCTCAGCCACAAACGCGTTTGCTCTGACAATGTCCAGGGTGGTGACACCAAAAACTTTGTTGGGGTTGTACACGCCATATTTCTTCATGACCTCTGATGTAATAGGTATGGTGGAATTGACCGGATTGGCGATGACGCAGATGATTGCCTCGGGGCAGTTGCGGGCGCAGGCGTCGGCCAAGGTGGCTACAATGGTGGCGTTGGTGTTGAAGAGATCGTCGCGGGTCATGCCGGGTTTTCTGGGCACACCGGCGGGAATGACTACAACTTCGCAGCCCTGCAGAGCAGCATCTAGCTGACCCGGACCCATGTGGCCGGTCACCTGGGCCCTGGTTTCGATGTGGCTGAGGTCAGCGGCCACTCCGGGGGTGTGGGCGATATCGTACAGAGAGAGTTGACTCACCAAGGGGCTGTTCTTGAGAAGCAGGGAAAGCGGCTGGCCTATGCCGCCCGACGCTCCTAGCACCGCCACCTTGGCGTTGTTTTGCGAAGAGGTGGAGAGGCTTCGAGCCAGGCTCACGGTGGGTCTCACGGCACGGACAAACATTTCGTGTGTCGCTTGTTTTCTTAGTTAAGTGTAAAATAAAGATGGATGCTGAGCCGCTCTCCTCTGTGACACCAACGTCCTCTAGTCACGAGCCAACAGGAAGTCGTACTCACTGTCATACGTAGAATATAAGCGTCGCGAGATGTTACGTCGAACTGCGTCATCGCGTATTTTTACGTCGTGGTCTTTATGTCAGCTCCTTTTTCGGAGGAAAACAAAGCCCGTTAAACATCGCAGTGTCGGCCAGCTAGCGCTTGGAATCAGTGGCGTTACACGAATTGTATCTTCGCAAAAGAACAACACAGCAACATTTGACGGTACGGTACACACGCACTGTCTCTGTCGTGAGAAAATAATTGCAGTTTTTGACGCCCTCCTAAAATAACGTTAAGCTAGCGCCGTCAGTTGAACTCCGTCTATTTGCTGGAGCGAGAATGCTGCAATCAGCTTCAGCCACAACAGGTCGCGTTGTTATGGTCGCCGTGCCAGTCGAGAAATCCCTGTGTTCGGTTTGACTTGGGACGTTGACAACAATCTGCTTGCCCTTTCGTTGCTGCTTTGGATCTCAGCTAAACTGGTTAGCTTGTAGCCTGTCATCAGTTAGTGTCACTATTTACGTTAACTCGTTAGCACTGCTAACTTCGCACAGTCCACCCATTTTCGCCAGACCTTAATAATTTAGCAAGTGAATGAATGTCTAGTAGCTAATGCCTTTTAGCGTGTGGTTAAACGTCCACCTTATTTATAATACAAGATGCCCGTTATTAATTAAGGTTTTACAAAACAAATTCTTTTCTGTGTATCTCAATGTTGTTACACTCGGGACAGCCTGAAAAACTAATAACTCTACATTTTCAATACCTGTTCTTTTCCCTGTAGGCAGTGGCAAGCTTTAGGATCCATCAACTCTCCTAATGATACATCAGTGTTGAGGCACTTCCGGTAGGTTACAATTATCAGCCTTGTTTATGTAGATGATAGTATCATTTGAATTCTCTGTTTTTGTCATCCTCGACTTGTTTGCTATTTAGAGACCGTGACCCAGCAGTTAAATAGTGCTGACATTTCAATGGCTATATCTAACTTCAGTTTATCATCTTAAGAGGCTCACTGTTCAAATAATTTGCCATTTCCCCCATTCCTCAGTACTTTCTCGGGATGGCCAGCTGTGGAGAGGTAGACCACTCTGTCAGTTCGCTTCCATCCAGTAAGAAAGGCAACAGCAGTGGTGGTGGAAGTGGGAACAGTGCCGAATCATCGTGCTCTGGCTCCAGTAACCCGTCCCCAGCCCTGCCTGTGCCGGAGTGTGCCATCTGTCTGCAGAGCTGCGTCCACCCAGTCCAACTTCCATGCCATCACGTCTTCTGTTTCCTGTGCGTCAAAGGGGCATCCTGGCAGAGCAAACGCTGCGCTCTCTGTAGACAGGAAGTACCGGATGACTTCCTGGAAAGGCCTACACTTCTCTCCCCGGAGGAGCTGAAGGCGTCGGCGGGTGGCAGGGGAGGGGCGGCCAGTGATCACGCCTGGTATTACGAGGGCCGCAACGGTTGGTGGCAGTATGACGAGCGGACCAGCCGCGAGCTGGAGGACGCTTTTTCCAAGGGCAAGAAAACCGCTGAAATGCTTATCGCTGGGTTTTTATATGTAGCTGACTTGGAGAACATGGTGCAATACAGGCGCAACGAGCATGGTCGTAGGCGCAAGATCAAAAGGGACGTTTTGGACATCCCAAAGAAGGGAGTGGCGGGACTGCGTTTGGACACGGAGGGTGTCACTGGGGCAGCAGGTCGGGAAAGCTCTGCTGATGGAGCTGATATGGTAGTAGCAGGTGCACAGCAGCAGGCTACAGGTATACCCTCTACAGTCACAGCCCCCCCAGCACCTAACAGACCTCCCACCTCACTCGGCGCTCAGCCGGGCAGCAGCAGCAGGCCCCACTGTGCAGGATATGCTCTCGCAACTGCAAATCACACCGAGGGCCCACACCTTCTCATGAGCAGGTCTGATGCTGGGGAAGGGGAGGAAGAAGACGAGGAAGAGGAGGCCTCACCCTCCAGGTCCTCCGACCCTCACACCTCTGTGGACGAGTCTGGCTCTGGAGACTGGAGCGATGATGATGAGGATGATGAGGATGAAGGCGAGGAGGGGGGAGATGGAGAGCGTGTAGAGCCCTGGGAGGATAGGCCACGGAGGCACAGACTGACTCCAGAGGACAGAACCCCTCCTGGTGCTGAGTCCGCCTCGCCTCCTCCATCCGCTAGCAGTGGAAGGTCCAGAATGCCTGATGGCCAGTGCACGGTGACTGAAGTGTGAGGTCATCATTAAGGCCACCATCAACAAGTCATTTTCCATTTCATTAATTTATTCCTCGCTGCCGTTTACTCCTGTCACGGATTGGACGTGGCTTGTTTCCAATCTGATCCATATACATATGCATAAGTGAGGGTGCTATCCGGTCAGACGGATGCCGCGTATTGTTGCGAGCCGTGACGTCTCATAGTCTTGTCGAGCAAATCATGTGAGGTCACAAACATATTGTGGTGTTCAGCTGCCATCAGTCTGTTCACCCTTTCCCAATTTGGTTGCAAGCATATCATGTCGTTTAAAAAGGTCACAGAAATGGACGTTAAACGATGAATTACTTTCCAGTCTGCTTCCTTGCCTTTCCAAGGAAGTCTCGTCTGTAAACTGATCATCCTACGTCAGTCATCACGTGACGTCCGGGGGAGAAAGCATAAATGGGGACGTCCCTCCTGAGAATGGAACCGTGTCTTAATAATGAACAGCTGAATTTGAATCATCTAGATGTTAACTCGCTCAGCTAACATAGCACACAGAAATGGGCTTGTTAGAGCTCAACTCACCCGACCACTCGTGCAGAGAATTTAACAGTTAATAGTTTCCAACCTCCACCGTACCTAACCGATGTTGTCTTACTTTGGATTGAACTGATAATGAAAGCTTACTTTCTAATGTCTGATACTTTGGAAATTGGGTTAATTTCCGAGCAGATTGTTTGAAGAAAAGCATTTAAGGTTGTTAATCCAGATAAAGAAAGGAAACATTGTGCTTTGCTTGTCAGCAATGTTGAACTCCATGTATGTGCTTCAACATAGCAACTCAGAAGCCCACAGGATGTTTTGGCTGTCCGCTGATGGTTGCTCTTTGATCTGGTTGTAATTAACCTACAGCTTCTAAAATCTGTATCGTTAACAAATCCCGTTTTAAATTAATGTGCAATATAAAAGCGCATATTAAATTTATTTGAGCCTTGCCCAGCTTTAAATAATTTGAATGTGGAGTATCTGTGTTTTCATCATTAAAGCTGCCGAGGCTGCTTGCAGCCTCATGAGTGTTCTTACTGTCGCTGACTGAGGTATTCTCAATTGGAGTGTCTCTAATGTTTTGTGATTCGTGCATGTTTGAAGTTGGCAGGATGAGGAGAGTCCATTTTTTTTTTAAATTTTTTTTAACAAATGTTATGTCTCTTATGGTTGTCAATCGGTATGTCAGAGGCAGTTGCTATTGGCCACCGTGTAGATTTTCAAGTTGTCTTTTATTTCTTTCATCATCAGTCTTTGACTTTTCATTCTAAAGAATAAAGTTTATGTATGTTTTTTTTGTTCTGCAAATTTCTGATTGTGATTTAAGAATAAATTTAATTTCATCAGCCTGAAAATTATATTTGTGCTCTTAAGTAAATTCTTTTTTGCCATGTAACAAGGTATGTGTCATGTTTTTATTTAAATATATATATTTAGTAATAAATGAGTTTAACTATCAATGGGCCAATTCTAATACAGATTTCACCCCAAATTTCCACTGCAGGCAAGGGCATTGTAACGCCGAGTTTCTTGATCACGTTAGTAACGCAGTACGCAATACAGCTACTCTTTCATTAGGAACCGCATGAACACGGGTTCATGTGCTGAACGTCGTAACGACGCCAAGTCTCTTTACCCTCACTCACCTCGTAGGTATTTTGGGATTCTACTCAGGAAGCTTGACCTCTGTGAGGGGAACGGGGGGGGTAAAGGCCCGGCATCCCCCGGGGAACCGTCCCGCTCTCCACATTTCAGTTTGTGCAGCTTTGTGCGTCTGCAATGTCTCACTAACAGAGTGGCCACATTTTAAGTGCGAAATGGAAAAATGAGCTGCAAATTGTTGCCAAGCCATACAAGGAAAACGCTGTATGTACATTATTTGATCCCTGTGTCTCCGCATCTTTTCACAAGAGATCACACACACACACACACAACTGAAAACCAGGCAAATAATCCCTTTTACCTACAGCACCAATCTCCCGGTAGGACGGAGAGAAAGAGAGTGCAGATGGCCAAAGACACACAAACATAAACTGAAGAGGAAAGAAGTGCAGCAGAATTATTCATTGGTATGATGTCACATGAAGCACCAAAACTAGATAGCTCACAGCCATTTATGTCACAAAGATAGATCAGAGGCAATGCCCAATCTGCTTTATTGAAATGAAGACGAAACCTTTCATCATGTATCTCTACATTCCCAGAGTCCACATTCAGCATTCAGCTTTTGACATGAGAGCACTGCAACGCTTCAGCACATCGCAGAGCTCACGGCGGTCGATGTAAAATAAGAGAGTCAGTCGCTCCGTAACCAAAGTCTGACCGGAGACGCTGTTCTCCGCTCACCTGTGTTTGGACCTGCTAGCCAGCGCCTGCAGGTTAGCCTGGCCGCCCCACACCGTCCCAAACACGTCCTTCTCTGTCCTCAGGGCCTCTGACAGTGGCAGCTCTCTGCCCGACGACACCACCTTCTTCACCGCCCGGATCACCGGGGGCGCTCCGTCCGTGTAGCGAGCGAGCCACGTCTCGGCCTGCCGCAGGGCGACCGCTGCCGGGGGGGCCTCCACGACTCCGTCCGCCAGTCCAATCCGCAGGCCGTGTTCGGAATCTACCTTCAGCGCGCCGCCGAGCAGCTTCAGGGCGTCCCGGCTTCCGACCATGCGGGTCAGTCGAGCGGCGCCGCCCCAGCCCGGGACCAGGCCCATGTGTTTGTGGACGAACTGGATCACACTGCCGGAGGCCATTAACCTACGAGGCAGAGAGGATAAACGTCGGATGAAAAGGTGACGGCGTGAAAGAGACCCTCGTTGGTGTCGTCTCGTGTACCTGAAGTCACAGGCGGTGGCGAGTTCTGCTCCTCCTCCCAGCGCTCTGCCCTCCACCAACGCGACGGAGATCAGAGGCAACCTGCACTGACGAGACTGTTCCTTCAGCACATTTCACAGCAGCTGGACGCGAACTGCTTTAATCGCTGCGGATTTAGTTGCGAGGAAAACGAGAGCCCCATACCTGAGTAGTCTCGTGAGAACATTCTGCATGAACATACACATCTTCATCCCATCCTACGAGGAACGAGCAGAGGGAATGCGATGATGGTTGTGTACGGTTTGGCCTTATTGAAAACAGCAAAGTGGGACCGGAATATGTCCCGACCTGAACAAAGCCACGAAGCTTCTGACTACAAAGCAGCCGGGATACGAGGGCGAAAACAAAGTGGTTTCAGCCTGATTACCATCTTAATGGGGCTCCTTTTACCACTGACCAAAAAGTATTCAAAGACAAGTAGTTCTAATGGCATCTAAGAGTACAAATGGTAATAAGCTTAACCTTAATCCGTGCCGCGACCTACGAGGAGGTCTGTGTGTTTGAGACGCCCCGTTTTAAAGAATGTCTCGTCGGCGCTACCTGTGGGTTGGATATCGCTCTGACCGCAGTGAGGTCGGACCCGGAGCAAAAAGTCCCGTCAGCGCCCCGAACAATGACGCCTTTCCCGTCCATCCAGCTCTCCAGCTGGCTCACCCGCTCCTCTAATTCCACCATCATACTGCCTGGGGAGAAAAAAGAACAACAACTGACTGTCCGGTGTTCAGGTTTGTGAATGTGTGGGAACAGTTTCATACCATCGGTGCACTAATCAATCTGGAAGTGCACCGTCTGCTTACCGGAGAAGGCATTCATGCGGGAGGGGTAGTTGATGGTGAGCACGGCGATGCCGGACTCCTGTCGGAGCAGGTCAACGGAGCCTCCGGGAAAGGCCTGCAGCTTCTGCGTGATCTCCTCCTGGTGGAAGCCGTGGACGCTGGAGTACACACAACCGCTGCTTGGTCTCTGCAGCAGCCTTTAGAAAGTGCATTGAAATCTAAATCACTCACGGCTAACCAATGTACAGATCTAGCCCATGGTAACACATGGTCATAGACACACGGGAGCTGGAACTGCTGCAATAATATACATAATATGGTACGTTGTTTTGACCCCATAAATGCCCTCTGTCTTTCCCTTGTACTGGAGAGAAATGCTCACTGCCTCTTGGTGTTTAAGACTTGACCGTGTGTGGGATTTGTGATCGAATGATGAACGTTCAACCGGGTAGACTAGATGTTCTGGTGTGAGTGACTGTATTCACTGTCCCGAGGTGGCATTGGGTCGCAGACATGATGGACTCAGTTACCTGGCCCAGGCTGCACAGCTGCTCCTCAGGAGCCGCGGCCTCAGTGCGCACACGACCATCCTGCAGCAGCATGGAGACGGACTGATGTAAAAAATACTCACTTTCCACACACACATTGCACTCTATGCAAAAATGGGAGGTGGGCAAACAACGTTTGAGGACCGGGATCATTGCCGACATACTCTGCTCGCGGACTAAAAGCAGCAGCTAATTTTTTGTTTTTTTGTTTTAGCGTCTCTTACATTTAAATCAACAGATCCACATTAATACCTACGATCTTTGCCAGAATACATTAATACGTTAATATTTTAGCAACAGAAGTGCGAGCACCAACCTTGCTTAATGACAGTCGTGTAGTGTTACGCTGAAATCCGTCCGTCCGGAAACCGGAGCTCTTCGGATCTGGACAAAGGCAACGCATCGATGTAGTTGCTCATCTCTACCACAGGGGGGCAGAGCAATACCGTCACGCAGCAAATGTGATATGGGATTCGTTGTGTTCTACCCATTCTTGCGTTAATAAAAAAGATGTATCCACTAGTTAAGTAATTATGGGCAATTGTGTCGCGTACATTTTACCAAAAGCTGTGTTCTATGAACCACGTCGTGGCCAATCATTGGCCAAGGGACCCTCTTGGAGAGATCTGCACTTTGTCCGTCACAGGTTTGTAAACACAGAAGACTGAATAAATGTCTATATAGACATGTCCTTATTCAGCAGTATTGAATATACCACAGAGTTATAATCCAGCAGGCCGCTCACAGTAACACTAACACAGCTTATTGCCAACTGAAGTTTTCCTTCTGCATATGTGTGAAGGTAGAACAGAAGGATGTCTTATTCAACTCCTAGAAATATGTAATGTTGTTGGAGGGACCACCACCCTTAAGGAAGGGAAACAAAAAGTGTGAATTGCTCTGGGATCACATTTCAGCTACTGTGCAAACACAGACAGCACTAAACTGCCACAGTTGCAGCCATGGTATTGAAATAAAAGTGTCTTTGTAATTACTAAAGTTTGTGACGATTTGTACAATTATATGAGACCGGTGAAGGTGATACATTCGATGAGTGTGATGTCCAGTGTGTGACAGTAAGAAATGAGAACATTCAGACAGTGAGGCCAGCAGCTGTAAACTAAGAGCAGAGAGCGGAAACTGTAAAGACCAAGAGATGTGCAGGAAAAGGAAGGCTAATGTGCCAGATCAGTGGGATGTCGAGACACTTCCTGTCCTGTGGTCGGAAGATGAATGTAATTGGTTCCACAATATATATATATATATATATATATATATATATATATATATATATATATATATATATATATATATATATATATATATATATATATATATATATATATATATATATATGGATATATATGGATATATATATATATATGTATATATGTATTAATTGATGTAATTGGTTCTACAATATATATATATATATATATATATATATATATATATATATGTATATATGTATTATATATATATATATATATATATATATATATATATATATATATATATATATTGTAGAACCAATTACATTCATGACTGTACCACACACACTAAAGGACATGCTTTTCTGCGCCTGAGACTTCAGTAAGCTCAAAGTACTTCTCTGTTCTATTTTAAAGTGGGGAAGGAATTCGGAAAAGGTCGGTGAGAATCATCCTGGGCCGGCATTCCAAACACGCCGACTCCCCGTCCTGCTTTGAACAGCACTTTGAGCCACCTCAGCTAGCCCGTACCCTGTCCCTAAATATCACTCTGAGAAGTGCAGCTCCTGGAAGACACGGCGGCTCAGCGGTATTTGCATACATAGTAGTCCATATGTTGCTCACGAGTAAGTGTTTGATGTTTCCTGTCCAGACTGTTTATACATTTGTTTATGAATGTTGATTCCCAAACCATTGTCTCTGTGTGCCGGTGTACTTCCATTCACCCCCTGCTTTGATTACCGGCAGCCCTGCTCCTTTACGATCTGTCCGGATATCAGTGATGCAGCCGCAGACTCCGGCACATAATGGAGGCCTGTCTGAAATTACAAACTGACTAATGGTCAGAGCAAGAGAGAGAGACACAGAGCATGTGGCCTCTAAAGTGATACATGCAGATGCGCTGCAGTCAGCATGGCCCTCCACCAACTTGCCAAGATAAGAAAACACACACACACACATACATGAGCAGCAGTAAGGATCTATTTCAGGGAAGAACGGATGGCAGGTTGGCAGGTGCCAGACTCTCAGGGGCCTGGATGTTTCCCTTGAGGAGTGGAAGGAGGTTAGGGGAGCTGCAGGGCAGAGAGCCAGGCCACACAGGAGGGTCGACAGACACTTTTCCAACAACAGCAACAGGGATGTTTCTGTAGCAGCTTGCATTGCATAACTATCGCACCGCAAAATGCAACAATTTCCATTAAGAGGTATTTAGTTAAACCCTAGTAAAACCCTTCTTAAGTACTCTAATATATGATCCTGTTTGGCCGTCAAACGTAGTAATGAGCTTCTCTGGAGGCTAGTCAACTTTACAGTTATACTGTTTGTTGTGAAAAGGGACAAGACTGGGTATTTTGTTGGGGAACCTGCGTTCATAGATTGTTGTATGATTTTTTTTCCTTAAGTTTTAAGCCACATTAGAGTACAAACCGTTATATAATGATTTCAGCATCTGGAGACCTGCAGACTCGAGCAAAGGCCAGCACTGGGAATCCACGCCTGCCCCGTCTTGATACCGGAAAACAGTGAGAAGCATCAGGGAAGGATGACAATATTTATATTTATATCAGCGGCTGGCTAGGATTACTGGCCCCATAACATTGTTGCACCTGTTATTTCAGTCAGCCTGTGGCGCCAGGTTTCAGGGTGAGGGGTTAGGTGTCCGTCCCTGTCGGTGTAAGGATGTGTGTGAGACAGTCGCCTGTGTAAGAGGATGTGCATGTGTGTAGTGCAAAAACAGTGGAGTAGAAGTCTGCAATAATACAGGTGTTTTCATCTTATAGACAGAAACACAAATACACCACGTGACGCAAACAAAATCACACTCTCAGAAAAAAGGAATGCACAATCTTTTATGGAGGAACAGCCGCGCCGTAAAAGTGATAGGCGGCCCCTCTGCTTGCGTCACGCCGCTCTGCAGCCATCACTCAAAGGCAGCGGTCCCAGCGTCGCCACGGACGTCAGCCAATAAGATGGAAGGAGCCAGAAAGCCGTCTGGTCACGGAGGACTCAGGGCTTATTCAATCATTGATCATTTTGGGGGTTGAAGAGCAGTGTCTCGAGGGTTATTTAACTTCTTACATACTACTTTATAATGTCCTTTTTAAAAATGTGATTCAGTTCAGCGTCATGAATGGGTCTAAGCCGTGTCAAATCTGCAGCATGCTGACATGTGGTGTGAAAACAGGAGGTCCTGGAAGTCCTTATGTTTATTACCCAAAAAGAACAGAAAAGGCATCACCTTTATCATATGATTCACCACTTTGGCCCAAACAATTGACCATTCTACTCAGCTGAGTAATGTCCTGCTATGTGACCATTCAGAATTAGTAAAAGTAGAAAAAGGCCTTTTAATGTGTTATTCATAAGCATTGTTATTTATAGTTAGCACAAGAGCAGGCTCTCGTGAAGAGTGTTAGAGCAATGGGCGGGCCAGCAAAAGTAAATGCTGTTACAAACAATGCATTTCATTATAGAATCAGCAAAATGCATAAAAAGAAACCAGCCTTTGGTACAAAGTTATAAAAAATAATGAAAAATGCAAAGCCAGTCATACAGTCAATGTTAAGCCAAGTGTTTTAGTCACAGGTGCGCTACAGTCCAGACCGAGTGAAGCTGCTCCACCGCCTTTATCCATGAATCCACAGTGCTGAATATTGTGTCTGCAACATGACAGTTTGTGCAAAAGGGCCAGAAAACACGTTGGGAGCAATATAGAAGTCCATATCACTCCGGATGTATTTTTGTCTGGAAGATTTTGGATTATTTCAATAAGACCAAGTGTCACTTCAAAAAAGGTGTAAATACAGTACAACAAAAGTAGTAGTGGCAGTTCTGTTGGTGGATGTGCGAGGCTACGCTAGTCAAGGCGCTAGAATCCAGAGCGGAGCGTCGAACATCAGATGACGTCGTTTTCAATGTCGTCTGAGGCTGCGCGCGACGCCTGGTTCTTCAGGCAGGTTCACCAGGTCCTTTTCTCCCATCTTTGGTCGGAAAAGGATCTGAAGGCCGGATGCCACATACATTCTAAAAAGGTAAGTGGGTGAACTCGCAATGAAAGCACTTCTGAGTCTGCAGGAGTGGAGAAGCAGTCTGGGTGAGGTATGTACAGTAACGCTCAGTGTTCCAAGGCTAGCACTGAGGGCTTCTCCTTGGTTGAACAACATGGTGAGGTGGAGGTCAAATAATCACGGTTTTGATGTGAAAGGCGTGCGAGTAGGTAAAAGGGGATCTGTGTTTCCGCAGGGTGGAGGATGAAGGCACGGCTGGAGGGTTAGTGGGAGAGGAGGAGGTGCAGGAGGACGAGGTGGGGGAGCGCGTGGCCCATCGGGTGGGGAGGCGGCGGTTGGCTGGACGGGCAGGCCGGGAGAAGTTCTTCTGAGCCGAGGAGGAGACGGATGCCACATGGTTCGTCTGTGGAGAAACAAATGAATTACCATTTAGGATTATCACACCGTTCCATCCACATTTAAATTCACACACTCAAGATACGTTACATTTTGTCACGTGTTCCATCGGAAGTCTTCTTGACCCTGGAGGAAACAACAGGAACACGCTCATGTGAAAGGTGACGTAAGTAGATCCTATTCTTTTTATTCAAGAGAAAAGCATCTGTAGTGGAACAGCTTAGTTGTGCATTGGTTCTGCTGCCGTTTACTGGATTTACATAATCTTCAGAATTCTCTTTTCAACTGATAAGGTTGAACTAAACTAAAGCAGAACCTTTTAATTGCATTGTTTTTATGAAGTCGACCGGCTCGATAATTTCTCTCTTGCTTCTCTAGCTTTTGCATGACTTTAAAGCAGCGTGATTACTTCAAGCGAAGGTATTCAGTCGGCTGGCTTCTTGCAGATGCTTCTATGATTACTACAAGGGCCAGAAAAACTCTCCCACCACATGGAAGGACTGGAAGATGAAAGACGACCATGCTGTTGAGGGTGATAAATCTCCTGCCAAGTCCTTTATATGCCACACTGCCAGGTTTTGTTAGGAGCCTTGAAGCAAGAGAATGGCCCAGATGCCCAGTTTATAATGGAGGCTGTGGCCTGCTCCGGTCTCTTAGCACGCACCAGAAATAAACAACATTCCCACCGGAGCTGTCCTCAGTCAAGGGCAATCGCTTTGTGTTCCAGAAGGAAATGAAACAACTGGCCATTTAAAAAATACATTGACCTAAAAAACTACATTAACATATTTTATTACAAGCCCTCTAAATGTTAACACCTGTACAGTGGGTAGCACAAACGCTGAGGGGCACGGCGGGTGCTTCCGTGTGAAAGCGTGTATTCAGACTTTCCCCACCTGCACTGTTAGCTGGACCTCTTTCACCCCGGTGGCGCTGTGGCGGCTGAGCTGCGCATGTGTGCTGTGCTTCCGCGAGGCGTTGGAAGTCTGTGCACATCTCAGAGTGGGAGCAAAGGCCGGCGGGTCAATGCCCGGCACGTGCCGCCCCGTCACGTTCCCCTCCTGCCCACCACTGCCGCCAGGACTAGAACCCATCTCGTTGGGAAGGCTTTGGTTCTGGAGAGCCCGGGCTGCACTCTCGTAATTCTTCAGGATCCTCTCCACTGCACCGTAGTTGGATCTGGAGCCCTCGGGCCGCGGGTACGCAGCCAGCGTGAGCGCCTTCCAGGGGTGTTCATTCGCCATTCGAGGCCCAGGTCTGGCACCGTCTGACTGGGAAGGAAACACGGACTCATGCCTGAGCTGCGCCTGCTGTCTTTGTTTGTCCTCAGCAGACGGCCGCTGGTGAGGGACGCCGGCTCTGGCCGACGGAGACGTGCTCGATAGGTCCTCATCCGTCCGCCTCTGACGGGGCCGCGTGTCTGCCGGCGAGGCGGGCTCAGAAAACGGAGCTTCCGTGGCCGCCGTGTGTTGTGCTTTCCTGGAAGTACTGCCTGCTGGTTGAACTTTGTGCTTGACCTCACAATGGCGCGTGGTCTCGTTGAGTCCAAGCGGTTGCTGCCCAGACGGAAGGTCAGAACGGATTCCTTGCTTCGTTCCGGCTTCTCGACCTTCAGCTCCACATCTCATGCGTCTTGATTGGAGCTCAGGGCTCTGAATTGTTGAATTTGAGGCGGGAAGAGGAGATAATGTGATGTCAGGATGCACACCCATAACTGTGGTGGTGACTTCATCAGTGTGAAGTGGCCTAAATGTTGTCTCCCTGGGAGGTAACGTCTCATGCGTTACTGTACAAGTGTCTTGTTTCTCCAGGCCGTGGCCCATCTCGCACTGAAACAAAGTTCTGTTGAATTCAGCCGTTTTTTCTTCCAGCGTTATGTTTCTTCTGGAGCCAGCAGGTGGTATTTCAAGAGAGGACAAGAGCAAATCTAAAGGTAATTCTTTGACAACCTGAGGTATTTGTAGCTGTGGGCTTTTTCTGCTCCCAAGACCAGGGCAGTAATCTGAGCGCAAGCCTTTGCCAGCAGTCGTAATGTTGACTTCAGAGAAGCTTTTCTGGACAGTCCCATACGTCGACAGCTTACTGCTTGTGAACTTGCTTGCATCACAGGACCAGCGATTGTGACAACAGCTCCTATTAACACATTCGGAGTTAGCAGATACAGCGCACGAAGCTAAAACACTGTCCATCAAAACCTTTCCTTCATTTTCGTGTAGCATGGCCTCAAATTTCCTGACAATAGATGGGCTGCTACCCATTTTGTCGACTAGGACACAGGGGCTGTGACACTTCCTCACTGTCGTGACGGGTGATTCTGGGATGTAAAGTTCCTTGTCTGGATAAATGGAGGAGCTCAGATTGCAGGAGGAGGAGCGAGGAGGGATGGGCGGACACTCTGAGACGAATCCAGGGCTTGTCTTCGTTTCTCTTCGGCTCGCTGGATCTGCAGCGGATTTGATCGGCTCTCTATCTGCCCTCCAGGTGTTTTCTGGTGACAAGGTGATCCAGTGTTCCCTCTCCAAGGCCCGAAGGTCATCGTAAATCTGACTCAGGTCGCAAGCAGCATCAGTGACCTCCAGTCGGGCTTTGTCACGGCCAAACAACATCTCTCTCTCCTCAGATAGGTAGGGGGCTTCGGTTTGATACCTGAAAAGAATGAAACAGTGAATTGCACGCACCCTTATTGAAAAAGACATAGCAGCAACAGGGATGTATCATAGTTCCATATTGGCGCCAGGAATTCAATATAATAAAGGGGATTTATTACCTCTTATCTACACTCTTCTTTTTGATCTCATCCTGGTAGCTGCAAAGCTCCTCACTAACACGGGCGATCTCCTTCAGAGCCTGAGACACAAAGACGGGGAGCCAGAGACACAATGAGACATATTGTATTGTTGAAAAAAACTACACAAATAAAACTAATAATTAGATTTAGGATGTGGTAGATTGGGAAGATTTCTCTTCAAAAGAAACCAAGGAATGACAAAGAGGACTATGCAGAAGATGGTTCAGGAACAAGTATGTGACCTCAGAGCAAAAAGCAAAGAGGAGGCAAGAAATAACAACAACACCGATGTGTCTCTGCTGCGTGTACATAATGTGTTCTTAATAAATGCTTTGAATCACTCACAGCATTGAGGGCAGTAGTGTTCTTCTTGTCGCTGCCTTCATGAAGAACATGGATATCGTTTTGTTCACAGTTGGAGACATTTCTCTGCGGCACCACACATCCAGGCGCTCCATGAAACACACCGGGCAGCTCGAACGTGTCCGCGGCCTCCTTGCCATCGGGGGCGGAGTCTCGCTGCCAAGCGCCTCTGGGGCTCGACTCCTTCGCCCGCTCGAGCTTTGAATGGTCTTCCTGAATGGTCGGACCCCCGACATCACATCCACGGAGGCGGTCCGCATGGAAGAAGCTGGAGCGGTGACCCTCTCTACCAATGAAATCACTGCCGCCGATGTCTCCGTTGGCACCACAACCCGGGAAAGGTGGATGTCCCATGGGTTGTGACTGACTGCTGCCGCTGCTGCTGGGCGGCTCGCTGTCACTGAGCAGACTGGAGCCGGTGCTGGTCGAGCGTACGCTCAGCCTGCGTACGTCCTCGTTGTCGCTTTGCCTCTCACTGCCCTGCACGTCTCGCTTGGTTCTCACGTCACAGTACAGCTACGATAGGGAGGGGAAGAATAGAGGTCACCATTGTTTCAGCTACACCACATTATTCCTATGTGCATTGCCACTTTTGTCATTAAAATGCATCCTTTAAGGAGATTAAGTTCAACACGTATTTTAGAAAATATTGAGCATACTAAAAAAGAAACATTTAAAGGAATTCTTTCAAATTAAATAGGATAACCTCTGGCCTCCTCCAGTGGGATCCCAAAATAGTAACAACTTCATGTTGACTGGGCTCCCTACCATCACGCAACGTATAGATGGGATTACTGCCTGCTTTAATCCTCTGCTGCTTTCCTCTCTCATTTTCCGGTCTCGAACAGGCAAATGAGAGCCACATGTTCTTTTCACGGCAACTGGTTCCAGTGTTTTCGCATTCTGTCCAGCTGCTTTTGTACGGCGTCCCTTATTCAAAACACAAATCTATACTCCTCTAGGCGTGGGATATTTGGACTCTGGCCTCTTACCTACACCATCTCATTCCTAACCTTTACCTGTCTCTTGAGCCTTTCATTTGCTCCAAACGACTACACTTTATTTCCCAATTAATCTCATCCAACAATCCCATTTGAACTCAACAAACTTATTAAAAAAAAAGAAGAAAAAAACGTCTTAATACTTTAATCAATGGATTGTGTGTTTGGTTTATCACATAATGGAAATCTCAAGGTTAAGACTGACTTGCTTGCTTGGCAAAACATCAAAGAAATCCAAGAAATAGAAATCCAGTTACTTTCTTTGCCAGTTTCTCTGTCTACCCCGGGTCATGGCTTGCTCAATCTCCGTCTCTATCTATCTGTACAGGGCTACCAGTGAAAAGTCCTCCTTCCACTCTTTCCTTTCCTCAGACTCTGCAGCTGCACTGATTGGGGATATTGTTTTGACAGTGTTGATGTTGAACAGGATGTGGAGGAGGGAAGTGTTACACACTGTGAGCTGCTCCCTGCATAGGAAGCCATATCTCATAAGAAACAGAGAGACGTCTCATGAGTTTGGAAATGGCATGACATACTTCAGTGTTCCTTTTTATCCAGCCGTTCCTTACTTTTACCTTATATCCAACTATATAATGAAAACCAAGACAAAACGTAGAAATACTATCCTGCAGACACAATCAGTGCACCTCACCTCCTCTATTTTCCTCTGCATATCCTTCAGCTGGCACTCCCATTCCCTCCTCTCCACGTCAAATCTGTCCAGCAGCTCTGCTTTCTCCCTCGACCAGTCCCGCTCGTTGTGCTCGACGCGGCAGCGCAGGTCCATGGCCGCGGAGTGTGTGTCCGCCAGGAGCCTCCGCTGCTCTTCTCTCTCGCGGCGGAGTGTTGCAGTCTCGCCGTGCTGCCTTGGGCCGCTCTGTGACACCGCGGAGCCAGGACCTGCTGCCGAGTGCATCCACCCGGCACCCTCTCTAGTCTCCAACTGAGGAGAAGCAGCACACAGACAGGGAGCGGAGGGCGCAGGGGAGGGGAGAAAGGAAATAAGCAGGGAGGGGGAAAGAGTGGGAGAGACAGGGGAGAAAACAGTCAGTGGTTTTTACAGTTGGAGAAAAGGAAGACTTGAGCCAAAGGAAGAGACCAGCATGGCAGGGGAGAAAGACTTTTTTTTTTGGTGGGATTTAAAGAATGCAGGAGTGGCAGGAATAGAAGGTGGAGGAAGTCGGGGGATAATGCACCGTCGGGACGAGGGCGAGTGGGTTGAGAGGATGGAAGAGGGAGAAAGAGAGAGAGCATTGGCAGATGGAAATATCCTGTAGGAACTCCAGCAAGTGGGCTCATGGGTTCAGGGTTCAGGTCTCTTTCCTACGGTTCTTCCCTGACGCAGGATGCAGTGCACAGCTAAATTCTCCATGTCTCCAAAGTATGCACGTGGCCTCAGTGGAACAATACTGTGGTGTCATAATTCTCAGAGATATAAAGAGAACCCCTTATTCATTTCAACACAAGACATCATTTCATCAAGTTCAAGTGGAATTCTCTGTTTTAATGAGAATATGATTTAATGCCTCCATTTTCAAGAGAAATGCCCTGGGCATTTTCACTTGAAAATGTTACCGTGTCACAGCTAAAACCAACAGCTCAAATACTTAAAAACCGGCTGAATTCAAAAACCGGCGGTCTGATTTGTGCCTTTAGACAAAATCTGAAAAAATCTGAAATGTCCTACCAAACATAGTATGAAGTTATCTGATTTAGAGGTTTTCCTCTTTAAGTATTGAAGAATAACGCTGTGTTCAAAACATCCATCCAGGCTTTCTTTGGTGAATATGTGCATTTTTGTTGCTCGTAAAAAAAAAAGTGGGCTTTGGAACTGGATGAAGCCCAAGACTACGCCTTTGCGTGATCAGTGTGTGTGTGTGTGTGTGAAGAGAGGGAGAGAATCCACACGAGCATGCCTGAGTGTGTTATTTTAGTGTTCAGACACAGACAGCGACCAAAGCCGCCTTACAAGCCGGGGTCATGTTGCTATTTCTGCCTGTGGTCCCCGGTCATGAAATGATGGGAGAAAAACATGTCACCCTTTTTTCTCTGCCTCTGGCTTTTCTGACATCGACAGACGGGTGCTGATGGGTAATGTCCACCGTCTATTCAAACATCCAAATGTAAACCAAATAGTGAAAGTGTATCAATAAAAGCACTAAACGGTCGTCTTAAAAAAGAAACCCTGGATGAACAAACCCGCACCTCCTCATACTGCTGAAACACCCTGAACGTCACTGCATGGAAGAGCGGATATAAAGGTAACGGTGTCGCCACGGTGACCCACTATAAATAGAGGACACACTGCCTCGTACAATGTCCCATTCCGAGGGGAGGTGGGGAGAAGAGGTAAGAGGAGGAGGGGGAGTTGGCTGCTAAGGCAGAGTGAGACGTCTCTAGCTGCCGGCGTGCAGGGAAATATATTACGAAATATCTGGCGCAAGACCACTGCTTTGGATGCTAACTTGGTATTTGGCGGTTAAAGTGCCCAAAAAGGATGTGGAAACGACAAACAATAGTTACAGTCACAGCCTACTGTGGAGGAAATGTGCATAATTAAAACCTGAAGAAAAGAACAAGCGTGCATTTGCTTATAAGCTACAACTGCGCCAATGCTTAATTTCACTATTATTTCAAATGTATAATTAGAAGAAGTTTGGGTAAATTACAATATCAGCCAGACCAAATTCAAGCTTAAGTTTCTTCACCAATAAAATGACAAACAAAATATGGAGCAATCGCGTAGAACTTCCATGGATTCAGGAAGACTTTCACAGATTAGGACACCGTCACCATGACAACGTGCAGATGTCCATTTTACTAACTGCATCATTTAAAGCAGCGATCCCCAAACTACGGCCCGCAGGGTGACTTCTACCGCCCGCCCACCGCTAGCACCCCCCCCCCCCCCCCCCCTATAGTGCCCCATCGGGGGTAAAAGCTTAAGTTAAGTGAAAGTAACAGAACAGTTAGGTAAAGTTTGTAATTTGGTCATTGGATGTCTTAGCTGTGAATTGATTCAGAAAAATGTAACCTGAGGAGCAAAACCAGATTAGCAATTGGTAAACACGTACAAAAAAACTATAAACTGTGGCAGGATGTGGCATCAAGACAAAACCACTTTTACAAGCGCGCTGACTCTGCCCAGCGTGGCTCAACTCCAAGACGCGTTTCCTTCGGCCTGTTTGTGCGATGAATATAGATGTAAAACGTACTGCGTCACGTGCATTTTACTAATGTAAAGAAACAAAACATCCATCAGTGTCAAAGCTCTCTGAAGCGGCAACTCAACAGCCTCAAATATACAGTCCCTACATGATCATCTTGATATAAGCATCTGTGTGTGTGTGTGCGTGTGTGTGTGTGTGTGTGTGTGTGTGTGTGTGTGTGTGTGTGGCATCGTGGCATACCCTCCTGCACTGGATTGAGCCGCTTTCTCCCACAGATACAATGGGCTTTGCAAAAGCAAAACAGAACAGTAAAAGTTGGCGTTTATAAGGCTCTCAGTCAACCGCACCGTGAGAAGGCCCGAAGCCAGCAGGACAAAGAGAAGCGCTGAACATTAACCTTGTGCCATCTACTCACACAGAAGGAACGACATCATGGCGGCTGAACCATCTGTGCTGGGAAAACCATTTTACTACGTTGCATTCCAGTGTCATCATGTCAGCAGTGCTCTCGTCCAGCTTTTCCAAAGGATCACTGCGCCACCCTGCTGACTTCCAGCACCACATGTCTGCGCTTCATGGCTAAAACCAGAGAATTAAAGACATTTCATGTGGCTCCTGAAGAAGATTAGATTGCCCTGTTTACCGGTTCAATGCGTGGTCAAATCTTCAATAGGAATCATACTGCTTCATATGGCAGATAAAGGTAACGGCGTCACAACATCACAGGAAACTAGACATGTGGCGAGTGATGAGACACAAAGACACTCGGCACACAGATAAATCAAACTTTGGGTAAAATAAGCTAAAAGCCACATTGCTTTGGAGACTGTTTGGTCCTTCAAGTTGACACAGCATGGCACGGGAATGCAAAGTCATTGTTTAAGGAGACAATAGACAGTAGCTTTCCGAGGCAACACAAGGTTATATTGTCTACTTAAGAGTTAGTTCTGAAAAAGACACTTGGGTGTCTGTGTCTGGCTTAGCAAGGATAGTGTTTGTCTCCTCACTGCAAATTGTTTCTCTAAACTGAAGCCCGAGTTGAATGGATGTCAGGGAACTTGTATTCCTGTGATTGATGGGATGTGGGGTGCTACAGGTTAGTGTCCTGTGGGGCACGTTTTTATATGAATATATTTGATTTACTGTACGTATGTTGTAAGCTTTATTTTAACACGCTTTCATGCTGAACAATTTATTTGGAAGAGACGCGTATCTCTGGCAAAAAAACATATTCAAAGTTGTGTTTGTGTGATCTTTGGTGGAGTTTTACATACCATCGTCAATGTGGTTGGCAAACATGACAATCCCAATTTACATTAACCTTGAGGCCCGATATGAACACACATACATAAAAAAAACACACAAACACAACGACCAACATAGATGCCAATTTTAACAAAGCATTCTTTGTCTGCAGGGATCTGTCACTGTCCCAACAACTTTTAGATCTGCACACACACCAGACATGCACAGCAATGCGTACAATGCTCTAGAATACACAAACACAAAAGAGTATTTGTTTTGCACAGTATTGCACTCAAAAATAATAGTCATCATCCCTGAGTTACCTGAGCAATCCTGCATTTGAGCTCTGCCTTCTCCAGGTCCCAGGCACATCTGTCTCTGGTGTACTGCAGCTGGAGCTCGCTCCTCTTCTCCTCCTCTTTCTTCACCTCCACCTGGACTTCCTCCAAAACAGTCTTCAGTTCCAGCAGAATCCTCCTCTTCTCTCCTCCCTACGCGGAAACACAGTTTGCAGCAATTCTGTCAACCAAATGAACTGACATACTTTTAGTAAGTGAAGTAGATAACAAACAAGAGCTGAGAAGAACATTAAAACAATGGTGTTTCATTATATCACGTTTTACATTTGAAGCTCTGATGAATATTTTGAGAGAGTAAGAAATCACATTGCAACAATGCTTCAGAGAAAAATGTATCTGCATCACAAACGCACTAGGAATACGGGAGTATATTTAGATTTCAATGGGGTAATAAATATCTCCAATCACTTGTATGTCAGCTACTTCTCTCAACAAAGACTCCTTCTCCCGCATCCATCCTTCCTTATCCTGAACGTGTCGCTTTTTCAAATCCTCAAATTTCTTTTTCAGCCGTGTTTGTGGTGTTTGCTGCTGCTGCTGCTGCTGCTGCTGCTGCTGCTGCTGCTGCTGATGGAGTTCAGCACCAGGCCACATTTGTCCCTTGAGGATCTCAAGCGGTGTCCCCGCTCCACCTTCTGCTCCACCCAACTGAGACTCGTAGATGTGACTGAAGACGGTGGGCGGAGAGGAGATCCTCCTCGAGGGGCTGCGACTCTTCCGCCTGCCTCTATCCGGCCTATCCATCCTGGAGCACGGCACGAACTCCCATCCCTGGGACGGGACGTAGCCCCCGCCAGCTCCGCCCCCGCCGGGCAGACCCGGCCCGTTCAGAAACGCACTCCACATTTTTCCAGCGCATTGAAATGAAACGTTAAAAGAAAACAACTAAATTGCGCGTGGTGAAATCACGTGGGATCCAGCTGCGCGTACATTGGCCATTTGTTGTGTTATCCAAACCCGGCCGAATCTCCCGTCTGCCGCACAGCAGCAGCAGCGCGCCTCACACATGCGACGCGGCTGGACCTCCTGGTCCTGTCCATGTCCTCCCAGAGGACCGGTCAAGGCGTCATATTCTCGTGTCAAAAAGTCCCCACGGCGTCGTTTGTAAACGTCCCTCACCAAGACGTCCTAGCGCTCTTTTCCCCCCTTTCACATTTCCCAAATCGTAGCTAGGACACCTTTGCGCGAGCTGCGGGCCACTAGTCCACAGTGACCGCGCGCTCCGACGCGAGTGCGAGGAAGTTCCCAAAAATATCACGGCGCGCGCTAATGTAAGAGCAGCGGAGTATTTTTACTCGCTGTAACCAAGCTTTGCGACAGCCAGCGAGCTGGAAGGAGCGGCCCGCCGGGAGCCCATGGGCATGCATCAACACCGGATTGCTCCAATTACGTAGCAGCGTACCACCTTGCGCTGTATCCATGGCAACAAAACCTTCACCTCGTAATAGATTTGTTGACAGTGAAAACACATCGTATTTGATTTGAACAGGTGGAATTTCTACACAACACTGGACCGCTATTTCCGGTAGAACTCTTAACGTACGTGCCGATTGGATGAAGAGCCTTACGTCGTCCACTAGAATGGAATTCCTGATGTAGTAAATGATGTGCTTACGAAAAAGCCATGAGAGCCTAGATTTAGAATGCAGTGAAACAACTGGGGAGTTTACAACCTTGTGCTCAAATGATGCCCCTCCTACGTGCAGTCAAACATTGTACTGTTGGGCTGGGAGTGGCCGCCTCCGTCCTGTTGCTCAGGTCCAGGTCCGCTAGTTAAATACATTTTTTTCTGATTTGATGTTAAGGAAAAGACTTGGAGAGACTTGACAGTGTGAGCGACTGTCAATGTTATTATTGACACAGCGCATTGTTTTAACTGTCACAACAGGGTAATTACACAGTACAATGTACTGCTCATAAACCGGATTATTGCTGCGTGCAGGTCAAAAGAGCCATTAAAAAACTCTGCACACCCACAGGTGTGTTCAGCTGTTGTGGCCGATAAGACTCCTCAGGTTGAAAACGGATTAATTATTAATGTGCCCACGTTCTGTCAGCTAAGAGTAGACGCCCACGTAGTCCGGATTAGCTTCTACCTGGCAAAGCATGTGAAGACACACAAGTACCAAACCCTTCAGCAAAAAAAGCACATTGGGTTATTAAAAAATCAAAAAGGAAAAACTCACCTAACGGTACACTGTTGTTCCCCGCTGTTTGGTCTCCAATAAATGTTGAAAGCGTCCAAGGAGATGATTGGATTGGATGATAAAAGGAAAATGATAATGTCCTGTACTTTTAGTGGCCTTATGTGACGGGTTCAAAATAAAAGCATTGAAATTAATAGTTAATAGTAAATTAATGAGTGAAAAAGAAATCATGAAAATGTACATAATAATATTGTGGGTGTCCTTCACAGGACAAAGAACAGGGTGAAAAGAAATACCAATTTAAAAATGGTGGCATACGAGAGGGAGGAAAACAGGACAAGAATGAGGATCAGCAAAATAATGGGTTGAAACATCTGTGATGATTAAATAAAAAATGTTGGGAGGTAGAGGCGGATGGACACGTAAGAAACGTGCAGATTAGAGAACACAGAACATTGCAATCGCCGTTGATGTTTTAAGGTGTTTGGGTCAGCTTACAGAGAGTGGCTCCTCTGCCTGTGGGTCCTCCTGCTTCGGGACATCCAGCCGGTCTATGAAGCCCTGCAGCTCCCTCCTGAAGGCCTTCATCTGGGCGTTGATCCGGTACAGCAGCTCGTGCTCTCTGATCCTGGGGACCACGAGGAGTGTTTTTGGACCGCGAAATACCGCTTTGTGTTCAGTGTCTCAACAAAGGGTTAGGCTCAGAGTTGAAATACCGTGAGTTCATTACCTGCCACCCTCCTCCTCCTCATCCAGCCTGGCGAACAGCTCCCCGCTGTTGACGTAGACCCGGGCCTCGCCGATGATAGTGCTGGTGTCAGCGATGAGCCTATCGATGGTCCGACCCAGCCTCTCCGCCTCGATGCGGATGTCTATCATCTGCTGCCGGTCCTTCAGGCTTCGGGATAAAAAACGACTCTCTACGGGTGAGTAAAGGGAACGTGTCGGGGTGAGGCAACGGATGTTCCTCACCTCGTCTGAGTCACTCTCCCCTCCAATGGGGCCTTCGCGCTTGCGGTGGGGAGGGAGGAGGCGAGGCGAGGGCACCGAGGCCGAGGAGCCGTCGTCGTCCCGTCCCCCGTCGCTCTCGGCGTCGCTGTCCCGGGGGCTGCCGCGGATCCCCAGGTGGGAGGCCAGGTCGTAGCGCTGCATGTTGGAGAGCAGCACGCGGTTCTCGTACTGGAGCTGCATAACTTTGCCACTCAGCTCGTTTATCTGCAGACGTGTGGCTTTCAGCTCCTCCTGGACGGCTTCCAGTTTAGCCGGGTCACCTCCTCCTGCGGCGTAAAACAAGGCGACAGTGACAAGTGGAACACTGCCCGCGAATGCGAAAAAGCTCCTTGAGGCCCAGAGGAAGACATCTTTTCATCGGACACAGAATCGTCAAGCTCAAAAAAAGACTAGATGGCTCTGCAGTGTAGTTCCTTCGTCTCATGCAACACTGAATAGATGAAATACAAACAAACCTCCATGTCTTGATCCAGCTTCATGGGATCCAGCCTTGTACTTCAGTTTATTGAGTTCATTTGTCATCTAAAAGATGAAACTGATTATTATGTTATTCCCACGTGTATTTGGTCATAAAAGCATTACATGATACATGTCTTATATATGAGGCTTAGATAACACAGACCATTTTAATGAAAGTCATTGTTAATGACAATATCACCTTGTACACAAGGACATGAGAAAAGCTTTACATTGCTGAAATTAAAAACTGCCTTAGGTTTCCAAGACATATAGGAAAACATTTAATTCATAAATTATTTACAGTATAAGTTGCCATTTTGGTAGATACGGTTACGACTCCACAAGGCTTCAAATAGAGGGTAAATAAAATTCAAAGCAGTTCAGGCAAAAAAGCTATTGATCAGCATTAGCTCAGTCAAATCCATCTACCTTTTTGTTTTCTTCTTCCACATCTGCTAAATTCCTGCGCAGGAGTTCTGCCTCGTCCTCCACCAGCTGCAGCTGCTGCCTCAGCTCTGACAGGGCCTCGCCCTGCTCTCTGCAGTGTTGACCTCCAACACCAGAGCTGTCCACTCCCGCTGCCACCAGACTACGAGAGAAAAGGCACTGTGAGAGATGTGACATCCAATCTGTAGTCCTCTCTTTGTAACAATATAGTCACTTAACAATCTGGGTAAACCACGAAAGTTGTTCTCACATATTGTGATTTTCCTTTTTCGTTGCAGCTGCCACTACATTTTCATCACTTCTTTCCTCGTTGCTTTGCAATAATAACAAACCAATGGATGAAGGAAAAGTACCTGTCCTCTCTCATGTCATCGAGTTCAGCCTTCAGCCCCCTGTTCTCCACCTCCAGCTCCACGATCTTCCTCCCCAAGATGTTTGCCTCCTCCTCCACCAGGCGTAAGCGGAGTTTCAGCTCGGATTCCCGGGTGGTGGGCGGCCCTCCGGCCTCCCCTTTAGGCAGCGGGCTGTCCACGTCCCCGTAGAACGAGCGGTACTTCTGCAGCTCGTGGTCCAGGCGATCCTTCTCCTTATCAATCTTTGCCATTTTTTTCCTCATCAAGATAGCTTCCTCCTTGATGAAGGCCAGTTGGCATTTCAGGTCCTCATTTTCTTCCTGAGAGAGAACCAAGGTAGAGTACACATATATATATCTATACACGTATACAGTTTCATTGCCTCATGTTGTCGTGGTGTGGTCGTCATCTTGCTACTTCCACTCACAGCCAATTAGGACTGTGAAGCCTAATTCTCCACATTGCATTTTGGTTTATGTTGGAAAAAATGAATTCTGACAGAATAATTGGAAAACCACCTCCTTTTTAAACCACTCCAATGAAGTTCATCTAAATGCTGCCTTATACCTCGGCCGGGGTCTGTGGTGTCCTTCTCTCTGCTTTCTGTCCGTCTTTACCTCCTCTTCTTTTCAGTGAGAGCTGCAGGGAAACAGTGGTTACATCAGCAGCAGCAGAAGCAGCTCTCTTTTTTTCTTAGTGAAGGCAGTTAAATCACCCAGTTTATGAAGCACTCAAGGCTCAGTACATTGGAAAAACAGGCCTGTTTAAAGCCACCCTGGAGAACATTTCTGGTCAAATATTCTAATTCATAACACAGTGTAAGTGATTTTGATTCGATGTAAAAAGACCCCCACAAAGGACTTGACTTGCTATAGATTGTGTCATCTTTGTAAGTAATGCATATATTACTCATCTTGAAAAGGAAATAGGACATACTGTACATCTGCAATGCAATATTACTGCCATGAAAACATCACATGTTGGTGCCTGTGATGTCTCAAAACATTACATCTGTAGAGCTCTTCGGCCATTTATCCTCAGCCTGACCGCCACTATTTGGATGACACAAAGAAGGTAACATAACAAAAAACAAACGGATCCCATCAGCCCTTCACCTCTTTAGATTTCTCCAGTTCGTTATGGAGGGCTTGCTTGGTGACCTCCACCTGAATCAGCTGCTGCCTCAGCTTCTCATTCTCGTCCTCTGTCTTTGTCCTCTTTTCCTCCACACTCTCAAGCTCGTGGTGCAAGCGCACTGACACATCCTTCGCCACCTGAGAGAGAGAAAGACCCGGACGGATGACAGGAAGACAGAATCAAAGATGGAAGTTGTCATGAATCATGCTGCATATGTGCTCATATGAGCCTCAGCCCGACTCACCTTGAGGTCTTGCTCCAGACTTCTGAGCAGCTCTCCATCGACCTCTCCACTTTCTGCAAACCGGTGCCTTTTCCTCTCGGCCTTCTTCAGTCGGTACTGAAGAATCCTACAGTTCTTGTTGGCTCTCTCCAGCTCTCTGCGCATGTCCTGCAGCTGGCAGGCGTCTTCCTCATAAAAGGTGTCCCTCATCTCATCCATCTCTGCCCGCATCTCCTCGATTTCAATCTAGCAAAAGACAGATGGACACAAATGAAAATCGAACTTGGCCCCACTCCGCCCCAACACTAAAAAAAAAAATCAGCAATTTACCTTAAGATCGTCGTTTTCATCCTCCAGCTTCTCAATATCTTCTTGTAGTATCCGGTCTGGCTCTGGAGCCGGTTTTGGACAGTCTGGCTCAGGGGACAGCTCTGGCTCTGAGGCCGGCGGTGTCGCTGATTTCGTCGGCATCTTTGTCCCTTTCTTCCCCAGGCTCTTATTCAAATGAAACTGTATGAGCTCGGACTGCAAGCATCCCTCCTTCCAGAACCCGGGTCCGCAGCCTATCGTGCTTTTGGAGCTCTTCTTGTGGCCGCCCGTCGCCGCCGCCGGTGACGCCTCCCCACCTTTCGGAGTTTTGCTCCTCAATTTGGGGGATTTGGATGCGCAGGGCTGATCGGAGACGACGCGGTTCGGGTCTGCTCTGGAGGGCGAGGAGGCATCTGCGGCCAGCCGGGGGGAGTCTTCTGGTGTGTGGGTGCCGCCTCTGTCCGCCGGGGGCCTGCTTAGCGTCGGGCTTTCAGCACCGGGCGCCTGGACAGCAGCCGCGCCTCTGACGGCAGGAGCGCCTGTAGCCTGCCGCTCCCTGCCAGTGGAAACGGGAGAATGGCCGCGGCTGTTTCTCCCTCCTCCTCCTCCTCCTACTCCTCCTCCTTGCTTGGACGCGATGGGCTTTGACGAGTTGCTGCCCTTTTGTGTAGCTTTGGATCCACCGTCTTTAAGGCCGGCCGGAGACGACGACCGCTGCCGCTGCTGCTGCTGCTGCTTCCGGCTGCTGTTGTCTGGCTGCCGCGGTGAGTCGGCAGATGAAGGGTTCATCATGGTGTCAAAGGCTCAGCTCATCCTCGACAACACCCATCCCCTCCACCAGTGTCCCCACCGCTGAAAAAAAGCAAAAGACTGATCATGCTCTCTACAGGTCGACTAGTGCAGGTTTGTCCGTTTAGACCTAAAAGACGATATCATTTTGTTGTTAAAAACAGCAAGGACGCCTCCTTGAATTAGATGTATTTTTATTCATAAGATAGGACCATACACAGGTAGGCTACGTGACCACCAGTGCAGCCGACCGATCAGCCCCTGTTTGATGAAATCAATGGGGGATCAGCTGCAGCTCGGTGCAATTAGTGCTTTGCTTAAAGGGCGACGGACGCGCGAGCAAAAAATAAAGGAGGGAGGGCGGGGCGAGGGGGGGGGGGGGGGGGGGGGGGGGGGGCAGAAAGAGA
The DNA here is from genome assembly GCA_021346845.1 of Apeltes quadracus. Classification (NCBI taxonomy): domain Eukaryota; kingdom Metazoa; phylum Chordata; class Actinopteri; order Perciformes; family Gasterosteidae; genus Apeltes; species Apeltes quadracus. The sequence continues at coordinate 16,436,587 of CM037936.1, forward strand.
AGGCAATGTCATTGGCTGGTAACCCTGGAGCAGCAGCCGGCTAATTCATCCCCGCTGCCTGTCCAGTTGGCAGAATTAAGGTTTTTGAGTTTTCATCTGGTCCTCCGACCCAAAGGACACAAAGGCGGCCGGTCCCGCTTCTTGATACGAGATGAGCCCCGGCCAGGCTTCCAGTACTTCTGCCGTTTCCCGTCAGCCATCATCCTCACATCCAAGGCGCCTGATGACTCATTACTCGGATGCCTGGAATGTGAGCGACAAAAGTACCAGAAGCGACGGCCACAACGCTTATTTCAGCTGTTCCGCAGTTATCACTTCATATAGCTTAGGTTTTGATTTAGATTTTTTAAAACACGAACAAATCGACTGCCTGCCACTGCAAAATTACTTGTAATTATTTCATTTTTAATGAAAATAAATCGAAAACAAACAACTGGTAGCAGCAACAGTAAAACAAGGAGGGCCGACAGAGGAACATAAAGTGGAGAATATTCCGACATTTGCCCTTCATACCTCGTACTGTCGTCACATTTATCGAGAACACGAATGTCTCCTCTGAGAAAAGAGATCGTGACCTGGAAATGTTGACCCTCCTAATGAATTTCCTACCTTTTTTTCTGGCAGTTTTTGTCGGATGCTGAAGGGTGATGGGGAGGCAGAAGGGATGCCGACTCGAGCGCCTCCCGACCACCAGGCAACCTGTTTCAATATTCATGACATTACATCATCGCTGGGAGGGCCGGGGCCGCACGGAGATGAAGCTGCACGCAGGCTGCTCTCATTGGAAGAAGACATGATTCTCTCTCTCTCTCTCTTCCCTCTCTCTCTCTCTCTCTCTCTCTCTCTCTCTCTCTCTCTCTCTCTCTCTCTCTCTCTCTCTCTCTCTCTCTCTCTTTCCCTGATAAAGTACCGACACATCTGAAATGGCTCCTTTCGTTTGCACTGTAACGGAGGCAAACTGGTGTTGCATGCATCACCACTTCATAACAAGGAGGCCTAAATTAGCAGGAAGTGTCAGGGATTGACACAAAGCAAAAGATCCTCTGAAAGTTTTATGGCATGGATTTTAGCTTCTGTCGAGGCTTCAGGAAGCACGGCTCAAAAACCAATTTGCTTCTGGCAATGCAGCCTTTTACAAGATTAAAACTGCTCTCTGTAGTAATGCACAGTTTAATTGCCTAACACTATGTTGCGAGGCCAATCAGCCATGCAGCTTTGACTAAGAATGATAATCCGTTTTCCCTGATTGGACCAACAGATGTTTGGGGTCTTGCACTCCCCTTCACTGTGACACACATTTTCCACTTCCCCCACCTATCCTCTCCTTCTGCCCGGAGTCTATTCCATCATTTGCGTTCATTAATGTGACAGATGTCTGCATCATGGAGGCTCCAGAGTGACGGAGGAGATTACTGGTCAGTCTGGTGTGAAAAACAAAAGAAGGTAACATGTGGCTCTGAAAGTGTCATTTAATGTGATGAAAGACATCAGTTTTTCTTTTGAATTTATCACACTGAACTTGATGATTTAAATTACCACATGTTCCATATTCCAGTATGAAACTATCTGGATACAGCACTGAATCCAGTTATTTGATCTTTTTAGCGCTCAATGTTGTTTAAGTTGCCGGTCTGTATCTCATCTAGCAGCAAGAAATGGGGTCACCCAGGGGGAACCCAGGTCAGCTGAGCGTCAGGAATAATCTGCAGCGTCATCTTGTAGTGTCTGTGCACATGTAGTTTCAATACTTGTCGGAATGATTCAATTCACCTGTGTGCTGTAAGGAGACATAGACAAGCGTGGGATCATTTGTTTTATTCAAGCTCACAATTTGTATGAGCACATTCATTTGACAGACGAAACACTAACGCTCAAAAAAAGATAACTTGTGACACTTTGCACTCAGGCTATAGCGATGGCTGGAAGTCTACCATTAACTTTGTTAGGAAATGTGTGTAATGACTCATTTTCTAAAAGCACAGGCAAGGCATTTGAGGGCCAAGAATCTGCATCTACAAATCACAAGCCCTTTCGAAAGCTCCTTTACGGAGACATAGAGCACGAGATGTGCAGAGCGGGAGGGACTTGCAGAGAGGGCTGAAACAGTTGGGGGGGTGTGGAGCGACTCTGGGGCCCACGTCCAAGGGAGACGCTGCTGAGCAGGTTATGGTTTTCTGTTGCAGAGTTGTGAAATGATTGCTATGCATCGAGGAATAACACAAACATCAACCATGCAATACCCCTCTGCTAGTGGAGGCCTCCCACTCAATAACTCTGTGGGGGGGGGGGGGGGTTGCACAAACACACACATACTAATGTGTCTCTCAATCTTTCTACCTATTACACAAACAAACACGCTGACACACTTAAATACAAACCTGTCCCTGCCCCAACACTGTTTAATAGTTCACTGCTGGTTCTGTGTCCCACAAAGACCACAGCTGATTCAAGAAGAAGCAGAAGGAGGGGGTGCAATGGGTGGGTGGAAGGAGGGGGGGGGGGGGGGGGGGGGCAGGCAGCTGCTGTGTACAGTTACCATGGATACCTTTGTCTGAAATTATCAAAATGGGAGGAGAATACCAGGATGGGATGGGCTGTATTATTATTTGAAAGGGTTTACCTTTATCCCAGTTACCATTTTTTATGTTAATTGTATCAAGAAAGGCATCACATCGCTCAAGACAGACAGGACCCCACCCTCTGTTAAGCAGCGGGTATGGAAGTGCAATAATTGTAAGACAACACACATTTCACACATGCATCGGTAAACCCTGCTAAAATAAATGTAGCAATTCTAGCAGTTGAATTCCTGCAATATTCTCACGTAAATATACAATATAGAAGCTAGTTCAAGAACTTAACTCAAATTCGGTGGAGTAAAAGTAAAAAATTGCAGAAAGGAAATACTTTAGTTAAGTGCCTCAGAAGAATGTGAGTGAGCATTTCGTTTTTGGCCCTTTGTACAGACACGTTGGTGTGTGAGAGTCATGGGCTCAGACACACCCGTGATTTAACCCGTTCTGATAGACAAAGATAATACCACAGAGCAAACCAGGAATTATAAATGACATGTGTGAAAAGTTCACATACGTCTATTCAAACTATTGATTGATTATGTTGATCTGCTCACTTTATTAAACATGATAAAGTTCTTTGTCCCTTCCATTGTTACAGTGGAAGGTTAAGATGGTGGGGTCCAGTGCGAGCGTCCTGAAATGTAACTATGCTGCCCTCTAGTGTTGAAGGTTCACTCAGCTCATATACGTATGTTACCATTTTTGTCTTATTAAATTGCCGTAAACGTCGTAATTTAAACCTTAAAATGAAGTCGCAAGAGAAAACCAGTATTTATACAGGCATTAAGTTTAATTGAATTCAAACAGGGTTGGAAGTTATGATACTATTTAAAAAAAAAAAAAAAAAAACACACAAGCAGTGGGGACATGTAAATGACCAAGCTAAAAAGCTGGGAACATTCTCAAATGCACAGTGTACAAAATATCACAATGTAATATGTACAACATAAAAATAACACAAGTACACAGACAAGCACTCACAGTAGCAAGAAAATTGGTATTTACACAAAAATAAATTAATTAATAAAAAGCGCTAAATAACATCAAAATGTATTTTTAAATGTAAGACTGGAAGCTGGACTTACTGACACATAGCCGATGATCATAGACCACTGATTTTACTCTATGTACTAGATGCTGGGAAAAGTGATTCTTCAAAATACAAAGTCACTGTAGAGTTTCACCAGCTTTTGGAAATAATCCATATTTCTTATTCTTTTAAATCCAAATTTCCCCTGATAAATATAAATTCAAGCCAGATCAGGAGAGAGATTAAGCTTTAAAACATAGACACAAAAACATATTTGATTGAATATGGGAAGAAATGGTACTCAAGAAAGGCTTTGTTAACTTGATAAAAAAACTGTCTTGGCTACTTTCCGAAATCTCCACCAGCATTTTTTTTCTCTCGGCAACACAAGATTTTCACCAGCATGTTAAGACAAACAACGACAGCAGAGATAATAGAAAACGACGAGTAAAACATCTGCAAAGACACACCTCCTCCAGCTTTCCTGTCAAAACAGGGAACATTGATATACTCATCAGATTCATCATTTCTCTGGATAATATGCGTTATATCACATAGCACTACATACAAGTAGGCATATACAAAACCTCCTATGGTCATATGCAGGAATAGAAAATCTATTTGTAACCTTCTATGAGATACAGTTGATGATTATTCCATCATTAAGCAGTGATGGAACAATCCCATCCAAGGAATACAGATCAATCACTTCTATTTCAATGTACATCTCACCTCTGGATATTGATTTGTTTCCCTTAATTTGCATGTAACTGCGCAGTAATGGACGACAGCTCAAAAAGACGAGGCAGCTGAGTCCACAACTTTAAATAAATAAGAACAAAGTCAAGTCTGTGTTCACAAATAAAAGGATGACTGCCGAGGTGTTTTTTCAGTAAACAAGAAGCGTAAACTTAAGTCTCTCACAAGTAACATCAATAAAAACTTAAAATACGATGAGGTCAAAATGCCATGATACTGTCAACACTGAGTTTTATAGCCGAAAAGTTGAAAAACAACAAAAAATGATGAGCTCAAATATACATTGACATGTTTTGCGTGTTGTGATGTGTGTTCCTCTCTCGATACAGCAGTAACAATATGAATATCATAGAGTCTTACATTGCATGTAGCCTTTCTAGACTGAGTTTTAAGTGGCTGAGTGACTTTTTGTAGCAGATCCACAGTACGTGGCACCACCGTAAAGAGAAGGAATACCATACACTATTATATTTTAGGTTATTTGAGACACGATGGGTGGGACCTAACACCTCCTACCAACAAGGTGGTCCTCTCTCAACACAAAGGTGTCTCATATTTCATCTGAAACAACTCAGTTACTGGCTTAAACAAACACAACCAACCGTAACGCTTCCGTCAATCTAAACCTTGCTCGAATGAAGTCTTTCACGTTTTAACCCAGAAGCCAAAGCGAAGCCCCACCTCACCTCCTCCTCCTCTGCGTGGCTCCTCCTCCTCTAATCTCTCTTGGCTCTTCCTTTCCTCTTTCTCCTCCCAGAGTGCTCCTGGGCCTTTTCCTCTTTCCTCCCCATCACCACTGCTCCGTTGGCGGCCTTGCTGAGCCCGTTGAGGGTCCCGTTAGCGAGGCCCTTGCCCCCTTTGGAGGAGGAGGCGTCGCGCCGGGGCTGCTGGCGGCGGTAGGTCTGGTAGTAGAAGTTGCCAAAGAGGACGATGAAGGTGATGGCGTAGCAGATGAGGGAGTAGTGCATCCAGTGGGGGAAGTCACAGTCGACGTAGAGGGACAGGGCCGTGTGGCCGATAGTGACGTGGAACTGGATCTGAGGCACGAGGAAAGACGATCACGTTTTTCGCGTTGTGTTGTGTGACACATTCAAACCTGTTGTTTCAGTCTAAAAGGTGACGTAAGATTAACGTTTCCAAACACATTTCTTTTCCAATTAGCCGCACAGGGAGATGCAATCTTACCATCTGAATGATTGTCAAGTACTTCTTCCACCACAGGTACTTTTGGATCTTAGGTCCACAGGAGGCCAGGCCGTAATAAAGATACATCAAGACGTGGATGGCTGCGTTCATGTGGGCCCCGAAGAATGCTGCCAATAGTAAAGAAAAGTCATACACAGATATTCATTTTACCATGCTGAATGTCCGGCTGCCACACAAATCGTTTTTTTATTTAAAAACTTTATTGTACTTTTTTCCCCATTTCAGGAAAATAATATTTTTAGTGATATATATAGTGAATATGTTATATTACAAAAGATTCCAAGCCACATAAATGCACAATACTACGCAAAACAAGAAATCATTTGGCAGATTGTCCACCGCAATGGATAATGGATGTATGTTTGACACAAAGGGGCACGTGTACACATACGGTTTAGGACACCTCTTCCTACCTTCCTATTACAAAATTAAACAAATTGCTCAGAATGAAACGATCGGGAGCGAAAAACAAAACACGATCAAGTCCTTTGAGTCCAACAATAAATGTTCATTTTAACTGGAGCTGAAGGAAAAAAGGGGGGTAAAGATGAATCAAATTAAAAGAGCAGGCATGGGGAATATTCGAATGCACTCTAACGTAGCATGAGCTACTCACACTGTCCTCCTGCCACCCATTTGATGCCGATCCACCAGAGAGTGAACATGGTGCAGTGGTGGTAGACATGCAAGAAAGTAACCTGGTTGAATTTTTTCCTCAGGATGAAAAACACCGTGTCCAGATACTCGATGCCCTTAGAGATGAAATACCACCACAGAGCTCCTGCCACCTGTCTCGGGGCAGAACATGAGGAATGGGTTGATGGGAGAAGACAGGTGGAGGAAGCAAATAGAAACAAACAGGGAGACGTAGGCCAGTAAGAGGAGTAGAAGAGCAGTTCACTTCTCGACACACACTTGTACTTCCCTTAGGATATAGTTTCTATGCTACTCGTTTCTACCAAACACTTTATACTCTGGGTCACTTGAGACCGATTGGCTGTCAGATGTGTATCTGCATCATGGAACAGCAGGAAAGAAGGTGAAACTGAACACCTTCCATGACCCCTCTTCCAACTTGCACTTTTTCTAATGACGCGGGCCGGGTCCAAACGGACAGGAGATGGTCACATCTCCTAAAACCTCTAAAAGTGAACCGCCCCGACTTATCCGTGTAACATCTGTTCAAGAGAAAGAGCGTCGCGTTACTCCTGGAAATAAATGGCTGCACGCACATAAACCATATGCCAGTGAGTTACCTAATAAGTCAGGTGTGGTGGTAAGTCCTTTGTGGTAATCTTCCACTTGTCATTTAACAAAAAAACTCTCACCCTGACTTCATTGGGGTCTTCTGAATGGTCCACCGGTTGACAGATGTAGCTGTAGCTTGCCGCCCGTGCTGCCATGAACAGCTAAAAACCAAGAGAATACGTAAGGAATCAGTGGTAGAAACAGGCGATAGGACAGGCAGAGGAAGCTGGATGCGCTGTAAGAAGGTTGCTGTCGTTTCACTCATGTGGATGGATGGTTACGGTTGGGACAACTCAACACACACACACACACATGTTTTGAAACAGGAGCACTCGCAGTCACCAACCTCTTTAAAGATGAAGAAGTTGAGAAAGACCATGCTGAAGTTGTAGACGATGAGGGTTTTGCGTAGCTGGAAGGGCTCCCTGTTCTTCATGTATTTGGGCCCCAGCCAGAGGACCAGCAGGTAGGAGGTGCTGATGGCCAGCGTGGGCAGGGGGTTGTCCATAAGAGGCCATTTCTCCACTCGCTTGTCTGTGGGACGGGTGTTCTTACGGCATGAGCTAACTGTTCTTAACGTTGGCATCACACTGTCACAGCATGTCAGTTTTTTAAGGGGAGTGAAGGTCAAGCCAGTAGGAGCACAGATGCCACATTTTGTCCTGCAGTGACCTTTGGTTCAACGGTGCATTTGATCCTTTGAGAATGTTGTATATGAGCGTGAGGTTTAATGTGCTATTTATTCAGCAGGCATGAGAAATGAAAGTTATGCTCACCCATGTATTTAAAGTAGCGATTGGAGTTCAGGTATAAAAGCAAGGTACCTCACACATTGACAATATATTGCAGGCACAGAAACACGTTCTTCTGCTATGGTGCAGCTTTGAGTCATCCTTCTGCACATTCTAACCAAAGCAACATCCATTCAGCGACTCATTGCAGGAAAACCATCTACCTGTAGATGTGAACTTAAGTATTCAGCCAGTTGTAAAACACCATTGTTCTATAATACAAGACTGTTACCTGCAATAGTTAGGGTCCATTTGTAGAACTCTATGGTGTCGTTAATTAAATGTGTGACAATCTCCATGTCTGTGGCCGATGACCTGAAATTAAAGAGACAGGTGTGAGAATCCCAGCATTTACCTCCATGCTTGTTTTCAAACTGGAAAATAATAATAATTCTGCTTTTTAAATAATTGATCTTTAAACAGTATGAAGCTGTGAGAGAAAAGGAGCCCAGCCCAACAGAAGTTCAGGTTAAAGCCTATAGGAGGCCACACTAGATGGGCTATGCGCTCGTCTGCGCACAAAGGCGCCGCGTGTGTCAGCAGACTTTTGGCGTGAGCACAGTCCCGTTATAATGGGAGGGGGGCTCGTGCCCATCTTTTACGTTAAAATGGGTCATCTGCTACGCACAGGCAGACTGGCGCATATATGTTGATATGTGTGATTGAAAGCCCCACCCCCCCCCCCCCCCCCCCCCCTCCCCGCCCGCCGTGACTCTCTTTCTCGGATCAGGCTGCTGCAGCATCTGCCTCAGTCCTCAGTCCTGAACGCGCATAAAGCGCTGTGGAAACAGACCACACATCCCCGTCCCAATAGAAATGTAACCGCATGTTCCCGAAAGGAATCGGCTAATCGATTTACAATAGGATTATTTACTTTTTGAATGGCAAATATTTGCAGTCTGCAGTCCGGCCTTCATGAGCCATCCCATCACCGGTATGATTTTTAGAAAATGCCTGAGCTGTTTCCGTCCTACATCTTCACATCTAACACACGAAACGATCACTGCCTCGATTGAAGATGCTGCCCGTCCCGATCATATCGACATTGGTCTCTCCATCTTCTGCGTTCAAATGATGAAGATGCTCGTTTCCTTACCGTGTCGGCGCTATAGAAAATTTGCGTCTAAAATGACATTCAACGCAAGGTCACGCAGCGCGCGTTATTTCGCGTGGGGATCGATCAACTGTTCCGTATCCGGTGTGAAACAAACGGGCCGGTGAATAAACGGCGATGGCATGAATTTATCGTTAAGGAACCACACTGGGCTGCACTGCGCGTCTGCCTCCCTCCAGCCTCCTCTGGTCCCACGCAACCACACACTTCCGATCGGCCTTTCAAAATAAAATGGAATTGAATGTTGCTTTTCCAAGTGGAAAATTTAGCCAAATAATTCAATTAAATATAACTGATAGAAACAAGTAGTAGTAATAATATTGACAAACATATTAACGACCATATATTACTACTATACTGCCAATCTCTATCAAAACAATACTTATAATATAATAACAACGCTCATATTTTGGTATCGTTTTTTAAATTAATAACCATTCAACCACACACCTTTCCTATCAGCTCAATCTCATAAAACTTGCAGTGCAATGGGTTTGGGGGTTAAAATGTGTATTTAAAGTGAACTCTTCTTATTTGAATTTCCTGCTTGCTGTAATCAGTCCAGCTTCATGCAGCCGCACTCTTTCCCACTTGACCGGGATGATGGCAGGATGCTAGGCGCATGCGCACAAATGGAGGCGGATGCAGCAGCATCAGCTTCATCAAGCTTTCCATACTCGACTAGGCAGAGCATTGGTTTTGGCTTCAAAACAAAACATTTTATAAACCGTCTCCTACAGTGCCAGAAAAAAAAATACAATTGTGCAGGTTTGCTAAAAATATAGACATCAAGGGTGAATTCAAATCGCTGCAAAGTAGATAGCAATAGCATTATAGAATCGAACTTCGAACTGGGGATGACAGGTTTGACAATTTATTTTATTTTGAAGTCCTTGATCAGAATCCCGAAACGGGCTTAATCGTGCTTGACATTCCGTGGTTCCGCTGTCGCACCGGCTTCACTCTGATCCTCATCCTATCCATAAATCGGCCCCTGCATGTTGTCTTGCTGTGGGTTCTGTGACGTGAGGATCGGAAGAGCACGATGTGCCGCCTTTACGCGCGGCTGACGTGAGAGATCCGATCTCCGGAGTCTCTTCACTGATGGTCGGCAGCGTCCATCGGAATAAAGGCCGTGCTCTCTGAACACCGACGCTGCTTTTCCTCCTATGAAGACGGTCCGCTGAAATGTAGGCTCGGATCACGCAGGGTTTCGCTGCATCGATAAGGCCAAGGCGGGTCTCATTAGAGAATGAAGATTTGGAGCACGGAGCATGTATTCAGGTTGGTCCATCAGCGTTCGTTGCGTCATAAAGCAGAGGAGTCTGATATCGGAGGTTCAGGTTGGAGGGACCTTCAACTTCCTTACGTTTGATTAAATCTCATTTAATCCAACTCAAGCTCATTCTGATCAATAGATTCTAAGCAGCAGTGGAACTATGCTTTTTTGTACATTCAGCCTCCCTCTTATGGTTTTGTCCCAGAAAAGTACATATGGGGAGTTATTTTTGTTCATTGCTTGATCACAAAACACATTCCTCCACGCTCAGTTTATCAAAAGCGTTTTCCTGCTCAGTTAGAAATCCAGCTCACGTTTCTTCCCGCTGTGATTCGCTGCTGTTTCTGTGTGCAGCTACCCTTGGGACACGGTGATCAAGGCCGCCATGAGGAAGTACCCCAACCCCATGAACCCTAACGTGGTCGGGGTGGACGTGCTGGACCGCGGCCTGGACGCGGCGGGACGCCTGCACAGCCACAGACTCCTCAGCACCGAGTGGGGCCTCCCAGGCATTGTGCGAGCGGTCAGTCACCAACGCACCACACGCGCACACACGCACAGGTGTATGGAAATAGAGAATGGAAATAGAGACTCAATTTCCATTGCGTCTCCAGCGCAAACCGGCAGGAGTGGGCTTGGTAAACGTAGTGCTGATTCGTTGATCGTTTATCGGCGTACTCGCTGTGTATTGTCGCGTGTGTAGATACTGGGAACCAACTATACGCAGACGTACGTGAAGGAGCACTCCATAGTGGACCCAGAGGAGAAAAAGATGGAGCTGTACTCGACGAACGTAAGTTGAAAAATAAAAGATGACAGGAAATACTATGGTGTTTTAATATAGAAATGATCGTGTGCAAATAAAAAGCGTTCCGCATGTTCCATGTGACCATCCCGTCAAAAATCACGCAGATCACTCTCACCAACCTGATCTCAGTGGACGAGCGGCTGCTTTACAGGCCGCACCCGGACAACCCACAGGTGTAAGTACACTGCACGGTTCGTTTACCTTTAGGTCATCTCATTTCTGAAAACTCCCCCTAATCCTCCCCGTCCCTCTCACCCTCCCTCCCTCCCTCCTCAGTACCGTTCTGACCCAGGAGGCCATCATCACCGTCAAAGGAGTGAGTCTAAGCAGCTACCTGGAGGGGATGATGGCCAGGAGAATGTCAGCTAACGCCGTCAAGGTGACACAAAATAGGACGAGTGCACATTCACGCACTTCTTATATTGTGGGTGATTTCTTTGCATGTCATTAACCTGCACTTTACTGTGTCTCTGCAGTTGCATTGCATGTTTGCTGGACCCACAGAAGTGACTGTTCCTCATTTGACTTTGTTTTGGCTTTTGTCTTCTCTTTAATCCTCTGTTTCTCTGTGTGGACCCGTAGGGTTGGGATGCTATTGAGTGGATTATTCAGAACTCTGAAAGAGAGAACGTTCCTCTGTGTGACATTTACTAACTCTGGTAACTCTTTTCACTTTTGATTGACTTTACGACCTACTGTCTTACCTGACTATTTTAAAGCCCGCCTCTCTTTTATTCTCCCTCAAAACTACCAATATGTGTTTACGCACGCGTGTCACATGCAGCTCACTGCTCTTTTGTTTGCGTGCACAGGACCGCAGTTCCACAGTGACGGCCGCTTTACCCGCTTCACACCTCATAAACCACCGGGGATTCTCAGCATCTCTGCATCCTCTGCAATTGGTTCTTCCACCGAAAGCCAAGACTGACAGGCGAATGCTTCCAGAGCTGAAGGGCTGTAGAGCTGGATCGAGGGGGATTGCTAGTCCCTTGTTGGGCAGGTGTCACCTAATGCTCACTCGGTAAGCCACTGTTCTCATCAGAGCGAGGGGTTTCCTTCCTGCTCTACTGCTGAATGCATCGCCGGTTTGATATTCAAGGTGGCTGCCGTCAAAATCACGCGCCTTCCAGGCTTTACCGGTTTGAATTTAATAGTAATGCCGCCTCACATTTGACTTTGCTCTCGTGTCGCACCGTGGAAGAGATGCAGAGGATGGATGCAGCACGTACATGCACACACTGTGGAGGAGACTAGTATGGTATCATGTCAATACGCAAAAAAAAGGATTCCTATGGCGAAATTAAAAAAAAAAAAAATGTTTTTCCTGGTGATATTTAACGATCTATGAATTTATGACATGATTGCATGATACCAGTTTGAAAAAGAGGGAGATTTACATTTGCCAATGCAGCTTTAGGTAGGCATTCAAAGAACTAATATAGTTTATCTCAACTACAAAAATGGTGGGAATGATTAATGGTGTTAAAATTTGCTTTCTTTACCTGCTTGCAAAACTTTTTTTTTTTTTTTTTAGTCTCGGCAGTTTTGCCTTAAACCAGCAGACTTGTAGCCGGGTGCATGAGGAACCTGTGGATGACATTGTGATCATCTGTGGGCAGAATTGCCCCTTTTTATAAGGCCTTAAATTATGCCTGTTATTGTTTTGGTAATCATTCATGACTTTAACAGTAATAGACATGACGCCTCCAGAGGTTTAAGCTGCCTTCACCCCTGAGGAGCAGCGGAGGACTGTTTGTGCACCGCTGCAGCGACGAGATGCACACAATTATACTGATCATGTTTCTTGGTAAAATTAATTGCATAATTTTTGTATAATTATTTTTAAAACTCTGTAAATGATTACGCTGTTTATATTGTCTGAATGCTATGCTAAAAGAGTTATTTCATTTGCTTTTTTAAAAGGGTTATTTTTTACTTCAACTGCTGAAAGAATTAAAACATGCCAACTGTTGAATCCTTGTGCTTTAAAGACACTGCAGAGAGTAGGAGAATGTCCTTTTTATACATTTGTTTTCTTCAGTCTACAAAAAAGGTTAAATCAGCACGGTTTAGTGTCTCTGTTCCCGAATGAAACCCTCATGTATGAATATTTACAGCCGGTCGGAGGAGGAGACAGTATCACAGGGAGATGCCTGCATGTCCTCCACTCATTCCTGAGAGCTCTTTCATAAACCACCAGCATGCGGTTCATCATGCCTCCAATAGAGGGCACAATGCCTCCGTTAGCTGCAGGCAGGAGGGCCTGCTCATCTCTGAAGAAGCCCGTGTGGATTTTAAATATGAGGAACAGGGTGACTGAGAAACATAAGCCCCAAGTGCTAAAGAAAAATCATATCTGCTGAGGAGGTGTGGCGTTTTTTTTCCTTTTGTTTATTCAACAGAACGCATTGCATAGCATCATTCCTCACTGACGGAGCAGTGAGGGACGAAAGTCTGGGTCAAATTGCACCGTAATACAAATGTTGCCTTAACAAACACCAGCTGCTGAGTGTTTAAAATCATCAGGAAACTACGTGAAAATAAAATGTTTTCTCAACTTTGGTATTTGAATACCACTCTTTTGCTGGGAAAAAAATCAAAAAACAAACAGCATCAGAAAACCTTCCAAATAAGGATCAAACTGTACCAGTTTCAAGTGTTGTGATAAGGCACACGCCATCGTTATGTTGACTATGTTTAAGAGAATTACAATCTTTGGTAATACTGCACACTAGTGCGGTTACTATAGCAGCCACAGCAGAACATGAACACAAATGATAAAAAAAGTAATATCAAATCTTTATAAAAGTGAAAAACAGCAATAACTTTTGGTGCGCCAACATCGTCATAGAATCATCAGTCCAACGATCAATTACTGACTCACGTTGGTTAGCTCCTAGATACTGCAGCAACTCAAGATCCGTGCCTCGCCATCCCAGTGCCGAACTCCACCAATGTAAAATCTGAACATCACACATATTGCACCACCCCCACCCCACCCCACCCCACACGTGATCTCATAGTAAAACAAAACAAATTCAAAAACAGGTTTCAATCTTTTTCCCTCTTCCTGGAAAAGAAAAATCATAAGAACACAAAACATTAAATAAAACCACAGTGGGGGAAGGAAAGTGCATACTTTAGAGGTCATGAGGTGCGTTTGCTTTGGAGTATAGTTTCAACAACCATATTAAACTAAGACTTAACTCTGACAGCCAAGTGTTCCCTTCATCCTCACGGTGACTCCTTAGTCTCCTTTCCTCTGTCACATTCCCTCACTTTCAACTGGGGACCCTCCCAGAGCTTCAAAAGAAACTCCAATTGTCCCACTGCTCAGTCATACCTCAACTAAATACACATCAAGGAATTGATTGTGCCATTGACGAAAAAAAAAAAGTTGTACATTTCTATGTACAGTTTATGTACAGTCCGAGTGGATTGGTGGATCAGAACTTGAAAAGGTTGATGAAGTCTTGTGGAGAGAGGGACATGGTGCAGCTTTCTGGGTTGTTTGCTGTGCAAGGATGGTTCGTGTCCTGTGAGGAGACACACAATCAATATTCAAGGGGTTTATTGCTCCTTTTTTATGGTTAGACATTTATGTTTTCATATCCACTTTCATTCAAGTGCAACAGGAAGAAAACACTACCTTCCAGAAAAGGATGTGGCAGTGGGTGCAGAAGTGCAGCGTGTCGCTGTATTGCTCTCTGTGAGGATAGCAGCGGCTCAGCTTAGAGTACATCTTCTTCCACTCCAGGAGACCTTTATCGGAGACCATCAGGCGCTTTCGGATCTAAAGAAGCAAACAGACCGTGAGACACGAACACCTAGAAATATATTCTTTAATGTCAGCTTTCTTGAAGGTCCACCATTCTCATTCCAGAGAAGGTCAGTTAGTCTACATGCCTGTCTGTCTGTGAAATGGTGATGGCAGAGCCTCTTCCACAGCAGCCGGTCCTCAGCGAGGCCCCCCAGTGAGGGGCAAACCTGGCCCAGGCTGACCAGGTCCCTTCCATCAGACAGGCGCTGCATGATGTTCAGCTGCAGATTGATGGGCAGGTCGGTCAGTGTCATGCCCGTCGATGTGGGCTGGAGGGAGAAAGAAAGAAAAAAGAAACGAGCAACAAAAACCATTAATTTAATACAAATCGGACTTGTCCTTCATGAATTCTCCAACCTTGAATCTCACCCTGTGGTGTTTGATGCTTACCCTGTTGATCTGGATGTTGTCCAGCTGCTGGTGCCACTGCAGGATCTTCTCCATGCGGTGCAGCCAGGTGTTGATGTTCCCCACCAGGACCGACTTGCCCATGTCCTGAACGAGTCCACACAGCGAGACGTAGAGCATCTGCAGCAGCTCCTTGATGGGCCGGATGTTCTGCTGGTCGCTGAGAACTGGAGGAGGACGTAGAGTTATTCCCTGAACTCAAATTGGAGCCGGGCTCTCACGCAGCATTCATCAGTGATATTGGGAGGCAAATCGAAGAGCACATTAACGCAAAAGTGCCTGTG
This sequence comes from Apeltes quadracus, assembly GCA_021346845.1. NCBI lineage: Eukaryota > Metazoa > Chordata > Actinopteri > Perciformes > Gasterosteidae > Apeltes > Apeltes quadracus. The sequence goes on from CM037936.1 coordinate 16,451,910, forward strand.
CGTTTCTCCTGCGCCATTTAGAACACATGGCCAACAGGCCACCGTAACAACCCGAGTCTCTGTTTAGCAGAGGGAACATGTTGTTTACACGGCAGCTTGCTGGGCCGCCTGTTGAATGTCTTGTGTGTTTTACGGTGTCATCAAAGCACTAAATTCAAACCCCTCCCTCGCAGGCATTCAGGGCCAATTTGCTCACCTATTGGTGCAAACAAGAGAGTAGCTTTAATGAGTTTGTCTTTAATGAGTAAGTAAAGTCTGTACCGCTGCACATTTGATGCAACAATAAAGATAACGAAAAAACACATAGCAAAGGTAGAGCTACGCTACCTTTAACCTTTTTTTTTTTTTTAATTAGTCAAGTGACTCTATGAAAAAGAGCTGGAGGAGAGCGACTCACCTTTCTGTACCACTCTCTCCAGAATATTCATGTAGTTTTTCTGCGCCACTCCACTTAGCGAGGGGAGCTGGGACTTGGCGATAAGCTCCAGGAGCTAGAGCCGAGAAAAAGAAAGAAACACAACATCCATTTCATCCCGTCAGCTGTTGGGACTCAGTTCCAGTTGCCTCAATACTTAATGGTCGGTATGCCGTCGTCTCACAAAAAAAAAAAAAAAAAGGCACTTGCACAGCCAAACAATAAAGCACCGCCTCGAACTAAATTGGAGCGGCTCCACCTGGTCCTCCCTCTCGTCTCAAGCTGGGTCCAACCACCGTACAAGCGCACTCTTGGCTCGGAGCCCTCTTGATCAGAGTGTCCTTCGGGGAAGAAGCTACTGGAAAGGTGTTGGACGAGAGCCCGGGCCCGTCAACAACATCAGCCTCCGCAAACAAGCTTTTAATCATTCGCCTACAGATCCTTCGGTCATGTGAATTAGCTGAATCATTTGACAGAGTGCGTCTGCACTGTGTGTGTGTGTGTGAGCGCGTGTCTCCATGTCTGCGCGGGTGTTGTCGCTGGCTAGCGGACAAACGGTGGGTTGCAGGGTGGCATGTCTGGCATGCAGCAGATCCTGTGACATCATGGAGAAACTTAGATTTCCCCCTAGCTCAATTCTCAGCGGAGCATGCAACCTTGGTCGACATCCACACATTGTGGAGGGTGATTGTAAATAAGTTATAAACAAAAAAAAAAAGTAATTGAACATTTCCAAACTTAAAACTAGAAAATGCTCATAATCCCAAACAACACAAACTGTGAATAAGAGATCAGTCCAATCCTCAAAGAGGTTGATTATTTTGTGGGCCTTAACAAAACCTTCCTATGAACTCCATTATTTTCAGACATCCTCATCCTTCTGGGTTTTTTTATTATTCATTTTTAAGCTTCTCTGCTCCCTCCTGGCTCCCCTAGTCATTCATTCCAGCTCCATTTCTAAAACCTAATCCCTTCGGCCTTTAGCCGCTCATCAAGTGTTACTGAACAAGTTGCGTATCGGTATCCACTTTTAGCTCCCGCTGTCCTCCAAGCTGCACGTGGGGCTCACACTTTTCTACAAAAGTCGCTCCTGTTGTTGCTGCGTAGTGGCTCTGTACAGAGGCTCCTTCAAACAACCTCCATCCGTGTGCCCCACAAGTCGCCTCTAGTTGAAGAACCTGATCCGTGTAACTGACACCGAGTTAAACGAACCCCCAAATGTCACGAGACACAACCAACGAAGAGCAGTGACCTAGGACGCCATGTCCAGACTAAACGCTAGTGTTACACAGCTGTATTGTTCTTACCAGACTGCATTGGTAAACTGGAACCTGCGCTAAAAAAGGTCAGTCAAAAAGGTCAGCAGACGGAAACAATGTTCAGTGTAATTTTAAGATCAACAACATGGATCACTCGCGTAACAACGCTGTGGATACCTGGTGATTATTGCTTAATGCTGACATCTTACACTTGTGTTCAGCTGTATAAAAAAAAGAAACGGTCGTAAAGCATAATCCAAAGGAAACTCACTGTCCTGCCAAAACTGAGAGTGGCTCTGGTACATCACGCCACGTTCCTCGGGCCAACAGAGGCAGTTCAACAGAACTGCGGCACAGTTTACGTGAAGAGAGGCTGAAGAGCCCGAATGGAAGCGGCCCGAGTTCAGCAGAGCCGTACGGACACATAAACACACGCGTGTGCGTGTAGGTCTTAATCACCTGACAACCACAGGGTCTGCTGGTTTCATAAACCTCTGTCAGGTGGTCTTACGTCACCGCACAGCCGTCAAACCCCCCCCCCCTTTCACCCCCTCCTCTCCTTACAACTAGTACAGGAGAACACAACCACGTGCGTCGAGCTCACATGTGGGAGAGCTGATGTTCAGGGACGGGACGCTTTGATGTGGGTGAGAGAACGAAAAAAAAACACCAAACCATCTGTTGAATGTGCAATAACACATATAATTGTGTAATGAATGTTGACCAAGTATTAGTGGACCTTTTCCACAAAGCCATTTAGCATCCCTAATGAATGTGAATCAGTTTAACAGTCATCTATAGAACAGCGTCAAAGGTTACTGAATCACTGGTTAGCAATGATTGTTTTCGAAATTACACGTCCGTTCAATTCAATTTAGGGAATTGCCAAAAGGCTTTATCAATCATATTACAGCAAAATGTCAATGTGTCACACGGTTATCCCTTCCACACACACAATGATCCACTCCCTGGGTCAGTGTCATCACCATTGAGAGACCCTTGTCTGCGGAGCCTTCGATAAGGCTAGAAGCCTGCACACCCTCTTAACCTTAACCCCTTCTCCCCCACCCCCTCCACCCAACCAAACATTTCCTGGAAAACAACCACACAGAAAAAGGAAGAAGAGAAAGAGATGACTCACTCGAACGACATAATTAAATCTCCTCGTGTCCTTGATGGCGCTGCAGAAATCCAAGCGGTTGAAGGCCTCTCCCAGTGTACAATATCCGTGGCGCTGGGGGAAAAAAAACAGTCATCGGGTTAGATTGAGACCCTCGATGGGTTTACATTAGCAATGAGGAGGTGAACAGTTGATGAGATGGTTGGTTACCTCCTTGGTGCTTCCTTTATGAACATAAATCCACTTTTCCCTGTGGAAATCTGTGGAGGGAGCAGATTGTTTATATTAAGCTGCATATAATGACCGTGACAGATGCGCACACACACAATTTTGGCATCTGTAGTTATTGAAATATTGTTCATCAAATGCTGGAAAATGAATCACAGGCAACATCAGGGAGGCCTTCCCCTCAAGACCGTTACATCGCATCCTCAAGCCTCTTTGGTTAATAAGGTTTGTTAACTTCACATCTTTTATTATGCAATTTCTTACCAGACACGTAAAATTTGTTATTATTATTATTTTTTTAAGTTTATCTTCTGGTTCTTTAAAACTTTGGTGTTCACTCACAGGGGACCTTGGCATTGTTGTTCATTTGGTCCTTCTTCCTCTTCTTGGCAGCCATGTCGTAGTTGAGAGAGAGCACCAGGTTCTCTTTGTTGAAGCACTCCTCCTCCTCCTCTGCTTTGCATAAGCTGAAAAAAAAAAAAAACTCTTCAGTATTCAGTGACAAATGAAGTGCACCAGAACATCACCTCCACTGCGCATGTGCGATGTGATTCAACAACAACAACCTCTTTAACCAGCACCAAAGGCAGGCTTCACGTGCGAGTCTGGACATTTGGTAAAGTTCACGTGCGTTAATCCACCCACTGGTTGTGAGGTTATTAATAGTTCAGTGATTAGCCCGGAGAGGGAACACGGCCACAGAAAAACAAAGACACCGAGGTTAAATGAGAAGGAAACAACCAGGAAGGTGCACATGCCTCGCGTCCCTCTGTCACGCTGCACTGGTTTCATAACGTCTTCTTGGCTTCCATCCCACCTCCATCGTCCCCCAACCAGAGAACTAACTATTAACGACGCGTTGAGGAACCTCGGAGCCCGTCGTGTATTGACCAACCTCTCCATGTTGTTGTTCTTCTCGTCGGCCGTTGTTTTTTTCCATCCCTCCTCGGTTTTAACCCAACTCTGACCCGGTGACCTCCAGTCCTGTCCGAGGAAAGGCATCCTGCTTCGACGGCGTGGAGTTCAAATTCAAATAAAAGTATCGCGAACCGAGAGCCTCACCCCGCCTGACAGCGTTAATATGCGTCCTCTCCCGGAAAGCCAAGTTGCCCTGTACGTATTTCTGGTCTACTGTTGTCATTGCGCAGCTCTTCTTTTATCCTCAACTCAGAACCCGGAAATGAACAAGCTCCGCCCACTGTGGAAACTTCCCTGCAGCACGTGGCTTTGTTTATCAACCCAAGCGTTGCAAAAGCTCCTCGGGAGAACAGCGTGTAGGTGACACAACGTCTGCAGGGAGGGAGGACTCCGAGGATGTCGGGAGGGGGGGGGGGGGTCTCAACAAGAGGAGCAGGCGCTGACTGTTGGTCCAGTAAGTGTCCCTAGTGCAACTACATTCACTCAAATAATCCACTAAATGGCGAGATACATCACGGAAGTTTACATGAAGGTTTTCTACTTCACCTCCCTATATTTTACTGTCATGTACCGATTGTCTCAAGAGTCACTCTTAATGAAAATGCAACATTTGACCGAAGGTAAAGTATGAGTGTAAAGTTTTAAAGGCCCCACACAGGTGTTTTAGTAACAGTATGAGGCTAATTTAAACTCAGGGTCGAGATGAGTTGAGAAAATAAAAAGAGAATGCCTGAAGTACCAACACCTTTTTATATTTCATATAAGAATAATAAAAAATTGCACCTCCTATATTAAGGAATAATTCTAAATACCTATTGAAAGGTAGGCCTACATCGCCTCTTTTTCATGGGAATACTTATTTCACAGTGACTGTGGTTCGTTAATTAAATATGATCATTTGTTTACGCATCCCTATACGATACAATAAGTACAATACAAGTATTCAATATAGTAGTAACATCCATCTGAATTGGAATTTGGATTTTGTTACAGAACGCATGCAACCCACAACTTCAAAAAAAACCTTTGGATTATAACAACAGTCACATTAGATGTTAAATGGATGAGATACTGTTTTGGATAAAAGTAAACTTGTTTGGCAAAGCGTGTCTGTGCTGGCGTTATGTCAATGTGAACATAAAGACTGAAAAGCCCCCTGATTCTTAGTCACCACTGAAATTATAAATAAATCAATTGGTTCCTCCAGGGTATTGGAGTTACATTGTGGATTGTGTGGGAGTGTGTGTGTGTTTGTCAGCAGAGAGGTCAACATAAACAACCCCCCCCAAAAATACCGACTGATCTGTCAAGACAACAGACATATCTTTTATTGTTGTACTGTGCCATGAAAGATAATTTGGGTGGGTAGCGGTATGTGGGCTTGCCGACTGACGTGTGTGTTTTTGCGACGCTGTCTCACCCCTCAATGGGGTGAAAGTGCATATCAGTTAGTTTTATGGAAATCATTGAATTCATTCAAAATTTCTTGCACTGTTATGAACATATCCTGTGTCGCTGAAGCTTTTGGAACAGGTGCATCTGTGGCTTCATGTCCTGGGTTTGAACGTAACACCCTGATATATGCGAAAGGTCACATCTCTGGTCACAACTCGCACGTTACAATCTGCACAAGATGTAGCAAGATGTCACACGAGAATATTGCAAAAGCACATTGGGCCGGTGTGCTCGGACTTCCAAAGGCGGTCGAACTTCTAGACAAAAACCCCCTTTGCTCTGGGTAGTGTAGGAGGTGGACAGTGATGTGTACGGTGTTCACTCACCGACGTCGAATTAAGTCTATTTGTAGAGGAGGCCAAACTACAGGATGACATGGAAAGTCCCTGCAGGTGTTCGGTCAGTTGATGGCATGAGTAACGTAGGAGGAAGCTGTGACCTACGGCTCCAAACAGTATCAGTCTGGTTTGTTGAGTGAGTCAGGACCAATGTTAAATCAGGGGGTTTGGTGTTAGTTATCTGGCTCTGGGGATCCCATGTCAGTTTGTCAATCCAGATTAAATGATCTCAACAACTTTAACATGGTTTTCCATGGCAGTTCAGATATTCATGATCCTGAGAGGTTAAACATTTTGTGATCCTCGGTACTAAATAACCGGGGCATCTAGCAGGCCACCCTTTTCCCCTCTGTCCACGAGTCTATGTTGTGATGTTGTTGTGACCGGACGGGACAGCTGTCCTGCTCGACCCTCTCAAAAACATTATTACAAACACACACTCTCTTACACACACACACACACTCACACACACACCTGTTGCTGCTGCTCCTGGATGAGTTTCATCACTGGCTCAGATTCTCTGTTGTGAAACCCTGCTGATTAGTTTCTCTCGCTCCCTCTAGTCGTTTCTCACATCTGCCGGCTCGCGTGGCAACCGACAGGACAACGCGCTTCATGTGGCGTAACATTTGCCCTCTTGTCCGTCTCTCAAAATAACATCAGAACTCCTATGGTTTTTCCAGTCCCCCACCTCGACCCACTGTCCCGTGGACTCTATTGGCTGGCAGTAGGAGACTGAAGCACCTGACCCACCTGACCTGAGTCCTGTGTGAGAGGCCCCGCTGACATTATGTTTTCTCCACAATAAACAGATGACATTGGTCTTTGAAAGTCAGCAGTGAAATGGTGTAATGTTATAATTTGAGCTGTTAATGACCCTCATTTTACATTAAGTATTAAATACAGCACCTGTGAAATGTTTGGACTCACTTTCTCATTTAGTTTAAATAAGAATATGCATCCAAACTTTTGACTGGCACCGTTCATGCCCATGATCAAGTGTGTTCAGTGTGAGCGAACATATTGGAATTTAGGTCGTTAAAAATGAAACCGTGTGAAGCACCGAGGGCTTTTACTTCTCCTGCAACAGGTGAAGGAAAAGCCATTTCACAATCTTCCATTTTGGATAATATTTAAAAATGTCCTTTGCAATGGAATACATTTCTACGTGTTTTATTTTGAGTCCCTCGTTCTGTGGCTGACCTGAACCTGCCTGGACATGTGGGGGCCCAAAAGGACATATGATGACACATTTGGGGGCACGGGATGCTCAGATTGCACTCGCAGTCAACTGACTAAGCACTGTGAAGACATACTGCACTGAGAGATGGAGAGAGGCCTGCTGTATTGATTTCATTTTATTGTGAAAAATCACCAATTAGCACTCGATAAGCAGTACAAAAACTATCAAAAAAACAAAAACAAATTTGCCATATTGCGCCGTTGTGTCATTCTAGTATTGAAGTGATACATTTGCCAAAATTCAATCTACAGTTATACTTAAAAAGCAATCATAAGCTTTTATAACATTGGTGTACAAAAAATGGTATCATCATTTTTCAGTGCAAAGCAACCAGTGATCCAAACCTTCAGACAGCAGCAGACAGACAGTAAACACACCCGAGATTCAATTATGACAAGGGAAATGTTGTGATTCACAGCAGGTTCAGAATAGCACTGCAGCCCCCATGGGAGGTCAAGACACGTTGAGCACAACAGCCTGTACACCTATAGGCTTGGATGTTAGGAAAGAAAAATAAAGACATGGAACATTTCCAGGTATTGAAATGACTCCTTCACTTTTGGAATAATCATCTTTCCCTCCATCAACTCTTTTTGATTGGCACTCAGAGATAACCCGTTTCCCCCTAAATGCCACAAACGTAAAGACGTGTATCCGCGCTCAGCCATGATTCTGCCCGTGATTGGAGACGTACGTCAGCGTCAGCGAGCCATGGTCAAACAGTTTATACGGCAGAGTCCCCTTAGATGTCCAAGAGTCTGTCTTTGTGTCGTAGCACTCGAAATTGTCAGAATCCTCGATGACGTCATGGCCGTTGATGTGACGTCCGCCTGTGACGTAGACTTTGCTGTTGAGGACGGTGGCAGAGTGGTGCATCCTCCGCTCCTTCAGGTTGGCGCACTTAATGAACCGGTTGGCCTTGGTGTCGTATGCGAGCATCCTCCGGGTGTATCCTGTGACAAAGGGGGGGCATCTTTTGAGAATGGGGGCCTTTGTGGCTCAAGCCAAAAGATTTTATGCATTTCTACAAGCTGCTAAATGAATAAATGCTCAACGAAAGCAGAATCAATAAATTTTTCCCTTTTCCTTTTTCCTAAACTTTCTCCTTTCAGCACACAGACGTTGTTTTGTTATCCCTCATCATGGCTATTCTTTACCTCCAATGATGTAGATTTTGTCGTCCACAGTGGCAGCAGGAGCAGAGACATTCTTGACCGTTCTGTTCTCCAACCTAGACCACATGTTTCTGGCAATGTGATAAACCTATCGAAGGGGGGGGGGGGGGGGGGGATAGATTTGGTGTGAGTTCATAAATGACTGAGAATGAATAAACGGATGAACAGATGTAGCTGCAAAATGAAATTTAAACATTTAGCGATTGAAGAATATTACCTGTATTATTCTGACGGGGTTCTGCATGGCATCCTCTCCTCCGAACACATAGATCCTCTGGTTAGCCACAGCCACTGCAGGGTGCAGCACAGCCTCCGGCATCGGCGCCATAGCCTCCCATTGGTTGAACATACTGTTGTACCTGATAACACCATTGAGAGATGACACCACTGTTACTTCCCACAATTGTTTGTTTGGTTCCGTATGCATTGCAGGTCCTTGTTCTTCATGATAATCACCTCTCCGCGCTGTTGGTCAGTCGTCTGTCAGGCCCGAGGCCACCGAGGACAAAGATGAAGTGGAGGTAGGAGACGCTTTGGTGGGCAAAGCGTGGCGTCGGCAAGGGTTCCGCCGTCCGCCACTGGTTGGTCTTGAGGGAGAGGGTGTAGACGGTCACACTGACTTGCCCGCCTTTCGTGTTCGTGGTCATGCCCCCGATAACGTACAAGACGCTGTGAAGGGCGACGTAGGAGGCTTTGTACAGACGAATGGGCAGCTTGGCGAGCTGCTGCCACGTCTCGCTCCTCTCGTCGAAGACGAGGGCCTCCCTCGATGTCTGCTCGTTGTTCTTCCTCCCTCCAACCACCACCAACATGTCGTGGTAGGAGGAGCGCCTCGGCGCCACCCAGAGAGGTTTGAGGTCCACTGCCGAGTCACCGAGGCATTTTGTGCTGACGGAAAACATGAGGCGCCTGACAGATTCGATGAGCTCGGCGCAGAGGGTGGAGGACTGGATCAGAGGGTCGTTGGCTATGAATTGAAAGAGGTATGTGGGATGGATGTGCCGCAGGCGGACTTTCTTGAAAAGGTCGCTGATCGCACCCCGCCTGGATAAAGGATCGTGGTGGATCCAAGCTACTAGAGTCTCAAAGACCTGCTCCTCCTCCGCGTAGAGGCCGTCATCCTCCAGGTATCCCATGAGCTCTGGCAAGGAGAGCTCGCACAGATCCTCAGACGCTGACACATCTGAGAAGCTCTTCATGGCCATCTCCTTTGCTCTGTCCTTCAAACTGTCACAATTCAGGATCTCAGAGAGCCGTATCATGCTCAGACAGTTGTCAGGGCTCAGTTGCTCCTGAAGGAAGCTTGAGCAGGCCTCAAAAAGGCGGCCATATTGCAACATGGATGCCGCCTGCATCAAAGGCAGCACGACATCCACGCTGATGCTGACGAGTCCAGTGTAAACGTAGTCAATGACAGTGCTCAGAATGGCTGACGTGATGTCCTTTAAGTCAATCTTTGTCTGCTGTGTCTCTATGAAATTGTTGCAGAACATGGCTCTGAAGTAGGGGCTGCTGGAGACCAGGACGTTGCGATGGCAAGGGATCTCTGTGTTATCTGAACAAAGGGACACATCGGTCAGGACGTTCTCCTGTCTTAGTCTGTTGAGCTGCAGGAGCACGCTGGAGGACTGCTCTTTGTCTTTGTAGATGAAGATCTGGACCCCTGGTCGCTCCATGCTGTGGAAAGGCCATGTTGTTATTGTCAAATCAATTAGTTCAGCATCAACTTGTGAAGCGGCCACAAATTCTCGTTTAACCATTTTAACTCTAATGTCGCTCAACGAGTTGCAATCGAAGGGCTTTCTGTAAAAAAGGAATTAACAGCCATCGCATGAGTGAATAGATGCTTTTCTCTTATGTCGGGTAAATTTGACCAAAACCAGATTCGATTTTAGCTTTTCTGAGTTCCGTGGTGCAATAAAACATGAAATCCAGGAACTGATCCCGGAAATTATAAAGATCAAATGGGAAGTATAATAAACAACATTACCGCACAACCATGCTACTGGAATTGTGCGTCATGTATCTAAAATTGTGCCTGCAAATACTTTTGGTAAACTGAAACCCAAATGACTGGTTAAATGTCCATTTTTCAGTTTTAGTTTCCAGCATGCTTCATAAACTTTGTTTAACTTTAACACTAACCTTGTTATGTGATCATCGCCTTCGAGGACATGTTTACAGAACGCCTGCCGGAATGTTATAAAGATTAGCAATGCTATTATACAACTATTCATTGTCTTGGAAGAAGTGCCGACCTGCATCTCTTCCCATTCATCCATGCGTGACGTAACGATGCGACATAACACGAACAAAGGGACTAGTCCGAGTAAACGAAACATAATATGGAACGCCAATTTTGACATATACAAAAAACAGTATAAATAGAAATAAAGCAAAAAAGTCATTTGATTCATCCAAAGCCATGGCAACATGATGCATAAGGCAAGAGACTTTAGGGAATACATTTCTCACCTGTAGCTGTTTCTCCTCTTATCTTGTGTGGTGGTTCCACTCTGTTTCCCAAAGGAAGCTCTCAATGGACAATCTGATGCGTTGACATTTTGCTGTACTTTCTTCCTCTTGGCTCCTGTGTCTGTGCTGTGTGACTGTGCGATCCAGAGCGCGCCGTCTCTTTGTAGGAGCGCGCTGCGTGCGGTTTGTGTGTTGTGGCCCTTTTCCACGAGGCCTCTGTGTACATTCCTCCCCTCAAAATAGAGCCTCGCTTTGGCGTCACGGCTGCAGACTCACATGAGACTCGTCAGAGCGTTTTCTCAGTGTATGGCTGACTCCAGGCCCAATCCTTCCTCCATTCATCTATCGCTTTCTTCTTTTAATATGAAATAATCTCAACTCTCCACATCATGATCTCTCTTTCATCCTCTATAACTTGTCTATCTCCATCTGTGTCTGACGTGGCAGTAAAGACGGCACTGATACTGGGACACGCAGTTCGTTGGCTGCTGGTTGGAAAACACAGAGATATAAAAACATGATCAGGTTACTGTTGAACTGTTGAAGCAACGGCGAAACAAGAGATCAAACCAAGTGTTTACCAAGACGTTTGGGTCAATGAAGATAACTTTGTTGGTTATGTGAAGCACTGTTGAATGTCTTCGGCTCAACTTTTAAGGATGCAATTCTTAAGCATCACCAAATGTCCTTCAATCAAGCTATTCAACAGATTCTGTGGAGTGCATCCAGCAAGGTTCCTTTTTTTTAAAGCTTGTGAATTTATGCTTGTTGGTCTGTTTCATAAATGTGGCCAACTGAAAACAACAAAATTTGAGTGCACTTTCAGTCGTCACAGATGGCGACATGTTTCTCTTGTGCTTGTTTACAGAGCTCTGCGAATTCAGACCGAAATAGCTGCTTGAGCGTCGACGTCCACCCCCGCTGTTCGATGTGGATTGCACAACAAAAACACACTGGCTTAGACCACAAACTACCGCAACTCGCATACATGTAGGCAGCAGTCGAAACTAAACAGCTCCATCTAGTGTTTGTGTCTCCAAAATGTCTGTTTGGCCATCGTGAAAAACATTTCCTTTTCCACTTTACTCTCTGGTATTTTCAAGCTTTTAGAGAGCCATGGGTTGGTTTCAAAGAAAAATACACAATAAACAGGGCAGCTATATTGGAAAGTAATACGTTTTTTATAATGCGAGAAAATGTCATGGATTAATATCTGCCCTTCGAGCGTGATATTGACATTAAGCCTCTCAAACCTCGATCTCTGTAGTAAGAGGAAAGGCCTAACTTGTTTGCCCAGAGGACAACGGTGTCATTTTACAACACGCACTCTAATATTCCAAAGCTGTGATTGCAGTCTTTAAAGTTAAGCACATTGTCTGCGATCTCTGCTCCTTCACCTTGACAGAAAGGACTCATTAATGTCTGCCTTCAGGCAACAACAACTCATTCGAAGTTAAAGCCGTGGCGCAGTGTGCAGCAGAGCATTTTCAACTGTTCCCACCCGCCGCCCGGTGCTGTGTCTTCATATTACCAAAAGATTATCTTCTCATAAGCACATGGTCTAATAGAGCCTTTACCCGCGGGATTTAGATCTTGCTGATTAGTATATATGTGCATGTGTGTGTGTGTGTGTGTGTGTGTGTGTGTGTGTGTGGGGAAGAGCAAAAGGCTTGTCTTGGTCAAACACAAGAATATTTGAAAGCAACATTGGATGGTGAGTGCTCAGGGCTGCAGGTTGTTTTGCACGTGGATCCCCTTTTACTACCACTTCAATTTGAGTAGCATCTTAAACGTTGCATCATAAAAGGGCTAAAGTAAGCTCGCAGCATTGCTTTTAATAGGAAAAAAGGCCTGGCTAATGATTCCCTTTCATCTCTGTTTGCTCAATGAAGGCCTCTTTTATTTAATCAACGTAAAAGTGAATGAAACCCTTTGTAATAATGCTGGTCTTCGCTGTTCCAAAGTCCCGAAGGGGAGACTTAGAAAACATCCCAATAAGGTTTAATGCAGACTACTACACGTTTGTTTTTTCTATAATATTGCTTGCCAATACTTAATCCAGCTCTAAAAACACACGGAAAAACAACTGTGTTTTCGGTTTCACTCAATATGGCTATTCTATCGATTTTTTCTTGTTCTATGATGCATCTAAGGCTTAGTCTGAAGTATAGCAGTCTGTCATATCTGTTAAGAGCACATACCTTTACCCCGGGGCTTGTATCTACCGCTTGAATAAGCATGCTGAGATTTACAATCCAAACAAAATGTTACCAATGACTCTAACGATGTCAGTGGGAATGGATGGTTGTCCGGGCCATGCAAGGTGAGCGGCCCCATAGGGCCTCGATCTGGAAAGCCCATTCAAAGTGCAATCTTTCAAAGTTTAGCTCCGTTTGATTTGGTGACACCTGTGGTTGCTGATGCTAAGAATTTCATAACAAAACAATGTGTGGAGTTTATTCACCATCAGCAAGTCCGTCTAAAGAGTTTCAATCAGAATCAGCAACACAATGTTCAACACAATGTGCAACTGGTGTTTCTCAAGCAGGTTTACTTGAACATGTCTCTCTTCAAGGACGGACTGTTCTGCTCCTCCAGACAATGTCATCACGTAAAACACGTGCACACAATTTATGACCTGTGTGCACGCATCCTTCCCTGTAAATATCATGTGTTTCGTAACAGCAGAATCCAACACGAAAATGGCGGAGGGAGGCACCGAGAATGCGAACAAGTAAATAGAGAGAAACCGTTTTTTGTTGAGCTTTGAGTGTCGAAGCATCGGCAAGAATATGAAGGAGCAGACATGGCTCATCCTGAAGTATTACATTACCTGATGGTAATACAACTTGACCATTTGTAAATTAAGTTCTTAAGTTCAGTTCAAAACCGTCAGCGTGTGGATGGACCAGTATAGCTACTACTGCGAAGACATCTTATGGCGTGACGCAACTGAGCTATGGGCGCAAATGCCGTGTGATTTTAAGAGAAGAGAAGAAAAAGATTTAGATGAGAAAGTTAACGCGCACATACTCTTCCAGACCAACATGATTGTATCCACTAGGTGTCAGGCCAACGTTATGCATATTTCAGGAGTGAAAAGTTACGTGACCTCCAGGACGAAGCTATCGAGGCTGAACTCACATCAGTCTGTCAACACAACAGACAAAACTGCGGATCTATCATTTCAGCTATTTTTAGGCCAGCTCGACAGAATATCTTCTAAAAACACACCCGCAGAAAAAATGGAGCTGTTATTCCACCAGTTGTTTTCTTTAATGACGCAATTAATACACTTGTGTTGTGAAATTTAAAATGGCTTTACTGAGACACCCAGTAAGAGTCGTGTAACAACCTTTTGATCCTTGAGCTGTAGGGTATTACTCCTAAGTGCAAAGAGATCCAGCCAGGCAACACGGAGAGCTTTGATGGGGAGACGTGCTCATTGTAAATCAACAACGAGCATGGAGGGGGAGGGGGGGGGGGGGGGTTGAGCTGTAGCCCCGCAAAGACAAAGAAAGAGAGAGTGGGGTTCTGTGCCTTCACACGTGCACAGGGAGGGGTGAGGTCTTAAAGGGCTTACAGTGAGCTGCTTAAAATTCTTCTGATGCAACACATGCAGGACATGATATTTGGAGAGGGGGGAGAAAAAAAGGTGCTTTGTAGCAACAACAAAAAATGTGGAAGTGCAGGGAGAAATGCTTTTTGTTTACTCATCGTGCCGTCCCCTGTTGCTCACCCAGGTTCCTCTCTAGGTGGCACGGCGGCCATCCTGCTCTGCGATCTGACAGCCTCCCTTTACACTGGCTTTGGTAGAGGCAGACTTTGGGGGTTAGTGGGTTGTGTGTGAATGGAGGGGGACCTTTGTGCCTCTCTGTGTGCTACATGTTGCTACATGTGTGGGAGGGAGGCAAAGTGTGTGTGTGTGTGTGTGTGTGTGTGTGTGTGTGTGTGTGCGTGTGTGTGTGCAGCATATATTAATATTCCACTAGCAGCAGAAGCTGAAGCCAGTGTCTTTTAAGTGTCGGCCCTCAGCAGCCAGCCAGGTGTACCCGAGGTTTCAGAAGAGAGGGGGCAATTGAGGAAAAGGGAGTAAAGCGAACAACAGAGCAAGAGAGGGAAAGAGAGAGACCATGAAAGACAGCAGAAATGACAGAAATGACAGCGAAGAGGAGCGCCACAGAGACGAAGAGGAGGAGAGAAAATACACTGAGAGGAGTTGAAGGGGTGAGCACTTTGGCGGGTTTTTGGAGGTGAACTCACTCTCATGTCTTTGAAGGCCTACGTGGACGTCCTCAGCCTTTGCATTGTGTTCATCAGGCAGTCAGACAGACAGACAGACAGACGAACATGGGCGGAGTGCAGGGACAGACTTCATGTCAGGTTTCAAAACAGGCAATGAGTGGTTTCACGGTTCAGCCCGGGTCAGTCATTCAAAGCATGCAGCTGCAGTTTTGATTGATAACCATTTGTTAATTTGGTTATGCCTCTGCATTTCAGACAGAAGCTAAGCAATGAAATGTTAAGAGCAAAGAGAACTCTCCTAAAAGGTGGTAAGAAGCTTCTTCTGGAGAGGAAGAATCCTCTTTCTTATTGCTGTTGCAGCTACGGTCAGGACTATTTTATTAAAGCGTCTCCAATCAAGGGTTATATGTTGGCAGTTGATCAAATGACTGTGTGTAATGAAAACGGGGTCCAAGAATCATCACCTGACTGCAGTTCCCCTCAGCACAGTGGAGTGTTTAAGTGTACTTAGGTACATAATATGTATTTTACAGCCCCCATCCTCACTGTTCTGATTCACTACAATAAATCCTACCTGCACCAGGCACTTGTTTTCAGCTAAACAACTATAAAAACCAACTATGGTATTTTCCTTGCAAAACATAGCTGACAGACAGAGTTAGCCACTAGCAAGTGAGTGCCCTCAAAGAGAAAGATATCTTCCAAAAACCTAAAAGGAGCCGAGTGAATGGAGGACTAGATTTTGACATGACTCCCAACATTTAGGCCATTATGGAAATGCACAACGCCCACCAATAAATGAGTTTTTAAACCGTGGCTTTGCCAGTTTAATCTTTAGTTCTCTGGGGATCTGGATGCTGCAGTTCACACTCACAAAGTGCACATTGACTACACGCCGCCCGGTGCAACCACCATCTCACCAGTTAGTCCCTGAGCTGTTAATGGATTGAGGGCCTCGCAGGAAGCAATACCTTCTAATGAAGGGCTTCATTTCTGTTCTTAGAAAACATCTTAATGCCAACAGCTAAGGCCTCTATTTAAGATCTTATTGAGGTTCTCATAGTATGCTGAACTACCATCGCATCCCCCATAATTTCCTCCAGGTTCATCTTGGCTTCACCACGTTCTCATCATTGCCCTCCTCTCCTCATGGCTCCCGTGTCTTCTTGGAAACTTGTTACACTTCTCTCTCCTCCCCCTCATTTCCCTTCACACATTTCCAATCCCAGTGCATGTTGATGGAATGTACTTGAGTGGCAGATAATTCAGCCTGGGCATGATGACTGTTCTGACCTTGTCGAGGGGTGGGTGTTTTTTTGGTCAAGCCGGATCCAGTTGGTGCCTGTGTATGAATCCACTTAAAAGAAACATCACAAGCTAATGACCTTAACTCTGATAAGGCTGTTTGGAGAAAACATTCCAATGAATGAAGCAAGCCACCTTCCTGTGAAAGTACTTTTCAGCCTTCAATGGGTTTTGGACACACATATATTTTTTATGAAATTGGCTGAATGTTGTTAAAGGTAATGTTCTGGCTTGATGTGATCATCCGAATAGCATCCTTCACATGTGATAACAGCACAAACTATTACAAAACAATTTAAAGAAAGGCTCCTTTAGCATTGTTGTGTTATTTTACAGTGCCGTGAAAAAGCATTTGCCCCCCTTGCTGGTTCACTCAAATGTTTCAGATCATTGACCACATTTTTATATTTTAGATAACCCAAGCAAATACAAAATTCAGTTGTTTTTTTTTGTGGGAAAGAGGTCTCTTGCTTAGAACTTTGTCTGTCACAAACATGTTTGCCTTGCCATTCAGTTCCTTTCCTCCATGAGGTGTGATTTGCAAATTCTTTTCAAACAGAAGGAACATTATTTAAAATGCGTTGTTTAATGTCACAGATACAAGGTTCATAAGTTGGGATTTCTAGTTTAAACTTTTACACAATTAAACAATGATTTGTGTTACCATGGGCAAATATGGAAACATCTTTGTTCTTCTGTCAAAACGACCACCTTTTGTGTCAGCGGTCGCTGAAGGGATGACACTGATAGGGCCCGGAGGGTGCTTATTATGCTTTTTGTCCATAGTTTAGTATTAATCTATCACGTGCAGCTGGCGAGTGGTTACAGGTCAAGAATTCCCTTACAGAGCAACAGTGTTGGGAGTAACGGCGTTTAAGTATAACAGCGTTTCTAACGGAGTTACTTTTTGGTGACCAAGCCCGAGCTGAACACTTTGATTGGCAGGTATGTTGCTGAAAACATGCTCCTCCTGTCCACAATACCAATACGAGGAGGATGGCAACTGCAATCTATTGAGTTCAAATAAATACCAAATGTTCTAAAATACTGTATATAGTATTTTATTCTTCAATCAGTTAATATAAACATCTTTGACGTTAAATGTTATAGAACATAATAGCGTTTAGACCATAAACAAAATAATGTGAGAGTTACTTTGCTGAGTAACTAATTGCTTTTGCTATGTGGTAACTGGGTTACTAACTCAATTACTTTTTGGGAGAAGTAATTTGTAACTGTAACTAATTACTTTTTAAAAGTAAGATGACCAACACTGCAGAGCAACAGGAAAAACCCTGAATGTTGAAGAAGCAACCCGTGATCCTTCCTTAATCAATCAATTCCTCTGTCAATCACTAATCTAACAGATGGGAAACAGCATACGGATCGATCGAGGTATCTGTGGATCCCTCTGTTTAGATAGAATGTCCTATACTCGACTACTCAAGTCACCGGTCCCCGAGTGACTCACAGTAAATGATTGCATTGTAGGACATATGACCTCGTCACTTGGCTGGAGATTATGTAAAGCCCCGCCCTCGTATGTTCCACCCTGTTCTGGTCTATGTGTGAAGATTGAATAAAAGGCTGGTGTAAGGGGATGTTCGTTGGAAAGCCGACACTGCATGTGTGGCAGGGCTCCCCTTTGCAAAGTGAAAGATACGACTTGTCTGTGGTTTGTTCTCGCCTCTTTAAGGTAACAGAATTACCCCTACGTAGGGTAACAGAAATACCTATCAGAGACCTCCACATTGTTGCCAAAAATAATGACCATTGTTGACCATTGTCTTTATGGTTAATAGAAAAACATGGGAACGCTGGTCCGCTCAAACTTCTCCCATATTAAAAATGAATAAATGTGAGGATCGGGGCGTCGAGCATTATTAAAAACAATCAGTCAGTCGGATTGCAGCTCAAACTCTCAGCGCTCTGCTTCCAGCCTCAAGCTGGATGTGTCTCCGCGGAGCCCCTGATATTGAATAAAGACGTGTCACACAGAAAATAGCTGTGCTTTAATATGCAGCAGCAGTACAAACTTTTCTTCTCCCCTGAAGGCATTAGATCTGACTGTGCCACATCCCGTTGTTCAATGGCCTGGTCTACATGGAAACAGTCCAACGGGGGATGAGAAGAGGCTCGTCACTGGATTGTAGGGAAGGTGATCCAGAGTGAGGCTTTATAGTTTGTGCCTGTAGTCAAACGTCTTCTGCTGTGTTCTGAGCAATGCAAATGTGTGAAGTTGTCAGCCAAACATCAGCCCAATCCGAACTCAAGTTCTTTGTCCAAATAATTTGATCTCAGCCTCCAGTCAGCTGCAAGAAAAATTAAAATATCCAGTTTGAGGCAGGCAGGCCGACCCAAAAGCTGAGCGGACAGGTAGGTGACAAGCAGGTGTTGCTTAAAGGCGTATTAAATAACATGGGGAGAACTTAAATAACCAGGACCGCAGCGAGATAACGGGGGACAGGGGACATCAGGGCCGAAGCAACAGGTGAAAGAATCACACAAGCGGGAATCAAACCAAGGCAAGAAGCAGCGATGCAAGAGGAGAGGACTTTCGCCAATAAAAACAGCCTAAACAAGAAAAAATAGAGCTACATGGATGTACAAATAACACAACTCTCTCATTGAAAATCTCCACCAGTTGCCTTTTTTCAACCCCCCAGCAGTGCTTTCTTTGTTTCCACCAGCCAGTTAATTGCATTGTCTTTGTGTCCCAGGCCTGAAACAGTCCTTCATTAGCCGGCCAAAATGTAAAAACCAGCATGAAAGACCAGCGTGTTGCAAACAGTAACTGACGCCACGCCCCCTCGCCGACGCCGTCTCGTTTTCTCCCTCCCTTCTCCCAACCTTTAATCCTGCGATCAGTTGTCCGGCCAACGGCACTGGCACCGCACACTGCTACCGGCCGGGTCAGGATGAAAGTGCCTGCAGGGGGGCCGTGCAAATGCCCCCGTTGAACCCCACTGGAGATCCCCCGTGGAGATCCAGGGCGTAAGCCTGCCCCGAGGTTTTGCTCCCAGCGACGGTGCAACACCTCTGTGTGTAATTATTGCACTGGTATGAAAGATCTTTGCCTTTCGCATAAATAAGTCATTCCAGACCGGTGTGATTCACTTAGATCTCAGATGTGTGTTTACAATCACAGAGTAACATGCATGTTGTGTTTTTTTTTTTTTGTTGCTTTGTCAAATTAATATTTCATCAATACAAGGCGTGATTGGATTCCAGCACTTCTTCCACAAACCAACGCCTTGCAAGACCCACTGTAACTGTTTTGATAGTAATTTGAAATATTCATGCTATTTAGACTTACAGAGTGTGGCTAAGGAGGACGCCGCTGGAATCAGGAAAGTTGTGTTAACGCAGTGAATAACTCATGTACTTTACATCCACTGTGACAGCACAAACACGTGACATGTCAGCGTAAACACAAGCGTGTTGTCTGCTTTCTTGGCACCAATAACCCCCCTCGGCTCACTGCTGTTGAGGAATTAGCTCATAACCTTGTGCACTGCGGCTCTCTGGCTCCTCTGTAATCTCCCCTGCAAAGTTCGTGTGAACTCTGGTGCACATAATACCTTCATTCAGGAGTCAATGGCATGTGCAACAATAGTACATGAGAGAGTTTGCTGAACATCTTTGAAGCAAAGCAGAGGAAATGCTCACTGTTTGGAAAGGATTCTCTCCGTATAGGATTTGCTAATACAGCTGCAGGCTCTCTGGGCGAGAGCCTTCTCAAGATATTGTTCAGGCACATTGTTAATGACTGAGAGAATAAACGCAATGTTGATGTAATTACACATCACATTCCCCTTTTTAAATGCAGATTGTGTTTTTTTTTTAATAGACCTAACATGGGTTTCTCTCTGTTTCGAGTGCGTTCAGTGAGTACTGGTTTCAAACAAAAACAGATGCGCGGTGCCTGATAGAGATGAAAAAAACGCTTGTCAACAAACGGCACGTTCCGTTTTCCCCCTTCGGGAGTATATTTTCCTCCAACAAAGTGGCGCAAATGAATATAAACAATTCTGTCATAGAAAAATTACTGAAATTACAGTCTTGCGGTTTGAAAAGTAGAAACATAATTTAACAATTTCCCATTTTAATGAGCTGGTTTCTCAGACAAGTGCCATGAGTGGTTTTATCTGTTGTGCACAGGGATGCATTGTGGTGCTTGTGTATCGGTTTTACATGCGGAGAGAGTGAACATTTGGAGTTTGATGGAGTGTCTGAACCGCCCACAGTATACAAAAATTACCAAAACCCTTTGGGGACTATGCGCGCATGTCATTTAAATATCTTAAACATTAGAGGATTGTAAATGCACTTAACGCCTCTCTAGAAGAACGAGACGAGTTGCGCTCCGTCATCATCTCCTCTCCCGCTGTGGTCTTTGAGCAGAATGTTGCATGGCACCTTTATTGTACACCAGGATTGGCGCTCGAACTCGGCTTTCGTTTGTGCGTCGTGTTTCCGATGCACTGTCACTACCAGACCTGTAAATACTCACCCTGACCCCAAATAGGCCGACAGCACTCCGAAATAATCCCGGACGCCTCGCCGAGCAGTGCGGAGAAATCCGCTGGGAGAGAGTGACTGTTGGAAAATTCACACTGACTTCTTCTTTTTCTTCTTTATCTTTGTGACAGTGGGTCCAGAGAAAGGGAGGATGAGCGAGAGGGACCGGTGGGGCGCGCCGCGTGTTAAGGCGAGCCGCTGTGATCGTGAGTGGCAGTAGAGAGGCAACAGTGAAGGAGCTGTAATGGTAATGCACGTCACATTGATTAGGTCACGGCAAGAGAAGCTGGTCTCCCAGCATCTCTACTCGGGGCTCTTACTCCCATTTTTCCTTCTACCATTTCTTTGGTCCTTCTCCTTCTCTGTATTCATCTTTTCCTTTTACCATAATCTTTCTCTGTTTCACTGTGATTATTCTTTGCCCCACACGATTCCTCCGCCGCCCTCGTCTTTGTCTCTCTCCTCTCAGTCTCACACACCTTACCCCCCCGGTTCTTCATACACTCAACGGCACGTCGTTGTTTCTCATTCACATGTGAGAAATCATTGAACGTTGCCATGGTGTGTGTTCATGGTCGTGTGTGCCTCGGCCCTGCGGTGGACTATCGACCAGTCCAGGGGAGCCCGTCTCTTGCCTGATATTGGCTGGGATTGACTCCCCCTGCAAACCTCTGTGAAGTGGCATGGAAGACGACTGACTGACTCATTATATTGCATCAAACAATGCCGCGAATACATTCTTTATTGCTATTTACATGGCTGAATGAAAATTAATTTGAATTTTCCTTGCCAAATTCCTTGTCTGCTCGTGTGTACATGGAATTTGACGTTAAATGTGCTCTCTATTACAAAACACAGTCGGCACATACAGGCACATACATAAAAATGGAGAACTCATTATGAGGTGCGATTAAGGTGCCGTCTGACTGACTCTGTACGAAGTCAAGACTGTGGCTAAAACACTCTCATTGGTACAGGATTATGTATTTATATTCATGAATAAACGTTTCCTATAATGTTACCCAGCTATACGCCTGCATCACAGAATCTGTAAATTTCTTGCATACGAACCATCTATTCCATCTGTACCTCCTTCCAGATTAGCTGTTGCGCTTTGATATTGATATGTATATTTATGTTTATCTGCAAAAAACTAAAATGAATTTAAAAAACATGTTATTTCCGTAGTGTGTTTTAAGGGAAACACCCTATCAAAAGCTACATGGTCCGGGTGGCATTAGTCTGGGTGGGCGGCACCAGGATGTCCGAGCCTATCGCACCGCTGAGCTGCCCAGAG
This sequence comes from Apeltes quadracus, assembly GCA_021346845.1. Classification (NCBI taxonomy): domain Eukaryota; kingdom Metazoa; phylum Chordata; class Actinopteri; order Perciformes; family Gasterosteidae; genus Apeltes; species Apeltes quadracus. Next base: position 16,473,904 of record CM037936.1, read on the forward strand.
GAGCTTAGCAAGAAAGAAAACGGCGGTAATCGTTACACACAGCCATTGCTTCTCCTCTGCCCCTTCCCCTCTCCTTCCTGTCCATAAAACAAGTCACCGAGCGTGCAGCCCGCATGCTGATGCTTTGCTAAGCACTCCTAATTGAACTTGAGGATTCTTAATGTGCTCTCATTCAATTGTCTGTGTGCTCTCAGCTGCTTCGGCCTCCTGTTTTATTTATTTATTTAATACATTTATCTCCACCTCCTCCGTTGCGCCTCCATTCAGCCTTTTGGAGGAAGGTCCCTGCGTCAGCTCTGTAGGTTGCGGGCACGGAGGGAAAGGGCATTGACTCTTCAGGCAACAAAGGGAACAAAAGCGCTCACTTGGTGCCAGCTGGTTGTTTCATCATCAGCCAGGAAAGAAAGAGAGAGAGAGAGAGAGAGAGAGAGAGAAAAGAAGTTATTGGACTAGATGGGGCAAGGTGACATCAATAGCATCCCAAGCAGGGGCACAAATTAGCCGGGCGAGAAGCGGCGCGGCATGGGAGCCGACAGCTGGGGCCCCGCGCAACGCCACCAGGGGATTAGCGGGGTTTCAGGATCTGACATCGAAGGGATGAGCGTCATGGGCAGAATAAAGAGCAACCCGGGGATTAGAGAGCTTCCCGACACTCCACCAACACTCATGAAAGGCCCAGAGGGCTATAGATATCATTAATGAATGGACTGAGCAAAAGAGAGAGACAGGTTAGGGAGAGGTGTGTTTTTTTTTTATTTTTTCCGCCTGACCCCCCCCCCCGCCCCCTCCCTACGTGTCCGCTGTGATTTTTAATGACCATACATCATCCCATGTGCATACATTAAAAGTCAACGAGCGGCTGGCTAAAGAGGCGAGCGGCGGGGGTCGGTTGTTCGCACGCGGCACACCAGACGGGGATGGCGGCCGCCGACTGGCGCACACAATCAGTTCATGCCACCCTCTGAAGATTCACGAAGACTCAACCTGAATTATTCATCTGGAAGTCGTCGTGGTGAAAATGCCGAACATTTGTTTGAGTGTCTGCACGCTCTTGGTGTGAGTACGCTGGAACAACAAGATGGTATTCATGGTGGCGTGCGAGGGTGGCCGTGCTGCCGGGGTACTTCCAGGTATCACGTTCTGCATTCAGACGCTGCGTACGGGGTGATTTGAGGGGCCACATGTCTGTGTCTTGTTTTATAAAAAGGAAATTGCTTAGTATTTTCTCATAAGCCGACTACGCCGTCGGACAGGCTCAGCCTCTCTGCAGAACCGCTGCAGGGATTCGACACCAAGATAACCTTTGTTCCAGTAACTCACAAAACACCACAGATGAGACAAACTCATGGCGTTAGCCTAATGGGATTTTGGGAAACTGCCGAAGTTAAACTTCGCAGAATATCTTCACGATCTGTGGACTTAAAAATACCCACATGCAGCCTTCTCCACTACGATGTCATTGCCTCGCAGCCAAATGGGATATCCTGAACAGGAAGGCACGGGGAGATAAGTCGGTCCGTTGTTTAGGAACATGGAGTTATCATCTTCCCTCGCTGTGTATGTGCATGTTTGCTCTAATGGAGTTTTTATCGTAACAGAGTTAACTACTTATCAGCGGTACGCTGCTACAGATCAAGAGCATAACTGGATTTGCTGAAGGGGCGGAATGCTCTTTGATGAACTTGAGTCACGTTAAATTAATCCGTAATAAGGCCTTGGCCTGCTCCTCCAGCAGCACCTCAGTCCCAGGACGGGTGTTTGTGGATAGAAGAAGTCTGTATAAAATACAGCCAGAACTCTGTTTGCCTGCTTTTGTTTATCAAATCACTAGAAACAGACATTAAGGGTCATGGACTGTGTTATATTAAGGGATTAAAAAAAAAGATTCATACAGATTATTTGATTTTTTACAGGACGGACGTGGTTGTTTTGGAGTCCCTGCCTCCCGCTACACATAAACCGATTGAGTCGTGCTGTGTCAGGGGAGCCACACCTCGTCCTTGTGTACAGTCTCCCACCATTGTCCTTACAGACCCCCTGTCTCTGCGGGTGTGTGTGTGTGTAGGTGTGTGTGTGCGCGTGTGTGGGTGTGTTTGCCCTTCTCTCTCTGCCCTCTGAGCAAACATTCAGTGAATGACCTGTTGTAATATGCCGGAGAAACAAAGAATATGAAGCCCTGTGTGTGAAGTTGTTTTAATCATATAACTCTAGCTCTTGAAACATGATTGCTGTTGCTCAGGAGAGAAAAAGAGACTGCGTCGAAAAACAGAAACCCCTTTGCAATATCAATAAAATACAGTTTTCTGTAATTGCAATGATGAAGATGTAGGCGTTTTTTCCGAAAAAGTTTTGATTTGAGAGGCACATTAAAAAGGTCTAGAAATGGGTTGCTCCCGCCGCAGACAGTTGGACTCAGGAAGACAGTGATGTAGTCATTACCACCAAACAATTTCACATTTAGATAGCAATCATGGGCTACAGCATTTCTGATTGATGTGAGTGTGCGTGTGTTTGAATTGTGTGTCCACACGTAATCGTGCACACGGAAGGAGGAGGGGGTCGTAATACATCTTCGTAATTAGTCTCATAATTATAAGGCAATAAACTGCAGCACACATGGGAGACTGATCCATCTCTGGGATACTGCAATTACCCTGCTAAGATGTGTTGCTGTGACAAATCTCCAGAAGCAAAGTGGAGCTCTGCACCTTACCGCTTGAAACAACAATCAGAACACAGGCTTAGTTCAGGGTTGTGTTTACAAATCTATGTGGGATGTATAAATGTGTCAAATCGAAGGGTTCGCACGGAGCGTTTGGCTTGTGTCTCACGCAGTGGACGTGGTGGTACAGCCAAATTATTCTCCCGTAAAGCATCGGCCTCATTTGATTTTGAATTCCAGTCCAGCTCTCTCGGTATATTTTTTTTCCCGTCCCAAAAGGCTGTCTCGACCGCAATCACAAGCTCTGAAATGCTCATGTACAACAGCTCGTCTTTGAGTGTCCGTCAATATGGTCTATGTAGTGAAATCCCACGGCCACTGATTGAGTTGAAATTGGCTTTGCCTTCATTAGCCTCAACAAAGGCTTTCATTAGCAGCTAACATCTAACCTGCAGGGCCGGACCTCTGATACCCCAGCACGACCCATCACGCACACACACACACACGCACACACACACACACAGACACACACACACACACACACTCGCCGGTATGCTCGGGCTCTCACACACGCCGATGTTCTCGCTAGTTCTCCTGCTCACACCCTCTTAATACTTTCCTTTTTCATGTCTTTGATTAACTCAGCAGGATGTTTTGTTTGCTACTGAGCCCACCTGCTTCCATAGCAGACGCCCACAAAGGATGATGGGATGCTGCTCAGCTGCAAACGGAAATCAGAGCCTGGCTGGTGAGGTTTCGGGACGTCAGCATGACCATTATACTCGGCATGAATGAAAGTCTCCTCCTCCGTATTTGCACAGAGGAGGAACACGTTCTTCAAACATACCAAATGCCAAGTTGTGTAACCTAATTGAAACAAGGTGTAGACGTTTTCCTTTCTGCATCGGCAGTCACAGTCTGAACATGGATGTCATGCTTGCGTGGTACGATGCCTGACGTTACTTTTCTCTTTAGTTGGTACTGCAGTATATGGCTCTGGTCAAAACTAGTCTTGTTTAATCAAAAGTTAACAAGTAGGCACATTTGAAATCTTCCAGCAATCTTCTAGTCGCAGATCAATCGTTGAATGGAAATATGACTTTATAAATTAGATGGAAAGATGGATACGGCTGCACTGCGATCAGTTAGCTTGGCTTAGCTTAGCATAAAGGCTGGAAACGGGGAGGCCACAGCAAGCCTGGCCATGTCGGAAGGTTATAAAAAAAAGTTTTGTATTTGACATACAGATGGACGGTTGGACGCCTCATTTCTTAAGGCTGCTGTGGACTTCTCCAGAGGCTTGATAATGATCATGACTCAAGTCAGTCATGTTTTTCGTAACAGTTCTTGCTCCACTGCTTCTCTTTCTGAGTGACGTGCAGGAGGAACAGCACTTCTCACAACCACCTGCTGTCTTCTAACATCTGCAATTCATCAAGATATAACGAACGACAGCTAGCACAAAAGGCAGATGTTAACCAAGTTTGAGCCGTGGACGTCACCGTGTGTCAACTGAAACAACTTAAAATATGAATATATATATAACTACTTGAAATATAGAATATGAACAAAAAGGCATGCAAGGGAAGAGTGAGTGCAGGAAGGATGATACAGCAAAACTACTATTTTTTTAAACAATTAATATTGGTAAAGAGCATAAAGACATGCTGCACTATGTGGAATCTCAATTAAAGAAGAGCAAGAATGCCGTTAAGCTCTAATTTGATAGGTTGATGGTAAATTATTATTTTCCCAAAAAGAAAATGCTACTGTGGGGGGATTATGACTCTTGCTGCCAAGTGCAGCAAACTCCTATCACAAAACCGACACACCGTGGGACCACCTGCTGAGAGCCTTTATGTATGATTTATATATATATAAACAGTTTGTTTAAGCTATAAATAATACTTCTTTGATCGTTGACCTGTGGACCGGCACGATGTTACCCGGTATAACTGAAGATGCATGGCAGCATTGTCTGTGATGACCAAGGATGAGGCGAACGCTGCACAGCCATTGAATCAGCCATTGAAGTGTCACACAAGTTAGAGGGCTTGAAGGCAACAAATCTCAGTCACATCTCAGTTCAAGTATGAGGGTTTAATAACCACCGTGGTCTCTGTTCCCGTTCTCTCTCTCAAACCTCCCATCCCTTGCTTCCTTTCTTTTTTCCGTTCATTCGTGCATCACCACTCAGAGAAACAGGGTCGGTTTATTGAAGCTCCGTGCAGGCCCTTTCTTGGTGTCGGGCTGTGCTTATGTAAACCAGACAGCTCACGCTGACCAAACACGACAGCTCAGACTGCACGAGGGCCCGACTCCGTTCCGACGAGCTCAAATGATACGCTCTTACCCTCGTCTCAATGATCAAATCAAAGTCATTCCTACGTCGTCTTACAAAGCCAGCCTTAGACGAGATGCCTTGTTTCTTCCGCCGGCCTGACTTGCTATGTTGGAATCCTCGTTACTTTTTTCTTATTTCTTAAGAAAATTCACGATTTCTTCAAACCGACCCTTGTAGACGCAGCACTTCCCCATTCCTAGCGGTTAACTGTGGCTTTCACAATCCGCTCCGTCCTACCAAACCACATGTGTCAAGGACAGTGAAAGAAACCACAAGAAGAAGGAAGGAACACTGGTTGTTGTGTGGCTGCATGAAAGCACACAAACTACGTGTAATTGTGCAATTGAAAAGTAGCGGGTGCAGCGCGAATAGTGCAAAAGTAGGTTGTGAGAATGTTGCAACGCTACAATGCCGTGGAACGGGGAAGAGACGCACTTGTGCAGCATCAAAAAAACACACAGTCCCCCCTACACAAAAACGTTCAGTTCAATCCACGTCCAACAGGAGGGCCCATTTAATGATCAACCAAACGCAGGTGGACGGTGCAAGAAGTAAAGTTTACAGTAAAATGTGGAGAAAAAAAAAAGAAAGCAGTGTGGATCACTAATGGCTCATGGATGCAGTGCAGTTCATTTTGGAGTCTTGTTACACACTCTGTGATTTCACAGGAAACGGAACTCTCTCTCCAAACGCAAGCATAAACATGACTCAGGTGAGTGGGCAGTGAAAATAAGCATGACGAACAAAACCCCTCCAGCACGCTAACCCCGTGTGCATCGGATGTCTCTTCAGCTGAGGACACGGGTTCATATTTATTTTTTGCAGTGAATTGATGGAATGACCGCTAAGTAGTAGAGCATCTCTCTGCTGTTAATCCGAGGTGGCCCAATGTGAATAGAAATACAATGGTTCAATCCTTGTTCAACCTGCTTTAATATCTTATCTTAGCGCACTCTCGTTCCCCGCAGTGATTGATAAATCATTTTCTTTGTAGCTTGAAGAGGAGTCCTGTAGGCTCAGCGAATCAAACCGATAATCTGTTCAAATCCCCACGGTGAGCTTCATGTTCTAAATAGCTGTGCACGTAGCCTGCAACGGTCCTGTTCCTCAAACTAACCCTCTTTCCGCTCCCTGTTGTTTGTCCCACATGGATAACAATCACTCGGTGGCTTTAGGCCACGTCCAAAACACGTCAGCGCACACCCCCCCACTTCCTGTCGGCCTGTCGGAGAGAATCTCCTCACAAGCACGCTCCTCTGAAGTTCAGACTGCTTTGCGTGTGGGAAGTTGTTGTTCGATAATGACATTTTGTAAACACAGGGTGGGTTTGCTTTAGGCTCTGGCTCGTCCCCCACTTCTCCAACGTTGCCAGTTCTGCCTGAAGGATGTGGGCTTTCCTCCAATCCACCACCGAGAAATATGACAGACTCACTTGGCCAAGAGGCCAAGTGAGTCTGAGCGTCGAACCCAAAGCCTCCTCTGGTTTCACAGGTTTTGTGTGGTGGAAGAAAAAAAAAAAGGTATCTCTCACCTTCAAGAGCCGCATCCAATCGTGTTTGGCTGCAGAACTCGCTGGAGGCCTTTTTCTTGAGGCGCTGGAGCTTAATCAGGAATGCACTGGCTTAGGCTTCTCAGGCTACTGGACTGAATCTGATACGAGCTAAATAAAAGATGACCTGTGGAGTTTTCCAGATTGGTTCAGTTTCTCTCTATTCTGCTGATCAACAGTTTATGTAATATATGTTAACACATTGAGTTAACAAAGGCCAGTGAAGGAGACAACTGTTAATGTTTTATGAGAAAGAAATACGAGGGCTCCAAGGTACACACTTGGTATTTTGGTGAGCAACACTAAAAGCAAACAGAGGATTTGTGGTCATGAAACTCCAGAGGCAGCTGTGACTAACAGACAAGCTGCACAATAAAACCGTACTCAGATTCATATGAATTCAGCTCACAGCTTGATACCTTTTTTTCTTCTATGTGTTATTGTATATCAGTTTTTATAGGCCAGAAAATAACAGAAAGCACACAAATCTGTTGGGAGACAACCAAATTGAATAATGCTTTGTCTCACCTAATGAAAAATGTGAGTTAATATTTACTATTACTTTACGCAAATCTACTGCAAAATCTACTGCTGCTTTAACTTTTAATTATGAAATGTGACAAATGCTCTTTGGATTGTGTTGCTGCTGAGACTGTGGATTGAATATCATGAATATGCCTCCCATACACACGCAATTTAGATTTCATCACTGTCGTGGACCATAGAGGGTTGAATAAATGCTAATGTATCCGGCAGCTTTGCTATTCCGCACCAGTACTGATGATGATCCTACTTTGGGTCCAGTGGGACCTCACCTGCAGCAAAATGACGAGAGTATTATCTCCATACAAACACTACCCGAGGAAAATAAACAGGAAATGTATCTCATGGCTGGCTATGAGCGAGTCATCAGCTTCCTCTGTAACACAGAAGGGAGAAAACAAGATATCTCGCAGTTCAAAACAACCTCAGAGCCTGCTGTAATTTCCGTTGCAGCCTCTGTATGTGAAAGTACTGTCAAGTGTTTCACTATTGTTTACCGTTGTAACACATTGCCATTTAAGATGTCATAGATACATCAATTTTACATCTGTTACCCGTTAGAATCCGGTATTTAATGTCGTCGTCAACATTTTAGTCTTATTAAATTACATGAAGTAGGAATTTTATAACAAACTCTATATCCATTTTTATAATGTGTAGAAAAACTTAAATGTGATGTAATTTGACGGGGTGAAAAAACCTGTTGACCAAAATGTAATTCAATGCTGTAATTCCCAGAGAGAAAGGCAGATGTGGTGGAGGATCATTATTTAGCCTGTGGCTAAACTTTCAAAAATGACTTTATCTTCAGTCAGCAGAGATGTAAACAAAGCAAAATGTCCAGCTACGGTTGCAGCACAACTTAACATAAGTTAACAGACCTGATGGTTGAGTAGTTTGGGGCGCTGCAGCTCGCAGGCAAATATTTAGATCAGAGCTGGCAGCATTGGATGCTTTAACTGTTGGGCAGCAAACTCTCTCCACCACACAACAAACACACACACAGGAGGCCGGGTCTCACTGGCTGAGCTGTGGCTCCTCTGGGGTGTGAAGTGATGCTGTTGCTGCTTTCAGCGAGCCGCTGCAGTGAAGCAAAATGCTGGGGTTCAGGGTACAGTGTTATTACATGAAAACGTGAGTAATGGTTTGACCTCATTTATTAACATTCTAAGTGCAAAATCATTTCAATGTTAAAGAAAAACTTCACCTTTCAAATATATATTTATTTTCATATTCCTTTCATACAAACATCTTTTTCCAAAAAAATAAAGTGTTGAAATGGGTGAATCAGTCAGTGAGACGTAGATGTGTCCAAAGTAGGTAAAGCTGAATGACGATTGGATGCAAAACATGAAACGTTTCCACAGGGTTGGCTCACATTAACAAAGTCTAAGTATTCGTCTCTCATCCAATCCGTCTCGATCACCGTCACCAGAGTTGTACAGAAGCAAGTGCTTTCAGCGCACTCGCCTAGCACAACTATGGAGAAGTACTGTGCAACGAATCATTGGTTTAGAAACTTAATTATTGTAATTCAATTCTAAGTTCATCCCCAGATGTTTGGACTGCAGGTGCTGCGCCAAGCAAATGTAACCAGTCAATTAATCTTGGAGGTTAAGTGTGTACAAACTATATTTTTCTAAAAGGAGGAGGGAAAACATTTGCCACTTCCAAAAAGGAAAAATCTAAACTTTAGGGGATTTTCTATTTTGACCCTTGTGATCCGCTTTGCCCCCCAGATATCAGGGCCTTTCCTCTCATTTCGGAGGAAGCACATGTAACATGTATTACTCCTTGTTATGGTTGTGTTTGGTTTGCAGTGTGGTGCACCCGGAGACAAACGCTCCCTCAACAGCACACAGGTTGTTGTTCTTTTTTTCTTAACGAGCATCCACAGTCACTTGGCACCGTGCTCCTCTTTGTTTTCGTGTGTTGCGTTCAAGTGGTTGGCCATCTCTTGCATCACGGCATCTTTGCCAATCTGATCGTTCCTCCTCTTCTCCATGATCACGTCCTCGAGGCTCTGAAACTCCAGGACGTGACTCTTCTTCTCTGAAAAGAGCAACTTCAACCTGTACGGCTGCTTGCCGATCCTCAGCTCCCCTCCGATTTTAAACTCCCGTTTGCCGAACCGGCACCAGGCGGCGAAGCACTCAGAGTTCCTCCAGTACAGCTCCCGGTCTCTGGAGCCGACGTGGTCCAGGGCGTTGCGCGCGATCACCTCCGGCGGGAGCGCGCGGTACCTGTACAGGCCGTTCACTATCCGGCCTTTCTTGCCCTGGCTCACGTCGGTGAGGAAGTTGTTCTTGATCTCAGCCCTGTGCATGTGCACCACCTGGAAGTCCCCCACGTACACGGCCCAGTGGGGGTACTGTCCGGTGGCCAGAAACTCCAGCAGGTCTCCCGGACGGCACTTGTTCAGGAGACTTTCCGCGGACTGAGTCGCGGCTCCGGCGTTCGTCTCGTAGACGCACTCGTCTCGGTAGTAAATCGCGCACGGCAGCTCGTCCTCGGGGTCGAACGGCTTCTCCTCGTGGTTGGTCACGTGGGGGTCCGGCGAAAAGCGGTCCAAATTGTCGTCCTGGTCGTCGTCGTCGTTGGAGAAAATGTAAGAGACGCCGATCCGCGGCCCGTCGTCGTCCGGGTCGAACCCATTTGGATCGGACGTTGGCACCTCTGCGTAATTCAAGTGAGTTAGTTTCTCCACCTGGTTACCCATAAGGGTGGCAGGTGGATGCTTCGGAACGGGGAGGGAGGGGAGGACGGGTTGAGATGAACACTGGAACAGGATCCACCTGTTCTCCTCGGTACGAGAGACGTAAGGCGCGCGGTTGCGCCGCGTCTGAACTAAACCCAGAGCCGTGGAGAGGCACACCAATAATCCATGCCCGGCCGTAGATGTCCACCAAAGAACACCGACTGCGCCGTCCTGTACACAAATATAAAATACAAGGCTCGTTTAAAAAAAAAAAAAAAAAGAATTCCAAGCACAAGCCGATCTGAAAGTTGAACAACTCCGCGCGCCGTTTAAATAGCTAATCCCAACAGGTGCGTCCCGACACACCTGTTGGTTCAGTTTCCACACACTACTCACCGCTTTAACCGGTGCTACGTCTGCTTAACACACCACCCAAGTGCTGGTCGACACCACCTGCTCCACTCATGCTGTCGTGTTAAGTATTCCTCAGTTGCACTCCGGTGTCAGTCCGGTTCACCTTGAGTCCAAAACTCTCTGGAGAGCAGACGGACTCGCGCGCAGCTTTTCTCACGCTCCTGTTGTCACATCGGTAAAAAAAAAAAGAAAAAGAAAGAAAGAAGAGCCGGATTTCCGACGGCGCTGGCGGACGCTGCTTCCTGGGGTTCGGCTGCGTTTTACTGTCTGTGCGTCTGGAGGATGAAGCACCGCTGTAGCGTCCTGAGGACTGCTGGGAGGTGTTGTCATTTAAAGAGACAGTGCGCCTTTATTTTCCCACGTTTGCATATTTAGTCTTCAGACTTCTCTTGAGCAACGATAGAAATCGTCCAACTGTGAGGGATTATAATGCAGTAATGTCAAGTAAAATGGTGTCATTCATTAATTGAAAGGATATAGTTTAATACATGGCACGTGTTCAGTGTAGACTACTGTTAGATGAAAAGGGAACCAAAATACATACATTTTTATTGTAACCTATGATATCGAGATATGGGTTTCTGTAGAGATATATTATTGAAACAGACAACCTCAATATTAAGTTACAATAAAATTAGTTTTACACACACAAACACATTCTGATATCATTGCTGTCCTTTTCAAAGGGGCAGCACAATCATAAACGGTCGAGCATTTACAAGGAGCATAGAGGATATCTGGATAATACATCCACATCTTTTGATTAACAAAATATGTTTTTATGCAGTTCAAGAAAAAAAAAAGGTGTAAGCCCCCCCAAACGGTTTATAGCCTATGGAATTATATCCATATTCAGATTAAAAAAACGTGTTATTCTGTAGCAATGCTCCCCTGAACTTGAACTTGCATCATAACCAAAAAAGACCATCAAGTATTTCGACTAAAATGATGCTTGTATAAGTTTGCGCTATTGCATTCTGCCTATTAACCGTTAATTACCATTTTAACTTGTCACTGCGGAGGGAGCACAAGTGTTGCAAATGACCATCAACAATGTTTCTGTTTTTATTTTCCAATGTCCCAGTAAGTCATGCGAGTCAACACGCACCCACGAAACCAAGACAGCGAAGTGGAAGTCAGCACACAGATTAACACCTGCGCTTTCAACGCGGTGACCCGTCGACATGATGGAGAAAAGTTTGCAAGCAGGACACAGCAATCTGAACGCAGGATCATCATCGTGCAAGCAGTGGAGCTACCTCAGCTAGTACGTTGAATACTAGCAACTTTAACTCTTATGCGCCACAAAGTGAGACAATGTCCACTTCCTGCCAAGAAGGTCAAATCCTCCTTGAAGAAGCCAGACATTGAGGCTTACTGTGTCGTTAAACAAACACTTCTGTGAGCTTTTGAACACTTGAATGTGAATTCCAGATCAAACAGAACAAAGCAAACATTGATTGGGTTGGTGGTCTTTTTTTCCCCTCCTCTCCGCTGAATGTCTGTACAATATTGTGGTGGAATTTCTGAGGCTGTCTACAGCTCTGCCTCCCTCCGAAGAAAGCTGAACGCCTCTGCCTGCGATGTGGTGAATGCGAGGCGGATGTTTGTTGGCGTGCACTCTCCACAAACGGAACGATTGATGCTAAATTACCTGTGACTTCACATGTTGTGCAGGTAAACACAATTTGATTTTGCAGAACGCTTATTCAAAATGAAGTAGAGTGGAGACGCGAATGAATCAGCACTCTGGATCATTTGTTGCCAGTTAATATCTTCACGGGGCTAAATGCTCTTAGGGCTGCGTGACGTACTCTTTGGAGGCAGAGAGCAATTAGGAGTATTTTGAAAATGCGTGATGTAAGGTTATTAAAAGATTAGCTTCACCTAGTTTTATCTCAACACAGCCTTTTGTTTGTTTCTCCCATGAACAAAGACCTTTTACAAGGAAGGGGAGCGTGATGGATGGAGAGATTTAATCACATAAGTGCAAAGTGCATTTCTGCAGATGTGTGGGAATGTTTGGTTTATGGCTCATTTGAAAAACTATTTTCTTTGAGGAAATTGATTTAGTGTCTCTAAAATCCTAATTTAGTTTTTTACTTCAGTTATAATATACTGTTAATTCAGTTAAAAGAGATGATGAAGCGTCACATTAAGATTTCTACATTTACAGTTTGTATTAAACACGTAGATGTTGAATGACCTGAGGGAAGACTGAGCGCTCTCTGGATTAACAGAGGACGTCGGGGTCACAACTAAGAGACCCTTCAATCATATCTGGAGCTGAGACTTCATTATACAAAGATGAAAAATTAATTAGTTCAGCATGCAATGTGCATCCTCATGCAGACAGTGCGCTCTTGTGGTTTGGTCAACTTACTGCAGAGTGTAAATGAAAAAGAGCCTCTGAGTCACTGACAATTACAAACGGCAGCATTCATTAAAAGGTCTGCAGCTTTTATTTACACAAAACAGGAGTACAAAAAAAGCTCTCGTTGAAATACAAACGGATCACTTATTAAATTATAAATCAAAGTACAGGAGTTTTTCAAAAGGAACAAATATCTGAAAGTACATTTTAAATTCTCCCCAACACCAGAAATATTTATTTGACAGCTAGTTCATCTGAATACCGACAAAAATAATTGCCTTGGAAATAAAGTGAACAACATTCTCAGTCGTAAAATACTATTTCTTCCGATGGCCCAGGTTCTTTTATGCACAATTCTACCCGCTGAACAGAAAAACCCACTAGATGGGGTTGCTGTTGCTCTTTTGGCTCTGGATCCTTCTCCTCAGCATCTGGTCCGGAATCAGATCGGACTGTTTCACGTCTGCGTTCCCACAGCCCACCACAGGACAGCTAGAGGGCAGACAGAGATCGTTTCAAAAGGCTTTCAAAACACAGAAATACAACATACCAATTCACACAAATGCCAGCAAGCGCAAGATTAAAAACATCTTTGTGCTGATACTGACAAGCACTTGAGGACAAAGTACAGTTACAAGTACAACAGCGTTTCATCAGCCATACAACTAATCCCAATACGGCACCGCTGAGGATTGCTGCTATAAATGTGCGTGTGTGTGTGTGTGTGTGGTGACCACAGTCAGGACTCGAGACAATAGCATGGGTCTTCGACAACAACATAAGCCGGCACCGGGATTTCAGAATTCCTTTAGGAGAAGCCACATTTAAATTGATTCCAACATCAAAGCAGTGTAATAAAGGAAATCGGCATCAAGGCCGACCGCACGCCAACTTGTTTACTGCTGCAAAACCTAACTGCCTGTCCCAGCAGTCCTCCAAGGGACGGCGTCTTACCGGCACTTCTTTTTCTGCTTTTGTTTGGTTTTGATGAGGTTCATTATGGCGTCTTCATCATAGTGGTGGTTGCACTTCTTGTTCTTCATCGGCTTCACCATTTCCACCTTTAACACAATTATGTCACGTGAAAATCACACGCCCCTAAAAAACACAATTTAGCCGCTAAAAATGGGTGGGAATAGGACGGAAACGTCTTGAAACAAGAAAGGACCTCCCACTGGACTAAGTAAACTGGTAAAAGAACACAGTAGCAGGCTGGAGTAGGCTACCTGTGTGAGCGGGCAGGTGAAGTTGGCTTGGCTCTGTGTGACACGGATGTCTTCATCAGACTCCTCCATGGTCTCCGCTGACTCTTGGTTGGCTGCAAACACACACCACGTTGACAGTGAGCTTCCAAATGTCCACTCACAGTAATAAGGGACGTACTGGATCCATGACAAGGTGGCAGGAGATCGTACGGCAAGGCAACGACATGGATTTGGCTGGAACTATATTTATTACATAAAGAAAGATATCCCACTTAAGTGGGAATAACTTTCAGAGCACATTCTGAATGTAATTAAATGCTAAAAACTTTCACACACACACTTTATCTCTATTTACAGGCTTTTACTTTGATGCAAGACACACAGCCGTAGTCATTACAAGTGGCACACATAGCCTAAAGACATTACACCGAAAGATGTATGTATGCATGCGTGTAAGACAAGCGCACATAAAAATCCCACATGCTCACACAGGCACACAGATATCCGATACACCCAGACACACACACATGAAGTAATTCCCCTCCATTTCCATAGGACATTTAGGTGATTTGATGGTTGATGGGTCAGGGCTTCACAGAACAATATGTTGACTGGATAAGAAATTATCTCATAATCAGACATTGCAAAGTATGTTTTCTCCCACAATGGAACCGACGGTGGAAATCACATTGGTATAGAACCTCAGCATTTGGCCTGGTTTCATTCTAGCTAGGTTTTTAATAATTGGTATAATACGAACAACAATTAAAATGCTGAAAACATCAGCTACAAGGGGAGAGGAAGAGTGCATTAATCAACAGTAAACAAAGGGAGTTGTACGTTAAGAATTCAGTTAATACAAAACACATCGCAAGATTGCACTCTCTGTTTGGCTGAGAAACCCTCGTGTAAGCACAGCTATGATTGGTCTTGAATTCACAGCGTTGACTCCGTGCATACATTCAGGTTATTTCTCCCATCTTTCTGGGCCTCACCTTGGTTGGAAGAGTTCTGGACGCTTTCCTTGAAGGCCGCTACTTTCTGGTGATTGTGCAGCTCGGCGTCAGAGAGTTTGGCTGTTTTCTCTGTGAACCGCTCCCTCACTTTGGCCGACAGGTCGACCATGGTCTCCGGCTGCTGTGTGCTAACCTACAGAAACAAAATGACCATTTGTTGACTACAGTGTTTCCCCTGACATTTACAACTAACACCCTGATACGAAGACCTGCCACTCGAAGCGATCTGTGTGGACACAGTGAAGCCAGAGCTTGTTGACTTTCCTGAGAACCACTCGTCTATACGCACCTATTGTACAACCTGACCATTTTGTTTAATTAGAATGGGAAAGCTTGTTTTCCATTTAGGGGCTTGGTCTCACCTCTGCGGTGACTTGTTGCACAATGTCAACAAAGAAGTTAATTTCTCTGTCCAGTTTGGCACACTCCAGAACCATGGCCTCCAGTTCCTTGATGCCTGCAATCCCCCCTTCATCTGAAACGCAACAGATAGTCTGATCATCTACAGGAAATGTAGTTTAGGTAAGCATGCATTAGCAACGGGTGTATCAAAGGTTGATATACTTAAGCAAATGGGCACATGCAAACGTCTTATAATAATACAGGATGATTATTATTGATGCATTAACATGTACCAAATACTTGGTGTCGTAGCTGGTCAACGGGAAGGCTCTTTGAATGAACTACTCATTACAGTTGGATGGTTTAATCGATACTAATGCATCCCTTCGTCTAAACCCATTAGGGATTGTGTTTGTAAATGTGCGATCTTTAAGTGCGGTCGCTTTTTTATTTGCACAACTGGAAACACACTTGAATCAATCAGATATTTGGGGATATCAGTGGGATATTATTAACGTTAAGGTAACGTTCAACTCAAAGCATGTGTGTGTATTTGTGTGTGTGTAATAGTTACCCTGCGCTTCCGCCAGGTCCATAGCAACATCTGTCACTATGTCCATTCCGGTCCCGATATCGACCTGACATAATTTCAGATTAGACAGTGCTCCGTGAACGCCGCTAAGAGACATCACGACTTTCTATCCACCGAGACAACAGACTAACTGCAGGCAACCCAAAGTTAAGCTGCGTTACGTAGCCTAGCTTGCTAACGTTTAACGTCACGTCCTCGCTTCCGGTCCGCTAAACCTAGCTAGCAGACGTTAATTGACGAGCTAACCGCTACGTCCTGTATGAATGTAAAGTAGTGATATATTCTCGGTGACAATTTGTGTTTCAGAAGCTTTTTAGGAAGATAACTAAAAAAGGGAAATGTATGTCACAAAAACAATCGAAAAGCGACAGAAGCTAACGTTAGATACAGCTGAGACCTGACTTCAAGGCTTGTTAGTGTCCTTTCAAAATAAAAGCCGTGCCCAAACGCAAGCTATAACAGTCGTATTTATTAATAAACATTATTTGGAAATGGCACAAAGTGATGATACATACGTAGGCTTAGATTAAAAATGTGTGTATATATACACAAACATACATACACTATATTATAAGTGCATTAAGACATTAATGGTCAATGAAATGTGTAAGCAAACCATCATACTTTTTATGGTAGACATTGAAGCACAATCTGTGCATAACTAAATTACTAAAGACATAACTTTACTGCTTTACTTTCAGGGTCTAAGTATTGTTCATGCCGGCTCACAGTCACACTGTGATGGCTTACTTGCACACATGAAGCAATTGTTAATGTTATTAGTAAAACACCTATGCTTTCCCTACTGTGATAAGTCACAATGTCTTCAGTGTAAAAAAAACTATGGCATCCAAAGCAAGATGATGAAATGCTTCTTCCAGATCTTCACAGTATTGTTCTGAACTCATCAAAGATGAAACTGGGCACGTGGGCTTCGGCCACCTTAAGAATACAGAAAAAAGAGAAAATACATGTTACTGTACTACAGTACGTAAAAATGCTTAATACACGCCTCTGTTCTTAGTCGGGACACGGTGCGTTATGCTAAACTGTTTATCACAGCTTAAAGGTATTACACCATACTATATAAAAATACAGCTGTTAAGCATTAAAGGGTAGAGTCATCAGAAATCCAAGCTACTCCCAGTTTATGTTAATTGATGTAATTTAACTCATTTCGGAGACCTTACTAAACCTACTAAGGTCAAAGTTGGCCTACCTTGCGGGACAGTTTGGTGTACTTCACATAGTCTTCCAGGAACATCAGAGCTCCCACCACATCAGAAGGCATGTCAGGAATCTTTTGACTATGGGGTCAAACTCAAACTGTGAGTTTCATTAAGCCATAAAAGGATAGGATTTCTTAAAAGTATGCTCAAGCAAACAGAAACAAATTCTGTCAAGTCTGTTTTGTTACCTGGTGCACTGCTCCATGATTGAGCGGATAAACTGTCCAATGAGGGACAAGAACTGTTGTGTGTATCTGGAGTGAAACTGCTTGAGCAGGGTGAGCATGCCGAGCACCAGCGGGGGCCAGTCAACGGGATCCGTGGCTTTCTTGCAAGTCATTCCTGGGAAGATTTGAGAGGACATTTACATGCTGCAGTCGGGCATACAGACTGTTCAATGCACCACACCGTTTATCACTATTATAACTAGCGTATCTAGTGTGCTAACGATCCATAAACTCTTGTAGTGCAAATAATGACCTTCTAAATTTCCCAGACTAATGTTCTAAGTACAGTGAGCAACAAACTCAATTAAAAATACATTCAAACTGTCAAAGATGTGCGCAACCTGATTTGACCCGTGGCCCTCCCGACAGTACTACTTAATAACTAGTAAACAGAAGAAAAAAAAGTTGCCTTGGTTTTTGTTGTACTGAAGTTTAGGCAGCTGAGCGATGACAAACAGGAAGTTGATGATGGGGAAGTACGGCAGGCGCTTTGTGGTGATGTAGATCTGTGAGAAACACAGATGGAGGGGAAATGGTCAGAGCGCTTTCTAAAAAATATATACAGTTATTTGTAATTAACATTAATAACATTGTTTGGGAACCAACACCCGTTATCGCCACACCTTGTTGAGTGGGTTGTGAATGCCGGCGGCCTCCAGGTGGGCAGTGATATCGTACAGAAGAGTGTTGTCCTCTTTGGGGTAAGGCAGCGACGGATCCTGGTAGTGGGCTTCGATGTCGCCCAGCAGAGACCTGGCAAAGGCACAATAATAGTTGATGTGGGATCGATGAAGGTAAAATGGTTGGAATAACGTGGTGAGACTCGGCTGACTTGTTGAGGTTTTCCAGGGCAGCAGCCAGGTGTTTGGAGTCAAACTTGCAGGAGTAGTTCAGCTCATTAGCAATCTGCTGTCTGAGAATCTGCATCTGACCAACCTACAAAAAAGCAACATTTGCATGTGGACTGGCATGAAAATACAGAGGCAACGTCTAAATGAGAGTAATAAATAAGTATTTTCTATCCACAATATTAGAGAATACCATTGCCCAGTACCTTCATGATGGCCTCCAGGTATGCACCCCAGATCTTCTGGGTTTTGGCCACAGCGTTAGCGTACACTTTGCTGCTATTACCTGTTGCACAAAAAAAATCTTTTTAATTCTCCTTAAGGGAAAACAATGCCGTTAAAGGTTTTCATAAACGAATACCTACCCACAATACCCTGGATTGGGTTGACAGTGCCCAGCATAGCTTTGAAAACATCCACCACAGCTTTGTCCTTCAGGATCGTCCTCTGAATCCATCTCAGGAAGTTCTAATGGGAGTAACACGTTGCTAGTGTATATTCAGCTATGCGTAGCGAATGCATTGAGAAAAGTCCTTACAGACCTGGATTCATTCTTTTTTTTTTCACCAATGACAGCCCTTGGTTAGATTTGTTGAACAGCCTGACAACATCCTTGTATGCTAATTACCTGAAGCTCCTTGACGATCATGAAGCAGAGCAGACGGTCTAGTCCATTGAGGCCAAAGGTACCCAGAGTGTTCTGGATCTCGGAGAACAGCCTGTTGTTCGTAACCTCGTGGTGGCTCCTCAGGTCGTACCAGGTGTTCATCTGTTCGATGTAGCACGTTACCCTGTAGAAAGGAGCGATGTTTGTTAGGGATCTACAGACATGATGAAAGTTCACCTCTTCATCTCAAGTTCAACTTCCCAGGATTCAAATAACTCTTTTAGTTCAGGCCATGCCACAAGTACACCTGGGCTCATTTATCACTTGTTAGGCGACATTTTGTCCACCGGCGGCATTAATACATGTGTGAGCAGTGCTTAGCACATAAATGTACATTTATTCTTAAGAGAGAGAAAAGAGACTTACTTGGGATCCGTGATGCGGAGGATCTCTCTGCACAGACGGCCGATGAAGGTGGCAGACTCATCCACGGAGGGAAACTTTGGGATGGGAATGTGGGTGGACTGGTGCACACTCTGCCAGTCCTGGATCTGATTGGAAGCGAGGAAACAGCCGATGAATCAACAGCCCGTTACCGACAAATGCACAAACAGCCACAGCGTTCCATATTGATTATTAATGCACGTCCCAGAAACCGGCACAGAGCACGCTAGTGTGTCGAGCCTGACCTTGGCCCTGAGGAAGCCGTTGCATTCCTGCTCCACATTGTAGTTGATGATACGGGAAACTTCCTCCTGCCAGATCTTGAGGCCGTAAATGCTGACGTAGTCCTGGATGTACTCAAACGACCTGTAGAAGCCATCCATGGTGGCCGCCATCTCCTTCAGCCTGGGCATCAGCTCACTAGACTGAGAGAGTGGAAGATTCTTGTTTAGTCTCATCGTTTTCATTTTTTACTGCGGTTATCGTCCAATGGGTCAAGGACATGAGTTCATAAAAAAAAGTACATAACAATGAGACGATCCTAGTTGTATTCTAAGTAAAACGTTACTACTAATTGGGATGGTTTTTTCAGCTGCCTTCCTTTAGAAACCTCTTCATTTCTATGAACAATTTACTGAGCGACAAACTCTGGGTAGCCCACTGCAAAATATCTACAAACTTTAAAGTATTGAAGAGATCAACAAGTGGCACTGACCTTAGCCTTGGGGTTGAAGATCAATCCTTTGTGGAGAGCATAAGCTACCCTCTTGACCAGCTCCTTCCTGATGCCATCCTCTAGAAGCTGCTTGGGATCCACCTGAGAGTTCGCACAGTAAAAATCCACCAGTTACCTCTTATTCAACTGCATTGAGGCTGATGTAGCAACCACATCCGCGCATGCACGCTGTAAACAAAACAACATTTATTTGACTGGTCTGTCATAACCGCATCATCCACCTTAATGATCCCGACCAGAGTTGTCTTCATCATCAGGATCCCCTCGGTGAAAATGGAGATGTCATGGGTGAGTTTTGCCACCTGCAATCGAAAGAATTAGAAGGAGGAATAGGAATCCAGTGAGCCTTCGATCAAATCAGTCCAATCCGTCACAGTATAAGAGTGAGCTCAGAATGCTCTACTTCAAGTTGAACATGGAGATGAATGCCAGCAGCCTTTGTACTCAGCCTGCCTGAATGGAAATGTTCCATGTGGTTACATTTTAATTTAATTCAGAAATCAAAACTTCAACTGTAATAATCACATTGGATTTTCTTGCCAAATGACAAAATTCTAAAATTGTAAATATCAGCCAAACAAATTAAAATGCATGAGATTCAAGTAAAACTCTTTTTCTAATTTGCGTTCACATGAAAAGCTTCTAGTTTGATAAAGCCAAGAATTCCGCATCGATCTTTTTAATCTAATATCTACGTAAGCCTTTTCATGACTTCAATGACATTCTGAACCACGCTCCAGGAGCTACAGGCACATTGTCAAGTCGACAGCGGTTTTACTTCATAGCGAGCCCCGAGCTGGGCGTAGTCCTTTAGCTTGTCCTTGTCCAGCCGCGTGGGAACCTCCATGATGTCATGGATCTGAAGCTTGATGATCTTGGCAAGAGAGGTAAACATGCTCTCTGGAATGATCTGCAGCACCTGGAAACCACAAGATAAAACACCCAAAGTGAGCACCAAAAGTAATCTTATACCTTTGAGGCGTGCTTTTAAGCGAGAAGAGTCCAGACGGGGCTTCAAAAGCAGATGGTGCCCGCTGCTGTAGATGAAAGAATCGTCTATTATAAACTAACATAACTAACGTTATGGTTGACAAAACCAGAAGGAAATTGCATAGACGTCCACTGAATTGCTGTTTTGGGACTGGATTTGCAAAAACAGATGCTGGTAGAAACATTAGTCCTCACTGCAGCCACAACTATCATTTACAGCATGCAGAGCTCAGAAGTCCTTATGAAACTGAGTTCATTTGTTATCGCCAAATGCGGACCTCGCCCCTGCAAAAGCTGATCTTTGTGAGATCGTTGGTGGGAACAGGGCTTGGTTTTACTGTACCTTTCTGACATAAGCTACCAACTCTCCAGAGTAGAACTGTGAAACACTCAGCAGGTCAGCGCTGTTGGCCTGGTTGATCCGCAGCAATGGAAGGTCCAGCGCAGAGGCCAGCTGCTCACACACACGAACAGATGTTATGCGTAAGGAACTATTTGAACATCGCAGGTAGCCATTCTCCAAATCAATGCAACATTTTGGGAACAATGGAAGTGGTTCTTCTGTTGTCTTTGTGTGAGCATGTGCACATGAGCCTGACCTTCAGAAATGTGGCTCTCAGTTTGGTGACCATGGACGGGTTGACTCGAATGCTCTCCTGCATAATCAATGTGAAGCTGCCAAACAAAACATACGCCAGAAAATAAACAGGTAAATGGTTCCAAAGGGAAAACTGCAACTCTGTGTTCTTCATCACGGTCTATTCAGAAAGGTAAGCAGGCGGTTTCATTGCCTTTGACCAACGACGTGAAAGACACATCCGCTACTGTCTGCATGTTGTTGAGGAGCTTTTAACTGAACTGCTTAGTCGGGTGTGCATCAGCATCCTCTTAGCGGGACGTGTTACCGTCTTCAATGTTCCTCAGTGAGCACATTACATACCTGTCAATAATCTGCCATGCGTAGCACAGGTCTCCAACTATCTGCATAGTGATGAGGACTTCTTCTTTGATATTGATGGTGCGGATCATTTGGTGCAGAAACTTCCTGGTGTCAGCCAGGAACTGACAGACCTGTAGGTTTGACTCCAACTGGTGGAACTCCTGGACCTGAGGACCAGACAAACTCACTGCAGTCACATATCTGCATCCGAGGGTTGGAGGCACTCAGCTTAGTTTAAAGGAATATTTCTTCTTTGGTGTTCTCCATTGGATTTCTTGCGTCGTGATTACAATTTGGGGCTGGCTCACAAGGAGGACTGGCTTATTGCAATAAGCAATAGCAATAAGCGTAAAAATAAACATAACAATGTTTTATAATGCTGTGAAAATCATATCAGTTCAATTTCATTATTTTTCAAGGAGAAAATGAGGGCATTACAATCCACCCTGCCAAATATATAATTATATTATGTACATTTCTATGTATTAATCATTTTGTGTCTTTGCTACCGTTTCCAGTCATCGCTGTGTGAAAATGATGTGACCAAATTCATAATACAAGGTTAAAAGACTAAACGGTGAAGCCAGAGTGAAAGGCCCGTATCTCGCTCACCTCAACGAGAGCCTGTATGAGCTGAACCGTCTTCCTCCCAGCAGCCGTGGAGTCCTCATAGTTTAAGGACTCAATCTGCTTTGAGATTTCTCTGAACCAGGCCTGCAGGTTTTCTGTGAGCGGAAACACAGTTGTGTGGCGCAAGAGAGAGAGAGAGAGAGAGAATGGGTGGTAAAAAAAAGGAAAAGAAAAAGGGGTCTCTACTAGAGCTGGAGTCACAACAACAGGAGTCTGACTGACACAAATTGAATCCGCCTCATGTGTGTGTGTGTGTGTGTTCGCACTTCCCCCTTTGTGTGTTTCCCTGCCTCGACATTTTTCTCTGCACAGCTTCGAGCTTTAACTCATTTAAGCGTCAACCATCCTGACAGCGACGCTCACCGTTTTTCTCCACCCTGGTTAGGGGTTTGACGCCGGAAAAGACTTCAGCCAGCTCGGTCATTCTCTCAGAGCCCTCCTTCTGGAAGCTCTCCCATTTGATCTGCTTCTCTGACAGCATCTGCTTGAACATCTGGAAGAGGGACAGCACAGACGCTCAGCCGATGTGAGGGGATCAGTCAGATGAGGTGTGTAATGAGAATATTACATTTGTGTCCTCTCTTAATGACGGAGTGGCTAACCATATGTTTTCTATGGTCATAGACAACATAGGAGACAAGCGCAGTTGGATGCATCGCAGGAATTCTTCTGCTATTCATTCCACAACATCTCTCCGGCTGGGAAAAGAGACGGACTCGGCGTGTTTGAAAGCAGCTTGAAGCCACAATGAGTAGGATCTGTGGATGCCGTTTGTAAACGCAACATTTAAAGTTGGCTCCACGAGGTCTGGAGTAAAAGTCAGCTCCAGATTCTCTCTTAAGTCCCTTCAGCGGTCGACCTATTTCCGTTTTGCTTTTGTAGCCGCTGTGCCCTTCCTCTTTAGTGCTTACAATCTGTCAGCTGTTCATGTTTTTTTTTTTGTCCTACTCATCGTGTCTTCAAGAAAGGAGGATGGACACGGGATTGTTTCACGTCTTCAATACAATTAGTGACAATTTGTTTCGAGTTGCTTAACTTTTGTCCCCTCCTTCATTCCCATTGAAGAGATGCGTACCTCTTTGAGGGTGAACTCAAACTGAGCAGTGTCCAGCAGAAGCTGGAACAGCGCCTTGTACTTGGAGTCGTTGAGAACTTGGTCTTTGATCTGACGCTGTCGCTTGTTGTTTTGGTCATAGGCTGTAAGAAAATTATATTTTAGTAAACCTTTAGTAAACTATGAATATATATATTCTACTACGATCAACATTGTGGTCCTTGAAGGAAAGGTCTGCCCAACGTTCTCACCAGACTCTGCCGAGTGCAGCAGCAGCCAGCGGATAGTGACGTTGCAGTCCCTCAGACAGTTGAGTAGCTTGGGAATGTTGTCCAGGATGATCTCCTCCCTGAGGAAACCTTCTTTTAGCAGCTGCTGCACTTGAGGCCTCAGGCTCTCCATGCTGGCTGCATATCGAGAGGCCTAGTCACACAGCAAGGATGGGGAGACATGTTTCAAATCTGTCATCTTGGATGATAAAATAATCATTTACTGCTACAAAAGACCTTTAGGAAGCATGGCAACATCTGCAGAGGAATATTGTGATCCCTCCTGCTCTTCCTGCTGCTGTTGCTATGGGCACAGAGTTCTTAAAGACTATGGTGCATCTTTTGTGTTTCAATTTGAGCTTGTTAACATGTGCCGACTTCTCACAAACTTTTCACCACATGTTTAAAAATGCCTTTCTAAAATCACCGATTTGATCATTACCCTTATGTTTCAATTTAAATTCTGCATTCAGACTGGAGGATTTGCCAATTCTGTAGATGCAATATCAGTACCTGCATACAATGGGGAGTCACAGAGGGGCTGTTAATTGGCGATGGTGAAGGCTGTGCCTCATATAAGCCCATCTAATTTCCGAATACCTGCTCTTTGATGTTGGCAGAGTCAAGGGTGTAGTTGAGAGCCGTCTTGGCTGCTTTGTATGGTTCCCAGGCCTCCACAAGGTTCACTGTGATCCCCATGTAGATACTGATAACCTGAGGAGACCCAACACAAACCCTTCAGTACAATCCACACATGGCATAGTATTTTATTAAGTTGTTTACATTCAGCTCTCCCTTGCTGGCATGGCATTGGTGCGGGTGTGGGCAGCGCGCACTCCGACCAAGTACCAATCGTCTCACCCAGTTATCAGGGAAGTACTTGTCCACTATCTCCCTCATCTTGGCCTGCTGGGTCTGCAGTATAGAGGGGCTGAAGTAGAGGCAGACATAGAGCATGGCTGCCTGGTTAGCCAGCGCTGTGCTCCGATGCTCCGGTAGAGGGTACGCAGACACCTGATGGACAGGAAGGGAAATGTGCTTTTAGTTTAGACATTTCAATCTAAACAATCTAAATTACTCTCATAGAAAAAAAGTTGACATACAAATTGTACGCAAACTTAACTAATTTATTTTACTATAAGTTGTTTCTCACTTGGTTGTATATGTCGTCCGAGCGCAGCCTCCCAATCACCATGCTAGTAAAAGTGGGACTGATGGGAACTCTTTGGAAGTAGCCCTCCGGGTAGTTGGCCGGCCGTTTGGCTCCAGGCTGACTGGAGTAGCCGGTACTGCGAAGGAGCTTGCAGATGTCATCCAGGTTGGAGTCGGCCGACGAGCGGGCAGCGCTGAAGAGAGTGTGAGAATATATTTTTAAAAACCGGCTTAAAATTTATAGACAGAGCCCATCGAGGAAATAAGGTCCCTGCTACTAGTTATCAATGTTAAATTGAAATGGACCATTTTGTGTGTATTTTCTGCACATCCGGCACTGCTGTTAATTTAATTGACGAGATGAAATTTCAAATGAACATTTTGTGACTATAATTAAGTCAGTAAATAAAGACAGTTTGGGACGGATGATAATGTCTCAAAACAGAGCAAAAAGAGTAAAGGAAATGCCATTTTTAATGATATAAAGAGTTGATTTCAGGCGAAAGAACAAGGCAAACAGATCAGGTACACCAACTATAATGTTAACGCTGCCAGATATTTTAACCAAATAGTGACTCAACTTTGCCTCACAGCAAAACAAGTGAATTGAGCCCAGCGAGCGAGCGAGTCAGTGAGGCAATGTTGTGAATATACGTGTGTGACAGGCGCACCTGTATCTGTAGTAAGAAACAAGCATCCTCTCTCTGACCTCCCCTTCGATCTTTTGGTCAATAACCAGCAACATGACTCCATAAAGGTAGAGCGCCTCACACTGGGTGGAGAAAAACACAGATGAACTCACGGCAGACATCTAGAACCTGAAAGCTTTTCCCTGCAATTAAAACAAATTTAAAACTCATTTGCATATGTGTTACTTACTAAAAGCTGTTTTCCATCCTCATTTAGAAGTACAGTCTCCAGAGTCTGCTGGATATAAACGCCCTCATGTAGGTCATCCAAAAATCTAAAAGGACAGAGAAAATGAAATGATAACATGTTGTAATGTGGTGTTGTGAATTAAAAAGGGGGGTCAGAAACTGTGTTTTTGTTGTATAACTCAAAATATGTTTACTCTTAAATTGATTGAACTGAATTTGAAATGAAAAAACAACCCTGAACAGATTAGTCTCGTCTTACCTGTTAAGATCCACGATATATTTGTGAACACTCTCGAAAGCTAGATAAAACCTCGACAGAATCTCAATGTTGTTCTCTCGAAACTCTTCGTCCAGGTCTTGAAGCTCCGGTTTGGCTTCCAGCTTCACCTCGTAATACTCCGGGCCCTGGAGGAGAAGCAACGTCTTGAAACAGGAAACTTAACGTACACTCAAACGAGACAAACAGCTCCTAACAAATGTGACACGGCTGTTTGAACAAAATGCACAAAACTCTAGTTCATTTCCTGAACTCTAGAAAAAAACATACAGCAGCCCTTTATAGCCTATGTGAATAGATGGCTTATTATAACAGAAAAAAACATGTCTAATTCTAAAAATGTCAATATCTAAGGCCCAGAAAGCCTGACCTGATCAAATCCATACCTTAAAGTAGCTGAAGTCACAAATAATGTCTCCATATTTCTGCTGGTCAGCTCTTGTCCTTGAGCCTGAAAACTGCCGGGATGAAGTCAGAGAGGCGCAAGAGCTCTGCAATGATGGCATTTCCTCTAGAAACTATCCTGAGGATGGCCTGGCCGCACAGGTTGTTCTCCGCCAAGAAGTCTACCATGGCGTCCGGAGGAAGAGGAGGAGAAGGACGCACCAAAGAGTCACACCTTCGCCCTGTGAGGAGGAAAAAGAAACGTAGGATGTTTGAAAAGTCAACAGCTTTCCATTTTCAATCTTGACCATCTGGACAGGTTGGTTTTATCCGCCCTGCTCAGGTTTCTTTGAGGTGGTTCTGGCTTGAAGTGGTGCAGGTAATAGTTTATAGCATTATTATGATTTTTGATGATTAAACGTTAAGTAATATCGCTTATATCTCTCTGCATGCATGAATGAGGGTTTTCTGAAATGGAATATACCAAGAAATGTGTTAAACCGACTTTGATGCATTAATACACGTATTCCTCAAATGTCTGTCAGTGACGTTTCAACACGGAAATACTTTCCAATTCCCAAACACATTGGCAATACTCATTTAGCTCTTAACAGACGTAGTCTTTGATTAAATGGAAAAATGTGACTGAAGCTATTATATGGTCGTGCTAACGCTAGCATAGCCTGCTAGCTACTTTGACTAGCCTGTAATGCTGCCGACGACACCAGAAAACCATGAAAAGATGCCAACGTATCGTAGTTAAACAGAACCTTTTCTTTCTTTAATTATGTTTCTTACAGTTCAGTGAAAAACAGGATAAAGCCCGACACAGTTGGAAGAAGACTTGCCTCTTTAGATCTTCTCTTCCCTGTTTACTTCCTCATGACCAACCACATGACTCCTCCGGTGGGTGGGTTCGATTCTCTTCACCCTTCCCGCCGGAGGGGAGCGGCGTGTGGCCAACGCGTTGACTTCCACCACATAAAGTATATATTTTCTTATCCACAAGGGTGTTTTCCAATCTATTTTTATTTGCTTTCTAACACAATCCTGTCCAGGGACGCCGTTGGTGCTGAATGCATTCATTTCCATATTCAATTTAAATATATTTATTTCTTATGAATCCCAAAACTCATTAAATTCCATTCCTCAGACCAATTGGATCAGTTAAGTTTAGTGGGTATTCCTTTACTGGAACAGCCAACTCATAAACTCCGCTAGGAGTAAAACATACTTCGCTAGATGGCGACAGAGATCCACTACAACAGTTCAGTTCCTTTCTCTTCTGCCTCCAAGAGGCCGAGGAGTGAGACTAAGAAATATAACATCCTGTAGCCTTCAGTCCACCCACATAACTTTAGTGTCCCTTAAACAGAAACCACACATTGTTCACCTTCATCCGTACCGTGCTTTTTCCCCACTATTTCCGTTTTGTTTACATTGCGCTCAGGCAATGGGCCTTCTAAAAAATACCCCCTTGCGGAATTAATACATGATCTATCTATCTAGAGTGAAAATCAATTTGGTTGGGGAATAATGGACCTTGGTTTTGCTGTAAGTACTGGTGTGACCCGCCCCACTGTGTCTGACAGGCCTACAAATACTGGCAAGCCAAGATTTGGTCAACCTACAGAATAAACTCAAGCCCCAATGTTTCCTTCAAATTCTGATTGAATTGGACTTTTATTGGCAATATGTCTAACATGCTGACAGGCTCTTCCTTTAAGCAGTGTGAGCCAGAGGTTAATAACACTCATACGGAGGGAGCTGTTGGTTTGACCTGTGCTGCAGAGCGAGGTTTCATCACAATCCTGAAGTTGATGTCTCCGTGTGCCGTAAAAGATGTTCCGTCCTCATCATTCAATGTTCATGTGACAAATATCTTTCGATGCAAAGCTGCGGCTTTGTTTTAAATGCATTTTATCTTTGATATGAAAATCATGCTACGCGTTGGGTTCTTTTGTTGTAAACAGATTAAATTCATAGCACTTTTTACTTTATTTATGAACGCGGAGCGTGGTGATTGACAGGGGGATCTGTCAATCACCACGGGAGGCGGAGGGTGTGACATGTGACACGGTGAGCTGCGTTCTACGTCCTGAATAACAGGCTTCTTATCTCGCTGGGCCACCGGAGCGCCATTATTTCAATGCATTTTATAGTGAGGGAGGACGAAGGAGAAAGACAGACGGTGCAATTTAGATTCTCGTCTCCTCATTGACCCGACTGCCCACAAACTACACACCGGGTCCCTGCGGCCGCTGGATTTATTACCCGATTACCATCACACCAAGGTCACATTCCCAGCGACACCTGGGTCAGTGGTATGGGCTTCCTGGGAAGCATCAAGAGAGGCATTCGCTAATGAGGTCTTATTTTATTAACCTTGTGGTGCCATAAGGGGTTTCGCTTGTTGTTATCCTGATTGGTCTTAGGAGAATTTAATTAAAGAATGGCTTCTGTTGTGAAATACTGAATTGTTTGTGATGAATCAAAGGCACATACATGGCAACAGTGCAATCCTATCCCAGGGAGTGATAACGCACCTTGTTTTCATTTAACCATCGACTAAAGACTGACCAAATGACCCTGATGTCTGGAGCCATTAAGAGCATCGACTCGCTCCCCATCGAGCCGCTCTCCGTTGGCTCGAGTCTATTCATTAAGTTGGCTGAAAAATGATGATTGGCTCGTACCTGTGTGCTGACAAATGTTCATGAAAGGGTGACTCTGGGGTTTGTGATGGTCATTATTCTGCTCCATAATCAGATGCATTAAAGCCCTCCGTGTGCGCATGTACGCTAAAGATGATGTGAATGCATTAGTGAACTCACGCCCGTTTACTCGTGTCACCTCAGGCCCTGTCTGCCCTTTTATTAGCGGCAAGTTGACTCCTTTCAGCTTGGCTCGTGATTAAAACTTCATGGCAAGAACTTTCACACTGCTGTGAACTGTGTAAGGTGATTAAAAGCCGCTCAATTTGTAGTCCAGTCCCACTGCTACTCCTCCTCATTGATCTTTTTTTTCAGGCCCTTGAAGTGAAAGCTGCAGGCAGAGTGGAATATGACCGGATACACACACACCCCCCCCCCCCCACCCCGCCCCCCTGCCTCGGCAAATATTTCACAGACACGTATCAAATCTAATCACCTCTATAATTAGCTGCCATGTATGCCTGGTGCTTAAAAATGTCAATGTCATTAACGTTGCTGTGTTTCTCTTGATATTGTTATGTGGATTTAATAAAAGTCTTTCATGTTGATCAGCATGCATCGTCATGAATAAGGTGCTCAGGGTGCTGACATTTCTATGATACACAACCGAAGAGGAATAAATGTTATGGTTGCGCCATTTTTTTTTTTCAACGCAGAGCCCAGAACCTTATAATGCTAAATGCTGACAGCAGCATGCCAAAATGCTGATAATGACAACACAACAAGCTGACTGTTGAAGTTTGTTAAAGTCATACCATGTTTGTCATTTTAGCATAACGTGTGTTAGTGTACTGAGATTTTGTCTTTTGCGAGAGGTCACTGGTTTTTCAGGTCGGTTTGAAGATTACCTGAGGAAAGCACAAATGTCTACCAAATGTCATGTCTGTCCACATTACAGTCACAACAGCTCAGTCTAGACTAAAGCGGTGGACAGACCCACAAACAAAACATCGCCAAGTCATTCAGAATCGAATGCTATTGAAGATATATTTACTTGAACTGACTTGACTTTATACCATAGAAAAATGTGCCTACTTTGAATTCCTCCCCAGAATACAGACCTAAAACACGAATACAACCCTTTCACACGCAGCGCAGAGAGGAGCAAAGGCCGCTAGAAGGGTTATTGCATCGGCCATGCAAGATGCCCAAAACACCCACGAGCAGTTTCCAATCCAACAAGTGGCTTCAGGACAAATACAAGAGACTGATTATGGTGACGTTCTGATATCAGATTTGATCAAGCAGCAGATGTATTTTTATTGCAGGTCATTACTGCTGCCACACTTATTAGCATACAAATGGTTTCTGGGCCTATGGAGACCTAGAAGTTATTGCATGTGTAATTGAAGCAGATCTCTGCCCTGTGATTGAGTTGTTTCAACGCACACACACACTCATTGCCATGCACCCAGTGGTGAGTGTGTTGTGTGTATGCACAAATTCGCCTACCCACTTGTGTTTTTTTTATACAGGTACAAGGAAAGTAGAAGATGAAGAAAAATAGGAAAGAGGAATATGATTGTATCATTAATCAGCACAACACTTTCATCCCACGTAGACTGCTAAGTACACTGTTGGGATTATGAAAAACTTTTTCTTCCCAGTAAACATCAGTAAAGAGAGAGATATCTCTGTCCCTTTTGCATGTGACTGATGTCAGATGAAGAGGATGTTGATTGAATCCACGTGTTCACTACTGGATGCCGTTAAAGCAAAAGGCCAAAACGGTCTGCATCACTTTCTGCTCAAGGATTTCTCTGAAGTTGTTTAATTTCCAAAAAGGATTTAACGGGGTCATAACAGGGTGGGAGCTTTTTAGTGCTGCTGATCAATTTGAAGTGACAGGTCCTTATGACCGTGGCCCGTCACAGAAATGAATGCTGGGAACGTTAGCAGACTTTCAAAACCCAATTGAGTCAAGAATTCGTAGTATTTCCCTTGTGTCGGATTGTTTTGTGGCCGTTGTCCTCGGGTCTCATAATGCGACTTCTAAAGCTGCATTACATGTAGCTTGATCGTGCCACTATGTGAAGCAACAGCCAGATGATTGTCAGCTTCACACAACCGCTGGAATCAGGGGGAAACAAATGGCCCCGGTCGTTCGTAACATGTATAGAAGTAGTTAATGGGGGTTGGCTGAGTTACGCTGATTGGTACAGCTGAGCTAACCGGCGGCTCCAACGTAGTATCTGATGCACAAACTCAGGAATGGTATTGATTTACCTGTTTCATATCCATTTTCCAAAAATCAGTTTTTGAGGTTATGTGAAAATATCCACCTCACTCGTTCTAAAGGAAAGGTGGCAAGTGCAATATGAAAAGTAGCCCTCCAATTAGATCCTTGAGGTTGATCCTACCGGTCGCATCAAGACACAGACAATTCCATTGGTCCCATGAACTTTTCATTTCACTGGTAGTCCTGATACACCCCGATTTGATTTGTGCATTTCAGTGTCTATAAAGATGGATGAGGCTCCTTACCAAGGCCGTGGGTCCCGGGCAGGACTCAGGAAGAGACATTGAATTGCCGCCTCCAAGGCTGTGCTACACGAAAGAGCCACACAATCATTGCATTCACACAAAAACCTGTGCATGTGTGCATGTGTGTGTGTCTGCATGTGTATGCTCATGCAGATGTCTGCAAATCTTCTCGGAAATATCACTTATATATTTTGTCATTAGAATTTTGAAAATCTGCATGGCATTACAGATGAATGACCTCAAAATGTACTAGTCAATCTCCATTTGGCTGTTTAGTGGCTCGGCTGGCCGGCTGGCTGGGAGAACTATGCTGACCTGGGTGCAGCCAAATTAGATATTGGCATGCTTGCGTGTATTACACAGTGGGAGTGCTGCTCTGGCTAAGTCACCCCGCTGCTCTAAATCTGGCCAGTGCTCAGCTCAGCAATGCACAATGTAACAGCAGGGAGAAAGCATCTCCACGGTCTCATTAAGCCGAGCTAGACAAAAGCAGAACGCACACAGATTGGATTTTTTTTCACGGATGCTACCTTTTTGTTGATTTGTCATTACGCTCTCATTTATTGGTTTTGAAGTGGGGCGTGCAAATAAGCCGACGGGAAGTGCAAAAAATAAATGTTGAACTGCTAAGAAAAAGGACCGTCGAAACGACGCATGGATAGACCGCTTTAAAGAGCTTGAATAAAAATTGACGTATAAACAAAGTGCATCTGATCATCCTAGTGGCAAAAACTGAGGAACATCCATCTACTCACATCAGTCACCAGTGGCACCCACACCGCCCTCCTCCCCACAACCCCATCGGAAATTAGCTAAAAGGGATGAAAGAGAGAAGAGGTGGAAAGAATGTCACAGAGCAGCAGAGGAGATGATGGAGAGTGAGAGAGGCAAGATAAAGAGAAAGGGAGGAGGAAGACAATGAGGAGGTGGCCGTCATGTGCCTCCCTGTCTTTGATCAGTGGTCCATGGGGAACCGAGGCGGTGCAGACCGCTGGTCCACAGGTCCTGAGGAACGCAGCTTCACATTCCTCCTGGCTCTTTCCCCGCTTCTGCAAAATCACGTCCAGTCTTTCAGACCACAGCAGCTGTGAAAACACATCAAGGCTCACTACATGCCAGAAAAGACCTGGCTAATGCACTGTGGTGCCATTGTCCCGCTGGTGCTCATCCACTGGTGCAATTCCTCTCTAAGCAAAACTCATTCTTGCCATGGTTTTTTAGTTATAGTCTTTTTCTTTTTAGGTTGAAAAATTGTTAATTTTTCTTGTTGCTTATTTCTCCTAACAGAAGGTTTAGGTTTACTATACACGTTAAATACCTGAAATGAACAACAGTGAATTGAAAAATATACAGTAATCTTTTCAAATATAGCCTAAACATGTCTGTTGCTGAATTTGTTTATAATAACTCTAATAGCAGGATTTGGGATGATACATGTTGCTATTTTTTCATTCATTTTACTAACTGTTGCTAATTATTTAACACAAATTGGAATTAAATTCAACAATTCTCAACTGCTCACACCGCCTAACAGGGAAACCACAAATCTCAGCTATGCCACAATCGGTGCAGGGACTCTTTTACTCTTCTTCCTTATTTTTAAACTAACCCATAGTATTATATTGTATTCCTTGCACTATGTTGTCTTGTGGTCAATTTTCGTCTGTTGTCATGCACCAACCGCCAAGTCAAATTCCCGGTATGTCTGATATACTATGGCAATAAATGTTTCCTGATTCTGATTCTCTGGATGTGAATGGGTGCATTGGAAACCCCGCCCTCCTCCGGTGTGACGCCAGCCAATGGAAAGCTGCAGCTGGCGCCGTAGGAGAACGTCACGTCATTACCAGCATTCGGCTCTGCTCTGCTGGGACCGCTGTCCTGCCCTGCGCCCCCCAGTAGCGCTTGTTTTCTCTGTTTGTGAGAGACACCACCTGAACGCCGCATACCACGGGGGACGCCGAGGGAGACAATAGCCGTTCGGCTGCGGGGTAAAGAGCGAAGAACACGCTGTGGACGAATGAGGAAACCTCGTTCGAGAGGAAGGAGACCGAGTGCCCGTCTGACTTTACTCCCAACCAGCGCTGCACGCTATTTGGATGCAGCCGCTTAGCTAACAGGCTAACTGGGAATGTTTCGGAAATTAGCCGCACTGTTGGCTTGCTAGCTGGGAAGGATCGAGCCGTACAGATACAGGACACTTCTAAGGATGTTGTTTACCCTGCGTCGCACGAAGAACCGAACGAACCGGGCATTTGTCGCGAGCCGGGTGTGTTGAATGCTTGCGACTTCGGTGCCCGCTTGGTTGCTAATCTCCAGAAGGGACAATAGTTGAAACTGCCTCGGCAACAAGTCGGGCAACGCACCACAGCCCTGACGTTATTTCAGAAGTTAGACACCTACTCAACTGTGTGCAAAGTTGTTCTCGCTCCCTGGCATCTAAACATAAACACCGCGGCTCTGTGAGCAAAGTCGTGGGTGATGTTATACAAAGGACAGCGGGGCGCCACTTTCACCTTAGATCCCGATGTCTAAGTGGATCGAGTCGCCGTCGCAACAGGAGAAACTGACTGCCAGCTAGTTAGCCGAAACCATTGACGAGGGGGCGAGGCGGACAAACACCACAAATCGCCCACATGCTTTGGATCAGTTCCCGGACTTGTGAAAGGCATCTGAAGCAGAAGGTGGGAGAAGCGAGCGCACAGCCGTTGCAGCCCGTGGGAAGATGGCGGAGCGCTCCCGCAGGAGGTGGTGAAACCAAAACCTGCAGACTTCACGGATTTATTGCCGGACATCATATCTACGTTCGTAGGACACATGCAGGCCAAAAAACGGTACTTAACTCTGTTCTCCGCCGGCGCGTGTCTCATTCTGGTGTTTTGCTTTGGGGGGATACAAGTCCCGCTGCCCCGGGGTCCCAGCCGGCGTGATGACCGCAGCGTCGCCGGTTACCGTCCCGGGGCGCGGTGGCGTCACTTCCCGGGCTCCCTGCAACCTTTCAGGCGCTGGGAGCACGACTGGAGCGACGATCCCAATGAACACATATCTCCCAGACACAAGTGGGACGCGAACTCGGGGCTTTACGATGGGAAGCGCTGCAGAATGGACTCCTGCTTTAACTTCTCCCTGTGCGAGAAGAATGGATTTAAAGTTTATGTCTACCCCCAGCAGAAAGGAGAGAAGATGTCGGAGAGCTATCAGAACATCTTGTCCTCTATTGAGGGATCCATGTTCTACACCCCTGACCCGGGACAGGCGTGCCTGTTTGTCCTGAGTTTGGACACTCTGGACCGGGACCAGCTTTCACCCCAATACGTGCACAACCTGAAGGCTAAAGTCCAGAGCCTCCATCAGTGGAACGGGGGCAGAAACCACATCATCTTCAACTTGTACTCCGGCACCTGGCCGGACTACACAGAAGACCTCGGCTTTGACATCGGCCTCGCCATGCTGGCCAAGGCCAGCATCAGCACCGAGAACCTTCGGCCCGGCTTTGACGTTTCGATCCCGCTGTTCTCTAAAGAACACCCCAGGACCGGAGGGGAGAGGGGCTACTTGAAACACAACACCATCCCCCCTTACAGGAAGTACATGCTCGTTTTCAAGGGAAAGCGGTACCTAACGGGAATCGGTTCAGACACCAGGAATGCTTTATATCACGTCCACAACGCCGAGGATGTGGTCCTGCTCACCACCTGCAAGCATGGGAAGGACTGGCAGAAGCACAAAGACGCACGCTGCGATAAGGACAACACAGAGTATGACAAGTAGGTACTATTGGTTTGTTTTACAGCAAGAGTGTCTCAGTCATCTGGTCCTCATGGTTTGGCCGTGTTTTATGATGATGTGCATTCATACAAGTCTTTGGATTGGAGCTTTTTAGAGTTGATAAAGTGGGCGCTGTAACCCTGGGATACCACAGTGAAACCACACAGTGGCATCTTACCATTCACATAATCCATCCAGGTCCACAACAAGTTTGTTGTTATTCTGCTTCCTTGTTTTTTGTTTACAGCTGTATAACTTGAGACAGGAGCATAACATCAGGAAAGTCATGGACATAATTTGTCACTGCTTTTTTCAGCGTTACTGCAAGACTACTGGGTGTAAATGCAACTCTGAGTTGTTTTTAAGGCGTCATCATATCACATGACTTTCTCAAATTACACATGACGAGGCACAGATGAGTACATTTTCCTAAAGGTCAGCCGCAGCATTCAGGTATTTCAAGTGACGTCTGCATTTGGTGACAGCCTGCTTTCCAGCAGCGGGTAAATCTGCTTCTCTTTCTCTCAACATTTCCACCTACCTGCCTTTCGGCGTGTTACTAGTCCTCTCAGACACAAAATGTCAATAGGAAAATTGCACACACTTGGTTATTGTGTTGCTCACAGATAGCCGATGGCCATTTTGCTAAAACTTTAACATGCCAACTAAAGAAGGACACGTTGCACAGCTCCAGCCCCTCAGGAAGTGTCTCCCTGCTCATCGCCCGGTTCTGCAGTTATCCCCCCCACCCCCACCCCCCCTCCAGGCTGTGCTGTGTTGTTGCTGGGGACTGTGTGGCGCTGGGTGTTGGACTGTGGCTCTCTGGGATGGATTAGTGGGGACAAAGCGCTGGTGCCAGCGAGGGGAAGCCACTCTGGCCCCTGTTTGCTCAGTCATTTCCCAAACAAACTCACTAGTGTGAGTTAGGAATGCTATGGCCCCCCCCACCAAACATCCTTCCCCTTTTGTGGTTGCCTGGATTGCACTGAGTTTTGCGCTTTTCCCTTTGGGGGATTTTCCTGTGCAGGTAGCGATCGTGGCGATCGCCTGGCTCGGTCCTGGTATCGCCCTGAGCTATCCGCTGCCTCTTTACCTCCCTCTGCCAAGCTGGCTGCCAGGGTGGGATTTCACATGTCACACGGTGAAGTGATGGGGTCGGTCCTAACCCAGAGGAAAAGGTAATCCTCCTGTGAGGAAGTAGCATATGGGGAGAGAAACGGGCAACCGTGTGTCTCTGGATTTTCAAACGTGAAAACGTGTCTAAGCCGCTGTGCGACTAGTATAAAGTTCACATTTCACCGTGATCACTTTCTACTCCCACTATGATCCTGATGGCCCCAAATGTCTTTGGGATTTCCATCTCAGTCATTTTAAGAGTGAGGTTGCGTCGACATGATTCGAACAAAGCCTTTAATAGAGTGGATACTCAACACTGAGTCATAATAACTAGCTAATAAGCTCATTGTTCCCGGAGATGTGATGTGTAGATTTAGCTGAGATTTCCCTCCAATGCACATGTACCGTTGGTAGTACCGAGCTCTCGATGCCGTCGTACAGCCCCGTGGGTCAGACAGCACAGTCTGTGGTCTAACTGGGTGGAAGTAATAGTTTCTGTGCCTGGCTGTGGCCCTTTTGTTCCACAAATCCCTTTTATCCTCTCCCACTGACAACGAGGAAGTTGTGACAGACTGAATGCAGCCTCTCATTATAATTGCCATGTGATGGCCGTGTCATTTTTGTGTGCTCTATTCTACAGATATTTGCTTGGAATGTGTGGTTTTCTGACATGCCGTGGGTGCACATGTGTTGTCTGTTTGAAGGAAAACCGTCTGTTACATTTGAACACTTGGTTTCCACGGGACGTCTGATGGATTTGTTTGGTTGGAATTCTAGTTTCTTCTGTCCGGTATGTTTCAAACAGGTCTCTTAACTATGTCCATGTTTTTCTTACACAGCACACTAGAATTATCTGGATTGATGGAGCACGTTGTTGGACAACAAAATGTCAAATTGTATTCAACATATCTCCACTTGGCTTGTGCAATGTCCCTGCCCCCCCCCCCCCCGCGCCTCGTCTCCAGCCAGCAGGTTAGAGGCAACATTTTTTTTTTTTGCCTCCTTGTTTATCCCACTCCTTCAGACATCCGCACTCAGTCTCGCTGTGAACCGCTCTGAAATGCAGCCAAAAGAGAGAAGAAAAGTCCCAGCAGGAGGCAGGTCAGATGCAATTTTAACCTCAATCTGAAAGCCCCTTCACAGCTTGTTCCCAATTAAGAGGCCCTGCCGAGTGTGAGATGGATGGAGCGAGAGCTGAGGGGTTGCGGGAGGGACGCGGACGAGACCGGCTGAAAGTGAGGTGGGAAGCGGGGAGGAAGGGGGGGGGAGACGCGAAGCTGAGGAGAAGGGGCCGCGAGTCTGACAAAGCAAAAAGCGGGAGAGGAGCAGAGAAAGGAGGAGAGGCCGTGCCAGCCATCCAGCAGTAACGAGGTGAGTGCAGGAGCTGGCTGGGTGCTGGTCTGCTCGGTGTATTTATAGCAACGCCGGGGTTTTAATCCTCAGCATTGGCCAAAGACCCTGGCACAGGGCTGCTGGCCAACGGGACGCAGGCTGTGCAGCGCTCGGGGAGAACGATAATTGGGAGTAGGAGTTGGTTTGCTCGATCTGTGAGTTCCTGCACGTTGACTTCAAGTGGAATATATTTCTTTTCTTCTTCTTTCCACCAACATTAATGTATGAAAGAGGGATGGTTAAGTTTGTATTTGCATTCCAAGTCAAACATTTGTTGCTGTTTTTTTTTTTAGTTTTTAGCATGGCTGTGATGTGTAATACTGTAATATGCGACATGTCTGACTGAAAAGTAACAAGCGCGATAGAAAAGAACCCACTGAAAAGATGGAATATGATTCATAAAATTCTCAACAGCGAGTCAGAAAGCTGCTACTTCTTCCTATTTGCTCACCGTACACATCGCTGAGACTGCAGGCCTGTGGGGCCCCACATGGCTCTTTTTATTGAAAAGGAGTCTGTGAAGCACTGAGTTGAGCTATTTTGCAATAAAAAAAATGTCCTGTTTGTTAAATTCCATCTGCTTGGGTTACAAAACCATTATGGAATCTCTTTTTTTGGGGGAGAGCGCTGACCTGTGTGTAAAGGTACCCGTAGGCGACCCCGCTGTCCCATGATCATTTAAACCAGAGCATGAGATGGTTTGTCGTAGGCCTTTCCGCTGCCCTGCGCCTCCTGTGTGATATGTTATCTTATGGTTGTTGTTGTTGTGTTATTATTGTTTTTATTTTAAAAAACGAGATGCAGTGGTTCTGTCTGTCTCTCTCCTTTTCATGAACAGCTGCAGTCCTTTCCGACTCGCACAGCCGGCCCTGAACGCTGCAGCCGACACTGAGGAGAGGCTGGTTAACCACAAACCTCTGCTCGCTGTTGACGCAGGCCGAGCAAGTTAATTTATGTGACCACACGGTCCTTCTCGGAACGGTCTGCAGTGTTTCCCCTAAGTTAGCGAACGGACCAGCCGACGGGGAGGGGGGGGGGGGGGGGTTACAGTTGTTGCGCCGGAGGCGTGCGCTCTGTTTGCTGGCGATGGCATGCACAAGTGTCCGTTTATGTGCCAATAGAAGTTTCCAGTAGTGAGGGAAACACTGGTCTGTGTTTCCCCCCTGAGACATGTTTTGTTTGGCCAGTTTCTGTATGAAGGTAAAGCCCTTCAGAATTATTGTGCACACTGAGTAAAGAAAACCCAAGTGGTTTATTGCGTTCAGCAATATGTATCTCCAACACGTGGCTTTGTCAGTTTAATTTAACTAGTCTACAAATTTCACACCTGAATCCTGTCACATTTTGTATGACCACACGATGCGAGGCTGTAGTTGGTTCTTCCATTTTCCAAAGTGGTTTTAAATTTTATTTTGTACAGCCCAAAATCACAAATTACTAATTTTCCTCAGAAGGCTTTACAGTCGGTACGCATGCGACATCCTCCGTCCCGAGACCCTCACAGCTCCCCCCAAAAAATGAAAAAAATCCTTTCAGGGGAAAAAAGCGAAGACACCTTAGGGACAACGTCAGAGGAGGGATTCCTCTCCCGGGATGGACAGACTACAGTGGATGTCATGTGTTCAGAATGACTAAATTCCTGTAACTGCAATGTTTCTAATCGCAAAAAGCATTGTGTTAAGGGAGCAAAGGGCTAAAGGACAGGGACGATGCACAGCTGGCGAAAAGAAACTGAGACCGACCTGCTCATCGTGTTCACTCTCAACACTCGACCTTAGGTGACTCCTGGTCAAGAAGAGACGCCGTGAATGTCTTCTGTCCTTTTTTTTATGTTTCAAAGGTTTATCAGTAAAGAAAACAATGGGATTTTCCTGTGTAATTTACCAACATCTTTCAAGTTTTCGTCTGTGTCTGTGCTAACGGATGCATGTCATCATGACATGTCTCCTTAATCCTCTAAACTACTAAAGTGAACAGTTTCCCCAGAAGCATGCAATCCACTCACCATTTAATTTATTACCGCCAGGATTTATAGAGGGGGAGGTCAGGGTGAGCACAGGGTATTACCATCAATGTCCACGTCTCATCACTCAATAATTACGACCAGTGCTTGCGCAGTAGCTCGTCTACACTGACCTTGACTTCACCTCTGGGCCAGCGGCTCGTTACGACCCGGTACGGCCCAATGTAAGACCTCTAAATCTGCCTACTTGTGGCCATTTCCCCCTGGTGCACTTCAGCCGGTGCTTTTAACGGCCTTTCTTACCCCCCCCCCCTCGGTTGAGGCTACTTGTTTGGGACGGAGGGCATTGGTGTGCCTCGCCTCTCTCTGCCGTCAGGACGAGATGATGATTGTCTCGGCCTTGCGCAGGTGACGTAGTCTGCCTGGAATGTAAAGAGTGGGATAAGGATAGGCACGTCCACGTGTTTCTGCCGCCACTGAGGCGGCGCACGCTCCAGTTGCCGTTCTCCCTGGCCGATATGATCCAGTCTGGCTGGAGGAACGGGTGAAGGCAGCGAGCGGCGTGGATCTGAGGGTGTGGACTTGCATCTGGTAAAGAATCACAGGCAGCAGTTTGAAGTGGCCTTTTGTGAAGGATAGTAACTCATTGCTCTAAAGTCAATTTTCAGATGGTGTCTTGATACTTTGGCCTGATTGGATGGTGTTTTTCAGGCAGTTTCCCTTTTCCATGTGTTTGTTAGAGCTGCTGTTGTACCTCCACCTTAAGCCGTTGGTCTGACATCTGTTTTAGGCATGCTGTGGTCCCATCCACAACAAATATTAAATAACTAGACCAGACAGATAACGAATTCCGTGTTGATATTTGATGGCCATCCAGCTTGCCACTGGAAAAATATGTAACCTCGTGGGAGCGGCTCATGATTTCGGCGAGCCGGTGTTGCCGTGATACACAAGGCACATTCACGGCGCTTTCAAACCCTGGCATGTTGCTCGCTGCGCTTGACCGCGGCTTACTCAATTATCCCTCATGTACAATTAAATATGTTGTGAGAGCTACATGCAGAATTAAGCGGCACTTTAAAATCAAGGCCACCCAAATCCTGTGGGATTTTAATCCCACGGTCAATGTGAAGAAGAGACCTGCTAAGCACACGAATGCACAGCGTCTCTTAACGCCCCAGCCTCCCTCTGTTCCACAAAATATACATATTTTTTATGTAAATAATTCATGTGTAACTGTCTGGAGGGGGGGGGGGGGTACAATAATGCATTGATATTTGGAGAGCGGAGTGCACGCGCTCTGAGGAGGAGGGCAACACGAGGGCGGTCATCCCCGGATCTTCTCAACGGTTCTTTGGATGTGCACCGATGTGCCTGCGAAGCCACACTTGGCAGCACGGAGAAATTACCAGCCGCCATGTTGTGGGGCTTGGCGAGGTATTGACTTGGATCATCAGATAAAACTGGCACAGACACACACACACACAGATCTGCTGTTTTTGGACTCCACTTTGTCAGATAAGGGCTTTAATCTGTACTCTCGGTAGAAGGGAAGCTCAAGCGCGCATGACGATAACCCTGAGTACGTGATAGTCTGAACTCTTCCATGAAATCACAGCGTTACTCAACTGGTTCTTGTCTTTAACATTTTACGGGGCCGTTTAGACTGGCTTTAATGGCCGCCATCCACCACGTTATGTCAAGAAGGAAAAGCAACAAATTATCACAATTGGTGGCTAATGGGGATGGAATTTTGCCATAAACAAAACCGTTTTAATCAAATTGGCAAGTTGGTGCAAGTCGGACTGAACCCGTCTCAACTCTAATTGCTGTGCTTTGTCGAGCAAGCGCAGCGCACTTTTGCGCGTGCATTTGGTCACTACTCCCGTGCGAGGTCACAGCCAAAGGGCACGCCGGGAAGTTTCGTCTTTGATCTTTCGCGCTGTTCAAACTAATCACGGCCCGGCGGCACTGCTGGCCGTGGGATTGATTAACAGATGGTGAGGCCTTGTGGCGGAGACGGAGGAATGCAGCGGCCTCGCGGCGCATCGCTGTGCAGCACATTCCTCTCTCCGGCACAGTTAACTTGCGATTTTGTCGCAGCATTGAGAGGTTCCCGATGGTGTGTTCCCATCCATCCGGAGGGCTACCCGTCCTACTAGTCATAATTGTTTTGTCAGGTGTTTAGTACGTGCAGCTGTATTGGAGATCATGTTCACAACTTGTCGATTCTTAAAGCCTTTGCCTGCCCTTGTGAATGGGCACATAAATGTAGAAGGGTAAAGTGAGAAGAAGGCTACAGAATGCCTTTCTGGATTGTTGATGTCTTAATACTTTTTGAGGATGTTTGGTCAGCAGCAGGCAATTTCAACCAAAAGAGGCAATCCGTCTTCACCTTTCACGAGGAAATGCACTGGCAATGCTTTAGCAAAGTGCCACGCGTTTCTCACAGTTCCTGCAAGTTTGTGTGTCCTCTGGGATAAACTGCAGAACTTTCTCCCATCCATATCATCATTAGTACCACCGCCACCCTGTAATCTCTCTTCTCCATCGCTGAGGCAGCGGGGCTTCTCCTCGCCGTGGTCTCTTAATTGAGTGTAATCATCTTTTGCCTCTTCAGCGCAAAAAGACTGTGTTTACACTTTGTTTGGGGCGGTTTGACTTGGTGAGACAAAAATTTACCCACAAACGCAGCAGAATGAAGCTGCTCCTTTTTTGGGCTGAAAGCCATTTTCCTCTCGGTGCATTTGCAGGTTTCGTTCATCAGCAGGTTGTCTTTCTCTACATTTTTTTTAAAGGGTTGTTTCACCAACATGACCCCCACATACCCCCTGATGGTATCCACGCTTACACGTTTGTCTAAGTTACAACATATCCATTCAATCACAATTTTATTTGTGGAAAAAAACATCGCAACAGCTGTCCAGAATTACTGCATTGGTTTTGTTTCAGCATTTGTTTCCTCAGGAGCTACTTTAACAACGAAAATGTTGCTCTTAAAGTGTTTCAGATGGTTTTCAGTGAGCTTAAAGAAGCATAAATCACATCTTGGTAAGGCTATTTCCCACTTTCAATATGTGGTTAATGCAGCTCCGGCCCCGCACACGATCCTCAACATCAAATGCTTCAAAACGGGCATCCCAGTCCAGGCGGACGGCTTTATCTAAATCCCTCTCTGTGCATGAAGGATGGGATCAAATCAGACGCGGTTCACAAGTCCATTTGATGGGTGCGTTGATGGAAGGTTCAGTTGTGACGGCGTCCCATTGTGTGAACCCGGGGAGGCATCACAACGTTTCCTTGTTTTGTCCCGACGTTTCACCTTTAGTGAGGAAAGAAGTTGATCTGAATTGTGACGCATTCATCCAGAAGCATTGCATTTCATCCTTTTTGCTTTGTTCCTAATTCGGCTGACTTCATTTCCATCTGCGTTCCCTGCTTTTGTTTCCACCCGCACAGCACAGTGTTGTTGTTCCCGTTTCCGTCGCTTTGCACGCCGCGGGCCTCGTCTGTTCATCGCTCGTATTTCTGTTTCCCTCTGCTTCACTCTCCACCTCCTGTGTCATTCAATCCCTCCGTGCCCCCCTCTTCCTATCCGCCTTCTCACATACACCTTGTATCTCTCCCACCGTCCAGATCAGACATTCCTGACCTGGGCTTTTCTCTCTGACAGAGCGGCCTCAAGCACTGAGGCTCTGACTTTCCTTCATTCGGCCGTTCATCCAGTTGGTGGGCTTTTTGCCAGAGCCGCGTCGTTTCCAAACACGACCCAATGTCGGGGTTGGAAACGCCACAATGCAAACACCAAAGCACTTCACATTCATTCGCAGGTCCCTCCCTGCCCACTGGAGTCAACTAGTGTGACCCCCCCCCCCCCCCCCCCCCCCACCCCTCCAAACTGCCTGACTGAAATGTTTTTGTTGCCGGACTTGACATTCCCAGCGCTAATGGCTGTTCCATTACCAGCAGTCATTTGATTATCTGCATCACTCCCTGTTTTCTTTGGGTATCCGGAGAGCACTTCAAAGCATCTCTCGCATCAACTTCATCGAGCCAGTGGTTGGCT
This sequence comes from Apeltes quadracus, assembly GCA_021346845.1. Taxonomy (NCBI): domain Eukaryota; kingdom Metazoa; phylum Chordata; class Actinopteri; order Perciformes; family Gasterosteidae; genus Apeltes; species Apeltes quadracus. The sequence goes on from CM037936.1 coordinate 16,517,811, forward strand.
GATTAGAGATGTGGGCAGCTCCCTCCAAACACCACAAGGATTCTGGGAAATACTGCAGCTTTTTAACGGATGGGCGCTGATAAATCTGTGTTCTCGTCAGTATGTTTTGCGTTTACTGGGACTAACTCTGGGGCGCGAATGACTCTATTTTGAGGAGAGATATTTGTAAAGATGAAAGGGTTTTGGTTCTAGTGAGTGAGAGAGAGACGGAGGGGGGGGGGGGGGGGGGGGGCGTAAGATGGATGGATACAGGGAAGGGGAGCAAGAAAAAGAAGTGCGATAGAAGATTGGAATCCTAGTAATTAGGTGAATCAACCTGGGGGTCATGTAGCACCAGACCTCCTCCTCTGAGTCTGTAAATGTTTTATCAAGCTGTCTTTGAACTCATTAACCAGAGGAAGCCAAAGGTGCCTCGAGGAGAAAAGCCAATGCTTTGTTTTTCTCAGTCTTGTGTTTTTCTATCTGATCTGTTGGTGGTAGTTGGCTCCTTTAGTCAGCGATGTTAAGTGTCCAACTTCTTCCATAGTGTAACGACACTGTACTCGTGTGTACTGAAAATCAACCCATAAAGGATTGTGATCTTTAAAAACATTTCTGTTTTAGTCAATTTTGGAAATCCACATTGCACAACTATAGTCAAATACAAAAGCAAATAAAATAGTGTGTATGGCTTTGGCAAGGATAGTCCAGCCATTGTATTTATTGTATTTATCCAACAAATTAACAGCCGAATTCTTATTTTTTGGTTTTGGGTGAGGACCGGATGGCAGTGTTGCAGACATTGTAGCCCACAATACATTTGGCAATTTATTGAGCTAATGTAGCTCGCTACTTTCATTTTTCAATTCTCAATTTTGTTCTGTGTCGTAGGAACCTCTTATCTAGTTTATAAAGATGACCTTTTTTTTTTAAGTGCACTTTTTGCCAATTATGGTTCAGAGTAATTAAGGGATCATAAACTTCTAATATGCCTCTTGTTTATTTACATAATCTATGTATTTTCTCATCAGTTATAAATAACTATGATGTCTGTGCTGCAGATCTATAGTAGCATCAAGACTTTTCATTTTAGTTGACCCTGTTAATAAAAATATGTACAGACTACCGGATATTCCACCACAGTCTTCACTAATTTCCTTTCACATTTAGAAAAAAAATATGATGGTATCGGTTTGGCAGTATGATTACTTTTTTCAAATTCAGCTTCTGGGTGTCATGACACAGCCGAGCCTGTGTAATCAACTCTAGTTGTCGCAGTGTTACAGCCCCATTCCTGCTAGAGGCAATGTTATCTAGCTCCATTGCTTAAAGGAATGTTGCTCATCTTTCATGGCTGCGAGTAAAACAGTCAGGATTAACTATGCCATTAAATATAAGCGAGTCTCTCATTCGTACCGCGTGGCCGACCTCGGCAGCGTTTTAAGCGCCATAGCTCAACTTGTTATGTTACTTATCACAGCAAAATTTCAATTCACCCACACACACACACAGACACACACAATTTCAATTCTTGTGTCCTTGCTTTGATGAGTGTGCCTGATCTTTCCGAGTGCAATAAAACCGCTTTTACACCGCAGCCACCTCCTTCTGAAAAGTGAAGCCGACGCGTAAGTGCATTGATTTCGTTGGATGCTCTTCCACCTGCAGCATGCTGGCGTTCCCTCGTTGGGCCTGTCGCTCTGCATCCTACGTGTCCAGCTCCCGGTGCGCCGCCTTGTCAGGGGAAAGCCGCCCGGTCTAGGAAGTCCCTCTGATGCGTGTCGAGATCGAACTGAGGCTCTGATGTGTTTGGTCATGTGTTTGATCGAACTGATCTGTGTGTGTGTGTGTGCGTGTGTGCGTGTGTGCGTGTGAGACATTCTTGCCATGGGTGGCTCGGGCTGTGCGGGGGAGATTGGATACAGCACGCGATTGTCACCCGCCGCCTTTTTCCTTTTCCTTTCTCATCACTTTTCCTCGGTGCCGCTCAGGCTGAAATTCCTCTGGCTTAAAGTCCTGGCAACCGTCAACCGGCCATCTGCTCGGCTTGAATGTGACGGAGAAGAGGAAGCAGAAAATGAGACGAGAAGTCGGTGTGGGAGAGAGCGCGGTGGTGACAGAGGTGACATTTTTTTGGGGCGGGGAATTCCCAGCGGTTAAAGATTCTTCCTGTGACCAAGCTGAGTGAAGGCGGCACGGGAAGCAGAATGTTTTAAAACCTGCTGTGCAGTTATTTGGATTATTCAGGTGAACATTATGTTTAATTCAACTGAACTACTTAGGCCTCCATCCTCCATGGTACAGAGGAAGGCATGTGCAATACGTAGGGGCACGGCGGAGCTTTCCAAGAGCTTAATCTTTTGCTCATCGTGATTCACTGACTCGCTTTCTTTTTTTTTTCTTCTCACTTTTACAAGGAATCCGTCCCACTTACCGTACGGTGTAATATTTAATAATAAGTGAGATAATAACTACCAAGCAACGATGCACAGATACTTGACACAACAGTCCGACCTGGACACAGGCAGCTGAATGAATTCCTCCTTTTGATTGCTGCTCTCCGAGTTGTGTGTGTGTGTGTGTGTGTGTGTGTGTGTGTGTGTGTGTGTGTGTGTGTGGTTCACACAGATTACAAGAGAAACACTTTCTCACGGCTGTTCTTCCGACTCTCCACAGGCACTTGACTGAGTGAGCCATGCATTTATTTTTCACACTATCCATTCTTGTTGCTAGGAGACTGGTTGATGTTTTCTCGTTTGGATCCAGGTCTCTTCCTGTTATTCTTTTTAGTGAATCGTACTGTGTTCCCTTGCAGTGTCGAAGAATGACATTTAATTTGTGTTGATCCTTGAATGAATTGGTTTGTATAAAGTATAAAGCACGGCACTGCAACTCCAGGATTGAAATCTAGATCTTACTAGAATTTAGCTGTTTGCTAAATTCAACCTTTTATGTGTTATATAAATGACTCATTGATATACAAATGCTAATTTGGTGCATGAGGTCTTGCACTCGGAATGGCATAACCAGAATTGGACTCCACTCAAGTTATCTCGTGTTTCTGTCTCACAAACTCACAAAAGGCTTAACGTTAGTGTATCTGTATTAGTCCTTGTAGTATTGATAATATCCTTAATGGTCATTTGAGAGCTCTTCATTGCAGCGCTTGCTTTACTAGCTTTCCACTATGTCACTATAGGTAGGTGGCAAAAATGACTAATTTGAGCCGCAATGGTGTGATTTATACTGTGAGAAATCAGCTCGCATGAGACTGCTCTGCTCACCAGCAGCCATCTGCATGTTGGAGAAAATATATCATGTCGAGTTAATTACTGACATCGAAGTGACATGCAGTGTATGACTAACGCCTCCCCGCCGACATCCATCCTTTCTGCTAATGAGACGGATCTGTTGAACATCCAGCCCGCGTGCTTGTGTTCACTTTCAAAAGCAGAAACCCCCGAGACGTTTTTCTGAGCGCCCGTCCTTAACATCTCCGGTGACATGCGGTAACACACCGGGAGACGGCTCCTCCCCGCAGGCAGCCATCTGGAAGACTAGGAGAGCGTGGAGGTATGCGTGGAGACCAACATCTGGTGTTTTCTCAGTTCGCACTGACAAGAAACGGAGTGGAGGGCAGATTTACACTCGCACCAGTGTTTTATAGGGCTGGAAAAAACGGGAGTCGGTTATGTGCCTCCAGTGGGATTATTTGTGCTTAATGTGGTATCTGTGAATGAGATAATGGACGCACAGTTCAGACCTAGTGGTTGGTATTCTTTACTTCAGCCTGCTAATGTGTGCTTGTGGATAATGGATTTCTGATGCATTATTATAGATGCCATCAAGCTTAACTGTAGCTTTTAATGCTTTTCATGGCTGTTGATTTTTTCCAAAGCTGGATTATCCAGATAGATATTACATAATCACTGCAGTTGATATTCAACATCGCTTCTCCAATTGTTCTGATGGAGAAGAGAGCAGGTGTGTGTGTGTGTGTGTGTGTGTGTGGGTGTGTGTGTGTGTTACTGGCGCCTGACGGACTGCTCTTGAGGCCATGCAGAGAATAAGAGGGTTATGGAAAAGCTCACTGATACGCTTATCAACCGGGAGAAAGTTCAGAAGTCACTCAACCATTTACCTCAAAACATCATAAAGGCGGACAACCAGTGAGCTGGAAGCCAAACCAATCGGAACAGTGTGACGAGCGGCGATTGGTTAAAACTGTATCCGTTTACTGACGGAGCTTGTTGGCCTGTAAATACATTAAATCCTGAGCCCAACAAATTAGCAGTGTGCTTTTTCCGGAGGTGTTTGAGCGTGTCAGCGTTGTTTCGCTCCGCGTAATCACGCAGACTGGCCATTTGTTTTGAAAGCTACTGAGGACATGACTTCCCAGCTGGCTTGGCATTCTGCAATCCCTCCTGAATGACGGGAACCATGGATGGAACCACTCGAAGATACTTTAGTGTAGCTCCCGCATGCTTTGCAGCAGCGGTTGAATTACTTGGCGTTTGCCTTGTGCCCGCAGTAGCCTCTTAAACATTGGGCTTAAAATTGAGCTACTCTTTGTGGAGGGCGGATACTTCCCAGACACGTGGCTTCAGATCAGATCATTGCACATGAAGCATACCATATACTATACCTCATATTGAAACGTACTACACAAACCATCCAGACGTGGAGGAGATTAAGGAAGGTGTTGGAAAGCGGCTTCTGGCACATACTCGCTGGGTTTGCATGTTATTTACATCCGTATTTGCACATTCGCGTTATTTCACGTGCAAGCACAAATTTGCATTACTGCCTGTTTACAAGCTGCCAACTGAGAAAATGTTCAAACTTTTGTCCCTTTTTTTAAAATGGAAACCAATGCATGACAACCAGGTAACGTGGAGACACACACGCGCGCACACATGTCAACACCGAAGGAATTCCATGCAGCTGCCTAATCCAAGCAAGTGCTGACTGAGGCTTAGATTGGATGCAGGGAGAGATGTTGAGATGAGTCAGAGAGCGGGCCACCGGTATATAGATGGTGATAAGGAGGTTTGGGGGGGGGTGGAAGAAGAAATCCTTCACTTTGATCTCAACTCTTCTGAGTACGTCTGCTGCTTTCCAGGTATTCCCTCACGAGGAAGGACAGTGTTCCTGTCTGTGAATGCTCGTATTCTCTCCACACGAGTTCCTGATGTCTCCTCTTCTTTGCTGCCGTCCTACAGGTATGACTACAGAGAGATGCTGTACAACTCCACCTTCTGCCTGGTGCCCCGAGGACGACGGCTGGGTTCTTTCCGCTTCCTGGAGGCCTTGCAGGTAAGTGACGCACAAACGGATGTCGCTCCGCAATGATTGTCAGCAGGAACAAATACGCTGGAACTAGAAAGCCGGCCGTCTGATCCGTTGTAGCCGACCTGTATTGTACGCACTGAATCGGTCTCAAGTACGCTGCAGTATTTTGGACACAATTCAACCCCAAATCGAAGGGAGAATAATGGCCAAACACAAGCTGAGCTGCTCCAAGAAAACCTTGCAGTCCGTCATCCCCGACGCTGTGCAGAGCAAACAATGAAGCCATTGACCAGTGGTTGAAAATGGAAAAAGTGATGTGCCGGGTTTCTTCAAGTAGCTCTTTTTCACCCACTGCCAGTCATCTTGTTAATATGCAGCCAGTGTTGATACAGCTGCCTGTGACTCCAACCATATTTCCACTCGCAGCCTTTTTTCCATTCTGCTCCAGCTGTTTCCAAAAGTCCATCATCCACATCCTCTCCTTTGACAGCACTCTTATTCTTTTTAATTCTGGTATGGTCCTCAACACGTGTCCCTGATTCCCGAAGGCATGGAGCCCATCTATTGCCCCAGTCTACCGGTACGTTGGTGCTGCTCCTGCTCCTCTCCACTGAGAGAAAATCGACATGCGTATTTGCTACTTTTAATCAAAAGAGCTATTTCCACATGAGATTGAATTGAAAATAAAATCCTACCATTGAAGTTACAGGCCACTTGGGGTGCAGCTTGAAGCGCAGCGATGGTTCCCACCTAGCAGAAAGAGCGAAAAGGCATCGTTAATACCTTTTTACTGTTCTGCACACAGCAAACCAAGTAACGGTGTGATTTTCCTCCGAGTTATGGAAATGCCAAGTTCTGTAAGCAGCAGCCACTCAAAGGCCGTAGCGAAATAGTCTGACTTATGAGCAGGAAAACAAGAAGGACGACATGACTTCACCGCCGATGACGAGCAGTGATCTACGCCGAACTGATGACTGAAGCAGTGGAGCCAACACGCAGGTGTCCCTGTGTCCGTCCACCCGGCCTTGTGCTGTATTTGGGCGCGGTATTACTTACATCGGCTCGATGAGTATTCCAGGGGGCCAGATGGGCAGCGGCGCAACGGTCTACGGGGGAGTCTTCCACACGATCGAGCTGGAGCTGGCTCGGTGGGGAGGAGATGACATATTTATTTGGAGCAGTGGCAACTGAATTGCCGGGACGAGCAGTAGGTCACAGATTCCCGCTGAGATTCTCGGTTACGCAAGAGTGTTTTTAAAAATGTAGGAAGCACTTAGCAGTGAGTTTTATTACTGTGTGTGTGTGTGTGGGTGTGTGTGTGTGAGGGGATAGGTAGCCAAAGCAGGGCAGCGTTTCAGCAGATTGCTGCCTTAGCTAATGACACCGAGGAGGGAGACTGGAAGCGCTGCGGATCGCCCCGATCGGCACCCCGCTGAGCTTAATTGATTACAGGGCCGGACACTGCAGACAGGACGCTGCACTATTCAACTCTCACACCCACACAAATGGACTTAAATTTACAGCACAGACGTTTTCACACACATTCCCATGGACACTTAAACATAGATGCAATGGCATGAATATTTCATGAACTCATGAATCTCATGAGTGGTTAAATATTTAACTGTTTTGGAGCGTAATCATCATTTATGGATCGTCACTACCTGCCCAGTCCTCAGGGTACTGCTGCAGTTCGGTCGGTTACAGAAGACCTGTGCCCCGTTTTGTTAAACTGCCTGATTGGGTGCTTGGGAAAGGGCCCCTGATCAATGACGACATGGGTAGGCAGAGCCTGTGCCATATTTCATGCACGCGGCTTTTTATTGTTGCTTGTAAAAATACAAATTTTATTCCCCTTGCGTATCAATATTTTAAGACAAACGTCACATGGGACGTGACACTGGTGCTTTGATGCCACTTCTCTGTCTCTGTACATTTATTTATTCATTATTTCATGCATTCTTGTGCATGTTTTGAATCTTTAACGTGCACAACCGTACCAGTCGTGAGCATCACAATTCATTCCGCAAAGCAGCTTTTCTTAGACAATTAATCTCATTAACGAACACCGGCTATTTTCTTTGTGCGGTTTTGTCATGTTGTGTCTTACTGTTACAGGCAGCTTGTGTGCCGGTGATGTTGAGTAACGGCTGGGAGCTGCCCTTCTCAGAGATCATTGACTGGAATACGGCAGCGGTGATTGGAGATGAAAGGCTGCTTTTACAGGTAGCTACAGTTAGTTTGGTCCTGATGTGTGAATTTGAACCGCTGTCTTCTAAAGCTCCTTTTGGCAGCATCACAGATTTACTGCAAATTACATCTGAGATTTTGTTGGTAAAACGATGCCTGTGTAGTTCTCCAGAGTTTCGTGGCCTTTGTTGTGTACAGGGCTAAATGTGCTGACATGTGTTTCTGACTTTGGCAGATCCCCTCAACAGTGCGCTCCATTCACCAGGATAAGATCCTGTCTCTGAGGCACCAGACCCAGTTCCTCTGGGAGGCTTATTTCAACTCTGTGGAGAAGATAGTACTGACCACACTGGAGGTACACACACACACACGCAAGCACACGTTTGAACATAAAATACAATTGCACACATATAAATAGCTTGTTTGTCGTTCTTTGTTGTGTAAAATGTTATGTATGTACATCCTTCAAATTAGGTGCCAGTACACACAATCTAAAATGTTTATTTTTTTTCTTTGTGTCATTACAGTACCATCTGTTTTGTGGAAATGTTGTCAGATGTTGCTGCTGGGATTCTGCTTTTCTCGGCTGTCAGTAAACAACCACGCTTGATTGGGCGTAAATTCTCCTGAGCATACAAATAAAAATAGGGCATTAATCCATTGCAGTACACCTCTGAATCACAGCTGGTAATCCAGCTGAATGTAGAGAAGAAACATCTGAATTGTGCTTCTAGCTGATTCATTTTGTTTAGTGATTGTAAGTCTTTACCAAACAGGAAAAGGTTTGGTGTTTTTGAGTGACATTCATGCGGGACTTGTTTTTGCCCATTAGTTGCTGCCCTCAGATAGTGTTACCGAGGCTTCGGTCCCACAGGTAGCAGCTAGAAGGCAGGGCTTGGATCTCCTCGGTCAGCAGGGTAAAGTTTCCCCCCGAAGACGCTGATCTTCGATCTGTTTACACGCTCAGTACCTGAACCCTGCTCCCAAACACACCGATCGTACGGGGCTGCAGAGATGTCTGGGCTTTGGTTTCAGATTATTACCAACAGTTACCCCATGCTTTTGAGAATGCTCAATGTTTCCTTGAGGTGTCCTTTGACGTTGCTCCGTGGACTGAGGAACCGCCATGTTGTCCGTGGGACTGGTTCCATCTAACAACTAAGCTTCTACATTCAGATTGGGCTTATGGATAAATTCTATTCTTTATTTATATTTTGTCTATACAAAGAATTGACAGCATGGTGAAAATCAGCCGTTTGTCGTCAGCCTTTGTTTGGCAGGTGCCAGAGGATCTGACTGACACACATCCGAGTACTCCAACTCGGGCCATCCGCTATTGTATTTCTTCTCTTTTTCTTTTCCTACAAGCCACATGGGACTCCGGGCATACTGTGAACAGCTGATTTAATGTTTATCAACTGCCATCAAGTAGCCTAAATGTGACGCTCCTCCGCCGTTCTGTCCACGCAGATCATCCAGGACCGGGTACTGCGGCACACCTCCAGGAGCAACCTCATGTGGAACAGTCTGCCGGGAGGCCTCTTCACGCTGCCCCAGTACTCGACATACCTGGGAGACTTCCCCTTCTACTACGCCAAGCTCGGTCAGTTCTCCGCTCGTGCAGATTCGGTATGCTGAGGAAACCCTGTTCAGGACTGATTTGCATTCGGGATGGAACATCTTCAACAGCCGGAACGGCTGTCGTAGACCCGTGACATGGCGCCAAGTTGGGAAGTTTCTCTTTATTAATTCCCGATTCATCGGCGAGAAGCTCACCAATTAGACCTGCTGTTATCTGTGCGCGGTTAATTGGCTCGACTCGGAGGCTTATTGTTGACGCTGGCATTTGCTCCAGTGGCACCGTTTCCTTCACCAGTCTAATTAGACCGCTTCAGTTGCACTGTATGTCACGTAAACAATCCCCAACTAAGAAAGCCTCCTAAGGTATCACTTACAGATCAAACTCTCCTCGGTGCAGTTCAGTTTAAAATGTGTGAACTGCACGGAGTAGAGTTTGATGAAACAAACAGGAAGGACTGAGGCCAAACGACCTACAACCATCGGGAAGCCTCTCGAGTGATGCTGCAGTGGGAGTGAAGTCAGAAAGTCGTCCTCGTGTTTGAAACCTCACCTCTGTCTTTTCCCGGGCGTCCTCAGGTGTCAAGCCGTACACCAAGTTCACGGCAATCGTTCACGTGGTCAGCCCACTGGTCTCCCAGTCCCAGCCGGTCATAAAGCTCCTCGTGTCTGTGGCCAAATCCCAGTACTGTGCTCAGGTAATGAAAGCCCCCACACGTTCCACTACACTGCTCGGCTCACTCCGTTGTGGTCACATGGGCCGGGTCCACCCGGGAGGTGAGTAGATGCTCAGTCAAACAGCGATGGAGAACATTCATCTGGTGAGAAGAAACAGAGCAAAGTGGGCGGAGCTCCTTTTGGCAAAAAGCCAACGGGCCGTTTGTGTGTCGGTCCGGCCCAATTTTTGGACAATAGATCCACCATTGCACTCCTCACTCTACTATACGTCCCATAATGACACTATGGCGGCCAGTGAATTCATACTTTATAGGCTGTTACACGGTGTCTTTTATGTTGTAGAGCAGCGGTCTAAATGTGTGCCATAAGCCTGTGTACCTCTGGCATTCAGCTGATCCACCGTGGCCAGCATGAAGGTGGCAGCATCGTTTTGTTCTAACATCAACAGCGATGCAGTTTGTCGCTGTCATAGAAGTGTAGGCGGTGTGACAGTTTCTGAAAATAGTCCTGCAGTAGCAAGACAATGTCTTCCACATAAGTAGGGACGAAATCAAATAGAGAGCTTTGAATTAGAAAAAAAGCCTTATTGTTGTGGTTTGATGTGTACATATATTTAGAAGCCAGAGATGGATTGTGAACCATTTTAATACGCGATTTTCCACGCATTTCCCATTGGGTGTACTAACATGGTATGAACATCTTTACCTATTTTCCCCGTGTGTGCAGGTGATCGTTCTGTGGAACTGTGACAAACCTCTTCCTGCCAAGCACCGCTGGCCCGTCACCTCAGTTCCTGTCATTGTTATAGAAGGAGAAAACAAGGTAGAGAAATGACAACAAACCCCGAAACACGTCTCTCACTCACCAACCCGTGTTCAACACTCAAAGCCTTCGGTTGAAAATGACAGTGAATTAAAATGTTTTGATGAGGATGTGAGGTCAGTGGAGTGCTGAATGTATCCGCTGCTGGTTGTCTCTGAGCTGCAGGCTGAAACGCTGGCGTTCCTTCCAGCGACTTGCCCCACTTTGCTTCAGCGTCTGTGTTTTGCAAATCATGCCAGGTGATAAGCAGTCGTTTCCTGCCCTACGACACCATCCCCACCGACGCCGTGCTGAGTCTGGACTGAGGACACCGTGCTCTCCACCACAGAGGTCAGACTGACAGTTTACTTCATTTTTTTTGTAATGTTTAATTAAGGAAACGCATTCCAGAGGTTCTTGTTAATAATTGGTTAATCACTGTAATGTATTGCTTGGATGGTTCTGGTTTCCTGGCCTCATGTGTCTTTGTTCCTCTCTGAACTCTGTCCAGGTGGACTTTGCCTTCACGGTGTGGCTTAGTTTCCCAGAGCGCATCGTCGGTTACCCGGCACGCAGCCACTTCTGGGACGGCAACAGGGAGCGGTGGGGCTACACCTCCAAATGGACCAACGACTACTCCATGGTGCTGACCGGGGCCGCCATCTATCACAAGTACTGCCGCTCTTTAATGGGTTTCGCTTCACTGGCCTCTGCCACTCGCTTCCACTTAATTGCGGCACTAAGGCTTTCCTCTCTCCTCTTATGTTCACCCTTAGATACTACCACTATTTGTACACCACCTACCTTCCCGCCAGCCTGAGGAGCATGGTGGACCAGATGTCAAACTGCGAGGACATCCTGATGAATTTCCTGGTGTCGTCTGTGTCTAAACTACCACCCATCAAGGTCACCCAGAAGAAACAATACAAGGAGACCATGATGGGACAGGTGAGGCAGAATGTCTATCCTGCAAAACGAGTTAATTATAATTATGCCTGAAGGTGGAACAGGCCCCGTGAGGCATTATTGATGGCACTATTTAAAAGAGAGGATATGGCACCTGCTGCTCATTTAAACATGGAGGGCATTCTTTACTGTACAGTAGAAATGAGGGAGAGAAGCTGATGGCCTTTTAGGCGTAACGCACCACTTGAAGCTTAATAGTGTTAAATGTTAAACCTGATTGTTGGTCATTTGTGGAATTAAATTGAAAATGTTTTTTTTTTTTTTGCAATATGGCCTTCAATTTAAATACACTCATGAATATTTACAACAGGCTCTAAAAGGTCAATACTTGGTGATGCGTTATTCATTTTTTTGTATTAATTTCTATTTCTCTCTTTCTTACCCCCCCCACCCCCCACCCCCCCTCCTCCCACCTCCAGAGCTCTCGGGCGTCCCGCTGGGCTGACCCGGACCACTTTGCCCAGCGTCAGACTTGTATGAACAAGTTTGCCAGCTGGTTTGGCTCCATGCCCCTCGTCCATTCTCAGATGAGGCTGGACCCGGTGCTGTTCAGAGACCAGGTGTCCATACTGCGGAAGAAGTACAGGGACATTGAGAGACTATAACCCCTGACATGGCGCGGACCGAGCAGAGGGGGCAGTGACTAAGAGGGAGGCGGAGCCTCTCCATGGCCGCGTGGTGGGATCGGTGATCCCACGCCCCCCCCCCCCCCCCCTCCTCTTGAGGGGGACTGGAAACTGGAACAGATGTGTAGGAAACCACACACATCGGTTGCTCCGTTGTGTCCTTTTCTGCCCTTTCTGTAATGTGTACGGGGGCGGGGTCACACAATGAGCACACCGGCACACCGCTCGTCTCTGCCCACCGGTCGCTGAAAGTCTTTAGATGGAATATTATTGATTATGGCGATTGTTTTGTACACGGTGAATAAATGCCCAGCGCTTCTCCCCCTGTATCGTCCTGATAAAAACCAGTGGCAGGTGGGCAGAGAGAGGAACGACGACCGCCCTCGACCACGGAAATGAGTTCTGATCATTCATTCGATGTTCACAGTGCCTCGACTCTCTCACGGCGTTTGGGTCTGCGAGGGCGGGAAAGTCATTGTCCAGAAGGAGCACCTTGTTCTCGCTGCCCTTTTGTGTTTTTGTTTTCTCAAATTTCTTTAATTGATGGAATAATGGTTCTCGCAGTAAAACTCTCAGCATTTCTCTTGATTCCTTGCCAAACTAAAATGAAGACTTGTGTATTCAATTGACAAACAAAATGATCATTACGTGCCATTGTTCAATAATTTTTCTAAATGTTCTAAAGATTTAATTTCTCAGCTGGATCGCAAGGTTTATTGTAACCGTTCAACTATCCATGCGTCATTTTTTTCCTGTTCCTCAAACATCATATCTGGAAATGTTGACAGGTGTGCATTGCCGTAATGCCTGACCACACCTGCCCGACCCCGCCACACGTTTTTGAGGACAATGAATGATTTAGGCTCATTTCAGTAGGCTACATCTTCACCGTAATATGTAGGTCATACGTGATTTTTCGTTTTATATTTTCTTAACTAATTCAAAGAATGCCATGAATTCCAGGAAACATTTCACCGTCTATAAGAGACCAATGAGTGAGAAAGAACGGGGCGGCAAAGGAATGGTGCGTGCGTGTGTGTGTGCGTGTGTGTGTGAGTGAAAGAAATGTGATGCATGATGTTTTTTCACATCTTGAAAGCAAATAAACAACCCTAGTTTTACTAAACCGATCTATCGAGCGAGCCCAATGTGGTCGTAAACGGAACCATATTTCAGAAATGAACTTGCTGCAATATTTAAGATATCTCTTCTCGTTTGTGTGGTCTCACAGAGCCACAGGCTTATGTATTGATGTGCCTTCAGAAGAAATACGCTTGTATTTTATTTTCCCCCATCTGCCTTCCCCAAACACGTCCCTGTTTTCATTTCATAGTCCATTGTTTTCTTTATCGATATCCAGTAACGCATAATGGTTCGCTAAATGATTTTGTTCAACACTGGAATGCTACTGAGACTCATCACCACACATCGGGTAATGACATTCCCGCCTTTTCTGTTGTAGGAAGTTATTCTTCAGCTTTTACACGTACTGCCTTGTATCACTTGGTTGTCATAAGTAGGGTAATACATTTAGGACACTTCATTCAATCGCACTCAGTATTTATCAGGCAGGATTGAGTCTCGACTGAATTTCTGCCTGCTTCCTTCCCTCTTCTGTAACCGCAGACCTAAGTTTATAGAAATTAAAATGGAAAGATAGACAGGGGGAAATGAATCACAATTTTGTAAAAGAATTTTATAAAAACAACAAATCAATTAATAAAATGTTTGATATGAATTGCCTTTCTTTTGTATAGTTATTGTCTCATCATTTTATATCTGCAATGTCCGGTATTAAAACGACATACTTCAAATCTACGCTGCGCTGTTCTCTCTGAGGGAGAGCCAAAACTAAATAATGCCTGTTGTCTGTGCGCGTGCATGCACGCGGACTCCGTATCCCATGCCAAGAAACCGCTGTATTTACATAAATCTGTGTCAGGAAGATCGGTTTAGACACGCTGCATAAATAACAGCATCTATCCAGGATGATCCCATGGTGCAGAGCGCTGCCAAGCCAGCTACAAGAGAGAAGCCTCCAAAACACACACGTATACACACACACACACACACACACACACACACACACACACACACACACACACACACACACACACACACACACACACACACACACACACACACACACACACACACACACTCAGACTAAATCTGGCAAAACTCATGAAACAGAAAGCTGAGAAGGTTGGAGCTGGACGCGTCCCTACACGGCAAAAATTATACAATAACACGCCAAAGGAAAATCATTTGAACACAAGACCACATCCACCCTGGATGGCCTGTGAACCAAATCAGAAAAAAAAAACAAGAATCCAAATGTTTGAAGGATACTTTTTAGCATGGAGCGACTGGAAATAAATGTGTTTTGTAAACTAAGGAGAAAAGCTTCAATACTTTGACTCAAGGGAAAAAGGCCCTTTCCTTCCTACTTTTTCATCACATCTTATAGGATCATGTTTTTAATTTACACTCGGCCTTAAATCAATAACAAAAAAACTATCACTAAACAAACATGGCAATTTTAGCCAAAGCAATCGAGTTCATGGGAATGTGACGCTTCAATTGACCTTTATTTGGATACCACATATGTACAAGAATGCTTCAGCGATTTTAAACCACAACATGTTTTATTCCATCCAGCTGTAAATGATACTCTTCGGTTCTGGTATGTAGAGAGAATCAGATGTTGGAGGCTTTGTGACTCACCCTGCGGTACCTCAGCACGGTGGTTCGTCTAATGCAGAGAAGCATCCGTGTTGAAGACAAGGCTAGATGTCTCCGTCACATGATTACAGCAGCCAACGAGCAGCTATATGAATAAAAGTCTGGTGTTTAGCAGATGGCAGCCCAAAACTGTGTCACCATCCAGACACTGTTGTGCAGCATCGTGTTTAAATGGGTCATATTCTCTTTTCTGTGCAAGCTGCACAAGGAGTCGGATTACTATAGGAAAAATAACTACAACCAGTAAAAGCTCCAACCAGCTTTTTATTAAACACCGTTTTAAAAAGTAATTATTGTCCCTCTTGCCTTTGCTAGCTTTCAATTCTGGGGGCGTATTTAACAATTAAGCTTAGATCAATAATTAATTTATCTAACAATGAGCCGTTGAGTCTGTGCAACGATGAAATGTGTGTGATAACGATGATGTGATGGATTTCTGAGCAAACCGGCACATTTTCAAATGCATCCAGTGAAGTAGTTCTTCCCTCAAAGTAATGAATGCTTTCGGTCTGTGTATTGAATACGACTAAAAGGTTTTGGTGAGTCAATCCTCACACCATGCAGTTAAAGAGACCTTATTTAACTAAACAGTGACAGGGCTCGCTGCTGCTGGCAAGACTTCTACTACTGCAGATGCAGCACCTTACGAGGCAACAAACGTACCACATCCCCCTTTCCTATTTGACTGTAGATGACTCAGTCTGTCTGTCAAGGAATCTCCTCATGGTTATCTGTTGGAATTGGTTTTGCTAGTGGGCATTTACTCGTGTTATTATGGTTTAATCGATAAGAAATATGTCTCATACATTACCATGGTTAAAAAAAAACATTTAATTTTGTCATCAAAATGAAACATTTTGACTTCAAGCAGGATTAAAGTACGTTGAAGTGTTGCATTTATTCAAAATGTGTATGAGGAGAGTTGGGCCCCTCTGTTGATGTACTGGCTGTGAGTCTGGGTCAGAGCACTTCGACATGGGATCTGCTGTTGTTTCAAAAGGTTAACGGGCAGATGTGAACAGTGGCCGCCCGTCACATCCACAAGTATACAATCCCATGAGCACAACAGCCATGTGCAACCAACAAAAAGCATTTCCGTCTAAAACTATTGGTGAGTCAGGTGACTCGTTTGTTACTTGGCAAGTGTACAACGATTAAGGAAACACAGCGTGTTACCATAATCGTATGGATTAAATGTCCAACACCATCCGTGTCTCCGGTGAGTATTGAGCATTGTGCCATAGCGCCCCCTATGTCTGCTCGGTGTGAACAGCGGGCCGTCTGTCAGCGTCGGCCCCTCAGACTCCTCCTCCGCCATTTTTGACTGTAAACATCCTGCCGATTTTAAAAGGACAGCGGTGAGCGGGAGGAAGGCGACTGGCGCCATCTTGGCTGTTTTAATGAGTACAACAGGGGATAATTCGCTGGGAGAATTCACATAGCCATTATAATTTCCCTGTAAAGCGGCTATAGCCGGTAAGTGTGTTTGCAGCGGGAATATTAGCGCGAGGTTTTGTGTGTTCTATGAGCCAAAATAAGCATGCACGTTTGTGTGGGTCCGCCGCGGCCTTCACTGTACAAGGAGCCGTTAGCCACCAGCTAACGATACAGTTGTGTTGAATGAGGAGAAAAGTATGAGTAACGCCAGTGTTTTAATGGGCGCCTTTTCCCGGCGCGCTTTATTGGGTTTTCACTTGTGAGCTGTGTTTTTGTCTCTTGTTTTATCGTAAGATTAATTAACTAAAATGAATCGTTTTCCTTTCTCATTTTGTAGTTAGCTGGCGGCTAGTTTTAGTTCATCCCACTTGATGGCGCCGACTATTTGCTGGCGTTGACCACCCATTGGCGCTCTTAACGCATTACGCCGTATTAACTCAACTAAAGTGCCTAACGTTATATAACCACGCACAAGTCTCCTTTTTAAAAAACATCATTTGTTTGCGCAAATAATTAAAATAAAATGATCCCTTAAGTGTGTAATGGGGCTACTAGTGCTTGCTTTGCGGGAGCCTGATGATACTTGATCAAACGTTGGCTAACGTCAAGTTAACGATTAAAGACTCGTTGAATAAAACCCTCCACCCCTCCCCCCCCCCCTTCTGATTTGGACATCCTCCACAAGCCAAGTTCATCTGCATTTTTTTTTAAAACAAGTCATGCTAACTTGGTTTTTGTGCTCATTGCTCTCCCAACAAGCGTTCCCACACAATTGCTTATAATATCCGCCCTAATGGCATTGTGGGCATTGATTGTTCTTTATAGCGGCTAATAGGATCTGCATGTTTATATCTGCTCATCATAAATATGTCTTGCATTTTGATTACTCTTTTGTTTCTCCTCACTGTTTTGGAAATGCATCTCTTACATGAACTAATGACCGATGTGTTTTATTGTCCCCCCTTCACTACCCTTCAGGTGAACCATACCACAGCGTGAGTGTGTGAGCCAGGGCAACCGGGGCAATGTTCTACGCCCACTTTGTCCTCAGCAAACGTGGGCCGCTGGCCAAGATCTGGCTAGCGGCCCACTGGGACAAGAAGCTGACCAAGGCTCATGTGTTTGAATGCAACCTTGAGAGCAGCGTGGAGAGCATCATCTCACCTAAGGTAACGAGACAAAAGGGCATTCCGGGTTGTCATGCAGCAGACCTTATATTTTGCAGCCTCGCGTGTTGGCCGGATCTTAAATTGCTGCATGGTTTTGTTCTGTACCCTCACAACGTGCCTTGTCTTTGTTTTATTTTCCCATTCCCTGTTGTTTTCTTAGGTGAAGATGGCGTTGCGTACATCAGGTCACCTGCTCTTAGGGGTGGTGAGAATCTACCATAGGAAGGCCAAATACCTGCTGGCTGACTGTAATGAAGCCTTCATCAAGATCAAAATGGCTTTTAGGCCAGGTAAGTGCTCTCAGTAATCTAACTTTTACCGCCTTCAGCGGGTGGCAAAACGGAACGTCTAAGACACGAGGGCGCCACGTTTTTTCCGACTCTACGACAAGACCGTAAAGATGAACTTCAGTTGACTGTGTGATCGGCTTTCCCAAATCTAAACTGACTATGAATTTGTAAGAGATGTTTTTGTTATAACAATATTATAACTTTTTTTCTCTATCCAGGTGTTGTGGATCTCCCTGAGGAAAACAGAGAGGCAGCCTACAACGCCATCACTTTACCTGAAGAGTTCCATGACTTTGACCAGCCACTTCCTGATTTGGAGTAAGTTAAATTAAAATACTGTTCAGATTTCATTCAACATTTTTGTTTGTGTAATTCAAGTACCCGCTGTTGTGCTAATCTTGGATGTCTTTTATTTATTCAATTTTTGTTAACAGTGACATAGATGTGGCCCAGCAGTTCACCCTAAACCAGAGCAGAGTAGAAGAGATCACAATGAGGGAAGATGTCGGCAACCTCAGCCTGTTGCAGGACAACGACTTTGGTAAGACACTCTATGTAAATATCACAGCTGGGCCCTGACTCCTTACATGTACTGCTTCTTAGAAACGTCACTAAGGATTATGACCGTTAAGCTCCCTGATAACAGAACAATGTTTTGTAGCTACCTGTTCAGAAAATAAGATATTTATTGAACATTGTTCACATATTCAGTACTTTTAACATGAACATCCGTAATGCACTACTTTTGCATTTTGCACATAACACTGATTAATCAGAGGACATCATGCCATTAATCGCAATTGCAATGTTTTTACTCATTGCCCAGCGAAAACTGCAGATGTTCAGATACCATTTTTTTCCCCCGATACCGATTCCGCTACACGTCCTGTGGGTATCGGCCGATACCAGTGTGTCCTTAACTTTGGTAAATTTGTCGTGCTCTTTAGCATGCCGCGTCTTCAGATGTTTGAAGTTGCTGGTGTTGAAATTTGCAACACTCGTGCCACCCCTCGAAATTGCTTCTTTGCATGTGTTGCATGTCGCGGTAGCTAGGGTCGTTTGCCGTGTGTGACGAAACTTCTCCGCCATAACGTCAGGTTCCACAAACCCGGTTCACGTTAGTAAAACGCCGGATCTCGCTAACGTTAGCTCCTTTTAGGTGAACAATTCTTCGCCGATACTGGAATCGGAACAACTGTAGCAAAAACGTATAATGTGGCCTAAATATGTATGAGGAGATAATTGCAAATTTCAATTATAATGCCACATAATTTAGTGTGGTAGAACAGACTTTTCCTGTTCATATTTTCATAACATCCACCTGCTTCACCCTTCAGCTGACTTTGGTATGGATGAACGAGAAATGATGCGCGAGGCCAGCACATTTGAGGAGGATATCATGCACGGTGCCACAGCCTCAAACCTTTTGCTCGAGGCAGAGCCTGGCCCAGCCAACCTCCCTGACAAATCAAACCACATGGAGTATGATGACTTTGGGGATGCGTCCATGGGCAACGGTGATGGGGGAATGTTGGGTGAGCTACTTCAGGCTACTGTTGAAGTTGTTGTGTAAACTCTTTATGCCTAAGTTATTAATAATTAATCCAAATTATTTCCCAGTTGATAAGCTACTGAGCTCTGAGGACGGAGGAGGTATTTTTGACGACCCTCCAGCGATCACTGCAAGCGTCATGATGCCCCCGGACCATGGAGACGATGAGGATGATTTTGACAACCTCCAGTCACGTAAGTGAAGTTGGGCTTTTCTCCAACTGTTGCAGACCGTGTGTAACTGAATATACCGTTTCAATATAGTGCATTCAGTTGATTTTGAGGGGTCTTCCTGTCGGACATGCACCCACACACAGACACATGGATGCCTTTTGACTTGGCGGCTGGGGCAGCCATCCCTGTGGCCCCATGTTGACGATGAATTTGTCTCTGGTGTCTTTAGCGGGTCCCGACAGCCCAGACTCCGGCCCCGCAGAGCCACTGCCAGCAATGGCTGACCAGACGGAGCAGACCACACTGGTTCACAATGAGGAGGAGGCCTTTGCCCTGGAGCCCATTGACATTACTGGTAAGACCCCGGCTTCAAAAATATTCTCCCTTGTTGCACAATTAATATATGTATATTGGAGGTGAAAATTGGCTATATACTGTACACGGTGGGACCACAGCGATCTTTGTCATGGATTAGAGATTTTGCTGTACTTTTTCTACCCCAGGGGCTGTATCTAGTCGTACTGAGCAGTTGCAAGCAATGTTTTAAAATAATGAATGAATTTGCAGAATCTTTAGACAATTGACCTACGGAGCGTTGTTTACAATGTGCTGAAACGTTACCCTTTTAAGGATGGACACATTAAGTTTTTTACTTTATTCTGCAGTGAAAGAGACCAAGGCGAAGCGTAAGAGGAAGCTGATTGTTGACAGCGTGAAGGAACTGGACAGTAAGACCATCAGGGCTCAACTGTCCGACTACTCGGACATTGTCACCACTCTGGACCTTGCCCCTCCCACCAAGAAGCTCATGATGTGGAAGGAGACCGGTGGAGTGGAGAAGCTGTTCTCTCTGCCTGCTCAGCCTCTTTGGAATGTCAGGCTGCTCAAGGTGACATGTTCTTTTTCGCAAACATGCTTGCATGCATTTGTGAATAAATTTGTACACATTACATTTTTAACACCATAATGAAGCCGGTTTGAAATCGCTGACGAGCAGTATGATCACTTTGCGAGCCGCTTTGAGCAAGGCACGCCGGCTGTCTGACGCTCCAAGTAGGGCAAACCCAGGCCCTTTTTAATGGGAGAGGGGAGAATATATATATATATATATATATATTTTATATTGTATCTTTAGTTGACATTCTGTTCAGGTTGTTGGATTAAAAATGAGGACATCCCAGGAACAGGAGGAGGAAGAAGTAATTGGTTCTTGTGTCTTCTCAAAACTCCACGTTTCCCCTCCAGAATATTATGTGTTGATGCATAATTTAGCAGACCTTTTTGTCTGCCGTCAGTCCTTCCAACACCACTACTGATGCCTGGATTGCAGTTATTGCTGTGGGGTAACACAGCTACTCACTGAATTCTAATTAAAGGTGAAGATGGATAATGCATCATTAATGTGTAAAAACAATGGATTACATGGTTTCTGAAACGCAGCCGCAGGCTCCGGGAATGAACCGCGTGGGAGGGATGTGTCACTAGAACCCTGTTAGTCCGACATGATGCGAGTGTAGCGCATGCGTCCACACTGGCTGTCAAAGCATACATACATTGTGCTGGTGTCTTTTGCTTTCATTCAATAACAATGGTTGACTCTTTCGATGTCAGATGTTCACACGCTGCTTGACGCCTCTGGTGCCAAACGAGCTGAGGAAGAGGAGGGAGGGTGGCGAGGCAGACAGTCTTGATGAGTTCCTCAAAGAGCTGGAGAACCCAGAGGTGCCAAGAGAGGAGGTCATGAGTCAGCACAGAGATGTAATCGGTGAGTCAGCTTGGAAGAGAAGGGATGACCGGAGACGTCATATCCCTGTCTTTATTTTCATTTAACAATTTCCCTCATCCACGCCTCAGGCCAGACCATCATGGAGGAGCCCAGCATGTTGGGAGCCTCTGCCATGGAGGGCAGTAGGACGACTCTGGACGAGACCGTCATGCCTCCGCCATCAACCCCCCGCGGGGTCAAACGCAAGACCATAGACAAGGAGCCTACCCTTCCCGTGAGTGCTCGTCGGCTACATTTTATCATTAAGCGGCAGTTGGAACATATTTCATGACAAATGCCGGCCCTTGATTTAATACATGCCCTTCTCAACCACATTTGCATATTTAATTTGAATCCGGTCACGTTAATTTGTTATTAACGTGTGTTTTTAACGTGTCGTGCTTTTATTTTCAGTAAACCTGGAAAAATGTTACACAAAATCGAATTACTTTGATTGTCTGAACTTTGTCCCCTTGTCAGATGGCAGCCTTGGAGCCACAGCATGTGGCCGACCGCTCGGTCTTGTCTCAGAGGTTAGACGTACATCAGGTGGATCTGCCCCCGGAGGAGAGCAGCCTCAACCTCACCCAGCTCGTCCCCGAGCTTGACCTGCTCGGTGAAAAGAGCAAAGACAAAAAGGATGACAGCGAGGAAGAGGAGGTGAGGGGGAAATCACTGCTTTTTCTTATACACTATAGTTGGCAGTAGTCGGATAGATATACAGTATACATCTTGTTAGTCTGGTTAATAAGCGCCCCAATGGGTGTAAAGGAAAGTAAGTGAAAAAGAATATGCAAAGATTTTGCAAGCATTTGTTGAAGATCCCTTTCTGTGGCGACGTTTATTTAATTGCGTGAGTATTGGGATTTGAGCCGGCTGATGCTGATGCCGATGCCGGTGTTCTTCATCGTTCTCAGGACGAGGACGGTCAGACCGGAGACCAGGACCAGGAGGAGAAGAGATGGAACAAGAGAACTCAGCAGATGCTGCACGGTCTCCAGGTACCAAAAAAAAAAACTATGACGTTACTGAACTTCCTACAATTATTATGAAGGGGAAAAAAGATTTGCACATAAAACTTTAATTTCAGAGGCTCACAGGTAGGAATTGTTGGTGAGAAGAAAGCACATATTATCTCCTCAAACTTTTGGGAAGGTGTTAAATCAATGCAGCCCACTGCACGCCTCCTCCTGCTGCACCAGACGTGTGGGGTCTGTGAGCCTCAAGTCATTTTAACCTGACACCTTTTTTGCTTCTGTCCCTGTAGCGCGTCATGGCGAAGACCGGTGCAGAGCTCTGTGAGCCTGCTTGAATTGTGCCGGAACAACAACAAGAAGCAAGGCCGCTGCCAAGTTTTACAGTTTTCTCGTCCTCAAGAAGCAGCAAGCCATCGAGGTCACCCAGACTGAGCCCTACAGCGACATCGTTGCCACTGCTGGACCAAGATTCCACCTCATTTAGACATCGGAAGAACAGACAAACACTTTGCTTGCAACAAACATACTTTTTATTACTCAGCTCAAATTATTGCCTTTTTTTATTTTGTGCTTCCCTGTCCCATTTTTGTCTGGGTGAGGGAGTAGGGGGATACGGGGTTGGAAACTTAAAGAAAATGAAGCATTTTACTGTACTACAGCTGGAATCATGCAGTATTCATTTGGTTAATATGGAGTGAGGAAGAATGTTTTAACAAGTATATTTATAAAACAACCCTTTTTCAGTCACTGATTTGTAACATTTTTCTTTTTTTTGTTTTATAAATTAAATTTGCATTGTCTGCTTATTTAGTCTTCATACCATTGGCCCTCACACCTGACTCATTGCAGATTTTAGATAAAGAGCCCTGTATTTTCACATGGAATCCTATATTGACTCTGTACATGTTATGGAAAGGTACTGTTTTATTGCTCAGAAGTGTGACCTCTCCCATCTTCTCCTTGTTGCACTTGTTCTTTCATGATAAATAAAAATGATGACTTTGTCAAAACAATGGGGATTTATACCCGATATAAAAAATTACGTTTCAGATGTATAATTCCAGCAGTTTATCTTTTCAGTTTTGTGATTTTTTTTTTCTTTTTTGTACCTTCTTACTTTTGTGCATATTAACCTTTTTGCATTATGTAACTAGGTAATGTTCTCGTTACAGTTAAGTTCAGTATCTCACCTTTTTAGTCTTCAGATAACCTCTAGTTGTAATACATCTGTAAAGATTTGAAATAAAGTGTTTTAAGTACTTGGTATCTGGATGTTACTCATTCATAGTGCCATATTACATTCTAAATTCCATGGTCCATTTCCTAATAGGTTTTCAAAAAGGATATGAAGATGAAAGTCATAAGGTTGCCGTTAGGTGAGTTTTTAAAACGCTTCCTAAACTAACCTTTTGACTTACCCATACAGGTAATGTAAGTGTTACTTCAGGAAAGGGCTGTAGTTGTACATGTCATGCTACGGTACAATACTATACATACATTGTTAGCACAACATTTATATATATTAAAAAAATACTATGTCAATTGTGTTTTTAACGAAGCAATTGCATTAACTCCGCAGCGGTTTGGGCGAGTTATTGCAATCCATTGCTTGGAACTGAAAAGGCCACCTCAATTTAGCCCTTGTTTCTCTACGGACAGGAAAGCAAACGCGTCTTCACCGGAAACGTGTGTCACTGAACTCTTTCCTGCCTTTTTCCGCGTGCGGTGTAGAGATGGCTACACGTAAAGAGTCTGTTCCAGCAGCTACCCCTGTGGTCGCGTCTACCAGCGGCACGTTGGACTCTCCCGTCAAACAGATCCAGATCGAAGGATTGGTAAGTGTGCCTCCAGCGTGATGTATTTGATGTCGGAGCCGGACGGTCAGAGCGGTTCCAGAGTGTTAGCTAGCAGAGGTGGATGCTAGCTATAGTGTGAGCATCGTCATGGCGGGCAGATACAGTCTAACGAGTGTTTTGTTACTTTGTATTGCGCTTTGTCATCGTGGCGGATGCTTAAATGGTATATTGCGTAGATTAAACCCTTGTCGTGTTGACAAATATATTTGCTGTTGTAAACGTCCCTACCAGCTAAAGGCTAATACTATGCTAACCGTTTTAAGTTAACGTTAGCCGATGCTAAAGAGTGAAACAAGGAACGTCCCTGCATGTTTTTTGGAAGGACCAATGGGTTACGATACTGATTTGTTTTATTCACTGATCAATCGTCCCGTTGACGCCTTTACCAACTGTTCGCGTACTTTGGCTCTGTCGAGTTGATTTGGGCTTATTCTCGTTAGGAATTGCTTATCTGGTCCAAAATGACTGATTATAGTAACTTAACATAACAATAAATGACCACGGTACGTGACCCCCACCCATCCCCCCCCCTCCTACAGCCTGGCGTGGCATTCCCCATCTATTCCCTTCTGAAGTTTTCTCAATGTAATAATAATGATGATGATGATGATGATAATGAAGAACCATGGTGGGCATAAAGGCACTGTTATATTTAGGAGACATTTTTGAATTTGTTCACACAATACGGTTTTTAAAAGTGTGTGTATTGCGGATGTGTGCTGTGGCTCTCTGAACAGGAACCTTAATAGTGTTTAATTTAATCTGAACCAAACGTTATAGTATTTATTTCGTGTTCTGCAGTACCTTGGTAAAAGCAGCAGAGGACAAGCTTGCTTCACTGGCAGCTTCTGGTGTCCTCCATACTCTTGCCCACCACCGCCCTGGACCGAGCGGCTCATTTGCTTCGTGTGCGTGCACACATTTGCAGGACTTGGACTTGCCATCTGCCGCCTTCCGTTTTCTCTTGCTCATTAACATCGCCCTGGAGTCTCGGTCCCTAATTTCAGATCTAAATATTTCACCTCAATGTGTATTATTTAGAGTTCCTAATGAGTTTTCTCAGCCGTATCGACCAAACCTTTTTTTTTTTTCCTACTCGCGGGCGTTTTGAAATAGAAAAACACTTGACGTCCGTTGGGTGTGTGTGACCCCATTTGGGTTGGGGAGGTTTCCGGCGGCGTTCACCTGAGCGCACAGACGTGCGGCTGTTACTCCCGCGTTGCGTCATCACCTGTCTGTCACAGGTGCTGCTGGAGGGTTGTGCACAGACTGCATTGACGCGGCTGTGTGGAACATAATGGTTTCCTTGCTTTTTCAAGAGGTTGCAGTGGTTTGCTGTTGCCACGGGAGCAGAGGGCCGCACGGCAACGGGTTCCAATGCACACCTGCTGGGATCACACGGCCGTCTTTTTATGTTTTGAAAAGACGTATTTAATTCTCAGGCCCGAGTCTTATTCACAGCACATGAATTTTGAAACGGCACTTTTTTTACAGCACGTTTTCACATTGGGGTTTGAAAGCTGGAGTGATGAAAAATGGCAAACGATGTGTAAAAATAAGTTTGGATAAAAATCAAGTCTTTTAGCAGTGGCAGCCGTTTCCCTTAGATTAGTTATTTCCCCCCCAGCACTTTGCCAGAACAGTCCTTTCTTCCCCCTGAGGCTATTCCACTTGTCTGCGGTCCTTAAGCCTGGGCTCATCAGGAACCACACTTTGAGCCACATGTTCCCATCTGCTCAGTCGAGTTTCTGACTTCTGTTGTGTTTCTCCCCATCACTGCTTCGTGATACAAGAACTACGGTTTATATTTCCGAACGTATGGTCCTGGCGGTTTTGCTGTCAGCGAGGGTTTTGATCCTTGATCATTACTCCTCCGGGAATTCATTTTTCAATACTACTGCAACACACCGAGCGAATTGGTTTTCATGAAACAAACATCATCCATGATCATTCCGGAGTGATTATAGCGCCAATCTGATTTCCTGCTGGCCACTGTTCCATGCAAGAACGGTTAACGCTGCCTAAATGTTCGCTGTCAATGAAATTGATTAGAGCAAATAACATTTTAAATCTTTTTTTTTATCTTGACGGAGCACCTGTGAGCAAGCGCGCTGTCGTTCGAACTCTGTACTTGTTTCTTTCTTTCCCAATATTGCAGTAACACCTCTTGGTGGTTGTCGACAGGGCGGCTGCTGTTTGTCTCTAACTACTTCACACAACAATTCTGACGTGGCTCAACAAAATGATACTCTGAGCTCTAATAAAAATGAGGGCAATTAGTATGACAATGTTTTGGTACCATTTCATCCTTTAGAGTCTCTTACTGCTTCTCTCTTTGGCTGAGAGCAACGCACAACAAGACATTCAGGTTGCAGCTTCTTTTTACCGGCGGCAGCCGGGCTAATCAACCTGGGGGGGAAACTGGGGAAACGGGATGGCCTGTCATCAGGGGATGACCATTCGTGAGGGAACGTCCACTCTGAAACACATCTGTTCAGTTGAGTGATGTGCAACTGCCTGATCCGGGTTCTCTAATCAATCAAGCTGATTACGTCACTTTCAGGAGTCAAATTGTCAGTTAAACTAGGCTTTATAGTTCCTCACTAGACATTCCAGCATGTTGACGATCTTGCATGTCAATCACAGTTAATAGAACATCCATTTTTAATTTTGTGTACTAAGCCGTGGCACAAAAATGCTACAACTTTATTCCTTACATGACACATAGCTGATGGTTATGAAGAATGGTTGCAACAATTCAGATGTTGGTCTGATACTGACTCGCCTAGCTGGATACCTGTGACTGCTCATCTGCTGTTTTTTAGTAGATACAAATGTGCTTTTATAGTTATTTGTCTTTATCTGTTTTACAAATCTTAGGTTTTAGTCCAAGCTGATGTTGCCGTAATCTTAGATGAATGATGCCAGACTTCTCCAAACAGTGAGGCCTACGTCTTTTTAATTGGACGCTGGAATGGAAACTGAAAGGGTTGCATCGATTCATCCCTCCCCAAACTGCGTCTGTCCTCAACCTTACAGACTTCAGCTGAAGATTTTGAGTCACTTTTAATAATTCATGGTGGCATTTAAATGGTTTGAGATTCAATTGGCATCTTCAACGCTTTTCTGATTTGATAAAATGATTTCAACCCCCCGGCTCCAACAGGAAGCACCATGGAGTTTTATTTGCAGCAGTTTGAATCTCGATTGTTTTTAATTAAAGTGTGTGACCTTGTTTTGATGCAGACAGTCGAAGAAAAGGTGTCTATTTATTTTGGTTATGTCAGTGTGTGTTTCATTGGCATATGGCATGCATCATTTATCCAGTGATGCACAATCCACGGCATATGCCAATAAAACACAACACGATGATTATATCCAGGGTTACATGAGATGACAATTCGAGGGGTTGTGCTAAGGTTCTCTGGGGGGGAAAAGGGACCTTGATATGACCTTGAAGTGTGTGTGTGTGGAGTGGATTTGCTTACAGCCCTGTTACACAAAGCAAAGGGCCATTGGTCCGGGCTCCTTTCACGCTACAAAAAAATATGAATCCATGTGAAATAGTCTCCGTCTGACGCAGATGTTACTGGAAATGGATGGGAAGAGAAGCACTATGATGAGAATATTAAATATAAACGAAGATCTCCTTTTTCCACACAGCTAAAATAAAAGTAATTAAATGCTTGTCTCTCTTGCCGTACTTTCTCATAAGTTGAGCCCCGTTGTGGCGGGAAGATGAACCCCTTTTGTGAGCGAGAGAGAAGATTTATGATAAGAATTAAAGGCAGCCAACAGGGGATTTGGCTCGGCAATTGATTTTGCAAAATTCAATTTTAAGCCTTGTTGATTTATAACGCGCGGCCCATATATCCATCTTCGGCCTGTACACATGAGGTGAGCTCACTGGGCTAGCTCCTGGTGAGCTAGATCAATAAAAATACTGTGCATTTGTTTTGAGAGGGTGAGCGGCAGGAAGCAAGAACATTGCTTGGGAGAGTTGGCGCGTGTGTGCATCCAGGTTCGCACAAACGTAGAGCTTTACAGGCTTTGCTTCAAATACCATATGGCATTTACTCAGCACCAGGAAGCCAACTCAACAAATCCACTGAAACCCCCGATCCCACCTTCCTTCCTCCCTCCTTTTTTTTTTTTTTTTCTTCAGGGTTTAGTGCAGGTGGCGCTTCGCATCTCGGCGTGATGGAGGACTAGCAAGTCTGTTTTGCTGGAAAAAAGGAGTCGAAAGCTCAAAGGCGGGCGCTCGCCTGTTCCTTTCCTGCTCTCTCTCTCTCGTCATCATTTACTTTACCCTTCTGGTTTCTTTCTCTTCTTTCTGTTACCCTCCCCCACCCACCTATTTTTCAGACTTTCCTGCCCTCAAAAAGCCAAGGCAGGCAGGGAACAAGATTTGTTTTTCTACCCTCTCCCCCCACTCGCCTCCCTTTTACTTGTTGCATGACAGGTCCGGCACTCTATTGAAATAAATCATCTCCCAAGACGGATGCATGCGTGCTTGTTTGTGTGTGCATGCAAGCTTGAGCTAGTGAGACGCGTTGGGGCTCCCTCATGGTGATGTGTGTTTTGTTGTGAGCATGGCCCCAGGACTGCGTGCACGTATGTCTGTGTGTGTTATGCCTCTGGCTGTGACCTGCCCTCACTGTTATTGGTGAGATTTATGCTCTGCTACACCACACGGTGGGTTGAGCCCCTTGTCCTCTTCCTGTTCATTTAGACGCTCTGCCTTATTTTTCTCTACTCATTGCCTCGCCCGTTCTGGCTGGTCAAGATTTCCCATGATTGTTGCATGCGCTGTCCTTGGTGTCAGTGATGCAGCAGTGGAGCATAAACCAGCTCTTCAATCATGTGGAGACTTGTCCTATTGGCCCATTTTTATATCTGGCATTAAATATTAAACGCATACGATGATGCATGGACACTCAGTGCAGATGAGGCAAGGTAGTGTGGGATTTCAGGCTACATCTCCAAATATACACTCTACGTGGGTTTCATTCCTAACATTTCACTCGTTTCAGGTTTTTGCCCATTTCTGTGCTTCCATTTGAATGTCCTCATCCATCATCGTGTAAATACATGGTGATGCTCTGGCCACTGTGTTTTTCACTGTAATTTAACAAAAGGGATGAAGCCATGTTGACACCTATGCCTTAGTGGCCTTTCCCTGGGCAGCGGTTGACTGACAGGGCCGGTTCTGCTAGGACACACTGTCAATCGGGGTGAGCTACTGGCAGATGCCCACCAGGCTTGGAATATATTCATCTCATCAAATATGTGACAAGACAAACTAGATTTGACGTGATTTAGAAACTGTGTCACACATTTGGTTTGCCGCAAAAGGTAGAAGTATCCTACGGAACGCACGGACACTGCATTGCAATTCCCGCTCCCCGAATTCCCAAACTGTTTGTTCCATATATACAATTATTGCAAGGTTACCGCACTCTGCTAACCCTATTATGCTCGGTAATGCGTCGTCCCAGCCATCCACCGCTGGGTGTGATTATTTGAGTGCAGAAACCCATCGCGGACTGAGTGGCCGGGTTGGCTGCTCGCTCGATCGCTCTCTCTCTCTCTCTCTCACTTCGATCCTTTCACCGTTGCACTAAACTCCTCTCCCTCAATTCCTGAACTCTTTTGTGTCCCCCCCAAAAAAAGCACTCCACTTGTTCTCGTCTTCCTTCCTCTCCCCTGACGTCTGATTGGACTAAGCCACATCCCAACTAATACAACTATCCAACCTAAAACATTAATTCCATCTGTATGGCTACAGAATTATTTGTGATAAGTGTTTCCTGATGCAATACGGTCAAAAATCCAAGGTTTTATTTTATTGGATTGTTCAATATCATAATCCGGTATTAATGCTGTTCTTTCAATTAAAATATTTGCCACTTTTCCTGCTGATATTCATTGTTTGTCATCGGATTTTAAAATACCTTTTGTTAAAGAACGTAGAAATAAATGCTGCAATTCTGAACGCGAAGGGATGAAAAAAACTGAGCACAAATCAACATGACGAGCAGAAATGAAGCAAGCACAAATGAATTGGAAAACAAATAAAAAAAAAACTAAAATACAATAACAACTGTAGCGGGCATAGAATGCATACACCGTGTTCGTGATAAATAAATAAGCCCGGGCTCAGGAAATGGATTCATTTGTCTATTGAAAGGAGTGCTGGTGCGGTATTGATGGCGCTCGTGCTGTTTTCACAGGTGGTGCTGAAGATTATCAAGCACTACCAGGAAGAGGGCCAGGGCAGCGAGGTGGTGCAGGGCGTCCTGCTGGGCCTGGTGGTCGAGGACCGGCTGGAGATCACCAACTGCTTCCCCTTCCCCCAGCACACCGAGGACGATGCAGACTTCGATGAAGGTAAACGAGCGCAGTTTTCCCCTTTTCCATCCGCCCGTGCAGCTGGATGAATGAAACGGCGCCCGCCTGTAGTGGTTGAGGTGGCAGCGACTATTCTACACTCTAATCAGTGATTCTCGAAGAGTGGTACACCAAAGAATCACTGAAAAAAAACCCGAATAAAACCTCTGCCTTGTTTTTGATGAATACTTAGGCGTACTATGCTACTGTATAGTGTTGGTCATTATGGTGGTACTTGGAGAGCCAAGTATTTTCTGAGGTGGTACTTGGTGTAAAAAGTTTGAGAACCACTGTTCTACATTATCACTACAGATCCGAAAACCACTGTCGATGTTAAGATGGAACATTCCTATGGAAAATGTTTTTGCTTGTCGGTAGTTTGTTGGTATTATTTAATTTGACCGTTTCCTGTCACTTAGCAGACTAATTATTTAAATAACAAGGCATTAAAACACACGCATAGAAGAAACTGGTCAGACGGTCGGGGTCAGCAGCCGGGAGAAAGTCATATCAACAACTTTTTGAATGTCAGTGTGTGTGCATCAGATGTCCTGAGGCACGGCAACTTTTAACTTGGCTAACTGCTGGGTGTGCTACACTGCCAGTGTCGGGGTCGATGTGTCAGGGCAGTGGTGCAGGGATGGAAAGCCTCCGTTGTTTGGTTTCCAGCCAGGTGGCATGAACGTGCACTGGGCTTTGATTTGGTTTTTATGATTTATTTTTCGCACATGTGCTTTTTATCCCCCTCCCTCTCCCGTCAGCTTTCATATCAAAGGGTACCATGTCCTCTCCCCTTATCATCCTAGCTTGTTAGCGCAACAATATCTGGTACAAGTCAGACTGAAGGATGGGATGGTGGGCATATGTGGTAAATGGAGGAACCCGAACCCGCTAACGAGCAACTTCTGCCCGGTACACGAAGGCCAACGGCTGCTTATGGTAGCTACTGTCAGGAGCAGGTCCGCCTGTCCGTCTTAGTGGAAGAGTAGAGACAGAGAGCAGACTACACGGGTGTGAAAGGAAATCAAATGTCAGGCGCGGAAGGCGAGGAGCTAGCTAAAGATCAGACCAGGCAACGTTTTTCTAATCATCTGTTGTCCAGTTTCTTTCCCCAGGGTCCAACGTGTCGTGTGTTCAGAGATGGTTCTCTGCATTGCATTGTTGTTGCTTTTGCCTTTTCTATCCTCTCAAAACCATGCTGCCCATTCTCCTCTGACCTCTCGCATCAACGAGGCATTTTCGGCCACACGACTGCCACTCACTTGCGCTAGCTGCATTAAAATATTTTATTGTTAACTTTGACACCCCTCAGCGGACAGTGAGACAATAGACGGCAAGACAAATAACTTCCATACTTCACAGTGCTCTCCTGCTATAAAGCTGTCACGCAATACTAATGGCTTTATCTACGAAAAAGCTCTTG
Organism: Apeltes quadracus; assembly: GCA_021346845.1. Lineage (NCBI taxonomy): Eukaryota > Metazoa > Chordata > Actinopteri > Perciformes > Gasterosteidae > Apeltes > Apeltes quadracus. Next base: position 16,549,698 of record CM037936.1, read on the forward strand.
CTCCCCCCTCCCGAGCCTTTCAAACAGGGAGTAGCTGCTCCCACCTGCCTTGGTCTGGAAGTTCGGTCTGTAACGTTCCAATCAGCACTTCATTACTCAGCGCCGCAGTGCCTTTCTTTCTGCCAGTGAATGGCCTGGAGTGGATCTGTGAGAAACTGCAGGAGAGAGAGCGAGAGAGAGAGAGCCACACAAACCACACTTGTACTCTCTAGAGGCACGGGAGAATATTGGGCCAAATTAGTTTTTGACGCTTGCATCGCTTTTTGATGACGGTCTCATAGAATGTGGACTGAATCGTAGCCCCATTTCTCAACGTCATATTGACTTTCTGATACAAATCAGTTAATCGCTACACCCTTAGCTAAAGCTTATGTGGAAGAGAGATTCAGTATGCACAGTCTTCACCTCCAATCAGGCATGGTGGACTCGTTCAGCTTACGAGATCTGCATTTGGGTGTTTGGCAGTACCGGTTTGTTTGTTTGTGTTTGTTCAAAATGACTCCTCCTCTGGGCAGTGATGTGACTTGTGTGTTTAGCTTTTTGCGTTTAATTGAGAGCAAGCATGTCTGCTATGCTGCCATCTCATCAACAGGTGCCAGTGTCGTGCTGTATCTGAAGGATGGTCCGTGGCAGAAAATGGGACCAATATGAGAGAAGGGGGGGGAAGAGGGAAAGAGAGCGGGGGGTTATGGAGCGTGCTTAGTAGAGTCCGCCCTAGATAAAACCTACGCTGCACCTCACTCATGCTCCTTCCCCTGTTTTTAAATGCACCGCCCTTGTATCGTTAACACAATGTATGGGGAGAGACCCGGGGCACTTTCAGAGGCAAGTAGCATCTTAACAATGTGCGTCTGTCTTCTTCTTTGGTTGCGATATGAGCAATTACACAAAGCCGAGGTATCCAGGCACAGCCATTATGGGACAGCTGCTCACGGAGCATTTACATCAGCCGGTAATTGTGACCCTCTGGGCTCCTGCCACTGAGAGAAAAAGGCACCCCGTCATGGAGAGGTGTTGTTTGTCAGCGGGGAAAAGGATTTGTTAATGCAGTTCATCCTCTTATGTAACATCTACATGGTTTTAACTTTGGTTATGGTTCCCATAGTTACATGGATATTAACATGAGATCATATGGCGTTGAATCAGGACCTGATGTAAGGTAGTCGTTCTGGGCAGACGCTTTTTTTTTAATTTTAATAATAAAACGTAATTCCACCTTCTTGGCCTCCCAGATGTAATGGTTGGGGAATCACTAGGTAAAGGGAAGCATTCGGGTCAGCCATATCTTCTAGCGGTTGGAGGACGGGCTGATGGGGGGGAGGGGGTGTTTATCGGTGACCAACCTCTACATATGCTCTCGTTCACTTGCCCTATTAAAGCACGGGCCCGTCAGGAGTTGAAGCGTGGACCAGTAAAAACGGGCTATAAGCGGAAGCGAGTATTATTTTTGACATGTTGTCTCGTCACCGCCACCGGTAAGCTGTTGTTTCTCTGCATTGAGCTGTGGTTTAAGTGCGTTTGTCTGTTGCGCTACTGCTGTGCTGCTGCTATGTATGTGCGCGGTTCGTACGCTTGATAACTGTAACGTTGGTCACGCTGATAAAACCGTATTTGCGGTGTGATGTTTAACGCTGCCGGCTCGATGGTATCCGCGACTAATTGGAGCGTTTCACTGTCACACGAGCTACTTCCTGGTTGCGGTGCTGAATGGGTAATTTAGTCAATGGGTTTTACATTGGTAACGGATTGCTATGCACAGCGTCGCTATTTAATACTACGCTCGCTGTGTTTAGAACAGTGGTCCCCAAACTCCCGCCGTGGTCCCGCCTACACATTTGGACCGGCCCGCGGACCAGAACTAATGCGGAGGTTGTTTTTCTGTGTTTACATACGTGTTCGTTTAGTCATTCAGTTTAAACTAAGTTTATTATAATATTTATAATGCTAAATACTGACTATATTGGAAATTATATTCTATTCATATAGTATGTTTAGAATGTATGGTACATTGTTTATGTGGCTAATACTGTTGTTTACACTACAGCCTTTCTATTTATACAGGTTTACCTATTTGTGTACTAATCAGCTGTTCGTGGAAAATCAGTTTAAATAAAAAACTGAGTGATAACAACATGTCCTCTCCTGATGCCCCGTTCGGTGGGGAGATTCATAAAGAACCGAACAGTCTGGGTAATTATCCCTTTGCAAATAAAGCGTTCGTTTTAATTGTCTACTTCGACAGCTGTACTTGGGAGACAATTGATAATGATAAATGATTTTAGAGGCTGCGAATAATTTCATCTGGTGTATGTATGTGTAGATCATACCTGCAAACTTGTCGCTCTTCATCAAAATGAGCCGTTTTTTATAATCAAAAATGGGTCATTCACGTAAATTGTCTTGTGTTGATCGGAAAAGAAGTGATGTGATCTTTTCAATAAAACGTATTTGATGTGGCGAGCCTTGGCCAATCAGTGTTGAAACCGCTACAGCTCTACAGTGTTTAGCATGTGTGTTAATGGAGCCCCCTGTCTGGGCTTCCATCCGGCTTCACATTGTTCGTGAAGAACTGAGCCAGTGTACTAATTTTGGATGCGTTTGTTGCGCGTGGCTGCCTCGGACGACACATGATGGTCCTCAACGTTTTTCTTTTGGACATTCGAACTGACAAAACATCACAATGCTGTAGTTGTTCCAGGCCCAACAAGAGGCTTAATTAAAAGGAGCATTGGAAAGTTTGCTCCTCCATGTGTAAACAAGCTGTGGTCCTTAATGAGGTTGATTTTGCTGATTGGCACCCCCTTTTTAGTTTGTTGTTTTTGTCATTCCCTCTGCCACTGTTTGAATTGCCATGCAAAACAATTAGCCCCACAACTTCAGATCGACGGGATTTTTACGAGCACCGTACCAAAATGTGGTATCTGCAATGCCGTGTGTGTCTGCATCAGGTGGCAACCTTTGGTCTTAAATGCCTATAGCGTGTGCCATAGACTTGCAATGACTCTAAAGGCCAGCAGGGGCGACAAAAACAAGGTTTGATTGTATGGTTGATGAAAGTATCCCTACTTCCCACTTGATATATTACCTCAGTAAATGATGCAGTGTTTCCCCCAGGGACGGGAATGGCTGACGGGGTGGAGGGGGTGTTACCTTGTGACGCAGCATATTTTTTGCGCACGTCAATGTACTCCGCCGTGAACGATAACGAGCTCGTAGAGTTGTAAGCGCCGAAATGTGAGACCGAAATGTATATCTTTCCGCTGGTAGGTGTGTGTGCGCATATACGGACATGTGCGCACACGGGAAAAAACGTTCCAACGAAGCTCAAGTCAACTGAATGGTGCGCTACCTGTGTGGGAAGAGTTGTGGTATCATCTGTCCAATTGATTCCTCCATTACAAATATTAAAAAACGACCACATGAAGATGACACATTTATGCTAGTTTGTCTTCTTTACTCTTAATTAGCGGTTCTCCCAGATTTAACAAAGCTGGGGAAAAAGTGGCCTGAATGAAGGCATCTACAAATTGCAATTGTGCTGGAAGGAAATGCACTTTAGTGACAAAAATAAAGAATGAATTACAACTAATTAAGTAACTAATTACAAAAACAATTCTCGAAACGAACTTGGACTTGTCAAACTATCTTAAGTTTTTGGCGAGGTTGGTTTCTTCTGCTAGGGTTTACTGGAAGGTGAGCAGAGCAGTCAATGTTCTTTTTTACACCTGCGACACTGCTGTTAGTAGTCAGAATGCACTGTGAGAAATGTACCGTTTATTCCGGGGGCTGCCACATAACTCCAAAGCGTAGTAAATCTAATGCAACGTTGAACAGTTTTCAAGGTGTCCCTTCCAGCCATACATTCTGTGATTGTGGCCAAAGAGTTCAAGTTTAGTTTCATTGGTCTGCACTGTGTTCAAAAAAGCCTGCCCTTTTACAAGTGTGTTGCATACTGAAGGCAGGGGGGGGGGGGGGGGGGAGGGCTGATGGCGCATTTTAATGCAAGCTACAGTGCCAGTACTACGGGTGGGCACTCTAACTAAACATGCATTTTAATTTGAAAAAGCATGCAATTCCGTTATCTACCATCCATTATTTACATGAATGTAGCGCAGAGGCTAAAACCAACAGCACTACATCCCAAAAGCACATTCGTTCCCTTTTATAAGTCGACTGTTGGCCCGTTAACTATTTGTAGTTCATAGAGAATGGTATGGCTGTTTAATGTATCTCCGTAAAGCCAATGAAACTCCACGTGAGAACTCTGTCTGTTCATGCCTTCGACAGAGTAACAGAAATGACTCCTTAATAGTTCTCACACTAGTACTTGAGTTGGGTGATATTTTAATGAAGTTCTTGGCATGAGGTCTTTGAAAGGGACATTGCTGCAAAAGCAAATGACACAGCAAATTCTGCAATCAAGCACCCAGAATAGGCCTGACTCAATTACTTGGGGGGGTACTAACCCTGCTTTGACTGGCAGGAAAACTACAGCAGCGTCTGCCTCGGGTTGTTTTGGCTTTTCATCGTCCGTCCGATGGTCCCCAACATCTCTTCTGCTCCTGAGATTTTAAAGGATTGCCGTGTCCTTTCCATTCCCTTTTTATCCTTCTCCCCTCTTTATTTTTCATGAGCCAGCCAACGTACCCCTTGCGATGTATCACAGAAACCCCGGTCCAAACCATACTGTGTCCAGAGTGAACTTGTGCCCATGCTCTATCAAAGTTTCTAACCAGGGCATTTGCGTTTTGATGTGGATCACCGGGATCATAAGGTTTGGTGTAAGCACGTCTCTGGGGAATCGTTTACTTGAATCCATTAACGATTTAAAGTCTCTGTTAATGGTGAGTTGTCACAAAAAACTAAACCGCTTCGGCTCTGGAGGACTAAAGACTGCAAAGAAGGAAAACCGGCTGAGACCTGAGACAGTTATAGATTTATTTAGTTCCGATTGAGTTACCAGAATGTTTTGCTAAAGACGGAATAAACGTGGGGAAAATAAAGGCTCCACTGAGGTGGATGTTTTGAGGAAAACATTTTCAAGACAATTGTAATTCTTTTTATTGGTCCTTTAAGTGATGGAAGTTAAAACCAAACTAGTCAATTACGTCTTCCAGCAGAGTCTGAGATTAGTCTGGTTTTATCACGGCTTTAATTGTAGTCTGTGGCAGACATTTTCAGAGTGTTGGATGAAGGCAAGGTGATTCAAAATGCCTCTGCCATGATCTCCTTGAGTGTGTCCTTCAAAGATCCCTCAATCTGTGAGGGGAATTACAAATCACTTTGCAGGCCATCTTTTGAGGACGTAATATAATGTGCACTGTTGATCAAACTCTGTTATGATCTTGGGGTACTACCTTTGCCCAGGCTCTAAAACGGGGGTGTTCAATTTAAATTCAACAAGGTCCATGTAGAGAGAATTTCCCACCATTCACAGTAACGTTTGGGGTGGGAACGCACAGAGTTCAGGGAAGAAGCAAAGTCGGTAATGTTGGGTTATGACGACAGTAATGGTAAAGTGATTAATGTTTTTTTATTATTAGCAGGACGGGTGTCCAAACTAAACCGTGGAAACCTGTGTGACGAGAAGGCACAAAAACTCTGTGGAAGAAACAACGTGTTTGATGCGCATTCATGTTGACCGAAATGGGAATAATCATGGTGTTGGAAGGGGCCGGTGTCAGGAGGCAGGACCAGGGTCCAGACGGAACCACGTTCTACAGAAACTGGGGGAGAAGCTAAATTGGTGACGTGCATTATTAGCGATTTATCCCCAAAAAGTCATGATATTCTTCTTGTCTTCTAATAACTGTCATTCTGTGTGCATGGATCTGCATCATTGGTAGTTGTTAAAACCACTTGTTTCAGCTCTACTTCTCTGTTCTCATTGTTGGAACAGTGACTTAACGCATTAAGATTCCAATCACATTTGCCACTTTTATATTTCTCTGCCTTCATTTCGGATGTGAGTGGTTACGTTTGCCTTGTCTCGTAGCGGCGCGTCACTTGACTGATTTTCATTCTCTGAACATTTGAGACCTATCATTTCGTTCGGTGTGGCTAGAAAAGCTGAAGGCGTCAATTGAATAATTTTTCCATTATTCTTCGTTATATGTCCAGATACAGATTAGACCTGCTATTAACCCCGGCTTTAAAAGATTCTGACTCCCCTGTCTTTCCCCTCTCCTCTCTATCTATCCAGCTGTCTCTCTCACTATAGAGCAGATCAGAGACTGACTGTTGGCAGCGAGCTGGGGCTCTGCTTCAGAATGCTCACCTGGTGTAATATATCAAGAGTGTGGGTCCCCTGGGGGCCGTCACCCTCCGTGCCACTGTTTTATTCATTCGCTCCTTTGTCTCATTATGATTCTGCCTCACGTTCAATTTTGTGTGCGGGAGGGTCAGAATGCTATTACTACACACAGCTGCTAATCCAGGTGGGCTTTAAGGGGAAGGAAAGGTAATGAGTGAACAATGAGCCAATGATGGGAGTTTTGAAGAAGGAGGCTGTGGTGTGAGGTATTTGGGTGGGAAAGATGGAAAAGAGAATGTTATGAGGGAGGATTTGATCAACACAGCGAAAGGGTGAGAATTTGGCCATGTGAAAGAAATGGAAAAAGATACACGGCAACAGTAAGCGTCTGAGAGAGACAGCGGGCAATTTGGTGTTCTAGATAAATCCTCTTAAATGTTATTAATGTCACTCTGTTAAACAGAGCAGACATAGTTTGCGTCCCTCGGGCCCCGTGCAATCCGTTGATCAGCTTTCCCGTAAAAAAACATAGACCGCTCCTTTTGGAAGCCCAGTCCGCGTTTAGTCACCGCTCACTTCCACCAGTTGTGTAACTTCCTCGCTCAGTGACTGACATACTGAAGCGTTTTAAACGGCTGGCTCCCAGGCTTTGCAGCAGTCCTGCCAGAAAGAGTTGGTGGCGCAGCGTTTCCTTGAGTGGGTCGGGGGGGGGGGTTCATGGATGAATGGATTGCACCCAGAAACTAGTTATGTAACACAACATTAAACTATATTGGTGTCCTTCAACAAGACCCAAAGTCACTCCTAGAATGCTTGCGGGGGAGGTGAAATACTGAGGTCGAATTTAATGTACTTACCTGGTATGTTTCTGATAAATGTAAGTACAGTTTCATCCTATGAATCAGAAAAGATGTAGAAATGTTTTTTAACGAGTCAAAATACCTCCCGGCTCCCATGTTAACCGAGTATTGGCCAGGAGATCAGGTGGATTTATTTTTACTTTGCTCACATATTCTATTTTTTTTTCTTCCTCTCGAATGGGAGGAAAACTGTCACAAGTCATATCCCCTTCCACATTATCTCCCCATTCCCACTATGACCCATCCACGTGTCATTTAAATAAAGGAGGCGCTTCTCTGTGCCATCACCGCGCTCGTGCCTCTCCGGGTGTGTGGATGTGTAAGGCAGGCAGCTCTCCGCGGACTTTGCTTAACTAAGATTAATTGCACCTAATCCACTGTGCCAGGTGGAACATGGGTGCGCTCACACAAACACACAGGCGCACGCATCCCATTATAGCCTTGCTAGTGAAAATTGGCCTCGTATCTCTCCCGACGCCCCGGAACAGACCACAACTCGATACCACCATTTACTCCTCGGCAACTGGCGCATTTATCAGGGTTTCCCTCGCTCGTGAGCGATGATCGCGTGGTACCATGACAGAAGGACAAGCGATCTGCTCTGCACATCGCCGGCCGCTGACCCTCAACCGAACACGAGTGCTTGTTGACTTTAGGAGCAAAAGGAAAACCTGTTCTTGAAAATAGCGCCATTTGGTGTGTGAGATGCAGCACATCTGTAGGAACATGCGAGAGTGGGACAAAATAGTAAGCACGGAATTTTATTTGCATTTACATATAAATATCCCTAGCTACACCTTTGCTTTCTACTACTAATGTTTGCTTCCCTGTGCTCAAATAGCATATACGGATGAAAGACCTGCTGACACCTTCCATGTGGCTTTCTCCTTTCTTCCTGCCGAGTCCACTCCTTTCACTCCTCTTCACTTCCCTATTTCTGTCTCTCCTCTGTCATAATGATGTTGAGTGGTAGACCTCTTAATCTGGTCACGGTTGTCATGCACATAATGTAGCCCCCACCAGCTTCCCCACTTGTTCCTGTTGGATGAATTCGATGGTTCATTGTGAGCCGGTTTCGAATTAAAGTTCAAGTTGATATACATTCATTTCAACATGGATATATTAGTTTCCTTTGAACCATTGTTCAACAGCCCCATGTCTGCACTACAATAACCTCCTAAATATGCATGGTTTTATTTTTATAAGGGAGGGGGGGGGATTTAGCTTACCCTTCATGTTAGCAGGATTCTCGCAAATGTCACTAGTGAGCCACTCGACCACACAAGGGTCTGTGTGTTCATCCACTCACAAATGTATTGTACATGTAAATGTATTTTAAGGGGTGCCTGCTCCTTTCCAAACTGGTTCCAGGAGCTGCCTTTTAAGATGTTTCAGTGTAACAAACCTTCTACGGGGTGGAGGGGTCAGGTTAGGGTTTAGCACGAGTCACTTTGAGAATCTGAACTCTCCATTTGTCCCAGCTTTGCACTTTTCAGAAACGCCACACCTCGAAGGTGCATGGTGCAGACATTGCTGTGCACTTGAGGTCAGAGCTCGACAGTCTTTGAGAGAAATTTCATTACCCACTTCCCTCTTTGTTTATTATTGATCTATTATATTAACCCAGAAATGCACAGGACATAAAGGGAAACGGTGGATCCTCAGGGATTCTGGACATTCCACCAGAGATTTGTAATGCGATGGATGGACTGGATAGAGGAGGAAAATTCAACCATTTCATCAGGTTTTCTCCGCTCCTAATTAGCGACTTGGGAGGAGGTGCAATGTTAACGGGAGGCTGGGAACAACAACAAGGCACAACAGGCAGCTCGTCCGAAGGCCTTCAACAGTCAGATTGACTTTGTTCTCCAAACTAGACAATACCAGATGTGTTGTTGTACAAAGGGGAAAGTCTGGCTAGAGGTGCTTTGTAGAATACTTAGCTGGATTGTGACTGAATTTTACATGAAAACAGTGGGACTACACGCTTCTATGACGATTGTGGCTTCAGACTTTAATGCGCCGAATCCTTTTGTTTAGTTTTTCCTCTCGGCTCGGACTTATTTATGACATGCCAAGATGAGCATGCTTCGCTGTCGCCACTGAGCACCACTGGCAGAGTATGAGGAATCGGTCATTCAGCGCCGCCTGCGAGACTAGCACTCGCATCAATCATCAGAACGGACATTGTTTTGTGTTTTTCAATGTGGACTTTGCGTTGACCCATCAATTTCCTCTCAAAGTCCAAATGTATTTTGTATGCGAGGTGAGAAAACGAACTCTTCTCGAATTATTATTATTATTATTTTTTTTTTCTTGCTGGACACGACAGGCTGCTCTTTAGATGGCAGCTGTACTTTTTTGTTCTGTTTATTGCAACTAAAGATATATTTAGATTGACCTCTTATTGGACCGTTGAACCTCATGTGACGTTTTTTTTTGGGGGGGCGGAGGGGAAGCATTTTTTAATTCACTTGCTTTTTTTAAAATAGACTTTCTTTTATTTGTCTTACACCCTCCCCCCTCCTCCTTACTCGCACACCCACACTCGTACTCACACACAAGCACGAAGGGAATGGGCAGACTCATTCCCTGTCTGGCCTCGGGACCCAGATTGATTGATTTTAGGAGAGGAGGCAGGACAGCCGGAATGAACGAGGAATAGCAAACGGCGGTGCATGTTCCCACCTCTGTGCCTTGATGATATTATGAAATTGGCTATTCTCTGGCTTATGCTGGCGTTAATGTCCACAGAATGTTAAATGCTATCTCTATAATTGAACATAGAAAAAGGTAGTACCCATAACGGCTGCTCATGTGGTGAAAGAATCGGCGACGGCGACATTTCCAGCAGATTTTTGTGAACGGAAAGTCAACATCCTGCTTTGTACTGAAATAAATGCGCTGCTGTCTAAGTGCGACATCTGTGAGCTACCTTGCCACTTAATGCTTTGAAGCAGAGGCTAAACACTTCACCTCAAAGCCAGCAGAGAACCTGGTTTCTTCACGTGCCCCCATTCTAATCACCCTCTGTACTTTTTGGCAATATTCCTCTTTTCCTTGTTGAGACCGTAGTTTTAACCTTATTTTTCTTTGCACATAATTAAATCCGTTAACAAGTTATAATTCTTTAACTCCCTATTTTTGTTCTTCCACAAAATACCGGCGGCGTGTGCAGGTGGAGAATGCCTACACCCACTAGGGACACACAGGGACACGGTTTGTGTTCTGCTTTCATGGCGACTGGACAAAGAAGGTGATCCTGTGTCCTCCACACGCCTCTGTGTTCTGTATTGGGGCTTCAATGGGTGGACTGGCTGGTTTGCCACCTGCTTGTAGCCTCACTCTGACCAACCTCAGTTTAGTCATTCGGCTGTGCCGTTCTCCCTGACGTGGGTACAGCGCGTAGTCGTTGGTTTGCATGTCTGTCTGTCTGTGCTGGAGTATGCAAGCCGTGAATTATGAAAAACAAGATCAAATGGTAACGATTGGGTGATGGGCATGAGTTAACAATATTAATGTTAAGGCCACTAAATTGTTTGTATTAGCTGCTGGCCTTTGACCAAATCCCAGCTGGAGACACTATCCAAATAGTCATAAGTAATTCAAGGAAAGCTCGAGCATTAGCCCAACCATTTGGCTCCATCAACCGTGTCTTTAAATACACGTTGGTATCTCTGCAGAATTTCAGCCAACAGTATCGGGCTGTTTGGGTGGGCGCTTGGTAGCTTTCGGCTGCTCCGTTCACTTACCAGCTTGGGTGCCACCAACTCGAGTGCCATGTTTTTTGGCTTTCTTTGGAACCTCCTCTGTGCTTATGAAATTGTCAGCACTCGATAACAGGAGAGGAAATGCACCCGCAAGATGGCAGAGCCTACTGTTTGGCTGTCAATGAAAGAAGTGATGCCTGTAACGATGTAAAAAGAACTGACTGGGCATATAAAGACGGTGCACCTGCAGTCAGGTTACCAAGAACCGGGAAGGGAGCTGGCGGTTGAAATAAGACTCAAGTGAAAGCTGATCGATTACCGCCTCGTTAATCCTCGTGCTTCAACTTCGGCGACTGATCACTTTTGTGGACAATTTCGCACCTAATGACAAAGCATCGCGGCATCTACACGCGCGCATTTCGGGAGGTAAGCACTCGTACTGATTTGGCATCAAAGAGCAGAGGCCGATAGAGTGGCGAGGTGGGAGGAGGCCTTCCCTCTCCACTGGGCTCTACGTGTCTAAGTCTGCTGCGAGCGTTCCCTGAGGCAGAGCTGCTCTCTGACACACTAACTGCATGGCACAGACACTGGCCCAGCTCCAGTCTGCGCCCCCGCTCCGTCCTACTCGGGGTGGCTAAATGAAGCGCCCCTCTTTCAATGTGTAGGGTAACGATACGGCACAGAGCTCTGGGACGAATTGGCCCCTCTCAAAATTAGTCTACACACATTCTCTAGTGGCTTTGCTACTATGCTTGACAATCAATCACTCTCTCCAGAGACAGACACACACACACAGGTAGACACCACCTGACGCCTCTCCCTCGGTGGTTTGTCAGAGTCGCTACACAATCCCCAATCTCGTGTCTTCCGCCTGATGATACCCAATCTTCCCGAAACCCTTTCCCTGCTTGCCATCTCTCCACCCTATTATCCCGTGAATCCAGGCTGCTTGCTTTTTATCTCTCTGACAATGTCCATCACTGAGTGAAAAGGCCAGATAAGGCCGGCCTGGTGCAGATGGGGCCGCCTGTGAATGAGGCCTCTTTGTCCGTCCGTCACCTTCCAATGTTCCAATCCCGATGTTCCCTGTTTGTCTGGAGTTTCCCTTCTCCTGCTGTGGGGGCTAAATGTGTAAATGTTGACAGACTGGTGCAATTTATTCTCTGCGTGTACGGCAGAGGCGGCGTAACAAATTGCGTGCTTGTGGGAGGCTGGCTAATGACTGGATAAGCTAATGCAAATAAACCCGAAGGTTTTGCGTGCGTGGCTGCTCTTGTGAGTGTCGTCTGTACTGTCTGTCGGATCGCTTGAGGTGTATGTGTATTTTGAATGAACTCACGTCCTGCTTTACATAGCATCACCACAGGTCAAATCCAGGCAATGGGAAAGGACCCCGGGGAGAAGATTACGTCTTTGACACTCAATCACTCCTGCGTCTTCCTTTTTTCTAAACGCCTCACCACCCTCTTCCTCATCCCCTTACTCCTCCCTCTCCTCTCCCTCTGCGTCTTGGACATCTTCCTCTCTCCCCACTATCCTCCCCCTTGCTATTCTGTTTGTCTGCTTTCTGCCTCCCCAGGTTGTTCTTGTTAACAGCCCCAGCAGGAGATGGATGTGCTCTACAGGCTTGGGTCTAGGGGACCACAGCTGCCCAATAATACCTGATTTATCAACGTCCTCCAGCATGGAGATGTTGTTTTGCTCTCGTGCTTTGGTTGCTTGTATTGCTGGCTGGCAGTCCTTAGGACGTGTCTGGTGTAATGAAATGGCTCTCCTTGTGTTGTATCGAGACTTCTCTCCAGTAGCTAAAGCCCATCTGTGTGTCTATCAGTCTGTATTTTGTTTTTTGTATTTTCTGACAAGGAATGGTGTTTTAAGGTTTGTTTTAGGATTCTCAACCACTTGAAGCTTTAGTTTTGTTGAATTTCATTTTCACGTCCTTGTTTTTCTCCCTGCCGTCTGTTCTTGCACCATGTCTCGTTCCAAATGGATACACGGAATCCTCCCAAGAAATGTTTTTTTTAAGGAAGTCAGTTTTGAATGAAATGTTTTCTTTCTCTCCCTTTTTCCACTCACACTCTCTGCCTGTAGTCCAGTACCAGATGGAGATGATGCGTTCTCTGCGCCACGTCAACATTGACCATCTGCATGTGGGCTGGTACCAGTCCACCTTCTATGGCTCCTTCGTCAGCCGAGCGCTGCTCGACTCGCAGTTCAGCTATCAGCACGCCATCGAAGAGTCCGTTGTGCTCATTTATGGTAAGTTGACTGGACGTCTTTCCACTCAGCCCAACGTCATGGAAATAATGTTGTCCATAAACAAGTCTGGTTGAAATTGGCCAACTCTGCTAATTTCCACCCATGGCCGAGTGTTCGAGGCTTGAACTACCTTTTTGAAAAAACGCAAATCATGTGTTTCAATGTTACTTGGGTAGAACGGTGTTCAGTCCAGAGAGCTGGAGGGTTCCACCGACAGGGCAGGGAAACATGGCCAGGATTAACAAGGTAGCCACTGAAAGGTCACGTATTGGTATTGTGTTCCTCCACCTGCTTCACAGTAAAAACCTTTAAGAGCTGCCCGTAATTGCTGCACCACAGATACCATCCCAGATGGATAAAGCGGTCTTTCAAAGTAAGATTTAAAATCCGACCTGACCGCAAAATAAAAGCTCTCAGCGTTAAACACTGCATTTAACTTGTTGAACACATTTACACTCTATACAATTGGTGCTCATGGACTTCAGAGGCTGTATATTAGTGCATGTGTGACTTTTACGAGTTGAAGACTGTTTCAAATATAGTCATGGTTCCCAATGCCCAATATTTTATACGACACAATGTGTCGTGTCTATCTCCTTTTTAGGCTTTCGTACTGAAAGAAGTATGGACATAGTGAAGCAAAAAGTCTTACCTGAAATCAGTGTTTATCCACATTCCCTTCCAGTCACGAATGAGGCAGCAACCCCCGGTGTAAGGGAACTCCCCACGTCCCTGTTCCCTGCCTCCAAACTTCAGGGCAGTCATGTTTGCAAATTGTACAGATCCTCAACGGGCAAAGATTAATTTTAACCAGCAGACATCTGAACCCCACTGATCTGGTTTAGCCAGCCAGCTGGACCAACAAGGCAGGCAGTCGGCCCTTTCTCATTCTAAACGAGGCCCCCAGTCAATAATGTAGCGCTTAATGGATCAAAGCCCCTCAAAGGAATTGACATCATTGCTCTTTAAAGACAAAGGGAAAGAAAATTGATTTCTGTTTTCCCTTCCCTAGTCATTAGCTCACCGCTCACTTTACGCTGATTTGATCAATCAATTCGGTGCCCAGCTGGAGAGAAAACTGTCTTCTGTCTAAAAGCTTAAAATGGAGGCAAAAAGTAAAATTACAATATCTTGTTGGAGATCCAGGTTTTTTTTTTATATATGCTTCCAATGAGTAGGAGGAAGTCGTCTTCATCAACTCGTCACCCAATTTAAATGGAGATAAGCCAACACAGATTTTGATTGGCTGTATCGCGCCCGCGGGGTGTGGGGGGAGGCTTCTGGCTCGCCACAGTTGTCCCTTGGGAATGGTTTAAAGTCACACAAGCATTTCTGTTAGCAATGTAGTTTGGTGGCTGTCAGCCAGTCTGCGCCACCATCACCACATTCTCTCTCTCTTCCTGTTTATGCTACAAACAGAGAGACAGTGATGTGGAATAAAATTGGACGACCGAGCCTTTCCTCAGAGTCGCTCCAGATACTTTACATTCTCCTGTCTTTTTAAATGTTACTTTAACCTGCCTTCAGTTGGTTGAATTGGTTTAATGTCGTATAGCCTGCTGTGTAAATGCCATTTTGCGGCGGACGGACTCCTCGCTCCTCGCCGCTCACGTTAGTACGCTTACACAGACACGAGGGTTTCCAGAATTCCAGTCAAATGACAAAATAAAACCTGTAAGATATCTAATGGGGGGAGACTGGATCTCACCTAATTATTCCTGTTATTGTACCATACACATTCCATTTATAGATCCAGTTGCGTTTAAAATAACATAATTGGGGCTTCGTCACCGGGCCCTCGGTTCAAGAATTTGTTGAGCACTGTATCACTGAACGATGTAGTGGCATAAGTATAAAGTTGAGCTGCTTCAGGAATCCTCCTCACTCTAGAACTAAATACACAATTTTACCATCTTAAATCATTGCCCAAGGATGTTGCAGGTTTTAACTGTGTATTACTAAATTGCATGTCATTTAGCTGACCCTTTGATCCAAACCATAAGGACACAAACCCGAAGAACGACAAAGTGCAACTTCATGAAATAAAGCCGATTTACGACTTGCTCTAGATAAGAGCCATTAAAAGTATAATTAAAATGCTACAATTTGTTATGCGTTTTTCAGTCAAGGTGTAGTCTGATGAGGTGTTTCTTTAGTTTGCAGCAGAAGATGTAAAGACTCTGCAGTCCTGGTGTCACCAGAGGGCTCGTTCCACCATGTAGGAGCCAGGGCAGCAAAGAGTCGTGGTCTCCTGTAATGAAAAAGTAGAATAAAGACTATGTCAGCAGATGACTTGGAGAGATGAACTGAAGAGTTATGGAACTGATTGTGGCGCAAATAAAACCCTGGCAGGCTCTTTTTCTCAGAAGCCTCCATGCTAAACGAATATGTAGAGTCAGAAAAGTTTTGATAAAATAAAGGGAGACGTGTCTAACAGAAACGCTCAGAAACCATTTCTAGAAACGCACCAGATGAATGAGACGGAGAGTTGTGTGAACAGATGTTCTGACTCCATCAGTCTTGCTTCAATTCATTAAGAGCTGTGTTCTCTGGAGTCTTCCTTCACCATGGAGACGTGTTACAATATGTTTTTTTAACTCTCCTAACTTGTGTCTTTTTAGACCCCATAAAGACTGCACAGGGCTCCCTGTCCCTCAAGGCCTACAGGCTCACCCCCAAACTCATGGAAATCTGCAAAGAGAAGGATTTCACATCCGAGTGGTGAGTAGCTGATGGCGAATCACACAACAAAACGCTCACTTAATGGAAGGAAACGGGCACACGTGGGTTTTTTGTGTGTCATTTGTTCACACATGGCCTGGTAGTCTAACATAGCGGTTTGGTTCGGTTTGCCGGTTTGCTTTTTTCTGACTCTGCTCATCTATTGGATGCAAATAAAGGCCTGTGCACCCACAGGGGGGACATTAAGAAGCAGTTGCAGATTGATGCTGGTGGTGCTGAGGATTTATCAGATAGTCCTTGCCTGTCCAACAAATGTACCCTTACATTACACTTTTTCTGACCGTGAGGCTTATGGTGATTGCTTTCAAAGTGCAGCTAAATGTAATGAGGGGACGATGTTCCAGGCAGTCAAAGAGCCCTAACTTACACATGCACTGAAAAAAGGCAAGGTAACAGCATCGGGAAGAAGTCCCGGATGGATCACGCTGCTGTCCGTTCAGGCCCTGCAGATATACATCTTTGAATTCACTACTTGAAGGGGCAATTAAATGGCATCATTTAACTTCCCTTCCCATTTGCTCTGTATTTCTCCACCTTTGTTTCTCTGGGTCAATAACGGAGTTGCTGTCAACAACGTGTTTGGCCCAGGATCAGAATCCCTCTCATTTCTTAAGCGTTTCCTTGGTTCTCATGGTTTATTACAGCCCCAATCTGTAGTATCAGTGTTTCCCATACGCCTGTAGTTGAGAGAGGCCGGGGCACGAAAGATAAATATTGCAAAATAACAATCTTGCCTCAACGCTATTATTTTCGGAAAAAAACAGGATGTCTCGTTATCAGTAATATTTTTTCCCCACCCAAGATTCAGAGCTTCAAAAGCTTTAATTTTTCCTCACACATCACTTTGTAAAGAAAGTCCTTTCATATTTGCGCATTTGATGTTGCATAAGCTGACATATATTGTGTACCTCGGTGAAAGGAATGGATGTGTGCTGAATAGACCGTTCCCTTTCAACTGCCCTCAAAGTCCACTGCGGCTACGGAGGCAGTGGTCAATAGCCTCCACTTCAGCACACGATATGAAGCATCAAATTAGTCGCCCTGCTGAGTCGACCTTTGGCTTCGTCCAATGGGGCGCAACTCAGAAAGAGCATGGCGTCTGTGTCTGTGTCCAGGTCCGGTAGGGCTAACCATTTGGTCCTGCCCGCAATGTGTTGTCCTTGTTTTTCCTTGTAGACAACTTTTCATATCACTCTGAAAGCCTTTGAAAAGGTCATCATTTGCAGGAAATGTTTTCAAGGGACTGCAGATAGATACTGTGCCAATATTTATTACAAATCGTATTCATAGTGAATCATTATATGCTGGTTCTTCTGGCCGTACACCCAGAGCCTGATGCACAGCCGCTGCCTTCTCCTCCTAAAGTTTGAGTTGATGGTCATTTTCTTTTTTTTCTTTTTTTTGAATGACCTTATCAAAATCAGATGTCGCCACGCATATATTTATCACGTGGATATGTTACACACATCTCGTGTCCTGGCACAGTGCACATGTGGAATTAATGCGCGGAGTGTAATGATTCCTGTAACGAGCCAACATTGGACGTATACAGACACAGGTTCTAGTATGTAGGAGGCCTAAAGCAAACAAAGTTCCATTTTGTGTTAACGGGCCTACGTCAGAGAAAAAACCATGCAGCTATTTGTCTGGACAAATTTGATACGGTGGTTTTAAAAAACCCTCTGCTACGCGCCCTCGTCAGCAGAGTCCAGAGAAGAGTCATGTAGACGACGGGCTGTAACATTGCTCGGTCCTGCACACTACGGACATCCTCGGATATTGGTATGCAGCAGGTTTAACCTAGCTATTCATTAATATCAATTTGGTTGGGTCCATTTTACTTTAAAAGCAAAGTGGCTACGGTACAATGCTCCATTTGCAACCTCGTGTAGTGAGTACACTATGTGGATGAGAGAAGGTGTCGAGCTAACCGTAGAAGAGCTCTGCTTTCAGCGAAACCGATGTTTAAAGCGCGGCGTTGCATCAGAACTCGAGGTTAGACCCCTGTTAAACCCACCGGGCCTTTGTTCATGAACAAAGACTTGTCTTAAAAATGGGTTTTGCTTGCCACAGGCTTATTTCCACCACGGATTCAGACTCACTCGTGCTGTCCTGTGTGTCGTTTTTGCATAAAAGAACAAGTTATCCCCGTTTGAAGTGTTTTTTTGTTTGATTACTGCTTTTAGTTTAAAAGCATTGACTGTGTGCCGTTTATATGCAAATGTATCTAAAAAAAATACAATGATGCCATTTCTTCGGACGGAAATGCCAGGTTCTAACTCGAGGTCTCTTCCCCTTTGCCTTTGCATCTTCTCTTCCCTCTGCAGCTTGAAGAAGGCCAACATCGGCTTTGAGCATATGTTCGAAGAGGTGCCAATTATCATCAGAAACTCCCACCTCATCAACGCATTGATGTGGGACCTGGAGGAGAAGTCCACGGTGGCCGACAAGCATGAACTGCTCAACCTCTCCAGCAGGTCAGACGTGAGCTTGAGCTTGCTTCGGGGGGGGGGGTGTTTCTCCCTCAACTATAATTTACACGTTCTTTGCTTATTTCTGAGTTACAAGGCTCCTGTCTACACATTGCACTTTTAGAGATGCGTTTTAAGATTGGAATGGCAGGAAGATTGTCAATCTCAGGTCTTAACAGTCCAATTTGTCATGACTTTGAATTTGATTCCTTTTCAAAATTGGCTATTTACGTGACTTGTGACTTGTTTTGTAAGCTCCTCAGCGATATAGGAAAAATACTGTCATTCATTCGTCAATGGACCCCTAGGTGTCTGCCTTTTTGTAAAATGTCTCCACAATCAAATCAATGGAAATGGCTTAATTATGGAAATAACAGCACTTCAAATGCAATACAGTGTCACTCTTAATATGCAGGGGGCCTTCCCAGACGTGAGTTAAAGTCAGTGCTAAATTAAAATTGATTTGACGTCCAACGTCCTAATGTCTTCTGCGCTGTCCTGAGATGTACCACATTAGTCAAAAGAATGGAAGGTCTACCGATGTGGTTTCATTGATTGTCTTTTTTTAAATTCATCTCTTCAGCTCTTCTAAAGCCACTTTAGGTTTGTATCTTCATATTATAACAAAAATGTCATGAAAAGAAAATCTTCCAATGTTGTCCTTTAGTGATGAGGCATAGTTCGTCTGGCCAAAGCAATCACAACTCAATAATGTTACTGATACGATCAGCTGCATTTCAGATGCAGTCACGCTGCATTTTCTTCGTCTGCTTCACCATTTACTTCATCTGTTTTCATTAGGGATGTACTAATGTGCTAAGTTTGGGTTATGTCAAAGCTGACAACACTAATGAAGGCAGAGTCAGATTCTGTGGAGCTGCGATGTCATGAACTGCAGTACTCTGTTGAAAAGTACAACAATTAGCTGAATTACATGCCCTACACTGAAGGAAAATGTCACCCAGTGAAAGGCTCTGGCTCTCATGAGTGGCTTCTACGGCTCGTCCACTTCAACGAAGTGTGGCTTCAGAGACGCTCCTTGTTGGTAGGAATGACTCTGGATCGCCTTTGTTGGTGATAATGAAGGGATTGAAGATGACACCTCCCCAATCCTTAAAAACCCATGTAAACCTGCCTGGATTACAGCGCCAGATGGGTGAGGCATTCAGCATTGTGACATCCCCAATTGTGTTAGTTCTCTGTCATGATCATGTCTTCCACAGTTTGTATTGTGCATCTTTGCGAGATGAAACACACAATGACACATTTGTTGTTTGGACGTACCTCACACTAAAATCGTATTTGGTGCACCTTTTGGGTTAGTATCAGCCGTCTGATTGGAGTGTCGAGCTAGGTACAGTAAATGCCACGACTAAATGTCCAAATATATTTATTCACAGTTGCCTCCAAAAAACAGGACTTGCCATGGAACTTTTTCCTCTATCACTAATGAGCACAATCAGAGGCTCTCTGCATCGGTCTCACAGGAATTTATCAGCAATCATTTATGGAGATAAACTGCTGCGATTGGAGCAACAGCTGTGAAGCTTCCCAGGGGCAGGTGTGAGAAATCAGCACAGTAATGACTCAGAGTGCTGATTTATACTGCGTTAGCTCGCAGAGCACGCGTACGCTGCAGTGCAGCGCATCAGCAGTTGTTGTGATTCTTCTCATCTGTGTCCTGTACCACAAAGTCGTCGCGAATTAGATAAACGCCCGGATGTGCAGGGCTACATGGGGGATGTGTGGCACCAGCACAGTCATTTGTTGGAATTGTCAAATAGACTAATGGAGAAAACTGCATATGGTTCCATTTTGCAAAGGACTACAATGAAGTTGAAACATGGCTCACGATATGACCCGAAATGGGGCAAAAGCAGCCCGGCTCTCCCGTGGGTTTTCCGGCGTGACTGCCGGTGGGATGTCTGGCAAGATGAAATTGTTTCCTGAAGTTGTCAGATTGCCGCGCGGCTCCGTCCTTGTATTGGATTGTAGTGTTTTGTCTCCCTACATCTTCTGCTGACAGCCCCACCCTTTTCTCCTCATTTCCACCCCTTCAAAAAAAAGACAACCTTAATGGGTTTTATTTAATGTTTTTCCCTTTTGTCTCATTTTCCAATCTGCAGCCCCATTTGTCAATGTCATCTGGGTCTAAGGCTGAGTGAATGCAGTTTCACTCCAGCACGCAGCGTTGTTCTTACCACAGATGATGATGTTGATCGTGGTGATGGATTGCACCAATGTAAATTCATTCATCTGGCCGTTTCCCCCAAAACATCCCCGAAGTGCTCGAATATTTGCAAAGTTCCAAAGCAGCTTGCAGTCCCGTCAGGCCAAGCTTTCCGTGTGTGCGGGCCGTTCAACACGTGCCGCTGTTCCTTATAAGTCCTCCTTTACGCCTCATATTGGCTTTCTGTTCTGTGTGACTGGGCAACTCCTCAGTCCAGCATTTCCTGCCTGCTGGGTGTAATTGGCCTTCCGCACACAACTCGTGGACGATGGAAGAGTAGGTCCACCAATCTCTGCTCTACAGGACTAACTTTGTGGTAGGTATTCAGTAAGGGAAGGGTATTGTTGAGTGCAGGGAGAAGAGGCGACAAATGTGAGGCGTTCAAGGCAACATTTCCCTCTGCACCTGCAGCTGTAATAGGAATGTGAAAAGGGGAACCTCGGCAACAAAGGGAAATGTTGCCTTAAAGGAGATGCATTCTGTAAAAATGATCCTTAACAGACTAACCTCATCCATGAGATTGCCTTTGAGCACATACAGTTGTACAGGTCTTTGTGGCAATGAAAGGATGAACAAGGGCAACAAGGATGATGAATTTGTGTCGATCCCACAACAAATCCAAATATCAATTCTGTGCATTACCTTTTCAGCGAGGCAATACTTTAATCTGAAGTTTGCTCAAGGCTCAATGTTTGTTTTGTTAGTCATTCTGCTAGAGGAGCAATCCAGAAATCCATATTGTGCGTTATTCAGTCAGTCAAAAAGTCTGTCAGAGTAAAGCACTAAAAATACAAGTCCACTTCCATGGCAGCTTTAAGGAACTCTACCCGCTACTCTAACTTTCAATTTAACGAATCCCAGCTAATTGTTGCTCGCACATCACTACAGCTTTAGAATTTGTCCTCCATTGTCTTGTGTCGTCCCCCCGTCACACACACACACACACACATACTCACTCACTGACTATACACACAGGCTGGCATTGAACCTGACCTTAAAACAGAATATGTGATGATGGGAAGTGCCGCCGCAGACTTTGATTTCTTATTCAGGATTGATCGGAGCACTTTCTGACCTGACTGAATAATTCAATGATTTGGAGCCTAAAACCAGTAGTGTAGAATGCATTACCCAGCGCCTAGTTTCTCCAACCAACCTCGAGGTGCAGCAGGAGTAGTCGTGTTAGGAGGAGCAGCAGGAGTAGTCGTGTTAGGAGGAGCAGCAGTACGGGTAGTACTAGTAGTAATGACAGCAGCAACCTTTTTATCCCCAAGCGGGTGTCAAGGACGCAGGAAGACGGTCCAAAATTCTAAATTAAAATCTGGTCAACACGATCCCATACACTGAGACACGCGCACACACACGCACAGCACAAGCATTTGACGCATGCATAAACGACAGATGTTTGGAAGCATCCCACTTTCACTAAATGTTTTCCTCAGCATATATTATGAATGCACACCACACAAATTAGCGACCATATTGCTCAATGAAATAGTTTTAAACGGCTTTCGTCAGGCAGAATCAATTTTGACACAGTGAGGGACTCAGCAGGGGAGTGCTGTGGCAGGATTTGGTCTTGGGCCATTTCATGTTTACAGCTCTGACTTGATGGACTGATGACACAAAACAATACGGTTCGGTGAGCTACATGGAGGGACAGACGATTTCAGCTTCGGAAAGTCGTTTTCTTTTTCACCCGTGTTTCACAGTGTCTCCTCTACCATTAGAACAGCGGCAAGCCCCTGGAAAAAAAACAAAACAATACTGAAACAATTTGAATATTTTTTTTCTGTGCATGGAAATTCTGCTACAACACGTGTGCGCATGTCTGCATCTCTTGGTTACATGGGCCATGATATTACATGTAATTCAGCTGGCGCTTTTATCCAAAGCAACTTGCATTGCATTTTTAACCCGTGGTTTTAACATTTTTGGCCGGGGAGCAACTAGGGGTTAGGCGTCTTGCTCAAGGACACTTCGACATGGGGCAGCCAGGATTCGCAGCTAAACGCTGAGCTGATAACGATGGGTGCGTGTATTCTGGATAATGGATGCTTAACACGCATGTTGAAAAATGTCCACAGACTTCATACCTCCCGGCACTGAACTTTAATGCTGGCCGTTTCTTCGTAGGTACCAATAACAAGAGGTTTGACTTCTAAATGATCTACTTCCATATCAACTGCCCCTTTTAATTCCAATGCCATCACCTTCGTCAGCTGCACACACAGGCAAAATATACGCGGTGCTGGCAGTCCATGCGGGAGCAGTCGCCACTTAAATAAACATTCAAAATCAGTTTTCCTACAGTACATTTTTCCCAAAACATTCATACAAAACCATGTAATTCCTCAGAGGAAAGTATAAGGTGGGGGGTGGTAGTGGAGCACCGCAGCCTCGTCAAGGTTGAGCGTAAGGCAGAGGTGAGACATTGTGTCCTCCTCAGTGGGAGTACAGCCGTGCTGGTGCAGTTGTGTTGAGCGTTTGTCAGCCGGGCACTGTTGGTGGAAGAGACGAGGCAAAGAGTCATGTGATACCAGAGCAGAGCGATGAAGCACAGGGACGAGAGGAAGTGCTCTGGATCCCTGCAGACAATCCAGGGACGGTCCGTTTGTACCTCCTATGCGGATAAGATTGAGATGATTGGTGGGGGGGGGGGGGGGGTGTCAAACCGTACAGATTGGTTTCACAGGGCACCTGCAGATGTGACCAGGTTGATTTGAATAATGCAGAGCATTGATGGATGCGGACCACAAGTTGACACCAGTTATTAGGGAGAAGTGGATGCGTTGCGATTGTAGTGCGGCGTCTACCTGGAGTTGGACGAGACCTTTAACCCCTCATTTTCCGCCAATGGTGGTTTGCTGCCACTGGTTTGCATGACTGCCTGATTTAATGGCAGCATATTGTGCAACATTAAAATGAATTTCCATTGAAGAAAAAATAACTGGGGGGACGAACATCTCTGCTGACGGCTGCACATGACCTTGGGATTGACTTTCTTTTTTTCTTCTTCTAGCAATCATCTTGAGAAGAGCCTTCAGCTTCTGATGGACAGGGTGGATGACATGAGCCAAGAAATTGTCAAGTACAACACATACAGTCGCAACATGAGTAAGCAACAGCAGCAGAAGCACCAGGTAACTCTCAAGCGCACACACACACACGCACACGCACAAAGAGCAGACAGCAGCAGAAACATCAGCCTACTAGCATGTCTATATGGGAAAACGACACACACACACACACACACACACACAGAGGGGTATCCCACACAGATGCTCTTGCAGACACAAAGTAGGTATATTTCTCTCTGCCGTAGACGCGACCAACTGCAGCTACTATCGCAGCAGGCAAGCTGCAGCCTTCCCCCGGCTCGAATAGGCTTGTTAAGGTTTCTGGGGGAAAAAAATCCTTAAATGGGCAGTTTGGCAGTGTAAAAAATGCAAAATTTACATTATCAAGCGTGTTTGATGAAAATCACACGATTGTTGTTTCTCCTTTTTTGAGTTTGCATCCAAGTTCTGGAATCTATTTGTTTGTTACCTATATAATCTAAAAAAAGACCACAAAATGAGTGCTTGTTTAGAAATACAAGCTGTGATCCCATCGGCTCTATAGTGTGAAGCACCGACACGGGTTCAAAGGTTGTTCCTGTGATGAGCTCACACTGATGGGACATGAGCTTTATGAATCCAACCCTCAAATATCTGTCATGTTGCTCATTCCTCTCCTCACTGCAAATGCTTATATCCACCCACACAAAATCACTTCAATTCCACACACGTTTCTCACCTGCTGCCTTCTGTTTACGCTCAATGAAATAATAATTTTCTCTAGAAGCGCTACTTCTGCGATTACAGCAATTTACTTATCATTACCTGAAGAAGAGTAGGTGGAGGAGGTTGGATATTGATTTGAGTCTTCAAATACCACCCGGCGAGAGTCGTTTCCTACCAACCCAAAGCTATTAACGCTCTTTATTGTAATTCACTAAGTCAAAGTACTGATTTTCTTCTTTCTATGTACTAGTAGGACGCAGCACTTACTCCATTTAAAAGGACCAGCAGTAGCACGTTGAGTCACAGATGCTCTGTGCCCAAAGACTCAAAACACACACAAACTTGGCCAGAAGCACCTTAAACACCAGAAAATCCATAAACACAGATGAAGCTAGCTGCGTACCGTCTGCTGTAACCTCAGCCAGATGCATCATAAACATTTGGCAACCTATGGCAACGCGATGGGCCTCACACACACACACACACACACACACACACACACACATAAAACGTTCACACAAAATGGAAGTGCTGAGGCACACGGCTCGTCACTGATCTGCGCCTACGTGCACAAACACACCTACATTCAAACGACCACATTATTCGTTCATCGTTGTTTGGAGTGGAAATGAGTCAGAAATGTCTGATATTCCAGGCTGACTCACCGCCACCTCTGCTGACAGCCGCAGCTAAGTTCACACACACACACACACACAGTTCCAGCAAACATGCATCTGTGGCTACCAGTAGTCTGCTGCACGAACACGAGGAATTCACAACCGGGGCGGCTAAAGAACCCACACAAATGCTTGGAGACACAACCCCCAGCCATCATGATCCATCATCCTCTCCTACAGAGCTTCTCCTCATCGGTCCGCACGCCTTACGCCCACCCCCACAAACGCACACGTCACACACAATATCACACAGGCCCCTCTTAATGGTTTCACCGTATTCCCCACAATGGACAAACGGCGCACACTCGGACGAAAGAATGGGAGCCTCTATTACGCCCCTCGGACATCTACAGTACTCGCTCCATGTAATCTTGTGTTATTGACCCGGCTGCTTCCTGGACAAATGGAACGCGATTAATCATCATACAACGTTGCAGAGTGCTGCGATGTTCAGAGGGCTCCGTTTTTCATGTATAGTGCTCTACATTTGGTAAACGGCAGGTTGCCAGGCCGGTATGTGGCCAGCTTTGTCTTTGTACCTGGGAATTTACCTCTTTCTACATTTTCAATTGGCCTTTTCTCATTTTGACATTTCCTAAAGATGCGTACTCCCACGGCGATTGAGTTTCACCTTGTGAAAGAGAGAACCCAAATTAGAGAGAACTGCAACCACTTGCTTAACGGCTACATTACTGGTTCGCTGGGTCCATGTTTTGAACGGATTAAACTTAAGGTTTGGATTCTGTAAAGTGCTGCAAAGAATGCTCTATGGTTACTCTATATACATCCTTTGCCACAATCATTTGAACGTTCGAATATTTTTCGCTTAAGAAATAAGCTTTTGTTAATCATCAGTAAGATGCAGCCCCAAAAAGGTACAAGATAAAACATTTTGTCGTTGTTTATTTGTTTAAATGTGTAAGCTCGCTCGGGACCAGGCCACTAATGGAAAGCTTTTCCCCACACAAAGCGCAACGCAGTCGGTCGCACTTCTATTCTATCGAGCCTTGGCTGGACAAGTATTATGCTACCCCACCTCCTCCCCCAGTATTGCGGCAATTATTTGCTGTAACTAAATCCTATTTCTCCTGACGGTTTAGGTGAAATGGGATCCTTCTCCCACGGCACACAGGTTAAAAATTCACATTGCTATAAATTTTAACCGTCATACTAAAGGCAAAAGACTGCACCCATTTTCAAGAACACTCCAGTCCCAGCAGGAGTGTTTCCAGCAGCCCGCTGGGGGGGAGGGGCACATAAAGAAATGGAGTTTGATCCCTTGTGACGTTTTCCACAAGAGGCTGAGGAAAAGTGGTTAGGAATAGACACTAGGTCATTTTCGGACTATTGGAATCCAGCCAGGGCGAGATCCAGACTGATCCCAACCTGCATCTCCAGTCCCGCACAGAAAGTTTGAAAAATATTTGGGAATATTTCTGCGAAAGGTCCCTCTGCTTGATGCTATGAAGACTGAGGTTGTTTTTTTATTTGCATTAATTTAGATCAATGCAAATGCTTTGTTTACTGTGACATCGAAGGAAGAAAGGGAAACCCTTTTGAGGCATTGTAGGTGTATATTTATTTATTTATTTATAGAAGGTGGAAGTGCAGAACTGTTTTCGTTTGCTTGTTTGGGAAATTAGCATGTATTCACTTTTTGATTATGCAGAGTCACGCTGAGATACTTCGGCAGGCGGCAGAAAAACTCGGGAAAAGTACATTTATTTGAATAAATGGTGGTCCTTTTTGTTTATTGCTTATCTGAAGCAATTTCAGTCATCTGCCGCACAGGGATGCGTGGTTGAGTACTCAAGTTCCTCCCACGCTGTTTTTTTAGTCACCTGCCGCAACTTCCTCGTCCACCGGTCGCCGCCGTCAGTCCCTCCCCCACCCTGCCAAATCACCGCGGCTCTTTAGGGTCTCCACCTCACTGATTTACCGACCGTCTGCCTTCCACACATCTCCCTGTCAAAACGGGTCACTCTGCTTCACTGATCTCTCCTTTCATCGCCATGCTTCTCTCCATCCCTGTTACGATTCCCTTTTTTGTCTTCTCTAAACGCACATCCTTCTATTAAATTTCACGTGACTACTCTCTCGATGCGATCTGGTTGCTCTTCGCTTTTCTTGTTCTCCTCTAACGCCCCAGGCCTCCTTTTTCTCTGTGTCCTCCCCTCCAGTATGTGCAGAGGCGCACGCAGGAGAACACTCAGCGGCAGAGCCGGGGCGAGCCGCCGCTGCCCGAAGAGGACATCAGCAAAATGTTCAAGCCCCCTCAGCCTCCGCCACGCATGGACAACCTGCTTATCGCAGGTACGCACGCACGTTCGCGCGCACAAACGCACAACGCCCCTGCCCACGCACGGCCAGCCCAGCCCCCCCCCCCCCCCCCCCCCTTCTCCTCCTACACCCTGAAACTCCATCAGCCGCCTCAGCTCCCCTCACAGGAGCTCGGGTTCTGTTTTGTAATTATCTTTGCCATTATCTTGAAATTACAATAATTCAAAGTTTATTGACTTGATCTCCAGCGCCGCCGCCCGTTTCCCTGCTGTTCAGCTCTCCCCCGCCGCGTGACAACCGTCTGATCCCAGCGTTTACTCTGTTCCCCACTAATTTGATGTTTTGCTGCGTTCTCTCTCCCTCTCTCCCCCCCACCCCCCCCCCCCCCCCCCTCTCGCCTCCGCTTGTTTGTGTGAATGTCTGTACAAATGCACGTGTGTGTGTGTATTTCCGTGGGTGTGTTTTTTTTTTTGTGTGTGGGCGCGTGGATGCATGCGGCTCCCCTCCAACAGGGCAAGTCAACCACTACTGCCAGAACGTGAAGGAATTCACCTCGCAGAACCTCGGGAAGCTGTTCATGGCAGAGGCTCTGCAGGGCCACAACTAGAGGAGGCCGCCTGGGTGAAGGAGGGCAGCAGTGTTCATAGGCGGCTGGAGAGAAGAAACAGAGATGCAAAAACACCTCCAAGATTAATTTTGTTTTCTTTAGAATTTATTCATTGTTTTTATGTCAAGCACCATCTTGAACGAAATTGTCTTTGGAGATCATTTGATTTGAATAAAAGTCTACATCCTGCCTGCATTGTTATGTTTTCTTAAAGGTTATTGCAGCATGTTTGATTGTAGACTGTGTTTTCCTGTAGAAAATTGTTAGTTTTGTGCGCAATATTAATGTTAAAACGCCTTGTGCACTCAATACAAAAAAATTACAAGATGTAATGGTAGTTGCAAAGCATTTTATTGCTACGTGCTTTTCATCTTGCAGCTCAAACATCAAGCCGGTGGAACCAATTACTCTACTACTGGATTTGCTGAAGTGTCGCTTTGCATGGTGGGAACAATGATACACTTGTAATGGGAAGCAGAAGTATCGCAGAGATCTGAGCGTCAAGTGAAATGCCGGTGACGTGACTCTGCTGCGATGTCTCACTGCACCAACTAATCCTCTTTTTCTCTTGAAACAAGATTCATTAGGATGCCAGCAAGCTTCCCACTGATCAAATTTCACTTGAAACCACAATTTATGTTGTTGAGTTGTGAAGACGACATTTTAAGAAATGAAATGGAGGTCAAATGAATTACACACTGAATTTGTCGTCTGCTCTTGGTGGAAAATCGATTCTTAAATGTAAAATCTTCTGTCAATTAGTGATAAAGTGTTATACACAATGATGACAGGGGGCACAATTAAATATGAACACCACACAGCATTACTCGGTTGTCGGGGGGGTCCAGCTGAAGTGAGCTGCAAATGGAGATGAATCCTGTGGTCGTCAGAGTGCACTCGGTTCCTTTTGCATTTATCAATTCTTTTGATAATTCACTTTCCGTCTTCTCTGTGTGCCTGTTAATGTCATCTTTTAATCGGCTACCTCACTTCTCAAGCCTTTGCTGTTCACTGGTACGCTTTAGTGGAGATGGAGTCATTTCGTCGTGGCTGTATCGGGATTAACTATAACAAGAAATGAAACGCCCACCTCAATGGGAATTGCTTGCCTGCAGTGTACAAATGGGTCTGAGTGTTCACAGTAACGCAGGACGCACCTGCAGGATCATTCGCCATCAAAACTCTCCAGTTGAGTTGCGTTTGAGCAGAAAAACTCAAATCGACTTGTGGTGTCGTGTTGCCTCGCCAACATCTGTGAAAACCTTTCTCTAGCTATCGGCTTTGCTCTGAATATACCAATGATTACGTGCTATAATGATCCTCCACTTGGCCCACCCACAAGTACCCTACTCAGCTCACAGACCTTGCATTGCACACTTTACATATTTAATGGCTTTTCTCTGCTTGGGAAAGATTTTTTTGCCCCATTTATGAAAAATAATCATACTAATCACAATGACCTTATTTGCTGTGGATGTCTCTTTTTCGTAAGTGCCGGATTCAGTTATACGTCCATGGACTGTTGGAGAAATGAGAATGCCGGCATGCAGTGATGTCACTGAACCAGGATTGAACTAGGCCCGTCTGACTGGATGGCGGCAACGTGACCAATGGGCTTCAAAACTACCGTCGGCGCCATCATGTGTGTTTTAGAGATTTGTATTTATGTATCCAGGACCAGAATTTGCAAGTGATTTGTCTTATAGCTTTGGATTTTTTGTCTTGTTTTTAAGTTGTTATTAAAAAAAGAACTCCCCGCTTATTCTTCCAATAAGATACTCGCCCTTCCATGAACAGTTAAATGACACCAGCAATGTAAACCAGCCGCCACCGTGTGATTACAATAGAAATAAGCTTTCTACTTTTTATGGCATAATAACATTGTATTAAACCCAAGGGGATGTAGTCCAGACATTGTGTGTCATCCTGCTTGATGCAGCATCCGGTGTCCGTCCGTCAGTCACATGCCTGTAAAGTCGCTGCTAAATAGCTCAGAGTGTTGATGATCCTCTGCAGAGTATTGCACATCTTAGAATTACTTGAGTCATAAAATATGAGCTCATTTTCTGGAGCTTGTCACCAGTGACCACTTTCCCCCAACAGGAGGAAGCTGAGCGAAGGCTCTTCTCGCTGCGTCTAATAAAGAAGCTGCCAGTGCGACGCTTCACTGTGGAATAATAACGCTGCGTCTGGTCGTTCTTCCTTCGACCTGTGGTTAAACGCCATTATCTTATTCAGCGGCTGATGTTATTCCGCTTGTCATCAGCATCGCCTAGTCGAGCAATAACTTGCTCCTGCTTGTCATCGGCACCACGTCGTTACCAATAATTACAAGTCGACCAACATGATGAACGCTTATTGGAACGCCGACACGCGAGCCGGGAATGATTTCTTCTCCAAATCATAAACACGTGTCCCCGACAGGCTGGAACCTTGAGACGTTTTCATTCCCAACAGAGGCCTCCTTTGATAGGAATTCATTCGGGCATTTGCTTCTGTGACAGGTGCACACCTGTGCTTGGGATTGGGGCCTTCTCTTTCTGCAGCAGGTGTCCATTGCCTTTGCATTAGTGAATCTGTGCTGTTCGTTCTGAAGCTGGCTGGCGTTGCCCTTGAGGGCCTGACTGGGGCACAGCATCCCGTGTCCCCGATCCAGGGTTGTGTGAGGAATTTGTAATGCAAAAAAATAAATAAAAAAAGCCCTCCACAGATCCACAAGTGCCGTGTGGAGCCGCTGGTCCCTGCAGAGTGCAAACGCAGTCACAGGGGCTCCGCTTGTATTTCGAGTGACAGCGTTTGGTTTCGGAGTGGAAAGCAGCTCTGATTGAATCACGCGGTCCCAGCAGGGCTCAAGGGCGAGAGAGTGGAGGTGCACGATCCTTCGCGCAAAATAAATCATGACATTCACCGTCGACTGTGTTGTTCGAGGGCAGATCGAGAGGATGGATTATTTACGAGTCAAACCAGGAAATCACAGTGGTCAACGTGTAAAGTACTTCCCGGGTGTTTCCCAACACCTGCAGTTTGAAGCAGATGTAAAGCCATCTCAACAATGGCGCATCGGAGCCATCAGCGATTCACTTATATGCATATTGGATCCTCTTAGTTTGTGTTTTCTTTCTGAGTGCTGAATACGGGGTTACAGGACTCTTCTGGCCTGACAACCTCTTCACTTATGTCAGCCAATGGCCATACAGTGGATCTTAATGAGTGCATGCTTTTTAAATGCAATAGAGCAGTGGCTTCGCAAACTTTTTACACCAAGTACCACCTCAGAAAATACTTGGCTCTCCAAGAACTACCATAATGACCAACACTATACAGTAGCGTAGTACGCCTAAGTATTCATCAAAAACAAGGCAGAGGTTTTATTCCTAAAGAAGTATATTTAATATTGTCAGCCCTAACCCTAACATTGTACAGTTTCAAATATAGCTTAAATATAGGAAGAAAAAAAACTACTTAAATAATGATTCAATTAAAATGTATTGCACATGAAAGTTAAATAAACATTGTACTAAAATGCTTTTTTTTTTCAGTGAATCTTGGGCGTACCACTAGAGGGAGCCCTGTGTACCACACTTTGAGAATCACTGCAATAGAGAAACTGTTGAAACGCACTTCGCCCCCCCCCCGGCCCCCCCCTCCATAATGCCTTTGTTCTGACTCGAGGTATCGATGGAGTTTTGATGTGCTGTGTGTGCCTCGTTGTGCTACTTGTTTTGAAATGTTAAACTGCTCGGAAGAAAGAAGCGCACAGAAACCAGCAGCTGCATCTGCGATTGCCCCCCCCGCCTACCCCTCACTACCCTGCTTAATTGACCGTGGGACTGCTGTGAATCGGGCAAAATGAGAATCCTCAAATGCTGGGCAAGATTTTTTTCTGATGCAATACTTGGGATTAAACTTTCCACAGCTTCCTCCAAATTGATTTTATTCGCTCTCCCAATTATCTTTTTTTTTGTGTCACTTCCTGTGATGTCACTTTTCCCTTCAGCCTTTGCAGAGATTAGCCTACACTACGTGTTTGAACGGAGCATGGAACCCGAACGAGGGCTTCGGCTGCGTAAACAGCCTTTTGTGCGCCGCTGTAGGAAAGAAGAACTCCATTAGGATTACGGAATTTGTCTTTGGACCTTTAGATTCCCGAGAAGGATGCTGGGATGTATATCAGAGGGATGTAAGTTTGGTCTCATTTAATCAGGCAGTGCGGCCTGCACAGCCCTGACCCCCGCCGTAATTCATTACCGCTCACGGCGCCCTGCGTCGCCTTTCCATGCTGTTGGAAACAATCATCTGGCTAAATCAAATGAAACCAGCTACTTTTCCTTTCGCTCTCGCTTTCTCTCTTCCTCCTCTTTTCTGCCACGGTTATTGCCATGGCAACTGTGGATCCTATGGACTAGCTGAGGATGTTCGAAATTAGTTCCCGCAGAAAAATTATCTTGCAAATCCCCAAAACAAGGGCAGGAAAGGAAGGCAAATGCGGGTGTGGGAAGAGGTGTGGGTAGGGACGGGGGAATTTAGCATTTTACTGGTCCAACCAACCAGTGAAAACATTCCTCCACATAACAACGCTCAACCCGCCATTAAAGCAGCACTATATATATATATATTTTATTTTTTTCTCCATCGTGGTCGATTGATCTGCGCTGTGACTGGCATCTGCATAGATCGAGTGCCGTGTTGGAGCTGCAGTCCGTCTCTGCCTGCCACCCAACTCGAGGGCTGTCACCCAGCACAGGCACAAATCCCACAGGCCATTATAAGGCTGGTTTAATCCCCACAACAGCAGCCACAGAAGCCTTTCAAGAAGGCTTTCCAAGCATGATACCCTGTCTGTCACATGGCTGTCTGGGCTTCAGGCAAGGTCAGGTGCTCTGTTGTCATCCCACTCCATCGTTTATGTCTCCTCTTATCCCCGAGCCACGAGGAAATATCCTCCTGCTGAAGATCACTGACATGTTGCATGTAATCTTCAACTGGGCTTTGTCTCACTGC
Organism: Apeltes quadracus; assembly: GCA_021346845.1. Taxonomy (NCBI): domain Eukaryota; kingdom Metazoa; phylum Chordata; class Actinopteri; order Perciformes; family Gasterosteidae; genus Apeltes; species Apeltes quadracus. The sequence continues at coordinate 16,582,573 of CM037936.1, forward strand.
TACTGACACTGGCATTTATTTGGTCTGTTGCACAAAATATATATGCCTTTTTCATTGTTTTTACACGTCCAGATGGGTTTGTAAATTAATTCCTCTTGGTCCATTTATTCAATGCCGTAGTTATTTGTTTTACTTGTGGTTTGTGAGAAAAGGTTTTACTGGAATAAGTAGCCATTAACTGTTCCTGAAGTAGTTGTGTGGATTTTGATTTTGCATACTCTATCACATTCCATTTTTTTCACAACATTTTAAGAACTTCAGATTTAGATGAAGACAAATACCACACTTCAAATATTGATGTTCAACCGGGACTCAATTAGCTTAGTTTAGCATCACAACGGGTTGCAAGTGGAGACAGGTTACTGTACTTTTGTCAAAAAAGTTACAAACTTTCAGCTCAAAATCAACATTTGGTATGAAGTCTATTTTATTCAACTATTGTTAAGACAGTACTTCTGGATGTCAACAATATACATCAGTTTAGAAAATGAACGATAAAGCTACAGTTGGGCATAATTGAGGAACCATGCTACTTTAATCCACTACTGTGTCCAGCTCCACAGCAGCTATAGAAGCTTACAGATCGGTATCATTGGCGACAGGAAAGCTAATGCGTTTATTTTCTAGATTGGCAGCTCATTAATTCGAAGCAGCTATAATTTATTTTTAAAATATATTTACAGTGGCTTAAATAACATTTCTTTTTTAATAAAAAAAGGAGTCAATCTCCGTGATGAATAGATGATAATCACTCATCGCTCCTCTCTCAGCTCAACGCGGCCCCTTTGGGCTTTTTGGCATGTTGTCGTTTTTGTTTTCTAAACTTTACTTTTCTGTTTTACTCTCAACAGCATTGTGTTTCCTCCAGATGGTTCATTTACAAGCTCAGGAGCTGATGGAAACAAATACAGAGCTAAAAGGAGCGTGAATATTGGACTTTGGAAATAAGCTCAGTGTGCATGCTAATTGTGCTCTGTGTCTGCAAGGTGTCGACGGGCATAACAAGTGTCCCCATGTCAACTTTTAAAGGCGCTCGTACTATGTTAATGAGCATCCACAGCTTGTTTCCACTGCCCCCAAGTGGATAAAAACATCCGTTATTGCAGGTTTGAAAATGCAGGTGTAATCTCTTTTGCGAACACACCGGATCAAACCGATGTCGATGCCGTCGTCTGCAAAGGGCTGTGACTTAGGAGTGGATCTCACACAGATTCAGTACCTCAGGGCTTGAACAGGACGCCGAACCCTTAGGTTGAACGTAATTCTCCAGCTTTGTAAAAGCAAGACTTGTAGGACAAATGCACGTCAGGTTTCTGGAGCACACATGCTGTTTGTGACCTCCAGCTTCTCCTAATGCTGTGTTCATGTGCCAGCTGTTTTTTATTCATCTTTATTCAACCCTGAATCTCATACATACCTTTATATTTGCCTGGCTTATCTAATTAATTATAGTTCCTGATTTTCTGTTTCATTTTAATATGGAAGATGCCAGGTTTCCTCCGGCAAAGTGATTGATGAGGTGCTTGTGACCTGCAATAGACAATTAAAGAGCACCTCATATGCCAGCTGTGAATCTTAAGATAAATGCTGACGGCGGCCTCCTGTTTGATGTTTAATCATGCGCTCCACGCCACCGTCTCAGCTTGGGTCCTGAGAGTGAGTGATGTTCATTTGAATATTTCTCTCTTGCAGGTAAACATTAACATTCTGTTCACATATTCAGCAACTCCTCCTCCTCCTAGCTTTAATGTAGCCTGTCATTCTCACAGAAAACCGCCACTTAATAAAAAGAGTACAACAAATGTACGGAACTTCTTTGTTTTCTACTTCAACTTGGCCCTGTCCCTGATAGCTTGTCTTGGACTTTGACCACTGCCTGCTTTTCACTCTGGTCCTGAGATACACGATGGCCCTCGACCCATAAAATATAAAAGATTCTTCTCTCCGCTCAATTGTTTGGTCGTGAAACAAGACTTTCTTCGCAAAGGTTTCATGCTCCCTAGTAGAGTGGAACCTGAATGCACTCTGAGTCCACCTGATGCTTTCACGTCAGTCTTGCGACGTGTTTCTCAGTAGATGTAATTAGATGTTTGAAGGAAGGAGCGCAGCATTGTTCGTATTCCTGATTCCTCCATTTGAAGAGGGGACTGTCTCAATGGTGATGCTTTATTCAAAGAGGTTATACAACAGCTGTATCAGTGTTGTGTGTGGTGTTGCCACGCACGGTGAACCGGGCTCCATGCTAGCGCCAATCAATTATTCATTACATGCTGAGAACATGTCATCAATGCTCCGTCTTTCATTCCTTTTTTTCTTTTGTGTCTCTGTCGGCTTATTTTCTATTTTTACTCATCACACTAAGTCGCGCCTTGCAACCCACGTGTACAGTTTCAGAGGATGTCTAATTTTTCCGAGGCTAAAGGACAACAACACCTGCATTATCAACTGTTTCTCTATTTAAGTAGTTTAGATGGATGCAAACTGTCAGGCGGGCGCACAAAGCAGCTGCCGCCGACCTGTTAGCCGTGAGAACTGCTCATTGCCTCCCAGGTGATAACACATTTAAACTATTTTCTTTTTGACGTTTTCTGCTTTCCACATGCCTTTTGACTCTCACAAACGTTGATGACTCGGCCCCGAACCTCCTTATTATGTGTTCATTCATTTCCTTTGAGGGAAGCTGTCAGCCGCTGGCATTCAATCACATTATTTTGGCTCAACAATCTGCTGCCTCCACCTGTGACCTGAGCCACACATAACCCAGTGCATGACAAGTGCTGTGTAAATCACACCGGCCCGACACATATACACACATTCCTAACTGAATCTCATGGTGGGACACTGACACCAAGAGTTGATCACATGCCCCTCAATGGAAAAAGCAGCCAGCAATACAACAATACTTTAATTCAATCTCTCCCGACCATCTGCAGGGTGATGCTATACCTTTTTGGGTGCAACGGCTGAAATGTTATTGCGAAAGTGTGCTTGAGAGTAAGCTTATGGCAGCCATAACAAGGTAAGGGCATGATTGCTTGCAGGTAAGTGATTTAGAGAAAAAAAAGAAACCCTCTGCCGGGGAAGCACGAGGCCAAGGCCAAGCAGTTGTAAATTTCCTTTAAGTGTCAGCATTTTCCATATCACGGACCTTGAGCTCGGCTGGGGTAAATTTCACACCATTTTCACGGCTGAAAATGCTCGTTCCCTGCATATTTCCTCACTCCGGGATCCCAGGCATTGTCTAGGGCTGCAGTTTGGGCTTTGCTTGTCTCACTGCATTTGGTGCGGTAACTGATTCGTGTACCACAGTGCAGCAAAATTCCTGAATGCCAGTCTAAACCCAGTTTAGGGCAAATTGGTTCTGCTGCACATGGCTGATTTGACATGGAACGTGCACAAAGAGGGAGTATATGCAATGTGCCGGGCTCGCTGCAACTGGACACACACAGCCGAGCCGTTCACATCCGGCACAGAAGCACGGCCCTTTATTCGCATCCTCTTCGCAGTTGCATAACGTGGGATCGTTGAGACGACTGATCTCGACCTCCACATAGATAACTGGCACAGTGACGGATAAAGGATCTCTGTTAAAAGCTCGTAGTCATTATATCTTACATGAACTGTCATATACACTCCTTTATTGGAATAGGGACGATACAGATGTAGAGAAATTCAAAAGGAAAAAAAGGATATACTCCTATATTTAGGCTTTGATACAATTTTCCTCCAACTAGTGTAAAAGGGAAAGAGACTGCAGAGAGCAGGTTAGAGAATTAGCTGCTCTGTCACCTTGTGACATGTGTCCTTCAAAAACAATTTCATCCGTACTAACGTATCATGCCCTGACGTATAGGCCAGTTATCACTCAACGCAAATCAGAAAGAATAACATATTGGTCTCAATAAAGACTGGCGAGGTTTATTCTCTGGTTTATCTGTACAATCCGACATAGTCAAAATATCTGGAAAAAAAACTGTTAAAAAAAAAAAGAGTCCAAAAGTTGCCATTAATCGTAATGAATGATGATGTCGCTCTGTAACTGCCGGATGCATAAGTAAGCCATCATACCAGCAAGCTTAAGAGATTAAGATATGCAGTGTTTTCTCCTCTGTGTTATCTTCCGTACTTTAGCAACATGGGATAGAACGTTTTTGCCTCAGTGACAGTACCGTTGAACTTGACACTTGGCTGAGATATTCCTCTTGCGCCGCAGTAGGTCATGATTTGTTTTTCCCTTATTCCAGATGTTTGCCTGCAGTCAACACACGCCCCCATCTTGAGCTCAGCGATAGATGGGTCACTTTATTCCGGGTTGCAGGTGAAAACCCAAAGTGTTTATCGACTGATATGAAAGCAGAGTGTTACTGATCTGGAAGCAGTTATTTCCTCTCCACCAGGCTGTCATTTGGCTAGTTGAGTGAATCCAGCTCGGGCTTTAGCCTATTCTTTTACCGCCAGACGGCTGGTGATTAGTGCTGTTGCCTGATAAAGGGGTCAGGCTCAGCCACACACCCTCTGCTAGCATTCACTGCCACTTCATGGACATTTTCCTGCCGGCCCGCTCGCAGTCAACAGCACCAGGTCGCTGGCCCGCCGTCCTCCTGCACCTCCTTCTCTCCCAAAGACTGACTCCGTGAATCGGATCCCCTTTTGACACGGCTCTTCCTTCCTGCAAGCAGTGCAACGAAATCCTCTGATTAACTACGCTTAGTCAGCGTTAGCGCTCGAAAGGCAACAATGCAGACTGCTGCAGGACTGCACAACCCACCCACTTGGATGTTATATTGAACAGAAATAGTTTAAAGTTGAAATGGAAAATAACTTTTGTTTGTACCGGTGCAATTTCAGCAGCATGGAGAGATGAAATGAATGTGGTTCTCACTTCAAAGAGCGGCTTCATTGTGTCTAGAATTGTCTTCCAAGGAGAATAGAGATTGGAAAAAGAGATGGGGTGTTCGTCTTTCCACACGATGATTTACTGCACTGATGTAGTTCTAATAAGGTCTCACTGGTGTTTCAGAAGCTTTTTTAATATCAAATCTGTAAATAAATCCACCTTTAAGTAAAAGGTGTAGTTAAGTCCCAGCAATTCCACCCCTACTGCCTTAAATGTATTATTCTTTGAAGGTATTTCCGGTACATTTGGAATTCAAGTCATTCAGTGAAAATCTTTCTGCATTAAATTAACGTTTTTTGTATTTCATAACCCAAACCATTGTCCTCAAAGCTTTGATATTAAGAATCGACCACGCAACTTACTTAAAAGCAGCGTAAAAGATAAAGCAAATGAACATCCTCAGAGAATGTGCAGAAGTCCTTGCAGCTCACCTTGGCGGCTGTAAAAGGGTCAGTGGAAGGATATTTTTAATCTGTTAGTCCTCATAGCCTGATCAACACGACCTTGCAAACTCACCGTGAATTTCATTAATCGCTTATTACCTTTGACCCGACGATGACAGTATCATCGCGAAAGGAAATTCGTTAGTCGCCTCTCACAAGCCGGAAAATCCATTAAGCTAAAAGCCCATTTAGAAAAAAAGACTCGGCCAGTTGTAACTCTTTTCCCATTCATTTTATTTCATTTTGAATGAATACACAAACCCCTACACACATAGAGAGCATCGCTAAGCATGATTTCAGGCCGCTTCGTGGTTGCTGCTAATTGATGCCTTTAACTTCATCAATTTGATGCATTTTGAAGGAAGAGAGGTTACCTCTGCAAATTAAAATTCAAATCCAACAATTCTATTAAACTCATCAATTTAAACTTACAAGTGACCTAATCTTTTCATAATCACACATAATATGCATATATATTCACATACGGTTCGAGGACTCATGGAGAGAACAACAAAACGAGAGGGCAGGCCCTTGAAATGTCAAAGAAGCCTTTGAAAAATAGGAGTGTTGGCCGGTGTGGCAACGTGGCTCATTTTGAGGAGGATTTGCAGGATCAGATACAACAAATGTCTGATTGAGCCCCGTTTTACCTGATGCTCTTTAAATCAACATGCCGGTAGATCAGGACCAGTATATTGTTGGTGACCGTTGGCACGGTTTGTAGCGCTCGCTCATAATGCTACAGTACTATTCCCGCCCTCCTCAGAAATAAGATATGGTCCCATTTTAGCCTTTACTGGCAAACTCAAAAAAAAGAGCACCATGGTGACAGTTCTGATTCTAGTGGTGATAAACAGTTGGTCTTTCCCACTACACAAAAGCAGTGAACACCAGAAACTTTTGCAACAACAAAGCTAAGGAGGTGGGAATTGAGGTGGCATCACGGCAAGCGTATCAGAAACAACCATTCTTTAGTCCTTGAGTTGATGCTTTACTCAGAATATCAATCCGCTATCAAAGGGACATCTCGAATTGGCTTTCAATGACAGTCAGACGCAATTGACCTCATTAAAACACATTATTATGTGCACAGCTTTATGAAATGATTCATTAAAATGCCATGATCAACACGTAATAGACATTACGCCGCTGGCAGGAACCCATTCAAGCCAGACAGACTGTATACCAGCGATAAAAAGCTGACAAAAAGAAAGACAATTAGGATCTGAAAAATACATTTCCAACCTCATTGACGGGCCTGAATGCGTCCCAGAGGAGGGAGAGGTAATATGTAACGCTTCAACAAAGGGACATTAACGCAAATCCTTTCATTCATTTGCGTATAATGACCCTTCCTCCACCAACCGACACTCGAGGCAAAACAAATCATTTGCAGGGGTTTAGCAGCAGACTATCTGTCAAATACATCTCTGCTCCAGCCACACCTGGTCGGGTGAAGAATAGTCATTGTTGTTAATTAACCCTTTGACATTTTGGAGTTTTTTTTGTTCCTGGAGCCCGTCACACCTTTCTTTTGATAAATTCAGACTCAGCCTGGTGATAACACGACATAAAAGTGTCTCCGGAGTGCAGAGCTACTTATCATTCAAACGGCGTACGCCACACTAACTATGAACTCTCACCAAATATAATTAACTTCGAACTGTTGCATACATTCGACAAAACTGATGTTGGCATACTCATAAATGAACTGGTGAGACCAAAGATTAAAACATTTAAGACAGAATATTGATTGACCGGACCAATCAAAAATTCCATTATCTCAAACGGGAATGTTTTACATCCATTCCACATTACCACTCAATGTCCTTTCAATTAAGTGTTATATTAACAATAACATAATACAAATAATAACAATAAGACTAACTTGCACATTTTTAAATGTGCCCATGGAAAACGCGCATCAGAAAACTATTTACAAAGCGTGTTTAATAATGTCTATTAAATAATTTGTCGCAGCTCGTGACGCTTCAGTGACTTTCTGTTTACATAGTTGATTACTTGCAATTGCTATGGCATTTCTTAAGTTGTTTTGGGGCAAGCTAATTGGGTATATCACTGGTTTTATATTGGTTTAGAGATGACGCTACATACATGCTGAGAATTAACGAATAGCCACTGCAACCAATCTTGGGCTCATGGACCTCGCTGCCCGAGCGATACACCCACAATCAGCCGTGTCCCAGAGGTAAAGATAAAATCCCAATAAGAACCCCAAGTTTATTTTCACTCTTCCCCCATCTTCCCCCTCCCTTAAGTCCCTCTTCAACTTAATAAAGCACTGCAATAACTCAAGTTCAAGTCCACAATTTGCTTCTGGCTGCTTTGGCCCTTGAATATTGAAACCCCAGTGAGTTTACTTTTTTCTAACACGCCGACTATGATATTGATCCCCTGGAAGGCAAATATTAGGGAGACTTGAGGCAACTTTTCGCATTACACGGCTGAGGTCGTAGAATGTAATTACGCTTAAAAAAATGTTATCACACTTGAAGTTAGTCAGCAATTAAACCAGCTCAATTATCCCACAGTGCGAAGAGGCTTCCATGTAGAGTAACATTATATCTGTTCTTAACATTGGTCACGTTCGGAACGAGCCCCGCCGTGGAGTAATTAACGAGCGAGTACGCCTAATGAGCAGAGGTGAGCACTTTAAATGTGAATCATGTGTGCACATACTAATGATGTGGGAGTTCATTTCAATAATAAGCGTCTGATTTATTGAATCATGCCGCGGTTACAGAGGACGTTTTAAATTTGAATATAAAGGTGAGACAGGACGCTTTTTAAGCCGTTCTAATATTTGAACAAGTTGTATGAATATTTCATCTGTAGAAGTGGGAGTGAATGATGTGGGGCGGCAGCCAACATTTTAATGCCGTTCGTCGTTTCATTTCCCACTTTAATGTGCGGACACAGAAATCACGATGATACTTTCTTATTCGACTCACAGAGAAATAACGCGAGTAAATATCGTTTGTCCGGCCTTCAACAAGTTGACATGAGTTATCTGAGGATCATCTTTTTGTGATTTTTTTTTTGTGGAGCGAGCCGAAGTCTGGCAGTGCTACCGTGTCATAATCCTCGAGCGCTGGCATTTTTCTGTCTTGCCAAGTCAGCCAAAGCTCCAAATCTCCGCTGATATCCGGTTACAGCCTGGACCAAAGTGCTGCGCGGCCGGAAGGTTACCTGCTCTGGCTCTCTGATCGTGCTGTCAAGTTTGTGGTACTCGGTGGCCTTCTTGCTCTTGCCAATAACAACTTCTAAGTTAGTTCACAGTGTGTTTAAAACAATAATAACATTGTAAAAAGGTTACGGATTTTTAGCTCTCTGGGCTTCAAATGCCTCCCTGATAAACTACTGAGAGACCGAGCTCAACTTAATTTAGGCTTGACTCCAGTGATGGAGGCATAGAGACGGAGAAAGCCGTGGAGAGTGAGCAAGGTAGAGGAGTGCAGTGCCCTCGTGGTCCCAGACACAGATGGACGAGATGAGAGGTGAACACAAGCGCAGCTGAGGCCTTGCAGCGCGGGGTATTATGAGACCAGGAGTCATGGAGCCCGGCTCTGCGCCGATGACACTGGCTTTACTGCCTCTCAGTCATCCGCCGCTCTCGCTAGGGAGCCCGGGGACGTGGCGTGTCGAGGCTTATATGCCAAAAGAGTCTCCAGCGGAGTTACTCTGCTGCAAAAAAAAATACGCAAATGCCTCCAGCCATTAGCTCCTGGGAATAGAAACTAAAACCAAAGCATATGAAACCGTGTTATGTGTGCAATTGGGATGAATTGGTTTGACCGATTATCATTATCATGAAGTCCCTTCATACATTTACATAAAACCGTGTATGTTCAAACCTTGGACAGGAACAAATGATTTAAGGATTTTAGGGTATGGATAAATCAATCATCAGTCTACAAAGAACAATGCAACTATTCTGGTGGTGTTTGTATCTGCCTGTATTGGATCTGTCTTATTTTGCTGTGTTTGGAACGTTTCTGGGCGCCAGCAAAGAGCATTTGTTACCCCGAGCTAATAAACAGGTTGCGCAGCCCGTTTTATACCCAGGTCAGACGTTGCCTCCATGGGCCGGCCTGCGGTGCGCCGAGCTTCAGACTAAACAGGCCTGACACGGCCAGAGAGAGACCCACCAGACTGCGGGACGAAACCCGCCTTTTGAATGTAACCAGCGAGAAACAATCCAAAAATAACGATTTGATTTTGATTCACGGCGTTGTTCTTCTGTATTAACTCACACCATCAACCACTGCTACTCCCCCTCTGTCTGTCTCTCCTGGCCCATGTCCACAGCTAGGTACTTGTACCCACTCAGGTATAAACGTGCGTTTGTCAGACTTCTTGTTACATGCTGTGCTACTAAATGCCAACAATGAAAAATGTTGAAATGGTCCAAAGTTATCTGAGTCTGAGATGAAGCTCAAAGCAGACTCTACCTGAACCCTGCAGAGGACAGAGAGGCGAGTAATCTTCCACCAGGGCTTTAGAGGGGAGGAGGAGAAAGCACACAACAGTATCATCCACTTCTGACCCATTTTTGTGGAGGGAGAAGGATGACAAAGGAAAGTTAATTCAGTCTATAGCCTCAACCTAGGTCTCAACAACTGCAGGAAATGGAAAAAGAAGGGAAGGGTAAACATTACGCATGTGGCGCTAATAGAGGAAATCTGAAATGGGATTAATTAACATGCAGTGCCACGAGTATCAGGAAAGAAAAGCCAATTAAAGTAAAAAGTCCTTTCCACCTTTACATCATCAGCCTCCTCTCCGGTTTCAGGTGGCAACGCGGCACAAAATATTTTCACAGACCAGAACAGGTTTCCAAGGAAACGGCGCTGGCCCCCTTTGGGTCGAAATGTCTCATTTCCACACCTGTACACTCACCGCCGCAAAGCCACAGCTATGTACCGTATATTGCGACATACGAGTGAGACCCATGCGATCAGGGGCGACAGAGGGGACCACGGGTCTGAGGCTGAAATACCAACACGCCAGAGCCGCCTCACCACCGGCATCACGCCTTGTCTTCCATCGGCTCGGTCATCGCTGCCTTCTCTCCATGTATTATGTCACTCTGCTCTGGTTCCTCTTGTCCTGTCTTTTGGTGCGTGCTGCTTACCTCCTCCCTCTTTCCCCCGATCTCCCCCTGCTATCTCTTCTCATCCCCACCAGTCCGTTTATAAGCCTGAGTGCCCCCCCCCCATCTTCCTGTGTATAACTATTATACTGATCTGCAGGATTTATCTGACACCAGCTGTTTTCAATTTAAAAGTAGGGCAGATTTAAGATAACAATGAAGTATTTCCTTTGCTACCGAATTGACCCATCACAATTAAAAATGTGCTATTTTTAAAAAGCCACCTTTGACCTAAATATATATATATATATATATATATATATATATATATATATATATATATATATATATATATATATAAATGACGCAGCAACAATCCAAGTGAAAAGGCAATACTGGCCGTACCTGCAATACCTGCAGACGCTGATACAGCGGTTTACACTTATTTGTTTTTTTTTTCAGCTCAATGTTCTATCTCCTCCCATTGTGCTTCCACCGGTGGTATTCACACTAGCAGTAGAGAGGAGCTGAATCCACCTCCCCTCGCAAGAAATTGATTGAGAAAATATTGTTAGGGCTTTTCATTTTTAAATAGTTTAGTCACAAGTTGTGACGTTTTAAAGCCCTTCTCAAATAAACGTTGCGCAGCGTTCTTGTCATTTGCGAGCGCTCCTGATGACTGTTGCCCCGAGCTGCTTGCAGTCTCTCACAAAGCCCCCGTGAAGGTCAGCATGGCATCACAGCAGGCGATAAAGACAGACTCAATTGCTGGCCCAATTGGCTGTTTACACGCGCTGAAACTCAGCCCATCAAAGCGCCATCGCATGCATTGTCTGTACACAGTATCTTTCCCATAATGCTCTCCTCTCCTCACATTGACACTGAGCACATCGATTGTGTACCTTTTCCTCAAGCAGTTTACTTTCATCAGGGAAGTGTTTGCGGGTGGATTTCTGTTCTGTTATGCTGGTAACAAACTTTTAACAGTGTGAAACATTTGATGTCTTGTTGGCAGCCTTGTCGAGACGTCTAGAACTGGCTTTTATCATTCTGAAGATGCAGAGTAGGTCAGTGATGTAATTATCCGGTACCCCACATCCTTATTTGTAAACAGATGCGTCAGTGGTTGTTGAAAATGAAAAAGTGCAGTGATGGTGCCCTTCACAACAGGGCCGCTAGCACTTAACACTTATTTATCTTTTCCATGTTCACAAAAGATTTCCTCACATCCTCCTGGCGTTCATCTGTTATGTTACATCAAAGAAATCCAAACTCAGCCAATAAACTTCCTTAATCATGAAGCACATCTTGAAATTGGGTGGTATGGAATTTCTCAGGTCAAAGCTAATCTCACATTTACGCACAATTTTTTCTTAAACAGGATAAAGACCAAATTAGGAACACAGAGGCCAAAGTCACAGATGGAACATTGGCACAGTTATATAATGACACTTTTCTAGTTTAATTAACTGGCATAATGTTTGTATTCGGCCTTCACCCCGTGTCCTCTGAATGAAAAACACATTATTCTCTTGGTCTATATTGCAAATTCTTCTTTCTGTTGGTGCACAATAAGACGGTATTTCAGTATTTATCACATCAAATTGTAATGTCATTTTTATTTCTAACATAAACCTTTAAATTACCTCATTTATGAACCCATTTATGCAAACGTGATACTTTTCCTGCGTTTTTTTTTCTCTTTCTGGCCGGTGAAAATATTGTGAAAAGTTTGTATGAATCAACTGGCGTTCATGTTAAACAACTGTGAGATTAGAATTCTTCTCAGCCCCCTTTAATTATTCATGGGATCTGGTTGGATCTGAAGGGCATTGAGCATAATAAAGGGGCTGTTTTGTATATTATGGGAGATTCATCGCCACATACTCTTTTATAGAAATAAATCCAGGTAACTATTCAGAAGAATCTATTTGGTTTTGTAACCGCAGCTCTAGGTCAGCACAGTCATTAAATATTTATCTTGCAACAAAGCCTTTTTTTTGTCGGGAACTTGATAGACAGCCTGTTTTCCTTTCATACCACACACGCACCTCAACGCCGGTCAGTTTAGACTCAATAGAGTATCGTGGAAAACGAATAGGAAATCCTTCCAAACCGGACAACACATGGCCACTTCGATGTTGAGCAGACAATCTTGCTATATTTGATGGGAAGTATTCATTCAAACAGCCACTTAATGACTAATGAGTAATGCTTGCTTTTACATTTAAAAGCTATTGTTTGTTGGTTGTGAAACCAAAGGGAATAAAGACTTTGCTAAAAGTATGTATCAGATGCGGGGTGCTGATCAGACACGGCGGTGCAGCTGTTGCATTTACTTATGCAGGCACTTTAATTGCAATGGGTTTTGGAGACGGGGTAGAGAATAGAGACAGCAATCTATGCAGGTGAATTGGCAGCTTTGCCATGGCTGTGCTGAGCAGACTGCTAAATAAGGTGTCCTGTTGTCCAGAGAGCGAGACAGAGAAAGAGAGAGAGACAGAGAGAGAGAGAGACAGAGAGACAGAGAGAGAGAGAGAGAATAGACGGCAAACACACAGGAGTGAGGACAATGAAGGGTGAGGGAGGGTGAGAGCGTGAGACGATCACCTTAGAAAATCAAGCAGCCAGTCGATTCCCCGGAGAGGCCACGCGGCTGGCTGTGGCTGACTGATCCAGTGCTGCGCTGCACTGTGTGAAAGGGGCCAATAACAGGCTGAGTAATGGGATTGTGCCACTGCAGATTGTGTGCGAGCGGGTCGGGTCCATGGGTGTTCCTGCACATCAGGTTAGCGGTGGCCTGAATAAGAACTGACTGAGTCAAATCCGCCTCTGGTGCTCAACAGCTCAGCAGGTTGGTTTTGAAGCCGGAAACTGGGAGTATTCTATGTTTTTTTTTCTTTATTCGGCAATAATCTGATTTATCGAACAAGAGAGAGGCAGGAAGCCAAAGACCGCTGAAAACCCTTCAATGCGAACACTGGACTTGAGGCCGAGGGACCACTTGTTTCCCACACGGAAGTAAATGCCGACGTCCGGTCAGTAGGCACGTTGGTGTTGGTCACACGGGTCGTCGGTCTAACACATTAGCGTCAACCCCTGAGCTCCCGGAGGAGGACAGAAGTTCCTTTTTTTTTTTAAATGACGGCCCTTTTCCCCCTGATTTGAAGCGTGCACAAAATAGTTAGTGAGGTGAGAACATATTAAAATCTCAGGTGTCTCTGCATGTCAGCCGGGATAAGTTCATCTTCTGGAGGGAGTCAGTGGCCTCTAAGTTGATGTGTGGTTAAGTTACAGTAGTTCACACAATGTCAGTGTGGATTAGAGCCTGCGCCGCTCAAGGCCCCACACGCTGCTTTGAAGCCCTCGTGCTCCACATCCTGCCGGTGCTTTAGCTCACATTTAGCGCGTCCCATTGCATTAGTCTCACTCCGTCTCTCACCTTGTGGCTCAGCTCGGGCTGCTGCTGCTGCCCAGCCATTTTCATTTCCCCGTCGCTCCTTTGATGTTTGTTCTATCACGTCAGCCGCTCCGCTTGCGCGTGGGCGTGCGCACAAATTTGTGACACAGAGAAAGAGTTTATGGTACCGACGTAATTTAGAAATTCACAGCGCTGAGATCAGTGAATTCATTTGGAGGCTAAAGGCGTTGCTAATGCTCGTCTTAGCAAGAATTGAGATGGTGGCATACAAACATTCCAACGGGATGACAGTGTTGCCAATTTAATGAATGGCTGCCAACACAAACACCAACACAAAATGTATTCAAATTTAAGTTGATGTGGGAATATTCAAATGATTTTTCCTCTTGCTTCTTGAAATGAGAATCTGATTCCTTTAAGTCCCCAATGCCACGATTGCCCCCCCCCCCCCCCCCCTGTATTTTCCTTTTGTACCGGCAAAACAAATCTTTCTAGGAAGATTTTTCTCTTTTTGTGTTGGTAACTTCAGAGAGCACTGCAACTTCTTAATAACGCCACCATTATCAACCAAATGTCAAGCTTCTGACATCTATACATCATTACTGCTCCGGTAGCCCCTCTGACAGCCCTGGGGGGGGCTGGAGACGATGCCCCGAGGGTTCCTTCTCCCCTGCTAAGGCACTTACTCAACAGGCTGCACTCAAGCGGGATTTTTCTTTTTTACTGAGCCTCTTGATTGAAATAAATGTGCTTTTCCAAACATATGTTGTTTGTGTTTGTCTTTTTTCAAAGCATTAATGGACTGAATTACTAACATTACGAAACCCCTGAATTAGGATCGTTCTTCAAAACAGCAACGCTGCATCTTCAGCTGCGATAGGAGGTTGATTACCTCCTACCGGCCTTTGGCGTAACCCGCTTTCTGTGTCAGTCCGCGCTCATGGCTATTATCATCAGCATCACCGCAGACGCCTCCGGCAGCTGTTTCGGCGGTGATAAGCCCAGTTTACACCAACTGCCAAATATTCAACATTAGCGTGGTGCAGTGGTTCTCAAACGGGGGGGGGGGCACGTGAAGGCCCTGCAGTGGCTACGTGAGATTCTTTTCTTTTATCCGAAAAAAGCTAATTAGAAGCACTGCTGCTGAAAACACGTCCACGAGCTGCAACCCAGTCGAACCTTTGTGTTTTTTCAGTGTTAACACAACAACACGAATCAGACACGGCCGGCGCGGCGCCGTGTGGTAGACATCTTTTTTTTTAAACCTTACTTACTACTACAGCACACATTTCTCTTTAGGAGTCAGAACCAAAGCAGAGCTAAAAAGGAGAGTGAGTATTGTGCCTTCATGTACATGTTGTTGCACTGTCTCCCACACTACACATCAAAGTGAATTCACTAGACACGAGGAGTACTACGCAGCCTGCGGAAATATCTGTGTAGCGGAGTTCAGATAAGTCCGAGAAAACAACAGCTTGTTCAGCTTGTGCCTTTTTTTTCAATGCGAGGCCATTTTGTGTTCAGTGAACATGAAAGATACTATTTATTCTAAATTTGGGGAGCGTACAGAGAGTAAACTGTTGCTACACTCTTTCTCAAGTTTTAATTAGCCCCAGCGAACGGATAGTGAAAGGACACCTGTGCACACGTTTGGACGGCGTTGAGACATGATCCACTCCAGCAGCCGGAGGAGTCGGCGGTAATTGGGCTCGTGGGTGGATGCGTTTCATTATGCCCCGAGAAAGACGTGGCTGAGCTCTGTGTTCCCTCGTAATCATTCCACTGCGCTGCCCATTACGACTCAGTCGCGGCTTTTCTCAAGCCACAGCGGGGCCTGATGGGCCAGGAGCCCCGGGCTGCGAGACACCAGTCCCGTCTCTGGTGACTGAAGTCGCCCTCAGCGTTGAGCTGCGGTGGAAAAGGGCTGCAGGGAGCGCCATTCCGTTCCCCTTGTTTAAAGACGAGATAAGGCTAATAGCTCTTCAGGGAAATGGATGCTCAGGATAAATGAGATCCAATGTTCTTATCAGTCTGGGGGTATTGGACAGAGCAAAGGTTTTTGGCTACGGGGAAAAGTAAGGATAAACTGCGCTTTCCGTTACAACACTGTTTAATTTTGATCACTTATCCAAAAAGCAAATACATATGTTTTGCTTAGCCTTTTGGTTTTTGTTCCTTACCATAAGTCATCCCCTTTTGGTTCATTTAAGTTTAGCTTGTTGAAGGAAAAATAAGTCAAACGCCGTACGCTGAACATTTCAAAACCTGCGTAGTGTATTTTGTGCTTTTGAATCTTAGAGAGCAAGCTTCTACCAGAAAAATCAAATCCTTAAAACTAAAAAACAAAAGACAAAAGCATAATCCATCAAATAACCAAGGGTATGAGAGAACAACCTGACCCAGTGAGAAGTGCTATTGTTAAACATCATTTAAAACTCTTGTCAGGGGACTTTGGACTGAAGAACAGTGACTGTCAGCCATCTTCTCTCATCACGGTAAAAAACACACCGCTAGACAGTAGCTGAGGCAGATAAGGGTCTTTATAAAAGTAAGGCTGCTGCATCAGATAACACCATTATAAATCATCACTCACAGGCTGCTTGTTATGGTTTTCTAAAGGGCATCCATAGGGAAGACATTATCCAGGCACAATAATGTTTTACAGCTCATGGCGCAAACAAAAGGAAGACGGAGCAGTATGGAAAAGTAGCAATAGGATGTTCCTTTCAATTATGTAATGGACAAATCATCAGGGATCTGAACTTGATTAAAATCATTTTCACGTCTTCACATCTGTAATCAGCAGGGGTCCAGAAGATTATAGCATAGCAGTGGTTTCTTTTTTTTTTTTATCAGGCGCTGTCCCTTTAAGATGACCGGGTGTCTTTTTTCAAAATATTAGCTGTGGGCAGAAGCAGCTGTCCCCTCTGCTCACACTTTTACCCTGTGTACTTAAAGCCTGTGTGCTACCCTGAAGCTTTAGAGTGCCATCAACCTATTAAGATTTGGCAGAAAGATGATTTGTTGTACAAAAAGACCATTGTTGTACACTGACTGACCTTTTTAAAGGCCATTTATTTTAAATGTTGTATTATTTTGTATTGATTTGAAGGCACAGCTGCAGTCTTACGTATACAAACAACAGGAATTTTATTATATCCCTATATCCTTTTTATTATATCCTTGCATCACTAAATCCATCTATCTATCCTTTTTTCCTTCTATCTACCCATCCATCTATGCATCTATCCCTCCATCTATCCTTCCATCTATTCATCCATCTATCCGTCTATATATCTATCCATCCATAATAGCCGTTTAGTGTTTTGCACCAGAGGCTACACGTGGCATCATGGGACACACCTTGTGTGCCATTTTACCTGAATACTTTTGTACATCCATCCATCACGATCTCATTAGGATGTGCAGTGGAATTTGTGGGTTCTCTGCTTCATTAGCTTTGCTTATGCAAAAGTTGCCAACCATCTCTCGGCAGAAAGTGGACCAAGTATAAAGAGTGGTGGCTTTGTCCCACGTTGGATACTCCCTCCAAATTATCCCCCACTTTCGTTCAGTACATTTTTGCATAAAATAAAAGGTCAGAATAGGTTTAACTAGTAACACACAATTTGATGAAAGTGTGGGTCACTTGTGTGTGTGCATGTGTGAATGATTATGCATGGTTTGTGTGTGTGTGTGTGTGTGTGTGTGTGTTCCAGACTTGGGTTACTGTGCTCCCGACATGCATATTTAGGCTGCTCACTCTGGAGTGAATGTCAGCATTCTGTGTGGATCAATATCTAAAATGTTCTGTCTGCAATTATGTCATTTCCTTGCATACAGAGTAAAGTCTTCACTGACATACAGACAACAAATACAAAGTTGAATATGACACCCAGCTCCCCCCGAAGACGTCACTTAGCTTAAACTCTGGCAGGAAAAGAGTAACTTGGGTGAAACATGCCTCTGTTTGGCTACTCTCCTGTGTACCACTTCAAAAACTGGAGTGCAAACTGGGACAGGCAAATAACAGAAAGTAGGGCTGAGGAAAATGTCCAGACAAGAAGGCAGCAACATAAAGGCCAAGGTATGGAAGTCTGGTCCATGACTGGTAATTATGGGTCACGGTTTCTTTCCCCGAGTGCAAAATCAATACTCCTGACACAGCCTTGGTTCTTTAATTTTATCATTTTATATTGTTGTTGGCGTGCACACATTCCAACTGTGTAATACTACAACGTACTATACAGTATTGCTGTTGTAACTTTTGTTATACTGTATTTCCATAAACAAACACGCCCAACAATTTCATTTCAAAATGCTGCACAACGGGGATTCCTGTGTGAAAATACAGAAGCTCTTGCTAATCACTTTTCCCCTAATGTGGAATGTAGAAAAATGGCTTTTCATCATTATAATGCTTCCTGTAATGTAGAGGACATTACTGAACCTCGGAGCAAAATGAGCCACAGGACCGATCTGTACTTTCTCTCATTTACTTCTAGAACGCAGACTAAACAAGAAAGGAGAAACTTTTCTCCACCATTCATCAGAGTCAGCCTGGGACTGGGTGCACAGACGTTTGTCCCTTTAAAAGCTCGATGAAAGGCTCTTAGTAGGACTGGCTCGGACTGATTGCATATGCACGGCCCGTAATGGAGAATTTACTTGGCCCACAGGGGAGCGCCGCTCCTTGTCTGTGCAAGGCTTTGATTACCACAGGACACCAGCAGCACTGGGCACGTTCCCTACCTTTTGCTCACTATGCCACAGGAATAAATCAGCATACGGCGTTTCAGGGGAGCTGTCGCCTGCGATTTCATGGCTTGAGGTTAACAATGTCTTTAAACAAGTTTGTCTTTCTTTGGTTGGATGAAATGTTTGCCAGATAGCTCTTAATACTGTTCAAGCTTACTGTCATCCACGCATTGTTGTGATAGTACGCTGCACGCAGCATCTTCGTAAGTAATGAACAGACCTTTTGCTCCTTTTCATGCAACTCCTGGCAGCGCTGTTATTTACACTTAAAGGTAGCAAAGCACAAGCACTTGAACTCGTATCCACCAACTCGACATGCAAGAAAGGGGCACAAACATTTGGCAGGAGACGTGATTTTTAATATTCCACATATTGTATGTATGAATCCCGATGGTATTTTGTGCTTATAAATAGAGTTTTGGAGCATGGAAGCAACGCCTTAAGCGATGTCAAGCTTGTTTTGAGTGCAGAGGTGTTAGGTCGGCACACGTGGACCAGGAATTAACTTAATGTTCCTCTGGTCTTGTTCATGTCGGTGGGTTGTATTCATGAGTTCTGACAGTTGGGTTGTGCCCACATTGTGGGTGAAGCACAGTTGATTACAAGTAAGTCCTTTTGCAAGAGAAAATAGGTCTTAATGTCAACAGCATCGGTCGTGGGATGTAGCCTGAAACACTTGATGGACCTGTGTATGAAGCATTTTCATGCACAGGCTTTTAAGTGCTTATCTGTGATGATGTCATAGATTTCACAAGTTGCACACTTTGGTGCATTATTCAAATACATCATATTTCCCAATGTTTCCCATCCCTACCACCCAATTTTATGCTCAGATCCCCCAAAGCTGTTTGCGTGTCAATATTTCAAGTCAATCACAAAGTGGACCTACTCCGGTTTTAATCAAATGCCGCAAATTTTGTTTGGTGATGACATCATCCCCGCTGGGAGACCATCGTGCTCCCACGAGGGGGAAAAAGAAAATATTCATTGCCACACAGCTCACTGCTTTTTGCACTTTGGGACAATGCTGAATCATGCAATTATGTTTTGGATGGGGAAGGTCGATAACGGCCTCATACTCGGTCAGAGATTGCTAAGGTCAAAACTGTAATCAGGTGGGAGCAGCACAGTCCATTGACACGATGATGAGACTCCACAGACTCTCGGGCAGGATTGCGATAGGGGCTGATTGCTCCTTATTGGGGGATGGAGTTGGGCTGTCATGAATGGTGCTGTGACAAAGATGCACCAGTAGTGCCGTGTTTGCTCCGGTCGGGGCCTGACAACCTGTCAAAAGGCTTGTTTTGGTGGGTCTGATTTGAAAGGGCTATAGTCGAGATCGAGCCACTTCATTAATGGTAAACCAATATTTAGTTAAGATGTATAGATCCTTTACAGCCCATTAATGTGAGCAATACTTGGGTTGGCAGATTTTGACTTGCTGGACTATTTGACTGTTTGTCATTCAGAAAAAGCCCGTGGAGGATTTCAATAAACAACGTATTTAGCCTTCCTCAAGGAAGTACTAACATTTAAAACGACTAGTCCCAACTAAATTTGTTCTTAATATTGCTTCGGGTCTATTTCTAATCAGATCCAAGGCTTATGACTCATTTTATAAACCCACTCATCAAACATTGGTAGCTGTATTTTTAAAATATACAACTTTTCACTGTGTTGAAACATTGAAGAGCTTTGAATGTAGAGGCCTGGTCTCACCAGGATTGGAAATAGCATACATTCTTTTTCATATTGACAGTGTTGACCTTTGAGGCAATGGGGAGCTAGTGACTGTGAAAATGGAGGAAGCTGTCATCGTTGTGATCCACCATTCACTTATGTTTTACCCTCCTCTGTCAGGGAAAAATCTGCTGTGTGAACTAACATAAGCAGGTGAAAGCAAGCACCAACGGAGTTGAGTTTTATAATGCATTTGTTTAAGTGATCAGTGAGTGAAAACACTGATGTTTACCTTTCCCCTCAGGTTCCATGTGCTGCAGACCGTAGTTAATTTAGCAACTTCAGCTCATTTGTCTGGCATCAACAATAGGTGCAGAATACCCCGTAATGTTGGATTGATTAAGCTTATTAGCTTTTAAGCGTTTTTTTTGTGTCTGTGTGTGTTTGTGCGCGTATGTTGCCATAACAGTTTAAAAATCAATGTCTCACAGCTACAGCCGTGCAGGCGACAGAAATCGCAGGCGTGATGTGTTAGTTCCTATGAGCAAGCTCGCTGTGTGAACGCCGGCAGAGCAATAAAATAGAGTTTTGCCAGAAGCATGTTCTCTCTCTCTCTCTCATAATGATCCCTCTGGAAATCACCACAGTAGTTATTTTAGAAAACAACCACTTTGTTTGGGCCCATACGCAAATCCAAGTGATCCATCACTCATCACACGGCAAACCTAATAGTATTCCTTTTCAAATGGTCCTTATTTTTACACACTAGAAGCAAGTTTGTCAGCTCACGATACTTTACAGCTTACAGCAATAAAACTAAGTAACTTAAATTATGCACGCCTTTCATGTTTTTACTTTTTCTCGAACGAAAGGCTGCAATGTTCTGTGTTTGTTTAACGCGAATGTAAAGCCCTTATCCATCTCTTGAAACTATATTGTGCAAATGCAATGCTCGGTTTAACTGCCTGAGACTAAGAAGCATCTTAGAGGTGCTGTTGTTTCACGCGGGAGACGGCCCTCTTTTGATCTGAGCAATAATCCGTCTCTCAGAGTCTGAGCGCTATTTAAAGAGGAGATATATTCCACTGATTCTCTGTGTACAATGAGGCGTCTGCTAAGCTCAGGTAGAGAGGGCCTCTTTGAGACAGCAGCTCACCGAATATGTGCTACTTTCTCTCAAAAAAAGAGGAGAAATATCTATTAATAGTTTGCTGAGTGTTGTGTGCAATGCTTCTCTCAACGAGGGAAAGTAGGAGGAAAATGTCCATTTATGAGCGTATCGCTGCAGTAAAAATACCACGGGAGGAAACGTTTGTATTTTTCCCACCAACAGTGGACACATCTGCTCCGCGGTGACTACAAATAAAATAAAAGACCAACAAGTGGAATTTTCCATTGGGTTTGTCTTTGCTCTTTATCTTCCAGTTCCAAAGTGAATTACAGCACTGAACAATGTCTGGCGGGCCTTGAGCTATTCCCAGGCAGGAACAGCGGAGGTCAAGGTGTGAGAGCAACGCCATAAGCAAGACTTAAAATTCTGCCGAGGCCTCTTCTCCCACAGGCTTGCTCCCCCTCTCTTCTTTCTATTGTTTCCATTCTCTCTCTCTCTCTCTCTCTCTGTGGTGCACACTTTCTTCTTTGCACATTCCCTCTGTGTACTCTCACTTCCATTTCTTTTTAACACGTCTTTCAACGTCTTTCCCCCGTGTTCTCCCCAGCCCTCATCCCGAGTGAGTAGAGTATGTGGTTCTTGTAAAACTAATGACTTAAATAATCATCAGTTGTATGTGTAATGGTTATAGCAAGGATTTAGAAATACACAGGTAATGAGTCCAGATTGTCCTGTTTGCCCCTCCTCCCACAAATGCGCAAAAATACACACCTACATCTTTGTAAAACAATGTTATATTTTCTGCAAAAAAAAGGTTGTATCATGAGATATATAATCTAATTGAAAGGGGGGAAAACATGTCTTGTAAATTACTGCTTGGCTTTCAGGTGCCTTCCTTTGGAGGTGTCCATCAAACTTATCCCGCCTGCACGCTGGCGGCTGCTGAGCCGTTACAGGGGATTAAGGGAAGTCAATATCAACTTCTTATAGTTAAAGTCAAGATAAACAGATGCATAGTGTAGCAGGGACATTTTTCTGACATTATATATATATATGTGTGTACAAATCTATTGAAATGAACCGCATAATCTTTTTTTCAAGAATGTTATATATGATTTCACCGTTATTATTGTTGATTTTCTGTCATTTTTTGCCTGCAGAGAAATTTCCCGCTAGGGGATTAATTAGAAATGAACTGATGAAGAAATGAAATATATTTACTTATTAAGATCTAAATGGAGTGCAATTTCACCCTACCATTGCTTAATCTAATAAAGCCAATTTGAACCCCGCAAAATATTATTTCCACACCTGCAGACAGCTGGACTGCACAGAGAAATTGAATGCACGCTTATCGGTACTCATGATAGCATGTGTGTTCTAAAGTCGGGGGACTTTTTCAGTGTATGTGCTGGTTGAGCAGCTCTACTGTAATTGAAATAAATGGGTCCCACCTCTTTGGATTCAGCTTCCATGTCTTCCATTTATCACCCATCGGTGTGGAGATTCATATTATCCCTTCAAATCGTCAGTGGAGAAGCAACACAAATGTGGACCCTCACGGCTCCACACATGGGAACAAAAAATGTCTTCTGATGCGGTTTTGGGAATCTATCTTTTAAAATTCACATTATAATTGTATACTGTATAAAAATGCCAGCCCTATCTCACATTTTATGACCATTTAAGTTGGTGAGGTGCATTGCGTCATAACTATAATTGCAAACAATGCAGCTTTATAATGCTCATGAAAATCTGATCCTTCTAGGTGAAGGGAATGTGTGTGTGGGCAAACACCAGGTGGTACGCTGGATCTTATTTGTGGATGACAACTTCACAGCAGCCTTCAGCACTCAATTTCACTTATGAGGTAACAGATTTTTGCCTTTGGATACATTAGATATACATTTGTATTATGTACATCTCATGGTGGCCATGTTCCAAATAAATGGCGCTAACGCTGCAGTTTTAAAGATGAATTCAACTCTAGCTAAAAGCAGTCTACAATGCAACAATATAACAACAATGACTATATGCACACAAAACTGCCTTCAGTTAGATTAACACAGGAAGTAACCTATTAAATTGTCCAAGCTCCGACTCTGATTCAAAATAGCAGCTCAACTATTTAGCAGTGCTGCTAAATGTAATTGTTGTGCTTTTAGATTCAGTTCTTGTTCTGTTTACATTTTGACATTAAAATGACTTAGCCTCTCTTTAGCGTTTATTCTTAGTATTTATATATCAATTTATTTCACCGGTATTAGAATTAATGTCAGGGAAAAAAACAAAACTCATACTTTGTTACAGTGACCACCATTTTACACCAAGAGTCTAAAACGGATTTATTCAGGACGAGAGGGACAGTTTATTAAAGGTGCAGGTGAGCAGTTAAACCTGAACAAGATGACAACCAGAAAATGACCGTTTTGCTCCATGCATGTCATTTTCCACAGGTTGAAGTCTACCTACTACATATTCAATTCACTTGACACGCTGCAGGGCACTTTGGGGAAAATACTTGTGTGGTTTAAGAGTGATTGAAGCTCCAAGTGGGAGAACATATTTCCCATAATCAAGTTTATTGGATGTTTTTGCAGAGAGAAGGCAAAGTATATACAGAATACTTACTGAATGAACGAAAGCAGCTGTCTGTGAGGACCAGGACAAAGCCTGTCACAGCATCGACTGCAGAGCCATCAACGTTATTGGCTCGGAGTCAAGGAAGAGAACAGCTGATACCAGAGAAGTCTTTGAAATTTTTTTTTTTAATTAAATACTTAGGTGATACGAAGGTGATTGATATGTGGCAGAAGACATACTTCTTTCATTTAGAGGATCTTGAGATTTTTTTTCTCAAAACATGTTGAAAGGGTGTTATGTTCTCATTCACTTTGGTGCCATTCTCGAATGAAAATGATGTTCTTAATATTCTTGCAACTCTAAGTTGAATTGTCACAACTGTTCGATGGCAACTCCATACATTTTATATACACATTTGACTTATGCTTTCAAACCTTTCGTATGTGTCAATACATTTTCCAATAGTACCAAAACTTTTCAATAGTGAAAAGTTGTTTCTTCATTATTTACTGGATCTATTTGCATGTCGTTGCTCGAATGAAAATAGAATGTTTATAGGTGAAGAAAATCACAATTTCGTTAAGAATCAGTATGAGTTTTGATCATTAATCCCTGTGGTTATCATTTATTGATACTCAACAAATTACACGTTTTTCACTCATGGTCCAAAACACGTGCGTTTCAATGAATGATACAAGCGGTTGTGAACAACAAACTAACTGTTCAGAGATTTCAACTCATTGTTTCAAATAATAAGAAAGTACACATTTAAAAGTGAAAGCAAAGCGATTGAGAAAAGCATGTAACAACCTGACATGTGTTCCACTCAACATGTACAATGTCGGAGAAGAAAACGATGCATTCCCCCTCTCTGTTATAAGAGGAAACATCCTTCATCACTGTTTACTTACAAAGCAGGAAGTGATTTGGAGCTACATTATAGAAAATTACAGACACTTGCTTTGAACAACATTAATAACTATTTCATTTCAGCCCATTTATTTAGTGCGGAGATGACTGAATTGATTTGAAAAACCAAAGCCATTTAATTGTGTCCTTCATCATTGTTCATAACCCATTCGGCTCTAAGCGATTACATCCAATTTCCACCCTGATGATTATTGTATTGTAGGTGCTAATAGAATAATGGCAGAAGAACAGGAGAGTGCTGAGGTAATTATAAAGCAGTGGGTCATCTTGTTTGCCCAGAGGAGGATGCAGAGGGAATTACCTGGTCTACAGACAGAGGAGACACGAGAAGGAAAGAGGAAGAAAGAGAGACTTTAAAAAGAGAGAGAAAAAATGAGACGGGTTTCATTTTGAAATGATGGAATGTGTTCCCTCCCCAGAGCTTTGTTCAATAAGCCGCCTTCTGTTGTCATGCTCCGAGGAGAAAGGGAAAATAGAAAGAAAGAGACAGCATGGCCATGCGTATGAATGTTTGTTTATCTGCGTGTGTGTGTGTGTATCCATCCTAGTTCCATAAAAAGCTGTGGTTCGCCCACTCAGGTGCTTTTTACTTATTCCCGGCATGAATGATTGTGATCAAAGAAAGATAAACACAGGGATCTCTACATTCCTACATAAAAAAGCACTATATGCCAATGATGTTGTGTTATTCAAGCCAAGTGTTTTTATTTTGTGTTCATTGAATTACTAAACAAATTATTTTTTTTATATTTTGATTCATCAGTTGAAACAATTCCAGTGCCAGTGAGAAGATGCAGTCAGTGAAATCTATTTGTGTTAGCTGTCTGACGGTAATCCCAGGAGTCAGTCAGTGGATGTGCATAAATGAAGGAGCATTAGCCATGTGGGAAATAAGTAATCTTGTTATTGCTGTTATTGAGCTTTTAAAAACATCTGCGCTTTTTCTTCAATATTAACAGAATATTTACACTTTAAAAAAGCATCTAGAAATCTTTCTGCATTTTGAAGGAATCTGAATATAATGTCGTTAAAGACAGAATTAGTGGTTATGTTGTTAAATCATTGGTTACTTAACAGCACTTTACTTTGTTTAAGGGGGAGTCTTTGGCCTCAGGGAGAGATAGGAATGAGTGTGTCTATGACTTATGTTGTGTGTACACATTTCCTCGCAATGGTTTCACACTATTTTACTCAATATAGACGCAGGAAAAAAAGAAACGGATGTAAACACAACTGAAGTTAGAATCCCTAAGATAGGAAGGACAACCCTAAGCCTAACTACATATATAATATATATTTGCTTAAAAGAAAACTCCACACATGTTCATGTAAGTTTCCAGCCCTCATATATTGTAACATTAGCCCGAGCTGCTGGACACAGCTTCTAAACCCTTCAATGGGCTGCGACTTGCCTCTGCAGGGAATCACGCCTGGTTCCAACTGCACCATTTGCTCCCTTGGTCCAGTACCTGCAACTCTCTTTAAATCCTGTTGCCCCATCTTGGTTCAGTTCATCTCCACATGCTTCAAGAAAAATTTTCAGGGGGACGAGTTGCCTGCTGCCTTCAAAATAGCAGCTCAATCTTGGGGTAGTAAGACCCTTACTGTGCTCAAACTACAGTATTTACACGCATACATCCATGGTCAACCTGCAGTTTGCTACAAAAAGAATAGAGCATGCTGCGTCAATCACAGCTGTCTAAAAGATAAATGAATCAAAACATTTAAGTAGCTATCAATCCACAGCAGCACACTCATGGTGTTGAAAGGAGCTTCCCCATGGCTTCAGGTCTATTATTCATTTCATTACAGATCATATTATTCTCCTCAAATAAAGCATACCAAAACGATTCTGTCATCTCCAAAATGCACTTATTCAGAATTCAAAACTTGTAATTTTGTCATCTTGATTTCTTTGAAATAAAATTCTGACTATCATTTGATTCATAGTCACGATGACTTTTTTGTTATTTCTTGTTTGAAAGATTGATGGGGCGGCTCAGTTCCTTCAGGAGCTCAACTAGATTGACACAAATTAGCAACAATGGTCTTCAAAACATTAAATAAAGGAGGGCGAACGGGTAAGAAGAGGTACAAAGGAGACACTACTTTTTACTTTTTATGTGAGATTTGAGGAAATCATGTAGGAAGCAGAGCAGAATATATAAAAGCACAAAATCAAGAAAGCCTTGAGGCCAAGTTCAATTATAGCAACTTTGGTTGTGTGGTTGGGATCCAATGCGAGTGGAATCTTCCCTGTGCTTGCTGGATGGATTAATTTTCACTTCTTTTTTTTTTTGCTCTTCATCCTTCATCTGTGAAACCTTATTCTGTGGATGCTGCGTAATGCCTTTCAAGCCCCCAATCGGGGACAAATAATTGGTTCACAATTTCCACCTCTCTCATTGTCGCGTGTAAAATGGGCTCTACGGGTTAGTTTCCTGATTTGTTCCGGAAAGATTAAAAGGGCTCTTCACATGTTACTATGAAGAACACAGAAATTGAGCGTCAGCATCAGTTCTGGCAGGCCAGGTAGTCAAGACGTTGCTAACGCTATTGGACAGAGCCACACCGCCAAAGATTTAATTCTGAACTCAATGCTGGATGCATCTATCTAATAAAAATGTTTCCTCAATCATTTTTATCGTCATGCGTGTTCTTGACTTAATGGACCTGACAGAAATAACTTTTTCTACACTCAATTAACTCAATTTCAATACGACCAAAAATCAACCCTAGCGGCATACCTGGTACACCATTGATTGATTATGATGAAAATTTTGTGAATACATCTTAATCTTAGACAGACGGGAAAAGGAGATTTAGTACATTTTCTCTCCCGAGGGGAAAAGGATGATAAAGTATGTCTCCCAAAGTCCGAAAACTTGTCTCACCTTCCTCCACTGGCCGAAATTGCTCTCTCAAAATATCCCTTTTGTCTCTCTGTCCTGCACTCATTTTGTTTCTTTTCAGACCATTTCAAGCCAACAGTATCCTCATGGATGCTCTTTGTTTGCACTCCCTCGGTTCTGTTTGGCCTTACCAGACCAATCTGGGGACATTTTCTGTGTTATGTAAATACTAACATCTAAAATACAAATGTAGGGCTTCAAAGCCCAAACGATGTTTTTCCATTGCGATTTAGCATGCAGTAAACAGCGCACAAACACGTGTTTGTGGTCAAAGGCATATGGGGAAAACTGGGTAAATGGATTTTATATTAGTACAGCAAAATAAATGTGCTTTTACCTTCCGGCAGTAATTTCTGTTTATAATTAAGGTTGCTGGGCATCTATGGGAAGTAACATAAAAACATGGATTTAAAGCAAATTTAGTATGACCCATTTTTCTGGCACGACCTGCCGCGGGGTAGAAGCAAGTACAAGGAAACCTATAGCGGTAAGATGAAAGAGATACAGAAAGGCTACAGAAATGCACCGGTACTTTTTGGTCCTTTGCCAATTTTACCAGAACGTGTTCAGATGCCACCTGTTGGATTTCAGCAACAGATGAATTACATTTTTGCAAAACCACCCTGTTTTAGTTCCAACAGCACCGTAAGACTTTCTTTTCAATGCATTCTATTTCAGCCAAAATGTGGCCCAAGAAAAATAAAATGTTCTTTGCTTGCTCGATGTGCTTTCTACTATGAGAAACAGGGAGCAATGATTGAATTAGTGATGTCTTTGTTCATATATAACTTGTGAGACATCTAACCCGCAAGGTCAACATATTCACGTTCCGCTCTGCTCAGCTCCCACAGTAGCCTCTGGACAAACTGGGCTGTGTGTGTTCAATATAAAAAAACGGATTTGTCCCTTTACCCCCCAAGACCACAATTATTTTTGTTTTCCTAACTTTATTATTTAGTTCTCTTACACACCTCTTTTTAATAACTATTGAATTAAATATGAATGAAAGCCGCCTTTATATTAGTAATTAGAAGGAGTATCGTACACTTCCAGAGTCCATTTCTGTGCAACGGCCCTGGAGTAAGAGGCTTCAAGTCCTACTGCACATACAAGAAAGGCTCTTGCACCATGCGCTTTTCATGCACAGGCTATGAAATCACCAATGTTTGGTTCTTTCACATTTTCATCCCAATTTACCCGAGAACTATGTTAACCTGTAGTTCTGGACCCCTTCACATTAGTTTCAGAATAAACACATATGTACAGCCCCCCGGGGGATACCCCTGAAGCATGACTTGAAAGAGGAAGTGGATGGAACCTGAGCCTCAGTTAAGTCATTGACTTACATGGATACTGAGCTGCTCTGACACGCATGTGTTTCATCTTGTTGTAGGACCTGCTGAGCTGCTTAGCTGGGTACCTGAATTGTCTCCGCCCTGTGCCATGCTGTGCAAAAAGCTCTACAAAAATAAAACCAGCAATCTGCCTCGTATAAGGCAAGAGGTCTGTGTGCCGGAGCATGGCTACATCATCTCCTGCATGCTGTAGAATTATGGTCTGGCGATTGGCTTCTCCTCAGCGATGATGGGAATTATGGTAATATTGATAAATAATGAACAAATTCAGTAAAATAACTAAAAGGTGCTTACAGGTGATGTATAAATGGCCCATTACGGTTGCGTATCATTGTAAAGGTGTTGTTAAGTCTGGCCTTTCACGGTGTGATCAGCTTCGGCTGTCATGAATACGAGATTATGTTGTTGATTATCACAAATCGATGCACTCAATAACCCTAGCACATTTTTAATCCCACCAGCACATTTACAAGTCTCTCCTCCACACTTACAACCCAACACATTTTCCTGTCTCAAAAAAGACGTCTACCTCACTTCTCCCTCTCCCCTTCTCCCCCCTCAGCAGTGACTCCAAAAGCCAGCGTTTGCTTATTCTCTCCTCCCCCCGCTCTCTCTCAATCAGCAAATTTTCCCTTTGATCTTTTATTCATATGATTAAGTCTGTTTATCACCGGACTTTTCATCCGACATTTCAGTATATGATGAGACCATCTTTGAAGTTGGCTGTTGCTGCAGTGGAAACACTTTGGGAAGCAACGGTATCTTTTCTTACTAAATTGTTGTTGGAATTGAAACACTTTCTATCTGGTTTTAAGTTGTTTGACCGTAAGTGTACAACACACACAACAGTTTCCTGTGTTGTTTGGGGAGCCTTCACTGAAATATTTTGTCATCTTCAAGGAAAACATGATGAAACATTTCTAAATCTCCCAGTCCAGATATGTCACCCAAAATATCTTTTGTGAACATATTTATTGTTATCCACTTATTCACTATTCACTACATTTTTTTTTGTTGTTCTGTGCCCCTCTTTGTTGTTGAAGTGCTTTACCCTTGATGCTGTCCTTTGTCTGTCACTCTGCCATTCATCCTTGCTCTGCCCTGCTTCTTTGTTTGTCCCTGGCTCTCTCTCACTCACATTGTTTTTTCTATCTTCTTGTATGTTTTTCACCACCCCTCAATCAATATCTTTAACCCTTGTTTTCTCTCAGCTCCTTGTTCTCCCCTGCCTGTTTCCCTCCTCTTATGTCTCCACTATGTCGGAATTGACATATAATATGTATTCACAAAGCACATGAGTCGACACAGACACTAAGGATCTGATAGAAACCGTTATGGAACACACTAACTAAAAGATAGTTAAGTGTGGGAACATCTAATGAGTTAAAGGTGGTGAGACTGGAAGAGCAGGTGAAAAAGGAGTGTTAGTATTGAGGCAAAATGTATATGTAGGTGTTGGGTTGCAGATCATGAGAAAATATTGTGTTATTCATCTTATTTATAAAGCTTTTTATTGACAAAAAATGGTTTTGATGTTTTCTATGTCACTTGTTATCCATATTTACTCAGACTGAAACATTTGCCATGACTTTTGGCTCGGTGTTGCCCTGAGCCAAAGCGCTAGCATCGTGTTGACGATGATCTTACAAGGCATGCCCGTGAAACTGTCAATGCATGTTTTTGTCAGTACGCCACCAAGTAACCTGCAACATAACAAGGTGTGAATGTGCGCTTTTGCGTAATGGTGAGATATGAGTTACACCGCTGCATTGATTTTTGATGAAGCGAAAGTACGGCTGTAGTTTAAATCCAACTATTATTCATTAATGGGCCATCATCTCCAACCACTGGAATAGACCAATATAATCCATTAGTATTAGTGCGGTGCCCCAATTAATTATTTGTTACATAATAATGCTCACATGCACACACATACCCATGAATATTTGTTTGGACTCCATATTTTCCATGCCCCAACTACCCATCACAACACATTAATCCATTCCAAACCCCTGCTAATGTCAGACTCACATGCAAACATAGCTCCCCTCTAGTTTGTTCACCTGGACACACCTTAGCAGTGCCCCTGTAGGTGCTGTAGGTAGCTGAGCAAGAGCAATGGCGCAGCAGAAACCAACAGTGGATTAGCAGCAGCACGTAGGAGAGGCCAGATCCGAACGTGTTCCTCTGGGGAAGTCAAGCCAGATAATCCCACCGCAGCGCTTACTCTATCAACCCCCTGCCAGCTGCACTTTGCCCCTGCACGCAAACAACACAATACAAACCATAACCCAGGCGTGAATATTTCAGCTGAGGTGGATGCCAGAGTGTATGGCATCACTGCACATGCACATACAAGCACACACAAAGAAATGATGTCTCAAGCATGCCAAGGCGTATGCATGCAACTGTCCATACCATGCACAGTTACACCATACAGGCATTCCATTGCCCCCCAAAAAGTACCTCCCCCCACCCTGATGGGAGGACAGGAGACCTTTGGCCCTTGTTTCACACAAAAAACAAACGTATCCAGCTTCAGCCCTTCTAGCCCTGAGGGTAAAAGACAGCTGGTGCAGTAACTGTTGCAGTATCTGACTGGCTGTTCAGTTGAATAGCTGGTTTTGTGACTAGTTCAAATCTTTTAAATTCAGAACACAAATTCCAAGATAAGATACATATTTTGGACTTGCAGTTCCAAATGTTTGCACAAAGATGCTTACATACATAAATAATGCTCAACCATGCTTGCTCACATGTATAATTGTTATATAGAGTTGACACATACACACAGATACATACTTTACATGTGCAGGGCTGCACACCAAAACAGTTGGATCAGGGAAGAGGCGGTCTTGATTGCTCATCAAACAGCGCAAGCAAGAGCTGGCAAAAAGCATCAAATCGACTGCAGCCCACTCTCTTGGTCCCACCTGTCGATTACAGTGGTAAAGACAAGCTGCCTGGTGCCTTAATCCATTCCCAGCAGCCTCCACTGGGCCTACGGACACCTGAGGAATCCTGATGCCAGGATAGTGCAAGGGACCTTCAGCTTTACACTGGTAGATACCCTGCAGTGGTTTGCCTCTGCTGCATAAACCATTCAGATAAACAACTCTACAGAGAAATGAAGGATATCTATCACACATCTAGCAGTGATTTACTTTGTATAGATAGAATGAGATATTAATATCAATCTGTCCAAATTGGGACTTTCTCAAAGAGCTACAATACATTGCTTTGAGCTGGCAAAGAATAAAACACAATTTACGAAACAGAACAAAGGGCATTATCTAGCTACATCGGCAAATCACAAATAAATTACAGTGCATTATAATTACAACTGTGATATTTATCCCCATTTGCTTGCATGTGAAGCATGTTCTCTGAATATTTGGAAAAAGAAGAAAAAGATCAGATTGCTCTCTGATGCCTGATAGTTAGAACCGGATCAAGCATTTTTATTCCATTTATCCTCGCATGGGAGAGCAGGAAGGGGGAGTTTACCCTTTCTAGCAAACTAACCTTGGACACAGAATAAAAACTCCAGGTGGCAGATTTGCACTTTACGGCAGAATCTTAAGAAAGGGTCAATGGTTTATCTCTGCAGGTTTGCTTATCCACTCTGTCAACTAACTGTTAGATACACATGTTAAAGAATTGCTAAATAATACATTTTTCCCAGGCACATGTTTTTTTGGTGGGTTATTGTGAAAACAGAAGTCAGTTTCCCTGCAAAAGTTGCTGCGATCCCAAACAAAGCCTCGTTCTGGTTTCAGCACCACGGACAGCTCTCGCGGTGCGCGTCACTGGGAACCCTGGTGCCTCTTTGGCTTCCCCTCAGATAGAAGCAGGGATTTATTAGCTTCCCTTATGAACTCACCCTGCTGACTTCAGGCTAATAAATCTTACCAAATGAAATGGATTTCCATAGAGGTCACTGCAGCGACAATCATTAAGTGGGCAATATTTAAACCAGAAGCCACGCACATAATTGATTTAAACCGCATCTGCTATCAGCTCTTTCCAAAGCAGCTGCTCTCAGAACGCAGACACTTTAGATTAAACTAGGACCTTAGTGATCATGTGGTTGAAACGGTTAGCAAAGCCATGTGCATCGGCATCATGCTTTTGGAGAAAGCTCTGAATGTGCAAAAGCGGAATGACGCTCATTCTTTGTTCAACCACGGCCTCTCGCTTCACTCTTCACCGCCTGTTTCCTCTCCGTTTCAAAGTAGAAGTCGGTGACTCTTCCAAAGCTAGATGGCAGAAGAGCCCCACTGCAGCTGAGCTGCGCTTTGCGCCGTCATCATCCCGTCTTTGCATTGCAAATTGTCCAGTCACATCACTCCCAATAACAGCGCCGCTCCATCTCCGGAATGAAAGTCGGAGTTATGGTGGGGTTGCCTAACAGGTACATTTCTTTCATCCGCTTTTGGGACGGGATGCAGCCTGTGAGTGTCACCTACCCAGCCCCTGTAACCTCCCCCGCAGCCCCCCTCGTCTCACACACATAAACCACACGTTGTCATTAACAGAGTTCATTTCCCTCTCGGGATTTACAATCTTCCCATGAAGAAGTGCCTCTCCTCCTCCCTTCCCCACCCACACCTCTCTGTTCCCACTTCGTGATTTGTTAGCCACACATCAACCACGAATGGTTGGTGGGCCATACTTACACCGGACCATCTCTCTCCCCCCTCCCTCCCCTCTCCCTCTCTCTCTTCACTTCGCCATACCACCGTCACTCCCTCCCCGCCACCTTTTCTCTCTCACTCTTCGTGGTTCCCATACCGATCGATGAAGGCAGAAGACAGGCTAGATTCCTCTCTGCGCTCAGCCGGTTGGCAGGAAAGATGCTTTACAGCAGACGCGTGAGCGCGCAATCCGAGATGCTCACACTTGATGCCCCTCTCAGCCGAGATGGTTGAGCCTTCGTCCAGGTTGCCGTGGTCCTCCCTTAAAATTCAGGCTCGCTCACTTGTCTCCCATCAGCTGACATAGCGGCGGGCGGCTGTGCCTGTTCCTCCTGTGAGCAGGGAAAGAGACTCCACTCCGAGCAAACACAACGCAAACAGGCTGTAGGTTCCATGTGCTAGTTGAGAACATGGGGAGGAATTACAGAGACGGATTCTACGACGGATCTATTAAACTGCGGGACGTTTTCAACAGGAGATGCGTTGAATGTGACCATGGGGACTTTGTCCAAGGCAAAACGATGCGGATTAGGACGGGAATTGTTTTTTGGAATCTCATCTTTTCACTGATGTTCACTTGTGTAAAAGGTAGGAGCCACTGCAGCAAGCCTGCGTGTTTTCTGGTGCACTTGGTGTGCCAGAGTGTGTGCGCCCGCGTGCTCGTGTGTGTGTGTGTGTGTGTGTGTGTGTGTGTGTGTGTGTGTGTGTGTTTGTGTGCAGGTTCGTGTGTGTCGTGTGCCTGCCTGCCTGCGTGCGTACGTGCGTGCGTGTGAGAAATCAAAGCTTCAACATTACAGACGTGCGCAAAATAGGCTGCCACGGTTTACCGGATAGTTTCAAGAGACGCATTCCTCCCGTTTGGCGCTCAATGCAGGCTTTCACTCAGTCGCTCAATAGTAGCCTACGCTTCTTCTAATAGCCTACGTGAGCTGCTTTGCTTAGTGGTCCAACTAGTGAATTGTTGAGGCGCATGCACGGCAGATCGCCTACAGGGTGTAAAATAGAGTCTTATTTATTTAGGCTTGAGCCGTCCGCCCTTATTCCTCTTTACTGGGTCGGGGTTTTAGAGTATTTACATACTTTCACATGAGACAAATGGCTCTGGAACAATTTCAGGGCGCCGAGGCAATTAGTAGTGTGGAACCAATTTGTCGACTGGGGTTTATCGGACCGGCCAGTGCAGGCAGGTGTAAGGTGGGCTTGTTAGTATTCCAGTGGCTCTTTCTCGGGGTGTTCCCATTTGAATACTTGCTCTAGCTGGTGAGGTAACTGCTGATTCCCTTTTATTTCTGATATTTATCAACTACCTTCATGTAGCGCAGTGACAGTTTCATCACTCCTAAAACGTAACTTTATTGCCGTTTTCAGAAATGAAATCAGTCAAAGCAATTGTTGCTTATTTACCACAATGCACGCAACATTTGCTCATTCATTGTCAACTGACATTTAAACAGCATTTCGAGAAAATGTAATAAACTATTTGTTATATGGAGTTTATTAAACTGTGTGTAAGCGTGTGTGTTACTCTTTGTGTATAAGCTCAGCAATGTTACACTCACTGTGTTAATTTATCATTTATAACTAGAATTAAAGCCAAAGGAAAAACAAATTCAACCCCTCAAAACGGTTTTCTTCCTGATAGGTTTGTTTGTATGCACATGTATGTGTGTATGTATGTGTATGTTTGTCTGCATGTGCCTGTTTTTGTGTGCGTGCAGTCAAGGACATTTCATATGCAAGTGGATGGCGGTTATCAGTTAAATCCATGTATGGCAGTCTGAGTATGGACACTCACAGATATTCATTTACATGCAGATTGTTCACCCCCTGAGTAATTCTTGTGTCAGTCTTTTGGGGGGGGATGAGATGTGCAGCATCCAGAGCAGCAGCGGCCACAAAGCGTGAGCCAAGTTGAGCCCAGCAGAGTCGTGCACAGTGTTGTTTCTTTACCACCCACATTAGGACAATGTCAAATCTCGCGGCTGCTGCCAATCCTCCCAGTTCTGTTACTTATTAGGGAGCCAGCGATGGATTGAAGAGGACAGGGGAAGAGGTGAGGAGGACGAGGAGGAGGCCTGGATCTCCTGTTGGAAAAGAGTACAGGAAATAGTGACACCGAACGAGATGTGCAGGTGGAAACTACCCCCCCTGTAGTTTTCCTGTTCTGACAGGTGACACAATGTTTGCAGCAGGAAAAAGGTGGCGACAGACTCACCCCTGCTGCTCTCTGCTAATGATGCTCTCTAGCAAACTTTGTACAACACTGCTTTGTAAGGGGGGTTTTCATGTTGGATTATTTTTGGATCCATGTGCGTCGGTGGTGCACAGTGGTTCACAAAGTTATCTCATTCACCTGTTTCTTGGCATATCACTATTAGGTGGCATTTAAAGACATTTAGCAACTAATTGATAATTCTGCCCGGCGATGCTATATATATATGTAAATATTTTGTGTTAATTGCAGCAGTCCACCACCTGAGGACATCTGCTTATACTGTGTCACCTAATCCTCAGGGAACTAAAAAAATCAGTTCACATTGACAAAAAATTTAACAGCAAAGTTGCAGGAAATGTATTTAGAAAAATACAGCGAAAGACCAGGGTCAAAGAGGCTCTGGCCTGTTTCCTGTGCTGACACTAGCGCGTCAAATGACATCGACAATAGATGATGCAAACAGATTGTTGGAAATGTGTCCATCTGTTGTGTGCCACCACTGGTTCTTGTGATGACACTTTTTTTCTCCAATTTCCCTTTTGGATTCTACGTTGTTTTGAAATGTTGGCCCATTTGTCATTTGTCTGTTAAAACTCTATATCAGCACAGTCACTAATTACTGTTAATCAGTTGGGTTCTGCATAGACAGTAATCTGGCCACTGAGCCCTTGATGAAGTCTTTCTCTCAATGTGATTATGTAAACAGGCCGGAAAGGCTGCTGGGGCTAATCAGGATTACAATTTGTCTGTGCAATTATGCGCTATCTACAGGGACTTTGAGGCATTATCCCGCTGCCCCTCGGGTTCTTGACCTTCACAACAGTAGAAAGAATTACCTGAGTTCAACTGGAACCATCGGCACATACGGGGGACAAAGCCTGCTTCTCTACATTCCTTGGTCCTGGAGGAATCTGCAGATCAAGTTCAAACTAAACACAGCCATCTCTTTAAATTATCTATTTTTTATTATTTTGTTACTATTGTTGTCTTGTTATGTGTAGAATCCTGCTTTTTGACCTGCCTTGGCTAGGTTTCACTTTTAAAACAGGTTTTCATCTTAAAGTGACTTCCTAGTGAAATGCAGGTCATATGTAACTGGAGGGAACAATATCCAATTTCCCAGGATACAGGAGCTGGGAACAGAAACGCTTTGACACCTTGATGCCTCCTTTAGTGTTGACATCTGACTGGATAGCCCCAGTGGTGTACCGACGTAATGCTTAGTTCACCCACGGGCTTCTCGCCAGGGCTTGAGGCCCATGCCAGGCTCTGAGATGTTGCTGACAGGTCCACGCAAAGGTTGAGAATAGTTTGCTGGTTCTGATTAAGTCTGTTCTTATCAGGTGTCAGTTTTAATGTAAGCAGGTCTCTTGAGGGGGAGAGATTGGCAATATCTTGTCTTCAGGAAGAAAAGTAGCTCACCGCTTGTTGAGATTAAGTGTAATAGGCTGAGGAGCCGTTGCTCCGAGAGTCAAGGCTACAAATTCGAGGTGGACTGTTTTCTCCATGTTCGGAGGAGGTTTTAATGTGTGCATAGATAAAACTGTAAAGCCCAAAAAATCCATTTGGCCTTTATCTATGCAGTGATTATAATATGAAAAACATGTCAAGGAAGATATTTGAGAATTACAGTTGGAAAGAAAGAAGAAGAAATCAAATGCAGCATTCCTTCCCTTAGTCTTGTGAAAGAATACATCCACAGTACATGTGACTAAATAACCATAACCATATAACTATTTTTATATGCAACAGCAGAGCAGGCATCGGCGATGGTGGCCAGGCAAACAAAGTGGGATGATGCAAAGGTAATGAGGAGGTAGACTGGAGACTGCTGTGATTCCACAGCAATTAAAATGGTAGGTGGGGATGGCTTAGCGGATACATGTTCGTACTCTCAACTTCCCCACTTCGCTAGGAGTATTGAGGAATACCGTATATATTCCGTCGAGTTAGAAAATAGACTAAGACGTGTAAACCGTACGTTGTTTGTGGCCTGTGAGAGGCGCTCAGATCAGCAGCATTGAAACCATTGAATTCTTCACATTGCTGTAAATTTAACAATTTAACAATTGGCTTGCCTGTTTTCAAGTGTTGCCTCTTTTGTATGCAATGAAGCAACATCTATTGGATCCTCCATGCAGTTGCAAAAAAACATGTAATAATTATATTATATCATAATAAGATTAACTAGTTATCTGATTTTTGGCCTGTGGAGCTGTATTTATCAAGGCACTTATTTCTTTTTCAGTCTCTTAACAGAAAGATTAGTTTTGGTCATAAGATAATTATCAAGGGTAGACAGTGTGATTTAGGTGAAGCTATAATTACATTTCCACGACACTAGTTTTAGACCTGCAGTTTCAGTCCAACTTGTGGAACCTAAAAGCATTATCGGTTCCAGTAATAACAATAGATGGTAGTTATAGTTAAAGTGTGCCACCAAAAACAATCAGTGTCATGTGTGATGTTCTTTTATTTATTGTTGTCTTTTTAATATGAGACATGATTGTGAACTGTATTTAATATTTGATTGTGATGAAATATTTTTTATCATAATAAATGTATTATTCTTATAAAACAAGTATATTTTCGAATGTATAGGACGAGTAGAGCTCACACGGCTTCGAGTGCCCTTATGTGTCTTGTGCTTCCTCGTTTTCTTTGGAGGGTGAAGGACAAAGTGCACACAAAAAACTCAACAACGGGATGATTGACAGGCAGATAAAAAAAATGCCATTGTTTTTATTGGCACACCTCAGTTAGAACAGGAATTATTTTGCCCTTAGTCGGTTAGTCAACAGAAAATTAAACGGTATAACTTTTTTGAAAATTATTGGGGAGATAAATTAAAGAAATTAGTTGTCAGCCTAAATTGAGTGTTTCTATAAATGAACTATTTGTTATTCATGCATTCTGCTTCATAACACTTAAACTGACTTTTCTGATTGCCTACTGTCTGACAAACCTCGCAGATGTACAGACCAGTTTATGGATCATTAAAGAGGAAAAGTGACATCGATTCACAAAGCCTTTTGGTCTTTTACAGCCACAGACTGAAATTGTAACGTTTAAGTATTTCATTATGTAATATAAGCTGTAGATTAGTGTGATGAAGTAATGGTCGATTAACATATGTACATTTACTTTGTGGGATTCAACAAATGTTTGATTGGAAACCCCCAAAACAAATGCAAAAGCCTGTGTGTGTGTTGAGATCCACATGTTTTACATCTGCAAGTTAACTCCCGTCACCATTAGTTTCCTTTCCCCAACGTGGCGTATGGCGCCGTATTTCAATATCTGCAGCCAGCAAAAATTTGATGCAACGGTTTGCAAATTTGTGATCTAGTTTCAATGTGGTGCTCTAAAAAAACCCCCATCATTGCTATGTTAGCAGGGTTATGAGTGCCGCTATGTTTTCTACTGTAACGGTGGAACAATTGAGTACTTTTTCATCTTTTTTGTACCCTTAGAAAGGCTCTCTGCTTCTTTGTCTCTGCTTTTTTCGGGGAAATGGAAGTGTTGATGTGATTGTCTCTTTAGAAGATTGGAGGCTAGAGAGACGGGCGTCCTGTAATGTGTTGTTGGCTCAGTTTGCTGTTGTACAGCAGCTGTCTCAGTGGTAGCCTGGCATCCGGTGCAATATGGCTCAGTAGCACATTGAGGAGGTATTGGTGTCTAGCCATAAAATACTGTATCTGTTGGGAGGTGAGTAAAGCACCAGCAGCATGCAGCCACTGGGATACAGTTATTGCACCCGGCTATTCAGACACACAACTTC
This sequence comes from Apeltes quadracus, assembly GCA_021346845.1. NCBI lineage: Eukaryota > Metazoa > Chordata > Actinopteri > Perciformes > Gasterosteidae > Apeltes > Apeltes quadracus. Next base: position 16,622,469 of record CM037936.1, read on the forward strand.
TGATATGTTCTAATACGACGGTGTGTGTTTGCTGTGTGTATTTGCTCTGTGCCAGCTGTCTTTAGTGTGGCAGTGTATTTGATTTGACTATTTCTCACCTCAGTGCCTGGCAATTTAAAACCACCAAATGGAATATTTTTAAGCCCTTTCCCAAATTGCAGTGACACACTCATGAGGTAATAGTCATTCTCTAGAAAGCCCGTTTTTTGTTTATGTTGTGCGTAACCTATTTCCCTTTCATCAAGCATGCAGACAAGCATAGTGAGGGCTGCCATAATGCACTTTCTATCAGTTCTGAACTGTGAGGGTGCAGCGCCGCCATGCAAATAGAATGCCTCTCTCGGGGGACATCAATTTAAGATTTCTGTCTACTAAGGGCGCTGTCTGGGTCCTTGCAGTCGTCATGCTGTATTCCTGGTTGTGCTGATGAAAGATGATTTGGTCTTGTCTACATATTTTATGCATGTGGCTCACAGTACAGCTACTCGTAGACCCAGGGCCAGAAGAGCTAAAGGGATGACAGCCGACAAGCCACAAAAGGTGTCATTTTTTACTGCCGTGCACATTTCCTCGGATCAATGTTGTCCACAACAGACTCTTTAATTCTAATTTCTGCTTTCTGGACTGTATAAATCAAAGGGATGGTCTCTATAAAACACTACCGTTTCTCTTTGTTGTGTTTTGTCAGAAGCGTCAATACTTTGCTGCAAATAAAGCGAGGATGTTGGTTGACCTTTGTCATAATTGGTAGGGGGCGCCATCGTTTCCAGTCGGTGCACTGTAACCAGCCATCACTCACGGATATCTCTATGTTGGCTGACTCACCTTAAGGGTCAGGTGCAAATCCATGCAGGTTGCTTTTTGTACTTTAACTTTGATTGCTAGGAGTGCAGCTGTTGCCTCCCCCTCTGTTTGTGATAGGCCATCATCATGAACAATGATGAAATGCCATCCGTGAAGAAGAGGTGTCCTTGACTAAGCATTCTCCACAGTAAATCGCAAGGAAATGGAGTATCAAGCGGAGGGAAAATAATACATGCCAGAAATAAATCAAGAAGAGAAGCTTGAAAGCGCGTAGCTCAGCAGGCTTGTGGATATTGAGCTCAGGATTGGTTTGAAGAAAGATACTGTGATGTATGAAGGGTGAAGGAAAAAACACCTTTTTTGTGCATCGGCTAGAGTCCAAGCTTTGTTCAAAGTAAGGCGCCTTTCTTTTTAAACACTAGAATTGTGCGTATTAGTATTTTTATTTTATCATGCATTGATTTGTTGTAATTTAATTTGTATTCATTCACTGCATGAGTATTTGCATTGAGTCATACAGCTTGCCACCGCATCCTTATACTGTTGCTATTAATTAGACACAGTATTTATTTAGCGGTATCTTTATGTTCCTTACTATTTCCCTTATTCTTATAGTGTCCATTTTTCATCACAGAATAGGTGTAAGGGCATGAAATCTATATGAGCTCATATCCGTGTCTAGATTTTAGATGAGCTATTTAGCTTGCAGTCTTTGATAAGTCCTTAATAAAGGTTAGAATACATACAATAAGAATAATGTTTCCGTATGAATTATACCATTTGCTGAAATGTTTAGCTCTCTAAAGAAAATAAAGTGTAATTGCCCTTGAAACAGAAACATCTAATGAGATTGCCGAAGGCTGAAGGAACAAGTTCACCTCTACTCTACTTTCTTTGGTCTCAGTGTCTGACACACGCTCTCGTTGGCTACAATAACACAAGGTTTAGGATTATCAAAGTGATCTATTGTGTCTGGTGCGCCAGCATCTCCGGTATTTCAGCGTGTTGGCGATTAGTCATGGGGTGGCCGGGCCCTTCTTGTCCATTTGCTCAAGTGTCCTTGGGCAAGACAACCAACCCCAAATTGTTCCAGATGTGTGTGTATAAAATGTAAGTCTCTGGGGTCTCCTACCTGCAAATGACCCAATGTGACCCAATGGTGCAATTTAATATTGCAGCAACCTTACTTCTAACACTGTGGAGCTCTGTAGTCCGTCTGACAGACCTCGCCTAACGTTACTAAGAACCCTCACCTCATGTGCTCTTAATGTTTTGTTTGTCCGCAGAGCACAATGTTTAGACATGTTATTTAGGAACCCCCCCACTCCTCCCCCAAGAAACGCCTTTAAAAGGTATTTTATTCACTACCTAAATGCCATACTGAGAATATACGTTTCTTTAATGGAGTAGAATATACTTACGCTAAGACTTTCACAAATGCTTTCCTTATAATAGTACTCCAATTGCTCTAAGCCACAGGGTTTTAAGCCACTGGGTCTGGAAAAATAGTTTTGGACATGAAGACTGCAAAATAGGGACAGTAGACAGCTGATGAAAGACAAACACGGAAAATAGGCAAATTAATTAAATAGGGTTTAAGAACAATCCACTGGTTGGGGAGCGCGGAGGAGGGGGGCAATTTAACGGTAAGATAAACATTGATATAGCAAATGGAACGTACATTAGTCAAACGGTGCAAGTTCTGACGTCTTTCCTTACAATTCACCAGTTTACTGCCAGAGGGAAGAAAAGTGTGTTAACCACTGAAATCTGCCCTGTGAGATCCTGAAGCAATTACCTGAAAGGGAGCGGCTCCCGCCATGAATGTTTATTTTCTAAATCTGTTTAATCATGCTTTGTTCAAAAAAAGTTGATTGGTGTGGGCAATCTTGATGGGCAACACCCTTGAGCAACCATCCATTACCAAATGGGCTGTTCGTCGCTCATAATGATTTGGATGGCAGTAAATGACTCCCCCTCCCCTTCTCTGCTGCACATAATCGTACCTCTTCATGGCCCAGCTGAAAAGCCACATTAATGTTGGAGGACAACGTGTTGGCTGATTACTTCTGTAGGCATTTGAGCCTTCTGAGACCCTTCTCGTGTACCGGAAAGCCAAAATGTTGTCACTCATAAACCTCAAAAAATAATGTATTCATCCTACAACATAGTATATTATCAATATGATGCATATTGTATTTTGCTTTCAAAACCAATCACGTATACAGCCCTGTGGTTCATTTTGTTTCACTCTGCTTAAAATATCGGTATTTCTGGGCGAGGAAGAGATAATTCCATTCAGTAGTCTTGTTTCACCCTTTGCATTAGTGAAAAGCTCTACTAAGCCAAGAACACATATAAGTATGCACGTAATCACACACAAACACACACGCATTCGATTCAAACCGACAAATCCCCTCAGAAATCCATCAGGGTGGGAGACAACGGCCCTTTTGCGGCCTCTGTTTTGCTCAGCGAGCATAACAATCGGTTATAAGCATCAACAGGGTTGTGTGGAGAGAATCCCGTGTCCTAAAGGGCACGGGTAAATGTAACTATTTGAACAACAGCTGGGACTGCTCTTCAGCTGGCTGTCGTCCCTCTTGGCTGCCTGCCGAGGCCCGTCTTTCCTCCAGACTTGTGCATTATGATACTGATTCATATTTCACAACCGCATTTTCCCCACTGTGCAATCACAGCATGTTCTTAATTTGGTTTCTCATCACAAGTTACGGTTGTTGTAGCAGGATGATGCTAACATGGGGTTGCAGAAAACCCGAGGGAGGGCGCGTTTCAATTGAAGTGATGAAAGAGGTCGAAACAGGCAAGAGATGACAGTGGAATTCAAAGAAGACATACTTTAGCTGCAAGTAGTAAATTGATTTAATGCACGTCTGCTGTGTTGTACAGTGAAGCTCGCCTTCTATTTCTTTGGCATTTTTCTGTTGAAGATGAATGATCACAACAATCTTTCTGTGCAGTTCTCGATGCTCAGCATTCCATTATAACTCATAATCGGTAGCGTATGGGGGGAAAAAACAAGGGGGGGTTTACATTTTGGCTTTGAAGGAAACTATTAAGGAAGTAGAGTGATATGAAGAGAGGGTGATGAAAAGAATACATACATCTGAGAAGAAAGAAGGAGAGAGAGAGAGAGAGGCTGAAAGCAATATCTCAGCGAAAGTAATATCTCTCGATGAGCATCTGTTCTGTCGTCTCCAGGACATCAGAACAATCAGCCTGACAAACATTGCTAAGCAGTTGAGACAAACAGTATTATTCTGAACAGAAGTTCTCTAATGTGGGTGGGGTTCTTGCTTTCGTTCGTACGGGGTCCTCCTTAAACACCAAGCTGTATTTGCCCAGCGGTGCACAGAGAATCACCTCCTCCTCATCTTTGACACCTAAAATCAACTCGCCACCAATTGTTGCCAAACTTTCATCGGTGGCCAGCTAGTGGAGATTTTGGAGAGCTTCAAGTGCGGCTCCTTGATCCTGGCCAACAAACCGAGCGTTGATCACCACACCACGGACACACACGCTGCCGACTCCACAGACTTCAGGCTCTCTCAGTCGAAACCCACTTCTCGCTTATTTTGTACTGAAGCGTTTTTGAAGCCAGTCCTCCTCTAAAAGCGGCCCCTGCTATTTCACCATGCTCGGCCTCGCCAATTGAAACAAGCTCTTGAAAATATCTAACTTATCTTAAAATAAAACGTATCTTCTAAAATAACTGGCCTCTCCACTCTGTATCTTCCACCTTTCTTTGACACTGCCCCCCCTTGCAGACCACTGACCACACTTTGCTTGTCGCTCGGTCAGCTCAAGCTCCCAACTCCCACCCTGCGGCTGCAGATACAGATAAACATCTATGAAAAACTTTAGGAGACATTTTTTCCATCAGTCATAACTGCTTCAATTAGCCCTGTACAGTATAATAGACTTGTGTTGTTGTCATGTTCCTGTGTTTTTTATACTTACAGCGGCTTCATTGTGTGTTCCGTCAATATCCTCAACAAGTATTGCTCCAGGTTTAGGTTTTGATGTTGTAACCTAACAACCCAAGCCTAGTTTACCTTGCTTGCATTCATGGTTATTGCAGCAGCGACTCCCTCTGCATGTCTCGGGTCTCGCTTAACGGTCTCATTCAAATAAGCCTCAAATCAAGAAAAGTGTTAATAGTAGCAATCATTCTGTTTTAACATTTTAAAGGGTATTCCAACAATTTATATCTCCATTTCCACAAAATAAGGAAACTCCAAATCCAAGCAACAGACTGAAAGAGATCTCTTGATTAAAGTCGCCTGTCTGGGTTAAGTTAAAAAAAAACGTGTCTTCCTCCTCAGAATGCATCTGAATGGCAGATTTCATTAGAGCCTACCTGCCTCCTAAATGCATGCTTACATTTAGACCGTAAGCTTCAGGCCCAAATCGAGATAACCCATGAAGCATTTTTTTCAGCCCTTAGAAAGCTCCCTCCTGAGAGATAGACGGCGTTATACAGCTGTACCATTCCTTTTTAAAGTTCACTGAATACGACATTGTTGCAGCCAGTGTAATGATGCAATTGCATCCTGTGGCCATCAAATAATGTAATCTTTGAAAATTGTTCTCATAATCATGCTCATAAAAATGGAAGATGTGACTTTCTAAGCTAAACAATAGACTGAAGCCATACATCAGTATTCACATTTTACTAAAGGGAGCTACATATACAGCAGCAACTGTAGGTGGTCATATACGTACATACAACAACGTATAATGGACATATTTTTGTCAATTTTCCTTTTCTAAGAGCTTTTTGCATTGTTCTGCCATGTCTTCTAGTGCTTCTAGTGCTTCATTAGCCGTGACTTTTCTTTCAACCTGTCCATTCACCCTGTCCAACTGGGTTTAGCTGGAAATACAAGCAAAAGATGCCACACAAATGTGTTGGTGGCTCTTTTGCTGGCAGCTAAAAACAGAGGCAACACGGCCCATGCACAACAGGTGGGCTCTATTTCAGTTCATTAAACTTAAGTATGCGTGACAGCTCATGATAAATAATCATTCAAAATAGAACACCCATACGTAAAACCAACAAGCAATGAAATATCGCCAGCTGTTGGGGAAACTGCAATTACACATCCACAATTTAAAAGTCATGTTGATAACTTTCTTGGACCAATGAAGAGCAACGTCCTGGTAAATCCGATATTCCTTAGAGAACTTAGAAGAAGTAGGAATGCACCATGTGACCAGATGGATCATATTGCCCCTTTAGGCGACGCATCAATTAACCGGATGGCTGAATGGTTACAGCAACTTAGATATGCAACAGACCATGGCTAGACTGTCTCCATGGCGCACATAGAGCAGCAGCTCATTATGACGTATCACATGATAAACCTCTGTGGTCATGAGATATATACGGTATCCATAACTCGATCTATACGAATGGCAGGACACTAGATCACTGGATATAGGCAGAGTGAATTGGTCTCAGGGGCAGGTCAATTATCTGGACAATAGGTGGAGGTGGATTCTGCCTCAGGAACTACGTGAGGATAATACAATCGCACAATAGATTGCGTAAAAGCGGTCTGCAGGATTATCGTATTCTTTATAACAGAGTTGTTTATGGTAAAATATAAATAGCTGCGAGGCTTTGCCCAAAAATAATGTTTTTGGATTAAAACAGCATATGAAAAGTAAAATGTCGGTCTTCTTTAGCATGCGCCCAGATTTCCCTTAGATTCTGCAGGCCGAGAACAATGTGGACTTTACAAACAATTTGTTCTTCGGTGAAGAAACATTGTACCCAAGGTGCACACTATAAAAATGTTACTTGGAATAGCATCTGTGCATGCCTATTTAAAAGTCTCAGAGCCATTTGGTTCATTTATTGCTGAAGTAAGATGCATTGTCTGCAAAGATCTCTACAATTTACCTCTTTTTATTTGATGTATTGAGGAGATTTGTTTTTTTATCACCTCAATGCAGTCCTATTGGGCTTTTGATAATGACTGTGTGTTTCCCTTTCTTTCCAGGTTTTATCCATACTTGCGGAGGCACTTTAAAAGGGAGGAATGGGACGATAGAAAGCCCCGGGTTTCCGTACGGATATCCGAATGGAGCGAACTGTACCTGGGTCATTGTTGCCGAAGAGGGGAGCAGGATCCATATAGTTTTTAAATCTTTCGCTGTGGAGGAGGAATACGACTTTTTATCTTTGTATGATGGGCACCCACACCCGGCTCACTTCAGGACAAGGTAAGGAAGTGGCTCTGAAGTCATGAACCTTGAAGGCTTTGTTTGAAGGGACAGGAAGAAAGCGGGAGGCTGGCCTTTAATGAACACTTGCAGTGGAAGTATTTTTTTCTGAATGGCCTACCTCCTGTCATGCACGGGTCAGCTTAGGGGCCACAATCCTTTATTTGTTAAAGGCAGAGAAAATAAGAAAATCAAACACAAAGATATCTGTGGTCCAGCTTTCTGCTGTCTCACAAAAGCGTCACCATAAATTATAAGCGTGAGGGGATTGTTTAATGATCAAAAGAAGTCTTTCGATCAGCAAACCCCCATGTAAGAATATATATTAGGGATGGATGTATTGCTACATATAGTGAATGCATGGATTAAGAAATTGTATTGATAGCTCAGTTTACATTTTCTGAGAGTAAACGCACAATGTGTTGAACACACTTATAATATCTGGATGTTTCTGCAAACATCTGAATTGCAGCATTTTTCAGGATGTTCTTTTTCCTACTTTCCAGAAGGAATCCTATACTTTAAAGAACTATTTTGTGTTTGTATTTCAAAAGAAATACCACAAAGGATTCACATCGCTCAAAATAAACTCTCTATAGATAGATTTGCTGTGAACTATTAGTAGATAATCTCTTGTCCGAGCAGACAGACACAATTAAAAACTGTCCAAAGATTTTTTTCTAAGCGTCTGATTATCCAATTGTATTCAAAAGCGTACTCAGAAGTGTGTGTCGACTCCAGCATTGCTCTTTAAGAATCTCTGAAAGACAACGCCATAATGATTTTCCAGAGGTCACATGCTAATACGGTGACGTATGTAGAGCAAAGAGGGGGAATGAAGGGGAATAATTCAAGAGCTGAATCATTGTTGATACTTTGGCAGCTGAATCACTTTAGATACTTAAAAGATTATGTCACATAAAACTGTTTTCAAGGTCGGTTTATGAAAGGTTTGTCACCATCCTGGTTAACTCCAAATCACTTAATGAGCTTGCTGCACAATTAATTGTTTAAAATCATTAGAATATAATGATTTTATTCTGAGGGCAATTATAGAACAATTTCTGACATAGCTGCGAATTTGCATTGTTATTCTCCTCCCCAGGAACATGATATCATAAACATAGGGATTCAAATTTGAGTTTAATTGCAGCAAAATGGCACAACAAGTTATGTGATCTGTGATCACACAAGCCGTTATTGTTGCATCTTTATGTGCTGAGGTGTTGTATTGAAATTTAGTAACACTGTTAAACCTTCATGTGATTAATCTGCACATTTTTGCATTGTTGTTTTCCCAATCAGCCTCATATGCATTCATAGTGATAGTTTTTAAGTTTTTAAAAAGAGTGTAGGCAAAGGACACTACAGAAAACACATTAAAAAAACTACAATTAGACAGAGACCCAATCCCAATCTAAACTCTCAGGGATTTAACTGACGTCACCTGGCAAGTGGTTGAATGTGAGAGTGTGTGAGGGATTTAAATTGTGTAAATATGTGACAGCATAAATGACAGCACTTTGCTGCAACATGTCACGTCACCATCACCACGTCAAATAATATGAATATGAAAAAATGGAGGGTATTTATTTAATACTTTTTCCTCTATTTCAACGCCTTAAGGCTCATTTTTAATAACGTCGATGACATTTATTATAATGTGTGAATACAAATCGTGTAATTTCATGTGTCTTTTCCTCCATCTTTAAATGGACTGAATACGTATGACCATTTATGACAGTCGTCCTCTTTGTTTACCTTGTTTTACGCCTCCGTGCTTTCACTGGTTATCCCGTTTTTAACGTCACATCGCAATGACTTGTGGGTAATTCCCTTGGGCTAATGCATGTCTGCCGACACACTTGGCAGCGTGTCAGCGGGAGCGCGCCTCAAAGTGCGGGAGCGCGTGGAACTTTAGTAAGTGGCTTGTTTTATGATTACAATAACGTTAATGAAACAAATTGCTCACACTAACGTTACGTGTAGGTTTGCTGGTTCTCGGCAGATAGCGGATGCTTTAACGTTATATTAAAAAGCCGACTTACATCTTCCTTTACCGCTGAATGTCGAAAACGAGAAAATATTGACCGTTGACGTGAATACCAACATGGCGTTAAGAGCTGCACTACGGCTGCGGCGGCACGCTGCATCCATACGCCGCATGGCACATGCGCAGACATTCATATTTCATAACTGATTTAACGCTATTTATCCCAAATGCACGTCTAACGTGACCTTATGCGAATTTAAATTGCAGGCGTTCTCATGTCCTCGTGCGGTACCTAAATCCACCAAAACCGTAATTGTGTTCGTGAATCGCTTGTTATACATTGTGTGTATAAGAAACAGGATTTCTAAATTACTGCAATTAAAAAAAAAACATGGAACGACACCCCCGTTAACAATTTAAGGTTCCCTGAAAGTTATCCGAACGCTAGTTTTCGGCTACGCGAACGTTAGCGTTTGGTTGACAGACGTTGACTGAAGGTTAGTTGTTGGTTCGTTGTTGGTTGCCATAGAACGTTTTCTGACGTTCCTCTGACGTTAGTTCGTGGTTATGTAAACCGACACGCAGCTCCATGAATTGATTGCAGGTGAACTCATTTTGCCGGTTGAGAACATTTTGCAGGGATTTGGAACATTTTGTATACGACCAATTGTTTTGCCCTTTGAGAGACAAGTTTTGGATACTATCAATATTTGAGTAAAAGTTCGTTATAGTGTTGTAAACGTTTTGTGGTTGATTTTTCTGTTTAGTTGCAGGTGCATTCAGGGTCCGCTGTTCTTTTGGGATAAACTAGTTTCTGTTGGTAGATGGACCGCAGTCCTGTCAGAAGTGGCCGCAGTGTCGCGTTGTCCATTATTGTCCGCTTGGGTTTGACGGGGGCTTTGATTGGTTGCGGTAAGCAGCCAGGTCTGCCAACATGATTCCTCATCCAATGTTATCCTGCATATTACGTTTTTCTTGTGTTTTCTAACAAGGTCAACATCCTCGGCATAGACTTCTTGAGGACAATTTTATTGGATTTCTTTGGATAACGCCTAACTAGATGGACACAAGTGTAGGTTCCATGTGCCAAGTGCCATCGCTGATTAGACGCGTCGTATATAGGGTTAACAATTTTCCAAACGAGAAACCAGAGATTATATTTCGCTGAGACTTTCTAAATTCCCATGGAACTAATCCTGCCATTCAGAGAGACTGAAAAGCCCAAATAATTCTTGCAACGAGACAAAAGCAGATGGCTCAAATTGTGATGGGGTTTTGCTTATCCAGTACAAACCTCTAAATAGCAACTTTGTTCTTTGCGTTTTAGTCACACTTGTTTTCTTCCAAGTGTTGGATTCCCTCACAATACGGGACTATGTTGTGAGAAGCCAGAAAATTATAATTCCATGACGCAGTCTTTGCTGTGCCTCTGGGGCCCAAAATGTACGCCTGGTCGTACACAATTAATTCACTGCAAAACAAAATCACTCGGGAGAAGGAAAAGCAAAAACAAAAAACTAGGTAAGATTCCTTTCCTTGTGGTTTCACATCTATCAGATAACTTTATCAAAAAAGATGCAGCACAAACTTTCCCTCCTCGTTTTCCAGCAACTTATTCTGAAAGATTCTACGTTTCCATGGCAATGGGGAGTTTTTCCTTTTTAGGTTTTCCACTCCCTTCTCTAAATGTATGTTGATGTCTCTTCAGCTGGAATGAAGAAGGCAAACACAATGACAGGCACCTCCTTAAGCTTGTCCCCCTTCTAGGGTATGTACAATTACAAAAACATGATGGCGATTGAATATGCCTTTTGATTTATTACTGCTTTTCATTAATTAAGGCAGAAATTCAGAAGGGAACACGTCAAAAGCGACAAAGAATTTTTAATATGAAAAGAATCAGCGTCGTTGCCACGGACCTGATTAGCGCGTCTCCCCATTGATCTCTGTATTCTCTTTGCTCTGTGGAGTTCTTCCATCTCCCTCACTCGTGCTTCACTTAAATTACGCACAATCCCTCGTGCTTGAGAATGGCGAGTCGAAGCAATCATTATTGTGCTGAAACTATAAATTGAGGATGGCAAAGGAAAAGTGTACAAACTAGTCCATTAAAGCCTTTTATTGCAGTGTTTCCCCGTACAAAGAAATGACCACATTGAGGTGATGTTTTTGTTCTTTCTGCTGCTGTCATTATGCAATTGCTATGAGAAGTGCATAATGAATGCTATGTTGCTTTGTTGGATTTCTGTGAATAAGTGATCCCCTTCACTACACATTGTTAATATTCAAAGGTTTGGCGACTAAGTGAGACAAAGAGAATTTAGTTCATTGGCAACTGGACTAAAATTGTGGACCTGCCGGTCTTTCAAAAATAGTCAGTTTTTCAAATTTTGCGTTCTTCATGATTTAACTGCTGCCGACGGCCTGTGCTGTGCAGCGTTTACTCTCCTGTGTGGAAATGTCTTTTTAATAATCTAATACCACATAATCAGGTGGGAGGAGATGTAAAAGGTCTCTACTCCACACAAAAGTGCTCTGCTCAGTTTTATTGAGTCTTATTGAGGTAAATCTTTCTTTTACATAGATTTTTAAACACTCGCCAGACATACTTGCACTAATGGTTGGCAAAGTAGTTAGACAATTCCTTTTTATAGATATTAATTTTGTATTATGTATATGTCTTCTGAGATTTCTTTTTCATCAAATGACCTCTGTCATTTGTACATTGTAAACTGGTAAACGTTGCGGAAATAATGACATCTTGAAAGGAAACTGCGAGTAGATGTCAGGTAGCGGAGGTGTCCTGCAGCGGCCCACAGTGAGTAAGACTTTAGGCTTTCATTGCGTGAAGTAAAAAGCACTTACAAATTACAAATGGCGACTCGATTTTTTTTTTTCCCCACTACCAAATTCAACCTGGCATATTTTAAAGTTTATTGTTTTGATGTGCTTTTATGAAGAGAGTGGATCGATGAACAACGTGACACGTGCTCTTGAAAACAATTTTTGCTCTTGTTCTACGTGAGTACACAGTATGCAGTTATGTCCTACTTTATTTGAGCGTTCATTTTGTGTAACTTTCTGCATCTAGTCCACTAAATCGCAAATTATTGTAGAATAGTAGTCACTACTCGTGTAGCCCAATTATAGTGGTTAAAATCATCTTCATCTCCACTGCCACATTAAAGAAGTAGACGCAAAAATGCACCATTTATTCTAATCAAATTGTTTGTGCCTAATGTAGCCATATTTGAATTAGGCCTGTCTGGCATCAACCACATGAGTAAATAAAAATCCCATTAAAGTTGAACTGTAATTTGTTTCCGTCTTACTTTTGTAACGCCCCAGTCTGACACGGCCTATTTTAATGTTGAGAACGGTGCAGAAAGTGCAAGGGCAGCGCAGAACAATTATGCAGCAGGCTCGTGTTAAATTACTCTCTGAAGAAAGCGGCTTGTTGTAAGGCAGTGCATCGAATCGGCCTCAGCCAAATGCAAGTAGACTAGTAGAGCATGAATGTGAAGTTGAAGTTGAACATGAGTTCTGTAACTTGCAAGCAATTTTGAAATCTTCAGTCTCAAGCTAATCATTAGTCGTGATGGGTGAGGTAACTGACTCACTACGATTTTAATAAAAATCCCCTTTCAAATAATCAGTTATTTGAAAGGGGATTTTTACCAAGACGTAATGAGGTCAAGTAGCTCATGATCTTTTCATAAAGTAAAAGCAGAATTAATGGCTGTAGAGTTCTCTGTTATGTATGTGCTGCTGCTTTGTCACCTCTAACCAGAGTAACCTAAATCTAATCTATGCCCAGTCGGCCTTCCCATCAACACAAATACACCAGAACCACAATGCAGATGGCAAGCTCGAGGAAGAGGATTAATTACCCGTTTTGTCTTCGCACCGTGAACTAATGAGTTTTTTTGAGTTGAAATGATTAATGCTCATATTTATCCCATTTGTTTTTGCATTTGACACCCTGTCAATTTACATTGCTTAAAGATGCAGACGAACAACGAATAAACTAAAACCCAGCTGATGCTGTTTTCTAAAGTCGTGGTGCATATTGAACTAGGAGAGAGGACATGAATCTTTCTCCCAAGCCTTTTTCTTAATAGATTCACTGTTGCAAAATAATTGTTGGCATGATTTGACCTTTTATTACTGCAGTTATTAAACCAAATGTCAGTGTTGAGGGCTGCTGTAGTTAGTTAGGCCAAATCAGCGCAACATAAGTCTATTAGTCACCTCCTGCTGCAATTTTTGGTTTTAAGGAGGAAGTTGGCAGGCCAACTAAATAAACTAAAGTCAAGTAGTTCATTTGAATCAGTTCTTAATGAGTAGGATCACTGGGAACACTTGAGGGCTCTTCCACCCTCCTGTCTGTTTTTTGTCCTCCTTTTCCCAGGGGACACAGTTTTAAGAGCGGTGTAGCAATAAAGCGAGGCAGAGGCAACAAAAGATACAAAGGGAAAAGACAGTAACTCCATGGTGAACCATTGAGACAAGCCCAGCTGTGAATATGAGCAACCTCATGCACCAAGATGGGAGAATGTTAGTGTGACCGAAAGTGACAGAGACTGTGAGTCAGACGATGAGAGGTACAACATTCCCTTCTCCATTTCTTCTTGCTACGGCACGTCGCTACACGGAAACACTAATCAGGTGGTGGGAATGTCTTGACAGCTACCTTCAGGGCTGATGTAGTGTGTTCCGATGGGAGGAAAGGGCTGCATCTGTCCACGCAGTCTCCGGCACAATGTTCCCCGCCACACGTGGTCGTGCGGCTGCAACTGATGCAGCTGTTCAGACACCTGGCGCCTGGAGAGTCACGGTGGCATTGCTCGTTGACCTGGTGGAGTACAATTACGGATTCATTAGAACGGTTGTTTTAATCTGACACTCACTTTTGATTTAGTTGAACTCCTTAATGTTTTAAATGAGCTAACCTATGTCCTTTGTGCCAAAGATACGTCAATACTTCTGTCGCTGTGAGGACTGCACTGAACAAAAGTTTCTTTTTTGAACAGGCTCAATTCCACAAAGCATTTTCATACAAATTAGTTTCCTTTTTGTTTGACCTTTAATGCAAGTTCAAAACTATCAATGTTGCTGATTGGCTTTGAATGGGACTGCGCTGCATCATCTACTGCACACCGGGTGACCTTGTTTTCTTTGGAATTGGAATACATAAAATAACTCTTGTGCTAGCAGATTCTCTACAAGCCTCTCAAAAGAAAGCTTACAATAGCTGGTCTATGAATGGTTGTATTGCTCAAACAAATTTATGATGCACATTAGTTGTTTCTTGACAAATATTCATCTTTACTATGCAAACACCTGCTGCACCTTTTTTAGCATCGCAATTGAAAGTTCCCCGGGAGTCTCTCCTACCATCCAATATCGGATTTGGACATTTAGAGTCTCAAATGGTAGTATGATTTAGCATCATTCTTGTATCTGATATCTCACGCACGAAATCCTTGTCAACAGAGAAAACAAGCCCCATAAGGTTTATTTCTTAATGCCATTTTCCGACCATTCACCAGATGCTTCCGTTGCCAGAGCAACAAGCGCCAGTGAACACCATGTGATGGAGGTCTTTGTCCGCCTTTTTGTTCAATACCTACTTGTCAGTGTGCTGCTTTTTTTTATTTGCATGAACTATCACATTTGATGATACGGAGATGCACCAAAGACTCCTTGAAAAAAGTGTCACCTTCTCCTTCTTTGGATTAATTAACGGCGTGTGTTTTCCTCGGCAGTCGCATGCTTTCTTGGCCACAGTCTGGGCACAAGATTGCTTTTAGAGTCTAAATTGTTCACGCATTAACTTGAGCGTTCTGGCATGAGACATGACCTTACTGAATCAAAAATAAGTCTTTCACCGACTCTACCTGGTCTGTCACCTTTTAAATCCGTCTAACTGACAGCGTTGATGTTCACCCATGCCCCCCCACCCCCAAAAAACCCTCATTCTGTTGCCTTTTTTGTACCATGGTGACAACAGTGCAATATACGAGGGGATTTAACCCGTTGAGGATTGAAACATGTCATTTTGGTGTTGTTGAGCTGAGCTTTTTCGATGGCTTTCCATTGACCTTGCGTGTGGAAGTACTTACCGTTACTCTGCAAATGTTGCCTTAACACTGTTGTCTTTCTCCTCTTTTGACTCTCTGTATCACATTGTTGCCATAGCAGCACATCTTTCTCTGGTCTTCTATAAACTCCACCAAGTAAAGACTGCTCACCTTTTTAGATTCGTGGACAAACATCCATTTTCCTTTTAGCCCAATCATTCAGAAATCCTTGAAGGTCAAGACTTTGAGTCATTTAGTAACGCGTCTTTGTGGGAGGCATCGACCTTTTGCGCCAGCATGTATTCTGTATACAGTGATTTTTCTGTCGTTTGCGTTCTGCTCAGCCAATAATTAGTCCACCTATGGTTCCCCCTAACCAGACTGTTGGTAACGGGGGACGTAATTGTAAAGACTATCGCAGCTTGATCTCAAACGATCTGTCATCGAAAAGATGGACACTTGAGCCCGTGTTAGGTTCATATAATGTAGGGGCCAGAGAGAAGGGCAATGGTTTATGTTTATCTTTAGTTCGCCTTACCGACAGTTCTCTTCCTACATAATTCTATTCAAAATTGCCAGAAGTATCTTGCACTACCTGCAACAAAGGCTAATTATGCATTGCAAGGACCAGCGAAGTTCCCACTGCTGTAATTCTAAACTCTTAAATGTAAATAAGGCGCCTTCTTCTTCGCCGCCAAAAGGGGACATTATTCAGATAATATTCAAACAGTGATCTCTAACATACGAACGGCGCCAAAAACTAGCAATGGAAGACGACAAGGAAACCAGAGAGATGGACACATTTTTATTTCATGCACACGTTGTATGCATGCGACACGGCCCGGCCCTCAGCAATGGAAGGTCGATGGAACTTCAGCAACTGCCTCTGAGGAGCGGTCAGCCACACATCTTGTTTACGACGCCGTGAAAGGAAATGGATTTGTTTGGATCTGCACCTAATTTGAAATGCAGTAATGGAGCAGTCTGTTACAATGCAGCTGCCAGCCCTCAAACACCATCCAACAATAAGGGATGTTCTCGCTCGTTTATTTTATCGTATTGTACCGTGTGTGTTATTGGCAGTCCGATTGCGTCACAATTCTCAGCAGTTGGCTACACAAAAGAAAGGTTCATAGGAAAAAAATGGTCTTTGAGAAAACGTATTATTAGAGATTACTTTAATCCGCAGGTTTTTTGTATCATCCGGTCTTTGCACCAACGTCTCTCAAAAGGAATTTCCGAGTCATTTCACCTGATTTATCCAGTTTGAACAGGAAAATAGCAGTTGCCTCACAACTTTTCAACAGCGTCTTTTTGGGTATCATTTGAAACTTTTTTTTGTCTTTAATTGGGCTCTTGTTAGCATTGGCATAGTGATGTGGTTCATCTCTACATTAACTCATATATTCACCACTGACCGTCTCTCTCTTATCTGCAGGTTAACAGGATTTACCATCCCAGCGCCGGTTACCAGTTCTGGCTCCATTTTTTCACTGAGGCTTACCAGTGACTTTGCAGTAAGCGCCCATGGATTTAAAGTAGCTTATGAAGGTAAGAGAACCATCATTTTTCTGCACTCCCTTCTATCTATTGTCATTAGAAATGGCCATTTTAAATTGAAAAATGAAATTTTTCTCAACTGGATGTCGTAGACCAGGATCAACCCAGCTTCTTGAACCGCATCTTCATTTAGAAGAAAAACCTTATCAGCCGGGAGAAGTAAACCTCATTTGTCACCCCTGATTTCCAGCAGGATTTCCACTTTGAGTTGTGGAAACAAACCTCAAATTAATCTCACGTTTTCCAAGCCGAACTTCCTACCTCCAAAACTGCAGAAGTGCATTTGAACTGCACTGCAGATGTTGATGGGAATCGGTTGATCCGAACGATTTTCCTTGTGTGGAAGCCGAGCCGAGTGCAGCGGAGAGCTGTCTAAATGTGAATAAATATTAAAAATATCAAAATATTCTGTGCCCATCTCGCTCACCCCTACTTTTTTTTCCTTTCTGCTTCTCCATTTATTTACTTTTCTCCACCTGAAAGTTCATGTGCTTTTTCCCCTCATGCCCATTCCTCCGCACCTTATCTTCTGTCCTACCTTTTTGCTTTTACTGGCTTGTCTTTCTGCTCCTGGCCATGTGCCTCTTGGGCTGACCTGCTTTTCATTCCCTTCTACTCCCAACATTCTTCAGCAGTGTCATTACTCCATTTGTCCATTTCTCCTCATCTCCCCACCTGCCCCGAACGTGACCATCCCGGGACCTCTTCCCTCTCCATCTGGCCATCTGCGCTCTCAGTCTTGCTTCCTCCAGTGCGCGGCTCGGTGGAATTACATTACCCGTCGTTCTGCTCGGATGGAGTTTCATGTTGATTTTAATGTCTGTCCCCTTTTGTTAAGCATGAGGCAAATATTTCTCCCATTAATCAATACTGCAGAGTAATGAGGACAGAGCAGGACCGGTTTGGATAGTAAATTATCTGCATCTGATCTAGAAGCCTCGCCTTCCCTCTCACCGGCGACGTAATCATTAAACCCGACCGGCCATTTTTACGCGGCAGTAATCCGGCGCGTCACATTTTTAGTTTAGTTCTTTTCTTCCTCTACACATGTTTTGCAATGTGGAACACGGTTGTAAAGCTGCGCCGCTGCCGCTGAGCATAAAGGCAGGTGACCGGTTGCATTCCAGAACGAACGAGGAATAGGCGGCGTTGGAGGGTTTCATGTTCGATTTACAGCGTTGGTTCACTGAGAACCTCCATCATATCCGCAAATGTACAAATTGGGACCTTGTGAAGCGGAATCCAATAGATTTGGGAAATGAGTGGCGATATCCAGACCTACTTAGACCACAACATGTACAGCTTATTCTTATGACTTAGTCTTTAATGGCCTCATGTTAGAAGGCGCCACACAGCATAAATATTTAAAGAAGGATGTTATTATGTATGCTATTATTTACTTTAGAAAATCCTTGGTATGATGATGCTATTCATTTTAAGACTGCGTTAATATGAAATGTAATGATGGCATACAATGTGAACGAAGCACTCTATTTCAGACGATGACTGTGCTGCAGTAGATTGAGTGAGTAGATACTGGGGGAATTTATTGAGAGATTTCCATTAAAATGTTTTCTTGGTATCATCATCATCGTTGTCATCAGAATTGAGAGTCTTGGCTGTCATCAGAGGCCTGTATGCATGCGGCATATGAAACAGAAATACTCTGTACTCATCTATACTGTATTCATTTCCTGCATGCCTTTCTTTCTAGTTGTGCTGATGTGGTTGGCTAAATCTTATGCGTGAATACATACAAGCTGCTCACTTGTTTGTTGACTTGGACATGATGGAATCATGAATGCAATCAAGTGGATTTGAATCTGCTTGCATACAAAGGACACGTTGAAGGACACGGCCAGTTGGAATTTAATTTTTCAGGATGCTGTCAATTGGATCTTGGAATGCAAACCAGCTTTCTGTGAATTGTATTCCTGAAGTCTACCTTTCCTCTTCTGTCCCTCTCTGTGTGATCCTGCAATCTCAACACCCTGTCGAGCATAGAAAGGGGCAAGCTGCATTTATTAAGGAGAGTAGATATGGGGGGGGGGGTATTCTTCAACACAGCCAAACAACGGACATCGGTGCTCGCAGCTTCCCAAGGGACAGAGCTGGGCTGCCTGTCTGCAGTGCACATGTACCGAGCTGGGAGCAATGCTATCTGCCTGCCCTTTGCCGAAGGTTGTTGTTCGCTGTGAAAACATCGGCCTGCCTATCCGAAACCTGCCTGCGTGCCATTTCGAGCTGCCCTTTATTTTGGAATATTCTTTTGAAAGACAGGTGACCCAGGAAACATTATTTCCTCTTTTCTTCCCAAATTATTACAGCTCCAGTCCACTTGCAGTGTTGCAAATTGACCACTGGGTTTGAAAAGTGTGTGTTTTACCAGCTGCATTGCCCGGAGATCCAACATGAGCTCAGTCATTACATTTTTATTGTTATTATTTTCGTTCCTTCTGCATGAAAATCAAGCTCGACAGACGCACACAGACAGACAGACAGACAGGCAGGCAGGCAGTCTGCAGGGGGCTCCTGTTGGGGAAAGTGTGCTGCTTGTGTGCTCAAAGCACCGCCACGCCTTCAAACCTCCATCGTCTTCAAATGCTACACAGTCATTAGATATACAGGCCAAATAAATCGCTTCGCCCCTAGCAGAGAAATCTTGCATCCAACTAACTCATTTACTAGTTCACATAAGTCAGTCGTTGCCACTGTGATGGGAGATGACGAAAGCCGCTCTCGATCACACTGTTTGGGGACACAACTCTAGGCCAAAGTTATGTTTTATAATGTCAGAATCACTTCTTTCACGAAGGTCAGAGTGGGCGTTTTGTTTTGTCATTGTTAGTTTTTAACAAATGGCACCTGCCATGTTTTATGAAAAGTACAGTATGCAACCAAAGCAGGCATTATTTCTCAGAGTGGTTGGTGCTTTGCGGGTACTCGAGCACTCCCACAGCATCGTATTAGAATTGTTTTTGAAGTGAAGTTCGTACAGGTTTCTTTTTCCCCGGCACTAGTCCCTGGTGCTCAGTAGCAGCTGTTTAGTTATATCAGACAGCCACACTTGTTAGCTCAGGGCTAACACTTATACTTTAGGAGGCTCTTAAAACACTTGTAAAAGTATAAATTGTTACCCAATGTTCAGTGCAGTCTATCATTCAACTAAAAAAATGGATATTCAGCAATTGAGGCACAGATTTTGATTCATTAGTTATGACTGTCCACACCAACCGAAGGCCAGTGAGTTCGTATAACTGCTTGTGTGTTTCTATTACTTTTATAAAGAGACCTGTGGTGAGTTTCTCAACTATTGTGCTTGCACTTTTTTCCCCGCCTAAATAGTTCTCAAGAACAGCCTAAAAGGCATGAGCTTGCCATGGAATTTCCTTTTTAGTTTACTGTATGTCAGTTTAAATGGTATGTAACCTAAAAACAACCTGCTGAGCAGTCGGGTGAATGTTTTGGATTTCGCTTTAGCCATCTATGCAGGAATTGCCTTGCATAGATACTCAGTGGGAAATGATTAAATACCATTACGTTCCGTGGAAAATCTGGTGTCCTCCTGTAAAATAATTTATATGTGATCACATTTTTATCAGGCTTGAGTGCAATCTGTCCGAGGCCCCAGAGGCACCTGGCAGCTGAAATTGTAATTCCAATCACGGTTACCTTTTTAACCCTCAGAACGGTTAAAATTTTACTCGGTCACAAAGGTTTCATCCATGGCGTGAAACACTTTCTTTAGTTTGTACAACCAACACTGTGCTGCTTTCTTGAAGAGACGATCTGAACGGCCAGTTCTTCCCCCATTCGTCCAGCCCATTAACGTGTCTGTCTTCCCCGTACACGTGGTTTGTTAGAAAGACAAACGTCATTTTGTTTTTTTCTTATCCCAGGCCACTTAAGATGCACAGTCAACAGTTGCTGATGGCACAGTTTCTGTAGCTTTAGACAGGCCAACGTTAAAACGACAAAGACGGTGCCAGATTCTTTTGGCAACCCACCTATTGTAGCAAGCTCCTACCTGAAACCTGCAGTTTGTGGCCCATCCGCATGCATATGAGCCTAACCTTGCATTCTTTTAAATGTAATTGGCACAGACCTCCACTAATAAGCAATGTCTCCGCGTCCTAATTCAGCAGCCAGGCTCTTGCTAATCAAGTCTTTTTTAAATTGCCAGATGAGCGGTAAATAGCTGAAGCAGTGTGCTTTTAGTATTCTCCAGTGTTCATCCTCCTCGCAGGGTAAAAGTCCAGTAAAACATTATTGGCTTGATGCAAAGCTTTGTGAGGAACCGTTCTGGGTCTTGGGGAGTATTGAATAACATCTGGTAGCAAACAAAAACACCGTCCTCCGACGGAAGGAATATCTCTCTTGTTTAGAGGCTTTTGATTCAAATGTTTTCACCTCAGCAGTGCGTGAGTAGACATTTCGACTTTTGATGTGCTCAATCACACTTCAACTCTTCAGATTTTGATATTTCAAACACTGTCTTTGCCCAACTCCTGCGCTGACACATTTTATTTGCTGTTTGTTATGAAGCATCGCGCTATGTAGAGATGCATACCTCCTTTGCAGCTTGTGTCGCTTTCACCCTTTCACCCACTATTCATAATAACCACATTTTTGGATTGTGTTTTTTAGAGCTGTTCTTGCCTTATGGATTAAGCAATGTGCCACATATCTAGAGAGAGAGAGAAACCTTGTCAGTTCCATATCGGAGTGCCAAGCGGAACAGACTGACGCGATTTAAACTTGACCAAGCATTGTCTAAATAAGTTTCCACGTTTTCCGACGTTAGTTGCAAATGTAATTCTGAGGAGTCGTAGTTGCGACTCCTCGCCCCTGACGCGCACTGCTCAGATGGAAAAACCTGTTTGGATTACTAACTGCTTCCCACTGCTCACCTCTGCATTGGTCAGGTATCATTAGTGCGGCACTTTCCTCTTGCGTCTTTACTCAGTTTTCACCTCACCAAGACCTCCCTCAGCTGTCAATCATAAAGTTCAGGATTCCGATTGCATTTGTTAGAGACGGTTAGCATCTGCACTGTAAATTACATTAGTAATTGGATGTCAAAAATGATTCCAGGAAAATATTACTGTAATGGAATTGAAATGCAGCCTCTCATTGAAATCTACTTCAGGATCAGTGTCTCACATATACTTCTGTCAGTCTCGTTTAGCTGCAGATCAATCCAATTGTGTGCATTTAATAAAGAAAAATGACTTACCAGGTGAAATACTTAAAAAAAAATATATATATATATTTAAAAAACTGTGACTCGACTGCCTCGTCAGTGTTTTTATATATATACAATTCATTAAAGTCATAAAAAAAAAAGCCTTACACACATCAAGTGCAGCTTCCACCGGAAAAACGGACCGTAACTCCTTTTTTTTGCTGTCAAACCTTTGTGAACGTGTAACTCATGAAGCCGTTAAAGTGCTATTCTCTCTACCACTCTGAACAGAACACAGATTTTATTTAAGCTTTATAAGCTGGGGATTTTTGACTGGCGATTGAGTTATGGTGGCCTGAGAAAAAGCTAAAGGAAGATTGTGTTCAAGCAAATCAATACAGGATGGAAGCGGGTCCCACGCCTGTGTACCACAACTTACTCGTCAATAGTTGTGCAAAAGAATGCATTGATACGCCATTTCTTGGGAATCGGTCTCTTCTGCTGGATATACAGTAACTAGAATATGCAGTCTTTAAAAGTGTCCACTGCCAAGTGATTAAAAAAAAAGAAAGTAATTTGGTGCAAGAAATATTCTCATTGCTGTGGTAGTTTTGTCACAGGCACTTTTACATCTGTTTGTATCATGCCATGTTTGTTATTAGTGAGTTCTTAATACAAAGAGTTGGGAACGACACCATCGGCGTACTGCAACGTTCCCTGGGTAATGCATTTCTGTCCTCCTCCCGGGGTAATTTCAGCCTCGGAACATAAATGTCCGACTCGCGCTGACATTTACTGGTTGTCAGCATTATATAAATGCTGCAAACACTTAGGCCAAGATGACTAACGATATCAAAAATAATATTGACCTCTCTTAGGCAGCTGAAACCATGACCAAACCAAATGGCTTTGCACACATGACAAGCGATAAATTGGATCATTTCTGGCACATATTGTTATAAAGTAACGTGTGGTTTTTCCTAAACATACTGTTTTCTTTAAATTTTCCAGAGCTGAGGAGCAGCTCGTGTGGAAACCCAGGGGTTCCCCCCAAAGGCATACTGAATGGAACTCAGTTCAACGTAGGTGACAAGATCCGTTACCGCTGTGTCACCGGCTACGTCCTGGACGGCCATTCACTCGTCACCTGTGTGACCAGTGCCGCCGGCGTGTCCGTGTGGGACTTCCCTGTGCCCATCTGCAGAGGTAAGGATGTTTTAGCACCGAGAATGAGTTATAAATTATTTAAACTGCAGGCAATTACTGCTGCTTCACTTTTCTCCCAGTAGTACAATGTAACCGAGGGATATAATGGTTACATGTTATCTACGCGTTTTAGGTTTCCCCGAAGACGTTTCAAATGAGCATGGGATTGCTTTTATAGTCAACCTTTTAATTGCTTTGACATGTTGACAGCTTGGTCTGCCCCACAGATACAGGGAAGTCTGGAACAAGTCTCCACTAGATTGGTAAATGTATTAGCAATCTAATGAGATGAATGATTTTAATCATGTTGTAGAAGTTGATTAGATCCTCGGTGGCTCAAACGGTTTATTAAATATTTATTCTTAAGGAGCAAGTTGGTTAAATACATTAATTATGTTAGCAGGAGTGCTTCATCTACTCCGTCTTGGCATTGCCACCTATTGCTGTACTTAAAGCAGAGAGATTTGACAGTCCTGAGACCGCAGTCTGGAGGCTTTTGAGTGAACTGTCACATTGTGAAGTAACACCTGGAACCTGTGGAACTGCAGTGTTGAATGTGGGCCTCATCACTCGCATGCTCCTGTTCAATCTACTCTCTGCCTCAGTAAAAATTGACACAAATATAGAACATATTATTTGAACAAATCAATTATTTAGTAGTGTCCTCTTGCAATAAACTCAAGGACATGGAACATCTGAAATGAGCTGGGTTTCACAAGGCAAAATCTTGCCATCTCATTTAATAACTCACCGAATGTAGACATCCCACAAGAAAAGCTCTCCAGCAATTCAGTGTTACAAAAGTAAAAACTGAAAATAACGTGTACAGTTTGAGCACACGGAGCCAACTCTAGTTTACAGTGTTAAAATATTTCATTTATATAAATATTTCAATATTTTCAAGAATCTGTACGGCTTGAGGTGGAATAGATTTTAGAGAAAAGAGCTTTATTATCTTCTGAGCATATTCAGAAATGCTGTTAGCCGGGATTTGAACCCGTAAGGATGCTGCGCATAGGTACTCTGTCAGAGCGAGCTCATTTTTGGCCCAGCCATCAGGAACAGGGAATGAAGAGGGCGCTATAGCGTAAAGATGGATTCTTACTGACGGCTGGTTGAGTGATGACTGACTTGGGCTCTTCATATCCATTGCGGCGCTTCGATGAGATCTGTCGTCATATTGGTGTTATGAATCCATGGCGTATGTGTGATCATTTGGGGTGATGGATTTAAAATTAGGACTGGCTGTCGTAGATGGTGCTTTCTCATCTTACACGGGCAATTATGATTGTTACGTTTTTGACCTGAAATTACCGCCATCCGTCAAGTGTAGGAGAGTTAGGTCAAATTAAATATTAAAGGCTCGCTATGGGCAAAAGTGCTGATGGAGCGAACAGTAGCTGCAAGGTAACTAGAACTTTGACCATCTTGCTCATCTGCTGCACTAAGTATTGTGGGTTACAATAACCGGAGAAGCACATCGTTTTTGTCGTACGAAAAAATGCAAAATATTTTTATAGCATTACAAATGGCACTATGGGGTATTGGGACATACTAAATGTTCATCAGAGGGGGCGGATTGGAGTGTGGATGCGACACGCAGCGCAACAACAATGCGGCTGGTTGTAATGCCATATGAGAGCGGTGCAGACTGATGGCCATCAGCAAACCATTGGGGCATGCAATAACATGCAATGACATGCAATGACATGCAATAACATGCAATAACATGCAATAACATGCAATGACATGCAATAACATGCACACGTGAACCAAGGCAACCTCCGTTTCTGTTCACTCCATATCTTAACATGGCCAACGGTTGTCTGCTGTTGTGTCTATGGTTCTGCACTTAACATTATGAGCATTAATGTAGCAGCAGTGTTAAGGTGAGTGTTAAGAGATGTATTGCAGCTTGGGTGAACCTGATATACGCATATTCCAGAGAGTCCTTTCTTTTGTTTACCGGTGTTTGCCTGCCTTTACGGCTGCCTGTCTTTTAATCAATCTGTCGAGCGTTGGTCAATTTGGTGTTACTCAACAACAATGGTTTACGTTTCTTGGCAATAAGACAGTCAATGGTTAACACCATATTAAAAATGACTGACTGAGTAAAGGAACTCCATCTCCCTTTACCCCAAACCACCAGGAAGTGCTGCTGTGGTCTCACTTTTAGGCAAGGAAACCTTGATGGTTATTTTAAGAGACAGCCTCCACTTAACACCGTCTACTGCAATGAAAAATAAACTACATTAGCCAGAAGCTCTTAGGAAGAACTATTCCAAGCCATTCCAATATACTGATGATATGCCTTTTCAATTTAACACATAATACTCTATTGTGTTATGGCTTTATACTGAAATTGCCCTTTTCAATTTAAAAAACGGGCTGTGCGATGATTTACTGACTAACAATCTTGCAGGTGAGTGTATTTTGAATTGCTTATCAATTTAAGCAGATTGTTCTTGATTTTTTTTCCAGATTAAAATCAGGCAGTAACTGAATCTATTGATAGAAATAATTTACATGCATGTTGATGCTGGTCGACTACCAAATTTGCTCATGTCCACTCATTCTACAGTGCATATAAAAGCTCGGGGTATGATTTGAGAAATGGCTAGATTGGAGTTGCAGATGGAGGGTTCCTTTCCATTAAGGATGGAGCCAGAAACGTCACTCCTTTTACAGGTCCTGGCACTGCTTGAGTCTCCCTCCCTCCCTCCCTCTCGCTCTCTCACTAAACCGACTAAATCCAGCCATGCTCCTGTATGTGGGCAGATGGTCCTTTGATCTTATTCCTTAGAGATCCTGCCCTTCTGCTCATCACCAATTGTTTCACACTAAACACCGGGCAACAGAAAATCTCTCCCAAGTGGACCGTCCACCCCCCACCGTCTCCGTGTGACCGTCTTTCTTCGTCTTCCATCTTTCTTGTTCATCCTCATCCAACTTCCGAAGTCCTCTGTGGTTGTTTATGGCCAACGTAAAGAAGAGAGCCGGAGACATGCTATGCAATTTCACAATAAATCAAGTGGGTTTAGTTCAGGACAATGAATACAAGTATATTTGCTGGAAAGCGTCAATATGATTTTAATTAAAAGTGGTCACTGCAGTTTTTAACCCGGTAGGCACTATGTGGAAATAAACATGGACGTGATTTTATTTGTGAAACAAAACCAGGCATCATGCTTATGAATCATTGGCAAAAGCAGAATTGGTTTGGATGTATGGGTTAAAGGAATCCCCCAAAAATATGATTGTTACGCTAAAACCATCGTCATACCTGCTGCTGTGCTATTTAGGTGAACCGCAAATGAGTTTTTCCTTTGCATGCCACTTTAATGCAACAATAGAGCCTGACATGCTGACGGTAAAACGGGAAGGTAAGTAGATCCCAGTGGAGGGATTTAGTAATTGTGTGGTCAGAGACTTAAAGACTGACATAAGATAAGCAACTGACCGCAGCAGCTCCTTTCAGAAAGGCGGTGAGACGGAGACTGGTGAACTGCTACCGCACCTCCGAGGAGCCTGCTTTGATTCCTTCCATGTAATTTGCCTGTGGACGTTCATTAGGACGGGCAGTGGGACAGCCAGCGAGGGACGCAGTAACATGAAAATATGGTCTGTCGGCCCACCGTCCTTTCTGCTGCCGGCCGCCGTCTGACCGGATCAGAGAATCGGCCCACAGAAACACGCTGATCCTAAATAACATTTTCATAGCTGGTAACTCAACTGGATTCAGAGTTGATTCTCTCAGCAAGGTTTTTGTTAACTCTGCTACACAAATCGAAATATGAAAAAGCTCCAACACCAATTTCATAAGGCTGATAAAAAGCAACCGTAGTAGTGTGGGTTAAGAATTGGGTTAGTGATGTGATCCTAATGTCCAATACTCATTAGTTTCATAAGAATAATGTGTGAATATCATAATTTGTAGTATACAAAAATGAGCAGATCCATCCCCTTATGTAACATTAAGATTAGTGCTGTTGTATATTTTTGGTTGTTAAATCGTCTTATGTTTCATTGTGAGAATGAGTTGGCCTTAATTGTCATTTTAATTATGCAATGACAATTAAATACAGCAAAATGCATTAGGCAAATCTGCATCGGTAATACTTCTCTCTCTACCGCGTCAAGATTTAACGTAACTTGCAGCTGAGCAGTCATTGTGTTTGCATTTATACATACTCTATTACAAAAGGAAAAACCTAAGGTAGTGTCAAATCTCGCATGAGCTCTCTTCCTTCTTCCTTGCGGGTGAATACTTTTAAGAAGAAAGACAAGTGTATATCTGATCAAAGTCAAGGGTGCAGAGGCTTAATCCCTCCTCAAGTAACATTAGATTGCTGGAGATGTAAATGAGCTCAGCTTAAGCAGTCCTAATCCTCACCACCATCTTTTTTTTCTTTTTTCTTTCACACTGCCACCATTTTTTTATTTGTAATGCACCGGATCCTCCTCCTTCTTTTTTAAATGCAGAACATTCTCCTAATGATTTGCTAGGGAACATATTGCCCAGCAGTCAGTGCCTCTTTTAAGTCACTAAACCTTGTTGGCACGCTGTACCTCAAATGCTGCCATGCATTCAATTTGAAATGCTGTGTGACTGTATGGGACTGGTACGGCATTATACAGTGGAAGCCATTTTAATTTTTTGGTCCCAGACAGCCGCTTGCTGGTTTGTGAATTGTTTTTTTTTTAAAGTATTTATATACAATAATAAATGGCTCCCCACGCATTTACCAACATTTCCTGTGAAATTTAATTGGCTACGACTGTAAACACGGTAATGACTTATGAGATCACTATTACATTTGTTGAGGAAATCCATTCTACACCCCATTTTTTTTTTTGTTTTAAAGCCCTGTGCTGAAAGGTTGGTGCTTAATCTATTTTGGTGTAAAAAAAAACAGAAAATGCCTGCTTTTTAATGCGCGTGCACACACACAGGTTAGACATCACTCCTTTTAGATTTTCACATAGAAAATCGTTATTTGATGCTGTAGTCATTTTTAGAATGTTAAATTATCTCCACTTAGAGTTGCTCTCAGACGCTGGGCAGTTTCCATAGCCACGTTTATCTTTTTCATTCCACATGCATAATCGGTCTGTGTTTTCTTTTTACCTGGCTTATGCTGTTACTACCTGAGTTGACTTGTTCAAAGACAATCAGGAAGCAAGTCTATTATTTGACAAGGTCACAGGTGCGGTTTGGTTCACAGAACGGACAAGCTGAAGTCGTGTGGCGTTCAGTTTGATGCAATCTGCAACCTCATCATTGCACTTGTTGATTATTTACATCTATTGCTTCCTCTACACTCACCATCTCATTCTTACACTTCTTTCTTGCTCTTTTCCTTGACAACCATGAGGACACTTTAAGCTGTCTGTCATCAACGTTTAAAGACCCGCAGCACTTTAATATCCATTTAATTTACCGCTATAGCCAATTACTTTGCACGTGTCATCATGCATTGAGGTGATCTGCAATTTGTCACCCAGGATAATGCGATCAATTTCAAACCAGAAACGATGACATGACTCCACGTGGTTTGGGCCGTCATAATGCTGAAGGTATTTAACACATTAAAACCTGCCCTTGGTGTAGTCTGTATGAGTCTGCCCTTGATAAAATCATACACCATTGATGTCTCGAAAAAGATCAGTGCCTATATCTGCCCTCCCTATGAAGACTCTTATCAGTTGCTATGCCAATGCTAATGTGTCAAAGGAGATGCATGGAGATAACTAGCAGATCCTGCTCTCCCATTTTTTTAAATCTTCTTTTGAATTCATACACCCGTTTCCTTGTCCCTTGACCAATTGTGTAACGCAGCATACAGTAATGTTCCAAGGCTGCCAGCTCTGACAGCCCCGAGTGGAGCGCTGAGCCATCAAAGGGTTTAGTTGGCACAGCTGAGTGTCACATATTAGTCTTAAATGATGTGAAAACTGTGAAAGCCCAGCCATCATTAGAATTCTTTGGGGAGGAAAAAAATCCGGATACAGAGGTGGAGGAAAGGGTGGTGAGAAAAAGCAGGAGAATCTGCGAGGGCATCAGAAGAGAGGAATGAAGTGAGACAGAGGGAGAGGGAGAGATGCAGAGATATAAGGGTGGGGGAGAGGGACGTGGAGCGAAAGAGAGCAAGGCACTGTTATAGTAGGAGTGCATTAACATTCAACCGACGTGCTATGCTGCCCACATTTGAGAACAAATATGCAATTTCACAGCATTACAAGCGCTGTTTATCAGTGTTTGTTTGTTTCCTGAAACATGGGGGGGGGGGCTCAGAGGACACAATGATGAAATTACTAAGTCTTGGATGGAAGGACGAGGCCAGATTGGCGGGGAGAGAGATGGCACGAAAGAGACATTAAGGAACCCCATAAACTGCACTGAAGGAAACTGACTAAATTAGCACAAAATGAATTAATACCTCTGTTTAAATACTTACTGATTACTGCCACCTTTTGTATTGTTATATTTGATGTTAGCAGTATCATACTTGTACCAGCTCTGGATGTGTGGAAGCATGTGTGAGCATACCCAACATTAGCTCAATCATTGATCTGTCCCTGGTTTGCATTAATCTGAGGGGACAGGTACACATATTCCATGCCTGAACCCACTTTTTCCCCCCATGTTGACCTTTGGGTAATCCCTTTTTGAAATAACCCTGAGTCCATGTGTCTGTTCTCCTCCCCCTCCCCCCCCTTCCTTCTCCTCTTTGGTGACTGACAGCGGAGGATACGTGTGGCGGCACCCTGAGGGGCTCCAGTGGGCTCATTTCCAGCTTTGATGTCCCCAGCAGTGAATCTGCTGGTGGCGGGGCTGGAGGCCTGGGCAGCAGTGGGGAGTGTAAGTGGACCATCCTGGCAGATCCAGGGGACACCATCTCCCTAGTGTTCACCGAATTTCAGATGGAGGGGAAGTCTGATTATCTGGAAGTAGAGGGCTCTGAACCGACGACCATCTGGTGAGTGGAGCTTTGACGAGGCGTGAGGGTGTTTTAGTGCTTGAGGTTTAACAAATACGCATGACCTTGTGTGTTGTGAGATGTCTGTGTTGTGTAATGTTGATAAGGTGTAAAGCGGTTGAAGTGAAGATCAAGTGATCTTGGTTGTGTACTGGTTCGAGAGCAACGTCCACTAAATCCGTCCTGTTGTTGGAAGCAGAACAAAGGTTATGTGTTTATGGAGCAGCAGGACTGTGTCATATTTTAAAAGAGAAGCCATTTAATAACCGCCGCATGCATTGGGAATTTTAAGGAAAAATCTTTATGGCATGCAAATATACCTTTCTATTATTTTTGTGTGCGGGGAAATGTTTCAAGTATTTATTGTGGTTCTAATTTAACTCGAGCAATTCAGTGATTTTTTTTTTAATTAAAATCTTCAGTTTTGTCCAAAAATTAGCCTTCAGAAACTTTGTTTTTCTGTCTTTGTCCTTTCTGAAAGCTTAATGTAGCAGTCATTCGTAACATAACTCATAAACCGAGACATATAGAACAGGTTTGACCCCCGACCTTGAGACTAAGTATATCCATTTCTTCCACGTCCTGGGTGAATGGGAGCATTTGCCAGGTTTATGAGATCCTGCTGGGCATTAATTATCGTAGGCTAAAAGAAGCTCTTATCAATCACTGAGTTACAAGCCTTGTTGCCCCTGAAAGTTGTCATCCCACGTCAGAGGGGGCGAAAGAGGCAAACGCTGTCAGCGAGAGACGGAGCGAGTCAACCGGAGAGCTGCTCCGAGTGTGGAATGCCTGCTAAGTATTGCGTCTTGACGGCAGCTGATATGGAATGACACTGATGTGTTTTGACAAACCATCCAGAAATCCTCTTATGTCTGAAAGATCCCAAATTAACTCATTTACCAACTTATGCTGGTAAAAAAACTTTTGTCTTCTGGTTTTTCGAATCAAGCGGTTAGTTTTGTAAATACATTTGATTGCTATTTAGATTTAAGTCCTCTGGTCATTAAATATTGTCAGTTGTTGTTGCTGGGTGGCAGCTTTTAAAACTACTTGTAACACTTTCAGAGAATACTTTCATACATCCATCTATACCAGGTTTTCTTAAACGTTTTTCTTAATTAGCATATATAAGGGCCCCAGCAATTAGAAAGAGGTCAGCTCAGCCAAACTCTTTCTGGT
Source organism: Apeltes quadracus (assembly GCA_021346845.1). Taxonomy (NCBI): domain Eukaryota; kingdom Metazoa; phylum Chordata; class Actinopteri; order Perciformes; family Gasterosteidae; genus Apeltes; species Apeltes quadracus. The sequence goes on from CM037936.1 coordinate 16,653,711, forward strand.
TGTTTATCGGGCAAATACTTAAATGGAGTCGTAACCCCAATGAGAGAAGTGACATTTTCAGCGGAGTTTGCAGTGCAATGCCCAGGGAGGCGATGAAAAGACACACTTTATTTGAGGGAGTTGTTACTTATGTACGCGGTGACCGGTCGCCATGCATCACTCGAATGCTTCGAAAGATGTTATTGGTTGTCACCAAATGTCAGAGGCCGTCAGGCCCGAGTTCTTGTTTTAAACGCCTCAATTTTATTGGGAGTTGTGCGCTTGGCTGCAGTGGGGCCAGAATTTTAGCGAGATGCCTTCTCCTCTGCCAGGTAAACAAACAAACAAACACTATTCAGAGTGGGCAATTCTCACAGCCACATAAAATCCATTGCTCTCGCTACCTCTCTCTTCAGGTGTCCCTGGCGGTGTACAAGACGACTGGACAGCTTAACTTGCCAGTGTCGTAACATTAAGCACCAGCTGCAGGCAGAGACAAGGGAGCCGCAGTGTAGCCTTCAGGTTCAGAGCTGCTTAATGATGGTTGACCGCTTAAAACCTCAGCCAGATTTAACCTTGTTGTACCGTTTCTTAACCTTTTTCAGAGTGGTTCAGTACGGGAGAATAGGAAATAGCAATATATTCAGTTAATGATTATTAATTAAGTCAATTAATACATATATTCAATAAATACTGTGTTATTACTGAACATGTTTTGAATTTCCATTTCATTCTAGCGTATGTAATAATTATTCTATAATTGGTAACTATTATGAACTGCTCTATTTTGTGTCCTGAAAATTATGACCAATACTAAAGAACTGTTCCTGATAGTTGAGTACACACAATTAAAAATGCAGAAATGTTTTTCCAACTGCTTTTAGTAGCTTTTATCCTTTTTATCCATTTTGAAAATTATTTCAGATCTCTGCAAATGAGTTTATTGATCCCATTGGCTTCACACTGGGAAAGGTTGAGATGTGGCTACACATCGCTCACAGTAAAAAAAGACAAAAACAAATCTATCTTTTAACAAAACCTACATTTGAACCTGACTCAACCTATAAAAAGAGTCCTGTGTTATTTCTCTGACCTGTTTAATGGGGTTGTAAAGCCTTATTCACAAAGGGCAACAAGGTGTAGATTACACGACCCTCATTATTTCAAATATGCATAGAGGACATGGAAGATACTCCAGTAGAAACTACAAGGCTTTGCGATTGTTGTATACTTTTTGTATACAACAAGCTTGTATGCAACCGAATTTGTGGTCCATTTATCTTTTGAATTTTAATTTTTTTTTTTTATTTATGCATACCTTCCCTTATTTCCTACCTTCCAAGCTTCTAGTTTCTTTGCAGATTTATTTTGATTGCATACTGTCACTGTACTCTGCGTGTTACTCTTACTCTAAATGTTTTGCCGAGCAATCTGGCATTAGCGGTTTGTTTGGCTTAATGCGAAGTAAAAGTTCCGTTCGGGGCGGCTAAACGTCGCCACGGGAAGGATACCATATTCAAAGTTCCCTGCAGATAGATTTGGTTAAATAACTGTTAGATTTGCATTTCTTTTCCGGGATTTATCATTGATTGATATATCATTGATCTTCCCAAGCATTAATGATATGAGCTACTCGGTTTGGTGTCATATAAGTGCAACTCCTGAGCAGTCTGCTGAAAAAGCAACTCCTACAGTCTAGACATGAACAGAAAACTCATCTGAAAATGTTATCAAAGAAAGCAAAGAATAATCTTAGCTTGCAAGAGTTGTTAAGGTCAAAGCTCTTTTCCATGTTTTGTCTGACTCCAGCCGATGATTATATTTACCTCTGTTGGTCTTACATTTGTAACCGCTCTCTTCTGCCTGGAGCATCCACGAACTTCTAGATGGCTAAAGCTTTATTATCACTATCCGTGTACTTTTCGACTTCCAGTAGAAGTCTTTTGATAATTTTCTGATTCCTCTACCGAGGCATACTCATCAGGATTGTCCAGCTTCCTAAAGGCTGCTGTGTTTCATTCTGTCATATACTGTGTGTGTCGTTAGCATTTTATCATGACTCAATGAAAGAGAGGGTCAACCTCTGTGTGAAAATCAATTACCTTTTGAACTCATCGGGAGCTGCCATCATCTCCCTTTGTGATGGATAATTTGGATTAAAATGATAAACATCACATTTATTTTGCTGACTAATTCAAAATAAAACATGAATCAGCCCTAAATCTGTCTGACAGGGCTTATTTTCTCATTGATGTAATACAATTCAAATTTAAACTGCAGGATCCGCTGCTGCCATCAAAATAAGTAAAAATGAAACGTCAAGTTCACTTGGTAATGCCTTTTCATATATCTGCAATGGCCACCAAGGGGGAAAAACTGTTTTCCCTCATCACTCTTTGTCATTGCCACATTTTTTATTTTCCTTGCCGCCGCGTCTCGTTGCTCTGCAGTGAATGCAAGAGGAATTACAGAAAATCAAATCTTAAATAAAAATGAATACATCTTTACAAACTATGTGCACAGGTGTCCGCACACAAACAGAAAATGACTCTTCTTAAAACATTTTTTTCTTTTTTTTTTACCAATGAGCCTAATTTGGGAACAAAGGATTAAAAAACAAAACCTTTCAGAAGCCCCTGTTCGATAGCTAGAATGTCTTTGTGTGTTATTGACTGTGATACGACAATGTGGTGCAGGGATTGCTAGGCAATATGTATAAAAAAAGACAGAGAGACTTGAGTTCAGAAATATATAACATGTACATGTCTGTACATGTTATACGTAAAATAATGGCATGAGCCAAATTAAGACCCTAGTTATAAGATGAGATATGTTTTGTGCTGCTCCTAATTTTTTATTTTTTATTCTCTAAAATGTGTCAATTTCTTAAAGGTTTTTATTTGTTTTTCATTTTTTTGATTTGTGTCCATTTTGACAAGCAGCGCTATATAGTCAAATTGGTTAAAATGGATATTGTGGTGTGTTTATTTATTTATTTATTTGTGACTCTTTACGCTCAGGATAACTGGAATGAATATTCCGGCACCCATCATCAGCAACAAAAACTGGCTGCGGCTGCATTTTGTGACCGAAAGCAACCACCGCCACAAAGGCTTCAGGGCTCAGTATCAAGGTAAACATGATTACTTCATTTGCACAATGTAATGGTGGGACTACTACTTGAATGAAAAGGGATCCTCGTAAGATAAACATACTGCAATTACAACACTGTTTTTGATCTTTTGTTAACTGAATATTAAACAGTTTGATTAATAACTCCTCTGTAGAGGCCATTAGGTATTTTCTGCTTCAAACCACTGACTTCAAAGGGCCTTTTTAATCAAAAAGTGTGAGATAGATACTGCATATACTTTCCTCTTCTAGAAACGCAGCTCTGACAGCTCAATAATCCATTACCCTGACATTGTTCTATGGCGTGACTTTAAAGTCACATTATGTGCTGCATACACAATCCCCCAGAGGCCAGAGCCTGGTCCCGAGCCAGAAATGAAACCTACAACCTCCCCATAAACAGCTCAATAGAAACATTCACTAACCTGCATGTGTGGCATGAAGTGAATTGCATGACCAATCCCATTTCTCATCTAATGCCATGTATTATTGTGCCGTGTTTAAGCAAAGACACAGTGTGCTTTTTGAGCATTGTTTTCTTTTTTTGCTCAACGATTTGAATTAACCATTTGACCTGTTCAGACGAGAGGGATCGTGTCAATGCTTTCAAATTCAAATAACCTTGTTTAGTGTGATTCATTGCTTTTGGCTGTTCTGTTGACACTTCAAAACTACGACCACTTGCATCACTGGCCTTTTTTGTGTGCGGTTGGTTTTAAATAGATCATCTCAAAATGTAGCATTGTGCTACTTGTGGATACTACGTCGTATTCCCCCTCCCTGCAGGCCATAACTTTTAAATCTGCTCTCACCAATTCACGGTTTAATACTCTAAAACAACCATAAGAAACAAATTGAGAATTATAGGATTGACTAAACAAACCTTAAGAATCCATCACAGTTGTTTAAAAAAAGGAAGGATTACGTTTGTCATGTTATTCATAGGATTAAGTATTATCCAGAGAATGAAACTCATGAACTGTATCTAATACTGTACCTTTTTACCTGATTAACTCTTTCTATTGCTCTCAACCAGTGAAAAGCTCTGGAGAGCTTAAATCCAGAGGGGTAAAATTATTACCAGGAAAGGACAACACTAACAAACTGTCTTTGAGTAAGTCTTTTATTTTTCTTATGCCACTGTTTTCATTGTTTGGATTTTTGGTTTATGTAGTGTTTGAGTCTTTGTTTCCTTTTTGTCTTTTTTTTTTTTTTTTTTTTTTTGCTGTATCATTTGCTGAAAGAATTAAGCTACAGTACCAGATTTAGCAGAAGTGCAGCCTTTTTCTTTCTGATGACCTATTTACCCCGTCGTCCCGGGCTTCATGTCCTGACACTCGGCTACTTGTGCGTATTTCAGCAAAATGCTAAATTTGATCAGATACAGTCAGCCAAAACCCCTCATTCTGTCCTTTTAGCAGTGTGAGATCGACTAATGTTCATGCACTTTGTGATCTACACACGCACAGCAGTAGTCAAGGTCGAGTGACCACTTAGTTGTCAGATGATTTGTGTACACTTCAGATCAAAATGAATGCATTGTAATTGCTCGCGGAACTTTGTCATTAACATAAATCTGCAACGCAATTCCCTCTAACTCCACAGTGTGCTAAACACTTCAATGATAACGGACTGTAATCTTTATTGCCTTATGTCATTGATTTGGCATTGCATGGAGACATGAATAATGCAGAAAGCTATAATCTTTTCTACAAGGCAACACTGTATATCATTTAAAAGAGTATGAAAGCGGGCCTCATATAACTTGTGGATTCGTTACATATAATTAAACTCATAACTGTATTACCAGAAATGATTAACTTCAAAGCTGATGAACTTCCTAAATACAGTCAGAAAAACGTACAAAATCAGTAAAAAGGAAATAATAATGTCTTATTGGCAGTATTTCAACAACCCTTAATGGAGACTGTAATGCTAAGTATCATGAATATTATTTGCAGCATGTGCGTCTTTGACTAACGATGAGATAAACTTGTTGAGTCATATTTCCTTCCTATATGTTCCCCATAGGATTCCATAGAGCCAGTCATTTACTACCTACAAGGCTTTACCTGGTGGGCTTAAACTACTATTATGTATAGTCTCGCTGAGTGATTATTGTATAGTGGATAGTTGAAGGTTATTTAATCCTCTTAGTCCCTGTTGGGCCCAGATATATTTCCCTCCACTTAAGTCTAGCTCAGGTAAGAGACTTGCATTTACCCTTGGCAGTCACTCCGTATTGCAAAACGCGTGTGTGTGCATGTAGGTGTGTGTGCGTGCGTGCGTGTGTGTGTGCACATTGCTGCCTAATGACTGCCAGTTTAAAGTCTCTGACATTGAGACGTTATTTTCATTCATCCGACTATCTAATAGTGCTGTGATATGCTGTAAATAATCACTAAAAATGTAATATTGATTTAATGTTAATAAACCTACATGACAATGTTATGTAGATTAAATCATGCATTTATCTTATCGTTACAGACTCTTTCTCCACCTTCCTGCAGTACACTTGTATCTTGTGTTAATTTTCCAAAAATGCACAATTAACAGATCAGAGGGCATTGGAACTGTATTCCTATCTAGTGTGACGCTGTTAATCCGAACTCTTTACTGAATATCAGATAGTCACATGCACTATTTCCAACAATATCAAATTCTATTTGTGACTATATTCTAAAGGTAACTTAGGGCTGTTCCCGCTAGGCTCTTCATATGCTGGCTGTGAAATCGACCGTGTTGTTTTTTAGAACATGGATCACATAACTGGTCAGAATGTGCGTGAAGAGGAACATGTTGAGAGTGAGCAACATTCCACATAATATTCATATTTATATTCATTCTTTATGCAATTTTGCAGTCAACAGAGAAATTGTGGTAGGCCGCCACGAATGCATCTGTGTACGGAAAACCCCGATTCCTGGAACCAAATTCTGTTCCCAAACGTAACCACAGAACCTTTCAAACACCCTGTTATCTACTATTCAAGTGCTTTTCTCTGCGGCGGGGTTTTTATCAAAGTATGTGGCTTTGCAAATGAAAGTATTTCCCTCAAAGAGCTCTTGGTTCTTCTCTTTCTCTTAGTGAATGAAGGAGGGATCAAACAGGTGTCTAATTACTGTCCTGACCCAGGGGAGCCGGAGAATGGGAAACGGACCGGCTCCAACTTCAGGTGAGTCGGTGCCGAAGCGTTGGTGCTCAAAGGTCCAAAAGGTCAGTGTTGGTCAATAAGATTTCGCCACAGTTCCGTGCGCTCTCAGGTGCCTGCACGCCTGAGGTTCCGCATGTTTCCTGTCGAAAGAGGCAGAAATGTATATCATCCGTTTCTTAAGATTACTCTCCCCTTGAGTCTATAATGCACTGCAATGTAATTGATCTTTTAGCATTAATATAATAACATAATTGAGGCGTTTATTGGTTTAGGTGCAAAAGACTTGCACTGCATTAAAGGGTGTCAGTTTATCATTTCATTTGAAGTATGGAGAATGAGGCCAATTTATTAATTTGTTTGTCACGTGTCTACTGAATTTAATATGTTGATTAACATTGGAATGTAAACCAGTTATGAAATACTTTTAAATTAGTTATTATTCGAGTACTTCATCAGGAGTCATCTTCCAAGAATTCATTGCTTTTTGGCGGGTTTTTTTCAGGCGTTGATGGTATTTGTTATCTTCTCAGCATCAGCGCCACGGCTCAATTTACCTGTGATGAAGACCATGTGCTGCAGGGTTCCAAAACGATTACCTGCCAGCGCGTAGCAGAGGTATTTGCTGCTTGGAGCGACCATCGGCCCGTCTGCAAGGGTGAGCGAGGCTCCTGAAGAGCTAATAAAACTGTTTGATTAAGGCAGTGCCTCTGGATACAGGCGCCATGCAGATAAAGGAAAGTTCACTTTTGTTAATTATGTATGAGAGCCCCTGCTGCATGCAGCACTCTACATTTCCATTCCAAAATACTTTTCTTTGTGTATGAATTCCTCGAGCACTTTTTTTAGAATTTGATTAATGAAAGTGCATCTAATAGACCTTGCATCTACAACATATTACCTTTGTGTCACATTACAATGCTGGAGTTATTACTCTGTCTACGGACAATATTTATTGAGAATTTAACAGTCTACATTGAGTTTAATATACTGTATTTATTTTCTGTCTTATGTGTATATTATTGCAGTAAAAACCTGTGGGTCGAATCTACAAGGGCCCTCCGGGACTTTTACATCCCCCAACTTCCCCATCCAGTATGAGAGTAACTCCCAGTGTGTGTGGATCATCGCAGCCAGCGATTCAAACAAGGTACAACAATAAATTCCGGGGTCTTCGTTGAGTTTGTATTCTCATTGCTCCTGAACAAAGTCGAATGAAAACCCTGCAATACTGCTACTGCTGTATTGTGCGGACATTGTATCGTACTTTTTTTACTGCATAAATAAATCTGTTACCTTTTAAGAGAGAAATGCCAGACACTGTAGATATAGATCATGGGTCTTATTGAAGAGGTCAAGATAATAATGTGACATGAGAGAAAAAGATGAAGTGCAATGCTGTTGGGTTAGGATTACTTTGCTACCAAGTGTGAAATGTAGTTTGGGACATTCTCTTTGGTGCGGTTTGTGTACATGCATGAAGATGAAATCCCCTTTAAGTTATGACCGTTTTCAGTATTATGGTGTGTAGGAGTCCTTCATTAGTGATATAGGAAATGCTTTTTTCCCCGTGTTCCATCAACGTAGCGCAATCTCCCCTTCTTACAGTGTTTCTGCGAGTCTCTGTCCGGACGAAACCCTAACGGGACACGCATTTATGCATGCGGTTTTATTCCAAGGGCTTTCCAAGGTGGGAAAAGGTTATGTTGAATATGTATGCCTCTTCAATTCGCCGGCCCTCATTATTGTACGTAGGGGGTTGCATTTCAGTTTGCATTAGACTTGGCTGTTGGTAGTTGAGAAACATTTTTTTATTCGTCTTGGGGAAAGGGAATGAGATGAGATCATCTTTTCCCCAGTGGGAGGAGGTCAATGCTGTTTTCCTAATGGTGGTTACTGCTCTATTACAGTCGATCAAATCTGGCTTTATACCCAAGAGTGTCAACTATATGCTATCCAGCTAATAAACAATAACCAAACAACACTCTCTCACTACTCACTAGAATTGGCAGGTGCCGTAGATTTGTGCCACTCTCTTAGGCACTGAAACTTGCACCATTAGTGTCATTATGGTAATTATGCTTATGTGTGTGTGCATTGCAATGAGGCTTTCATACACAAATGGCATTGTCTTCCCAATGGCCTGCGATGGGGAGGGTTAGCAAGCAGCCATCATACGTTTGTCATCACGTCATCACAACCACCTTTGTTTTGTCAATAATCCAATGTAAGCAGCTGCTGCAAGTTTGATCAGGCAAGATGTCATCTTTTGATTTGTTAAGAAAAAATAATCAAAAACCGTGGGGGCCAAAACGTATATATCTCAGGGGCGGACAGGCAATTACACATTTTGCTTTATTGTTTTTTAGTATTTGATTTGTGAGAATGTAAAGAGATGTCACCTTCTTACTTGCGTTGAAGAGTGTTTGGGGTGTCCTTTTCTTTTGAGGAAAATTCTTTCAATAGGTAGGCTTGTCTCTGTCAGTCCAGCCGTCTCTGGAACACTGGAATTGAGAAGCTATGTTATGAACTTCACAATAATAAGTCGGGGTGAGAAAAATATAAATGATTACCAACAAGAACTCCAGGAACAGCAATGTTAGTCGGTAGAGCTGTTGGGTGGAACCACTTACAGTTGGTGGCACTTTAGGACTAAAGGTTTCTATTTTAAAAAGAATGTCGCTTACTAACAGATCTGTTTAAAACACGTTGCTAATGTGCTAATGCACGTCGTTGCATGCTAACACCTATTGCATCTCATTACAGGTAATTCAGATCAACTTTGAAGAGTTCGACCTGGAAATTGGGTATGATTCGCTAACAATTGGAGATGGCGGGGAAGTAGGGGATTCGAAAACGATAATACAAGTGTAAGTACGACATAAAATACTAGTTTGTATGTATTTTGTACTATAGTATTGCTCATGCAGTCGTGTATATATAATGCCTTGCTGGCAGCTTTTATTTGTATAATATTGCAAAACTATGATATGCAGTAAACCCTCTTGAGTGAATTCTGTGATGATGTGCTTTGTTGAAGCCAACTTTGTAGGACCTACTATCTCAATGAAACAACAGAAACTTGGGTTTCTTTAATTTGTCTTACTTTTTTTTGGTTATATTATGAGACAAGATTAAAAAACCTTAATGACTTATTTTTGCGTCCCTTTCTGCAGGCTGACTGGGAGCTTTGTTCCAGATTTGATTGTCAGCATGTCTCATCAAATGTGGCTTCATCTGCAGTCTGATGAGAGTGTGGGCTCGATCGGCTTCAAGATCAACTATAAAGGTCCACAGACTTAAGTGGTGATATCGTTTCTCAGTCTGTATCCAGGCCTCCTTCAGTAAAGTAACGAGTCACGTTGTCCTTCTTTGCATTCCTCGGCCTTATGGACCTTTTATAGATACATGTTAGAGGAAAAAGTACCGCAAAGTACTTGGCTTGACTTAATCCTTTTCTCTATTTTCATTCTCCGTTCCTCCTCTCCAACTCTCACCCACAGAAATTGACAAAGAGAGTTGTGGTGACCCTGGTACACCTCTGTATGGTTACCAAGAGGGCAGTGGCTTTCTAAATGGAAATGTTCTGCGCTTTGAATGCCAGTTCGGATTCGAGCTCATCGGAGAGAGGATGATAACCTGCCAGAACAACAATCAGTGGTCTGCTAACATCCCAATCTGCATATGTGAGTGCATAGTTTTTCTATGACAGCAAATTAAGCAATTACTTATGCACTTGGAAAGTTCATAATGACACTAAGCTATTGGAGGATTAATTACATGGTTGTTAAATAACCATGCAGTGTGTTGTGTGTGTGTTGTGTAAACAGCAACATGTGTAATGGGAAATGTATATGGTTGCCTTGATATTAAAACGAATAAAACTGGGTAAAAACTGTTAATGCTATAGAAATGTAAAAGAAAAGGGCAATATTTTGTACGTCATCCTTTTTTAAAGAAAATCTAAACCCTTCCTGAGAGATCAGCTTTCCCTAACGCAAATCCACAACAACGATCTAGTCTCCAGTTCCATTGGGACGACGTGCATTATTTATTGGCGCTTATATTGCTGAATGTCTTTGTACACAAACTACTCTGTTCCATTTCCCTTAGTTTTATTTTTCTCCAACTGCTCAGCACCCATGGGAGCGATGCCGTCTCCTGATTGCTGAGCTAGTTATATAGGATGGTCATTGTTCTACACTAGTGTTTGTGCCCGGCCCTGTCGTGGCACAGTAGAAATTGGCATGGGACCAGCGAGAGTTGCAGTCAAACAAATGGCTTTGTTGGGATGCACTAATATATCTCAACCCATTTCTCACACAGTCCCTTGTTTCTCCAACTTCACCGCTCCCCTGGGGACGGTGTTGTCTCCTGACTACCCGGAGGGCTACGGAAACAACCTTAACTGCGTGTGGCTCATTATCTCCGAGCCTGGCTCCAGAATTCACTTGCTCTTCAATGACTTTGACCTGGAGCCCCCCTATGACTTCCTCACCATCAAAGACGGGGATCAGTCGGGAGCCACAGTACTGGGACGCTTCTCAGGGGCCGAAGTTCCTTCCCACCTGACGTCCAACAGCAATGTGTTGCAGCTGGAGTTTCAGGCTGATCACTCCATGTCCGGACGGGGGTTCAACATCACTTATAGCAGTAAGGGAATGTTTGATTAATATAGTTGAAGTGATCATAGCATAGTAAAGCATTTTTTAAACCAATAATGGCCTCTACCAGCCTCCTGTTATGATTCGGAATGAGTGGAAATGTGTCTTTGCCAAAGCCGACTGAGCATTTTGCTTTTAGAAAAATAACAACTAAGCAAATAAACAAAATGAAATTGGGTTTATTTGAACTTTTTCATTTGCAAAGGATACCCTGCTCCTTTTGTCTTTTTGAAATGAATGCCTAAGCTTTAGGGAGAAATGGTCCAACATTGCTCCCCAAGAGAAGAGTGCATTTTATTAAAAAAAATAAAAAAGAGTGCAAACAGTTCCTACCTCTTCTGCCTCATTGCCTATTACAGCACCATCGTAATTCTTTTTTTCCCGGCAAAGGCACGACAAGCTCTAAAGACGAAGGCTATTGTCACCCTGAGGTGTACATGGCAGACATCTACAGACAGCTACATCCATTCGCGTTATCTACCGACACCTCAAAGACCCCATTTCTCATTCACACAAGCGCATTTGTCATGGGATCGTGTTCTCTTTCTTCTCATTACAAGCTTTCGGGCGTAATGAGTGCCCTGACCCTGGCATACCGTTGAATGCCAGGCGCTTCGGGGACAGTTTCCAACTGGGTAGCTCCATCTCGGTGGTTTGCGAGGAGGGTTTCATCAAGACGCAGGGGGCCGACACCATCACGTGCCAACTGGAGGAAGGCAAGGGCATGTGGAGCGGACTCATTCCCAAATGTGAAGGTACTGAAATGGAATGACTGGTGTTTTGTGGGTTGGTGGACAGATGTGTCATCTATTGAATGTGGAAGAAGAGTGTGGGGGTGTGGAGGGGGACGGGGGGACGGGGGTTTATGTGGAGGGTTGCAGCCCTTCTTTTCTTTCTTTTTCTTTCTTTTCTTTTTTCGTGTGGGTACAAAAGGATCACTGAGGCGTAACAACTTCTTGACCATTTCCCTTTTCTCTATGTATTTAGTTTTTCACTTTTTCCCTCCCACTCTTCCCCTCCAGCTCCGTGCGGGGGCCACTACTCGGGGCCTTCGGGTGTCATCCTCTCCCCGGGCTGGCCAGGCTACTACAAAGACTCCCTGAGTTGTGAGTGGGTCATCGAGGCCGAGCCGGGAAGCTCCATAAAGATCAGCTTTGACAGGTTTGCATGACAGTGATCCACGAAAAAAAATAGACACACAATGTCCCATGTGCATATGTCCACATTTTACACTGCATGTAAGACTATGCATACACAACAGGGCGTATGGTATCCATTTATGCAGTTGTGTGCATAGACACAGAAGAAATATAAAATCATAAGAGGTAGAACAGTCTCTGACTTTCCAATATATTGAAAACCTTGTGTAATTCCTTATTTTGCTCACTGGCTCACCCTCACTTCCTTACAGAGCTGAAATGAAAAGAAGAAAAAAATGTCTTTGCTTTTGCGTCTTTGCAAAAAAAATCTACTGCAGTGTTGAAAAGTAGCCTCTATTCAGAAAACTCGATAATCCAAAACCAGCCGAAATTAAAACCAAGGCACAAAAAAAATAACATGTGCATCTTTATTTTTGACCGCAAAGCCGCGAAACGAGAACGTTCATACTTTATAATCTGAGTATTATTTTAAAAGCTGACACTCCTTGTAACGAACAAAGCACTAATTTCCCTATATTATTATTATTATTATTTATTATTATTATTTTCTTTGCTCCTCTCTACGAGCTCTAGTAGAGTCTAGTTTTTGGATGTAACTTTTCTCTTTGTGAAATTATTTGATATCATTATTTTCATAATTTTATTTTGATAATGGAACTGCATTGGCCCTCATTTGGTAAATACTTCAAAGTGACCATGAATCCATAGCCCATGAGGTTCCTGAGAGACTCGTAACCCTAACCCTGTTATGCAAGCAATTTAGTCTACTTCATCTCCGTTGGAACATTTTCCCTGTGGACAAAACTGGCTAAATGGCTTCAAACCAATCCGTTAAAGCATAAGTAACGTAATGATTTTAATATAAATAACTGTGTGCTTTGCATCCCCCTCTTTCTGCTCTCTTTATTTTGAAGGTTTCAAACTGAGCTCAGTTACGACTTTCTGGAAGTGCATGACGGTCCCAACCTGCTCTCGCCTCTGATTGGCTCGTTTAATGGAACCCAGGTCCCTCAGTTCCTGTTCAGCAGCAGTCATTTTCTGTATCTGCTTTTCACCACCGATAACAGCCGATCAAACAGTGGATTCAAGATATTATTTGAAGGTGAGTGTATGTTACTATTGATGCACTGCAGAACATCAGGAGTTGTGAATGGAAATTATTCATATTTTTGTTTTCCTATTATTCAATAGCATTTCGTTGCTTTTAAATCCGATATTTCAACCATAGGACGTACGGGGGACATTTAAAATGATGTGGTGTTTAAAGTGTATTTAAATTGTTGAAACAAAATTGAGTTTGTTGAAAGTTTATCTTCATCACCACCAATATTAATGGCCCCCTTTTCGTGGACATGTTATAGCAGGCTGCTGTGAAAAGGGCCTATTGTTAACGGTACTCTGTTACTTCAGGTTGAGCTGCAGTTCGATAGCCTATTGTTTCCAATGTGTTTTGTGTGGGAGGTTTAGGGAAGTAGTTCCGCAGCAGAATCAAAGCCTGAACCACGTAGCTGGATGAAGAATTCTGTGTCGTTAACTGTAGATGTCATTAATCACTGAAACTACATAGTATAAAATGGTCAATTATTTTCTCCTCCCAATCATTATCAACCGAGTGGTAATCTGAGAAATCAGATAGATCACGCTGTGTCCAAAGTATTTTTCTATTTTCGTGATTATTTGCACTAGAGCCATTATTCTTGCCACTCAGATGGGATTCATAAGTGAGTTTCTTATCTTGTCTGTATTATTGACTGAAGGCAGACCACGAGTGCATTTCTTTTTTTGATGAGGCTATTGAAAAGCAATAACAGCAGGATTATATTAGCTTCTTCCATGGCAATTTAGTGCACATCTTATTGCTGCAATACGTTGGGGAAACCCAGCCTTGTTCATTTGTAAAATGGGGCTTACAATCAAGGCTGTGAATTAGGCTGTGACTCAACTTCGACACAGGAACATTGAATCCCATCGTCTTAGTACAGTATGTCATGAATTACCATCAGCAGAACGTAAATCATGTTATTAAGTCATATTTAGGCTCAATACAATTTATCTCCAATTCAAATTAATTTTAAATTTTTGCCATTTCTCCCGCAAGTCCTGTGCCATGTCCATGCGCCCTTCTTGAGGCAATATTGACAATCAATATATTACTCGAGACCAGTTTGCTACTAGCAGTTACAAAGGACGAGCCCTGTTATCACACATGAGTTGTGATAATATCTTATTAATGTTCATGCCTGTAATCTATAGCTTGCAAACCACATAATATAACTCGGTTACACTGTTAACTGTGTCATTTCTTGTGGACTATGCGGTTCCACGTGGTCAAAAGTAGCACCGAGTTGCCATGCATTAGCACTTAATACTGATTCATTAAGCAGAGGTTAACTGCAATAGGGCAATGGACATTTTCTGAAAACTTTTGTATGACCTGCTGACAAGAGTATCTGTCCTCTGTTTGATTTAGTTGTTGATGCAATTTGCATACATTTTAAATTGTGTGCCCCCCCTTTTAAAATGCAATTTATTTTAGCCTGACGGCCACCAGACACCTCGCAATGAACAGGACTCTGTTTAGTGACAGGATCAATCACCTGAACCTCCTGCAGCACAGGAAATTGGACAGAACCAGGACAAAAGGCATCCTTGTTTAAATCTGTTCTGGTTTAGCACTTTTTAACTGTGTGTGTGTGTGTGTGTGTGTGTGTGTATGTATATATATATATATATCTCTAATATCTTACTGGCTTACTTTTGCCACTCAATGCCTTGGTCGATGCTTACTTTTTTTTCTTTAATGCCAGAGGAACAGAAACTTTCAGCCATCCAGCAGGATTGCAATAATGTATTTTCTTCATAGTCTTAACTATGTACTCGTTATGAAACCGCCTTGGCAACCATCTAAAAAATCAGACTTTTACGATGTCCCCTTTGAGCGTCATCTCATTTTCCCCATTTCTGGGACAGTGAGCGAGCACTAATTTTGCAATTTAAAAGTCACAGTAAACAGCCTAATTTGGAAACCTTTCTTCTTTCTATTATTTATCCAACCCGAGACACGTCATTTTGTGATGATTGATGACATCAAAGGTTCTGCTTGCACCTTTTCCAAGGGGGTCTGGAAAGTCGGCTAAAATAGAATGGCTGTTGCATTTTTCATGAATGCTGTATGACTTCAATATACCTCTGTAGATCCACAATCCTAATTAAAATGTGTTTCTTGGTATCTATCCTCGCCAGTCAGTCACAGCTGAGAACCACAATCCCAGCACAAAGTAGATGCTACATACAGTTTGTGAACAAATAACTCTAATAAAAGAAAGATTAGGTTCAAGTGCCAAGTTGAAGATTTTCGAAACATACTCAGGAACGTTTCTTTTGTTTTTTCTTTCTATTTCCCTAGTGGTCACATTGGACACGTACTCTTGCATGGATCCTGGCATTCCGGTGAATGGCTTCCGGTTGAGCCATGTCCTGTCCATCGGTTCCACGGTGTCCTTCCAGTGCGACCCAGGATACCGGCTGAGCCACGACGAGCCACTGGTTTGTGAGAAGAACCACTTCTGGAGCCACCCACTGCCCACTTGCGATGGTACGCATAACAACATTTCATCCAAAGCATTCTAACGTGTCAATCAACAATAAATTGAGGGGACATTAATAATTGACCTGGTTAAGACCATAAGGACGGATTTGTATTTTATGCTGCATCCCATAAGCTTATTAGGTTGTTTGCATTATTTGAGAATTTTGAAATGTGTGAAAAATGTCTGTCTCTCAGCCACCTGGGATGATGCCTTTAGTAACTGCCAAGAGGTTTTTAATGTGTTTTTAAAAAGGTAACTGGTATCCTAAAACAGATGCTGCCAAGGATATATTTTATTCTCAAACTTCTAAACGAAATAAAATACACAACCCAACTACACACAAGCACAAGGGACAGTGGGTGGCCTAGAGCAGGTCTAACTAACCAAACAAGCTTGTTAAAGTGCTTTTTACTCAACAAATGGACCTAGTCCTCTTACTTGGGGTGTGATGAGTCATGTAATACTGAAGACCGATTGTCTCGCTTGAAGTTCAGCATGTCCCTGGTAGTGGTGATCGCTCGCATAATCTCCCTCTCCCAGCTGTGTTTGTACTGTTTTGCTAATTGTGCGGTTTAGAAGCGCACTGAAGGACAATTGTGCAGATTTTAGCGTAAAACCTAAAAGTCACGGATCACTTGGCAGGAGAAATATAAAAATAAAAAACATGCAGCGCACCGTGCATATGATATGAGGATGTTTTATGCAGCTTTGGCCCAACAATGGTGCGTGCATGTGTGTGTGTGTGTGTGTGTGTGCGTGCTTCATAGCGTGCAGCATTTCCCCGCCTAGGTGTTGGCCGCACTGGTGCCAAATGCCTTGGCTCTTTGCCTGCACTTCCTCTAAAGTAGATCGTTTCCCGAGCATGCTCATCCACTTTTAACGACATTATGTAATGTTGGCTCATTAATAAAATATTTCATGTAATTTTGTTGGTGGGTGAGGATTCGGGCCTTGGTGTGGTGTGCTTGGTGGAGGGCCCAAGGGTGGAAGGAGAGATGATAAGAGGCGGGGTGGGTGGGTGGGTGGGTGCAGCTGTGGAGCCTCAGGCATCTCTGTGATCCTCCATAAACATAATCCGACATTCATTACTTTGAAAATATGTACATACACGAGAGTTCGACTTTTTTGTCAATATTTGTCAACAATTGCTGTTTTGAAGAAGGCATCTGGATAGTTGGTTATTAGAAGCACCACTCTCTCCGTTTAAGGCAAAGAACACACTTAGAAACGGAAGGAAAGAAAGCTTGTAATTTAACGCAATTAAAACTCCCTTATGCGATTTGACATTTTAGTTTAAACACGATGATGGGACAACAAAACGGTTGCAGGTTAGAACAATGTCTGATTGGACCATTTAACCTTCAATCGGATCGAGCATTAACCTCTCGGTCCTCGGCAGCCATTCATGGGGCGGCTTCATCTCATTAACTTCCTTCGATGAGATCAGGAGCTTTCTGGCCGTAAGATCAATAGTCAACATCCATGAGAGTCATGATGCTGCGGCGGCAATAGAGTTGCTGCTGGAGAGACGACACTCGCTGTAAGGGTTGGATGCAGATGTGTTATCCCACAGAACTGAATTGAGTTGGATGCGGACTGCGGCCGAGGGCCACGGCAGCGTCTTTCTTCCTTCAAAGGACGGCGGTTGCGCTTGTCCGTGCCCGTGTGTCTTTGGACGAGACACTTGAGGCCAAATTGCTCCCGCAGGCTGTGTGTGTGTGTGTGTGTGTGTGTGTGTGTGTGTGTGTGTGTGTGTGTGTGTGTGTGTGTGTGTGTGTGTGTGTGTGTGTGAACGGCCCGTTAAGAGTCCTGTCCTCAGTGTCAGTGATGGTATGTAGTGTAACAGGACTTGTGGGTGGTTGGAAGTCTAGAAACGCATATATACATTAGTCTATTTTCCATTGTGGTCTACTTGTGAGAAATTCAAAATGGCTCCCAATAAAAATTAAGCTTGATGCTCTCACCCGCTTAATATGCCTTTGTTGGTATAATTTAATGGATAATCATGTTTCCTGACAAGCTATTCAGTTTAAAATACCATCAGAGTGGAATTTATGGATGGACAGTTGAATAAATGAATAATTTATGTCCTGGCACTGAGGCAGGTTTAGCGAGGAAAAAGAACAACAATATTATGTTGGCGAACTCGCAGGTAGTCATAAAAAATAGTAGTACTGCATGTAATACGACTCGTGCGTTATTCATTTGAAATGCTCATCTGTCTTCAATTGGAGGGTTTATTGTTTCATTTAACTTCTTTATCATTCATTATCTTCCCGTTCTATTCAGCGTCATGCGGCGGAGACATCAGGGGACCAGGAGGGATCATCCTATCGCCTGGCTTTCCGGAGCTGTATCCAAACTCTCTGAATTGTACGTGGACTGTTGAAGTCAGCCATGGAAAAGGTAGGCAAACTTTTACATATATTTGAGGCAACAACGTGGACTACATTGTATTACACATTCTGTAGGAGCATTTAATACGTTTTATCTTATCTCTAAGTTCACAAACGGCTTTCACATGTCAGTGGTTTGACTGTTGTCTCAGTTTAATCCTCATGTCATTTGCAGTTTAACTGGTTCAATTCAATTGTAACGGCTCCCACTGTCATGTGATCAGAACCTGTTCTCCAAGACTTTTTCATTCATTGTCATTTGATCTCTCCACAGCACTTGGCTGTATTATTCCTGTACTCACGGTCTCATCATCTTTACAAAGGCCAATAGAAATGCAGTATTTCTTTTTTTTTTTTTTAATCTTTTTACTCCCTATACCTTTCGATAGATCTTTTTTTAGATTTTACCATCAGCATTCCCTCCTCTCAGTTGTTTGACATGACAAAAACAAATTTAAGTACCTTTCTTGCCATTTAAGAAGAGTTTAATATAACTGTGCACAAATGTTATGTGTGTGTGTGTGTTTGTGTGTGTGTTTACACTAGTTTCTAAAGGGCATCCAATAAGGTTTTGAGTACCAAAAGACATGACTCAATCTTCCCCCAAAAAATGTCCACAAGAAATCAGAGCTTACTTTAACTGCACTGTATTGCTTATTTTTCTTCTCTCTGTTTTTTTGGCAATCACAACAAAAACCTTTTCAATGTTCTCCGATCAACAGACTCATCCTTTTCAATTTCTGCATAAAGCTTGAGTACATCCACAACTGATAACGGCAACCCCCCCAAAAATTGCCTAATTGACTGAATCTAATTAAATTCGATACATCTTCTCATACGGTTTAAGTTATTCAAAATGCCAAATTAATTTAGAAAGGGGCAATTAGCAATCAAACCTAATATTCACAGATAAAAAACACTGCAAAATTGGGAAGCTAAGGACTAGACATAGACTTCACCTAAAACCCTGAAACAAATTTCATTTATTACCTACAGAATGAAAACAAGCTATTGCACATCCCGTTTTTAATCAGGGCCAAATTCAGCTGATTTGAATTGGTTTAGAGAGGCAGGGCCGTACATTTAGCAAGCGTCACAATTTGAGCTCAAAGTTTCCAGAAACACACTTCTTTCCATAATTTTTAACAAGGAGAAAGGATCACTTTGATGGCTCTTGATCATTTTGCTTGGCTCACTGTACTATAATTACCTTTTTGCGGTGCACAATCAATCATTTTATTTTGTTATTTATTTTATGGCCATTTGGAACTTTCTTTATCAAGTGAGCCAAAAACTGTGGAGGACATAGAGTCCTTTTTCAACTGATCCAACAGATGGCATTCAAACTGGCAGTGTATTGTACTGAAAAGCAGCCAAATGGCCATCATGGATGGAATGAAGATGCGTTTGGGTCAGAATTACTGTGAAAACACAAGCGGGTGTTCAGACCTAGATCTGGTTTTCCAACCAAAATGTGAAATATTAGTGTGCTGATATAACATTTTGAACACAATTTCAGAGATTTTGCTGCTGTAGCAGATTTTTTTTGTCCTCCCATCAAATGTGATTCTCTATAATCAGGTCAGCTAGGCCACTTAGGTATGAAAAGTTGTCTAGTTTTAAAGATGTGTGGGAAAGTGAAAACTGACTAAGGCTTATGGACTGTAGGAAAGGACATGCTTAGTTTTCATGTGTGAATATAACGTCCCCCTTTTTTAAATTTTACTCCTAGGTTTAAAATATGAATTCAAACTCTATGTGTTACATTTTCCTTTGTTCCTCTTATTTACTTTAGTATACAGTGAACCCTCGTTTTTCGCGGGGGTTACGTTCCAAAAAGGACCCATGATAGGCGAAATCCGCGAAGTAGAAACCTTTATTTTTTTATTTAATTATTATTGTAATGTTTATTGTAATTATTGTTGTAATGTTGTAATGTTCTTTCGAGAGAAGAACATTGTTATCGGTAGTTGTTGTTGCTCTTTTTTCTTCTGTTTTACGTACGTGTACATATTAAACGTTATTGACACACGTAGAGAAGAAGCGGAGAGACTGTTTAGCCAATCAGGATGCAGAACACGATGCACGATGCAAATCCGCGAAGCAGCGAGACCGCGAAAGGTGAACCGCGATACAGCGAAGGTTCACTGTAGTTTTATTTATTAACTTCAGTATACTTAAAGTAGGATTCATGTCAGGTGTGCTCATGGTGCTCAAAGATTAAAGCATTAATTAAATGAATAAGAACTGTATACTGCAGATGGATCCCAAATTTATACAAATGATTTTCATTCATGAAAATTACATATGAAATTGGACATTCAATGCTGTCGCCTACATTGTGAGCAGCAAATCATTTTATGGGGCAGTATGGGCATAAAAACATAAAATGCTTTAAATATTCTATTCAAATCCTTATTCTGAACGCTGGGCTGCATTTTTTTTTTCCCTCCAAGGTGTCCAATTCACATTTTACTCCTTCCACTTGGAGGATCACCATGACTACCTTCTAATAACAGAAAACGGCAGCTTCGCCCAGCCACTGGCTCGACTCACCGGGTCAGAGAGGCCCTCGCCAGTTAACGCCGGCCTATTTGGGAACTTCAAGGCTCAGCTACGCTTCATTTCTGACTTCTCTATATCGCTGCAAGGATTCAACATCTCCTTCTCGGGTATGACCGCACAAGGGCAGGGGGTGGGATTGCTATGTGTGTGGAAGACATGGGTGAGTCAAGCTTTAAAAGAGTGGGAAAAAAAGATAAATTGGGTGGAGAGGATGCTGAAAATATGGTGGGTAGAGATGTGAGGTAGAAGGCATGAGTGAAAGACACGTGACAGGCGGCTCGTTCAAGTTCTCTAAAGCGTGCAAAAAGTAACATTTGGGGAGTTATTTTTTGGTCAAAATAGGAGCCAGCCCAAGGTGGACCGAGCCACAGGCTATGCCAGGTGGAGGCCGTCTGACCGTGATGGGAATGATCATCAAAGCATAACATGTGGGGCAGTATCCACAGGACTGAGGGAAGGGAAAGTGGCAGTAGAGGGATGTGCGGAAATAATGGGCCTCCCATGCAGAGACCAACATATAGAGAAATCAAGAGGGAGGTGGAGATGGGAGGCTTAGAGATGTGGATAGTGGGAGAGAAAAGAGATGAGACAGATGGTGATCCTGAGTGAGCAGGGTTGATGAGCGGGTGGAGGGAGGGAGGGAGAAAAAGATTGTGTAAGAGCGAGAGAGAGGAGATAGGAGAGAGAGAGAGAGAGAGAGAGAGAGACGGTAGGGTACAAAAAGAAAGAAAGAAAGAAAGAGGGAGGGTGCGTCTGCTTTATGAGCACGCTGGCTAAATGTTTGTCTGCTGTTCGCTGAAGTGAAGCATAACTTATGCCGTCATGAATATTCATGACCTTTAGTTTGTGCGTGTGCGTGTGTGTTTGCATGCATGCTCTGCAATTAGCATCTATAGATTTGATTAAAATTCATTTCTTGACCTTAGATTAAAAATGTGCCGATGCTGTCAGGCCTCTTCCTAGCGTGCTTTGCTGTTTTGAAATCAATAGTTTTGCTTTGCATACTGCAAAGTCTAGTCCGTGAGAGGAATGCTCGATATCCGTATACGGCTCGAGTAGCTCAAACGATGAGGCCAACAGCGTAATAATAATCCACGCACAGCGGCCTAGTTTGCGGTGAACCGATCCTTTATCCAGGGTTCAAGCTTTTGCAAGGCCCTCGGTTCAGATGAGCTCCGATACGGCCTGTTTGGATAAAGATGCATGAGTTTCATTCACTTTCACACACAGTATATTTGCATGGGTATTGTTTTCAATGAAAAGTATAATAAACAAATCATTGTAATGGAGTATTCATTTTAAATGTTAATTTCATTTTAATTTCTCTCTTGTTTTCAGAGTACGATCTCGAACCCTGTCGGGACCCGGGCACTCCTCTGTTTGGCTGGCACACGGGCTCCAGGTTTGGCATCGGTGACTCTCTGGCGTTCTACTGCAATACAGGATACCGTCTGCAGGGGGCGAGGGCGATAGTGTGCCTGGGAGGTGGCCGTCACATGTGGAGTGCCCCTCTGCCAAGGTGTGTGGGTACGTGGTCAACTGCTTTTATTACTTCCTCTTTACTGTTTGTTTTTTATTTGTATTGCAGATTTGTTTACGGATGGCCAGTGTCCTGTTCTAAATGTGTTTGACGGAAATATTAGCTTCCAGGAACTCAGTGGAATGGATTTAGTGAAGTAAACCGCAAGTTAAAGCTCACACCTATAATGAACCCTGATGTGAGTTGAGAAAGGCTATATATCAACAATAGGCGTGATAAAGCTGTACTCAACTGTGCAATGTAAAGATACAGCTCTCCTGACATTCAGGATGACCATTGTTTGCAGCTTTAGCTGCAAGCTGCCGGTTCATCCCTCAAATTGAGCCCTTTTTAAAAAATCGTTGGTTACGGAATAAATATTTGCGTTGCATCAATGATGAAACACAGAAAAAGCCAACCTCATTAAATAAGGTAATCATGAGTCATCAGGTCCCCCTTACAGCATAAGCTCACTTCCCTTCTCTACCATGACAGTGAGTCAGACTCATCAAATTGGCAACAAACTCGAGTATATCATTATGGAAAAAGTTCTGTTAGGCCGAGCACACCCACAGGGGACCTGGGGTAACACTACCTCTTTATTTATTAGCGCCGCCTGCTGTAACTCTCCAACATCAGTAGTGACTTCTTTTGAATTGGGCAGTCTTAAGATAAACGTGCTCTTATTGTCTTAAGTAAATACATTCTGTACATTTACATTCTGTTTGTTTCATTGCAGCCGAGTGTGGCTCGACAGTCTCTAACAACGAGGGAGTTATTTTATCACCAAACTATCCGATGAACTACGACAACAGCCACGAGTGCGTGTACACCATTCAAGTCCAAACAGGCAAAGGCATCAACATCTCCGCCAGCACCTTTCAACTTGCACAAAGCGACGTCCTCAAGGTAAGGACATGACAGGGTCGTCTTTGTGGACAGGAAATAGATCCCTAAGAAATGAACACAGGGCTTTGGTTGATAACTGGGTCAAATCCATTTGTGTAATTGTTTATTTAATCTGTGTGTACAAGTGGCATATCCTGGTTGCTCGTTTTACTATATACAACAAGGGAGCACTAGGAATAAAGGCTTTTGGGGAAGTGGGGGAGTGCTGAATTGTTTTCTCTTGAAAGTCAAAGAACAGGTCAGACAGTAGCAGCAGCTTTTCTTTGGGAAGGAAGGGATTCGTTTCTTAGCACGAGGGCATTTTAACAGTTTTGGTAAGCAAATGACAATGTCGCCTCCCCTTCACAGCAGGAACGGACTCTCTTTGGGATGCAGCTGTCTTGTCTAATGCTCTAATTAACAGATCATTCCAGCACATTATGGCTGTTTCTAACGTTGGACTTGTGAAGACAATTAGTTGTTTCGTAAACATCTGTAATAAAAGTCTTGAAGGAACAGAGAAACAAGGCAGAGGGGACGCAGCAGTATTTCGGAGGACTTCTTCCATAAATAAGTCCTATTTGAGCTATTGGATCAAAAAGTCCCAATTATATCAAACAAATGAATACCAAAGCAATGTGCTGCTTTGAACATTTAATTGGGTTACTAGTTCTAATATTTTATTGAAAATGGTCACAAAAATATTTTATATGAATATATTATTATTTTTTTAAATAGATGTGCCACATAAAATGGCCGATATGCACTAAAAGCTTCCTTATAATTGTGGATCGTTCTTCAGTGTTAATATATTTGTTTTACTTTATCTCCACGAGCAGGACACCTCTCCATTATCTTCATGTGTTCTGTACCTGATCAGGTATATGACGGTAAAGATGGTGCAGCCCTCCTCCTTGGCACGTACACAGGCACGTCCATGCAGGGTCTGTCCCTCTCCAGCACCTCCAACCATCTGTGGCTGGAGTTTTACTCTGACCAGGAGGCGACGGCAGCCGGGTTCCGGCTCCTGTACCACAGTGAGTCACATTTCATTCCCCTCGGGGCCGAGGTACTGGAGCTTTTCCAAATGAGTGAATAACATTTTTTTTAATTGAACCTCACCCAGCTACTCTGTGTGTCTCTCACTGTCGGGGAATCCATTAAACACAGCGTGGTCCTTCCGTGCCATTCCTGCAGGGGAATTAGCTTTTTTCCCTTTTGACCCTCTCGCTCCCTCTGCTTCTTTTTATGTGAATCCCAAGTCCCTCTTTTTATCATTGCCTTCCACCCCTGCAATTAGTGCCAATGCTTTCCTAACTGTACCTTGTTACAACGGGTGAATTGTTGTTGGGATTGCTTGGGTATGTGAGTTTGCACAGTATGCGTGAGTGTGTGTGTGTGTGTGTGTGTGTGTGTGTGTGGTGTGCATTGAGCGTTTGCAGTTAAGTGTGCCGGTAATAAATGGCTTTTGCTCTCCCCTTAACCTTCTTGCTGACTATGTATTGTTCCTAACGGTCTAATGTATTACTGTGACAGGAGAATGTTTTGCTGCATTTTGCAGTCCAATTCAAAGTGTCCTGTGTTTCACCTGCAAATGAGCTCTCTACATTTTTTTTCTTTTGGTCTGTCAGTGTTTTTTAGGTGGAATTCAACATAGTTATTGAAAACGGCAGCAGGCCAAGTTCTGTTCTGACTGGAATAGTATTATAGCAAAAGCCTCTAGCTTACTTGCAGTTACTTGGTCTATGCTGATAACTATTTGTCTGCGATAATAACACCAAATATTCTACGGTTATCCTTTGCGCACATAAGTTTTAGCGTAGTGTCGTTCAGCGTTACTACTGATTTCCGACCTGATACGTGTGTAGAATTAATAATACAATGTAAATTATTCATTTTATGTAGTAATTTACAACATCTAAATAGTTGCCTTCAGCGTCTAAAGCTTACCACTATCACTCAGAAATGTTGGTTTCATTTACAAGGTGTCATTTTGAGTTACAAAACTCAAGTATCACAGAATTAGATTTTATTTCTTATTGTTCACAGGATAAATGGTTTGGCCTGTAAACCAGCAGTCTTTGTCCATCTTGAAATACGATCTTGATCTGTTACTTGAATGAATAGCTCTTTAGAGGCTTGAATGATGTATGAACAGCACAAGGGAAAGTAGAGGGTTTGATATGGGCACCTTAAATCTTATTCTAACATGGAACCATACTGTGGTTTCATGACTCCTCTACCTAAAGTGCAAAGGTAATTCTTCAAACGTGAGCAGTAACTGCTGGAGATTTATACTGGGCATGACACTTGTAATACTACCATAACATCTGGCATGGGCATGAACCCATAAATCAGCTGTGCCGGGTGTGTGACCACTGTTGCTGCATAGAAAAACACTTGCATTTACTACTTAAAAGAGAAGAATACATAGAACGGCCAGGGTGAAGTTCGGACTTTGTGAGGTAAATTGTTAATACAACATTTCCTTGTTTCGTGGCTTGTTTATTTTTATATCCTTTTGTATAACCCCAGTCCTACGAGGACATGGGCTTATAAATGCCCACACTCACACTTGAACGTTTAATTGTAAACAACTAATTGTCCTCTCTGTTTAAAAGGAATCTTTTACTGTGAAGTAATAAAAAGATACCGTTAGTCCAACCCCCAAATGGAATTTAATCCTCAAAGCTAAATTGGTAACTCTTTTATAATAAAGACAAATGGGAATGTGGCAGTGGTTTACATAATGGTTGCTCTCCAGTGGACTTCATAATGGTGACTAAGTTCTGTGTATTTATGTCGTCATGGTCTTTGTATAACGCCGTTCTACCTTCTTCTCCATTCTTTTCTCTCCTCCCGTGCCCCTCCGTCGCCCTCGTCCAGGCTTTGAGCTGTCCCATTGTGATGATCCAGGTGTCCCCCAGTTCGGCTTCAAAGTCAGCGACCAGGGTCACTTTGCTGGAAGTGCCATCACCTTCGGCTGCGACCAAGGTTACACCCTGCACGGCCGGGGCATCCTCAAGTGCATGACTGGGGACAGAAGAGCATGGGACAACAACCTGCCGTCGTGTATAGGTAATCCTTCCTGTCTATGTCCGTGTGCCGTCCGTCTCGCTTTCTCCCTCCACTAGTTTAGCTTGTATTATTATTCGGTCCATGCTCAGGTATATTTTTAATCTGAGGGATTATCCCAACATGATATTTCCTTAATTTCAGTTAACAAAAACCCACTGCTCATCATTTTTTAAGAGAATATGAAACGCTCTGTTTTGTTTGAAATAATTTATCTCCCAGCATGTTCTAGATGCGGAGATTGCTCTTCAGACTTGTAAAAGTGAAGCAATCCGAATTGCAATTGAGCGTTTACTGTGATGCTCTGGCTGTTTAATTCTTAAGCAGTTTTTTTTTTTTATCAAGCCATTGATCAGCTCCTGTGACGTGAAATAATGATTTTCCGAGGATGGATATCAGTCTGAGTCATGCACATGATGCACAGTCTTGGCTGTCCCTTGGCATTTTAAATCTGCTGAGACGGAGAAATGCCAAAGCTTTTACCTGCACGCTGCTGTTCTGGAAGGTTGTTGTGACGTGTTGCTTGATCTCTCGCTCTGAGCAGTGAAAAAAAAAAAAGATCTATAAATTTCTGATGGGTGCAGCATTGCACTTAAAATGCTATCATGTCCAACTGCCCTTTTCAATGCATAGTGTATCTGCTACTTCATCCCTTGAAATTAATTAGATCTGACATGTGGCATGTTCAGTACGTATGGCCAATATTTATAGTCAGCTATGTGTCTGAAATGGGATTTCCAGCCATTCCTCCAGGGCCAAATTCTGGCCCCTGTCAAGGACATTCAGATTTGGCTGATTATCGTCTACCACTGCGGCAATCTGATGCAATTTCCCTATTAATTAAGTGCCGTTTGTTCTGTAATATAGATAGCAAGACGATAGCCAGGGGAGAGACAACCGAGATTGGATGATAACTTATTCCTTCAGCCGTTAACATTTGTAGCCGTTTCCTCCCTTAGGTGCAAAGCACAACCAATACATTGTCTGGACAGTCTTTTTAAGTAAGTAGGTAATCATTGGCATCATTAGAAGGCATACTTGGGAGGAAAAACAACTTTTGTATGTGACTATTTCTGCCGGCTCCATTACCTTTTTTGGAAGAAGAAAATAGTTCATTTTCAGCTGTTGGTTCTCATTGTAGACTTTGAGCTTCAGTGATCCTGGATTCTGACAGCATTCTCCCTCTGTATATGGTTTCAACATACCGTACGGCCGAGTGCCTCTGTTTTCTCTTGTTCGACTTTGTATTTTCTAAGGGTTTTATGTATTTAGTGTTCATTCATATGTGCGTTTGCATACAGCGGAGTGTGGCGGGAGTTTCAAGGGTGAGTCCACAGGACGGATCCTCTCTCCGGGGTATCCCTTCCCCTACGACAACAACCTACGGTGCACTTGGACAATTGAGGTCAACTCTGGAAACATTGTCAGGTAACTGTATGTATGTATATGTATGTATTGTTGTGGAATTTTCATTAAACCAGTTCGGGAGAAGAGAATGATTCGTTTCTAGATTTATCTAGAGTCTTGATGAATGATCAAAGTTGTAAAAGTCATTGCTTGCAAGCAGGAGGTCAAATACACGAGTAGGTGTTACAGTGCTCTGTGGAGATGGCGTCTCCAAGCAGTCAAAATGCTGAGTTCTTGTATACACACACACTCAAAGGTCACTCCCAGTGGCAGGTGGCCCGCAGTGGCGCCGAATCCTAATCACCAGACCACATGGGAGATGGCAGATATGAAAACTTGCGAACCAAGCGAGATGTGAACCAAGGTTAAGTTGGGATAGCAGAGTTCCTTTGTTCGAGCGTTTGTGTGAAAGCATGTTGACTCGCCCTCCTTTCTTCCCTGCAAAGGGAAACTTTAGAATCATCCTGCTTTTCGCACATCACTTCGGTACAGACAGATTATCACTCTTTTAGTATAATAATTAGGATAATAACTCAAAGTTCAAAGATTTTGAGGGGATTTAAATGGACTTTCGTTCATGGCAACATTGACCTGTACCTTAAAGGCAAGTTCCATTCAGAAGTGCAGTCGAGATTTTAAACATTAACAATTCCCCTCTCAACCACGGATGTCATCATAGAAACGGCCTGCAGCAGCAGCTCCATTAGCAACGATGTGGTGGTGGACTTTTAGAAGCTATGACATCACCCGAGGGGAGTTTTCACAGGAAAAGGAAGCATTCCAAAAGTTCATTTTGGATGCATTCTTGACATTTGCTTTTTGAAATGCACAACTGTGCAAGTGAACGCCATATCGCTGAAGCTGTGTCTGATCATATGTTAAAGGCTTGACTTGAACTGAACAAATTGAGCTAAATCCAAACTAACAGTCTTTTGTGTTCACTTCTCCCAGTCTCCAGTTCCTTGCATTTGACACAGAGGCGTCCCACGACATCTTGAAGGTGTGGGACGGGCCTCCCGAGAACGAGATGTCTCTGCAGGAGGTCAGCGGCTCGCTGTTGCCTGACGGGATCCACTCCACTCTCAACATCGTCACCATTCAGTTTGAGACCGACTTTTATATCACCAAGTCGGGCTTTGCCATTGACTTTTCCAGTGAGTAATTCCTCCCACCTACTTCATGTACCACAGATATTTACTATGAATTGTTTCCTGTTACTGAGTCTCTCTGAAATCGTAAAGCAAATCATCAGGTATTTCACTGCATAATGTGGGGTCCTTTCTTCACTTCATTCAATTTTCTGTTTTTCTGTAATGTCCACACCCAGCATGCAAGTAGACTGTTGAGTTTTAATACAATGTTAAAATCTAAGCAGCATATCCTCAAATTATGTAAAATCCTCACACTGCAATGATTTAATTTGAACAGGCCCTCACTGTGGACAGCTAGGCACTTGATGAAATCTTTAACCTTGTCTTGATGAGCAGCTTCAGGTGTTTCACGGTTCACTGCTGCCCGTCTAATAATGCAGTTTGTGTTCTTCTGATGAATAGTTTCAAAGGCAAGCACGGGAGTACAGCGGTTCCATAACCCCCTCACGTATGCTGTGTTGGGGTGGTTTCCTATTTCTTTTTCATTTTCTGTAGTACACAAGAAGAATGTAAAAATCAATAACATGGTATTCACTTTGTACTTTTGGAGCTGGGCCGATTCTGGAGACGCATACTGCACTTACATACCCAGTTTGCCTCAGGCTAATAGTTTTCAGAACCAAATATCGGGTTTAGTTAAGTGAGCATCTGCTGACCTTCAATGAGGGAAATTGTTGCGGACATCAGTGTTGTTCTAGGTTTTGAGTAGTTTTTAGTAAAATTGGAACAAACCTTTTTTAAATTTCAATGACTCCTTCAAACCAAATTCTGAAGAAAAACGATGCTTTCTTCAATCCTGTCCAACACCGCCCCATCTCTCTCAAGGTGTCCCCTCCTCTTCATATGCCATCATGGTCTCCACTGCTATGCAGACGACACCCAGCTCTACACCGCCACCTAACCGCCTTCATTCATCTCGAAAGCATCGCCCGTCTCCGCCCCACCTTGTTGTTGTTTCACTTGTTTTTCTTGATGCTTTTTTGTTCTCCAATGGGAATCGTTTTTTTGGACCTACATTTTCAGCTTGACACTCATTGGTGTCTCTGACTTTGCATGATCTCACTATGTGCTCATGTACTGGTGTATTTGCCCTTCAGGTTCGCTTGCCACGGCTTGCAGAGATCCCGGCATTCCCATGAACGGCAGTCGCAATGGGGAAGGACCAGAGCCCGGTGACTCTGTGACCTTCTCCTGTGATCCGGGATATGAATTGCAGGGGGAAAGCAGAATCACCTGCATCCAAGTGGAAAATAGATACTACTGGCAACCCAGCCCTCCAAGCTGCATCGGTGAGAAAGCGGGAGATGGTGTGAGTTAGAGGGAGACAAATAGAGGCACATGGTTTGTAGGAGAGCGGAGGGGTGGGGGTGGGGGGGATAAGGTTGAAGGAAAAATGGAGAGGAGGAGGAGGGAGCGAGGGAGTTTCTCTATTAACTGGCTGTATAAACTGTAATTCTCTCTCACGCATGTTTTAAGAATATGTGCAGTATAAACAAGACTCTTCACATATGCTTGTGTCACCATCAACTCTAATGTGAACAAATCCACTTCCGTAGCCAGTTAAAGACTTGGTACTCTACGGTCTCCCCAACCTATTGTTTTATAAGAGCTTGATAGCTAATTACTTAACGATACAATGAGAAATAATTCCACTCTGTAGGTCCAAAGAAACCCTGAGGTTTCTGCCAGAAGGTCAGAGTTGTTTCCCTTGGCCAGGCATTTGTACCCAAATAAATGTCATGTCTTGTTGTATAACCTGTCATGTTACCTTCAATTGAAGTAACGTGAAGTAGACGCTCTGAGTTTTTTGTAGAATACTGCTTTTTCATTTGAACTTCTCCAACTGAGGTTGGTTTTCTTCCCTTTTTCCCCCATATGTATCATATTTTATGCTCCCATATGTATAACTATGCAGGGAGACATTTCTTTACAGTGTTGACCTATTAAATATCAAACAAAAAAACCTAATAGGCTGCACCAGAAGTTACATGGAAAACGTACCCGTTGATATCCAATTCCAATAGTAAGGGTGAAGTCGTGAGAAAAATAGCTCTTGTAATCATTATGTAAGTGGGAAAATGATTGCATAGTCGTTCTAATGGCTTTGCAGTACCTGACTGTTGTTGCTGATAAAGGTCAACAAAGGTTGTGGAACTTGAGTCAATTATATTTAATGAGCTACAAGGATTCAACCCCTACCTGAATTTAGCCGAGCCAAAGCTGTTTGAAGCCGGTCTGGCACATTTCAAGGCTTTCTTTGTGACCACTGTGGCACTTTTTCACCCAGCTCTTTTTCCTCTCTCGTACCTTAAGCGCCTTGTGGTGGAAATGTGACTGGATCGTCAGGGTTCATCCTTTCTCCCAACTACCCGCATCCGTACCCTCACAGCAAGGACTGCGACTGGCTCATCGCAGTCCACTCTGACTACGTCATTTCCTTGGCTTTCATCAGGTACGAGCAGCCACAATGTCCTTTTTTCTCTCTTCAGTTGCTTTCAACTAAGCACAAACATACAATG
Source organism: Apeltes quadracus (assembly GCA_021346845.1). Taxonomy (NCBI): domain Eukaryota; kingdom Metazoa; phylum Chordata; class Actinopteri; order Perciformes; family Gasterosteidae; genus Apeltes; species Apeltes quadracus. Next base: position 16,684,907 of record CM037936.1, read on the forward strand.
TCATGGTCAATGAAAGGTTTGACAGATTCCTACGCAGTTTGATCACATCATTTGATTTGATTTGAAAACACTCATTCCAATTCAATAGTAGCTCTGGTAAAACACGACCCTTGTCCACTGAGTACATGATCCAGTAGTTTACAAGATGTAAGCTTTCCCCAAAACCTGTTTGCAACCCACGTGAAACAGAAAGGAGTCACTTCTTAGTGGCTGCACAGCGGCTCAGGTTGAGCTTCGGAATTGCTTTTTTTCTGCAGTGGAACCAGCTATAACATCATCGTATTGAGCAAAGTTGGCCATGCGTGTTAAGCAGAAGAGCCGTGTTTGAGTCCAGGTGTGTTGGGAGATTAGGTGGGGGGGGGCAAAAGTACTACTACAAATTCCTAGGAGGCACGGATTCCTGCCACTCTCCTGAAATGTGGTGAAATGAGATTTAATAAGAGATGAGTCCCACTCATTTCCTAGGCTGAATGATACTCTGAGCATAAACTTTACATTATAAATCGCAATCTAATTATGTAACGGCAACACTGGCAGAGCAAACGCACAAGTGGGCCCGGGGGCAACTTTCATGGGCAGCGTTGCTGTTGCCTGAGATTCTTCTTATGGTTGTTTAAGAAGGGCTAGGGAAGGGGCCTGTGTGCATTGGCTCTGCGGCGCTTCCCACCAACTTTCCCTCCTCTTGAGGAGAAGACGACGTCATCGTGTTTCTTTTTCAACTTTGTCCTTCAAAACAAACGTTTAATAGCCTCGACACAATGCTGCTTTTCCCTTGGGAATGCCAAATGAAAGGATGGAGTTATGATTTTAAATTAGCATTGCCTTCATCCTACTCAAATGCAATTATCTCCGAGCTATTTACATTTTTGTCATAAACTCTGCTCATTATTTTCTAAAACAAATGCAGCTCGCTCCATCTCACCGCGGCATGTGATTCGATATACAACGTTATAATATGAAACAATTTTCTCACACTGCATTGCCATTGCCGTCTGGGAAGATTTTGTGCCGGTACGGTGTCACAACAGTTTAATCTCCTCTCACCTCTTTGGGGAGAGATTTTTTTTCTTTTTTCGTCTCTTTGTCTGGAGATGCAAAACAAATCGGTTGGTGTGACTCACTTCTTGCACTGTGTTGCATCTTTTGCATCACAATGCACTTTAATTTTCACACTCTATCTATACAACCTGGCGGTTATGACATTCCAACATAATAACTGCTTCATCTCATTTCTGTGTTTCTTTCCCTTCTTCCAGCTTCAGCATCGAGCCCAACTATGACTTCTTGTACATCTACGATGGGTCAGACAGCAGCACTCATCTGATTGGAAGTTTCCAAGACAGTAAACTTCCCGAGAAGATTGAGAGCACTTCCAACTTTATGTACTTGGCATTTCGCAGCGATGGCTCTGTGAGCTACACTGGCTTTCATTTGGAATACAAAGGTACTCTAAAGGTCTACGCGAGAGGGATTTAAAGGCCTTTCACAGAATGTTAGAGCAGGGGATTTAGTTGGCTATTTATAAAAATGAATCCGCAAATGAGGTATCTGAAGTTTATTATACACTACACTACTAGAAGTTGCTCTTTAAATTTACATGTATCCATTAACACTGTGTTTACCATGTTACCTTGTGATTAGGTGTTCAATCAACACCCTTGCAGCTTGTATAACTGTTATTCCATTATAAAATGGAAATCTGAAATTCACATTTTCAACTCAATTTATTGTTCTAAAAGCTTTGTTCTTTTCATTGGCAGCAAAACTGCGGGAGGCGTGTTTTGATCCGGGGAACGTGATGAATGGTTCCAGAATGGGTGCAGACTACAAGCTGGGGTCTATGGTGACATTTCATTGTGAGGCTGGTTACCTGCTGCAGGGCTACTCTACCCTCACGTGCGTCATGGGCAACAGCAAGAGACCAGAGTGGGACAGAGCCAAACCCAGCTGTCAAGGTGAGAGGACACGCTGTTCTACGTTAGCGGAAGTCCTGAGTAGCAGAGAACTGCGGGCCATCAGTTGGGTCAATATTTGATCATTTGACCATTTCAGAGCTTTATAAGGGAGTCATCACTATGTCGTGTGATTAAAAGCATTTTGGGGATCCTGCCTTGTGAACAAGTCAAAATGCATACAGTATTTCGAAACCTGACAGCACTATGAAGAAACACACTCCAGTCAGGTTACAGGTGTATTCTTACCAATAGCTGTAGCAGTCCAGCAGACCATTTTTATTATTTCCCATTCATTTCTCCACTGAGATTTTGAATGTCTCTCCAAGGGGGCCCTGGTCAAGAGGGGGTGTGATGGGGTGAGTACATTCAGGGCTAAAAAAGTCTTGCTTATATACTAATCTGTTAAAGGTTAAAATGTCCCTGTAGTTTACACCATGTTCAAAAACTTTTAAAGTGCTTTTACCAAAGGGGGCAGTTCATGTATCGTAATTTTCGGACTATAAGCCGCTTTTTTTTTCCCCCCATTTTTTCGATTCGGTGCAGCTAATCTATGGATTTTTACAGGTAACGGCCACTAGGGGACATATGGTAATTAAACATTAAAACACCTGTGGCTTATAGTCCAGTGTGGTTTATAGTGCTGAAAATACGGTAATTTGTTCTCGTACAGTAAAAATGTAGCTGTACTGTATTCAGCAAATGTGTGACTGCTGAAAAACTTTCTTTTGCAAACTGCATTGATGCATCGAGAGAAATCTGAGTCAAATGTGAAGCAGCATGATACGATGAAACCTACATTTTCAAAGAAGAGGATTCCCCCCTTTCCTTTGCAGCAAAAGAACATTTTAGTTTTGTTTAATACATAACAATTCATAATTCAACCTGAATTTAGACTTTATGACGGTTAAACAACGTATTTTTTTCCATGGAAGAAATGTAATTTTTAGTCTTGATTTTTGACATTGATGTTTTTAATGATGCTTTTAAAAAGGCTTCACATATACACGTATGAGCATTTGCTTTGAAAGTTGGATTGTTTCCCCCACTGGTGCTCTAAAACTGTGTCGGTGTCCAATGTGCCTGCTTTCCCACCAGTAGCAATCTCAAACTCCCTGCCCACCATTTCCCAGTCTGCCTGAGCAATCGGTTTGACTCGGCGCCCCGCTCTCTATAATCACATGCTGTATTTCTGATTACCTGCCTCTTGCTTCTCCAAGAGCCAAATGCGGATAAATTGCTGATCCATCTTTCTACATTACGCCTCTGTTCGCTTTTGTTCATCTTCTCGCGGTGCTGCTCGACAAAACCGCGGTGACATGTGCAATACGTAGCCCGCGGCGGGTTCGGAGCAGCTGGTGACAGCTCCCCACTCCCCCCCCCTCCCCCGACAAATCTGCGCCTATTTGTTTACAACTGAGGTTCCCCCACCTGATGGCACACGGTCCGTGAGGTCTGAGGCGAACTTCGTTAGAGGTGCCTCCTCGCAAATTAGGTGCATCATTGACAGTTTCAGATGGGACTCTGAAATGCGATGCAGGTGCCAGAAAGACCAGAGCTCACACCGACCCACGTGGTTGGCAGTTAAATATTTGCCTGCACCATGAGGCTGTAGAGTTTGAACTTTGAGTAGAATCAAATGCATTACTGCATATTAACGTGAAAGCACAAGCATTTCTGATATTCAAATCAATTAAAAATGTATGAATCACGTGGACATTAACCGGACCCGTTTTAGCTTAGCTGATTTCAGTTTCAGTTGAATCAAAGTTGCTATGTACATGCTGTTGGGCAATATTTAAAGTGATTTAAAGTCATGGCGAATGAGTCTTTCGTGATTATGTGTTAATTGATGATGTTTTCGGGTATTTTTTCGCTGCTTTTTCACCTTATAGATTTCAACCCCGTAAATACACCTCAGACTTTCTCTTTTGTGCCTCTTTAAGTGTCCAAATATTTTGTTATACGAGCCAATATTACAATGGTCAGCAGCAAAAAGTTGTGAAAGGTGACTTCATTTAAATTCCCCCTGCTCTAGATTTGCTGATTGTCTGTTTTTGCCTCATTTCCCCGGGTGTAGTGAGTTTGGTGGGTTGACTGTTTCTGTGTTGCTTCCCCTCCTCTCCCCACAGCTCCCTGCGGTGGTCACTTCACAGGTTCAGAGGGAACTGTGCTCTCACCCAACTACCCGCATAATTACACCAGAGGCCAGAGCTGTGTCTATGACATCTTCGTCCCTGGGGACTTCGGTAAGCGTTTCAAGCTTTGTTTCCACAGAGTTGCACAAAATTGTTGGATGTAATCTGTTCAACGGCTGCTTAAAGCCATGTGGGGCCTCTCAAGGATTATATTCACTTTAAATATGAGTAGGAAAGAGAAGACAAAGGGAGACAATTAACCGTGTTTTCTGTGAGTTTTCTGTTGATGATGAGGATAGGGAGACTTGCCCTCCTAGTGGGTGATGGGTGATAGTTTTACCAAACAAAGACTTCGTGCAGCTAATTTCCCTGCAGTGCGTCATCTGTCTTTCATGCCCTTCAGTATTCTGTAAGTGCAGATCGGGGTGTTTGATGGTTACAGCCATTGACACTCAGGATAAATGCCTGTCTGCTGCTTTATTGTTATTCAATCACTGTATACACTGTATATTACATATCTGACAACTGAATGGACATCAAGGAGCCTCAAACCAATGGTTACACTGCGAATAGTCAAAGGTCAGTGAAGGCCACTGCTATTTACTGAAGTGCGTGTGTAATGAACTCCCCATTTAATCAATGCAAGCGTGTTAGAATTCTATACCAACACTCTGTTGGGGGACTGCTGCCCGCTGTTAACCACTCCTACATGTCACATGGTACCACCTGAGGAATAGCAGTGTTGTATCCGTATATCATACCACAAGGGCTGGGGGAAATGGATGGAGCACCAAAATTCACTGGTTTATCCAAGTCTCTGTGTGTACATGAGTCAGAAAACTCCAGAAGACCTTTATGCACTTCTGTTCAATATTCTATGTCCGCCTCGAAGAGCTGTAACTATCGTAGGCAGAGATTTCTGTTCAGCAAAGCCCCGTGCTTACCAAAACAGATTAATCCCCTGTGATGATGCAGCCCCACAGTTAAATATTCTGTCGCCATCTCCCACTGTTCATACAACCCAGGAACCCGCAGGTCTTTTGTTTTTTTATTTTCTTTTTAAAAGATATTGCATATAACTGCAGCCTTTGCCTAAACTGCGTGTTAAAGCTTAATGGGGTGTGTGTGTGTGAGCAACAGTTCCACCTGGCCTTGCAAATGTACTGCAGGGAGTGCAGGCACAGAGGTTTCTGAGAAGTCCCACGGTTGTCATTAATATTGTTGTGGCTTATGGGGGAACTATATTTCGGGTGGTAGTCTATCAAAGCAACACCTATTTTACAGCTTGGGTACAGCAAATTAAAAATGTTGGAACTACAAATCTTGAATTATCCAAAGCATGCCCCCCCCCTCATTCGACCCGTAATACGCAAGTCTTTGATCTCTGCAAGCCGTAGCCAGAACGGATGATGATGATGATGATGCTGCAGCAACGTATTGAGAGGAGTGAAAAACAAGCTCTGCTCCCACACGCTTTTCTGTCGGGACGGAGCCTATGGCGCATATATATATATATATATATATATATATACATACATACATACATACATACACACATACATACATACATACATACATACATACACACATACACACACATACACACACACACACACACACACACACACACACACACACACACACACACACACACACACACACACACACACACACACGCCGTACTTCCATAACATTGTTCTATTGAAAAGTGAGTCTCCAGCACCCTTTGAATGGAGGTCCATGCTATAGGTTGACATTCTGAGAAGCATCTGGGCAAACCTTTATTAAAACACTGGATCATCTATATTTAACTCGATAGTATTCAACTTTGTCTTAATCCATGTCTTTGTAGGGATTTCATCTTTCAGAGTACCTTGGATGCTCATCTGGCTGCCATAATGTGTAACATGCACTGCCATTCAAAGTAAACTAGTTACTTTATCTTTTGAAGAGCGTCTGAATTTTAACATTGGTATAACGCGACAAGTTTCTTGTGCTCCATATATTGGTGTGCATCATTTATCTTCATTGAGATATTGAAAATAAGGGTTGTGTGATATAACTAAAGTGCAGCATTTTAGTGTTTCTAACCTCCAGATAAAACCGAACGGAGATAAATTCTGTTTTCTCAGTAGCAGCTTGGCAGCTGAGTGCAGCCTATAGGCAGGTTGATAGCAGAAATCCTATTTCACTGTCTAGTATACAGGTAATTGAAATTTGTAACCGCCTAGGGAAGATTTCAAATGCGTGTCCTAGTTTAGCCCTTACATGACAGGTCGAATACCATAAGCCTTTGAGATATTACGTCTGCCTGGTTTAACTGGCAGGAAAAGGTCAGTGGGAAATATAGTGTCTGACATTGGCCCAGTGACCTGAGGGTTCAACACTTGGGTCGAGGGGGCGTGGGGGGCGTTATTATGTAGATGTATGTCTTATGCTGTCAAGTAGCGTCAAGGCCAGTCGTACGCAAAAAATGTTAATTTGGCATTTCTGATTGCTTGAAAGGTTTGAAGCACACCACAGTTAACGGGTTAAGAGTTTTAAGCATTTCCTTCAATGCAACTCATTCCGTTCTCTTAATGGTAATTATTAGAGCTGCGACTGCAGTTAGTTGTTCGTCATCAGGAAATGTTAACTGAAGGCGGTTTTCAGTGAAAATGGGTTTCCAACTAAAGTTTTTGTACGTTCATATATTTGTTAAAAGAGAAAAGAAAATATTTTGTTCAGTAGTAAAGTGTAATTTGTATAAATTTATTCTAAAATAAGCCGTCATGGTTTCTGTCTGACTGATTAAACTAACTGGTAGGTACACACCTCTCTGTTTGAAATACCACATTATGCACCGGATAAAACAGCATAATGTATGCACATAATAAACAGCCATACTCATAATCTGCCACAGTGTAATCTAGTTTAATTCTGCCTGAAGCCTCACCTCAATCAAATACAAATCTATTTTCGTTTTTGCATTTTTGACTTGCTGGTCCCACATAACGTTCACTAAGTTTACAATTCAGAGACCTGGGCTGGATTCAAATTGTCAAAGACATGCCCCCACTAACCACTACGTGTCAAAAATGTCACGGGGTCGAGGAACGATGGTTGAGAGAATTCATGAGGAGTTCGGAAAAGGCAACTGTGGCGTTTAGGGAATCCCACTTTCACGAAGCTACGTAGTTATGATGCAACCCGAGACACTGACGAGAAGTTAGTGACGTCGGCACGGAGCGCCAAACTAAAAAATCTCATTAAGACGTCACCATTAAGTCTCAATACAAATCTCTAACGCTGGACGTTATTTTAAAATGGTTATGAAGCAGATCAAATAACCATGATTTAAATATATATAAACCTAGTCCTGCACATTCTGTCACCCCTTTTCAATGTGCCGGAGACTCATTATAGCTCCAGTGTATTTGTCTATGCGATGCAAGCAACAGCGTATAAGGAGGCGACACGGGAGCCGATGGTGGCAATAAATCTGGGCCGGAACAAAATGGACCGAGAGAGACTGTGGGGACTTCATGTGGTAAAGGGAGTAACTATGAGGAAGAGTTGCATGGAGGATGTGGAGTGATAATGAGAGAGCGAAACGCAGACACTGACCCCGGGGGCTGATTGTTGACTCATCAGCGATAGTCGCTGCCTGCCCCCCCCCCTCTCCCCGCGTTCATGATTTGATACATCCCACACAAATACCGATACCCTTGTCCCGTCTGTATCAGCGTCCAGTATCCTCTACCCTCAGTTTATCCCAGTATGTGTATGAACTCTGCTCCAGCCTCACCCTGATTGGTGTTGTTTTTTTCACAGGTTGGCTTCACAGGAGCACGTGTCCAACCTTCGTTTGCAATTAGGAAGTAGAATATCGGTTCAGCCACAGAAAATTATAGACGATGTAGACGAATACATTAGTGAGATCATAAATCCCTTTGTAGGATCTCTGAATGTGCAATAAGAAGATCTTAAACTCTGGAAAACTTCAGTCGAGCACCCACTTGAGTGTCTGCATTGACTGGATTTGACAACCTGTGGTTTTAAAGCTGAGGAGATTCTTTGCCATTGTGTGAGTTCAAAGATTTCTGGTAGTTGTCAGAAACGCCCACGATGAGAGCATTGTATCGTTTTAAAAGTCAACGAGTAAAATTGTTGAGAAAGACCAAATCAAAAAAGAAAAACTCAAAAGAGTGCAGCTGAAACTGGAAGTAAAAGTAGAATTTACATTTTTTTTTTTTCCTTGTCTTTCTCACACAAGGTGACCAGTCACTTCACACTTTGAATCCAAAGCGGTGACTCTTTTTTTTTTTTACCCAAGATAGATGCCTAATGGACTGGATGCAGCTTGTGGCAAGGTGCAGCCACATACTTCCTGCCAAAGGGCTAATGCCATTCCACTGTGATAATGGGTCATTAAAAATACATGAGTCTTTGCATTCATACAATGCGTCTGGTTTCTGTAAATGGAGCCTGTGTATTCTGTCAGATCGCAGAATCCCTGGAGGCCTGAGCTGCCGCAGAGCAAAGACGACAGGTAGCCGCTCCATAATTCATAGCCAGAAGGAGAAACGCACGCGTCTACTTCATTGACTTTTGCTGCTGCTCAGACAGTCTTTAACACCTTTTAGTGAGCTTTGTTCATATTTTGCTGTTAGGCGGATGTAGCTAATGCAGTGGGTAAGAAGTGGGAGCATTACATTCCAGCTACTCAAGTGGTATCTTGAGACTATTGCTTTGCTCAGCATGACCCAACTCTGACTCCACACCACAAGTAGGAACTTCTGTTTCTATCGATTGCATTTACTGCCAGGTAGTTTGACTGACAAAATCATTTTGCGAAATTTCTCACTCCAATATTCTGGTAAAAAAAAAACTGCTCTGACTAAATCTGAATGGTAATTGCTTCGAAAAAGTCGTAGGTGTGAAATGACCAACAGTGTGTTTAACCAATAATATAACCTTGAATATTGAATTGCAGCAAGACGGGTTGGTCTAACACGCTCGACTAATTATTTGCTTGGCTCTTGTCACATGAAGGGCTTTTCAGTTACACTGTTCTGTACTTGTATGGTCAATGTTTTGTTGTTCTGCTGGCTGTGCAGGAAGTTGGTCGCTCTCATTGCAAGTGGAACACGGAAAAATCCCAAGGCCAATTGTTTTGGAACAAAATGTGCAGGATTGATTTATGACACAGAGAAAATTGTACTCAACCACAAAGAGAGGAAGGATTCTTTGCCCGGTTTGTTGTCGCTTGTGAGTCATAAAACAGATGCTCTGACAAACAAGATGGTTCTCAGCACGAGTGTTTAGCTTCAGTTGGTTTGCAGAGATGAACATTTTCTGACTATCAATTATCATCATTTTCTATCTTTGCTTAAACTCAAATGTTATTTATTTCATGTGTGGAAAGAAGTGGTATCAGTCATGTGTAGCAACCTGGCATCCGTCCAGCACGGGTGATTGTTCAGCCAGTTGTGGAGAAAGTTAATAATCAATATTTTCATCTTTAGGCTAGCAGATTAGCTTTTGAAGCCATAGAGGTGTGGAGTAGGGTTTCTCTCTACCTAAACTACAGTCGGAAGTCCTTCGGCTTTGTTTGTCAGTGAAGTGATTAAAAATCGCTGTCAGTCTCTGTCCTTAAAATGATGCTAATGATAAATGTAACCCAAAGAAAATGTGATAAACCTTTGCCTTCCATAATACAACTTGATACAGGTGCATGGTAAACATGTGCTATTCATTACGGTCCGTTCCATTAAATTGGCTCAATGGCAGGAATAACTGACACTAAATAGAGCGACACATTTCCTATGACATGTGTGAATGGCTGATGTGTAAAGGGCCTTTTGCTCTCTTGCTTCCAGTGTGCGTGTAAAAAAAAAAAAAAGAAGATAATACACCCGGGAGGTTGTCAGCCGTGCATTGTGGATTTCTTTTTCTGGCCGGCATACACACGTTTTCTGAGAATACATCAACTACACACAATTGTATCCAAGGGGCCGCGCGCATTCATTTTGTTAGAGAGAAGATCAAATGAAAATAGCAGAGAGCCGGGAAGAGCCTTTCTAAGATTGTGACATTTCTCTTCCCAGCTGTTTTGTAATGATCCCATATCTGCAGCCCATGCCAAAAGTTGAGACGATAAAGAATGAAAACCGAAAAGTACAAAGTTTAGAGTGAAGTGGCAGCTGCTTTTAGCCTCTTTTGCTCCTGTTATTTCTATAGAGAGGCACTTACACTTTTGGTTTCTCATTGATTTCCCCGACCTTTAATACGATAACTGCAGACATTAATCCCCTTAAAAAGGTAACTTTGTTTTCAACCTGGCACCTTTTTTGTTTTGTTTTTGTGTCTAAATGACTTATGGGAACGACAACTTTTGTTTTTGTCACCAATAGGTTGCACATTATTATGCAATTCAAAGAATCGGATGGATGTAATAAAACTTAATTTTTTTCCATCATCAAAATAAATATATACGCCGTTGAAAATCGGTTAATTCTAATCAGCACACACCCACTTAAGAGCATTCTCCCGTGGCTCTATTATTTGCATATCCAGCGTGTTCTGGCAACAAATGATTTGACACAATAAGAGAAGGTAAACTTTAAGGCATATTGTTTTAGTTCTCTGAAGTATATTTTCCATAATGTTGAGAGAAACTAATAACATTGGCAGTATGAGCCTGTTGCAGACAAAAGCACTTTTACTGTACGTGCGTTGGCCATGAGGAATTATCCATAGCAATAACACTGCTCCCTGTTAAGCGTGTGTTATTTGTTGCGTTCTCTATAATTGACAAATTTAGCAAAATGGATGATTAGTAACCAGCTGCCCGTTGGACACACAGATTAGTAAATAGGCTACAGGTTTTTTTTTTTTTTTTAAAGAAACTCTAGCACCATTAGGACAGGATTCATTTCCACTTTGCACACTTTTTTTCAAATAGATACTGGGAACAAGCCTTGTCACAAAGCACTCATCATCCCGGATGTGCTCCCCTCACCTTCTCCAGATCTCGGTCCAATAGAGCTCCTTTAAAGGTGTAGTGGAGAAAAAAAACATTTTCACTGGGTGACTGCACTGGCAAATGTCTGCAGGAACTGTGTGTATCGGGCCAGAATGAAAAAGAACCATCACTTTGTTAAAAACATGCCTGAAAGAATTGAGTCTGTTTTGATGAAGTCTCTCATGCAACTCTCGCTAGGTGTATTAACTTTACGTAACAGTGTTCTTCTACAAACCTTTTTGTTCTCTGTACATTACTCACGCGGGATTGCTTTTATCATGATTTAAACAGTCCAATAAATCCATTAATATTTGCCAGAAACCACCAAGGGCAGCAGAATCCATCACAGCCTCTTGTCAGGTTTTTCAAAATGACTGCTTCCAAAAAGGACAATTAGATTAGCACCACATGGGGGTACGATCAACCTGTAAGTGTGCTCTTCTTTTCCTAGTTTAAGGCCAGCAGGCGCAGCGATATTGGATGTAGGAATGCACTAAAGTCACGATCTAATACCCATGAGGTATCTGATTAGAGCAACTTAACTGCTTTGGGATAATTCAATGTGAAGATCCAGTCATGAAAATGTTGTCCATTGTTCAAGTGCATTAAGCTTCATATCCTTGACTTGCCCCCGAGAGCAAAAGGATTCATCATACTCCTGCATAAATGAGATAACAAGTTTACAATGATGATGATATTGACTCGATATCTGCACGTGATTACAGCAAAGGAGCAGATTGGAGTCATGCATGGGTGGCTGTGGATTAAAGGCGAGTGTGTATGTGTTTGTGCTTTTAAGGTATTCAACACAGCACGGGTTTGGTATGCTAATACCAAAGCAGTGAACGGTCCCTACGGGTAAAATCATCTGTTATTCAGGCGGTGGTTCAGCCATGGGCATTATCTCTACTCGATGAATAAAGAAACGCGTCTGCCTCTGCTTCTCTGTGTGTAAACCTTTTTCCGCGTGGCCTTTGGAGGTGTGCATATGCAATGTTTGTTTTATTCACTTTGTTGGAGGTCTTTGAACACACACACACACACACACAACAGCCAATCTGTTTCATGTCAAATGGAGTAAGAAGTAGGGGACTCTTATCATGTGAACAGAGCACAATGTACCCAAATCCCCACATTTCCGCCACCCACATCTTTGGCCACCCAACTTGGTTGGTTTGTTTGTGGTCAGTCCAAACCACCGTGTTTAATCTCTGTATCCTGCTCTGACCTTTTGATACCAGTCTTCTATAAGACATTTTGTTTTTATCCTAAAGTGGGTCTTGTGTCCTGCATATTTTGCCTCGAGGCGAGTGGCACACATGCTGAGCTCTTACTGACGAAAAACCTCCCCGCTTTTTAAGTTGGCAGTTTCAGCAATTAAAAGTAGGTGCAACCCAATTCAAGTTAACGTGCATGTACAGTTTATCTGTATGGTTTATTATTTAAAACCATACTTTATTATCATGGCGTCTGACAGACGTTGGCTATTTTCAAAGTGATGATGACAATTATTCTTGAAGAAGCTGCGCATGAGACAAGATCTTTCTTCTTAGAAATATTAAACTCAGGATTATTAAACTAAGTGAGACAGTTGGGGAATCATTTACCTGGAAATGTTAAAGATCTGGTGGTTTTTCATTTATTTGCACAACCAGCCCCTCCCCACAACTCAAAAGTCCTTTATAGCTGTGATATCTGGCTTTTGGGTTGAGCCAAGCATCTCAGGGCCAGGAGGGTGTGTTGCATGGACAGAGCCAGTACTCATCAACTGTGTCATTACACACGACAAGAATTTCAGTGCAAGTTGTCACTTACTTGGTGGCGTGTTGCGGGTTCACCTAAACCCTGGTTAGAGCCTGTCGTGTGCATCGCCTCAATTAACCACCAACACTGTGGCTGTTGTTGCCCGTCTTTTGACTGATATAAGCTGCCGTTTGGGAAAAACACAGGGAGCATGCTAATGAGCTCGGCCCCATGGTGTGCGCAGAGAAACAAACACACAGAGTAGTGATCCAGTAGAGCACTGTCTATTAATTTGCTCAACGAAAGATTGTATTATATTTCAGAGCTGTGTACACATTTAATCAGGAATGCATTATTTAGACAATTCCCTGTTAATCTTTGGTTCCAGTAGTTTCAGTACAGCAGCCCAGTGCTCCTAATGCTCGAATTTCATGTATGCATTTGACAATAAAGATAAAGAACCGTTCCTCAAAAGGTGTAAATCTACTCAATTTTGATATGTCATTTGTGACAAAATGATCTTGGATATCTTTTACAGATGTCGGATGACTCTTTTTGTGTGTGTGTGTGTGTGTGTGTGTGTGTGTGTTTTGTCAATCGTCCTTGGAAAGACACATGCAAATTAGAATAAACACACAAACACTCGGAGTATTCCACTTAAAACAACATTAACCTCTTTGTTTATGGTTCAAGGTGTCAGCTGTAACTTGAATGATTTCCTGATAATGCCTTACCAAAGACAGTAACTGTCCAATGAACGGGCTTAATGTTATCATGTCATTTTTCTCCTCCCTTCCCCTTTTTCACAGTGCTGTTTGGACAGTTTGTGGTATTCCAAACTTTGACCAGTGATGTGGTTGAGATACATGACGGATCTTCCCCAGATTCAGCTCTTCTCTCCTCCATATATGGATCACACTCAGGTAAAAAGGATAACACCAGAACATTTATACCGATAGTTATATACATGTTTATGCTCACAGGTATGGCTAGTTGTACTATTTAGACTACAGTAGTTACGCATCTACTGTTGCACCAAAGTAAATCCAAAATGGTTTAATTCTGATCATTACCTAGTTTTCCCAGACATATTACAAATCTCAAATCTGAGAAGCTTAAATTATGCAAATAATAAAATCCCCCCCCCCCCCCCCCCCCCCCTTCAGTTTATTGAACTGTACATCAGCTTAAACTGTGAACTTGAATCACATCAACACATTGCACAGAACCAAGTTGACATTCTTCCTTAATTTTTTTCATTTTGTATATGTGTGTTATCTGTGGACGTGTGTAAACAGCATCATGTAAACGGATAATAAAATGATGTCTTTTGATTTTGTAACTTAGGCGAAACACTGCCTTTGAGTTCAGGAAACAAAATAACGCTCAAGTTTACCACAAATGGAACAGAAACTGCTAAAGGATTTCACTTTGTTTACCAAGGTAAGGCTTCTTTTCCAGACACATTTCCAGAATTCTGATGTGGAAACCTATTTGTTTGGATGAGTGCGATTGCAACACGTAATGGGCCTTCCAGCAGAGTGGCTTTGGGTGGAACAAGATGATATTATGGATTCACACAGCCTATCATGGCATAGTAATAATAATATAATGCATTTAATTTCTATAGCGCTTTTCCAAATGCTCAGTGACTTTACGAAAAACATTTTTAAATATCCTAAAAGCTTAGCTGTAAATAAATAAAATCAAACAAATGGCTCAACACCCACAGGACACAATCATACATTAAAAGCAGTTGTGAAGAGGAGGGTTTTGATTTGTGTTTTGAATGCGTAGATGTCAGTGCAGTCTCGGATGAGTTTGGGAAAAGCGTTCTAGAGGGAGGGGGGAGCTATGGAGAAGGCTCAGTCACTCCATGTTCGGTGCTTGGTCCTGTGGGGGACGTGAGGAGCGGAGCCAACGGGATGGAAGGTGATGGTGGAGCAGGACGGTGAGGTAGATGGAGGCCTGATTATGGAGGGCTTTGTGAGTGAGAAGGATTTTGTATTAAATCCGTTGTGGCATGGGGAGCAAGTGGAGTTTCCAGAGAACAGGGGTAAGTTTTAAATGTACTAGAGTTTATTTAGGATCTTTGATGTGCCATAAAGAATGCTATTGCAGTAATCTATTCTGGAGGTGATGAAGGCTTGCAGCAGAGTTTTAGCAGCAGATGTGGAGCGGGATGTACGGAGACGGGCTATGTGGTTTAGGTGGAAAAAGGCAGTTCTAGTGATTTGTTTGACATTGTGTTGCTGTCAAACATGACTCCGGTGGTAATGGTCTTTGTTGCGATGCTGGAAATCATCAGCGTGAAAGCGGAGACCATGTTGACTTATGATGTGACCAAGAGGGAGCAGATAGAGGATGAACAGAAGGGGACCAAGCACCGAACCCTGGAGGACGCCTTGAGACAGAGGAGCGGTGGAGGAGGTGCATTTGTTAATGCTGATAACTGCTTTCTCTTTGAGCCAGGAGAAAGCAGTTGCAGTGACGTTGAGGGAGTATTTGAGGTAGGAGAGAAGGATGCTGTGGTCGAGAGTGTCAAAGGCTGCAGTGAGAATGAGAATAGACGAGTGAATAATAACATGCCTCCTTTTCTTTGTGATCTCGTCTCTTCCTTGTCCTTCTTTCTACCACATCCACCCACGCTCTGTCTTTCTTTCTTCCATCTTATCCCTAGCTGTCCCGCGGACAAGCGCCTCTCAGTGTAGCTCGGTCCCCGAGCCCCGGTTTGGGAGGCGGATAGGGAACGGCTTTGGCATCGGCATGGTGGTGCTGTTTGAATGCAGTCCAGGCTACACGCTGCACGGCTCCAACGCCATCAGGTGTGAGGCCGTGCCCAATGCCCTGGCCCAATGGAACGGCACTGTGCCCACATGTGTTGGTAAGCTCATGTCATCTTTGCACGCACATATGCATGCGCACACGCACACACACACACACACGCGCAAAGATCCCCTAAGTGAAGCAGGTGCACACAAATGGTTGGTGTCTCTGCAGTGTACTGCAATTGAGTACCTCAGACATGGAATAAAATATATTTATAACAAACTCCAGTCCCATAACTATAATAGTGCTTGACAAAACAGTCAATTACCTTGTATTTAAGTATTGCAGTCACTTAAAATGATGCCATATCTGGGACACATTTATAAACAATCACAGCAATTTCCCTCATAACAGATGTTGAATTGGGTTGTCACTTTTCCTCTGGAGGTTTAAGTGATTTTACATGAGGAGGTGGGCTCAGGTTAGCATGGTCGTTTCATTACAAAAGATATATCTGCATCATCATACATGGACGTCTTTGACATAAGGTCATAATTTGGAATTGCTTTACATTGTGTTGATAGAATTCATCCTTTGAATGGGCAAACCATTATTGCCAGACACATTGCACCGCTTGACAATCCAAACAACAAGAGCCATATTTGTTTAATTTCTTACATTGATAAAAGAACACAATGACCTGGTAACGCACCCGTTGCCCCATAATTACAGCAGCACTTGATGTTCCATGCGTGGTGTGGACCATCTACCGAAGGGATCATAATCTCTCTACACTGTTCTTAGGCCGGCTTACACAAAGCCAAGCATTCAATTTGTACCTGCTAAATATGCATGGACCTACAATCCTGTCAAACTCATACTCATGATCAGAGTTACATGTGTTTTCTAGACAGGCTTTTACCCAAACACATACTGCATACATGAACAGGGACACGCGCTCGGTCTCACGAAGACACCCACGTGTCTGCCGCGTGAAGGTGAGGAACTGCAGATGAAGAGAGAAATCTATGGGCGTCAGGCCTTGTGCCAGCCGGCAAACAGTCCGAGCCGGTGAGTGCGGAAGATTTCAAGCAAAGGTTCATCGCAGTTTACTGCCAAGTGTTAAGGGAATAGCAGTGGCACGCGCAGTTCCATTTTCAAATCGGTGCTTTTTTATCTGAAGATTGAATCTGGCTTCAGCATCTCCCCCAGCGCCAGTGAGGTTATCCAGAATAATGGATATAGTTTTCTAAATGCTTCCAACAAAAACACAATGTTCAATTACTTAAGCCCTCTTTATGGGAAATGACAGCAGTACTGGTGTTTCAGATGATACATTTCCAGCTACGTTCCTGTTCACCAGCAACATTTTCTCATGATTTAATTAGCCGTACCGGAGTCTATAAATACTGTTTCGATGGGCTCTGTTGACTTTTGAAGAGGGTAGATTACATCAACTCAGGCTTTAAAACATCTTTGTCATTTTGTCATCTGTTGATGATTTATCTTTATTCTAACTACTACTAAACTATTCTATCACCAATATATTCTGGAAAAGAAAAGTGCCTTTACAAGTCTCAATCAAAACATGTAAAGATAAATACTAGGGGTGTAACGATTCAGCTTTTACATCGATGTATCGATTTTTATTCCTCCGATCCAACTACATCGATCTGTGCTCGGCGAGTTGGCCATATGGACGACATAGATCGATCCAAAATCGATTTAAAATGTAATGAATCGATTTTACCGATACTAGGAAATAACCCATTGGATTTAAGCACGTCAGACCTTTTTCTTAGCACTTTTAATGATAAAGGCTTTCGCGGACTGAGCCGACCCACCGCCGCCCCGAGCCCCGATTCAACTTCCGGGTTTCACGGCAAATCCGACGGAATGTTCCACACGGGTTAAAATAGAGGGGGGGTTTGTCGGGGGAAACCATTTTTGCAGGGGTGTTTTTTGTGTATATATTTTTCTGCTACACTGCTACAGCAGTGTTTGCACTTTAATCAAATAAAATGTGAAGCATTTTCCATTCATTGTTGTTTATTTGTTTATTTATATTCATAATTAATTGATACCTGATTCCATTACAAGAAACAACAGGAATCTAGGAAGTTTATTTCAGTCATACTGGTTGAATTTTTGGCTAAAAAGTTACTAAATCGATTTTAGGTCATTGAATCCTATCGGATCGTATCATTCTAAATAAACCAATAACGTCCTTGAATCGTATCGACAACCACGAATCGTGATCGAATCGTTAGGGGTGTGACGAATCGTCACACCCCTAATAAATACTGATGATGAGCACCATTCTCTAGTCTACACTGAATGCCAGAAAGCTGAATGTTACACACAAAGGACTGCCAAATATTACATTGGCTCAAAGATTGCCGGGACTCATAGTCGGAAGGCCCACCTGTTGGATTTCAGTGTTGAATAAGTAAACAATGTTGTACCGAGCTTGTTTTGAAACAATGGATGCTTCTTCTAATTTAGCCTCTCAAGACCAATTAAAGTGTCAGTCTGTGTCCGTGGTAAAGGCCAGGCCACAGCGCCCTATTAAAGTTTCTATATTGACAATGTAATTGACTGCCTGTGGGACTGTTTATTAATAAAACAATTTTAAAGATTTTGAACCACATATTAAAAAAAAATGAATATGAAATCCCACATCTAACCCCTCCAAAACTAGTGTGTTCCATTTTGCAGTAACAGTAATACTTTGCAGTATTGTCACATAGTGCAAGTGATCTGAAATAACTATACGTTACACACTGTGTGGAGTTTCTTTTGATAGACATATTGAGAAGTTGCTGTGAATTTCCTCCATATCAGAGGGTGTTAAATGGTGTCTCACAATGAGTACCGGCAGTAAGTGACATATGGAGATGGGTGTGTCGAGCATTGATGCTTTTATGAGTACCATGATTTCTAATCTTGCTCATCCAATTACATTAACTGACAGCTATGGGGAATCAAAAGAGCTTTTAATTCATACTGAAAATACTCCTCCTTTGGAATCTGTTGCTTGTAAAAAAAAAAAAATGGTTTCATGCAAGAATAATTAAAGTTCTATAAACTACAACAAAACAGCCTATATTTTGTCATTTTTTTAATTTTTTTTTTTTTAAACATCCCTCAGTTTTTCTTTTATCTTTTGCATTCAAAAGGAAAATACATTTTCTACCGTTCTCTAGATTTCATCTGCATGGACACTTGCGTTTCATTTTGCAAAACACAATTGAGAAACAATTGCGGGGGCTGTTGTTTTCGGTCTCGACACTAATCTTGAAGTTAATCTTTGCCGAATGCTCGACATGTGACAGGCATTAGCAGAAGATGATGTGGTGGTGATTAAATCAAAGTTTTATTGCTGCGAGTTGTAGTACAGAAGTAATTTACCATAATGGGTCTCTTTGCAACGATTCTATCAGGAAGATGTCAGCTGTAAAATATTGATGAAATGATTGAAATTGTTACAAGCTTAGAGCTGAAGCCTAGATGCCTTTTTCCGCTTTTACCAACATCTTTTTCTTTGTGATGAGTAGCATATTTTTTGTGTTTTGACATGCAACCTTCCAGTGACTGGTGGATATGGAAAACAGTAATTATTGTGGACCTGCACAGGGTAGAATCCTTGTCCTTGACAAATAACAGCTGGTTCCTCATTGCGAGAATGTTTGAAGGACCTCATCTTCGCAGGAGAAACTGACAAAACAAATGCTAGGTGCTCAATTAACACCCGATTCTCCTCAGTGAGGAGATAAATTAATATATATATATTTTTTTTAGTATACATCATACATTTTCTGTTATACATGTGATGCCTTAAACAGATGTTAAACAGCTCTATTCCAGCTGTTAACCGCAAACAATGAATCTCAAGGAAATAAACAATGGAAAGGCAAATGGACTTGGACGTCTTTGTGAAAGCGTAAAACATTTTCCTGAGCATAAATTCCATCAACGTATTAGGTTGCTTGTCACTGTTTTAGCCAGCAGGAAGGAAAATGTATTGTGTGTTTATAATCCACAGGATTCTGCTCTGCAGGGATTGGCTACCACAATCCTTAATGGACAAAAAGGGGAGCCAAACACTGTGCAGAAGGTTACTGGCCGGCTACAAGGCCAATTGGCAGCGTCTGAAAAGCAATAAAGAGATTTTAACTTTTTCCATTTATATTTTTCAAATATGTCAGTGTTTCACAATGTCAGCACAACCTGCCCAGTGACTTAAATGTAACGTTCATCTGAGAGATGCCTTCATAAATGCGCTATTTGAGGGACCAGTGGAAACGGGGTGTACACTTTGAGAGGAATGGCTTCGGCAACTAATAGATGCGATTTCTGGGGCCTGCAAGGGATAAAATAACATCAGGGCTCAACTGTTTATGTCTGTATAGAGTGAGGGGCGACTGTGCTGCCATTCAAAACTCCACGGAGGCATTAAAATGACAATATCGTCATGTAGTCATAAAATAAAGCTTTGCATGACATAGTAGAACCTGTCATTGAACTGTCTCTCATTGGACTCCCATCGAATTATTATATCTGACAAAGGTTTTATTAATTTGCTACATTTCATTAACCCGTTGCAGCTCTGCTGCAACCGGAACAATGTTTTGTCTTTCTCAGCCTGTTCCCATCCTTTTGTCTAGTTCCCTGCGGCGGCGTGTTAACTCACCGCCGAGGCACCATCCTCTCTCCTGGATACCCAGAGCTGTACACAAACCATCTCAACTGTGCCTGGAAAATCTCTGTGCCCGAGGGAGCCGGCATCCAAGTGAGTATTGTAATGTTTGATGAGCGGTTAAAACACATTTTATGTGAATTTATTCAGAGGCTTTGGCAGCAGCCAAGGTCTGAGGCACTGTGTAATAACACAATGACAACAGACATGAAGGAACGACGCAAGTTGACACCCAGAAAGGCCGTTCTATTAAGGGCTCTTTGTCTTTCAGATTCAAGTTGTGACCTTCGCCACGGAACACAACTGGGATTCGCTGGATTTCTTTGACTGGGGTTGATGGCAACGCTCCAAGGCTTGGTAGCTACTCAGGTAAAACGGACCCAACTGGATGTTAGTTGCCAGTTTCCTCTTGAATTTCAATCAGATGAGATGTCACTGGGACCCAGCAGCAGACATGTGGTGGCGCTGATGACATTTGGCGTGTCCTTTTGAGAATTCTGTCTTACTAAATTAGTCAAAGATAAAAGACATGTCCCCCTCCTTAACACATTTCTGTCCCTTCATTTAAGATCTTTGAAATGTTGGTCCAGTTTCATACTTGAGTTTTACAAGTGGCGTGTTGCCTTAGGGCTCACTAATGAAATTGGAGCTCTTGCCACATAGTAACCTACTAGAAACAGGCCATCAGATCATTTTAAATGCTGCAGGGTGGTATCAGAGGGACTGGTGTAGCATAATTACTTCAGAGTATTATATCAATTTTATGAGGCTAGGTGTCAAATATCTCAAGAGGTGGATATCTCATGTTGGAGCAAAACTCTTTAGGTATTGTAATAGCCTCACAGCACAGCTCTCACTTTGCAGGAGAGCGTGCGGTGTGAAAAGGCTAAGGGATTTTAAATGAATAGCAATCAATTTTATCTTGGGCTTAACTGTTGAAGGCGATTATGAATGCATGTAAATGTCTCAATTCAAATTGCTGAAGACATACGCCTGGAATAGAGAATACAGACCTGAGTCTGAGGAATATGACCTCATTGTTGCAACAAAGAGATGATATTCTCCAGAGCGAATTGTAACTTGTAGATCGCATTCGTGTTGATGAGTCATTTTGTGGGTTTGATTTCTTTATTAAAGGTCCAACGGCTGTATGGAACATCAATATGATTCACCCAGATGAATTAAAAAATAACAAAATCTTAAAAATTAAAAAAGGCATAAAAAAACTCATTTAAACTGCAAGTAATCCAAAATGCATACACTTGATTTTATTTCTTATATGGAATCGTCTGGAATCGAGTTATTGTATTTGGGTCACTGTCTCCATCTCATGGTACCTACTGATAATCCTAACCTCTGATAATATCAAGTCAAATGGCTGCCAGAGAATTTAACTCGGTGTAAAGTAATAAAGTGGAATCCAGAAAGTTTGAACTATCTACACCGCATATAACCAAAGTACAATACATTTTCATGCTATGCACGGCCACGTGTTTTTGGTGGTCCTAACTGTCTTTTGTGTGTTGTGCAATGCAGGTACAACAATTCCTCAACTGCTGAACAGTACATCCAACAACCTGTACTTAACCTTCCAGTCTGACATCAGCGTTTCCGCCGCTGGCTTCCACTTGGAGTACACAGGTATGAGGAGAGGCAGCTTCTCCGCCTGCTCCTGTTTTGTCTGTTGTCACTTTGTTTCAATGTGTCCATCTGCCACCACTCTCCAGCTGCTGCACACTTAAAAAATAAATAAGAAGGACAGCTGGTCCGGGTGGTACAGTTGGACATTGAAAGTTTTATCTTATTTAGTCCTCCCATTGCTACACGCGACTGTAGCTGGTTTTCCATTAAGGAATACAATTGCTCCTCTCTGTTGTCTGTTCACTTAAGGGCATATTTGCAAAAAGAGCATGGGGAAAATTCACTGTGCAGTAGAATTAGAGGGTCACATTAGAGCGACTGGTTCCCCATAAGAAAATTGTGCAAATGAAATTGAGGGCGCCGATCTTTCCCCACTCGTATTAACATTTCTTACCTTTTCAGTCGTCTTTTAATGTCGGGGCAATTTTCTTCTTTTTTGTATCTTTAAGGTTAGCCCACTTTTAATTTGGTACTTTCTCTGTCTCATCCTCACAATTGTCTTTCTACTGGCTGGTTACTAAGGAGGATGTGCAAGTGTTTCACAACGTGAGCGCGTTAGCTGTAACAACATTTCTTTAGTTCATATGAATGAAATCTCATTAGCCTGCGGAAGGAAAAAGGTAAACGTACACATTCTAATTATTTCTACAAATGTACGTGACACACTTGCACGTGTATCTAAACTTTCACATGTTTTGTAATTGTATGAGCATGTTTGTATGTGTGAGCGGTTCAGTAGTGTGTGTGATAGCGTTTGAACAGTGAAGGGAAGAGTGTCCCTCAAAGATAAGAGCCCTGCTTATGTGAACCACTATAAGATCCCATACACAACTCAACCAAAGACTAACGTGGTTTGAAGAAAAACGTGTCGCCATTCAAACTTAGTCACTTCTCACAAATGTGTTACGAAACAAAAGAAGCATGAAAAAGACATTGCTGTCACCGAGACTGTCCCGGCTGTCAGTCTTCCAGCATTACACCACTGCTGAGAACAACTTCACAGTCGTGTCTCTCGCAGGCGGCACTTCGTTTCCGCAAAGCCCTGCTCTTTCCTGGAAGCACTACATGGCTGCGTGTCTCTCTGTAGGCTGTGTCCTCTCTGCACCTCGTCCCTCACCCTCCCCTGCTGCTGAGAGTCACTTCGGTGCCACGTCTCGCAGTCATTTCTTTCCGGTGTGTCTGTCTTACACGTTGTCCTGCATGCTGCCCATGCAGAGTGCAGTCCTCGATGCGTCGTGTAAGCCCATCGACAGTCAGACCTTTTTCCTGCTTTCCCTCCTGTTTGTTTGCTGGCGCAGCTCGGGGCTCTTCAGTGTGTCTATTGGCTCACACGTATGTGTGAAGAACTGTTCATCACGTATTTGTTTTGTGGTCTGTTTCCCATTTGGCAATGATTAATTTAATGTAAATTAATAATCTGCGACTTGGTCTTCTATTTGTTTGCGTTTTTGCATAGTTTATATTTTAGTGGTTGTGTGTGTGCATCTGTCTGTTCAGTGTCAACAACTGCTGCAGTCAGATTTGCATTTCTAGTTTGACCGTGAACACTAGCCGATCGGTATACCTGATCTAATTTCCCGTTAACACATGCACATGATTGAGTCTCAATGGGGCGGTGCTTAGTGTGTGTGTGTGTGTGGATTATGTGTGGCAGAGAAAGGGATATTGAGACGATGGCTACGATTGCGGCAGAAAGATGTGGGGTCTTGCTTGTTAGGGAAAGGTCAGCAGCAAAGTTGCCTAATGCCATTAAATTCTGTAATGGTGATGCACGATGCCCGCTCATACCTCGAGGTCTGCTCATCCGATCTGCTTCTTGGATACCGGTTGTGTTGCCGAGGACCGAAGGGAGTGCTGTGTCCAATTTGCGCTCACTATTATTGAATAAACAAGTCGACAGCGCTCTCTCGGGCAGCATCGGAGTCGCTGCGCAGTGAGTGGTTCTTCGCAGGTCGGCAGTCAGCACTTCCTCGCGCTCAAGGAACCGGCTCAAGTGTCGAGCAACTAGGCGTGGCCAGTACGTAACCAGCGTCTTCAACTGGTGTGTCTGTGGCAGGATAGGACTGGTGGAGGTTAGTCGACAAGTGTTTTGTATTTATTATAATCAAATAGAAGAGCAGTATTTGTTGCAGACATTCTATGACGGAGATCTGCGCTCTTCGGTGTGTTTGAACCAGTCATTTATTATTCACAAACTCTCCACCGTTTAGCTGAAAATTAATGCTCTAAATGCTCGGCACACTGGGAAGAAAGATGCCAGCGGGATTGGCACAGACCCAGCCACTCAACCATCTGTTTTCAAATGTTTCCTTTGGGTGTTGCCGTCCACTGAGACTAGGAATGTTGTATACCACCCATCACTACAACTTCTTAAGAGCCCAGCTTTTAACCAGCTCTCTGCGGACAGCCCGCTATATTTTTCTTAAAAACATGGCGTCTTTCAACTCACAAGACAGAAGTAAGCATGCAGAATAAACTAAACTCTAACTCTGCTTCAATCCCTGGAGTCTGCAGAGGCCTGCATTATTTCCTGACCTTTTTTTTCAGTTTTCAAATACTTGTGTCCATGGCTGAAACTCAAAAAAGACAGAGCAGAAATCACCTGGTCGATAACAATATTTGCTTACTTGCAATTAAGTTTCACACATCAGTGGTCCTGCAGTGAACAGGAATGTAAACTGGAATTAAATTTGAAATGACTGTGCTACAGTCTTTCCCTTATTTATTAGTCACTGTGTCGAACACGACTCTTTCCGTGCTAGTTCACAAAGCCCCCAGATGGGTCACTTTGTTTTTTCAGATCAATCACAGATGTACTTTGATAACTTGTATAAGACAATACTCACTCTTCTACTCATTGATTGGTTAAGAGTCATGGTAACCAGAAACTGCCTCAGACATCTGATAAAGACAAGATAGCAGCAAACGATTGATGAATAAAGCATGGGGCACTAGAGAGTTGTGTAACCCTTTTTGATTTTGCTGGAAAACACTGAGATTTAGCATCAGAGGGGCCCGTCTATTTCTGTGCACACTCCGCTCCAGACTAAGCCTAGTGCCTGAGACGCATTCTTAATTCAGAGATCTCTCTCCTCCTACATTGGTTAAAAAGAAAAGGTGACGCAGACGGGATTTAGGGTTGAAGCTGATGTGATTTAGGATTATTGAATCTCACGATTGACTCCACCTTTTAAATACTGCAATTCCTACTATCCATCCATCTATTACATCGATGTATCGATTTATATTCCTCCGATCCAACTACATCGATCTGTGCTCGGCGAGTTGGCCTTAAGGACGACATATATTGATCTAACATCGTTTTAAAATGTAATAAATCAATTGTATCAATACTAGGAAATAACCCATTGGATTTAAGCACGTTAAATGTGAATGCATTTGCCATTCATTGTTGTTTACTTGTTTATTTATATTCATAATTAATTGATACCTGATTTCATTACAAGAAAGAACAGGAATCTAGAAAACTTCACCTGCACTGTTACTGTAGTATCCAGGTATTTATTTCAGTCACACTGGTTGAATTTTTGGCTAAAAAGTTACTGAATCGATTTGAAGTCACTGAATCGTTTCGGATCGTATCGTTCTAAATACCAATATCGTCCTTGAATCGTATCGACAACCACGAATCGTGATACAAATGGAATCGTTGTTAAAATGAATCGTTACACTAATGGTAGGAATTGGGGGTGTATCGTTTAGCCCTGCAACTGTATTAGTGTCTAGTTTCAGCCAATTTGAGGCCTGTTTTTTATTATGTTTGATGGGGAGAATAAGAAAAATATTGATTGTGTTTGAAATTAGTATAATCCCCTGTGAAACTGATTGAACTTGTTGTTTTACTTTAGATATTGGGTAAGCAAAATCAAGGATATTTGGCTAGATGAAAATGATGATTCCGTGTCAATACCTTGAAAAGGTATTGCTCCATTTATTTCCAAATAAGATGTCTTTATTTGATGTAAATTTACATTCAAGATTGATGTTGTATGTTAAACAACATGAGTATTTTAGGTTTAGGGTGTTCACATTTTGCAGTATGGAAGCCAGTGTGCTTTTCCTGCTGTTTTTTAACCACGATCCTTCGCACAGTGGATGCGTGAGCAAGAGGTGCCATGGTATGAAGTAGTGGAAGAAGTCGTAGTAGGCCCAATTGATTGCATACTGCATGCAACATCCTTTGTAATGGCAGAAGTAAAGTGTTGTATATATGAAACTCACACTGCAGCAACTGATGGGAGTCAATTGGTGCTGATTTAGAGGCAGCTGTATATAAGGAGCACACGAGTTTGAGAAGAGGGCGCTGGTAGAGAGGCAGGAGACTGCTTGGTGAATGTGATTGTGATTGAGTTAATAAATAATTGTAATTGTATTACGGAAACCTCGTGTAGGCCTCCTTTTTATGCATTCGCCCCCATGGCCCCTCAGGCATTCTAACAATATTACATGTATTATGAATGAGCTTACAGCACCAACCTTGCAGACTTAAGGGGTTGAGTGTCAACTAATAGACTGTGAATAGTTTACAAAAGCAATGCATCGTTAAGAGTGAAAAGAAAACAAGCAACAATGCTCATAAGGACGGCATGTGATGAGTCTCACTTAAACTGTGCATGAAGAATAGGGTTCTCCGCTCTATTCCACTCTTACCCACCTAAAGGATGTATTTTATCTTAAACTCTCAGTGGCCTGTGCTGTTGACCGTGCATATCCACAGTAATGTGCTTTTGTAAGCACCACGCTCAGCTTGCGGTGGTATTTGTGTGTTACCTTACAAAGAGCCATATTTCACCACTCAGCGACCTGCGTATAGCTTCTGTCTGCAGAATGGCTTTATGAATGAGCTTGTAGATATTAAATATTCATGAAAATGTATAACTGGTGGGTTACAAAGTGATACCTTTGGCCGACCTGTTGAAAATGTGATGTCCGTTTCATAAGGACGGGACTCAGTCGAGATACGCGTTGTTCACTCTAACAGCGGGTGTCTGCCTTCGTACAGCAGGGTGACAACAGGCGCTGCCCAAATGTGTAATCTGATCATTTGACTGAAACCATCTGGAGCTCAGCAGGAACCGGTGCAGTCTGTCAGTGGGCACCCACTCTCAACCTGGCCAGAGCAGGATGCCAGTTTGTGACCAGTTGAGGTTTGTGACCAGTGTAGGTATGCTCTGGAGCAAGTCCTCTGGCTGTGTGAATGCAAAAGAATATACATACCTTGACAATTTAAATGCATGGTATGCTTACCTGCATAGTGGTAACGGAGCTCACACTGGTTCCCTGAAGATCCTGTATGATTAAGTGTATTTCTTGTATGCTGACACGCAATCTTTTCTTTGGTCCTCTTTATTTTAAAGCGGTTCCCTGCATTACAATACTGCACTTATCCCATTTATCCCAATGTAAGTGGGTGCTTTAGGACACAGTATACTATCATGCCACAGTTTTATTTGTAAGGGCTGTATTGTGCTTTTCACTTCCCCCCAGGAGTTGCCTTTAAATGATTTTGAATCTTTTTTGGCGGTTTGCCGTGTTTACGTTCATCCACCCACCTACTTGCTTGGACCTGTTGGCTCTTTCAGTGGGATTCTGTGTCAGCGTGTGTACGTTTGTAGGTTTTCCTTTTTCGAGGGCTGTCTGTTTGTGTTATCTATCTTTATTTTTTGGCGGGGATTGTGTATTATGTATATTCTCATAGCCACGACCCCTGACCTTACGGTTTGCTTAGTAACTATGAATCCAAGACAGAAGTTCTACATTATGGATATACTCCTTCCAAAAGTTACAGCAAAGTTCAGCTGTCCTCACTTTATGTATTAATGCTGCTGCAGAAAGGCAGCCAATCACTTCGCAGGCAGTTTTCAGCGATCTCACTGACTGATTGTAAACCAGGAGGTTTGCTAATCCAGTTACATGTACACGTACAAAGGAACTAACGGCTAACGCTGGTATCGTTAAGTTGCATTATCCCATATTGTTGAATTGCGTTCAATCATCGATAAAGAATAGTAGCGAATGTGCTAATTGTAACTTTTTAAAATCTAATTTTTGGGGAGCAACGTACATATTACCAGTGATTTGAAGGAAACGTTTTCGTAGCAATGTAAAACCAATATTACAGAGCAGAATAAATCTGGTTTTCCTTCCTGAGAAAGGTTTTAGGCAGCTCGTAATGTATGAAATATATAAACTATAAAAGAGTAAAATTTAGAATTTGATTCCTTCCATTAAGTTAAAAATCGTTGTTTGGGCTGGTGGTTAAAAAGTTGCTCTAGACTGAGAAATGTAGTTTTTTGAGTGAAAATTGTAATTGGCAGACTCAGGAAGTGGAGATGAAGTGGAAGTCTCTGGAATTCAAACAACCTATTAAATGAGTTGTGTGCAATTAGCTCGCAAATGACACAACTCAAGCTTATCTCAATCTTAGTTTGATCTAAGGTATGCAATTGGTGTATCAATAATAAATTAAGACATTTGTTCCTCTGCCTGCAGATATACATTCCCATGTATTGTAATCTAATTCCTGCTATGCCAATGGAAAGCGACCAAATGACTTTACTAGCCCACAGCGTAGATCACCCACGGCCTTTAAGCCATTATTAAAAGGCCTCCAGTCCTTGGCAAGTGAGTCTGCAGTACTTTGTTCAAATGGAGCTGCATTTTTCTGTCATGTAATACTTAAGGGATGGTTTGGTAATTTCAAGGCTTCAGATGAGTCGGACGGATTTCGGATTACAGCCACCAGTTGAATAGCTTTTTGGGCCTTTGAGTTTCCAAATGAAATGGCGAGACGGAGAAATAAGGACTCCATTATTAAAATGAGGTGCTGCGTGATGAAGTGTTTTATTCCATTTTTCTATGTAAACGACACCAAATGTGTTTTGGCTCGTTCCCGTATTGTGCAGAAGAATGATCGCTGTCCACACTTGTGTGTTGTGACTCTGTCCTAAGCAATAGGTTTGGATTCGTGCCCAGAGCCGCTGCCTCCCAGTAACGGCCAGAGAGTGGGCGACCGCTTCACTGTGGGGGACATGGTGTCCTTCCAGTGCGATCAGGGCTTCTCCTTACAGGTAGGTGAAAGCGCACCGTGCAAATATCCAGCTCTCTCATGGTTGTAAGTGAATAATATCCAACTGCCTTTGTTGAACACTTTCAAAGGAACACCTCAAAGGATGAGTCTGTCAAGGCATCGTTTGAAAATACTAATTCCATGGAATTTGTGTGTGTGTGTGCGTGTGTGCGTGAGCACGTGGAACAGTGTCCATTAAAAAAGCTCGGTTAATGCACAGGGTGGGTGACTTGCCTTGTATATAAGCTCCCAGCTTTGTTGTGTGTACTTAGCTTTCATTCTTCACTCTTTGGGTGTTTTTTGTGAGAGTGTGGGTCGATTACTCAGCAGCTTTGACTTGCTACAATTTTCCTTGTGTAGATATTCTAGCCGTGGCTTTTTGAGCTGCAGAAGCCCCCGATGCCACGGGCGATGGATTGTGTTAGCAGTCGCCCCACTAATCCCGCACCGATTTTTCATCCCGGCTCAAGCATTCACATCTCTTCACATTCTCTCCAGACCAACAGCAACTTCTAAGATACATCTTCAGGCTGTGTTTCTGAAAGCCAGGAACAGACCGCAGGCTGTTGTAGAAACAAAATCGCATGTATGACTGAGTCTTCTGAGTTCAGGTGTATTCCCTGTGTGTGTCCTTGTGCATGTGAGTAGTACAACAGTGTACTACACAGTTTCTGGAATGCACAGAATTTTGAAAGGAATAAAACAACATAGCGTTGAATATTTTACAGATGATTAACCTGCAATATCCAACACGTAATATTATTATTTACTCAACAGTTTTTCTCTATAGTCAGACCCCACATGCTACTCCCAACGAGCAGTATTGGGTCCCTCTCCTAATAACTATCAAGTATTTACACGCACAGATCCTGAGAAGAGGGTTTTGAAAAATCCGCAAATCTGATTGTTAACCAATTCCAAAGATCCACAGGACAGGGATCAAATCTGCTTGCAGAAGACGCGTCTGTTTGATATCCTGCTTTTCCTTATTTTTCATTGCCCTGTATTTTGGAGCTGGTGAAGATATTGTTTTTGTTTGTTTTCCTGAACAGGGTAATGCATATATTACCTGCATGCCCGGCCCCGTCAGAAGGTGGAATTACCCCGCACCTCTATGTTTAGGTAATGTATTATTTCATCCAGTCTGACGTTGCCAGTATGCAGGGTTTCAATGATGTGATATTGCACGACAAATGCATTTTTGTTGCATAAAACGCGGATTTAGTCTGTTTCTTTTGTCTTTTGCCCTTTTGTTTCAGGTCTTCTAATGCAATAATTGACACTGATACACAGCCACACAATGGATCAATGCCCTCACATAGAACTTATTATGTGTAAGACCGGGGGACGGCGTGATGGGTGGCCGTGTAGGCTGGAGGAGCGGGGGAATATGAATTTTCTGCTTTCCCCCTCAGTTGAAAATCAATAAGACTTTGCACCATCTCGGCGTGTTGTTTGATTTCTGGTACCGCTCATGAGTCTCTACTCTCCCCCAACGCGTCCCCCTAAAGTTGATTGCCTCAGTGATAGATTCCAGAGATTACTGAGGAAGTGCAGAAGCGTCTCCGTTGACACCTCTGTTCAGTTTCCCCCGTTTACACACATTAGCCGGAACACGCCTTACAGTGTATTTCAACACACAAAAAATTGTGCATGCGAGCACACTCCACTGCGCTCTTGGTGTAAATGTTCGGTCCCTGTGGTTTTCACAGTTCACTGCAGACATAAATCCCAGCTTTGTTATTGAAAGGCCTGTTCGTGGACGCCTGCTTTAGCTTGTTAGCGCTACTCCTCGCTCCTTTCCTCTTCATACGCCCACTCTAAAAGCCCGGGATTTGCATTATCTCTGTTGCCGATGAACCTGCATCAAAGCGGTCGCCTGCACCCAACACAGACCGCGTAGCGTCCTCCTGAGTGGCTCTTATCGTCTTTCATTTTAAACACAAACGGGTCAAGCGTGTTTTCCACCCGCAGCGCGATTAAATCTTGATAGTCGGGACAAGGCTCACTTCTGGCCTCGGTTGGTATTATTCGAAGAAATGGCAGCAAGAATGTTTGTTCCAAACCTTTTTCCACATAAATTGGCCTGTATAGTTCAGGATTGGGGAGAACGACTACACGTTTACTTTGATGTATTCAACCTGGGTAATTATGTACTGACTAGGAGGGGGATGAGCGTTGGAGTGTTCTCCAAAACACTCACCGAAAAAAAAAAAAAACGTTGCAAGTAGAGGTCGAAGTGATCACCGCCACCGCTGAACAGAACTGTGACGCTGTATTGTCTGATAGTGACTCACTTATTTTAATTTAAATCGCCACCACACACGGAGACGCTTGAGTCGGTTATCATTTCACGGCGGCCCTTACAGAGCATAGCGACGTACAACTGCATCCACCCACCCACACAGCTCTGCTCCCCCAATCCTAAGCTCATAAAGCACACTCACAGCACTTCATCTTCTTTCTTGCCCACACAAGCTGTTGCAGTCTGCATATAAAACATGAGCGTATAACACACACACACACACACACACACACACTTTTTGGGAATTTGTAGCAAAGTGAAGGCATAAACTGCACTGCTCCTCATTCCCCCTCTATTGTACACATGCAGAATTATGTGTGTTCTTTGCTCTGCCGCCATATTCCCCCAGTCATTGTTTTTCTTTGTTTTCCCGCGGAGAAGTGACATGTTCTTTCTCCTTGGTTGGTCTCCCGCAGCTCAATGTGGCGGCTCCATGACAGACCTCAGCGGCGTCATCCTCAGCCCGGGCTTCGCAGGGAACTATCAGAGCAGCCTGGACTGCAACTGGAGAGTTCAACTCCCAATTGGTTTCGGTCTGTCATCCCCCTCGGCCTTTTCTGGCTCTTTCTTTGTTCTGCTTGCTTTAATGTGCTCTCTGAAAGTGATACACACATTCCTTTCACTCATACTTTGTTCCTATATTCCTTCTCATTTTTCTTTTTCAGGGATCCACCTGCAGTTTCTGAACTTCTCCACGGAGCCTGTTCACGACTATCTGGAAGTGCGCAGCGGGAACCTGGAGACGGGAACCGTGATCGATCGTTTCAGCGGCCCCGTTGTGCCAAACTCTCTTTTCAGCACCACCCATGAGACCACTCTCTTCTTCCACAGCGACTACTCTCAGAACAAGCCTGGCTTCCACATCGTCTACCAGGGTGAGGCACGAGGTTTGGTCCTGGCGCTACGTTAAAATGGGTTGCCATCAGAGCAGCAGATCGAACCGAGCAGCCAAAAGACCAAAAGACGCGTTCGATAGAGACCAGGGACAGAAATTAGTCCTGCAAGGCCAAAGCCTTCACTAAGATTCGAAAAGGCAAAATTAAATCAATACTGACCTCAGCTGGGGCATCCAATATCACATTATTGAATGATGGTTATGTTGGCTAAATATGTGGGGTATTTTGTGTGCTGAAGCCAATTTGTAATTATTTATCCATTTAGACTTTTGGAGTTTTGTGACTGTTTTTCAAAAAGGTAACGTTCAGGAAAAGAAAAATGACCTTCAACCACGAGTGGAGGTTTGTTTCTCTGGGGTGTGTGTGTTTGTGTGCGTTCGTGTGGGGGTGTTGAATAGTGTCGAATTGGTAAAGATTGTGTGTGGGTGTCTTCTGAAGATAATATCATGAATTAAAAGGACAGACAACTGTAGTTATTATTGCAAGGATGGTGTTTAATATTTAGCTTATTATTATTAATCCTGCACTACAGCGTGTTGCTCTTTTTGTTTTTCCAGCCTACGAGCTTCAGAGGTGTCCGGACCCACGACCTTTCCGCAGCGGCATAGTAATCGGTCAGGATTACAGCGTGGGGATGACCATTTCCTTTGAGTGCCTCCAGGGTTACACGCTGCTTGGGGAGCCGTCTCTTACGTGTCTGCATGGAGTCAGCAGAAACTGGAACTACCCCGTACCTCGCTGCGAAGGTGCCTGACTATAACCAAACTATATGCATTAAATCTATTTATTAGGTATTTTTTGACCTTTTTGCAAACTTGAAATCTTAAAACAATCTTGGATCTTAAAACAAAAATGTGGCGACAAATCTTTGGGAAAGTAATGCGTGCTAATCTGTGAGAAGCTGACTGAAGTGCAGACGGAAATGCTTTTACCTGCTGAAAGTCTTTGAAGTTATTTTGAAAACAAGAGAGTAGGTTCTTCATTCTGCCTGTAGTCCTGTCCCTTATTGTCGCACATGAAAGCAGCCAACTCACTTTCACCACTCCTTTACCGAACAAAGTGAGAAAAGTGACACTGCCCGATATAATGATAAATGGAGAATTTGCTGGTATTTTCTTACAAAGCTGATAACATCTGTCCATGTTGTAAATTTCAAAGGCACTGCTCACATATTGCTTGTATATGATAAATTATGTATTTTCTCTGATCAGTTAATTGAAGCAGTAACACGGGTTTAAAGTCCACAAACAGTTTAGCATTTGTCAGAGTGGAAAAAAACAGTGGGGGTTTTATGTTCAGTTTGTCAAATTTGCAGTTATTTTCCTTTTTTTGGATCTCCAAGGCAGCGCTTTGGCTTTCACTCCCAGTTCAAAGTCAAATCTTAACACTTCCTCTGAAGTGATATGACGGAGGAGTTTTAGCGTCTGAACTACTCGGGTGCATCAGGTTCAGAGCAAAGAGTTTCCATCCCCTGCAGTTGTGTCTAACAGATGCATCCGCACTTAACCCAATGACACACAGGGATGATTTGGTTTTATCAACAGTTGAGTACCGATATTGTCATGATGAGTTTTATGACATACGGTAAATCAAAGACTGGCTTTGTATTTTTTATCAAGCCTCTCTGAGTTTTTTTTTTTTCTTTCTCTCCCTCCAGCTCTGTGCGGTGGAAATGTAACATCCATGAATGGCACGATTTACTCTCCCGGACACCCAGCCGAGTATCCACACTTCCAGGACTGCATGTGGACTGTCCGAGTACCCCCTGGCTATGGCATCTACATCAATTTCTCTGTTATCAACACAGAGCCAATCTATGACTACATCACTGTGTGGTAAGTTTTCATTTCTCTCTCAGCGTGACATTTTTCCTCTATCGGCTTACGGCAAACATCAAACACACGCAATGTTCACCATACAACTGCAGACGAAGGTTTCATGTGTTTGCTCAAGGAAAAATTGCACAGTATGATCGGTTTTCTTTTTTAGGATATTTTATATTGACTGTATGTTCCCCTATAGAGCCTCATTTTCTTACAGGCTTCATGCAATCAAACACAGGGAACAAGCATCAAGCAGAAATAACAAAGAGGTGACCGAGGGCACAACGCAGACTAGAGTACAGCCTGTTGTTGCTGCAGAGCTTGAAATAGAGCCGTAATAATAGATGATGAAGAAGGAAATACAAATATGTTGATTCTTCCCTGGTATTCTGTGGATCCTTCTTACCTTCCTTGACTACTTTTATTCTGACACCCCCTCGCTAAAACAAAATGGTACAATTCTGCTACGTGATAAAACGTAGCAGGAACTGAAGTGAAGGCTGAGTCACTGTTTGTCCCTCCTCTCCGGTGAGTTTTATGCAAAATGACAGAAATGTGTGCAGCTCTGAGTTGTTAGTACGTACCGACCTTTTTCTCTTGGCAGATAATTGTACAGCAGTAAGCTTTGTTTTGTACTGCGTGCCTGTTATCAGTCCAGCGGCTGCCTCTGCTCCCCCTTCTGAAAGCCTTTCTGTAGGGTGGTTAGCCTCGGGCAGGCATGGACCTCACCTTATGGGTGCTAGAGGAAGGTAATACCTTTCAGCATAGTTTAGTGGGGGGGGGGCGGCGAGCTACTGGCGCTACTGGTTTCGAATGAAAAAGCACATAAACAATCTGTTCCCCGATGGCAACATTTCATTTCCCTGCCTGACTGCCGTCTCCCATTTTGCTGGTCACTCTGAAATGAAATTGCGCTAAGACTTCTTTTGTTTTAATATACAGTACGTTAAAGGTACAAAAGAAAGCATTTAATATACATTGTTCACGTGAATATGCCTCGAGCTACCCGAAAGTGGCCGTAATGAAGTAGCGTCCTCTTGTGCAAAAATAGCATATAAAAGAAGGCCACGCTGCATCACATCCCCAAAAACTTCAACCTACTGAGTTCAACCTATTTAGGGCGCTTATTCCTGAATGCAGATCACGGCCGTAGTTTCTTTGAAAACCCTCCCCTGCTGTCATTAGTGGAGGTGCTTTTGTTTTCTGTGCTGTCAGCAGCTAATTCTCGTCTCATAAATGGCTTTATGGCAAATGACTAAAGTTCTATCATCACCCCACAGCCATCCACCTTGGGACGGCGATATGGAGAAATTCCATTGCGATAGGGAGACGTGTTATATTACATTATATATTATTATAATGATTTACCATTACCAAATGACATGACAAATCAAGGTACATCTTCTCTTATACACATATATACGAATCCTTTGAAAGCAATTCTGCCATGTTTTGTTCCGCTCATGCTACACTGCTTTCAATCACCCAACAGAGCTAAAGATAATGATATTTTTACGTCCGTAGAAACCCTATGTGGAATTTCTAGAGGTTCTCTCAACCATCTCAAAGAATGTATTTTGCAATGACGAGCAAGCCTACCTCCATCTTCCCCTCTATTCTCCGCCACCTCCTCCTGGCTTCAGCTGGGGGAGTCTGAGGTCCATCCAGTTGAGCTAGAATCTATAAGCATGGTCCGGGTCAGACCCCCCACAGGGAGGCATCGCACAGGCCTCCTCATTAGACGTCCGAGCCGCCCCAAGTAGCACTTTGGAGGAGGAGGAGCAGTAAAGGTGTACTTCGAGCTCCTCCCATATATCCGTCTATCCGTCTTCTCTTTGTGTGACCCTCCCCCCCCAAACCGCACTGGCAGCTCATTTCAGCTCTTTGTACCTGTAAATTGAGAACTTCACCTTCAGGCTTAACTCCCATTTTCAACATGACATTTCACACTACATTGTACTCTCGTTTGGGATCAAGCCCCATTGACACTTAAAGTCTTTCACTCCGACTGCCATGGGTGGATGCTGTCCAAGAGATGAGTCAGGCAGGTCAGGCTTTCAGCGTCTCATCCACCACAAGCAACGCGCCAATAACTATTTCAGTGACGTTTACGGCCCCATCCGCTTGTCTTTCGTTCTGTTTTGTAAAGTAAGGCGTTGTTTCTTGCTTCCATCTCTAGAAACGTATCACTATTGTCACGTCTTAAACACATGATGATTGTGTTGGTGGTCAATGAAACTGAGTTTATGTAATGTAATGTGGTATACACTCCCGTAGACATGTCACCCTTTACAGATAACAATGTTCGCCAAACAAAGAGGCCATTTTGATGAGAGTATATCATGTTATCCAGTTAAGAGCTTTGGGATTTTATCCTCGTCATCCATTCATCCTTCCATGGAGCGGAAGCATAGTGATAACCAGCAACCCTGATTATGTACACGCAAACACAGGAGGTCAACAATCAACTAAATATAAAGGAACGCTCCACCACTGATGCCCAAATAACACATCAACTTTGTTGTCAATTCATTCTTTTCATGTTTTGACTTGCAAAAACTTGGCGGATGCATGATGGAAAGAGAAGGATGTCGGTTCAATGCTCTCAGTGTAGTGGGCAGAGTAAGGCGCTGATTACCCGATACGACTCAAACTAAAGTATCACAGCGCTTTCTGCGGGTTGATAACGCAACGTTTGCAAATGTACGTACACAAGTCCCTCTGGGTCTTCCTCCAACCTTTCACTCTCATTTACTCCACCCAACCCCGACTCCCTTCCCCTTTTTTGTATTCAGGGACGGACCTGACCAGGCCTCCCCTCAAATCGCTCAGTTCAGCGGCAGCTCTGTTCAGGAAGGCGTGTCCACCACCGCCAATCAGGTCCTCATCAAATTCCACAGTGACTTCAGCACCAGCGGCTTCTTCGTGCTGCACTATTACGGTAAAGTCCCCTCTGGGACCGGCTAAGTAAAGACCTTGTCACGCCCTGCTGTAATGACCGCTAATTTCTTGAGCTTTACTTTCCCACTTTGCCGGAACCCCTGGAGTGGTAATGAAGACCTCAAACGAACGGGGGGGGGGGGGGGGGGGGGGAACTGTCCAGCCGTTTACAGACGCAGAATGCCTTTCACCTTCTCTCTCTTATGAGCCATTATTCAGCTTGTCTCATTTTGGTAAATGGTATTGCTTCCACTTCTGTGTCATGATAAATGAGGCTCCTTTTAACGCCTGCACAATTTAACCCCCCATCGAAAAGAATTTGATTGATGAGAAGATGTACCCCATCGCTGCTAAATTAGTGATGTTTTTTTGAGGATTATGAAGAGTAATCGATGGCCATTTATGAACCAATGAAGTTTCAATGTGGTGCAAGAATAAAGAATGCACTGCAGGTAGAACGAAACAGAAATGCATTGTTTAACGCAGCACGCGATGTTGCAGGTTTCAGCCTTCTGTCTTTTCCCAACAGCGTACCAGCTGAGAGCATGTC
Source organism: Apeltes quadracus (assembly GCA_021346845.1). Lineage (NCBI taxonomy): Eukaryota > Metazoa > Chordata > Actinopteri > Perciformes > Gasterosteidae > Apeltes > Apeltes quadracus. The sequence continues at coordinate 16,722,459 of CM037936.1, forward strand.
AGCCACCGCCTCCGGTTGCCAACGCTACCACCCTAACCGATGATGAAGAGTTTGAAATAGGTTTGTCTCATCTCATTTTGCTTGTTGACTGGCCGGGGACAGTGTGTAATAAAACAAGTTTGCAGCAGATGTAAGGTAATTTGCTTGGACAGCAATGAACCCAGGAAACCACCTGGAATAGATGTATCAAATGTTTTAGCTAATAATGAATGAATCCATTCTCCTGTAAGCTGCATCTTGCATTTTTCCATTGATCATATTATTTGAACGGAATCTTTTTCTCATTCTTTTAGTCAAAATATGCAACAACATGTATTCATTTTACAGTTTGAAGCACTTTTTGCTGTGGTCCATATTAAATTGTTCATTTGTACATCGGTTTCCATGTGTATGCTAATTGTATGATATATAGATCATTTTCAACTTTCACTATCTCATTTTACCTTTACAATCTATTCATACATTTTGAAAGTAGTCAGCGTCTAAATATCGTCAGTTTTCAGAAGTGAGTCTGAAATGAGTAATTACTAACTGATTTAGACGTGTGTGGCCGTAATGAAGGGCCTTCAGTGCTGCGGCTCTCTAAGGGCACGTCAATCTTCATTAAAAAATGGGTTGTTGATCACTGTTTCAAGTGCTCGTCGTGTGGAGGCTTTTGCTAACGACTTGTGTGTGTGTGTGTGTGTGTGTGTGTTGTGTGTTGGTTGCGGGCGGGTGGGCTGATCATATCCACTACCGCTCGGCCTGCGTGTGTCTGTGTGATTGTGGGCGTAAACGACTTCACAGGGGACATCATTCGGTACTCGTGCCTGCCAGGCTTCACGTTAGTGGGCAGTGAGATTCTGACCTGTCGGCTTGGAGAGCGGCTACAGATGGATGGACCCCCACCAGTCTGCCAAGGTTGGTCTATATTTTTGTTGTTTCCTCCCTAATGTGTGTTCAAATCCGCCTACTGACCACATCATAGGCCTGCGCTCCCCCAGCAGCCCTTCACTGTGGAGCATCAGTGTGAAACCGATTACAGATCAACAGTTTTAAGTGTTTTTTTGCATTGTAAAAGGACCAGCCAGTACAGGCTGGTCTTTGGAGTTTATGTATTTTACCCCTTTAATCCTTCCTCAACACGCCCACTGTATTTGATGAGGTCTTCCGAGGCAGATTTTTATTTTTTTGAGGGACGTTTTCCAACAAAAGCAAAGGGAAATAAATGTCAGGGTTGTCTGCATCAGAGATTTTGTTTATACCAAAAGCCTGCCTGTCATACCGATGCATCTCTGACGCAGACAACAGAGCGCTCTGAAACCCCATATTCCCCGCGGATAGACGTTGTTTGAAGGTCCTTTGTCTTGTCTCGAGTTGATGAGCGTTTGTCTTTATTTTTCTAGAAACTAGAAGTCTAGAAATTGCCTTGGATATTCACACACACAGCCTTTATTCATAAAGCATCTTGGAATAGGACTATTCGTCGGGAACTTAATTGCTCATCCCTGATTTGTGTTACATGAATGACATGACATCCTGGTTCTTACAGTCTACTGTTTTTGTGGCCAACATTGTTTTGCTCTTATGAGTACGATTCATCAGGCCATTGGGAGAGAAGCAAATACAGGGTTTTCCACTCATCCTGCAAAATGAGAGAAAATGTCAAATGTCCCAAAAAAGAATCTTCTGTAGAATCGTGTTCTCAATAAAAATAATTTCAGCATTCTTCTACTCTCCTTTTGCCATGATTTAAAACGCTATTTTATCATTCAGAGCTCCCCAAAATATGGATGTTAAGTGCCACGTTATTGTCGGCATATTAACTGTCATTAACTTGCTAATGCTGTCATGCTTGCTTGCTTTTTTCAACTCCAAAAGTTTTAGGTTTTATGATTCTGGATTGTAGCAATTCCGTTAATGTTTGCTATTGGACAATAGTTGTGTTACAGAGCAAGAGAAGCCGGCGTAAGAACAGTAGATAGGAGCCCAAAATACCAAAACAAAAGTTTGCACCTGGCCAGCTTTCTATCTAAAGATATAAATGCTACATTCCTGCGGTCGAATGGACCAAAACATGGCATGACATGTTAATGGTTTTGTTTTTCTGATGAAGTGAAGTATTGTGAAACTGTCGGTTGTGGTTGCTTTTTTTCTGTGATTAATTTGACATTTCTAATCATGTACGATCTGATTTCATAGCCGCAAGACTGCAGAAGGAGTGAGGACCCTGAAATAGTAACGGCATAGCTTGAGTTATCTGATCTGTGATCCAAACTCAAGTATATTGAATGCTTTATTCATGAAGGCTACAGTACTGCCAATCACGCTATTAGTATATGTGCAAATGTCGGAACAAAACTTTTTTTAATTCCATAAATGTTTCATGGATGTAGATGGATACGGGCGAACAGGGCAAACCTTTACTTGTGCTGCATTGGCCGTTTTATAAACAATGATAATTTATCATTTCTGAAAGCACAAGGGGAATTAAGTCCCTGCAGGCATTGTGTTAGCTAGTTAGAGAGTGCAGAGTAAAGAGAAGGGAACAAAAGAAAAATAACTTCAATGCATACTCGCAGACTACATTACATTTCTCTGGCATACAGATGTAAAACCATGTTAAGCCTGACAGTAATGCAATTGCTTTCAATGTCTCTTTTCATTGTTTTCTTCTGCTACTGTAACTAAGTTAGGAATAAGAATATAAATAGTCCAAAAAATGATTTGATCTGTTTGTTTCCTGCCAAGTGAGGGCAGTCATTCACTTGAGAGAGATAGAGATGTGTGAATTTCTCATGTTGGCTTTGCCAGCTCACCTTCTCATGTGTTACCATTACACAAAGCTCTGCCAAGACCAACTAGCTCCTATCTGCTAAAACTTGCACACTCTACTTGAAATAATTCCACAGGTTTAGATTTGAGTTCCTAAATGCACTTGAAAAAGTCAAATGGGTGAAGCCTGTTCGGGTTAATCTGGGCGAGCAGAACATTGTTTTTCAGTTTGCGTGTGTTGTGCAGGGCAATCGGTCATACGGCACAATTTGATGTTGGGGCACTCGTACATCAGAGCGAATTGTTCTGTGGACTGATTAATGAATGGGCCCTGTTAGTTATGTTGGGCTCACACGAAGTAAACAAGGCATATGAAACGGTTGCAGGACAAAAGACAAGAGGTTGAAATTGTTAGTCCACACCGACATGAGCAGATTACCGGTTCATTGCGGTAAATTTAGTAGACCTGCTGTCAGTTTGTGAATGAATCGTAACTCCAGCAGTTCTGATTGTATCACAGATCAGATTAAATCATTTGACCCCTGTGAAAACAAAAGAAATCTAAATGTTGTCCTTTTACTTTTTTTCTTGTTTCCCCTCAAATTCAAATGATAAGGAAAGAAACTATTTGTTTGTTAGCAAATAAAACTAATCTTGTCAGCAATTTTAATGATGTATTACAAGCTGCTTAGTGTACAATCCATCTGTTTCTGTTAAAACGTCTCCTTCATCCTACTGAATTTCTCCATTTTCAACAACATTTAAAAAATATTACATGAACAGAAAACACAATTTACCTTCAGTGATCTTTAACAAGACGGAACTTGAATGCGTCACAATGGAACTGAACGAAACCTTCGTTGTCATCCTGTCAAGTTAAACAAGTTTACAATGTAACATTATCAGAGATTGGCAAGTAGGAAAGCATGGATGCCGACGTCCTGATCACCCATTTTACAGGATACTAGCAGATAACATTTCTCAGTAAAACTTTTATCTCACGTTATGACGTTGAAGCTGAACTGTAATCAGTTTGTGGTTCAGTTTGTGCACTGAACCACAAGGGGGATCGGTACCATCACTGATCCACTGCGGTCCTTATAACCATTATTCTTTGTGATGGACGTAATATATATAATATACCTTCATTGAACAGAAATGGCATGTTTGGTACTACTGTAGTACGTCTGGATTAGTAATTTGTTGTTTGACATTTTCATGCATCACCTCATTATTGTAGTTAGGAATTCATTACATTTTCTTGTCTTGGATATGTTTTGTCCTTGTGCCACCTCTAGCGCAAAACTAATTGCTCTCCTTGGGACATGTAAAATTGAACTTCATTTGAGTTGACCTGCTATCCACATCCTAGAGCCTGCTACCGTAAGCTTGTAAAGGGGCCATTTCCTGCCGGCAACTTGCCGACAGAGCAGGAAAAGTAATTCTCCTGTGTTTTTCCCATTCCGCTTTTGTTTTCTGTCAACCCTTCTGTTAATTGACATTTTATGCATATAAGATGACACTGAAAATGTCCTTGCACGGCTATCCAATTTCACCCCCAAATACGCATGGTTTTACCATATTTCCCCAGGCTGTTTCCTCCTATGATGAAGCTTATGCAATGGCTTCGATCAAGGGTAAAGCCACAATTTACTTGACTGCTGTATTTGCTCGGTAAACCATCTGCCACATTGATGTTGAGTATAATCCATTTAAAGTTGTCATGTTGGTCTTCACATTGTCATCGATTTTCATGTAACAGAAAATCGAATGAAAGTCCATTTCTTCTAATGTTTTTCTTTTTCACTATACTTCTGTGAGCTTTATTTTATCTTTACCAATCGTTGCCATGGCAGTGACAAGTAATAAACGATTGGTGGTTTACACAAGGAATTACAGCGGCGCGTCTTGCAATGGTTGCAAGATTTAACAAATCCTAATGAGTCTCTTTTTTAAACGCATCGTTTTAGCAAGCACACGATTGCAAATAACACCACAACACTGGTCAGTAAGCGAGGGTCTTTAGAGGCACTGAAGGATATCATTAGTTTCATAGACCGAATGTAATTCACTAGCTCAGAATGGTTACGTGTTGTATTTGCAAGATTACTTGCTTATTTAATTTGATTTGAGAATTATTTTGTAAAAAAGGTTTACCGTTTTCAAAATTTGATTCTTGATATTGATATACATTTAAACGTTTCTCTTGATTGAAACGTTGATTGCTGATATTTATAATATTACAGAATTTGAGCCAGTAGTATAATAAGTATTTTTGTGACACTAAAGAACAGAGGTCTGCACTTGTATATTAGCCAAATCCCCATACGAATACGGTGTAAGCTTCCCCTTGCTCTGAGAGTAGCATCCTCCCTAAGAGCCCATCATATTACGTAGCACTATTGAGTCTCGAAGAATTTTAAACCTCTTCTTGATACACGTTTTAAATCCCTGCACCTAAAGTTGGAGGCAAAGCCGTTTAAGCCCAAACAGTGCATTCAGAATAAAGTTATGTTTGTTGCCTGGCAACATTGGCTTATTAAACGAGCATTGGGGGCTCAATAATTAAAAAAAAAGTCTTGCCTGACTACTGTACTAAGTGCATTGCTTAAGATCAAGTGAGTCAATTCCATGTACATCTCAAAGCCTTCCAATAAGTAAGTGCCACAGGGAATTGGAATTTGTACGCCATAAAAACGTTTTTCCCCCCATATGCTGCACGTCCGTAATGTGTATGCATGAAAATTGTTTAGGTTTTACATTTTTGGTAGCAATTTCTTTTTTAATTTGACATACGGACCGATGTGCCGCGGTATCGCCAAACCTCTCCCGCTGGTATTCAGGACTGCGGCCTTGTTCACAGAAGTTGAATGCTAACCGAAGTCCCTCAACCGTGTAGAAAAGCATCCTGACTCCTATATGTGCAAAGTGTAGGAATCAAGAAAGTTTGAATTACTAACCGTTGACGCAACTATAAAATTTGAAATGAAACCAGCTTGGAATGATGGTCAGAGGCTACTGTCCTGTCTTTATGATCACCCACTTCTCTGCAGCGTACCCTTTTAACGTCAGCGTTCATGATATGACAAAATGCTTTCAGGGGGCATTACTCAAAAATCCTGTGTGTACTGTGCATTTCATCCCTGTGGCATTTAAGTCGTCTCAAAAGTGTAAATTTGTGAATAAATTCTACCTGCACATTTTATTCGACATATGCTCGTTTCAGAGAACACCGTTTTGGAAGTAAAAATCCAATTTTGCTTTCAGAAATACTAAAAATATAGACGGCAATCAGGAGGTTCTTCAAGTATACACAGGAATAATATTGATTGTCTCCCACAAACTGTCAAGCAATTTGACAATTCTATTAAATCTTAGCAAATTTCCGTTTCATAAACGGATCAGGTTCTAATTTGTTGCCTCTCGAATAAATAAACATTTTCCAGAGATACGTATTCTCCGTTATATGTTGTTTTTCTGCTATTGTATCAGTTTCTTTGTTCAGTTTCACCTCTGTTCCCACAGAATGCCTGTTGTAATTTGTGATGGAAGAAAAGCATTTTTATTTGCAAAAACCCTGACTTTGATTTTTTGGAGATCAAATCTTCCTGCCATTTGTGAGCCAAAGGTTATCCAGGTTGAAACCTTTGCAGTGATTCGCCAGCGGCAATATGCATACTGCTCTATTGTACCGTTTTTTTTGTTTTTGCCTGTAACTGTTTTTTCTTGAAGTACATCCCGATTATTTCCAGTGACCTTTCTATCTGGAACAGTTGTTCGCATTAACCTTTTGTACGCGCCATGTTTCTTCACTTGTGACCCAGAAGAGAGACTTCTGTTAGAGGCAGGAAAGGAAAGGAACACAACTGTCATTATTTCAGACATGCCGGCATACAGGAAATGAAGGCAATGCTGTGTGCCAACACACACAAACTTTCTCTCTCACACACACAGAGACCATTTTCCATACAAAGTTAGCTGTCTACCCTACTGAGTATTATTGTTTGATAGATGGATATCAGGGTGGTTGGGTGACAAAAGCAGACTCACCAGCTCAGCCTTTAGGGGCAATATCGGTCTGGCTGAAATGTAATTGTTGCAGCTCTAGTTATTTCTTAGGTGTAATTTCTCCTGTCACAGTGGAGCCTTTCCTGTCCTTTCCTCCCCTCAGTTCATATTGCCTTATCTCCTATTGTGCCTTGCATCCCTTTTTTTTTTGTACCTCTGTATTCTTCCTCCATTCTGTTTTCGTCTCCCTCTTTTGAACTCTTCTGTTCTTCTCACAGTGCAATGTCCAGCCCATGAGGTGCGTTTTGACTCGACGGGGGTGATCTTGAGTCCAGGCTACCCGGATAATTACCCCAATCTCCAGATGTGCTCCTGGCTGATCAACGTGGAGAAGGGCTACAACATGACTCTGCACTTTGAACTCTTCCAGACAGAGAAGGAGTTTGATATCTTGGAAATATTTGATGGTGGGTTCTGCTGGCAAGGTTCCCAAAATGCTACTTGGCCCAAACGACGGGTGTTTTTCTGGCTTATCATTAGTAATTTCTATTTATTCACAAGGAATTATAATAGCAATTTCAATACAGCTTGCCTGTGATGGCTCTTACTTGGAAATTTAGTGTCTGTTGTGTCTTGTTAAGGTCCCAACATCTACAGCCAGAGTCTGGCATCACTCAGCGGTGACATGGAAACGCCCTTCAGCCTGACCACCACAGGCCACCAGCTCCTGCTGCGCTGGTCCTCCGATCACGGCACCAACCGACACGGCTTCCGAATCAGATACGTGGGTGAGTATCAAAGTATGTATCCAGCTTATAATCATATTCCCTTTTTTATTAGTGAATATATTAAGTCTCTAAACTACGGAATAGTGATAAAAGTCATGGGTTTGCGACTCCTTGTGAGCAGTGTGTAGAGACACTTTATTTGAACGCTACAGTTGGGGCAGAGACTCGTTAAAGCTTCTCTGCTGCAGCTACTGCATATTACTGCGCATACGATCCATGGTGACCCCATGATTTTTATTCTAGTTTGCTACGGGGTATTTTTTATTTCGTTTTTATTATCCGGTTATTTACAAAAGTACCTGCAATTGCCCCAGAGAAGTGCTAATGAATCACAATAGGAGATGTTTTCACACAGGAAATTCATGAGGCAGAAGGGAAGTCACTGGGAGACTTGCATGCCGTTCTGCGCTCCATAATTTAAAAAGGTTTTAAATTCTTAATTGTGTCTTTAATAAAGCAGGTGATGCCAAGCAAGAGTATTATAGTGGCTCTTCTTCAATTTCAAATGCATCAATAATTATGAAAAAGCACAAAAGACATTTATTTTTCATGTTGTGTCCTTCCATTATATTACATTCACTATGTGTGTGTTGATTCAAAAGCACGTTGGTGCGATGAATTTTGTAGAGAAAAACTCCTCCTTGACTTGATTGGCTTGAACAGGAGCTGCCTCAAAGCCCGGCGTGTTCCATCACAAGCTTTCTCCCCGTCATGCTGATTTGAAGGAATGTTTGACAGCATTTGTGAAGTGCACGGGCCTCCCGTGGGTTTTTCTGTCCCGTCGGCTATTCAGTGCTCATATTCTGGAAATCTAATTTACCTTTTCTGTGTTTGGATTGTCTGTTCAATGAGGGTAAGGAAGGATGCCCCACTATTGCATGTGTTAAATCAAATGAAATATGTCTGTTGCCTTAGTCCAGGAGGGGAATAGCAATAATGTGATTTTGAGGACTTCCTTCGACGAGTGGCACAGCGGCCGCGTGCTAAATAGACGTGACACTCCTCGGGCATCTTCTCTCCCGATCTCTCTCCATTTAAAGTTATGAGAACTATAATGTTGATCTGAGTCTTTCTATAGAGGAGCTTGGTTAACGCCTCTCATCCTTCTCTCTGCCCGTTTCCCCCCCACCCTCCCCCCTGTAAAACCTCTACTGTAGCGATGTACTGCAGCACCCCAGACTCCCCTCAACACGGCTTTGTGGTGAGCCAGACCGGGGGTCATCTTAACAGCACGGTGCGCTGGGCCTGCGACAGGGGCTACAAGCTGATCGGAAAGGGTTCGGCCGTGTGCAAGAAGACCGCCTATGGCTACTATGCCTGGGATGCGCCAGTACCTGCGTGTCAAGGTGAGCATGTCCACCATGGCGGCCTCTTATGGCCAACTCCAGCCTGCCTCCCTCTGTTCCTCCCCGCCCTTCTGCCCCGGTGCTCAGTTGGTGGAAATGCAGGTGCTTCAGGTGTCTCAGGCGTCTCATCCCAAGCTCTGTTCCTGTGTTGCTGAACTGAGTCCTTCCTTATTGAGAGCCACTACACCGTCAGGTGGAAAGGAAACCGAAAATCAATACTTCCTTCGTCTGTCAATTTCCCCTTCTTCAAATTACTTTGGCTAACTCCCCATTGGCATGCGGTGTCTGCTGCTGTTGCGTCTCACTCAACTAATGGGTTCTTTGATGCGCACATGTGAAATGTGTGCATTTACGTTGCATGATTGCTTGCACACACACGCACACACACACACACACACACACACACACACACACATACACACACACACACACACACACACTTGCAGAGCAGCAAAAGGCAACAGATGGTTTGCATTTTATTGTGGTGCATTGAAATCAAAATACATATGTCATTTACTTATAAAGTGATTTAAAAACATTTCACACCTGTGATTAATTCTGTTATTTTGCACAAAAAGCTTTTCCAATGTACATAAAGTCCACTGTGGCTGCAAATGACCCTGCGCACATATGGAGACACATTTCACGTTGAAACCTTCGTCTGCAGTGTGGAAAAGTGTTAAGTGCTCATGATTTAACATCTGTTAGATTGTGACTTAGCGGCGCTCTCAAATTAATGTTGATTGATTCTCTCATGGGCTGCTGAGGGAAAACGTCCTGGCTTAGGGCCATTTTGGCATATTCCTACCTTTTTGAGATTTCTCACTATGCAGCAATCGGGACTGTTCCATTAAATCATATGTGTGTTTGCATAACTGTTATGGTTTACTCTTAGTCCATAGTAAGCCATAGATTCACTCCACGTAGGGGCAAGGACACAGAGTTACTTTTGAAACCCGTAAAATGTGCTCGCCAGTGTTTTCAAATCAGCCACCCAAAAATTCTATTATATCAACTGGGTTGAAGAGGTATTTGTAAAATGGCTGACCTTCCTACATCCCTCAACCGTACTCATTTGTTATGCATGCACCCGGTGGGAGTAAATACTTGTCTATGGTGGTATGCGTACTGTTTTTGAATTTTGGTACATTTATTTTAGCTCTGACCTTTGTTTACCTCGTAGCACGGAAAGCACACGTGTGCAATTTGGTTAACAATTAAACTTGCACGCACAGAACCAGAGATATGGCTTTGGTCCAACGAAATTGAATGCAGTCATCATTCGTCGCTATTAACACCTGCTGTGACCAGTCAAAGTGTCCGCTCAGAGAGTGGTGTGCTGCCGCAATTCTATAGAGGCGTTGAATTTCGAGCAATTATTTTAAAAATTGTCAACCTTTCAAATGATAATAGCAAAGTCACACGTAGCTCCTCGTGGCCGTCTGTGGTTGTGGTAGTGTGCAATACAGTACACCCACGTGTATTTAACACAAATATGTGAAAATGTATGTGCTTATACTAATGATTTTTCAAATCTGTCCTGGTGAGCGTGTATTGCACCGCGCAGAAACATTTGTGTTGACAGCCGTCCTCCTGCCGCCTGCAGCTGTGTCGTGCGGCGTGCCCAGCGCACCAGGGAACGGAGGTGTGCTCGCCACTGATTACTCTGTCGGCACCCGCGTGACCTACTTCTGCAGCAGCGGCTACCGGCTCTCCTCCAAGGAGCTGACGACCACAGTCTGCCAGCCAGACGGCACCTGGAGCATCCACAACAAGATACCCCGGTGCATCGGTGAGTAGAGGATGCTGGGACGCAGCCAGTTGGACTAACCGTCGAGCCGTCGAGCGGTGGGAACAGGAAGTTGAGAACTGAGGAGAGAAGACACCGATTTAGAAGTGTTGACAGCCGTGTTTGAGACAGGAAAAAAAGGGAAGGTTTAAACAATTCTCTTGAGAAGTTGTGGAATGCCAAACAGTGTAAACAATAAAATTTACCAAAAAAAACACTGCTCTGTAGCGGAAGGTGTCATGGAATGTGGATTGGACTCCCAAAAGGACTAGTCTTTCTGGTTTCATTACAAAGGCACCACTTTGTTGGGCAGTAAGAAAGGATGGATGGATGAAAGGGAAGAATAGTTCTATAAATCTGCAGCTGGCACTGGGGTGAAGGTTTTACATGCAAGTGTAACGCCTGCAAGCTTGAAGTCCCTTTAATAAGAGATTGACAACACTTTTATTCTATTGAGACCAATGTTTATTCCCTGCTGTGTGTCAGTGTCAGAGCAAAAAGGGGAAACGGCGTTTCAGTGGGAAAACATTTGTATTCAGTAACAGCAGAAAAGTTTAATTTGACATGGATTTGTCAAACTGATTTAAAGCTACAATTTTGATTAAACTATTCCTTTTTCAGCTATTTCTATTTCTTCTACGCTGCTGCGTTGGTACTCATGTTTACAGATTTCGACTGAGCAGCGTGTGAGCAAGGGACGAGAGACATGAACTGAACCAGATCTTGGTCCATTTGTGTAACTTCCAACGTCCCCACTGTCTTCTTCTCTCTGGCGCAGTCATCACGTGCCCCAGTCTCAGCTCCTTCTCCCTGGAGCACGGGAAATGGAGGATCGTCAACGGTTCGCACTATGAGTACGGAACCAAAATTATCTTCACCTGCAACCCTGGATATTACCGCGCTGGCCCCGCTCACATCCAGTGCCTGGCTAATGGGGTGTGGAGCTGGAAGAACGAAAGGCCTCGTTGTAGAAGTGAGTCACAACACATGACATCAACAAAACAACACAAAATCCAGTAACCAGCCAAGAGGATAACTTAGTGTCCTTTATCTCTGTTTTTCCCAGTAAAATGAGATGTGCATAAAAATTAAAAAAAACATGGTGACAGTGAGCATGTCGCCTGTATTTCCACCAATAGACCCTTATATGGGATTCATTAGTTTCACAGGAAAGATGGAAAAGAAGGGAATTTAACCTTTTTTTATGTATCCATTTTATTCACCAAAAAGAATAAGTAGATTCCCTGCATCCACCCAGGCACACTAGATTAATGGATTATGAAATTGTTGGACTTGAAGAACACCGTATTCACAGTTTACTTAATTGACATGTCAACTATGTGCTGCTTTAGTCAACACCTTCTCCTATTTTAGCCTGCTCAAGATTCAGTTTATTGCAGCAATGAGAGATAAAAGCTTTTATTTTAGACCAGCAATATAGCCCCAAGCATCTGAAATGGCAGGGGGAAATACCAACCAGCATGATGAAATATGTTGTTACAACATCAACATCATCATTACCTTCCCCATGATGTAGTACAGGTCCCTGGTTTACTGTATTAAGGTCGGCAATATGGGTGTAAATGAGTGCACTCTCAGATCGACTGTGAAGATGTAAGCCAACTTCCATCTCGTCATGCTCTCTCTCACTCACTCTCCTGGTGCCTAAATCTTTCATTCTGTGCCTCCTCCATCTCCATCCCATTCATCTTTTTGCAGTCATTTCCTGTGGGGATGTACCTACTCCGTCTAATGGGAAGAGAATTGGGACCCAAACGACCTTCGGAGCGTCAGCCATTTTCAGCTGTGACCTTGGCTACGTTCTGACGGGATCTACAGTAAGGGAGTGTCTCCTCTCCGGCCTTTGGAGTGGGACGGAGACTCACTGCCTGGGTAAGCAGGGTCTTCATGTTTGCTTTTACTTTGTAAAGGAGAGCCTTCACCAGGCTCGACCACTGCTGTCGATCTGCTCAGACAGGTAGAAGTTGGTTACGCCAACATGCCGGCAGAGAACCAGATGGGGAGGCGGAGGGTGGCTATAATCGGGGCTGTTGTGTGTTTATGACCAATTGCCACAAATATCTAGAAAGATGTCAGTTGAGTCGTTTGCTTCGAACATGCTCCCACATTACATTTTTCCTTTTCTTTTGGGCTGGCACAGATCAGACTGTTTCCAACTTAGTAGAGAGCATAAAGTAAAAAAAAAAATGTAACTGATTGGAGCATGGTGCTGTACAGTAGAGTCAGTGTGACTTATTGGTACACATACACAGCTGCGGTTGGCCTGAATCTCCACTTGCCAAGCCGTACATTTTGAGCTGTTGTTAAGATATAGAAAAGAGAAAAGATGTTACAGCTCGGCTTACAGCAGCTCGTCTCGCCTCTGAACCGTGGAAGAACACTAGACATACCGTAATTATTTGAGCCGCATTCAAACCCACACAGCAGCCGACTGTGACGGCTTCGCCTGCAGATGCAGCAGCCCGTTTGTCAGCGCTGTGGCTCCAAGCTCCTGTTCAACATTGTTTCAGTTCATTAAGTTAAAAGATGGGCACCTCTCTGGATTAGTAATGTGGCTGACAGGGTGAACGTAGCCAGCGTCCCCTCGGTATTGTCGCCTACTTCAGCACCATCTTCATAGAATCTGGCTGCTCTCAACCGGAGTGTGATAATAAAATGCTCGGCTGAGTTTTTGGTTGCGTGAGTGAATTAGGGAAATCAGACTCGCAGTCAGTGGCAATTTCCCAGGTTTTAAGTGTCAGTGGAAATCTCTGCAAGATTGCTGGTCTCTGAAAGGCATTTTTTGTTGCTGAACGTAATATGATCATGTGCATTAGCAGATTGCACATCCGTCCGTCCGTCTGTCCGTCTCTCTGTGGATGATAAAAGCAGAGTAATCGCCACCAGAGAAGCTCAAGACGAGATGAATTTTGAAATGATATCACAGAGATAATGAGCTGAAAAATCGAATATGTTTCATGAATAAACAAACACATTTGCTTTACCATTATTATAACTCTGAGGGCTTTTTAAGTTCCCAGTTTCCTCATTTCATCATATAATACAGTTGTCAAAATGCAAAGTTATTGTGATTGAACAATCATCCACAAAAATTGTGTTTCTACCCTGCAACTATCGTCCGTTAGTCCAGTGAAAGCCACTGCAAGTTAATATTCACCAATATTCACTGTGTTCACTCACAATGTTCACTCAACACTAGAAAGCTCAACGTAAGTATTGAAACGCATCAATTAGGATGTCTAATGCAAAGTGCACTGCATGTAGTGCACACATTTGAGTCCCACGTTAGCTACAACTGAATTGTTGCGCGTATTTGAACCGCACAGTGTATTTCTTGCTGCACAGTACAAGCGTTGGCCGATGTTTCCTGTATTTTCATGGTCTCCTTTTAACTGAAGAAATGATCTTGTTGAGAAAGAGACCTTAACGTTAAGAAAATGACATGGTAACAGTAGTAACTTTCTTGCGATACTGTACGTCTCTTCCTGCAGCCGGCCACTGCGGTCTTCCGGAGCGGATCGTGAATGGCCAAGTGATCGGGGAAAACTTTGGTTATAGAGACACGGTAGTTTACCAGTGCAACCCTGGATTCAGGCTCATTGGCTCCTCAGTGCGGATCTGCCAGCAGGACCACAACTGGTCCGGACAGCTCCCAGTTTGTATCTGTAAGTACACCAACTGGCACGGCCTCATCGACTGCAAAAGGGGCATCGTTGTTTTTTTCATTCCAGGATTTTAATTTGCTATTTTTACGAGGCTGCCGTAAAAACAAAAAAGGGTTAACCGAAGCGATAACTTCATTTCATTGTTATAAAATTACATTTTTATTTTTTGCATCTTCAAAAATGCTCCTCCTTCAGTTACAGGACCACCGAAATCAATAGTTCACAGCTCATGTAATGTCATTCTCAATCTCCTAGTCACCTATTGATGGGATGCCATTTGAAATCCAATTCACCCTTTTCTAAATCGAGATCATGTCTTGTTTCCCAACTACCTTGGTGTCCTTTAAGGTTAATAATATGATAATGCAATTCCCATGTCACTGTACATCACATATTGATCATAGCTATCGAGTTTTCTCCCTTTTAACACACTCCATCTTTCTCCCCCCTCCCTCTACTTCATCTTCCCTTCGTATCCCTTTTGGGCTGGTTTTCGCCTTCCACCCTCCTCTCTGGCACGCCCCCGGGTGACGCGTGTCAACTTCAGCCATCACGTGTGGCCATCCCGGCAGCCCCATCTACGGCCGCACCACGGGCGACGGCTTCAACTACAACGACGTGGTGCGCTTCTTCTGCAATAAGGGCTACACCCTGGAAGGACCCTCCACCGCCCAGTGCCAGGCCAGCCGCCAGTGGAGCCAGCAGCCACCGACATGCAGAGGTAGAAGTCCTGTCGACAGAGCCCCCTCACAGCGGATAGATGATTGGCAGCTTGACTGAGTAAAAAATATCCGTTGGATGCAGATGTATGTTGACAGTTGAACTAAAAAGCTGCTTGTCTGCCAGCATGTTCAGCCAAGGCGCAAAACGCTCCTCAGGAGGCCAGACAGGCAGGCAGACAGGCAGGCAGACAGGCAGGCAGACAGGCAGGCAGGCAGACAGGCAGGCAGACAGGCAGGCAGACAGGCAGGCAGACAGGCAGGCAGACAGGCAGGCAGACAGGCAGGCAGACAGGCAGGCAGACAGGCAGGCAGACAGGCAGGCAGACAGGCAGGCAGACAGGCAGGCAGACAGACAGACAGACAAAAAAACTAGAATAACTAGACTTATGTATCCATATGCATCTCATTAACCACTTGTGATGAACCATTCCGTGTATCATAACAAAGGTGTTTTTATGTAGACTTTATGTACTTCTGCTGATGTGAAGCAGGCCAGCCAACAGTGGAGCAGTTGGCTGCCAGCAAGCAGCAGAAGGATCCAGCCAAAGTGCTGGAACCGAACTGAAATGGCTTTTGCCGGTGCTTTGTGACGGTTCAGGAATCAGAGGCTAGACCAGAGGAATTCAGAAGCCAGCAGATGTATCGTGATCATTCAGGAATCAGCAGCCAGGGACCGCCAGCTGGCTCAGGCAGAGATGCTGAAGCAGAATGGATGGAGGGGGTGTGCACATGTCTATTGACGTGTTGATTTGAATGCAAAAAGTCACTTTCTGTTCCGCTTTCGGTTCTTCCGAGTAACGCATCAGGCCACAACATCTGTAGCGCTTGTGTAGGAGCAGAAACGGGGAAGCTGCAATAACGAGCTCGCAGCGGAATGTATGCAAAGGGGAGAGAAAACGGGGAATTGTTTCTACAGTTTTACTGCCAGTTACCAAAACGCTTGCTGCAGGGAGAGTTTACTCTGATGGCAGAAAGCTCAGAGTGCATTAAATGGAAGACACCTCATTGCGAGTTTCAGATGGTGGCTGTGTTTTAGTTTACCTCAGGTAAGGCTCATTAGTGGTGCCTAACAGAAAATATCTGGGCTACAGCTTATCAGCAGCACCCCAGATATTTTTGTCTTTGATGCTTTTGATTCTTTTTGCTAAAAGTTTTTTTCCTCCATTTTTCTATAACCCAGAATAAAATGGAAAATTGACTATTTACTATTATTTGCAAAATGATGGAAACAATTATCTAAACCGTTCTTGGGGGAAAAAGAGCAGTTTCCTATTTGCCTTTTGAAAGTGCTTCTAGCTTTACAGATATTCGTTGCAGTGTAAATGTAGGTATATGTGCTCTCAACTAGTTTAAACATTCTTTATGAAAAGGTAGAACAGAAAGTAATGTTTAAAGCACTATTAACAGATATCCATTGTCTTTAATTGGCCTGGTACCGCTGGTTTTTGTCGACCAAGAGATGAGCCAGACTTGCCCATTTAAAAATATCCCTCTTGGCATGAGTTTTTTTGGCAGTCAGATGTGAGGAGGCATATTTTTCATTACTGTG
Organism: Apeltes quadracus; assembly: GCA_021346845.1. NCBI lineage: Eukaryota > Metazoa > Chordata > Actinopteri > Perciformes > Gasterosteidae > Apeltes > Apeltes quadracus. The sequence continues at coordinate 16,739,101 of CM037936.1, forward strand.
AATGGCATCATAGAGAGAAACCTGGTAAAACTTTAAAAGAGTAAAATCACATGAAACTATTGTGACGCCATTCATCAAAATCTTTCTTTTCCACTTTCTTTTTCCACATTAGAGATTTTATTGTAGTTCTTTTTTTTTCATTAGAAAGCATTGGATGATATTATCATTGACGATGCTTAAATATAGCTTTAATATCTTCCTTGTATGTACGACAAACAGAAGGGGCCATTGATTAGGTCATATGAGGATTTCTATTATTAACTCACTGTGGGAACATGCTGACGGCAAAAAAGGCTCCAAACAAAAGACGCTTTCACGAAGGAAAAGTCAGATCGCCGGTGAAGATGCTGCATGGACTAAATCGGGCAGATTGCCACATGCTCGCTAATATATATGCTGTCAGATAAGACTCCATGCAGGGTCACAGTCATTATTTGGATGTCTGTGTTGAACAACTTGATTTTTGTTCTTTTTTCGTTAGTGGTGAACTGCACAGATCCCGGAATCCCTGCTAATTCCATCCGGGAGAGTAAGATTGAGCACGGAATCTTTACATTCGGCAGCGTGGTCTTCTACGACTGCAACCCGGGATATTACCTGTTCGGCTCGTCGGTGCTCACCTGCCAGCCGGTGGGCCACTGGGACAAACCTCTACCTGAGTGCATCGGTACAGTGGCTACTTTCTACATTACCTTGGCAATCAACTAGCTAATTAAGTTATAAACATTGTTTTCCTGTCTTTTTCTTGTACATTGTTTGGTGCATCAGCCTATCCACTTATCTAAATAATAGCAAGTGCATTAGTTAATTAGGTAATGGACAAAGCAAGCACCCTTGTTTGTGTCTTCATTTGATTTGAGAGTTTAAATGAAGCAACCCCGGTGCCTAATGGAGAAATGGAGCAGCTGTCATAGGGCCAGTTGTTCCGGCTATTGCAAAGGTTCCCCCCAAAACAAAACGCTGAAATGTAAGGCTTATCTGAAGCTCCTCGTGGCCTCGACTACTCTACAAAAACTCGACATTTTACACACAAGCCCAGAAAAGCCCTTCATGTCACGAAAGAGCGATGACGCGCAGAATTTAGTTCATCAAGCGGAATTTTAATTAAAGAGAAACACGGGAGTGTCTGTCTCAAATGTTTATTTACGTCTCCAGGCTTCATTGGCTCTTTGTTCGGAATTAGATTCGCAGAATTATTTTGTTTGCATTGCGACACTAAGCTGATCAAGTGACAGTATCCAAGGGCATATGTAAAGATGAAAATAATAAGAAAGTGGCACAGAAAATGTGATTTTTAGTCGCGAAAAAAGTCGAGTGAGCATTTAATTAAGTGGGTATTCAGCACCAGTCGAAGGTTGTAATTGAATGAGAATGTGTGCCCAGACCTTTTGATTGCTGCTGTACAATATGAAATCAAACAGACATTTCTTAGGGCATGAAGGCACTGTAGTCTTCTCGCACGGTTCCTGCTTGTACACACAGAATTCACTGCTGCTCGACGTGCGACCAGGAGTCTCTTTGGAAGTGTTCGTGTATGTTCCTCTTTCCTCAAGCCGCTTATCAACAGCAGCAGGGCGTGGGTCGTCCCGCCAGCATCATTGGGAGTAGTGATTTTAGTGCTGAGTCATTGGGCCTGTTATTTGTCAACCCTGTCATGCAGAGGTGAACTGCAGCCACCCAGGCACGCCGCCCCACGGAGTGATGAGCGGGGAGATGTTCACCGTCGGCTCCACGGTGCGCTACGCCTGCTCTGGAGACCGCCAGCTCATCGGAGACTCGTCACTCACCTGTCAACTGAACGGACACTGGAGCGGTCCGCTGCCCCACTGCTCAGGTACTCGAGCGCGGTCGCGTACACGAGCATTCCTACGCGCTTGCACGCGGCCAAACAAAGGTCTTTCTCGTTCATTTTCCTTTCGACACTGAAATCGGTATCCTATCGGAGACCGTTGGTTGTTTCATTTGTCAAATACTGTGTTCTTTTATTCTTTATTCTTGGTCCCCTCTAGGAGAAGGACATTTTTATGATTTTCCTATATGTTAGCCTGTAATAAATACTCACAAAACGAGTTCAAGATACTTTTTATTAAGGACATTATCTACTAATTTCCACCATGGATGCGATATTTGCTTAGAGCCTGTGTGAAGAGAAAACCAGCACAGGACATTTATCAGCCATCTAAACCAATATACCACCCTCGATCCAGTGTCATGTGCAGCTTATACCTACATATAAAAATAGCTTGCCATTATTGTCCACGGATTCCCTGTCTACTCAAAGCAGTTTCACTTTTCAGGACTGACTGTTGGGGTTTACCTGACAACTCCCAAAGTACAGTCTGGCAAATCAGTACAACATAATCCTTCCTGCCATTCTTCTTGTATTTAATGATGCAGTTATGACTTCACTCCTCTGCCAAAGTAAGGGTAGATTGAGAGAAATCACCCCTGACATTACATGAATGCAGACTCTGGCAACCTGAGATTTGAACAGACATTTTCTGTATCCAGTTTTCAGCACATTTGTTTGCGGGCTCTTCTCTTTAAGTTTATCTCTAAAGAACTACAAACATCTTCGTCCTTCCCATCTTGCCAAAGCATCCCTGACCATGTAAGTGTATCCGCCTTACGAACTGTTTTTTCTTCTTTTAAATGGGATCGTGAACTCTCCACTCCCCTTCAATAATTTATTTTATTTACTGAGACCGACAAAGCAGCAGATGAGGAACTCCAAGGTCCATGGTAGTTTTTGTTCTCGGCTTAGCAGAGGGGGAAAGAGTGACTTTAAGATGTGGTGGACTTATTTATCTTTATTGGCACCTGCATACTCATCTGTATTGAGCCAAATGGCAAAATTATAACCTTTGAATTATGGCCTTTGGAATCTAATATTACATCCAATATGAACAGTGTTAAATGGTAAACAAATGTTTTCTTTAAAAGCAATTTGGCGTAAATTGTGGAGATGCTAACATGATGCTTTTCATTACATTTAATTTCATCACTCACTCTTAGATGTGCATCACCAACATACGATCTACTGCAATGTTTGTTTCAAAGAAACCCGGCAAAAATATTTAATACCAAACTAGATTCAGTGCGTTTCATTTATCTACATCAATCCGCTACTTATTGAGATGAGTAGAGTCGATATGAATCTGTTCCAATGTATTGAAATGATCAAAGAGCACATGCTGTATAGAGAGAGAACCCCTGTGGTGGAATTTGTGCTGCAGAATTGGGGTCAGTGACCAGAGGATTTTGGTCATAATAAATTTTGCTTAAGCTAAAGAAAAAGAAAATATGCTTAGGTGAACCATTGCAGATAACAAGGAATTTGATAATTATGCTAAATTAATTTTGTTGTAAAAACAGCACTTTTTCATGACACATTTCAGAAATGATGAAGTTCGACTTGTGACTGGTAGCGCCCTTTGTAATATATTTGATACATTTGGATATTGGCATTGGTTATATACGCATTGTCCCTCATATTGTACTGGATCAGTGCTTTCAATCAACTATCAATCCAGCAACGAAAAATGGCAACCCCTTTTGAGTAAAACACCACTAAATGCATCTCAATGCATTCTGTATATGTAGTCTCATGTTTCCGTGCTACTTCACAGGCTGGATGGAAGTGGATATTTGTAGAAAGTTTGCTGTACAGTTTAGTGACAGGTTGATCTGCAGGCTAGAAATTATTTAAGCAGTACATTTGTATTCTAGGAGGGTAATCATTACCATAGCTATACCATAAATTTGGGCTATGAATTCTTCAGAAGTCAAGGCTCGCCTCGCCAACTGTGTTGTATCCATCCATGCGTCTTTCCTACCTCTCATCTCCCTCTTTGTTAATTAGGAGGAGGAGGAGGCTCGAACCTGCTTGCAAGGCCATTCCCCTTTTGTCTGTTGCATAGCACAGTTGATGGCCTTGTTATTTCCTCACAAAGGGAGCCTGGTGGACAGACATTAACTCGGATTCAAACCAAATCCACCACCATGCCAATTGGAGAGATTAAAGCTGTCGCAGTACATGCTGAGCCGGGCTGCCACTTAACCTAATGAAGTATAGACTGCTGCTGTGAGATCTACGCACACACAACCGTGGTACACACAGTAGCACACTTTCGGATGGACATGTGCAGAACAAAGCCAGGCAACGGTGCGCTTATTTTCCCACACACTCATTGGTTACTACAGCCACACACAAACTAATCATCTCGCGATGTGAGCCCCTGGCCTGATAAATCCAGTTTGTGCACGTGTGAGCAGTGGGATGCGTGTAAAAAATATGATCCTGGTGTTTGTGCAGTAAGATTGTGTCAACAAGCCCGGGATTATTGCAGCTGATTGCTCCTGTGAAGACAGAGGGAGCAGCAAACCCACAGGGAAAGATGCACATTGTGTGCATAGCTCCTGGAACAGGATCTCGCAGCCAATAAAGCACAGATCCCTCACGAAGAGACAATACATAGTACACTGTACAACCACAACGATCTATATATCTGCCTGTCTGTCTCCTGTTCCTTGTACACAGTACATCTCTGGCATAGCCCGTCTTTTGACACAAAGATTTCTTTTTGCCTCTAATATGGTTTCATTTCTCTGAGATGTGAAGCAGCAGTGGGAGGGGTGGTTGGTGATCATGTGTGTAATGGGATCTTTTTCTTTTGTCCTGTCGATGTCCCCAGTAAAAAAAAAAAAAAAAAAACCCTGAACTCCATCCTGACCCACACAACACTCTGTACATGACAACATTAAAATAATCTATGGCTAAGGCGCCACACTTTTGTTTAATTTTTTTATACAAGTGAATTCATAGATGTGCAACCCAGGTGGTGCAACACACTGATAGTACTCCACAGAACAAAACAAAGCGATAATTCAAGATAACGGACTGCAGGTCGAGCTACATTCATCATTTCTCGTAACCACAGCTGGTTGCCTTTTAAAGCTGGCCCTGCTGTTTTTATGGGCAGAAAACTCGTGGAGTCAAAGCAGTGAAAGGTATTGGTCCTCCGGGTTGTTGTCGGGGCGATCACTGCTCATTGGTGCATTGTGTGTTATAGCTGCTTCAAGGAGGACGGTTTGAGTCAATGTCCTACCTGCATGGTCCCTTTACATGACTGGAACACTGTGCTGTGATTTACTGCCATACACGCTTCAAAGGGCCCGTCTGTAAATCCAACGAAGAAAGTCCGAGAGGATGGCTTCTTGGGTGTGCTGCTCACCGTGCTTTAACTCGCTTTGGTAATCTCCCATTGCAGGCGATTCGGCGGGCACCTGTGGGGATCCTGGCACACCCGTCCACGCCACCAGGGAGGCAGGGAACTTCAAAGTGCGCAGCAAGGTGCGCTTCACCTGCGCAGTGGGACACACGCTGTACGGGTCGGCAGAGAGGATCTGCTTCCCCAACGGGACCTGGTCGGGTCGACAGCCGTTCTGCAAACGTAAGCCTAATCGTTCAAATGTCTCGGTGGTACGCACGAAAGCGTGGGAGCGGAGTGCATAGCGGTGTTGCAGAGGGATAATACACACGCACTTACTCATCCACACTTATTAGCACGCAGGTCCCAAGACACCAGGAATCTGGTACAGTTGCACAGAGAGGTGCACGAGGGCAGAGTATCAAACCTACTCAAAGGTGCTTGCAGGGCGGCGTATTAACAGCTTTCAAATGCCAAAAGCTGACAGTCAGGGAGATTCCTTCTTTATATTTATTAGTCTTCAAACTGATATTGCCTGATTTCTTTTCTTTGTTGCACACTAGGGGCCTGTAGTCTTCAATACATGTGCATTTGCCATGCTATTGAATTGCGTTGTGGGATTGGTGGATCCACGTTTTTACGGGTTTAACCTCAACTTCAGTTAAGTTTTAGGTTATCTTGGGTCCCCCCTATGATTTTCTAAACCTCTCATGTGCACCAGATTGATAAAATACTGCGAACGAACTACCGATGCATTTTATACTTTCACTATGTCACTCTCATCAGCTATGGTATCAAACATTTCCCAACTGTAACATGCACTTACACACAAAGACCCCGTTTGCTCCACAAGGACAGCATGCAAGAAGGAATGTGCATCGAGTGCACGGATACTGTAGGTGCTCATGTGCACCCACACCTGCGCCCACAAATAATTGCAAAAGCGGCCAAACAGCACAGCTCCAGATGAATAAGTATCTCCCTGCTGCAGTCTGGTGTTCCCTGCCAGCACATGGTGCTGTGACTGGCTTCCAGATTGCAACCCGAAAATTCATTAATTCCAGACGCCCCAAGCAAAGTTCTTTTGGGATTGTGATAAATGAGTCATCGTGGATTTTGAAGATATTAGTTCGCTGAGCGACAACCCTACATCTCGCATAAATTACCCCCAGGGGTCAACCGGATATGGAAGCCAGTGTTTGACTGCTTCTGCTTTCTACAATTTACGGTCCATCAGGTTGGCACAGTGCAAGTGTCATTTTTATGATAAGCTCTCTGAAGTAGACACTGTATATCTGTGTTCTATCCCAACTGTCTTTTACTGCCAGTTACTCTCGGTGTCCTTTGTTTCTCTTTCTGTCATCCCTGATTACTCTGTCTTAATCCCATTGCCGAGCTGTCTCTCTGTCCCTGTCCACTACTCTATCAGTCCTTCCTCAGTCTCTCTCTCTCTCTCCCTCTATTGCTCAACCGTACCCTCACTCCCCTCCTTTTGCTCCACATCTCGCTTCCACTACCTTTATCTCTCTATCTCTCGGCTGATTTAAAGATTGTTTTGGCAATCCTTTCATCTCCGGATGGAGGGGGCAGAAACTCACTGGAGCCCGTCTGCGATCTAAAGCCCCGTCTAGTGTTAAAACTCATCAATCCACGAGCCACCACCTTTCACGGTCTCCAGAAAACAGTCACTGTGGATATTCAGCTTAATATCAATCTCAAAATACCACGGAGGCCGGTTTTTGTGTGTCTGTCACCATGTCTGTCTTGACAGAGGGTTTGTGTGTGAGCATAAGCTTGTGTGCACACGTACAGTGCATTAATGTGAGCTAATGGCACCTGCTGGGTTTGGTCGCGTGCCTGAGTGATTTATGTTTGCCAGGTAATTGAGAAATCACCACCACACCTACTACATGTGTCCCTCTTGGAAGAGCCGCTATTTAAGATTATTTATAAGTAATTGAGATAGCATATCAGTTTGTAGTTAGACATAAAAACACACACATTAAACAAAGTCTGCCCCTTCCCCTTTTCTGCGACGCAATTTGTTGGTATGGATTGTATATTATGTCAGAGATACCTTTTTTCAGTTCACAACAATGTTCATTTTTCATCCCGGATGATTTTGCATCAAAGGCACCAGCTTTCTATCTTACTTTAATATGTGCTTATTGCCGGCAGTGATACTTCATATATTATAAATAGTTCTACATTTTTAATTGCAAGTCTCTTTAGTTTACTGTTTCTTTCTATTGGTTACCCTTGTTTGTTTTCCTATAATGTGTTGCAGTTAACAAAATAAATCTAAACTGATTTAATAAGAAATTGATCACCCACATTCCTGTTATTTTACCACCACAATGAACTTTCACGTTACTGCCCTGCTCCTATTTAGACAGCACTAGCTGTTATTACTGAGTGTGTAGTGTAGGACTTAGGAATACACGGCTGATGTGTGTACTTCTGTACCAGCTCTGCTCATTAGCCTCTCTGAATAAAGCGCTGATGCAGTATGGATTAGTGGTTCTTCACTTGTTTGGTCAACAGCTTCCTGATGTGAGGCACAAACACACAATAAGGAACTCTGACATAAGCCAACGATTTCTATCTGACCACGTCAGATCGTTCCCCCTCAGTACTTATCTGAATGAGTCGATGTACTACGAAGATCATATGAGCTCGAAAGCAAAACAGCAATTATTTTATAAATAAATGACTATTGACACAATATGGGAGGAATACAGTATTTTTTTTACAGCCCTTTGATCACCTCGGGACCTTTTTAGAAGTCATCTTTCACCCGCCTCGGGGACTGTCAGATGTGAATCACAGATGAAAAAGACAAACCGTTACTATTTTACATGTCTGACCATCACCTGTCTTCTCCTCCGCATTGCAGCCGTCCAGTGTGGGAACCCAGCTACACCGGCTCACGGACGCATTTCCCGCCGTGGACGGCACAACCGTCTCCCACTCCATCGTGTTTTCTTGTATGGAGGGATATTTCCTCACTGGCTCGCCCACACGCCAGTGTCTGGCAAATGGCACATGGTCGGGAACGAATCCCAATTGCACAAGTGAGTTTTATACAGTACACAATACGGGGGGGAAAAAAGGGGCTGTTTTAAAATGGAATATGAATATAACTAAAAGATGGGAACACTCCCGACCAACCACATATGTCCCAGTTAGTCACGTGTGTGTGTGTGTGTGTTTGTACAGTGATGCTGAAATAGGGTTTGAGATTTCCAATAGCCCATAAATCTCTTCGAGCCTTTTCTCCCTGCAAAGCCTCACAACTGTCAGCCAGTTTTTATTGTCTGGTACTCAGCAAATGAGCCTTGCAGTAATTAAGAAGTATGCCAATCTATATTCAATTTTCACCAGGGTGACAATCAAACAAAATTACACATTGTTCTTCTCTGGAAATCACCACATTCCTCCTTCCTTTTGCATCTTTATTGAATCAAAAGGAGAAAAAAAATGGTATGGGCATCATTTTTCAATTCTGGAATGAAATGAGTCACTTGAGTGGGAGATGGAGGGAGACGAAAAGAAAGATTGAAAATAGGATGATGACGATGATCAAACATACACAAATGTTTGGCACATCTTTTGTCAATTTTTAAGCCTGCTCATCACTAATCGTGATGCTATTATCATCCTGTATGCTATCACTACGCATGAGATTTTGGTGGTCACTTCAGGGACATCAGCACGCCATCAACAGGATGCCAAGATTAGCTCAATGGGCCTCCATTAAGGAGGCAATATTCACGGTTCATGGGTAATTGATCATGTAGGTTTAGCGGATCAAAGTCACACAACTTTCTGAAGGGCAGAGAGAGAGAGAGTTCATTTCTTTTTTTTTTTTTCTCTGAACACTTTTGATGAATTAAATTTATAGAGCATGGTAAATAATGACCTAATTATTGAATGTGCGCTGGGAAGGAGACTATGTATCCATCCATGCGTCACTCGCATCCACTCACATTTGCAAACGTAGTGTTATCAGCGCCACAGCCAACGCACAGCTCGCCATGCTTTTACGCACACCTTTCAAAACGAATACGCCTGTAGTGGGCGCAAAAGCATTAGTACATGAGGCCGACGAGGCAGTACATACATAACATACCACTATTCTGCTCCTCTTCTCAGTTCCTGTCCCCTCTCCCCTAGTTGAAATGCTGACACAGTTGTTGTGTATTGGGGAGTAAGTGGAATAGGATTAAATAAGGACATTACAAAATAGCTATTAGTACAATTAACCGTGAACAGTCCGATTTTCTGCAGCATCAATCAATAACTTTGTTTTTGTCCCCAGCGGGACGGGTGGTTATTCAGCAGTGGGATGCAAACATTTGGCAGACATAACAAACAGGGCGTAGAAATACAACAAAGTAACCAAACCATTGGATTCTTGAACATTATTTAAATGAGTTGACCAAGTTGGTTTTTTTTCGCACTAAGCATCCTTTTTTCGGATGTAAGTGCCCCCGGTGTTGTGACGGAAAAAAGAATATCTGCAAACACAGAATCTGATCACTAACGCACCTGAAACGTGTCAGCATGGTTCACCAGCACAATGCAGTTGGTGCCGGACAAAGAGCTGATTACTGATGGGACTAGCATTATAATGCAGGTTTTACTGCGATCAGGGTTGCGCATAGCAGAGAAACTTGATTCCCTGCCATATCATGTATCCACCCACGAACTGGTTTTCTTGGGAGCATGTCAGTTTGCTAAATAAAAAAAGCCATTAAGTTGTTGAAATCGGCAGACTGTCTTCCAGTCGTTCAGATAGACAGACACATGCACCTTTCCCCACATACCTTTTTCAACACCCATGTGATGTTTTTCTAGTTGATTCAACTCAAACTTGTATCAGCTGACTTTTATTCATGGTAGCTGCTTCTGGCTTACGTTTGGAGAGACGCATCATGCTTAATTCAAGTTAATGTTTTTCAGTGAGGGTTTTGTGGCAAACCAGAAAGATGTGTATACACATATAAGTACATGCAAACTACTTAAATAATGAGTACTCAACAGTACAATTTTTCTTTTGCAATAATGAATAATTATGCATCAAGTACTTCAAGTACATTTTTTATTTATGGTATTTAAGTCTTTTTTTGCAAACTTCAGTGTTATTCTTACTCCATTGCTTTCATTTTATTAAGATGTATTCCAAACTTATATCGGTGAATATCTAAGAATCATTTACTTTCTTGAGAAATTTGTTCCAAAAAACAGTTTTGAAATGTTCCTCCTGTGCATTCATGAGAAAGGCAGGAATCCACTTGTGTGTTATCCAATGACGAGCTGTAGACAGGGGGAATGAACTACATAAACTGGTTACAGGCACTATGCCAAGGAGCGACGATATTGTTTCCCAGTTGACGTTTAGGCATTTGCCGTCCGCACGAATAAATGCCACTTTGTTTGTGTATTGTTCAAGGAGATAACAGACAGAACTAAGTGTCAGTGTATTTATTACACATATATAATTTCCATAAGTGAGGCCGCAGTGCGACTGTTCAAATGAAAATCATGGACTATCATAACAGCATCTACATAAATCACAACTCTGCTGCAATTCAGTCATTTGATGGAATTTAAGTTATAGAGAGCCGAAACCTCTTTTACAATGCAATGAAGTTCACAAGGCTTTCTACAGGGCCCAGGGACGATCACAGACAGCAGCATGCAAAGTTAGTCTCAACCAGCCACAATAAATATGTGTGAGTGTTGAGGTGCTTGGCAGCGACTGAACATAATGAAATGGGAATCAATTGAAGGGCGGGGGCATTAGCAGTGACTGCCATATGCATCAGAACGGCATCTTACACACGGGTGAACAAGTCAGGAATGATTTTGTAATAAGTAGTCACAAATTTGGGCTACAAGATTAAACAAGGTCTTTGAAAAATAAATCAAATGGAGGCAACTTACAATTTATATCAAAGATAGCAATATGTTAAGACCTGACAATGTAGTGGGCCAACACTCTGCCATCTGTTCATTATGGACTGATGTCTCGTGAGAAGAAGCCAAGAATAGAAATGTAAAAGGAGATTCAACAAAAATGACATGATATTCTTTGGGTTCTCCCCTTGAATTAGATTTATTTTAAATCCAGGTAACATTATAAAGTTCATTATCAGAATTGCTTTATTTTTGCTTTATTAATACTATCAACACAACGGTTGCTGTGTAATAAGGATTCCATTGCTTGATCATAGACTGATGGCTCCAACTTATATCAGTGACTTCTGTCAATATTTTGTATCTTCACAACTGAACATCATAATAAAAAGTCAGGAAAACCATTGTCTGGTTATATTTCATGCCAGCTCTGTGAGAGTGCAGAGACAATCTGGGAAATCTCATTGTGCACCTGCTTCCATGTCGCATTTTTTCCAATCAGGTGCTCCATCCCGTTGTGAGTGTAGGTGTCTACGCAGTATTGTCCGTGGAAAACCATTATTTTCAAATATCTCAAGATTGTAAAGTTTATATAGATTAAAACATTTTCCGAAGCATTAGGCTAAGACTCTCTAAAACCCAATGACATCATCTAAGAAATGCTTTGTCACAAAGCGGGGGAACATAATTGTGTAAATGAATATATTCATGCGTTGTTACGATGGACTTTTAGTATGTTAGTGTCATATTGGATGGATTTGATCATTTCCGTCTAGACAGTTTGGGAATTTTACTGTTGTTTGAGAAAGGTTTAAAGTAAACCGTACTGGGAATTAGGAATTAAAAACTCTTGAGGACCATATCAGATGAACGAAACTATTAACCCTCAGAGACACCTACTGTAATTGGTGACGAACCATGTTGAGTTCCTTGTAGCTTTAACTGTGATTCCCAGATCTGTCATCAACGTAATGAATGAGATCTGCTGGTGAAGGATTTGGAGTTTCTCCATTTAGACCTGTACTTGGCACGGTCAAAACATCATTATTTATCACCATCCAACACTTTATGCCTATGGCCTGCATGGTTATGGCCTGATGGCACAAAATAACAAATAAGGAAACCACCAACTTAAGAGGAGCAGGACCTTCCTTCTGTTAACATAATAAGCTCTTTTTATTCCGCATGCGTCAGGATATGGGTCTATCCGGTACATTGTTTTAAATACCACTATTGAAGTTCAGTATGTTTAACATTTAGAATGATTACTAATGCAACGTCCTTTTGTTGTGTAACTACTCGCAGTGATCAGCTGTGGCGAGCCTGGCGTTCCAGCAAACGGACTTAGATTTGGTGAGGAAATCACAGTGGGGCAGAATGTGACGTTCACGTGTCAGCTGGGGTATGTGATGACCGGAGGGGACAGTGCTGTCACAAGGACCTGCACCAACAATGGCACCTGGAGTGGCACCACGCCAGCATGCAAAGGTAAGCTCCTCTCACACACACACAGATGCACTGCATTGTACGCGTGACGCGGTAGACGGTCAACCTTGATCACCATCAGGCCGCGCTGTAGCAACCTTGGCACGCTAGTGTACCGCACATGCGATTAGCCGAAAAGGTGACGCAGAACTTCATGTGCGGTCGGATAGTGTCATATTGTTCCCATCAGTGTGCTGATAAAGGTGATGCAAACAAACCCACACACCCTCGTATTAGTACAAAAAGTTTTTTTTTTTTTTTTTTGGACTCGTTAAGGATGGCATTTGTCATCAACAAAATTGATTCAACCCACACCTGCATCTACAGTACAGTTGCACCTGCGCTGGCACAGAGCCAAGGCTAAAACGCGCAATGATGGATGGCGAACAAGTCCTCTTCATTGCAACAAGGTTCCCTGTAATTGCACTCCAACTCTCTCTAGGCTTGATTAACATCGGAGTCAAAAGAAAATCCACACAGAGGACTTAGTTGTTGTACACCCATCATCCCGACATCACTTGATGATTTTTGACGCCTGAGTGGAGGCATAGATTAGCATGTCCGCCATCAACCCAGAGTAAGTATTGCAGGGAGGATTAACTTATGCAGCAACCCGTTCCAAAGTACGCCAGCGAAAAGGAAGGAGCCTACCAGGCAAATGGTGGCTTACTGTTGCTAAGGAACTGATCCCAGGCAAATGTATCGGTTCCAGAGAAGAAAGCTGGGGTGGAATTGGCCCCTTGAGAAATGGGAAAGGACAAATTAAGAGGCAGAGGGTAAGGCGGACGTGCACAAGAAATACGCACTGACGCGTTTCAGGAAGGCGAGCCGATAAGTGAATGAGGGATCAGAGATAGTAATGGCAATTTCATTCTTTCCTTTCTGCTAAATGTAGTATACAAGTATATAATATAAATGATCAGATTCATTAGAAATATGAAATGGCAAAATTGTGGCTAGTTTTCTCCATATTGCTAAAATAGTTTCCTTCGTTGGTAGGAACAAGACTTTGACATTTTTATATAAAAAGATTTTCAGCAGTGTTTTTAATATTTGAGGTCAGGGCACCAAGCAGAGGCTGTGCTTTATTATGGAGGCACTAGGGCCAATTATCAGAAACTTTGTTTAGTCAGTTCGACTGCAAAACCTTTTGTAAAATCCAGTCCCAGTCAGTGTCTAAATAAGTGTCATTAGATGTTAAGGTACTCAATGATGCATATGTACTTATCTCTGTATACACATCTTTCTGGTTTGCCAAACTCAGCCACAAAACCCCCACTGAAAAACATTAACTTAAATTAAGCATGATACGTCTCTCCAAATATAAGGCAGGAGCAGCTACCATGAAAAAAAGACAGCTGATACGAGTTTAAATTGCTATCAACTAGAAAAACATCACATGGGTGTTGAACAAGGTATGTGTAGAAAGGTGCATGATGCTCTAAAGGCAGTATGTAGAGAAATGTGGTCAAGAATAGATCTTTGAGGTAGCTCTCCTCAACTGAACCGCACGTTAAGAGGATGGATGAATGTATTGAGACATGTTCAATGTGACAGATGAGGGGATAACCGCGTCACAGGCTTTCTATGAATGCCAACCCAATCCTTAAGTCTTCTTAATAGCGTAACATGATGAATGGAATCAAAGGCTGCCCTGGAGATGAGGTACAGCAGTACAGAGCAAATTTGCAGCCATTAGCGGGTCATTTATAAACCTGAGAAAAGCTGCTTTTGGCAAAATCTTGATTTCAAATTTCACCGCATATGGTGTAAAGAATGCCATCAACTTTCCTGAGCTGTTTTGATTTTAACCCTCACGTTTCCTCCTCGGCCTCCCCGTAGGTAGATAGCCTCGATGTTTACAACATCCAAACTGAATCTGACACTAATATTTCATGGGTGTTTTTCATTATTAATGCTCCCTGTTCTGTGGTATATGGTGCTGATGGACCCATGGCCTCACCGCTGTTTCCCGAGGCACTTTTAAACATAGAGAGAAACCGTGTGTGTGTGCGTGTGTGTGTGTGTGTGTGTGTGTGTGTGTGTATAAAAGTGTGCGACGCGTCTGACCGCAACGCTCTAATCCTTGTCAGCTAGCGCAACCGCCCAGGAAGTGCGTCCCATAACTGCTAAGCTGGATGCCGGACCCGGCCATCCTCGTCACATTCACAAACTCACACCCGGCATGAATACCACCGCAAGCCAGCTGTTATTACACAAGTGTCTCTCTCTCTCATGCACACAAAGGCACATATGCTTCCACACCTTCCCGTTTGCTCAGGCCGCTGCCTCGTCCCGACCCGTCAGCGAGCCACAGGGTCCTCCTGCCTTCTTACCCCTGCCGCAGGGCTTATTTCCACCATCAGCAATATTTTAAAAGGTGAAGCTGTTAGAAGCTTCATTTTTGTTTTTTTCTACGTTTCTCCCTTTCACTCCTTTAGTCCCTTCTAAAACTATCTGGGACGTTACTGCAGCTTGCTAGTACACGACTTTTCAACCTCTCCCGCTGACAGCCGAAGCAGCAAGAGGGCTAAGAAAGTATAATGATTACTTCTTGAAACTGAAAACAATGCTTCCTCCCATAAAACCTTTCCGCTTCGGGATTGGGTTCAAGTTGCAATGATTGAGGCGGCTGAGCGGTTTGAAATTGTGGCGGTGCGGAGGCATCCTTCTTGTCATAGAATCGAATGATGTTCCACATGGATATGAGCCGATGTTCCACGGAGGGGAGGGGAGGGGCGGAGGGCGAGGGAGGAAAGGGGGCAGGAGAGAGTTTACTACTGAAAGAGACAGAGGTTTTACGTATGCCGACTTTAAAGGCGTGTGTGCGTAAAGACGCCGCCGATGACACGTTCTAAGCCTCGGCCGGCGCAGATTCTGTGTTCAGCTGAGAGGCACTAATGCTACTTAGAACTACTTAGGAAAATGGGGCCACTCTTCACTTCCCATCCACTTTCTGCATTGCCACCCGTGCCTTGCATTCTATTTTTTTCATTTTGGTAATTTCTGATGCAGCTCTTATGGGATTAGTGGGCCTACCCCCTCTAATCAGCGTAATTTGCCTACTTGCACACGTGTGTTCACAAATCCTCCCTGCCTTCCTTCCACACAGAGACACAGTGAACAGACACACAAACAGACCCAAACCAACAACATCCAGCTGGGCATTTCAGACGGGTATCTCACAATGAACTGCCTATTTATTCTAAGGCTGCACAACACAACAAAATGGAATGGAATTCCCAAACTGAAGGTGCACTTTACTAATTCATTAACATCAAAGAAAGGGAATTCCAAGGGAACCTGTTCCTCCTTGTGAACTTAAGAGAGAAAATCACTTTACTAAACAGAACATTACAAAAGATCAAAACATCGGTATTGTTTCGTCTTCAGCTTGTACTCAGGATTAATGATGGCCTAAATACTTTCCCTAATATAGCAGACATCTACAGCACACATCCTCTATACTGCTGCAACGTGTTCATATGCAACTGCTTTTGAACGGGAGAGCAGAAGATGGTTCCACCTTGGAGAGAAGCTGTGAATTTCCCACAGTGGCTTGCTCCACATTTCCTGGAAATGGAGTAGAAAAAGTTTGATGGGCAAAAAAAAAGCTGTCCATCATGTGGATTCCTTACATTAATGCTGTCATAATAAGAAACATATTCATTTTCCAGTTTTAACCATCATGCCATGTAAAAACCAAACGTCAAACCGGTGAACAGAGACTTTCTGAAGCGTGCAAATGAAATGGAATTGAGCTTGGAGAAGCCGCCGTACAATAAATACCCTGTTCATTTACGCTGATCAGAATTTCTTTGTCATGTACTTGGTAAATTAAAAGGTTTCTACTAAAATACCAAACCTAAACTTTAGAGCCAAGGTGTCAACAAAACAGTCTTAAGTAATTGGATTTGTAAACAGGAACAGTTTCAAGACTTGGCTAAAGCCCAACTCCAAATCGTAGATCTTTGTTCGTGTTTCAGCATGCGTGAGCATGTCTGAACAGACAGAAATGGGGATAGTAATGGTTTGAAACAACCGCTATAATTTATTCACATGCCTAAAACCCCATATCCCATTTGCAACTCCACGGGTTCATCTCAAAGTGTGTCAGAACAAACTCCCAGCTTTATTTTGCATACTAATTACATTTGTAAAGCAGAAAGTTTACGGCTTAGACAACAGCAAGATGTCCTCTTATTTCTTACAGAAATTCTCTAGTATACCCTAAACACAAACGGCAGACAATCCCATCCAGTCACGCACCGTAATTTAAAGCAGGTGGTGCAATAATACAAAATGATTGTTTGTTTTTGGATTTAAATGTGACGACATGAATACTCCAACCTGTCTGTCTGTTATTCTGTTATTAAACCAAATATCTGTAGCTGCTTTGCTATTGTACCAAACACCTGTATTCTATTTGTTCGACCTTTTAATGTCATGAGTTTTACTTGGATGTACCTTCCTCATTGATTTTTGGTGAATTCGACTCATTGTGCTATTCCATCTCTTTTCTCTTTGCTCTTGAGTGGGGCTGCAGTCAGCGCGCATGCGTGTCCTGCTTTGAATCCTGGTCTTTGACTCTTGGCTGTCTCCGCAGTGGTGACGTGTCCCACGCCCCGACCCGTCCCCAACGGCCTCCTGGAGGGCTCAGTCCTGGAGTGGGGTACCAGCGTGAGCTATAGCTGTCTGCCTGGCTACGAACTGTCCTTCCCCGCTGTGCTCACCTGCGCCGGGAACGGGACGTGGAGCGGAGACCTGCCTCAGTGCTTACGTGAGTCACCATTTTGTACTTGTGCTCATACTTGGTTGTTAGTGTTGAGCCCATTATGCCTCAAATGAATGAAATTAATGAAAGTCGTGAATAAGTCATGGAACATAACAGCAGGGCCAAGATGGAAAGGACTAAGTACAGCAGATAATAATAAACCAGCCCCGCAGGAAGGCCGAACTGGGATTATTAGTATTTCACGTACGGTTTATTGTGAGTTATACTTAAATCTGGAGTCCCCTTCAGTGGTAACGGATTTTTCAGTTTATAAGATAAAAAAAGAAATAAAAAAATAACAAGCATGCAAAGGAAATTAAACCTGTTCATGAACGTAGATGAATATTTCCAAATTCTTGCATAAACATTCAACACTCAAATTACATTTTAATAAAACACGAGGAGAAGAAACCTGCAGCACTAAAGTCAAGCTATAATGGTCAGTGTGTAACCACTCACAGGGTGATCGTTACTACATTAGGGCCATCAATCATTTCCATCCATCAAGATAATCTCAACAATTCGGTCAGAACAACCATTTCAACAAGGATGAATGGCTTGTTGTCTGTTGCTCTGAAATGGGTCGAGTGTAGCAGACGGCACAAAAATATTCACGCACAAAGGCTGAAAGAGGCAGCTTTTTCTTCGGACAGCTGAAAACGTCTCCACCTGGACCGAAGGCAGTCACTGCTGAAATGCCCCATTTTGCAACAATCAACGCTGGTGTTGATTGTTGACTTTAGGCCGGAGTTTATGATCCTGGGAGAAGTTAATGTTAATGTACGTTGGAGACCCCTGCGCCTATTTAAAAAGAACTTATTTCACTGCTGTGTTCTTTTGTAATTGATGCTAATGCCAGCGTGTTGGTGCTTGCAGCTGTATTCAGTGAGGCGAACATGGTCCCATCTGAGTATTTAACATCTGAGATCCAGCTGACAGACTGCTAGTGTTTGTGACCATGCAACTGGAGGCTCAGTGCCTTATCGAGCCACTCGCTTATCCAAATGGCCAGATTGTTGTTGTTTATTCGTAAGTCAATGTGCACAGCAATGTGCTGTCTGAATAATATTGCGCGTAACTGTAAAGGATTTGTCTATCCAGATATGTGCTTTGGCGCCACTAAGTGAGCATGCCTGTTTTATTGAAGTGCAATCATATTTCTGTGTTGTGGACCTGAGTTGTTACGATGGGTAAAAAAAACTGTCATCTGGACATAAAATGCATACGGTTCCACTTGGTAAGTGTAGCATGTCTACTGTCTACCGCAATTATGATGAGCGGTGTCGTCCCTCCACAAGCTCCAATCCATTTTTCCACCTCAGCAACCCAAAAGCAGCCCCTCGCGGCTCTGTGTTTTTTGATGTAGTAATTATATCCAATAGTTCCATTATTTATGACTAGCAATAGAGGGCCGATGCAAAATTGACCCAAATCGAGAGCCATGCGCTATAAATCTCATTCAGTGTGATCAATAACCAGTGACTGTAAAGAACTTGGCTTTCCTAAAATGTTGTTATAGCTAGCCTCCTGCTAGAGGACTATAAGTGTAAGTCTGTGATAAATCACTGGGATTTACAGAGAGAAATAAATGAGTCTGGAAAATGGGGACAAAACAGGGAAAAAAGTGCTGATGGAATTTGGTGTAGAAAAGATTATTATCCATGTATTAACATGTCAGCACAATCTACATCCTTCTCATCTGCTGGTCCATACAAGTTGTGAAGTCTTCCGTAAGGAGTAAATTGTTAATTGGTGCCAATGCTTAAAGCGTATTCACAAGAACCACTATATAACAAGTCATGAAAAAGCTCTGAATATGCTCATAGGCTAGTAATTGTCTTTGTATGTGTGTGCTTTCGATGCCACTGTAAAGACTCACCCCAAGCACATTCTATTTACTTGTAGGCTGAGTATATTTGCCAATAAAATCCTGAGCCGAGTAGAAGGGATTAACATATTTCACAGCATGTCTTCCTGAATATTGGACATATTGTATTGCTGTATTCTTTAGAAATATCATTGCAGTTCACAGCACTTATAGTTGAAATACAGCTCAGCAAAACTGCAACAGATGCCACACATCTGCACAGTAAACCTGTGCTTTATCATCGCAACAGGATTAAGATGCATATTCATGTTCCCCAGCACAACACAAGGGAAATGGAGAGCAAGCGGCAAAATGCAGTGTCTGAGCTTGCTGGTTCATGTGTCTGCAGGGATGAAACTGTGATCCCAACTTGGAATCTGGCCTCTGCATACTGATTACTTCAAAGCATTGATAATTCATCAAGGAGAGAGAGAGAGAGAGAGAGAGAGAGAGAGAGAGAGAGAGAGAGAGAGAGAGACTCTCCTACAAACACTAACACACATATATTAAATATGCTGAGCTTGGTTTGGCCCACGGCCATTTATTTTATACATCCATAAAACAGCATATTTCCCTGCAGCTTGAATCCTATGACTGATGTACATGTCACTAGTTGGGCCTGTACCCTCCCCCACAAAAGGCAATCCTGCTTGCTTGAATAGTGGCATTCATCGGTTCAGATCCCGGCAGACAATCGCAGCATCTGTTGACATAGTGAAACTAACTACTGCGCAATCCAATGTGTTCAGATGGGACCTGCATAACAGCAAAACCTCTTTTTTAGGGTGAAGAAATGTCTCTGAATACAGGGATTTGTTTCTGAGATAACATTATTTGCAGGAATGGCCGTATTCATCCATTCCTGCATGGGCTGGATAATAATCTCCTTTTCTTTTTACCAGATATTTATCATGTCAGGGATTGGCTGTGGGAAGCCGCTGTTAGTTACTGACTTCTAGAAAAAGGGAGTAAGCGAGAACTTATCTCTGCCCCCAGACCTCCACGCAGCCGACACGTCAGGTCTGGAGACGCAGTCTGCCTTATTATGGGCTTGATCCCGCAGCGCTCTGACTGAATGCTGGGACTCTTGTCCTCGCCTCTGCTCTCACACGCTCAGCGTTTCTCTACCTCCTACAGATACAACAAGTGACATTAAATGCCCATTGTGGTTATAGCTGATCGATGCGTCACGCACACACGGCAAAGATGGAAAGAACCATTCAAGCCGCTCACTACTTATTTGATGTCTATAGGCAATGCATGAAAAGGAGCAGCAGCAGTGATAACCCAACGGGCTTCATCTGCTGAGGTGCTGGTGAGAGTCCCATCATGAAGGCGATATCATAGCAGAGGCTTGGGGAGCAACAGCGGCAGCAGATGGCTCGAGTTGTGTTAACCTCAGGGCCCTGTCAGAGAAATTAATATTTCACATGCTAATTATTTTGATCTAAAATTGAGTGCCATGACCTCCTTCGTTCCCCCCCTTTGCTCGAGATAAGTATTCACATACCTACTGGGAACGCTCAACAGAAAGGTTGGATGTGGCGACGCAGCGCTTCACCCTGAGACGCCAACTCGCAATGAGCAAACAGCCACGGGAATTTATGTTACACTCACAGTGTCAATGCAATTTGAAAAATTCAGTCCATGAAGACTTTCCAAATCATATGGAGAGACAATACTTGTACAAGTCAGCCAGCAACGCTCACAGCAGCAGTAGGAACCGCCTCCTCATCGGGCCCTCGTCTTGGTGTGAGGATGTGGGTGCCGCAGCAGTCTACACAATGCTTCATTCAATTGACCAGCTGCTCCCGTGTTCCTTATTGGTAATTTGGTCAGAAACTGATCGACGTTTGCGTCATGAAAAGTGTCTCGAAGAACAGGGCGTCCACATTGACATGGACCAGACCGAAGGTCCCTGGTGCCCCTCGAAGTTGTCACGTCAGCGTTGTTGCTCATTCCTGCTTCCCCAGCCAAGTTCTGCGGAGACCCTGGTGTGCCTGCCAGAGGACGGAGAGAAGGGCGCAGCTTCATCTACAAGTCCCAGGTGACGTTTAGCTGCAACACCCTCTATTTCCTGGTGGGATCAACAACGCGCATGTGCCAGGAAGATGGCACCTGGAGCGGCTCTCAGCCGCGCTGCATAGGTACCAATTCATTTTGTTGTTATTGACCATTTAATTTCATTGACTGAAGAATGAATCTCGTATATATATTTTACCTAAGATACAGTTGTGCCCCATTTTCGCTCGATGAATTCAATGCGGAGGAAAAACTTTCCAAAGTGGAAGTGTCTTCATTTGAATCTGGTCCCTACAATGATCTCAGGGGTCTCAGGATCTCAGGAATATAGAAATCCCGAGAATTTATAATCGAACAAACTAGAGATGGCAGATTAACTCTGCTTATGTTACCGCGCTGCTCTGGTACACGGTACACCAGAGAGAAATTGCTTCGTCATTATCAATGATTGCCCCTGTTTCATACTCTCGTTTTCGCTCTCCTGCAATACTCTGTGTCATCAGGACAATGATTTCTCGTTGCAGAGCCCACTAGAACTACCTGTGAAAATCCAGGGACGCCGGAGCACGGCTTCATGAATTACACAACAGGCTTTAAGGTAAAATGAGCGAAACTTGTACGATGTGCTTTTTAAACTTTATGTGCACTTTGATATTAGACGTAGTGTTAAAGTAGCTATTTTAAGCACCGTTCGAAGCACAAGAGGCAACCGTACCATTCAAAGCGTGCCGCTCCAATATCTCACCTGCCCTCGGTCTTCTTTCAAATGTGAGGTTTTCTTGTTTTTCTGGGTTTGTATCCTTATTGTTGAAACGCACTTATTGTAAATCGGTTTGGATTAAGGTGTCAGCCAAATGACATGTCATGTAAAAGTTTCCAATAGATGTTCCATGTCAAATCATCGCTTATTCCTTTGGATGATGTCATGTAGGTTCAACGATGAACCAGTGATGCATGCGGTATCCATCCCATGAGGATTCACTGAGGAATACAGTCTTTCTCTACCACTGCATGTACACAGGCTTGGTCTGGATCTATACTAACGTGTGCTGCATGCAGCTTGACCGTCTGTGGAGAACATGCAATACTCAAATACGTCACACTCAAAACGACAAAGAAAACACATCATGACCATTGGCGTGTGCACAGTAGCTCCCCTGAGACGCTTTCAGCCAGCGGCTTTCATTTTATTTTCCGCACTGGTACCCTTAGAGCGTCACTTACAAGTTAAGTGCAAAATATTTCTCCGCAACATTCGGCTGAATATCGGATATGAAATTTGTAGAAGCAGCTTATTATTCGGATCACTGCTTGTATTATACGCTCGCATTTTTTTCTGCATTAAAGACCTACGTTACCAGACACCGCCGAATGAGAAAGTCCTGTGTCGATGCTGTTTTTCAGCATTTCTGAAAAAGTGAAATTTACTGATGGCAAAAAGCCATTAAAGATTAGTGTTGCTTGAGATAGTCTTACAGTTTGTATACCGTATTGGCCGTGTGCCATTGTTGTCTTTCGCCATTGTTTGAATGCAAGAAAAAAAGAAAACAGAAGACGGTCTATTTTTTCAATCACTTCTGCATCTGTTATGAACACAAACCTGGGCCATCGCCTCCAGGAATCGTCTCCATCTGCCTCCACCCTACACATAATCATTAAAAAAAGGAAAAAAACGTTTTTTCCAAGCTCTTTAGATTTTATGCTGGGAGCCTATTGGCATTTGTATCGGTTTATTGACTCTCCACTTTGTGCGCTGTCTCTTTGTGTCCAGGTGGGCAGCAGAGTAGACTTCCAGTGCCAACAGGGACACCTACTGCAGGGTTCCACCACCCGCCTCTGTTTGCCAGATCTCACCTGGACCGGCATCCAGCCCCACTGTGTCGGTGAGTGCTGCGCTGCTCATGCTCTCCACAGTATCCTCACATCACCTTCCTTCCCCCCCCTCTGGCATCTTGTCACTGTTTAGATGCATTGCAGGGTACTCGGACGATGCCTTTTCTTTTCCTCAGTGCCCGTTCTCCCTCTGTAGATTCGCTCAGTCCTTTGACCTCCTCATCACGGATCACGGTCATTCTGTCAGAACCACCCTTTGCCGTACAGCCACGGCGCTTTGCCAAGGGCTTTTCTAAAGTTTCATGTGATCCAGCGTTTCGGTGGAATCCCGTTTAGCAGCCGCATTTCCCCAGCAAGTCGTACTGTGGTTTGCCTTTTCCTCTGCAGTTACGGTCGAAACACTTCTGTGTAATGATAAAGGAATATTCTGACCTTGATACATTATCTCCCCAACACCCACTTGAATTTGCCAGAGAAATTTCTGCTGAGGGAAGAGAAACATCGTAATGCTTCACTCTGCCGTCACTCTGCTGATCTACTCTTGTGTGTGTGTGTGTGTGTGTGTGAGAGAGGGATGCTGATTCTACTTGATGGTCGTTGTGCCATCTGTAGTGGTGATCTTTGAAAGACGTACTTCTTGGAGCTTTTGAGGGAATCTGAAAAGAACAGCGTGCATAGTAATTCGAGAATAATGGAAGATAAACTACTAAAGAGAAGATGGTCTTCAGTGTCTTCTGAAAATCACTTTCAACTCCAATTGTCTTGATTCTCTTGAGGAAACTGAATACCGAATAATATATTATGTTGTCTATGGTCTACTGATGTACTTCATCAGCAACATCTTAGCGTTCTCTCTGGGGGGGTTTCTTATTTCAGTTTTTTGTTGATTTGCATACAAATCACCCCAGCAGCCGCATTGACTTCCACAGTGGTAAATATGAAACCCTACATTTGATGCCTGTTTTGTTTACCCATGGCGTTTTGTAACGTCATGGGTAAGTCCCTGATAACCTACTCGGATTTCATTCAGGAGCATCATGCGTCGAGGCCATCGACTCCCCTGACTCCGTCTGTTTAGCAGGTGCACTTTGTCTGTGTCTGCGGAGGTCGCAGTGGGTCAGCAGCCGCTCGCTGGTCCTGCTTCATTGCCGGTGGTGGCTTGAAAAATGCATCTATTTTCATCTGCCAACATCCTGTCAGGATGTTTCCATAATATTTCCTTTAAAGGAAGTTAACTAACTAAAAAGAAAAGCCAGTGGAGAAACGCATAGATTCTTCGGCTGTATTTTCAGAATAATGTAATTAAGACTTTGCTAGTTTTAAATTTGATTGTCTAGTGTATCAATATGTTGTTATTTTTGTTACTTTACAGGTCTGAACACACTGTGTTACTCCGTTACTGGCAGCATGACTGTCATTCAGTCATTCAATAATGTCATTCAATAATGTACCCAATTCAGATAAATAAAGTATTATTTATCTGAATGTGGATTGAGTTAAGAATATTAACTCAATCCACATTCAGATAAATAATACTCATCACATCAGCGGACCTCCCAAAGCACAAAGCAAAAGGTCACTGTTATCCTGCTCTAATATCACTAGTTGGCTATTTGTGTTTTCACTCGTGCAGCCCCGAGGGGTAAAGTCCATAAAACATTGGAGGAAAGCGGTGGTCCTGTATTTCAGTACGGGTGCTTTTGTATGAGTCCGACACGCTGTGTTGACCGTCGGTCAAAACAGCCATGAATCCTCCAAAATACCTTTCCCTGTGATTAAACGCTCTTCTGTTACTGTGAGGACACTTGGATGGATTTCAAAGTGATGCCAACTAATCTTGTTCTACTGACAAAAGCAAAAATCTGGAGGGATTATCGACACAACGATGCAATGGACACAATGGCTAGTGTTGTATTGCTGGAGCTCAAGCATGCTGCCTTTCTAATTTGTTTCACTGCCCACGGAGATGTTTTTAGAAAATTGCTTTTTGGGAGTTCCGAAAAAAACAACATTTAAATAAATGATTCCTTTCTACAGCAGGACTTGAAAACTAGATTGAAAGAAAATGTAAAAAAATGTAATTGGAGTAAACGACTCAGGAGTAAACTCTGTCCTCTCACACTGGACTGTGACTGGCCGAGCTCCTTGGATCGAACCGAAGTCTCTCAGCACAGCGGTCTCTCTGTGGCTCTTGATGCCTCATGTAATCTCAAGTAAGCCTGCCGCGCCGTTTCAAGTGTAAATAAACAAGGCAGCGCCTTTGATACAGTACTTCATCTGACCTGTAAGTCCGTGTTCATTACAGCCACCCTGGACCTGCGCTGAGTTGTGGGTTTAAATGTATTTTGGAAATGGCAAGAAGGATGTTTATTGGGTTTTTATTTATTTAGGTCTTTGGAGTTGATATCTTCAACTAACAGCGGGATGCCGTTTTTCTTTATACTCTCAGCTCATATAAAGACCACACTAAATTTCCTGGAGGCAGATTTATCAACTCATTGGGTGGTGCATCTGGGTGACTTACACGCTCGTCCTTGTGCTTTCTTCATCCGTCTTTGTTGATGTATACTAAATCGGCATAGCCCCCGCGTAGCTGTGAATAACAGAAGTAATCTACTCGATTTCAAGACACTGCCTGCATGTATTCCGACAGGCATGCGCACGTATATTATGCCTGGATCAAACACCAGCAAGCTAATATCCAACAGGCAGGATTTCCTGCAGCCTCCTTGTCTTCCATAAAGCAGAGCTACGTTCATCCCGGCATTCCTTTCACACCCAATTGTCACTAAGACGCCATGAAGGACCGATTTGATACTGTGACTCACTTGCAGGTGCCTCCCATCCGGCAGCAGGCAACAAGCTGCAAAACAGTTTGGCTACCTTCACATGATTGTTGAATCCCGATGTTCAAACCTTCAGTGGATTTGGTGGTGCAGTAAGATATGCAGGCTCATGGTCAATAAGTGTTTGCAACTCACCAATAACCGAGTCTTATAAACGAAGCTTTTCAAAGCAATGTTAAATCAGCACCTTTGAGCTTTTTGAGACGGAATAGTTAAATGTGCTCAGAGTCAGAATCCGTAACCATATTCGCAGGCTTTAAAAAGTCCTATCTGTACATTTAGTACATCAAGTTGGACAGGTATGGGCTGCACTTATTAGCCTTCTAGTATCTTCTGATTTCCAGACGTCAGTTCTTTCCATAAGTGTCTGTGACCCTGCAGCCTTGTATGCCCATTCTGGTAATGGAAATAAACAAACTCTGCAAGACTTACAATAACTCACTTAAGCACTGCTTCACAAGGACACCGATGAGCTCGCTCTTGTCTGGTCTCGCCCTTGAACATTTTGATTAGTTCAAGAAACGCACAAACAACTTTAAATCATTTAGTTTTTTCCCCACAGCTGTTGCTGAATGATAACAAGTCAGCCCGGCCTCTCGCTTGTACTGCTTCTTGTGTCTTAACCGAGGTTATGGTTGCATTTCTACTAATTCACACAGTTACTGTGTTTGACTTTTTGACTTAAGTGTGTGTGCATGGCTGTGTGTGTGTGTGTGTGTGTGTGTGTGTGTGTGTGTGTGTGTGTGTGTACTAACGAGCTTCTCTGCTCGCTCACCAGCTCACTCCTGCAAGCAGCCGAGGAGCCCGGCCAGCGCTGACGTGGTGGGTCTGGACCTCCCGGCCTACGGCTACACCCTGGTGTACACCTGTCAGTCCGGTTATTTCCTCTCCGGGGGATCGGAGCACCGAGTCTGCCGCTCTGACGGCAGCTGGACTGGCAAAGTGCCCGTGTGCAGAGGTACGTGGCTGGCGGGGGTCCGCGAGGGCAGTTGATGGAGAGGATGGGGCGGGTGAGGGCGGTGCATTGTGGGAGGATTGTGAAAGTGCATAAAGGTGGAGGTGGTGCGCTATACAGGGGTGGATTCTTTACTTGTGTATAGCTTTATTATTTCCTGAACACAGCTTGTTCTTATTTGTTCTGGTTCTTATTTAACTTTAACATTAAGTTGATTTTAAAGGTTTTGAATGCAAAGAGCTTCCAGAAGTTCGTAGTTCGTAGTTTAATGGAAGTTACTCTTCCAACGTCCACCCCATGCTGTTAAGCCCTGCTGTGCCCATCTATGTGAAATGCATATTTGTGTTCTTCTGCAGCCGGTTCCAAATCACATGAGAAAACAGTGAAGCCCGTACCGGGGACACCAAGCCCCAAGATACATGGTGAGTTTTGAAGCACCAGAAGTCAACAGTGCGGTTTTAGGGGGATGTGGCTAAATCTGTTTCAATCTTTGTCAACATCATCATCAAGGTTTCACTGTCTTCATAAGTAGTGTCTTACAGTAGAAAGTGCCAGCACCACATACCTTTTATAGGTTTAACCTTGCTTACTCAGTATCATGCAAAGTAATAAGCTATTAGCAGCGTCAGTTATAATAAAATGATGCTTCATCAGTCCACTTTCCACCTCCAACAATAATTATTCAGACTATTATAAGGTTGACAAGCATTCACCTCTGTGAGGGTGATTAACTCATTATTCACTAGTAAATAATTTCCAGTAGATGATTGTGCTGCAAGATTTCAACAAAAAACTATTAAACTTTTTTCCAAGTTCACAGAGTGAGTTTAGTTATCTCTTTCCCAATGTGTTCAATCATCCTACATTTAGATTGTCAAAGCATATAAGGGACATGATGTTAATAAAGCTGAAGGAAAAAGACGGTTATCAGCTGTTATGTTGATTCCTATGCATATCTGATTATCATTTTGCGCCGTGTTCAACTCGTATTAATATTGATTGGATCTTGTGTAGGAAAGCTAATTCGATGACCTTATGTAATGAGTTTTTTTTTCTCTCCTTTTTAAGTTCCTGACAACGTCTTTGCCTCTGATTTCGTGTGGAAGGGTTCCTATGATTACAAAGGCCAGAAACGGCCAATTACTTTGACAGTCCGGAGCTTTAATGCCACGACGGGAAAAGTCAATGTTACTTTAACAGACAGCAGCATGGAGTTTCTACTCTCTGGTGAGTCATCTATAAATCATCCGTCTTCTGCTTCCTCCTCTCACTACCTCTGCGTGTCACTTCAATTTATTTTGAGGATGCCTCATGTCAATCAGTCAATCACCAAATGATCTCATGCATGAGAGTGGAAATTAACTATTGGCCCTAGAGGAGGATGTATTAGCCCCCGCTGACTGACTTACTGCCCACTGAAGAGTCACTCGTCTCCTCCCCTCCTCCCTCAGCTGAACCGTCCGTTCCCTCCTCACTCCTCACCGTCTGCTTCTTTTTTCCACCTCTATCATTCCCCTGCACTCGTCTCTTTTTTCCCCACATCAACTCTCATGCTGCCTCTTGTCTTAACTCATAGGAGTGTACAAGCGCCAGGAGGCCCGCTTAATGCTTCTGCTGTACCAGATGAGAGCGCTGGCCCACAGCTCCTTGAGCAGGGTCACTGATGAGACCTGGGCCATGGACGGATTTGTGAGTACACGCAGTCATTTCAAGCCTGATGATCATTTGAAAAATAAACAAGAGCTTTGACTGTCTTTGTTCATTCATCTTCTTCTTGTTTATTCTGACAAATCAAGTGGAAATCTTGGACTTTTTAAGGCAAATGTTTAATCATTATTACTTTATAATTCACTAAAAACGAGCAGTAACTGTGATAACAAGCAGCATAGTTATTTTAGTGGAGGATATTTCATTACTCGCGCTGTATTTACACTGTCCATCAGAGGAGCCAGTGACTCTATACAAACCATTTTAGAATTCCTCAACTGACAATTTGCTGAAAGAGCTTTGACACACTCGACACCTCAGGGGCAGCAAACGACACCAATTTTTGTTTGTGGAGCAGGCGCTTGTCTTCTAAAATGAACTTCAGGGTCCACTTAATAAGAATGTGTGACAGCTGACTGCACAGCGCGGAGGCTATTGATAGCCCGCTGCACACTTCCACAGCAGTTTACAAAGACAAAGGAGCTATTTTTGAATCTAGCATGACAGGACGCCGGGACTTTCTTACTAAATGTCGCGTTTGATGAGAAATGGAATATACTCTTACTTGTCATGAAAAGTTGTCAAATTTTATTAAGTCAATTGAAACAAAACCCCCCGTTTCTCAAGCTTTTTGCTCATTTCTTTTCCTGCTAGGTTTCAGCTGAGCCTGAAGGTGGCAGCTATGTGTTCCAAGGCTTTATACAGGGTAAAGACTTTGGACGCTTTGGACTACAAAGACTTGGTATGTTTAAATCAAATTAATCCCAGTTTCATTGGCTGCTCATCTTTCATTTCCACCGTGAAAGTAAACTGGTGATACTAAGACCCCTTTCAACATCCAAAATGAATGATGCAACAGTAGCGTTCCACGTTACTGGTCTATTTTCACATTTTCACAGCAATCCTCTGTGCTGACCTTAAGTAGGAGTTCAAGAGATTCATACATATAAACATGATTCGTGGAACCATAAAACTTTCAGCACACAAACGCTGAGAACCGAATTTTCAATGACGCAGGACACATCAGGGTCATTTAAAACATTTTAACTTTAAAGCATGTTCTAAATGCAACTGAAATCCAGAAATCCAAAATGATTAGGAAACATTTTTATTACATAGATGCACCCAGCATGAGTCAGGATTAAATCTTTGGCGGTGTGGCTCTGTTCAGGGAGTCCTCCAACCTTTCATGAGCACCATGAAATAGCAGGGAGTCAGAGGACAGCAGCGGCATTAGGGAACGCTCACACCGTGTTAGGACTGTGTGAGCTGAGCTATTCCCCCACATGAACAGAGCGGCAACGATGACATAGAAGCAAATGCCACGTTATGCATGACGAGGAGGAGCTGGGGAGGTGGCGGGCGGCAGAGAAGCGAGCTGCAAGCAGGTAGGAGCAACGCTGAATCTGCTTTAAACAGGGCGCCCTGTTTGAGTGTAGCCATTAGCGAGAGGGGTTTGACCAGCTAGCGCGCTAATCAAGATCAGCTGATGCGGCTCGGCCGGAGCCGATCAACTGAGGAGACCGTGTGTTAGCCAATAGCGTTAGCAACGTCTTGACTACCTGGCCTGCCAGAACTGACGCTGACGCTCAATTTGTGTGATGTTTTTTTGGTTTCTTACATCGCTTTGGCAATTATGAAAAGTCAACGGCATTTTGGATGCAAATTCAGGAGTATAATTTTATCTGCACAGCACAGAGACCACGCAAGAGGTCTTCATGACCATTGGATAAAGACCAAAACACTTCTATAATAAAGTTTATGCAATTGCATGTCGATATTATTATAGTAAAATATATGAAACAGTTTGCAAATGTAGAGGGGATCATGTCAATAGATTTTTGTAAAATCCACACTACTGACAGAGTATGTTTGAATACGTCTGGCTTAATTGTCACATCAAACAATAAAGCTCTGTAGTATTTGCTCTGTGCTGACAGCATTTACAGTGAGTCACCCGCGTAGTGACAGAGTGGAATATTCTCCTCCACCTCTTTGTCCTTCAGTTCTTTTGTGCTCAACATTTCTGTTGTCATCACCTCATCATTGTTTTCAACGAGATTATCTCCGACGCAGCGATCATTATCAGTCGGATCATTACGGCTGGCTGCTGCGCCTCTAACGTCTCATCATTTTGATCATCTTCGCCTGCATTCACTTCATCATCATCATCTCCATCATCACCAGAAGATGATACGTATGTTTCTTTTATTCCATCTCTTTTTTTTTCAGGGTTTGTACTATTTTGTTAATCCAAATATTTTAGACGCTTTCACAATATCAGAATTACAAATGTATTCCGTGTTTGTAACGTGATGTTTTTTCTTCCAGGTTTGAGTGTGAGAGAGAACGTTACCCTCACCGACCCTGAAACAAATGGCTCCACGAACAGCAGCTCTGTTGCTGTCGCTATCCTTGTGCCTTTCTTTGCCCTCATCTTCGCAGGCCTTGGATTTTATCTCTACAAACAGCGGTATGTGGCGTGAACTCGTGTCTCCCCGTCTGGCTTCCAGCCCAAAGACGGTGGCTCCGTTAGTCGATATCTCATTTGTTCCCGCGGGACAAAGAAAGATGAGGGCAACTTTTTCATGCGTCGGCCTCCCCTGTTGACTATTTCAGATTTCAAGACGGGTGTTAAAAAAAAAAACTTTCGGGAGCCCAGGTTTATGCAGATGTTTTTCTCACAATTGAAAGGAAATGCAAAGCACGGCGAGGTGGATGACGCTCGGCGGCACACTTCCACTGCCTGCTTTGCTGCACAAATCTCCCCCGCTGGATGCGAGAGCCTCCTTGTTGGAGGCTTCAAAGCGTGATGTAATGTTAGTCAAAGTCCCACCATCACCAGAGCTCGTTACACAGCGGTATACGTCAGACGTGCTTAATGAGAACACCCTCGGTATGATGGGGGATGTATGTACCGTGTGGAGCAGGGGGGGGATTTGATTAATGAATACAGGGAAAACCTGTGACATGCAAATTTCTCTCATTATGTTGGTTACTGGTGAACAGGCATAGGGCCGCTCTGACGGATGTGTTTAACAATAATTACCATTTTGCCTCATTTACCTACTTGCGGCTGTGTACAGCGAGATAACGGAGACGTGTTTATGGGATTGGACGATAATTAGGATGCTGTCTCAACTAATATGCGGCCTCCTTCTCTTTTTCTTAAGGAAAACGGATAAAGCGCAGTACACAGGATGCTCTGTCCACGAGAACAACAATGGACAGGCAACTTTCGAGAATCCCATGTACAACACAAACACAAAAGCCGCCGAGGGAAAAGTTGTCCGCTTTGATCCCAATCTCAACACCATCTGCACCATGGTTTGATACCCGAGGACGAGAAGGACAAAGGAAGAGGGCGACCACAACTGAATATAGATGGGAATACTTATATTTTTCTTGTTTCGGATACAGCAAAGACAGAATAGCTCAGATATATAAAGCACAGTTTCAGCAACACTTAAGCAATCATACACAAGGTCAAAGATGGAGGAGCAATGAAGTGGAGGTCCCGCACCATTACGGATCTTCCCGTAGTTTGGGTGAAGAGAAGTGTTCTTTACACTCTGTGAGTGTTGGCTTTATGATTACAAAAGCCTCTGGTATATAGATAAAATAGAGTATGTTATGCTCTGTAGTATTAATACAAAGGGGTTACTTCACAATGCCAAAATACAATTTTAAACCTTTTGCTTTTGAAGAAAAGAGGCACTTTTTACCCTCATTCATCCAAATTTTCTTCTCATGGAGTTGAGAAGCCTCTTACCTGTGATTCAATCTAACCTTTTGTCTATATTCCAAGCAGCGGCGATGTGCAGGTAGCGAGGGAATAATGTGTTTGCTGTAGTTTGTTCAAAGTTATATGCTCAATTATACATCTTAATAGGATCCAACCTCCCACTGATGGAATATGTGGGAGGGGATTTTATTGTTACAGCGCACGCTCTCTGACAGCAACACAGTACATTTTCTTCACACGATTTATAGTTTACATTTGGGTTTATCATCAACTTGTGTGCTGTGAATTTGTCTCTGACAGAAATGTTGTTTGAATATGAGAGTCAAGGCAAACTGTACCTCTGAGTATACTGGCATTGTGGGCCTCATCCATCTGTTTAACCTGTTCTCTTATTTATATGACCTTTTACAGTCTCCGTGTCCCATGCAAAATGAATTAGGTGGGAATCAACCAAATCCTTGAGCCTGTAAAAGACAAGAATATCAAAGTAGGAGCACCTTGATGAGTCATTCAAGGTGTTCTAAGGACACAATATTGAGAATAGCTACAGCACACAGAGCCTAGAGGTTTATGTAAGCTGCGATGTCAGCAAAACGTGTCCCCGGGCAGCCTGATGTCAGAGAAAGTTTCTTGTTTTATGTTGTGGAACAGCTCTCTTACTTTAGAGTAATTCCTACACAGAACAAGTGTTGACGTCCACATAACGTAATCTAAATGGCGCAGAGGGGCTCGTGTTCTTTGGGGAAACCTGGCATTCTTGATTTACACTCCTACTGTGAAGAGGTGCGACGAACATACGGACGTTGATACAAATGGCCGTTTCAGTGTCTCACCGAACCATCAGCTTCTGCCAACAAATGTACAGTATACATGAACAAATTTGCACACTTGAACATTAGCCACTATCAGTATTTTAAGTCCATCGAAGTTGTACAGGTGAAAAATGAATTAGTCTCATCACATTTCTACATCATTGCAGTGCCTTGAATACTGATTGGGCATATGTTTATAAGGAAGACGTGTATCGCATTGATGAAACTGTTATAGGTGTAACGTGTCTGCACAGTTTGCAACGGTGTAGATGAGTGACGTCCACCCTGATGGTTTATCTGAGCGCAGGTGTCTTTGAAAAGCAGCTCATAGTTTCATACCTGTTCATGTCTCCGGTATAGCGATTGCTGCTATAGTACTTTGTACCACTACTTTGATTCCGGTCATTGCTCGTACATTTTGTACATTTATACAGTTTTGATACTTGATGGCATTCTTTGGCAAGATGTCTGGTGTTATCAATATGTAATATATTTTGCAAGGTCACATTTCATGTTGGTGAGAAAAAGAAATGCACCTGTTAAAAACGTGATCAAGATCAGATGACTAGAATGCTTTCAAATGTACAACACAATTGTTATCCCATTAAAAATACCTGTGTATATGAACATGTAAATATTACAAAGGTTTTGTAAAGAGATATATTTTTTATGCAAAAATAAAGCATTTGTAAGTTATTCAATATGTTGTGTAAAACTTCACGTGTAAATGTCATGATATATCAAAAATGTTTTGTATTTTTTCTTTATCAGAAATGTACGAATCCTTAATTTATATATAAAATAATGAAGCTTGATCTATTTTCTTTCATTGATAGAGATGCCTCATTATGAAGCCCTGCTACAGTATTTGTAGCTTGAAATGATGTTGCCGTGTCCTAAGCTTTTATCATTCCGTCTGCTGCCTCCCTACTTTGTGACTTCACAGATTTTTAATGAGTTTTCCATTTGCTGACCACAGCCCGGTTTAACCAAAGTAAGTACCAGCATTATCTCTGACCAAGGGAGTCTTCAGAGCATTAAAGGCTGCAGCAATGCATGGTGGCCAATAATCCTTGGTAACAATATAAATCTGGTGCCGACCTTTTAAAACACATTTTACCAGGGGGATGGTACATAATTTAACGTCCCGTCACTCGCTGCACTCACGCATTCAAATTGTGGCATTAGCGACGCTAAATGATCTTCGTCTTGACTTTTAGGGAGTGTCTTTTAACCTGCCCGTCTCGGTCGGTGGTTACAAATGGCTGTTAATTTACTCCAGAAATAAATTTAAAAAACAACCGTACTCGCATCGTTTTTTTTTTTTTTTTTTTTTTTTACAAATCTTTACTGTGGGCTTTTTGATTATTTGCCATTTATGCAGACTAATATAGCGATGTTAGTCTGCACGCTTTTATACCGCAGCGGTTTTTCTACAAAGTACAGAGTTTATCATTTCCATTCATAACGGAAAGTAATTGGACTGCACCTCACTATGAATATGGAAAACCGTTATCACAGTTAGATTATTTAAATTCAAAGAAAGCATACAAGTAATATAGAAGCTGTGAAATAATTTGCTTTGTAAAATCTCTTTTAGACAGACTGCATCCAAGAAGGTGCATGACTGCCGCGTGTGGCTGTTTGTCAGGACATTATGTAACTGAAGCTAATTGCAGCAATCCAAGTGGAGCGGATCAGCAAAGGACTGAGATCACAGAGCGCTCGATAAAGAGTACGAAGACGACCTGTGATGATCAAACATACTGTTGAGTGGCAGGAGCAGGTTTGATTTCAGACTTGGGTTAAGCATATACTTTCGAGGCTGAGTCTGGGATTTGTGTATGGATTATAAATATTTGCCAGTGGGATTTTCCATTGAAGTTGCTCTGAAGCTTCGTCAAGCAGATTCCCCCCTAAGGGGGGCTGTGTTATGTAAGCTGGTGCGAGGCTGAGAAGTCGGGCTCGGTTTGTTTGTTCAGTATGGCAGTTTGCTCGGAGTCAGACGCTAATATCAGCACCGTTTAGACACCGCCGTTAACGACCCCGCTGTCCTCTCAGAGTGAGACACCAATTAGAGCGCCGGTGCTGACGGGGAACCCCCGGAGGGACCTCTAGTGTTCCACAGTGGGCTCCAGGTGCAGTTTGTGCCACGTCATCCCACTAACGCTCGGGTGAGGTCTGATGTGAGCAGGTTAGTGCGGTAGGCAGGTTTCGCTGTCCTGCTTATATATTTATATATTTGGGGCCTGTTGGCGACGACATGAGCCTGCTAGAGAAAATCACTCCGCAGGAGTTTGCTAAGGGGCAATGCAGGGATGCCCCCCCAGCTCCCCCACCCCCACCCGTCTCATCAAGGGGCTGTACATGTGCTGTGAAATCGTATCACACAATGTCGACAGCCGGCATTATTGACACGGTGCATGATAGATGGAAGAACGCACCCTTCTGTAAATAACGTTTTCTGCTAGAAGTTCAGACGAGCAGAAAACAACTGTGACTGTTATTGATCTGAATGAGCGTTGTTGAAAGAATCCTCCAGCACTCCTTGCATCCTGCATGGCGTGTTTTCTGTTTACTGAGGGAACCAGTTGGGAAGTTGTTGGTTTTCGGCTCTTACGGATGTCAAAGCATAATGCGTTGTGTCGACTATCATTGGTTTTTGTGCCTCTAATGTGCAGGATTGTCAGTTGACTAACTAGCTCCCTGTAAATCTCAGTTTTTCACTAATGAGCCATTTTCTACCGCTCTGCTCTCATTAGTCATTTGTCCTCAGGCTGGTGCGTGTTTTTGATGCAGATGGGAAAATGGTGACTAGAACCCCCCTCAGTAAAACTTTTTTGAGACACTTACAGTAAATGCAATGGTAAAATGATCTGAAGTTTTTCTCGGCGTTATGAAGTCTTTTCCTCATCCACTTTGCTAGATTTCTAAGGCGACACATTCCTAATGACTTGTGTACCAAATATAGCCGGATTTTCACTGCTTATAACTACTAAATGTATGTCTTGAATCGTGAATTAGATACCACGAGGTACAGTGTCTGAGGGCTGGTCCTAGTTTAACATACTCTTAAAGTGGATGAATAATGTCAATTCCTACTGAACCATTTCAACAAATGATGCGTTTAAACCACAGTTAAGTCCCATGAGCACTGGGAAATGGCCTACAGTCCAGTAGATCCGAAGCCTCTGCGCTTTTTGAATTTTAATTGAATGTTAAATTGAGGTCAACGACAACGATCCCAGGGAAAGCAAAGGATTGCGTCCATGCGGGTTTAGATCTGATCTCGATGCGAGCCGAGCCACCTCGGCAGGCTGTCTGGCCGATCCGATGCCAGTGCGAGAAAGGTTGCTGGCAGCCAGCAGAGACGCCAAGAAGTAACTGTACTTTGCAAGGAGTAGTAAATAGAAAACGACAGAACAGTGTGCTTTGGTAGTTAGTGAGCGTCAGAGGTCCAATTAGATGGTGCATTGCCCACAGTTGCTGTTTCTCTCTATTTCACTCTTTCTGCAAAGATAATCGGCTGCTGGTGTGTTATATTTAACTAACAGAAAGTGGCATCGATCTTCCTCCGGCAGAGAAAGCAAATAAGCTTACCCTCTCCAAATGTCAAAGTATTTCTTAAATTTTCTGATTCTAGGAGAATTGGATTTGAACCATTTCTTTCGTCTGTTTGTTTGTTCCCTCTATTGTGACTCTGATAGTGTTTAGAGCACTACATAAGAAAAGTGACCATGTTTAAATCTTATTCAAACATACTATACATATCATCAATGATGACTGAATCTCTGTCAATGCAGAGAACATTTGTGTCCATAAACCCGCAATCAGAAACGATCACCCAGGTATGTGCTTTTTATTTTATTTTTTTATAGGGCTGCTGATTTTTACAGTTCATATCATTGCTGATATGAACTTACAAATGCACATTACAAATAAATAATAATAAATAAAAATAAAATGTATATATGGACTATGCTGTAAAACACAGTAAACTTAAGCTCTTCTTCACGCATCTAATACCTCGATGGGTGTCCGTCTTCATCCCCCACTTGTTCTCGGCCATTAGATTGTGGAAATGTCCCAGTGCCTTCTGACGCACTCCTGAAGCAAGCAGATCCGGTTTGACCAAAGGAAAAAAGGGCAAACGTAACGTATTTCTCTTTTGTTCCTCGAGAAAAATGCTTTGGATTGGCGATATAGCACATTATTCACTCGGACAAAATGACTTCCCCCGCAAGGCAGGACCCTTAGGACATCAATTTGATGCTGGTAATGTATGTGGAGGATGATCGTTACGAGGGCCAAAGTGCAGTTTTAAAGACGTATGCTGCATTATTTTAATTTTATCAGCTCTCAAAGCCTCCATCACAGCAGTCGTTAAAAACACTCCCACTCTCCCCCAGAGAAAACAAGCCAAAAGACAATATCTCAATGGCTTTATGTGGAACAGTGGTATCGAACGGCAGTCTAAAATTAAAAGAAAGTACTTTGAAAGTGTACATTTTTATTTTTGCACAGTGCAGCAAACGCAAACTAAAAAGCTTTCATCTTTTTTCACACTGTGACGTGATCGGACTGGGGATTTACACCGCTGTGCTCTCCTGTGAGCAAAGACAAAAACAATTTCATGTCAATGAACGTCAGATAATAAGTTCTTTAGATTCCATCTTTAGAAAGTATTTTGCACACAATAACTTATTTTGAAAAAAAGATGGTCACTATTCAGACTCTTTATACTGTAACATTTTGAGGGACTCGGGTGGTAGAAAATCTGCAGTTGTAAACCATGAACAATAATAATATGTCACATTTAATCTTGTACAACCTCTGAGGTAAGGACTTTGTGATTAATCAATCATGCCATTGACATTTGGGTTTGTTATCATGCATGCTTTGCAGGAAGTGGAAAATCATTTCGGCATAAAACCAAACGGGCGGGCAAACTGCAGCGTGATGCTATCGAAGCACATGATCGAGCAGGTTTGCCCTGCGAGGAATAATAACATGCTCTTCTGCTGATGTTAATGTGCCACAGAAGCCCCCCGCAGCGTCTCCTGAAAGAGGACATCTTAAGTTACCCATTACGGGCCGCACGGGGAGAAGTGTGTCACATAGCAGGTTTATTTTATTTAAGTATTTGGTAAGTTATTTTCTTTCTTTCTAGAGCGCCATTCAGTGTCTTGGTGACTGGCTGTGAACTGCGCCTGTGGGTGGAGAAGCAGGAGATGTGGTGTGTAAGTAGCAATTACGGGCAAATGGTTATTATTATGGTGCCGAGGATCACTGGGTTTGTGTGTTTTCTGCTCCTCAGGCTGAGTCAGAAACGCTAAGGCGCCGCTTCTGGAAATCAAGAGCACATCAGTTTGCTTAATTGTCGATGGTTTTTGTAGATTTGATCTGTGAGTAGATGACGCTAAATCCCTCGTGCAATAAAAAAAAGACTGTCAGCACTTTTCGCTTCAGCTGTTGGCTGTACATAATGGCCTGTTTATGATGCAGGAAGGTGGGAGTGTCTCTTCTGATGTCTGAGACTGTTTGATGGATGGCCCAAACTGTCCTGCACTATACTACACTGCAACTTCAGTCTGGCTCTTTGCTAGATTCGGGTCAGCGGTCTGTTTTGGCACACAGCAACATTGTATGAGCATATTTTAGTATCGCTGAGGCCCCCATCTCTTGATTTATGGCATTCGATCAAATCCTACACAAGCACGTTGGTTTCACTGGAAGTATTCTGTCGCCTTCCTATACAGAAGTCAATTGATTTATAAAGAAAACATTCGGATGACTATGAGTAACGTTGTTTACTTCACTATTCCTTCCTTCTTCCTTTGCATGTGGCATCAGGCTACAACATTTCAAGAGCTTCATGCCATTGTCTGGTTTTGCAACATTTACTATTCACTCGCACAATAGAGGTCATCTGAAAATAACTTCATTGTAATCCATAGTTTCTTATTGCTGTAGAATTATATTGTAGTACAGCCTTCAACAGCTTCCCTTTAAATTATTATATTGCGGTGTGATTACTAATAAATACAGCAAACAGAACCACGTTCCTTGAAAGTTTGCCAGATTGGGTGCAAGTAAAAAACAAACAAAAAAAGAAATGCAAGAGTTGCATAATGCAGTTTTCACAATAAAGTGTGAAATGTGATTGCGAAATGTGAGAAAAAGAAATATCTGCACAGATGTTTAAGCTAAAAAAAAAAGGCATGGCAAAGAAACCAGCCATGCTAAGCAAGCGATATGTTGTCAACATGCAGACAAGAATGTGTCGACTTGAACGTGTGTGTACGTATCATAGTTAATACAATGTGGCACGTAAGCTGCTGGAATATGCATGTGAGAGCATATGCTGTTTTATTTTTTATATCACCCTGGAGCAAACCTATTATAATACGCAAGACATTATAAAACACAATACGTTCCTTCACAGTTGGCAAATAACTTTCGGTACCAAAGAGTGACTGAGCTGCTGTTCTGTCCTCTGCTCTGCTACAGACCATTGTTGTCATCAGTTCCTTTATCCTTACTGTCTCCCCTGTCTGGATGCTGCACTCCAATCCAAGTGGCCTGATGTTTAATGAAACTTGATTGTTTTCAGGCCCTTTGCATATGTTTAACTAAGCAGGCTGTCTCCTAAAAAGGCGGAACGGGGGGGAGGAACAGATTAACGTTTGACCACTGGACGATGGCAGCGGTGATTCTTCTTGTCAGAGCCGTACCAGCATTGAAATGCCACCTTCCCTTATTGTTCTGTGGTTGTCATGGCTTATGTGAAATCCATTTTCTCTGTTTGAATACGTTCTGTCAGGGAAGAAAAGGCCCTGACTCAAATCCTGTCTGCCCAGTTTTTTGACAGAGAGCATCTGACAGCAAATGGCTACATGGACCCCTCGAGGATGAGACACATCCATCTGTCCTCGGACCGCCTGCTGTCTTTCTCAAAGGCTTCATTTTCTTTACACTAGTTTAAAATTACGTTTATTTTCTGCTAAATCCACGTTGATTTCTAACTATTCAATTGTTAGACAAAGCATTTCCCAAGTAAATAAACAGCTCATTCCATCATTGCTATTCAGTCATTTAAAATATCATTATTAGCTATGCCTGAATGTGTGAGAAGGGCACGTTTCCTTTATGAGCCTTGCTTTTGACCCGGGGGGATTTCATAGAGCTCCAGCTTGTATTTGACCTGGCAGCAGGCAGCCGGACTGTCAGACTACGGCCTCGGCTTTGAAGACATTTTCTCCTCTTCCTGGCGCCATGACACTCCGACACCTTCAACACCACAAACTCAGAATTCCAACTTTGTCAGAAAATAAGTAGTCAGAAAAATATCCATACCCAGACTAATTAGGTGTCTTAATTTCTGCTGTAAAACACAACATATTTGTCATGTTTGGACACACAAACAAAAGAAATATGATGAAACCAGAATCTTTATAAATGCAGCAGGTAAAGTAATAACGATCACCCAAACAGGAGGTCTTCAGTTAATTAATTCTGCTGTTCCAAAGTATCACATTTCAAAGCCTCCCGAGGTGACTGCATTCCAGTACAACAAGTAGTCATTGTTAGTAATGCCAGCTAATAACGTAGTACGGCAGTAATTTGAACATTAACGAACACTACGTGAGCACCACGTCCTCATATTATAAGCCGGACCGTTCTGTATGTGTGAATATATTTATGAGACACAGTGTGACAGAATTAATCAGGATATTGCTACAGCTGTTTCACTGTCGAGCAGCCATCTTGGATTTCAGAGGCGGGAGTTGGAAATCTGGCCTTTGGAGTGAATTGCAGGATGGGAATGTGAACATTCTGACTTTACGGTTCAGGTGCACCGTTAATCTATTAGCTAATGTGCTAAAGAAAAGGGGGAAATGCAATTAATGTCGGGTGATCCCGCTCCGACGGAACGTTGGCAGTGAGGCGACCACAGGCTCCCTGTGATGTTAGCGTGCTACATGAAGCAGAACCAATGTATTCCAGCTCGTAGAGAAGCTGCAGAACTCCACTGCTGGAGACAAGCCAGACTAGCTCAATAAAACCCGACGATGAAGGCAGTCAGACCAGCGTCCCCAGCAACTGGTGCCTGGGGACTGAAACGTCTACGTCTGAGGACAGTTTAACTAATTAGCCTTGAGAGCCAGTAAAGATTAGTTTGGCCTTTGACAGCTATCACATGCTACTTATAAGCAGG
The DNA here is from genome assembly GCA_021346845.1 of Apeltes quadracus. Lineage (NCBI taxonomy): Eukaryota > Metazoa > Chordata > Actinopteri > Perciformes > Gasterosteidae > Apeltes > Apeltes quadracus. The sequence goes on from CM037936.1 coordinate 16,780,497, forward strand.
GTAATAAAGCTAAATGAATGTTTTAATATAGTGTTTTCATAGGAAGCACATAATTAAACATTGAAATAATAAAAGTGTATTGTTACATCTGCTGCATTAGACGTCTCACTGTAATATTATCTAAATCATTTCTTTCACATAAACCAAACCGATGTCAGAGGAGACTTCATATTTTGAAGACAAAGAGATTAACATGGACTATTTGAATGAGATACTTTTTTATTCGTTTTTTTATTTATTATTTTTTGCAACATTGCATGTTGCTGGTGATATCAACAATGCTTCTCATTAAACGGAAGTTTCTTTTATTTACGATTATGATTATTCATAATTCATTGTACACGCGTCTAGTGTGAACTCTAATAAGGATACATTCTCTGCAGTGTTGGGCTCTCTGCCGTAGTTGTGTAACATATTAAATCAACTATGGCTAACTAATGTATTCACCTAATTATGTCCTTTGACTTGGATTGACTGCAGCTGTGCTCATTCGCTAAACAAAATATTGTTTCAAAGAAGCAATGCAACAATGATGCAGCCCTAATAGTAAGTCAAAATGCCAGGATTGTTCATTTCAGTGAGATATTAAGCGGTTCTTGACACAGCTGGTCTAGCTGATATTAAATGGAACCCAGTGCAGTCCCTCTCATTATTTCCAGAAACACATGCCCAATATGCAGTGTGAGCCATTTTAGACATCAACCATAAACCCTGCTGAAGCTCTGCATTAGCATCTTCCGGAGGGCTGTGAATTAGAAATGAGGAGGCATGTTGTGAAACAGACCCCCCCATACCCGCCCCTCACAAACCACCATTTCAATTCTCTAAATCCTCCTGTGGCCCGAGCGGCCGGGAAGTGGTGGTTCAAGAATGCGTCCCGGAGAAAGAGAGACTCATGATGGCTACACGTCTCCTTCTCCAGTGACAGCGGAACATTCCCCGCTGTGATGTTCAGTCCCAAAAGCCCCAAAGAGCATCGTAGCAACCTGACAAAACAGAGCTGTCACATCCATGTTGGCACTGAGAACCGACTCTCTCCCTCTCTCGTCCTCTATCAGTCTTTCGATCCATCTCGTATCCATCTATCTCCCTCCTTCTTCCTGTCCACACTTATGTGTCTTCCCTTCAGAATGCTGGACTGATTGTAAAGCACCTAAGATGGACTTGACTTCCTTCTCCTTTCTTTCCCTCCCTTCATGCCCCCATCCTTTCACGGTCTGGACAGCTCTCTGCTCTGCACACATTCTGCACCATCTGGCTTCAGCCGCGTGTGCTTTTGTGTTTGGACAGCACGAGACAATTATATCTGTGTTAAATGCAGCCTCACACTGGGCTTCACACTGATTTCTGTTAACACAGGCCGGAGTTCAACCGCCTGCTCAAATGTCACATTGTTTGCACTGTCCGTTCAAATCTGCATGCATCTCGTGAGCAGGTGAGAGCAGGCTCGTCACATTTGAGCAGGCGGTGCAAATCCAGCCCGTGTTGACTTGACACGCCAATCGGCACAGAACGGAGTGAAAAGTGAGTTTGTATTTGCCGTCTGTCCCTTCAAATCTTAAGTCTTAGTTTTGTTTCATTGTTTTAATTGATTCTTTGTGTGTTGCTGTCCAAACAGGACAAACAATGTTTATTTTCGTTTCAGCAACATGAAGGATTCTATCCAGCAAAAGAGGAGGCGGCTGGTTCAAAGGGAGCTGTGCAGGAGCTGTGCAGGATCTGGCTGCTGATGGTTGGTTCACAACCAAATCACTGCAATTAGTGGAGTAAGCACAGGAGACTAGTGCCCCCAAGTGTTGGTCTGATGTATGATTGCTGCCTGTGTGCTGCTGGAAAGTTATAGCATTTCTCTGGATTTGTTTTTGGTGATGAACATTTGTCCAAGGAATTAAGAAATATGGATTTTGGCGCCGACATACCATGAAACTTCGGCTAGCTGTTTACTGCTGATTCCGTCATTGTGAATCACTTGGATGTGTCCTCTATAGCTGAGTGGCCTTTTGAGTTGTTGAAGGTTTGAACATGAAGCAGGAAGTCTTTGAGACTCTTTGGTTGTGGACGAGGCTGGAATGCCATCTAGAGGTTAAGAAGCTCATTTTGTTATGTGGAGCAGTGAAAAAAGTATCAGATCCATCCCTTAGATTAAGACCAATACCATGAAGTAATAACTGCTTTACAAAAAAAAAATCTGCATCCAAAACCAGAGGTGGGTAAAGCAAAAAATACACTTAAAATGTGTATGGACCTACTCTGCAAGTGACTGGTGTGTGCCGTTATTATATTGGTATTTGTGATGCCAAGTGGTATTTAGTCTATTAAAAGGTGGAGGTCAAAGTAGTTTCAGCAGTACGGGAAGTTAAGTCCAGGAGTTCCCAACCGAGGTCTTGGACCACTGATGAATCTCAGGGTCGTAAGATGATTAATGGGGTTTTGCTCCCGTTACCTGAAAACAGTCCTTGAAAGTAAAATGTTGGAGGGAAAGTGTCTCTTTGGTGGAACTGCTTTACTTTCCACACGTGGGTGTGTATCTGAGAGCCATAACGACAATGTTAAAAACACTCAATGTTGAGTCTAATCAAATTGAATAAATGCTAATAAGTGGAAATTACAATTTAGTGGAGCTCCCTTGATCCATAGATGAATAAAAAGAAGTCATCCTGGACTAGTTTCTCATTCATGGAGGTCTTCATTTCATCCCTTTAAGTGGTGAGTCTCTACAGAGAAGCACTAAGACAGTATTGACCTACATTGCTTCATGTATTTTTGGCTTACAGTATGTCTTTTGCTATTGTCCCTCGCTGCGAAACAATATCCATAATCCCTTTGTCGAGGTGGGATTGATGGCGTTCATCATACAATGGCCTCCATCGCTAGTCAGGCATGTTGTTATCAACGTGGAACCGAGACGAGCCAGGAAGGGTTTTGTGACTCCCGGCATCACGCAGGCTGCTGCTGTTCTGCATTAATACAGTTAATGATACACTGTGACAGGAACTAGACATATAAAGCAGACCTTTGTTAAAGTGTGTGGAAGCAGGTGGCCGGATGGGATCTGAAAGCCTGCGTGGATCAGTGTTGCTGAAGGAAAAAAGGTAAAGATATGATTTGCTCTGACAAAGTACCAACCCTGTCGGCTTAATGGCGTTTTAACAACTTCACCTGAATATCCCGTTGAGCCTAATGAAGGATCCCCCCCCCCCCCCCCCCCCCCCCCCCCGCCCCGGAGCCAGTCCTGTCGCCGTGGGAACCAGCTGATAGCGGGTAGACTTTGCCCCGAGGGCGAACCAACACGGCAGGAAGTGCTGCGGAGCCGAGTGCTGGTCGTCACAGCAGAGGTTTGGCACGCAGAACGCAGAATACGTAGTTCAGTCAGACCGCAAATCACTTGTTGAAGACTTTAGAAACATAGTGAGTACTTTTCAACGCTTCATTCATCATCTCTGGCGACGTGCAAGCCCCTTTGGGCTAAATGAGCGAACCGAAACAAAGTCCACCTTATGTCATGCAAATATTTTTGAACAGGTGGAAAAATGCATCCGTGGTGTCCTATCCATCACATCTGTCGGTTTGAGGAGTTTGGGGAGCTAAAGTTGCCCCAATGTGCTTTTACGTGCCGAATGATTTATTGCAGCCGTTGGTTCTAACATCATTGGTAATGACTGATGTTGCAGGCAGTGGATATTGTTACTGATTAGCAGCTCTTTGTCTACAATCAGTGCAGTCCCGGCTTACTGAAAGTTTATACCTTACAGCATTGCTTATTGTGTACCTGATTAGAGTGAGGTATTTAACAACTAATTCCAACCCAGGGACTTCATCTGTGTGTCTTCACAAACTATGTATAAAATAGAATGGCTGAGCAATTAACCACAAGTTCCACAACCCATTTGTTGTCTGTTAAATGAATGCATAAGGACCTAATTATGGACGTTAGTCACGGATTGCTCTTGTGTTTGTGTGATGCATCATTTCGTAATTACCCATTTATTTGTTCCACTCTGACATTGCCCCATTTGGCAATTCAACCTCACTGATACCTTTTTGGTCTCAGCCGAAACCTTAACCTACCCTTGTGCCTCAGTTGGTGGAAACCTCTGGTGGAATGGACCCGACTAATGACAGCGGGAATGGCGGTTACGCCCCTCACCCCCCTCCGTACAACCCCCAGGACCACGGACAGAGTTCTTACTCGGGGAGGAGCTATCAGGTTAGTCGCAATATTAGAAAAATGAGTAGTGAGCGTAAACCATCCCCCCCCCTACTGGACACTACTCAGTTACGTTACATTTTCTTTTTCATGATTTCGGCTTGAATGTGTCATATTTTTGTCGTTGTGGCTGGATGAGTCAGGTGGGGAAGGGGAACGTCGCAGTGGTCTCCCCTCCTGGCACCTACGATAACGCGGCCCATCCAGAGCACATGGCAGCAGCTGGAGGCGACCGGGAGCTGGATGGAGCTCCGCCTGACTACTGCCATGGCCTCGAGGACAGCAGCTTCAGTAACTCCACCCTACGAAGAGGTGAGGGGAAGAAACCAAGAGGCTCCCGTTTGCATAGCGAGAGCCGAGGAGGCACAAACACTGGCCTTGCAAGGTTTTCTTGAGAGAGATTTTGAATTGACATCTCTTGACATCTCTTCACCTCGCACGCAACGCAACAATTATTAAATGAAAGGGTGTTTAGTGAAAGCAGTTTCTCCATGTTTGGCCACACAAACAACCGCACCTTCGGATATTCTTTCATGCTGTTGTCTACCAGTCTCTCTGCCATTCCAGCCGTCTCGTCTCCGTATGTGTCGGTGCGTTTCCCTTTGAGCAGGTTTCATAAGGAAAGTCTACTTGACCTTGATGCTGCAGCTTCTTGTGACCGTCGGAATCATCTGCGCGTTTCTTTACTGGTGAGACACTGTTGCACAAAGGAGTTCTTTCCAAAAGGACATGAAAGCATGTCAGGCCCCCATCCATCAATCCTCATTTAGTGTCGCTTCTGACAGCACCCGACATCACACAGTAGCACACCTACACTGGTTGTCTCCACGACAACATTGAGCATGCAGTTCAACACTGCTATTATCATCAGGAATTTGTGAGCTGAGACAACATGGGGCAGAATAAAGCACATCCCTGGCCCATATATTTTTGCTTGCGGTGGTTTGAGAAGTTTGTATGTTTTGTATAATACATGTGGTAGAACGCTGCTACAGTGATTTCTTTTCATGAATTGTAACCTGCTCCCATGCTCACAATGGTCTGTCCTCTGTTAGTATTTAATAAAATATTAAAACAGTGCCGCTATGAAACACTCGGCTCTCCCTCTCTCTCCCCTGCTCTCCTGGGACAACAGGGAGGCTCTCAGGAAATGGACACAGGCCAACTCGTGGTTCTCCTTCACCACCATGTAAGCCATCCCAAACCTTCCGTTCAATCGTCTGTACGTCTGCAAATTCTCTTATGTTGACCCGTTTGACCGGCAACAAATATCCCGCTAAATGAGAGTCGTGACAAGGTAAATACGTAGCGGTAAATCAAGCGTCTGCCCAGTCTGAGTTTCAATCCGGGACACCGCCAGCTACACTGCATGAATAATGCACTCTGTGAAATTACACCCAGAATATGGCGGGGTTTTTTTCCGCTGTTTATAGGCTTTTTATTTGCCATTTACGACACACTCTATATTCTCTGTGAAATAGGGCGACGGTGATTGTGCTCATTGTGGCCTTTTCCTGCTGTGACAACCTCCGTCGTCAAGTTCCCCTCAATTTCATCGCCCTGGGCCTGTTTGTGAGTAGACATAGTACCAGCCGGGCATCAAATGAAACCCCCACCACACTTTCACAGTTTTGATAGTGTCGAGTATTTACTCATGTCTCTCTCTCTCTCTGTGTCTCAGACTGTTGCAGAGGGTCTGATGCTTGGTGCTGCTACAGTGTGAGTGTTCTTTCCCAGAGATGAATTCCCCCATGATGCTGGCTCAATTACACAGAGAAATGACCCCATTTCATTCATATCTGATCACATCAAACCCAACAAGATGTTATCGTACCTGGTTCAACCAATTAAAAAGCACATGGGATCTGATTTCCCAGGTTTCCTGGAACACTATCAATTAGAAGCTTCACAAACAGTTCAAGCATTTGTTCCATACCGGTGCCCCGTGTACAAACACCGTGTAAGTCACATTATAGCCGCCCGAATATCAATAACACATTCCAATTACCACATTTAGGGGACATTAACGTAACTGAAGCTCTAGCTAGCTGATATGAAGTGAACACAAAGTGGGTCCCAGTTCAGAACCCCATGATGCAGATGCTGAAACGAAGAAGACCTCATTTCCCTGTTTGTGAATCCACTGTGCCTGCTGAATGGTTTGACATGATATTCTCCTTATCTGCATATCGGTCTGGTATGTGGGTGTGCAGATACTTTGATGCAGAAGCCGTTCTGTGGGCTGTGGGGGCGACGGCGCTCGTGTCCTTTGCCTTGACTCTGTTTGCTGTGCAGTCAAAGGTAAGATGGGTCACACACTCTGAGCTCAGGTTTGCAGTGCAGCCAAAAGGCTCATTTCATAAAGTGCGGCGTTTCTCTGCAGTCAGTGGTAAAAGTCCATGTGCTGTGCAGTCAACGGCCAGACTCCCTCATGCACTCATGTCTATTCCCTGACAGAAGTACAGGGGCAAAGTGTATAATAAATCAAACGCGCTCCAAGATTAATCCTTAAAAGGTCCACGGTGCTCCTCGAGCCACATACGCCATATTTTATACACCCGCAATTATGATCTCTCACCCGTAATGCCAAGTAATACATGAACAACTCATGGTAAACATGCAGATTGCTGTGAGTGAAGTTAGCAGTAGTTAATATGCACAAGTGTGGAGACCTTTATTGATAGTTCAGCATGTTGTTTCAGGACAAAAGTTATCATATAGGCAGTGGGACGAAGAATTTAAATTGCATTTTTATAGTCCCTCTTAATTGCAATCTGATCATAGTTTGGCATTTCACACATTTGACCACTTATTGCATCTGAAGTAGCTACAGACATTTATTTCCACCTGCCTACCAAAACTAGTAAGCAGGTGTCTAATGACGATTCTACTAAATATGTTCCTAAATTACTAGATTACTAATGCTCTCGTCATTAGTAATCTGTGGAAAGAGACATATGCACCCGCTGTAAATGGCCTGCATGAAGAGGGGGGGAAACTGTGATATCGATGGTACTTTCCTGCTTCTTAAACCTGTGAAAGAGTTCATTTGCTCACTCCTGCAAACACTTTACTGTTTGCTTCTCCTTATGACAGTTCACAGAACCTCCTGATCTGCACTCAGTTCTCTTCCCGAAGCGGTTTCATTTCGTCCCGGTGATGTAAATGTCATGCAGACTACCTTGCATGGTCAGACCATAGCTCCTCAGGTGATCAGGGTTAGTCATTCTCCTCTTGTAACTGCCATCTTTCTTCCATCTGAAAAGGGCATGCAGGCCAAAGCGCCGCCTCCCCTTCCCCGCACCGCAGCTCGTTGATGAATTATCCAGCATAATGACATGCAGAGTCATTGAAATGCTCTTGTGTATTGAACTACAATGCATCTTCATCCTTTAGCAATCAGTGGCATTACGCATCGCAGCTTCGATGCGGGGGACCTTCAGCCTCTTGACTTTCGTGGCGAAGATGAGTTTACATGAAAGATGTTCTGTCCACCGCTTTCTGAGGCTCATCATTCAGTGCCTCCTCTCGTCTTCCCACTCTCTGGCATCAGTGGGACTTCACCGGACTAAACGGGAGCCTGTGGGTGCTGATGTGGACCCTCTTTTCCTTCGCATTGCTGTGTGGAATCCTCCGATCGCAGGTATCTTAAATGAATGGCAGTAAGTTCCTACATGGCCCTGGTGTGCTGAGGAGAGCGCGCACTCTCAAACCTCTCAGCAGAGGCCCTGATCTCATTTAAATCTACAGGGATGTTTACTGGGATGGCTGCAAGTGCTTCAGCCGCAAGCATTCTTTGGATTTCCTGCTATTTTTACATTACAAAAGACAATAATCACTGCTTGTGTAAAGCGCATTGTGTGCAGAACCACTAGAATGGAAACAGTGGTTCACTTTTACAGGATGAGGTGGAATTATTGTGTCTGTAACAAGCACAATGGGTCATTCTGCTAAAATGGAGAATAACACGCATTTCATTTTCAAAGTAGTTGTTTTTAAATATGCATTACCCCCATGTGTAAGAGAATGTTGCTGAGTGCCTTTGCCTTGTGTCTCTGATCCTTTCAACAGTATCTTTACATCTTCTACGCCTGCCTGGGAACCTTGCTGTTTTCTTTGGTAAGTACATTTCAAATTGAATAATGCAACGTGTTTTGAATGCAGCGGAGGGAACCATCATGAAGGCTTGATGTCAAAGGAGCTTGTGCGATGTAAGGTCTGACGCCAGCCGGCCCGTCTGTCACACCAGTTAGTGCAAAGAGAGCGACTTTGATGTCCTCGTGCCCCTTAACTTCAATTATCGCACGTTTTAACAGCAGTAGACTTCATTGTCACAGCCAGCTCCCTGCGTCCCGTTGGCGTTAAACATCCAATGTTGTGACCCGTCCCGTCGGCTGGTGGAACAAACTGCTGCTGCAACACAGGCTGTCAGCGCGCTCTCAGCCGACACGATTATTTACACGGCGTGTTTATCTACGCAGCCGCTGCTCTCAAAGATAAGAAACGCTGTCCGTGTTTTCCCCTCGGACCGATTCCTTGTTCCAGACCGGCCCGCCGCCTCTTTCATCACACAGACGCGTTGCCTTCAGACGTCGGCCTCGGTAGCGGCGCAGCGTCTTTCATCTCTTTCTGTCTCTCCGCAGTACTTGGTGTTTGACACGCAGCTCATCCTGGGTAGCAAACACAGGAAGTATCAAGTGTCTCCTGAGGAGTATGTGTTTGCTGCACTCAACCTCTATTTGGACATTGTCTCCCTGTTCCTCCTCCTGCTGCAGCTCATCGGCCTCTGCCGCTGAGACCCTGCATCTGCCTCTGTGGATGCAGTAATACCAAAATGTTTTTAACAGACTTGCTATTGAGGAGATCAAATGTGTGATTGTTCTTCAGTTTGAGTGGAGTTTAAAGGAACCAAACTGACTCTAGTAAAGGGCAGAATCTGTCAGTGTTGGTTAAAACAATGAATAATTAAAACAAATCAAATCTCACCACATATTTATTGGCATCACACAAACATGTTTCATATAAAGAGGGAATGTATCAAGTATAGACTATAAAAGTGCAAATAGATTCAAGGATTAGTTGCTTGGCAATAGAAAATCTCAGTGAGTTACAAAATGTTATGTCAGTTCAAAATAAATCACCTGAACGTTAGACGTGAAATACAAAGGAAGTACAAATTCCATATAAACTCAAACCCTCTTCATGCACAGCATACTGTTACACAAGAAGGGCAAACCCACGTCTATTCAAGTCCATATAAAGTCAGTTCCACAAGCTCAAGAGTCTTCATGATCTTTAGATTGCATGTGGCTCCATACCCGATGAAGGTAACGTAGTTAGTCTGTACACAAACAAGTCTTAAAAGGTACAACAATGCTCAATGGGTCATATTGGTTATTCATAATCCATTCGCTTTAACAGATCTGACCGATTGCAAATAAATACCAACCGTATATTGCAACTTTGCTCCATTTTAGTGTCTTTAGGTAAGATACATGTAAATACAGTGGTTTTTAGTTTCTATGGGGCAAGAAAACATAATATTTGGGAACAAGATTTGAAAGTACGACATAAACTGTTACCCATGATACAAAATAATATAAAATCAGTTTTCCATTAAGAAAACACTACTGGAACCAACTACAAAGCCTCATGCTACAAATGTTTCAATGACCAAAGTGGAATCAAGCTCTCACGTTTGCACACTATAAACTTTATGTGAGAGAAATAACTTTAAGGTCAAGTTGGTGGTTACACTGGTTATACTGTGTAATTAGCACTCTAGACACGTGTGAAAGAAACGACGGCGATTGACACGAAGGCACTGTATCTCCAGCTGCGTAGAGGAAGACCTGTGTGTTTGTGATGCAAACACGCGTTCACGTTACACTTAGTGGGACCCAGAGATTATTTACGGTGACTTGGGCGTGATGAGTTCACTCACCAAAGGCTCAATAAGTACACAAACCCGACAACTCGCTGGCCACTTAGTCCGTCACGGTCAGCTGCACCGCTGAAACAAACAATAGAATTCAACATAAAGTGAACTGACTGAGACTCAGTGGCCTCAGGCGCTGTCAGCGTTTGTTTTCTCATTTAAAAGTGAGGCTTTGAGATGAACGGCATTGTCAGGTCGATTTTTAAATATTTTTTAATGAGGCCCGCTGTTTTTTTTCTTTGGCTGATGAATCTAAATAGTTTTGTGTGAGTTTCACAACATAAAGCACGGTCTTAAACTGCAGATTTACAGCTCACTGTGGCTTTTAGATGGTGACATTTAAAAATATGGTTCTTATCTGGTTCTAGATTTCTTTCAGTTGAGCCGAGTTGCTGCGATTGTAATAAGCAGGCACATTTTGCCTTGAAGGATGCACTGGGCGTGTTTGGCACCTACAGGCCAATCGGGTCTGGAACGAGCTTCAGCCCGCACCCCACAGACCCAAATGCAACATTAGAGATATGAGCAGACTAATATCTCATATGTGAACTATGTCGAAAAACCTCCCTCAAACAAATACAGCAGGCTTTTTCTCCAGTGGAAAATAACAATCCCTGCATGACGCAGTATCTTCTCAATTCATTCATTTTCAGGTAATATGTTATTTAAATTGTATTAAATGGAACGTCTCCTTCAATGAGTGCTGATTGTTGGCGAGTGACGGTACAGTTAACGCAGGAAAACCGATGTGACTTCAATGCTGGACTGGAGTCTTGATACTTCTTCCCATCCCGGGACCAACGGATTCCACCGGAATAGAATATTACTCAACTACACTCGCGCTCCAGGCAAGCTCATACCAAGTGCACTTGGTCCTCCCACTCAGAGGAGCTGCTGCTTGGCAGATCACACTGCGGAGTGTCGACACGGCAGACCTTTGAGCCCCCCCGTTGGCCGTGGTCCCCGCCTGTGTTCAGGGTGGCCGCGTAGGGCAGCGCCACGGTATCCAGCCCCACCAGGTCCAACTGCGTCGGCCTCTGAGCAACGGCACACTCCTTCTCCTCCGTGTCGCTCGGTCGCTGAGAGAAGAAACCCACTTCTGCCGTCACTTCGCGAGGCCTCGTGCTGTCGGGCGGGATCCCCCCGCCTTTCTCGCCTTCCCACGGGCGGCCCCCCTCGCCGTCGCCGCAGAGTGTGCCGAGGTTCAAGTCGGTGTCAGAGGAGGTTGAGGGGACCAGGGTGATACCTTGGGGATTCATGTCGTGGAACCATGCCATGATGTTGCCCAGCAAATTAGCGTTTGCCGCTGAGGACGTGGAGGGGTCGTGGCTGCCGCATGTGGTCGAGTCTAACGTGTCGCTGGAAGACGAGAAGAGGCCCGTCGATGATTCGCTGCCTCCTGGACCCACTGGTAACGGCAGTGAAGCCCCGAACGCCCTGCGGGGATTGTCACATTGCTGCACGGAGGCGGACAAACCAGTTGCAGCGGAGTACTGGCTGCTGGTGCCGACGTGGCCGAGTCTAGCAAAGTTATCTCCCAGCTCCAGCAGCTCTGAGCTGCTGGAAAGGACTTCTACGCCCGGAGCGCTCTGCTCGAGCCTAGAAGGCATCGAGGTGCCAATAGCGCCGAGCGAGGCTTCGTCGGCAAGCGCGTCACGGTTGGACCCGATCTCTGGCATCGCAGAGTCCTGGAGTGACAGCTGGATGGCCAGTAGAATGTTTGGGTCATCATCATCCAGGGAACCTAGACTCTGCAAGGACATCCAGGACACGGTGAGTGATGCAGGACCACCGGTATCATCTGCTTACAACATGGTGATAATGTACATTTAAATGGACACTTTTATAAATAACCGTGATTCAGATTAACAAAAAATGTCCTGGGACCTTGTAGATTATACAGTGGAGCTCTTCACTTCTCAACTGTAGGCGAGTTTGAATTATTTTGTACATCTTTTAAGTATTAATTATTATTCTACCAGACAGAAATCACACCATGCTCAATTCAGACAAACTGTCCAGTGGTTCCAGTATGGGGGGCACCCCACCCCCCCACATATGTTACAATCCTCTCTGCGCACAGAGTTACCCCTCCGATGGGAACAATCCCACCAGCAGACACAGCACGTGTTTATTTAAGGGCCCAATTTTGAAGCTATTCAGAAAACATTAGGCTGGATTAAAGCCGTACCCCCTTGACATTATCTTAATGATTTCAAAGGATGAAAAGCCGAGATTAAAATGGTAACTGTGCACTCACCATAAAATGTCTACGCCCACCTCCGACATCCTGTGTGTCTAGAACAAGAGATGGATAAAATGCCCAGTCATTAAACTGAATCTTTACAGCTCCACCTCAAATCGCTAATTTAACACATTTTCCCTTTCAGGAAAATCATCTGTATTTTAACAATGCAATAGAGCATTTTCCCAGGAAATTCACAAATGTAGTATTCTGACTAGGGCTGCCAAAAATAGTGCACTAACGGCGTTATTTAGATGTTTGTCGTTAATTACGTCAATTTTTTTAACGCATTTCACACATGCGCAGTGTGACAAATTATTCAGGTCAGGAATGTGGCCGAAATGCGGTTGCGGTGGACTATTATAACAAACAAATCCTCCTCCTGGCGACTTTTGTGTCAAAAGTGACTAGAGACAAATCTAGTGACATGTATACAGCATATTTCTCATCATTTAAACAAGTCTCCTGAAGAGAAACGGTATCTCTCTCTCCCCCTTTGAGGTAAAATTAGCGTTAGCGTATGAGGACAATGTGCAGCACTGGGACTGCCCTGTCCTGTATGTCCACTGCAGTACCTAAAATGCCGTTGCTGGAATCATCAGGGTCGGGTGTGTTGCTACGGAGACTTGACATTTCCCCTCGCCTCCGCTGCCTGTGCCTCCGTCTGTACTGGAACTCTGCGTACTCCTTAAAATGACAACAACAAATGTTAATCAACGCTTGGTTTACAGATGCTTTGATCCTTCGCGTCACAATGTGCTTGACTCTCCTCATCAACACAGGCATTTTGCAATCGGTGGTAGCCAACAGATTTGCACATTTTCTACTGAGGCTTCTTTGTTATAAACATTTAAAAGGTAAATTTGTTAACTGTAACAAGTAGTGATGCAGTCCTCTTCAAATGTGGTCTGAGTGTTCTGTTCCAGGAGATCATTCAAACCAGGCCTTCAATCATTAGGCTCCACTGTAGACTGAATCCGAGAGGAAGACACCCCCACAATATGGATGCAATAGTGTAAAATCCCACCATCAGCAAGCCTTAATGCAGTTCTCTGCATTTCTTTTAGCATTCTGACGAAAAATAAAAATCTAAAGTTTATAGCATGTTATTACTCGGTGGGTTATATAGTATATATTTCAGTTAGGCATATATAACATGCATAGAATATCAAACTGAAATGAATAGTCTGTCTATAGTTTGGGGACATTGCTTCAACCAGATGGTAATTTTTGGTTGTCGACCAACATGCAAAGGTTACATATACTGGCTTCGCTCATCTGCTTATCAGTGCTGCGGGAAATAATCAAACCACTTGCTGAAGTCCTGGAGTCACATTCATATTATCAAAGGCCTATTAGCCAAACGCTATCTTTCATGTTTCCCCGCTCTAAAAATAGCCCCGTATGAAGTGAGCTGCAGGCTTTGTAAGACGCCTGGAGCGGACCATCTGTACTGATGCTCGTGAAGCACAGTCATCAGGCCTTGATTAGTATTACGGTGTTCACATTAACTACTGCAGCTGAGAGACAGAAGCTCTTAATTAGGGGGAACCCCCCCCCTCCCTCCTCCCCCCCTCCCTCCTCATCTTTAGGAAAATGCATACATTATTAAGAAAACCTTAGTGTTCAACATCTGGTGGCAACATTTACTGTGGACCTCCTCATAGATACAAGTGCCCGAAATGATTAGCTTGTTTGTCATTTAAATCCTGTTCTTTTGTGCGTCGTTTGATCATTAGTAGTCAGCGCCTGGTGGAGGTATTCTTTTCTTGTGCAGTAAACACGTTAGTCACCAAAATAAAGAAATGGCATTTGTAGTTACTTCAAAAAACAAAGGGGCACTCATGTTTGACACAGGCCAGCAGAGTCTCAGAACTACTAAGAGAGCAGGTCACCATGCTTTATAATCTATGATACACAGACAACAGAGGATACGATCATGTTACCTTATCCAGATCACACATTTTGTGGACCAACTGCAAGGTTTAAAAAATCTAAGCCAACAGACTTGGTGATCTTTTACTCAGTAATCCTTGAGTAAACAAAAGCTTTACAAAAGGTATTGCCAATGATTCACTGCAATGCACTGAGCAGGCAGCGAGATTCCAAATTAACTTTTAAATCGACTTCGAGATAACTGTTCTTTTCATTCCCAGCTTTGTGCTGTTAAAAAGGTGTGCAAAATGACCTACAGCTTAGGTTCGATGCAGGATTGGTTTCGTCCTTTAAGGAGCCCAAAGGAGAGCTGTTCAGCCGAAAGATTGTGTTCCAGATGATAATGTTTAAAAACTATGACTATAATTCTACAATAGAGGATTAGAAAAGTTGCTCCTACTTATTGTCTGATGCACCACAATTGAGAAAATGTTTAAAGCAGCGCAAGAAACCGAGGCAGCTCAATAATCGAACCGTTATGTGGTTGGCAGTTTTATGACTGTAAGAAGTCAGCTACAAATGTCTGTTACTAATGCGCAATGAGCGGTAGCAACCTGCTTAGATGCAGACTGCTTCTAAGACTGCTCATTCAATCATTCCAACCGGGAGCGCAGGGGAACGCTGAACCATCTGGCTCGCTCCACCGTGTAGAATAACTCTGATCTTTGGGTCACGGTGAGTTGTTAGTGCTGATTCACATCCAAGTTAAACCAGCAGTATTAAAAAGATTTAGATACATACAGACTTTATGCCAACTACTTTTTTTATGTTTGATTACATTGGAATCATTTTTTACCCAATAGATTAAATCTGATTAGGTATAATATTGAGAGAATAGTGTCTGAATATCTGCTTCAAATCAAAGTATCATTGGTCTCAAGCACATTGATTAACCATTTGGAGGGTGTGATTGCTGATTAAAGCTACACTAATCATATAAATGCATCTTGTGTTGGGATTAATCCCTTCATTTGGCTTCTGGCTGTGGTGACATAATAGATATTTGCTCCAGTTATTTCATAGAAAGTCTCCATTTGGTTTGAACTGATTTCATGTTTATTCTTAAAGGTATTCAAATGATGATTGATTGATTAAAAATGTTGGTTTATCAATTCATATGACTGTCTCTGTCTTAACAAGTGCCACTAAACCAATATTTTCAGAATGATGTCTGGGATCACGATAAACGATGATTATCTAAATGTATTCAAGCAGCACTGTACAGAGGAATGAAAGTCAATGTAGGCTTGTTTTGTTACCTCAGGTGATGCAAAGCCTAAATATTCCCAGTCCCATGTTCCACCAGCAAAACTAGCAAGTGAGGAGAAAGGCAGAGGAAATATTAGACACGATAAGATTGTGATTAATGGCTGAATTGCTAGTTAAATAGTAACTTTTTACAATTTGAAACTGCAATTCTTTTAAAATGCTGTGCTGTTTTTTATTGTACGAATAAGACGATTCTTTGATTTCACCTGCGCCTGGGGGCCTCAGGAGAGTCATTGGGGGCCACTCCCCTGGCTACTGAGGCTAGAAACTCCTGCCTCTTCTGCTGAACGAGACATGCTGCGCGGATGATTTTGTGGCGCGGTGTCCTTAGATAAGGCCGGTTAACCTTTTGAGCCAGGTCCTCAGTCACCATCTCCAAGTCCGTCTGAGGGCAGAAAAAGAGCTGGCTGGGTTTTTCGCAATGGCAGTGATTGAGTGAATATACAATTTCACGATTAACTTCATAATCTGTTCCCAAAGTAGAAAGTCCGGCGACAAAATGGCATTAGAACTACTTTCAGGGCTACTTTGAGTTTATCTTTAAAAATGTATTTTTACAAGCCTTTAAGAGACAGTACTGTAGGACTTGTGTGCTCATTCATATTACGATATTCAAGAGGCCATCAGGTAAGTACTTTCCATGTCTTTTATCATAAATTATATAATAACTAAAAGTGGAGATGAGCAGGTATAAGTGGGGCATGTGGTAAAAAGCTTTTGTCTCTAATGGCCCATATGAAATCATCTGCTGTGAACATTTCTCTTCCTTCACAATAAGTAGGACTGAAACCTGCATAAGCTCGTAGATCTCTTTCTTTGTGCATTTAGGCTCTAGAAAGAACCCATAAGGATAAGAGCACTTGAGGATGCGCCGTGTCTTCAGTAGTTCTAGGACTGCGTCTTCAATGAACGTAGTGTCAGGTGGGTCTTCTTCCACTGCAGAAGAGAAGTAGAGACAAAAACTGCTCATGTGTACAGCGCATCCCTTCAATCCGTCTAAATGGCCTACACGTCAAAGTCGATCATACCATGATAAATGCTGAGCCATAACATGTTGTAGCTCTGTTGTATCAATTAAGGTATTGAAATTGATGTTGTTCTATATTGAAGGCAACATGTATGTGTGTTTTATGTCGAGCAATCAAGCCTGTCTTCATTGTTCACAGTAAACGTGAAGATTGCACACTCACTTCCACTCAGGGCTCGACTGAGCTGCTCCATCTTCTCTTTGGCTGTTTTTAACAAGCGCTGCTCCAGCTATAGTGAGGAAGAAAGACAATGTATACGGTTTAATAACTTGCCAGTTAATCAATCATTGAAAAGGTAGGACAGTCACCGTTGATGTTGCAAATGTACTGAATACAGAATTGCCATGGACAGCGCGCTTACCTGATAGCTGTGCTCGTGGTTCTTGAAGCGTGTGTAGTAGTGCATAAAACGGTCAAGTTCCTGAAAGCTCTTGTGCTTCTTTTCTACCTGCAAAGGTGTGATGAGACCACAGGTCACAGTCAATAAACCCATGGGCATGTTGTTCACACTCACAGAGGAGAGTGTAGATACTCTCGGTCAAAGAAAGTGAGCAGGGCCACTTGTGAAATCAGCCAACACTTAAGCATGAACTTCGCCTCTACGGTAGAGTCCCGACATGAAAACTAGTGTGTGCGGTTTTTCCATCGCACAGAAACACAAGTAATGTTCTTGGCTGTTTGCACACAGGCACCTCTAACGGAAAAAGAGCGCTAAAGTTTTGAAGGGATAGTTGTGTGAAGGTCTTCATCCAAAGTTAACCACAGGAGATGGCAGTGAGCTTACACCCCGTTTGGACAGGAAGCTGATGACACGGGGGGTAAAAAGGGAGCATGAAGTGAGTGTGACAATGTTATTGGATGGAAATAAATGGCCACATGTTGTAGCCAAAAGGAATACTTGCCTCTTTGTCTGTTTCCACACTCCTACACTATGGTCAGTAAGTTAGTTAAAATGTGAAATCAACCCCGGCCAATCTGCCTCTTAAGTTTTTAGCAGGACTCTAATGTCTAATGCGTTTACCTCTTCAGTCATCTCCTTTGACTGCTCCTCCACCTGCTGGATGACTTCGTAGCGAGTGCAACGATAGTAGCCTCCTGTTGACGAGCTGTGCTTTTTCCACTCCTCCAGACAGATCCAACAGAAGTCATACTTACACTACGGGGAGGAAAATTCAACATTAGACCTGTTCTGGTCATCTGTCAAATCATAAAACCAGATGGCTAAATAACAATACTAGTCCAGGTACACTGGGGTAATTTATATTTCATGAATTTAATACACAAGTTATTTTTATCTCTCCTGTAAAAAGACTTCCTGCCTTTGTTAAAGTGGTCTAACTCCTAACATTATCAAGTATGCATCTCTGAGGATACGAGAAATTACAATGTCATTAAAAATCTAAATCACCTTTTCTGCTCTCAGAATCTGAATAATGGCGAGGGAGATGTTTAAGAGTCCTTAAACCTAAATCTCAGGATGGGCTTACTTGTCTCTGAGCCGTCTCTGTAATAATCTTCTTCACAATCCATTATTTTTTTCCCATCATAAATGAGTTTAATGGACACAGGCTTTTGTTTGAATAGCGATGAACCCTTGTACCCTGCTGCCCCCGGAAGGCATTCAGGACAACATTTGAGATTGCTAGCTGGCTCTCCCAAAAATACAAAACACTGCGGCCATTTGAATCTGCATCGCATCAGAGTGTAAGCGATTCCTCTCCCCGTGCAGCAAGTACTTCTGTAGGTGACAAGTTAGCCAGAGCAACACGCAACCCAAAAGGCTGGGATTTCTGTTGTCCTGCAAACACCTTGCTTACAAGACACTTCAGAAAAATCAATACAAAATGTTGGAGGCTGGTTAGATGGAAGCACTGAGGGACACAAAAAGACAGTTTGTGAATTGGTGAGAAATAAACTGTTCAGCCGGACCCGATGCAAGGAAATGGCAGGGAGGACACAAAGGAATCATTCTTTTCAACACGCGTCCCCCTGTTTCTAAGCAACGGGGACAAAGCCATTTCTTGTCAGGTAATAATGGGTCGAGAGGCTGAGCCCTGCGTGGCCTCGGAGCTCGTGAGAGCTGCTCTAGTTCTCTCAATGTCTGTCCAGCTAAGACAGAAACTGCTGGAGGACTATGGAACTTGACAGATGGCTGATGGATTGTTTGCGAGCGGTATGACAAGCTGCCACTTGACTGTTTGCAGCTTGAATGTGATTACTCATGTTAAACTTCATAATTGCATTACAACATTATTAGAACAATTACCTTCCCCAGAGTAGAGCTCCTTACCGACTCAGATCTAGAAATCAATGCTCAGCAATGCAACATCAAATGACAATTCATTCATAGATATTACAGCCCGGGGTGTGAATTCTGAAGGACTGTATAAAATAGCAGACATGGGAGAAATCTTGTTTGGTGCCCAAAAGTCAATAAGCAAATTGGTTTATGAGATATTTGAAAGTTGAATAAGGCGTATAATTGCGAGAACACAGCATAACGGAATGAATTTTAATAGCCACCATGTTAAACCGTTTGTTTCCATTAGGGATTGTAAAAAAAAAAAAAAAAAAAACGGCTTTCGCAAATCAATTCCCTCTCAACCTTTTATCCTGAGACCAGCTGAATGTTTCTAGTTGCTCAACCCTCCCCATTTCAGGCACTGCAAGAGTCTACCTGCATGCAGCCTGAACGAGGCCAAAGGTTTAAATGGGCCTTTAATTCAACCAAAAAGAAATTCTACTGATTAGAAACTGCAGATATACTGGCCCAAATCGCACCCGAGATGAAACGGACACCTGATAACAGACTGCAATATTCAGATTGAAATCTCACACCCGGGCTTACCTTAGCACACTGCATGTGGTTGCAGCCCTCATTTTTCTGAATTGGAGACTTGCAATTGGCGCAGGATTTGGAGTTAGACAGCAGCCACAAGCAGTTGGCTGCATCCTCATAAGCTTCACTCACACCAGCCACTTTTAAAGGGAGGGAGAAGCAACAAATAAAGGCAAAATGAAAATTACCACAGCATCCAATCAGACCACTGCACTCAGTGGAAATTGGCCTGTTGTGTTTTGCTAGACGAGGATTGGCATTATCAAAGCACTTCTGATGTGCTGATCCAAATGCCAAGGTAAAGCAGATTCCTGATAAATTGGATGACAAGATGGTTCCAAAGTTAAATAATTGCTTTTATTTGTAACTGTTGAATCAAATAATCAAAGAAGTGGCCCTTTGGAGCGACTTGGGCCATCTTAAATCATTATTACATATCACAACCTCCAATTACTGCTTGAAAACACACTCTCTGTGTGAGTTGATCAGTTTATTTAATCATCGATGTGGTGGGTTTTGATTTCCTTAGTGCTAAACTGTTTCTAATAACTGTAGTTGAGTTCCAGGCATTCTAGCTCCAAATCAATCACTGGACCGAACGCCCAAAAATCTGGGCAAGTAAACGGACAGACACTTTACAAACTGGTAACAACGTCCTACCGGTAAATGACTAAAGCGGTTTGTGTTAAAACAGAATGCTGTGCAGTTTGTGAATCCAGCCGTATGTCTGAAAGGGGATTAACAAAAAAAATCCATGTCAATACTCACATGCCTCCGGCCTCATCTCGGTGACTTTCTGGAGCCACAGCTTCCAGGTCTCACAGTCACAGGGCTCATGGGCCTCGCCTTGACACTCCCTGGAATATACACACGGACAGATTAGGGTAATAGAAGGAGATTTATTGAAAGCAGGCGTTATGTCCCTGGACAACACATCAAATTAAGACACACACCAAACGCACACTGCTGTCAGAGACGCTGTTGAAGCCCTCGACCCCCACCAATTAAGAGCTGTCCACCCAATGCCATCCTCGTGTCAAGGGAACCATCAGAGCCGGACGTGTGTTACATACAGTACCATTGCCAAAACTGATTAAGTCAAAGTGAGTAAACAACACAGGTGAACCCAACGGTCACTTTCACAAACCATTTAGTGAGGTGAAGTGCAGCGAGGTGGCACGTATTGGTTGGGGTGGAGGTCATGTTATGATGATCATATAATACATAAGACAGTAGGTGAAGGACAACACGGCATGAAGGCACCTCTTACTTAGGCATGGCAGTCAACAAAACGTTTACATCTTTTTTACAGTTTACTCACTTGTGAAAGAACAACAAGATAGGATTGTCCATCACAAGTTAAAAGGAGTAGTTCAATATTTTGGGAAATACACCTGATAAGCATAATATCAACATTAATGTCATCTCTCAGCGATAAGAACGCAGATTGATTGGGGAGGTGTTGAGTTTAACATACTCTCAACCGAACTTTCTTTTTTGCAGCGCAAGACCTTGAGGATCTGTGCAAATGCATGGCAACCACAGCGTGGTAGTGATACTGACCAGCAGAAGAGGTGACCTTTGCCACAGTCTACGGCTGGAGCCCGAAGGAGGGGAAAGCTAAGCGAGTCTGAGGTGGAGGTCCCACGACCCTGCGTGCTCAGTCTCACCGCCATTTCACACCCGGCCTCGGGACACCAGCGGATTGCTGGATTGTTCTCCACAAACGCCTGTCGACAGAACATACAAAGTCAATTAAAAGTATGTAGTGAGGGTGACTGTGTGACACTTTCTAGCTTAACATCATCTGCTACTAAAACCATCCTTTTCCCGCTTGGTGTTAATTGACTTTTTAAAAGGTCAGAAAAAAAAGATAAAAAGCTGCTTATCCCTGGACGCGTTACCATTTCAGTACCATGTGTAATATGTCTGCGTATTTTAATCTTGTTACCTTGATGTCAAACTGGAGGTAGCGCCGCTCCATCTCTCTAGACACCACACTCTCAATAACTTCCACAGGCACTAGCTGGTAGCAGTCAAAGGCCGGGCAGAAGATGTTGTGTGCTTCCCCCTCTTGAATCTTTAGATTTAGAAACCTGGAGAAGCATGCGCACATTGCAGGCAGGAATGAGGTTTGCAATGACAAACTTATTGCAAGCTAACTAGTTACATCATCAGCCTGTTTGTAGCAGCAGCAGGCTTTACCAAAAGGTGACCTACCCTTCCCAGCATGGTCTGCAAAACTCATGGCCACAGGACATTTCAACAGGTTCCTCGAAGACGGAAATGGAAGACATGCAGATGCCACACTGTGAAATAAGAATGGTGTTCAGATCAAAGCAAAATTTGTTTGACGTTTGACTTTTTTTCCCCAAATAGACAAAGATTATTTGATAGTAATCCTTAAATCTCTGCAGTGCAATTTCCAAAGGCCTCCAGCACAATTCATGTGTCAATGCATCACCATTTGAATTAAAACCAACACGACCTTCAGGTCGGTGAGAGGTTTTGGACCGAAATTCACCAATCTTGAGACCGGGCCATGTTCTCCGAATACCAGCTGATGTTACGTAGGTAGCCCTTGATTTGTATAAAAAATAAAAGCCAGCTCAGGCCCAGATGACTGTCATTAGCATGTGGTTCAATGATTACAGACAAACAGAAACGAACACACACACAGGCCTTGTTACAGTGAAACACCGACCAAAGCCATAAAGGAGGCAGTGTACTTCAACAATGAAGTATTGATTTGTGAAGGAGCGGAATGTGATATAATCAACTGCAACCTGGAATCGGGCCCCTTTCTGTGCTAGGACCTTTGTTATGTTAGGCCCTAGCACAGTGCAGTCCGAGGCCATAGAGTCATAACCAAAGATACAAACGCAACCTGGAATCTCGCGTAAACGGAATGAGGGTTTGAGGCTGTCAGCTTCAGCTCTCCTCCATCAAAGGTTTGTCTGAAACATCGTCCATCCGAAAGAAATGACGGGTTTTCCCTACAGGAACAAGGGTATGCTTTAAATTATATTCTGATTTATATGGAGAACAATATCAACTGTAAACACATCACCGCGGGAAAGAATATTCTTTAGTAGAATTTGTCATGTTAAAAAAAAGGCTCATATTCCTTTGCACACTGGAATGAAAAAAAGGTTTTGTAAAGGTTTTACACAACTCAAATTACAGAAATAAACAGGATGTTTTAACAAAGAAGTGACAAAAGAGCGAAGGAAAATGTCGAGCATGTTTGATAATTATCAGGAACACACAGATTGGAATGATGGGTGGGAAATTGAACAGGCAGCTATAGGTCAATAAGGCTCAATAAAGTTCTTGTAGAAGGGCAGATTCAGTAGCACAGCTGGGGCAAATACTCCTGGGAGCAGTCGTTATGCAGGATACTCAAATACAGACACTCACCAAATACTTTTGTTAAACTTAAACTTAAATTTGACTTTGCAGGCGGTGCTTGCTACCCGTTTGTCGGGTGTAGAATAAAATCATTAAGTGGACAGCATGGCAATTCCACCCAGCATCTGGGTGTCTCTCTTCAATTTGATTGCGAATTCTCTGTTGCTTGAAACAGAAGCAGATGTTCACTAGAGTACTCTCAGTCCCTATTTGTATGGGACAGTAAAAGGCTATACACTAATAACATTTTAGAAAGTACTTCAACATTCTGTCCAGTTCAGAGCCCACACTCTAATTAACAAACCTCCTTGTTCTCTTCGCAGCAGAGGGAGTACTGTTTGTGTTTATGTTGGCCGGCGACACCACTGGCATGAATGCTAATGTTGCCTGCAACCGAATGCTGGGAAATTAGGTAACATTATGCAGAAAGACAGGTGCGCTTTTGAGAATGTAAAGAATTCAACACAAACACTTCAGGGCACCAGAAGGACTCAATTTAAATAAACACTTGTGTTGAGTTTGAGTAGCCCGCCAGTAACTACGAGTCTGTGAGCTGCGGCGCTAGCTTGGTGATTTTGGCTCCCTGGAGCCACTTGTTTTGTGATTACATTCGATCTCATAGCTCTTCACAGAGACGCACGGTTAAATTACAGAATCCACGCAACTGGGGTTCTCATTGATCACATCTGCAACTCCCAATTAAAGTTTTCTGCAACTTTTGGGAAGCGGCTCCAACGCTAAAATCGTCCCCACCCTTCGGCCGCAATAATTGTCGCCACAGGAGGCCGTGAGAAACCCTTTTATAATAGACTGTCATTTGTCATTGACCGTATATATAGGCATCCTTGCCATATATAAGTATAAGCCTAATTGTTGCGCAGCAGGAAGTTTCTTTTTAAATGACTGCTCTCTATACTTCAGCCCGTCTAGCGTTCATTGAGCATGAACCATTTATGACACATGTGGGAGGCACCACTGTTTTCGATGGCAGCTATGGCTAATTGGCCCTGGTTAACCTTGCATCACAAGGGAAAATGAGTTTGATTCTGACCGAACAGGATTTTTGGGTAAGGGAAAGCCGCAGACGACGCTTACCAGAGAGGACTCCTCTTCGGCAGGCATCGGGCTGATTTGGTCAGGGGAAATGATGCAGGAGCGGGTGATGCGGGGCGTCCGGGGTGAGGGCAGCGTGTCCCAGGCGTTGTAACCGCTTGGAGGCGGGTTGGGCATCTGCACCCCCGAGCGTTGGCAGCATTCCCCTGCGTTGCTCATCCAGGCCTCTAGGAGCTTCTCCCTGTCCCAATCTGACGCAAAAGAAACAAAGACAGAATTAAAGAGCAAAAGAAAAGGGTTTACTCCAAGTAGTTTTAGTCATGTTTGTATTTTTTTGGTATGGGATGTAAAACAAACAAAACACTAAATCCACCAAAACCCACACAAATTCCTCTCCAGTAGACATTGCCACCTCAGTCTGTCAAGCACAACAACATAGACCTGCTGCCATCTGGTTTTCGGATTTAGAATAGCTTTTCCATCTCCCATTAACACAAGAACAGGTTGGAGAACTTTTCAGTTTGAATATTAAATGACTTATGCCCAAGTCAAAAAAAAATTATGCCAGAAAGAAATTCTCCTTAAATAAAGAGTATGACCCGGTCAACTTTGCAATTAGGCCTTAATCAACCTCGAGACACGTTTCGCCACCAATCTAAAGCCTTAGACTCTAAATGGCCTCGTTAAGATAATGAACATTGCAACAATTTCCCCAATCTCCATTCAATTAAAACTCATCAATGGGCATGACACAATCGTTTAGCCTATAGTCATTAACTGGAGTCTGAAATTAAAAGTCTTCACATTTAGTCTTGAATATGAAACTGCTTTACTTGGAGATAGACTTGGACTGAGGCACAGACACATCGACAGGCTGGCAGCTCAATAGGAAAACACCAAGAATTGTGATAAGAGGACTGAAAAAGACTCCGGAAGTGTTAAAGTAAGAATGTGTGGAAATGTGATAAAGTTTTACTAGGAAGCAATGACTGATGAACCCCCAAATCCTTTTCCTGGAGATTAACAGGAACGTTGACATGTACCATCCTTATTAACAGACAAACTGCAATCCCAGGCTAGAGGTGAATAAATATAGCCCTAATCTGTGGCTCTCCCCTCTAATCTCCCAAAAATATGTCTAATATGTAGAACACAGCGCTCAGCAGCCAGCCACTGAGCCAACTGAATGAGAACACAGGGTATTTAAAAGACTAAATATGCACCCAAAACCGTGACACTTTCAAGTCCTTCAGCAGCCAAATTAAATACTGCTTTTCAAAGGCTTCTAATGAAATAACTTTGTTTTAAACATTTAAAGCTCTTAGTAGACATTATCTTAGTTAGGTTAAGGGAAGCTTGAGACTCGGTGGCTAGAGGCTTCAAATCAAAACTGGGACACAACTTTGCTAAACCGAAATTGCAAGGGGAGTAATTCAAAGAAAAGGTCTTTGTACACAAAGAATGTTGCAAAATGAAGAATTCCCTCTCTGCAGATGAAAGGCTTTCACCTATTCAGCCTACTGGGAACTTACTTTTTTTTAAGATGCACGTGTCTTTAGGTAACATATTGCAATGACTTAATACTGAATCATTAGGACTACTAAGAGCGGCCCTGTGTGGATGTTTACATAACGGTTGTTTGTGACGGCCGCTGTGTTGGCTTTTACCGCAAGCCAACATTACTCCACCCACCAATACATTTAATACATTAATATCATCTCATTTTACACCCATTCTGACTCCAGACCATAAAGTCCTCCTGGGCTATTAAATCTACACTGGAGAGGCAAACTGTCTGTTAGCCTTTATTGCTCTGCTTTACTAACATTTTACTCTAACATTACTTAATCTCAACATCAGCCTGCCGTTACTTGTTTGTGACTGAGAGAAGCGGCCTATTTAGGAGTATGAGTAAACAGGAAATGCTAACAAGTACATGCACTTGCACAGATGTATGCAGCAGTTCAAACTGGCAGCATTCCACTGCACACAACTATTTCTAGTCATTCAAATATGTAGGACACAGCTCTCTCCCATGGTTTTGTTTGCCATTGCAGCACAAGCAAAAAAATTAGACCGTTGTGTTATTATAAGAAACGTTTCTGTACGCTAAGCAGTGTTTCCCCTAGGTTAGAATGGTAGGGGAAACACTGTTAAGTGCCCACTGTGGAATTACCCTCATGTTTTAATGTAACAGTGTTTTCACATATTTGAAGGGAAGGACAAGCTCACTAAAATAGCATTCAGCATATGGGACAATGACACACTACAGTGAGGGCAAAACAAGCTGTTCACATCGAGCCCCTTTCACTGCTAGAAAATGCCTGCAGTGTAGAATGGTGTTTGTCTGGTAAATAGCCCCTCTAATCCCAGTGTAAAAAGGTTTCTATAACAAACAAGTTAGGCTTTTTTTGTTTTTCCCCTTTTACCGTTTCTGTTTAGATAGTGGTAGAGACGCAGCAGAGAAACAAATATGACTTTCAACAAGGCTCCCTGACCAGAATCAGGCGTTGGATGTTAATAAGCTACCAGGTATGTCGGTGCCAACTATTTTGAGGACAGGCTAATACGATATGTGTGTGCATGTGTGTCACGTTGATAGTACCATGGGCACGTAGCAGTGCTTCTGCAGTGAAGAGGGGCGCCTGCAGCATGTCGGCTGTCTCCACTATCAGCATGTCCTTCAGCCTCCGTAGATCCTGAGGCCGCAAGCCTTCATACAGCTAGAAAGGACAGAGGAAAGGACACAGGCAAGATAGGAGGGAAGGAGGACGGTGACGAGAGGAGATCATGCAAAGGTGGCATGAAACAAGGTTTGGCGGGAAAAAAGAATCAGGGGGGTCGGTGAAATGTAATAAAAGAGCAGAGGGAGCAACAGAGGAATCAGAGTGAAATAAAGAGGGATGGGAAGGGATGAGGGCAGAAGAAGGAGGAAAAACAGGGCAAAGGGAAGTAGAGGTATTTAAAGCAAATCAAAATAGAGACTATTGTTGATGCCTGACTAAATTGGGACTAGTGAGCTAACAGATCGATGGTGATGAGAGTCACATGCTTTATAGCATGCTGATGTGACCATTGTGTTTGTGTGTGTGTGTGTGTGTGTGTGTGTCACACACACACAATAGCTAGAGAGCTTTCAGTTCGTACCCCTATGTGGCTTTGAAACGGTAATCCAGGGCATCTTACTCAAAAGACATCCTACTAAAACTGCAATGAAAAGGACCAAAACTGCTTTCTGTCTCTCAACCAGACTCCACAGACGTCCAGTCTGGGTTGTTTATAACGTTGTAAGGGACACCAGTTGAGGGTGACAAACCATCAGCTGTGTGCCTTCTGGCTCTGGCTATGTTATTCTGTACCTCTCTTCGGTCAAGGGCTGCGTACTCCGCCTCTATGCCCTCTGCCTCGGGGGCAAGAGAGAAGACCATCTGCGACTCCAGGCACAGGGCCAGTTCCTTGTGGTGCTGCTTCTCTGCACAGTCACATGGAGTCTCGCGATCTTCGTTCTCAGCAAACAGGTCCGCTCCCCTCTGCACCAGGAACTAAACAAGACGGACATGCATTTCTGAATATTTTAAGGGGCTTAATGGCGTGTAGTTGGAAACACCTTTCGTAACCAAAACACTAGATTTGGCCTCTATGGTTGGTAGTTGATGGAGAGGTTAAAATGCATATTCCACTTTTTTTTAATCCATGTTGTGATCATAATTATTAGTTTCAGCACCTAGCGTGGATTGCACTTTAAAAGAAGTGTTTTTTTCCTCAACACTTTAACCAAATGTATTGACTTGTTCTGTTCATTAACAATATTTAATTTTAGCTTCCCAGACCTTTTTAAAAATGTTTTCAAAGTTACACTAGGCCTTCATGGGCCTAACTTAAACATTTGGTTTTGAAAGTTACACTTCGCTATATATGCCACTGCATGGTCCTCGGGGTGAAACAGTGCAAAATCCCCTAATTAGAAGTAATGGGAAAAAAATAGATATTTACCAATCAAGACATAGAGAGACCCACAAGAATAGCTTGATTCATTAATGTGACTTTCGTACGTGAAGTATCCTCTCCTCCGGATTCTCAAAAGATGCATTATACCAAGTCTTCCCAAAATGTACAAGGGAACAGTTTGATCCAACTTAACATAATGGACATGAGCACCAGACCACCCAACCGCCACTACTATACAAAATAGTCATAGTACTATAGGGCAGATACCTAATCATCTGGGTGAGCAATTAGGGTAACTCAGGCCCCTTTTGTCTTCATTCCACTGAAATTGTTTCCTATCTTGGCGACACTCCTCAGTTTTTATCTATCATGCTTTTGACCTATATCTAAAATGACAATATCAAGAATAAGTGCCAACTGTAAAATGTCCACAGGACTTTGGAAGCTCACCTCCACACACGTCTGCATGCCTGAAGCAGCCGCATAGTGCAGGCAAGTGTTTTTCTTGTTGTCAGTGGCATTGATATCAGCGCTCTCGTATTCTCCATGGTCGAGCTTTGCTCCGGTCCACGCCAGTATGATTTGCAGGGATTCGGCCCGCCGTTGTTTGTCTTCATATGGCCGTGAGATCCGAGGTTGCAGGGCCCCCTCACAGGAGAGGATGTGCGGCCCCATGCAGAGAAGGTGCAGAGATGTCTCATTGTGCACATTACGTTTATTAGGATTCCCATCTTTGCCGAAAAGGAAAGACCTAAAATAACAAGACAGAACGGATTAACAGTTGATTTTTCAAACTTTTGCTTAGTTGCTCACAAATGGCTAATATCTTGGTCAGCAAAGTAATCTTGTTTTGTTTTTGAAAGCCTGTTCGTAGTCCCCTAACAATCTTGTTTGGCATTACAGCAAATATCACATCATTTTGTTTTACTTTATGAATTCTAAATTGGTGTAACAGAATATTCTACAACATTTTAAGTAGTGTGCTTCAAAGATATTAAATAATAATTATTTGTGCAAAGAAAATTATTAATCTACGGTTCGGTGCTTCATGAGGAAACTAGAATCACCTCCATCCATCTATCTGTCCATAAAGTCGCATATTACGATTCCACTTTTTTTTGGTGTTTTTAAAGTAAAGATAAACACATGCACGGTTGGTAGCTTGTGGGGTGGGAAGCTCTTGGAGCCCCATATTACTCCCAGCATGTCGCATTCCTGAGAGCTGCTAACAGATGGCTATGTGGAGAGACAGATGGGGCAGAGACATATAGAGACAAACCATGTAAAAATGAATCTTACAATGCAGCAATACAATGATACGAGCGACCGGCTGATCAGCAACAGATTGCTTAAAAGGACACTTGAGATCATAAGCGGTGCTGCATAAGAAATACAAACGATCATATATTGAATAAATCAGCATCAAAACAGCATCATTTTGAAAATAAAAAAAAATGAGTGCTGCATCTCTCAATTCTAAAATATCAGGGGTTTTTCTACACTGACAGCAACCATACCAAAGACTTGCAGCTCTGAATGTCCAATGTATTTGTGTTAGCTTGCCCCGACCAGATCCTGACCTGAGTAGGCGGGCCATGGCGTGCCGGGAAGCATAGTGCAGTGGAGTGTTGTGCTGGTAGGACTCTCCGTATGTAGAGTTGGGATCCAGAGCCTCCTTGAACTGCGGGTTGCTCTCATACAGGTGGCAGGCCAGCACATCGTCGCCATTGACGAGAGCCTTACGGAACTTGGTCGCTGTGTTCCCCATCTTTTCCCGACGGTCGGTTCAAGCTCTGACTGATGCAGCCGCTGACGTTGTCCTCAACCTGATCAGGTCCAGTAGGCCAGCAAACTGAAGGTCATTAAGAAAAGAAGAAAATCAGGTGTTTAATTCCTTAGCAGGTGGGTCCGAGTCAAGCAAGGCACAAGGATGAGAGTTGCATCTCTAAGGTTGCTCCCACTGCTCTGCCACAAGCCCCGATGTCAGCATCTTCACTGCACTGTAAACAACCTTGCTGTGTTCTTTTCTTTTTTTTTTTCAAATAACTAAACATAGCGCCAACAGAGCACACACAGCGAGAAGGACAAGACTTCCTCTGGCATCACCAGGAGCTTCCGCCTCCACTTGCCAATGCTGCCCGTCCCACTGAGGCTAGGAGTCATGTGAAACAGGGTATCCTCAACTGAAGAGCAACACACAGCAAGTCAGCATTTCGCTCCCACCAGAGCACCATATGGTAGTGACTGTTTGGGCGATGTGATGCTATTATGGATTATTTTTTTTTTGGCCACCTCCAGCACAAATCAACAAAACACTCCTTTAACATAATATAGCTCATGAAATTCATATTCTTATGTGCACAATAGAGGGAAAAACATCCTGAAAACATCACAAATACATATCATACCACTTCCCACAAGTGCACAACAATTACAAAGGAAGTGGGACACTTATGTTGACATTCCATTTGCAGGACAATTGATTATTTTTGGCAACCACGTAAACAGAGTCTAAATTGTGTAAGAACCTGACTCTCCGCATTAAGCTTTGCGCACTGTGAAAAAAAGCTTAAACAAAAGCAACTCTGTGTGTATGAAATGGAGCAAATTCCAGAGGGTTTTTGTAATCTTTTTGGCAGTAAAAAGTTATTCCCACTGTAATTTCGGGAATTTTTTATGTCAAACCAGAAAGAAAGAGACAGTCGCACCTCTCATATGCATGTATGTCTGTGTACATACAGGAGCAAAGGTATACATTCAGTTACCAGTTTATTATTTATACCTGGATAAAACTAACAGTCCTGCAATAAATCCCACCACCATGAAGGTTATAATGTTCTGATTTTTGTGTTAAGTCCTTGTGACTGTATAGGATGTAGGCTGGGTCACCGTAAAACTGTAAGTCCTTCATAGAAAGGTGTTTCTTCCTACCATAATTGATATAACATACATACAAAAGTGGCTAATTTAAAGCTGTAGTTGTAGAAATCTCCAGCCATACTTTTAATAGGACACATGCATTTAAATAACATTAACACTAATGGAAATACTTTACCCTTAAAATGTCAATTTGAATATCATGCCCGAGTAGCATTTGGTTGACGGGTGTTTTGATGTGGTTAAATCTGGCCGCTGTTAGCTTTGATTAATCCAGGTTTGACTCTCTTTTTGACTTTTCGGATTCTTCAGTGGAATACTGCGAGTAAACTAAGCTGTTGTTGCAGAACCGAGGACGGGCACGTAGGGAATCTCCGTCGTCACAAACACAAGATGCCCCCCCCCCCCACAGGTGATAACACACAATCGACCGATAAGGACACACTAATTGTACAACTCATTAACGCGTGTGGAAATTGTTTAAAGACACTCCTCCACGACGGTATCGGGCGACACGCAATCAAACATGCCCACCTGACAGTAGCGGTTAAGCACACATCAGTTAATAGTTGGTCGGCGTAGCTTTCCGCTTGTCAGTAAAGTCCTTCGCGCAGGCCTTCCCCCGTGCCGTCTGTTGCTGTTTACCATGTCCGCTAGCTCGAACCCGACGGCGGAGTGTTGTGCAGTTAATAAACAGTCCGTTTTAACGCTTGGGAGTTAACGTTACAGTTCGTTCGTTAGGTTAGTGAGAGCATTCACCTGCCAACAGATCGTAGTTAGCGTCAGCTGCAAATCATTCCGTTAGTTCAAAGGGTCAGTGTTAATCACAACGCATAGTGTACATCATCCTTGTTAGCTGGATGTTGTTAAAAAAAAAAACATTAAAAAAAAAACATCATGACGCTCGTGCCTGCGTGAGCTAACGTCAGCGCACGCGCTAGCGTTAGCCGTTCTGCTAGCCAACTTAGCTAGCACAGTTAGTAAAAACTCTTGACATTGGTAACTTAAACAACGAGTGACAAGTATTCTTACACGCGTGGCACATATCGCGGTGGCAGACCTGACCTCGAGGACCGACTGTCACTCGCTAGCGGCGAACAGAGCACACCCTTTTCGCGAGGCAATCCACAAACGCTGCCTGGCCGAAGCGGCGATGTTATTCCTGTAAACTCCGAGTTGACTCTCCGCTGCTGCGCGGGTTGCCAGGTTTGCAGCCCAAACCCCAAAACAGACGGAGGGAGTGATCGTTCTTTTTCCCTCAAGAGACGAACGATGGAGAAGCACTCTCACGCACTAATGCTACTATTTGAGTTTTACAAGCTATTGCGAAAGCGCCAGTATTCTGAAATGGCGGTATGCAATGTTGAACGAAGCGGATGTTTTTTATGATCTGATGTTGGTTTTCAAAGTCCAATGTGTAAAGGAATCTGCACGTGTGCCGCGATGTGGCAATGTGACGTACATACCAGCATGTCCTGTTAAAATGTGTAAACAATGTACAGATTCATAAAAGGTTTTACTGGTGCTCATTTCAATTTGTACAGATCCTGTGATTTCAACAACAGACTCCTGGAGTGATGTCGTAGCTGCTAGTACAATAAAATGTCACTAGAGGGCGACAGAGACCAAAGAAACAAATAGTAGCTACATTTTATGGCTTTTGGATGCAGATGAAGTTATGCTTGGCGTCCTTTCAACAGTCCAGTCTTTATTTGTTGTACATTAAAAAAGTGACTCAGATAAGATTTAAGTGGCTGCATGCATGCACTCGTTCTTAATGTCCAATGAACCAATTGCAATATATACCAGCATTAAATAGGACTGTGTTGAGGAATTACAGACTTTAACTGGTTTATCTACATTGCATTTGTTGAACTGGTGAATTCAACAAATGCTTCTATTAAATATACTAATCAGTCCACCATATATACAGTAAAGTATATTTATATATACACACAGGGATGTGGGTATTTGAAATAAACACTTAGAAACTTAATAGAACACATAAGCCTTTTATTATCAAATATCTGAACATGGCAATGAAGGTATTTACAGCATATCTTCAACACATTTATGAGTGCACAAATGTCATATTAACGGGCCTTCAATAAATAATCTGTAAACACATAGCCTCACTTAAAAGGCAGATAGACTAATGTATGCACACAAAAACATACAGACCATGTTCTTTTTTAAGGCGTACCGTAACAAATGCACTTTCAAAACTTCAAATTACGTTACATAATGGGGTGGAGAAAAAAGATACATGTAATAAAGTTGAAAATGGACTGAAACAAAATAGATAGAATATGTAACAATAACTGCGGATGCTGATGCATATAGTGCCACAATGACACAATTGTGCCACAATAGTGGCACAAACGGGGTTTGTGTCCTTGATATTTCCTGTGTGACCACAAACAAAAAAAATATGTGATCACCACATTTATTGACACCAAAACAAATTCTGGGTCTGCACATAAATCCTAAAAAACAGTTAATATATGAGTTCTTATCACTATGGCAAATGATGAATAAACAAAATGAGGGATGACGAACCACTCAAGGGTTTGCGTAAAAGGAATAGTAAGCTGCCATGCCTTTGGCTGAGGGGGCTTCTTTGCTATACGAGCTACTGTTGATGGCAACAGAGGGCAAGTCCTCACACTTGATGTCAGAGGATGAGTCCTCTGCGCTGGGACCATTGAGTGACAAACGCCTTCGTTTACAGGCTGTGGAATACGAATCAGCCTTGTCTAAGGACAGAGCTGACGACTGGGTGTCTGCCCAGGAGGAGATCAGACTTCCGCTGCCGTTCACCTCCTCTTCCAGCTGCGCTTTCACTTTGTTTGAGTCTTCTGGGAAACCATTGGCGGGACTCGGCCTGGGAGACCAAGGCAGGCCGTGAGAGACCTTTCTCTGGTAAGCCGCCCTGGGCCCCCATCCCGCAGACATGGTGGTGAAAGGAGAGTCCGGGTAGTAGCTGAGAGCGTGGGACGTTTGCATGGACAGGGATTTGATTCCATAGGGAAGCAGCGAGCTGGAGTATTCTCCCTCGTAGGGGGTCAGGTCTAGTTTGTTGCTGGTGCTGGTGCCGTTTCCGCTTTGCTGCATGGAGGTGACAAACCACCTCTGCGAAGTTCCGTCTTCTGTCTGGGGCGAGAGGAGGCTGTTGGTCTGCGGCACGGCTCTCTCGCTGTTAAAGAAGCGATTCTGGGGAAGGTTGTTAACAAATTGGTCCTGGAAGAGGGGCTGCATGGTGTAGCGGGCCCCGGGAACAATCTGGTGGGCGCGGGGCGAGTCCGGTCGGAGACGGCGTTAGGCAGTCATTTTCTTGAGCTGTGTACATCCTGAAAAACACATGTACTTATGAACTTGAGGTCAAAAGAGGGCAGTGTCTCGGTGAAAAGAAGAGAAAAACCTTGAGTCTGTAAATACATTTCCAAAAATAATATGAATCATTTTATGAATTCCTGTGTTGTAAGAATGTGATATGTAGTTGATGAGAAATGTGTGTAAAGGGAATTAAATACTCACGAGTCATAATTATCTCTGAATCCTTTGGCAAACGGGTTGTGGTCAATTTTCAGTTGTGTAATCTTGAATAAAGTAAAATGGAAGAATACATTTTACATTAACATGAGGAGATGTAGAACAAGCAGAATAACGTTGAATGAGTCAAGATTACAAATTGATCAAAACAGGATGCAGTTCCTTATACGGCAGAGATAGTCTGAGTAGTTTATCTCAAAAGAAGAGGAGCTTACATCAGTGTTCTGGTAGGCCGTCACAGCTATGAACTGGTTCTCTGGAAAGGTGAAGCTCTGAGTCTTAACCTCACTGCTGATGTCCTCCACCCCATCTTCCGTCACCTCCACGATGTGCAGCCTGGGCTGATACTTGTGCAGCGACTGCAGAACGATCATCTGCATAATCAACAGGGTAAAATCTGTTAAATCCTCTGGTAATTTAACAAAAAGTAAGCATTAAATAAATACTGCAATTAGACATTTCTTTACATGTGGTTTGGTTAAATAAAGCAAACTAATTCACATCCAAACAATAATAATGTTTCTTGTAATTTACATTCAACTATTAATGGGGATGTAATCAAGTGTATTCCAGTTTGTATTGATATTTATTTATATTTCTATAAGATTTTTTTTTTAACATAGTAATGCAAGTTATCTTTGGTGAGTGGCCGAGAGTCGTTGTTTAGTTTGGCCTACCTGTGAAGTAGTGTGATTGTTCCCTTTGTTGTTCGTGACTTTCAGTTTGCTAAAAGAAATCTCCTGTCTCATCCAGTGGGCTCCCGTGTTTGGAGACTCCGGGTGGATGTAGACTTTATTTCCTGAAATAAAGACATTAGCCAGTTAACAGCAATTTATACACACGCGCACACGTGTTATTTGTATCGAAATATTTGCAAGGTCTTCGAATTCAATTCATGTATTATCTTAATTAGTTGATAAATAATGTTAATAGATACAATTTAAAAAACCAAAAACAAATCAATGGTTAGTAATTTAAATGGTCGACCTGTTTCACTACCTTGGCCGCTGTTGTCCGCCTTGCCGCAGGTGACCCACTTGCCGCCTTGAAACCTCCAGTGGTTCGGATCCGCCAGCACCACCTCCACGAACACGTTGTAATGCGCTGTTAGGCTCAGGCCAGTTATGTTAAAACTGAGGAACGGGAACATCCGTCTGAAAGCGCAAAAAAACCCTCTAATAAATAAAAAGCAATACAATATTTTTTTTTACAGAATAACGGAACCCAGCAAATATCTAGTGCCCCCCTATTTGTCCTCTCACCTGCCCTGCTTGGTGATGATCATCTCGGTCTGGTGCCGGTGGAACTTGAGCCACAGCGGCCGGTTGCACAGGTACACCTGGGCCTTCATCCCCGAGCCCGCCGCGGGCACTGCGATGTTGCCGAGAGCCGACCCCGGACTGCTGTACGCCGGGTAGATGCAGCCGGGGCTCTGGCCGAGCTGGTACGCCGGGCTGAAGTGACTCCGTCCCGCAGCGGATGGGGCGAATCCCGCGGGGGGCAACACGGAGCCCAAGTGGAGAGAAGAGGGGTACCTGCCGGCGCTGGACGCGGCGTAAACCGTCCCACTCGGCGTGTAGGGGATGAAAGAGCATTGATTCGGGGTGTCG
The DNA here is from genome assembly GCA_021346845.1 of Apeltes quadracus. NCBI lineage: Eukaryota > Metazoa > Chordata > Actinopteri > Perciformes > Gasterosteidae > Apeltes > Apeltes quadracus. The sequence goes on from CM037936.1 coordinate 16,816,409, forward strand.
GGGGTTTGTTTGGAACCCGCAGAAGGGGTGTAGTAGGAGCGGTCTGCCCCCATCGCGTGCTCCGCGTACCTGCTGCCAGCAGCGGACTCGTCCCCGTCCGCAGCCGGAGACTTGCGCCGGTCCTGCGCTCCTTCCTTCGCCGAAGTGAAGGTGCTGCTTTCCCCCTCACTCCCCAGCATGGCTGCTGTTCGTCTCTGGTCGCAGATGTCGATGGCTTTCTTTGAGCTCGGTCAAAAGTGCTCCTTCCCGGGAATCACCTGAAAACCGTTTTTTTTTTCTCCTCCAGGTGTCTTGTGAGAATAAACTTCCACTGATCTGGGGACGGATGTAGATGGTGATTAGGAGGGGCCCCGGCTACAGCCAATCACGGGGTTTACCTGATTCACCATCTTCTCAAACTGCGCCGAGAAGAATGGGCCTTTGGTGGAATACAGGGGGAAAGTGACCTTTTTCACATCAAAGCGCAGCACATCACCGTGGGCGTATCGGGGTGCGGCTGTGAAGTCAATCAAAACCTGCACTGTTTACAATACAGGGGTTTCGCAGTAACGTACGAACAATTCATATTTAGCACATAGCTTTTATTCAACCATGTCTCCTTTTTTAAAATCTCAAATTAAAAAAACTAAATGGTTCAACATAACTTGGTGTAATAAATGAAAGCACCTTCTCCTGTTCATTTTAATTCCCAAATTCATAAGGAGGGCTAAAAACGCGACAACTGATATCGAAAATAAATACGGGTACATTTTATTTGGATAGCTTTGTATTCAGCGGTAATATTGGAGGGGAATCGGCTTGAAGTAAGAGTCAATTTCCTAAACCCCACAAACTTTCGGTTGCCAAATCACAAGTGACAGCACAACCACGATTCTGGAAATTAATGATTTTCTTTTCTTATTTTCTAATAACATATTTACAAAATATAATATGTACCGCCTCAACCATTTCCTTTCTTTTTTATTTATTTTTTAGAAATGAAGTATTTTTCTATTAGACGGAATGTCGTTAATCCCATATTATTATTCAGACTTGATGCATTTGCATTCGTTCAATTTTGATGTGACTCTGCGTCCCAACGGGATTCCCGACGTGAAAAAGGGAAATAGGCAATTATTTTTCCGTTTGAAGAAACCTGTGATGTCTCTTAGATCAGACAGCAACAAACAAATGTAAACCATCCTATCCGTGGAAAAGAACAATAATAAATAAATACACCTGCGTGTTTTAATTAATGTGGCTTAAATCCCAGTAAAAATTGTATTTTAGGGCGATTGATATTGTAATCGCTCTTTTTTTTATAGTACTGGATGAAACAAATGTCTCACCGGGCTCCCTAATAAAACGCCTGTAACAATTATATAAAAATACAAATATATATAAACTTACCAGGCGAATGTCCCTCGATCCTGTTTCCGTTTGAAAATCAAGTTCAAGACGCCAGACTAGTTTTAGCTAAATAAAAACTTCAGTGCGCAAAACAAGCGGCGCAGCTGAGCGCATACCAGCGCAGGACATCATGTTGTGTTTGGGCTTGAGGAGTGAGCAGAAAGGTAAAGCCTGCGCCATGTGGAGGTGGACCGGTCACAGCGTATCAGTCGCAGCTCTCTCCGCGTGGCCATGACGCACAGATAGCAGCCTATTATCAGATTCTCCTCTGATCTCCAGAGGAGGGGCAACGCATCCAAGATGCATAAGAGCGCGGCTGCTCCTCAATCCATCCGCGAATGGCTCTTATGTGATCACCCTCACAAAGAAAGCGTCAGAATCAGCCCCATTAGTGTGTCTGGGGGTCAATAGTGCAGATGTTATGGTGTCTTTGTCATTCCCAGAACACACGTTTTTACAAATACTTAGGGTTCAGTCAAAAATAGGGTTCAGATCATTGAAAAGCAGCGCTATCAATTTGGAGCTGGCCACAACCTTTTAAACTTTCAGTACATTCTCAAAATTGACCTAAAAAATGCATGAAATAAACAATCAGAAAGTTGCTCAGCCATTGTAATACTTTAATAACATGTTGTACAAAATGTGTTGGACTGTGTAATGAGAAAATGTGCTTCACTGACAATAGGATGTAAATGTAAAAAAATAAAAAACACAATTCTTTCATTTTCATTTCAATAACACCCATGCAACCTGGCAAGATTGAAACTCGGCTGCATCTTAAGGACTAGTACAGATATGAAAATCAATAGCGTCTGCCATGTGAGTGGTGAGGAGCCCCTAACAGGCGAGTAGCCAAAGCATGAGGAACTGTTACACTTACACTGCATGTTATTTGGCCAAACACATTTGTGTTACAGTGAAACATACTAAGAGAAAGAAAACACATTTAGGTATCGTAGATAGATTTAGATATTAGATACAAAGATATATTTATCAGCACCAGATAATTCCGAAACCACACTGGTGTACGCTCGTAAATAAAAAGGTTAAAGGTGCTGACAACAGTTGTTCCACCAGAATTCACAATTCATCATTTGCAAAGGAGCTCATATCAGACTGTTTTCCCCATGATTGATCTACTTCTTCAGTTCAAAGGAAGTCAACGTCAGACTTTAAATAATGCTGCCTTACTGTGTTAATGGGGCACCATTAACAGCCTTAAAGACCGTCTCTTATCTCAGGACCAGACGATGCTCAGCTGCATGCTTGGAGGAACGTTTACATGATAAAGAGAGTGAGAGGATTATTGATGCAGGTCGCCACCCCGGAAATAAACTCATTGCCGCATTCAAACAAGACAAATCAACTATTTGAGTAAAGTATTTGCACAGCCAACAGTCTCAAGCTAATACACCTCCTCGGATTGCACCGACAAACTGATTGAGTTGTCTGATTATTTCAGGAAGTCATGAATATAGAGTAACAGTTCACAGATCACACAGGGCACATGCGGTTTCAGTAGTCTTTAATTAACTTTGAGTATTTCTTCCTGCTTGCCTTTCTCCCTTTGTCGACATTCATTGACATATCAGCAAGTTTAGGTAAATATTATATTTAGTTGTAAATGTAATCAAATCTTTATTTTCCAGTGTCAATTCGTTTTGCGTTGAAATCCGAGCCTGTTATACACTCGCTACCCCTCTAACTTTCTCTTTCGCTATTTCGCAAACAACCTGTTTCACACGCAAACACATCCGGCCACGTGCATTGATGGTCAGCGTAAGCGTGAGGAGGACGTGTGGTGCGTTGCCCGTGTTATTCACCCTCCTTCACTGATTTCTTGAAGTTCCCGCTCCTCTCCATCATGTCTTATTATTGCTTCTCCTGGATGTTTGGGCCTCACTCTGCACACGGCGCGTAACACTAACGTGCTGTTTTCCACACCGCATTCTCACTTTTTGGACATTTTGATCATTAATAAAGGAGCTATGTAGCGATGTGTATTGAAGTAAGCAAAGAGTAAAGTTACTGTCATTCCGTGTCTTGTCATTCAATCCCTTCAACAGCAGGCCAGGTGTGCATTTTAGTGCACGTTGGCTCGCCCCACTGGTTAGTTCACGGCCATCCTCCAGTTCCCCCTCTGTTCAACGCTGCTCGCTGAGAGCAGCGTTGCCATTGTTTGCTCTGATGGCACCGTTAGCTGCAAGCAGCCGGCTCAACCACTGCCCCATGGAGAGCCGTCGAGAGGCTATTGTCCGGGGGTTACACACAGGAATGGACTCAAACGCAGACAGAGTTGCGTGAAAATACAAAGGATTTATTTTTCGGGGGGAAAATAAGAAAAAGAATATCAGGCTAGTGACGGAGGTCCAGTATCCCAGGTACGGTGCAGGTGCTCCGGGTCCGGGAGTGAGGGAACACATGTGTTTAGGAGTCCAAGTGAGTGCATGGGGTGACACCAACAAGGTGCCTAGACCGGAACAACGGGAAGCAGAATATTGGTAAGGACCGATAAAATACACTAATACTCGAGACAACGAGACATCAGGACCACTTCTGTATACCTCCCCTGATTATGAAGGCAGCGCCAGGTGGGAGATGCTGATGGAAAACAGCTGGCTGTCAAAACCCTTTCCACACAAAACCAACACCTCACGATGGAGGAGATCTTGCAACACGAAACTACCAGTTTCAGGTGTTACAATAAACAATACATCCATCACTTCTGGATTTTTCAACAGGAAAGAGAGAACAGCGTTTGATTTCATTTGTGTCATAAAGTATATCAAACACAATTTACGATTGAAGAAATGGTCTTTATCTTTATCACTGAAAACACATTAAAAACTCCACATCACACAAAGCTATTGGGTTATCGTCTGTCTCTCTGTCACGCTGGATGAGCAGCTTCCCCTGGCTGTGCCTGCTTTTTGACACGTCTAAAGGGCTGTTTCTGACATCCTGCCATGCTGCCGGCCACCCCTCCTGCAGTGCTCATGCCAGGCAGGAGGAAAAAGCTGGTGACCTGGCCCTCGCCGCCGTGCCCTGGGCCACTTCCCCCCTGCCGGGAGCAGAAGGTCTGTTGGTCGGAAGCCATGCCAGGAACTCTGCCCGCCGCAGCTTGTGATGTCACGACAGACATGCACAGAGACGAGACCTGTGATTGGCTCTGAGGGCTTTTTCTTTCTCGCTTCCTGGGAAAGGCCCCTCTAAACGACATACAGACATAGAAACCTAATTAATTATCGCTTTAATTGAATGGGATTACAGCTTTCTGCCCTCCCAGGCAAAGCGCCGCCATTGCAGGAAACGGCAAATACGTTCTCACTTTTTTTGATGTGATAGAGGATTAAGAGAGTTCTGTAAAGAAAAATATTAAATTGAAATGAACATTGGTAATCCAAATTTTTACAACCCTTTTTTTTAAACCCTCCTCATCAGCGCATAAGGAAATAACTTAATTTGTGCCAAATTCTACTTGCCAGATCAAAACTAAAGTAAATGCTCAGACGCACTCAATTTAGCAGAGAATAGAAAAACAAATAAAATGAATTCTGATGGTCATCACCTCAAACGGCTTCAGCTGATGACCCCTGGGGACCAACTTCCTTGTTTTCCCCTCTGGCCTTATAGTGATGGTTTGGTCCTACGTCCCATTAGGAGTAGCAGCAGGAGCGGACCATCACATTTGGTGCCCAGCGTGGGGGCGGTTGGTGAGCTGTCATGTTCCAGCTATCCCAGGGAGATACGCTTCTGTCTCTCCTCAAAGATTTGGTGTTGTCTCATTTGCATTTGCTAATTAGATCCTGTTTGCATGAGTGTATGGTGAAGGGTATTACTCTGAATACCTCTTTAAAAGTTCAGGAGGTGAAGATGAAGTCCTGTTTATTTAACCTTAACCTATATGTACTTATTATGTACTATTTGTATTCGTTGTAGTTCTGGTCTCTAATTGGATGCATCACCAGAACAACATTGGCATTCTGAGTCATCTGAGAAGCAACAGTAGTAACAAATTCACAGTAATACTGTCGAAACTCTCATGTCTAAATGCAACATGAGAGGAAAGGACATTTCTATTTATCATAGAAATTTATATCTATTTATTAACCAAAAATACGCTTTGATTATGTTTTCCACAACAGCCCATTGGATTTCCAAAATGATCTCCTCCCTCCATCTTGTTCACAAGTTCACACACAAGACTCAACTTCCGAGAAGCTTTCCCGGCCAAGAAACACGCTCACAAAATCACTAATCTGAAAGGGAAGTCGCCGAAGTCTCCGCCCAGGACCAATTAGAGTCCTCTCGGAGTACTTCCTCGTTATCACCCAATCTGTACTGTTAAGGAGCTCGTGCCCACCAATCTGCCTGTGTCGACAGCCCCATCCACCCCAGTCACCATTTGATATCAAGTCCCAGTAATGAGCTCAATAAAACCAAGTTGATCCTCAAAGACGGTGATAAGTTTCAGGCATGATATTACACATAAAGTTGGAAAATGGGGATCCAATGACATCTACTACTCCCCCTTCCGTTTGCATGCAGTTGCAATCTTTCTAGACACATCACATATATTACAGTGCTAATGAATGCAATGTACCAATTCACTCAATGAACATGCTGAATATGACTTTTATTTATTATTACATTACATGTCATTTAGTTGACGCTAAGAGCATTTCAACTATAAGGATACAAACTTAAGAGAACAAGAAAAGGCAATTTCATTAAATAAGCTGATTTACAACTTGCTATAGATTATATTTTCTAATTTTCTATATTCATATATAATCATTTATCATACATTATAGACATGTCATATGTATATACGGACCCAGCAGTAACACACAATTACAATAATAACCTGGCAATAGCAAACTAATAAATACATTATCTTTATTGTTCAGAGGGGATGTTCCTCTCTCCAGTGGAGTGGAAATAATATTTTCTGCATAATGTCCTCTCTTCTGCAAATAGACAGGACCTTGTCCATGTTTTTTTTCAATTGGGGAATCTGCTGACTGTTGTATCACATTGTGATTAACAATTTAACTACGCCCCCCTTCTTTTCCATTGTCATTCCACAGATCACTGAGGGTAACAGTGAAATTCCATCGACCGCACGCAGGCTTCATTAGATTCATTGATAGATTTATTGTTTTCCGTGGTTGTAATCACTTCCCCCACGGTAATTTGTAAGCTCTTTATGCTTCAGAGGTATAAGCCTGAGAGATAATTAATCGGCTTTGTTTGGAAATTTGGAAGTAAAAATGCCCGTCTGAATTGGTAACTGCTTGAAAGACAATAGTCCCTGTGACTTGGAATCTTTTGTTTACTACCTAAAACATTTAGAACCAAGAAGGTAAACTGACGTGGTTATGCAATCTACATCGCATACATTCACCTTGATTTATTTTTCCCACATTTAAATGTTTTTCTTCTCAAATGATAATTGCAGATTCATCTTTCAAAAACCTTATATTGGTATCTTGGTTTACAAAAAAGTGAGGATTCAATTAAGAAATGCAGCCAGAGCTCAGCAAAGAATCCAACCTCACCCAGAGCCCGCCTGATGCTTTATCAGTGTCGTTCATGAAACTAACATGCAGTGAAGAGGAATTTTTCCCTCCTCACAATGGGATGATAATACTTTCATGTCCGGACCCAAATCACTTCACAGTAAATATTTTGTCCCCACTACCTTTCACCCACGAACCCTGTGATATTGTCTGGCCTTCATCGGTCTCGATTGAAGTGGCGGCTTACTTTAATTGGCTTTTCGACGGTGTGTGAACGGGGACTGCTGTTTATGGGTTAAGTGGGTCTTAATCAGAGCTTTAATCCAGTCATTAACAGAGAAGCAGGAGGTGTTGAGAGGACTGGAGAGCGGTTGATAATTGAGAGGCTGCTTCCTTGCTCCCTGTGCTGTCGGAGTGCGTATGTTTTTGCTTACTTTAGGACTGCTAGGAATGGTACGCAGGAGGAAACTGGTACAACGATATTGCAATATGAAATATTTTCTAAAAAGTTGTGGGTGTATGTAAGGAGTGAGGCATTTGCGTTTTCTTATGATTATACTGAAGGCCTGCAGTTTGCAGGATTGAAAAATACATTTGAAGAATTTTAATAGAGCTGAAAAAATAAAAACGACCAGTGAAAACATTCTAAAAACATTTTTCTAACGACACATTTGTATCCTGAAGAAAATACTTACGGTAAAAATAGATTGTTATTGTCTACAAGACCAAACTCCTCCATATCCACCCTATTGCTCAGCTGTCACATTTGCGGTTTTTCTCACTGTTTATTTTAGCACCTCTCCCCTGTGTGAGGCCTGTGTTCTTCCGTACCCCCACTCTGGTCCCCGTCTCTCTCACACTCTCAAAGACTGTCATGCACACACACACACACACACACACACACACACACACACACACACACACTGAGCGTTGAATCAACGAGCCTATATTAAATAAACATGTTGCTTTTAGATAGGATCCTGATTTGCATCATCCTTTGCAAGGTGTATTTTTCACCATTATTGTGTAGTTTATCATAGACATACACACACAGTGATCCCGTAAAAACACTGTCAATTGCTCACAAACCCTCATTGCTACTCACGTTCTCAGGCGATCATCGCTAAATAAATATCAAAGTAGAGACTATATTTTGATGGCGAAATCGAATGAAGCTGACATTTGATTTGATTAAAACAATACTATTCCTATTTTAAATTAAAACATTTTGACTAAATGATTTAACTATTTTAGGATTTATAGATAATGCAAAAATGAAGAACTATGTTCAAAATTGTTACATAATTTAAATGTTTCTTACAGTTTAGTTTACACATCATACATTGAGCTTATTAAGAAAAGAGAGGGTCCAAAAGTAGAGCCCAAACTGTGTGTTCACTTCTGTGAACCGTTGCACATGGATTTTTGTTTTTGGGTGCAACACCTTGCACATTGTGCGGGTTCTATTGTTTTAAGGTGTGAATGGTCCTCCTGGCCGAGCTTTACCTCTAACAACGTGTCACCACACACAATTCTGCCTGTGAGCATGTGAAACCATTCACACGGCCATTTACAGCGCAAGATGACTCTTACTCCCCTGGTCAGCGGGTCACACCAGCGCGCGCGCACACACACACACACACACACACACACACACACACGAAGATCACAGTCTGCCCAACAGACAGCAACATCTTTCCCCGGTGAAATGAAGAGATGAAAGAGGAGGCATCCTTCTTGTTACTTCAGTCATTCACTTCATCAGATGAAGCAAAGAGGGCAAGAAGGAGAAGATCAAATGCATTAAAAAAAGCAAAGATCCAGGCTGCTGAATATGTAGAATACTGAGGTATACTGACTGTACGGGACAGATGGAGGGGGGGCATTATCGCAGCTTTTTTACATTTGAAAATCACCAATGTGATCTCACTCTCTCTCTCACACACACACACACACACACACACACACACACACACACACACACACAGGCACACGCTGGTGCACATACGCTGCGCCGTTACTTCTGAAATGTTATTAGGAAAAAGTCTTTTATCCATTAAAAATCTATCGATCTTGTGCTTTGCCTTCTCTACTTGAAGCTTTTTTTTTTCTTTCTGTCATAATGGAAAGTCTGCCAAGCCGTTTCTTCAGCCTATTCTTCATTTGGAGCAATTATAGAAGGAGAGGTAAAAGATGTTTTTTCCCTTTTCTTTTCTTTTCTCCCTCCGACCCATCTTTCTCTCACCCGTGTGCATTCAGAGGCACTCTCACCACTGCATTCTTATTAGGGACATGTCTGAAAGCCTCCCGCAGCATGTGGTGTCCTCTGACCATCCACTATGGCGGCTTTTTGTTGGCATTAACACGCCAAGCAACCAAGGATAGCTTTTCAACAGGTACAAACTTTTCCTTTTAGATAATTAACCGCATTCAGACACTCAGTGGAGTGTAGGTAATGTGGGCACAGAAGCGTAGAGAGGAGAATATTCTAGAAAAAAAGGACAGAAAGGGGGGAGAGAGAGAGAGAGAGAGAGAGAGAGAGAGAGAGAGAGAGAGAGAGAGAGAGAGAGATGGAGAAAAAACTTGATCAAAAGACAAGATGTTCTCTTTGGTGTTGTTTAGTGCTAGTGGATTCTATACCAAAACCCCTATTCAAATGGTCTGGCCTTCATCTCTGCTCTCCTTGTTGTCCTCATTGCTGTCCTCTTCATCTTTTTTTATCAAAATGAACCATGTAATGAGGGAAACTCTGGTCATTGTAGAACAGTCAGAGGTTTGCTGGATTAATGAATGGGAGAAACACTAGACGGGTGAATGCTCTTCCTCGGTGCCGGTTTCCTCGCCACCGAAGCCCCGGGATGCCTCGTGAAGAAGGACTCCTCCATCCTCCGCCGCCTCATCTCTTGTTAAAGGGGGCATAAAGCGAAGGCAGAGGGGAAAAGTAATTTACTTCTCCTGTCCTGTCCATTCTTTTGGTGGGTTTCTTCCACTTTTTTTGCTGTGTACTGTCATAAAGCTTATAATTATCTTGCCGAGAGCTCCTCAAGTGAGAACGAATGGGGTCTTTGTAGCCTTCTCTCTTCAGCCCTCTCCTGTTTCTGGGAAGAAGGAAGTCGTATTAACATTTGGTCTTCCACTTTTACAAATGCAGTGAAAAAGCCAGATGTGTCTCGTCTGAAAAATAACAAAAAATTTCAACAACTCAATTTGACAAATCCATCAATTTCTAAATCCCCACTGAACATGGCAGAATAAAACAACATCATAATGCAGTTACTTCCATCTCATCGCTATTGTTTAATCTTTACTAATTGTCCTGTTGAACTGTGTGTTCGTGTGTGTCATTGTGAGAGAAAAAAATCTGCTATTTATTTTTTCCTACTTTATTGCAGCAGCTGCAGAAAAGTCCTCAAAAGACCACGAGCTAACCAGGCTGGACAATAGCACCATATTTTCTGACCCTCCACCAGATATCAGTGGTTTAGGGTCAATCCCCCCCCCCTCTTTTATCGATGCACAACGTACCTCCACTCACCCAAGCCTCCCTCTAGGCCTCTGTTCTCCATCCCCAACTCTTCCGACTGATTACTCCTAATGTAATTTTAATTAAAAACGGTGGTGTCAAAGGGTTTAGCCTGCCTGAGAAGCGGGTGCAGATTGTGGCACAGTGGCAGACCCCTTCACTTGCTTGAGAGGAAATGCATCCTGACATTGCTTGGGTCTTGCCAACATGACCCCAAAAAAATAAAGAGCAAAAGGCTCGATGGCTTCTATCAGTTCGGTGGAGACAGACGTTGACATCAGAATTTAGAAAAGAAAAATGTCAATATTGTGCCTCCGTGACCCATGTCAGGGTTGGTTATTGTGGCAAGCTTTATTAGAAAACAGGAAGGCAGTAGGATTGATAATTGGAAGACATTCCTTTTCCACTATTGTAGCAAACTCCATCACAGATTCCCATAACTATTTCACCAGAATAACACAAATGCACGCAATTAAATCGAACAAGGAGACAAGTTGAAGCCAGCTGGGACTCTTCTAAGACCAAGACACACCAGTTGAGATTGACAACAACTACCAGGGCCAACTTTCAGAGAGGTGACCTGCGGAAGGTGCCCCACAGCAGGACCCGACAGCAGAGGTCTGCCTGTAGGTTTGTAATCCCCTCACCGTGTCGTTGGATTATCTGCTCTCCATCGACCCTGAAGAGGGTCCCCGTTGCTCGGGCTTAAACACTCTCTAAAAACTCATCTCTGCGCCCCATCTGCCGGCCGCGCGACGTCTTGGAAGTCGCAGATACGGAGGAGTGGGGTCTGAGGCAACGCAGCAGAAGAAGAAATCCAAACACACCTCCCCTGTCACGCTGCCAGGAGCTTTATGCTACTCAAATGTTGTTAAATGTATTCTTCCTTTGCGCAACGTAAGAGTACTGTCCATGTGAAAAGGCTTTATCGTGCTGCTTGTTCCACATATTTTCCTCCACTTTTAACAGTTAACAGATTCTACATTATATTGAGATAAAGAATGTGTATGTACATCTTACACGGACATTGGTTGTTGTGACTCACAAGTGCAAGAGGTGTCCGTGTCAGTGGACAGTTGGAGGAGCTGGTTGTTGGCCCTGAGCAGTGAGGCATGTAGTAAGAGGGTTTAACTTTGCTAACCTCCTTCTGCCAGGTTCATGAGGCCCTGCTGCTTGGGTGATATTGGATCAGTGTTGGGAGCCAATGCCCCTGCCATACAAGCCAGCGTGCTACCTGGGGCAGTGAGCGAGTTCAACTACGGAGCCAACTGGGCTTGATACTTGCTTACTTCCCCTCTTCCCAAGACACAGAATTCATTGGTTCCTTTTCTTGATAAATATTACCCAGGCTGGGATATTGTTATAAAGGCCGGTTTTGAACAATTTGTATTAAAAAGGAACACAGCATGTGTGGGAGTGTTATAGGAAATCAACAAATATTGTTTCTATCCGCAAAGGTTGAACTCGCGGTTAAAACTCTGTTTCCGTACAAAGCAGTACGGACATTTGCTCCACTAGTTTGCTGTCTTGCATAGTAAGTCCGTAAGTGAATAAATGACCCCCAATAAAGTTTAAACATAGTAAATAATCACTGTTCGGTATTTATACTGTGGCCAAACAAAAATTATAAGGGAAGATTGCGTTATAGCATTTCGGGAGGAAGGCAACTCTGTTAGAGACAATCTTAAGGACTCAATTACACTGCACGCTAAGATATTGTTTACTTAATATATAAAACTGCCATTTTTAAATTAGCCTCTCTTATGAATAATGGAACTCTTTCGCAAAATGTTGCCTTTTAAAATATACATTTCATTCTCCAGACCTGCATTCATGATGAATTGTGGAGAAATATGTGATATTTCTGATTAAACATTCAGATTTCCTTTTAAACTGAAAAAGTAGATAATATGCAGTTTCTCACCATTGCATCATATTTCCTCCTCATCATTAGACATCTTAGATTGTTTACATAATGGCAAGGTTTGCCATTATATAAACCTAGGTTTGTTGTGTTTTTGGCAGCAACATATTACTTACGGGATGATTTCTGTCAAGTATTAAACAGGCAATATATATATATATATATATATATTTTTTTTTTTCTCAGATTTGCTCAGTGTGTGCAATCATTCTCGTGTACTCCACTTGGCCCTGTTGTGTAAAATTGGCTGGGGTTTCAGTTCGGAAAGATTTGCTGATATTAAAATTTGCAGAAGCCCACCTGGTGTCAGGAGGAATAGAAACAGAAGAGAGCAGTCTGGGAGGTGTTTTGTCGGGCTGTAACTGTGTATACGTGTGTGGTAAAAAAAAAAAAACATTAAAAAAATGCAGTTAACAGGACATGGCTTGGAGTCTCATTTCTTTTCTTCTTTTTTGTTTGTTGTTGGAAATCATCGGTGTTGTTTTTGTTCTCACTGGCTGTGTTGATGAAAAGAATGTGCTTCTCCTCAGAGGTGAAGTGGCGGCTTCGGCTTTGTGAGGTCAGAGAGCCGTTAGAACTTCAAGTCGAGAGGCAAGACATTCACAGTATCCCCTCTGCTGGGTTAGTGTGTGTGGGTGAGTGTTAGCTGTGTATATGTGGTTTGGCTGTGGAGGTGGTTAGATTACGCTTATTTCTTAGTGTAGTCTAACGTGTGAAGCTTGTCTTTTGCTTTACGGCGTGTGTGAATGTCTGGTAGTACCTGACGCGTTGGCTGAACAGGTGGGCCCTCCTTGCATGGGATCTAGACAGCCAGTGTCTGCCACAACTGACTGTGGTCAGGCTTATACTGCTCAACATGCAGTCTGTGGTGCAGGCGCTGCGGTTGGATGTCGATGAACTGTCAGCGGAGTAGTCTTTCGCCATTCTTATGGCTTTATTCACCTTAAGCCAGTTGGGTTTTTTTTCTTCAAGGCACTTCTTTTTTGGATAATGTGTTCCTTTATATGTAAAATAAGAAAGAAGGAAAAACTGTTCATTATATAATTCAGTCAATCCTGGCAAACTCAAGCTAAAATAATCAAGCCACTATACAATCACTGACATTCTTGCTACCTGTAAATCAATTTATTGGTGACATTCGTCAGCAAATTTGCACGTTTATTTCATAAGGATGTCCTTTAATGTACGTAAACGTCATGGCATATTGGTCAGGGGAGGAAGCACTGACCTTCACTAAACTCACATTGCTTCTGACAACAAAAAACAACACAATTAATATATAATTCTAAGCAGCATCAAAACAATAAGCTCATGGGACGGCGCTTCCACTATTATGTCCACCCCTTGTACTCCAAATGTGTCCAGCTGGGGGGAAACACACTACGTTATGCTATTCTGCACCACAATATTTCGGATTAGCGGACACCTCACACCTCATCTTTTTAAAATTGGAGTTAAAACCCGAACTGCTCACCACACAAACGACAGCGTTTGCGCGGGACTCTGGGATTTGTAGTTTCCTGTGCCCTCTAACTACGTAGCCGGAAGTATTTTGAGCGTTCGCGAGGTCACATTGGTCCAGTTTTGTTGTAATGTTTTGAGAAACATCAACACGATGGAGGCAGTCAACGCAGGTATTAAACATGTCGGCTCTCGAAAGTGTTTGGCGTGCTTTTCAATGTTGCAACGTGGGCAACATTGTATCTAACGTTACTTGTGACGTCGCTCTTTATACTGCGTCATATTTATTCGATGTGATGTGGACTGGACAGCTAGCGATAGCTTAAGCTAGCGCAAAAACGCTAAAAAAAGCGATCTCCAGCTACATAACGGGAAAGTATACAAACATCGTTCTTGTAAAGGTTGCACGCTGGTCGGTTTTCTGCATGAATGTAGCGTTACCTTCATTAACCCACACCTGATAACAGGCTGTGTGCGCGCGCTGCGGAGGCACGAGTCTCCCCTAATAAACGTACACGAGACGGACACGAGGAGTAATAGTACTGTTTTTAACTGAAGACCTTGATGGTTCACCTGTTGATCTACCTTCATGTTTGCCCTTCGTTTTCAGAAGAGATCCAACTGAGGCATGTGGAGAAGGATGTCCTTATCCCCAAAATGATGAGGGAGAAAGCCAAGGAGCGCTGTGCTGGAGAAGGTTGAAGGTGTGTGTGTGTGTGTGTGTGTGTGTGTGTGTCTCACTTGTCTTCCTTACTGACTATTTAGTCACGCTGGGGTTCGCAGGACCCCAGCCATGCGTGTATTGTATTTGCATTTGGAATCAAGTGAGTTTGGTTTCCATCAAATACGAATTAGCTCATTTTTGTGATTCTGTTTGGATTAATTATTGATTAAAAACCTTGCTAAGTTCATGGCTCGCAAAACAAGTTTTTCCATAAATACATTGTCAATAAATAGGACGTTTTATGCAGAAAGAGGGAACTGCATTCAATGGGTTTATAATTGAATAGAGGTTTAACTAATACATTACTACAACCGAATGATGCTACCATTATTTTGGTGAACATAATTTAACATAACGTTCAATTTTGGACAAATGGGGGAGACATACAATTTTGATATTAATCAATCAAATTTTAATTGCAGGGTTGCTACAGTTTTTTTTATGTGTATATATACCATTTCATAAACGCATTCATCTATGACTAAAAGTTGACAGTTCACAGATATATTTTAGTTTCAATAAGCACCTACAATGCTTTTACAGAATTAATGCAGGTCTAAAAAATAGAATTTAAGAAAATAAAAAATATTGTACATGATCCAAAACAAAGCCACCAAGTATGAACTTTATTGTGTAGTCATGATGAAGTTGTATTGAGTAATGATCCGACCGGCGAACGGTAGGGCTGACGGGGGTTGCGTGCTGACCGGCGAGCAATGCAGCCGGCGGGCCGTGCGCTCTTCGTTGCGGGCCGTACCGGACGCCCCGGCGGGCCGGATATGGTTCAGGAAGGTTCAGGAAACATTACAAAAGCACCTTCCATTATAACACAATGCAAATGAACAGCATCACAAACGTCCGCCTCTAACATCACCAGAATATCTGCAAACCTTTATGTTACTTGGCATTAGAGTGCAGTGGGTTTAGTATGTAATCATTGAAGTATGAGACAGGATAACTAATTTAGTCCCCCATTGTTATCATTAAGTATTTAAACAAATACCCTTTAGTGTTCATTACATGTGTCCCAATAGGAGACCAACAGTTGTAAAACAAAGTAATGCCTACAAAGTTCAACTGTTACACAACTTTAAAGTATCAGATAAGCACTAGCAAACCGTGTATCGATATTATTAGTGATTTATGGTTTAACTTCCCCCCCGACGCTGGCACCCACGATATTTGGCCTGATATTTGGTCCGATCACAACACACATCATCTGTGTGTGTTACTCCCCACCCGCACATCAGAATGTGCATAACACTACTTTTATTTTCTTTTTCTTGCTTTTTAAAATATCTTCTTCCTGTAAACGCCCTTCTCTTCTCGATCTGCATGGAAATGCTGGCTGCAGCGAGCGGTACCCATCAGCCAGATGACGACGGGGTTATGTGGTTTGGTAATGTCTTGCGCGATGTGTGAAGCGGCTTGTGCTGCTCACGCGGCGAGACTGTGAACATGCACCCTAAGGTGACGGGAGATACAGTGGCTGTGTGGGCAGTGGAAACCCCCCGCCCCCTCCTGCATCACATTTCTATCTTCTCACCCCACTCATTTTCACACCTCCATGTCGGCCCCCTATCATTTGATTTTATATGTCTGTGGCTGCGCTGGCCTCTCACAGGTGGTGTTGATTATGTTTCACGAAAGGACGTAAAAAAAGCTTTGCTGAATCCAGTTGTCTGTTTTCCTGTGTGATCTGTCTCTAAACTTCACACAGTTGTGTATGGTTGGCTTTGTCGTTGAACACGACTTGAGATTAAAGTGCTTTTTCCCTAATTATTAAAGTTTAATGCTTTGACGTAATCTGTCAGATCCGAGATGTTTATATTTTCAATACTAGAAACAAAAGTAAATGTTTTATGGCCGATGGATCCGCAGATAAAACGCAGGGACAAACGTTTACATTTTTTTCTTGTCTTCATAATTATCTAAAAAAAATTGAATTGACTCAATTAACGGACTTAATCAAAGGTCTGAGTCAATCAGTCTCTCTCGTGATTGTGGAGGTATGTCACCTCTCGGCCCGGATAACTAAAGTTATGGGGTGACCAGTCATCAATTGCCCTGAAAAAAAGGCAGATAGCCAGACAGGAAGAGCACCACAAATTATTAGCCTGGCAACTGTTTTTTTTTTTTATACAATGTTAGAGATGGCAAAATGCCTAATTCGATGCTCTACTTTCTAACCGCTGAGGCAGCGACCTACGGGTCCGTTAGGAGATTAATGCATCCTTCGGCTGTCCTTCCTCTAAAGGTCCAGGTCTCCATAAACGGCCCAGCTTCCGCTTTCTACTAACTGCCAAACCACAATTCTGTGTCTTTTAAAAAGGGCAAAGAAAAAGGGAAGTTGGCCTCACATCTTTTCCTTTTGAAGGGCCTTTTCTGACTCGCCGTGCGATCTGCCTTTGGTGCAGCCTCTATTAGTGCCATGGGACAGGGATGAG
Organism: Apeltes quadracus; assembly: GCA_021346845.1. Classification (NCBI taxonomy): domain Eukaryota; kingdom Metazoa; phylum Chordata; class Actinopteri; order Perciformes; family Gasterosteidae; genus Apeltes; species Apeltes quadracus. The sequence goes on from CM037936.1 coordinate 16,833,399, forward strand.
GCGCTCGCTGATTAGATTAGTCGCACTGTTCTGCTCCTCTAAATTGGTTTTGCTGTCGCTTTTTATTTTTTCACATCTGCACTGTGATGAAAGTGACTGTGTGATTACCATCCCGAGGCCCCCGATGAAGGTATCGATGATGCCTGGTGTTTGAAAGGGGACGTGGCAGGGCAGTGTTTTAAATGAAAGGTGAAGAGTCTTCCAACCGCTTGTCTTAAACGACCCCCGTGCATGTTTTCATCCGCAATGCACCGATGTCACTGGTGCTGCCTCGCGAAAGGCCTGTAATTCATTTGCATCTCAGTTGAAAATCACCATAGTTTGAAGAGGCGACGCCCCATATGTAAGGCTCATGTGCATTACATTGCAGCCTGTATGGGGGACAGCTGTCCAGCAGCAGGCGGGGGGGGGGGGGACCAGCCCATGGAGAAAAAAGGGGGGGGGGCAACACATTTAGCTGGATGACAGAGACCAACAATGCCGACTATGCTTGCCTCCCGTGGACCTGCATGCAACATAGAGCCATTAGGTTGAGTGATTGGAGGTGTTGAACCTGTTCCCCTTTTCCCTGCTAAATCCCCCTCTGTACCACCTTCATTCTCCACCTCCCTCCAGCCTTCAACCACTGCTGCAAGGACTCTGGTTTCCTCATGGCGTTTAAGTGTCGAGAGCAGAATGCAGCCCTGAAGGAGTGTCTGACGATACAGTGAGTATTTAACGAGTGTTATCAGACCAACATCTTTAGACTGTCAGTGACCCGCTGTCAATGACCGTAACCTGTTACCTGTTGGTTACCAAGTCTCAAACCATATAGTCACCGAAGGGAGTCACACATGGGTTACGTTTCACCCTGTTAAACGCTGTCCCTTCTGTTTTCCTGCAGCTACAGGGACCCTGCGTTCTACGAGCTGTGTAAGCAGGAGTACATCCAAGAGAAACTGGAGTTTCAGAGGACGGGGATCGCAACCAAGAACAGGAAACAGAAACTGCCAGCTAGCATGTGAAGAAGCATGCGTCGCCCAACTGTCCGGGGCGCCCACGACCTACGCACCCAGGATACGAGGTCATCGGGCAGGGCTCCTTACTCCTGCACTTTGTTTAAATCTGTGGAGTGCGAATGAGTTTTCTCAGCAATAGCGGTGTACATAAAAATAAGCCGTGTTTATTTTGGACACTCGGTGACGGCACACGTTGTGACCAAGAGTCTGGTTTGTTTGCCTTTTGCTTTTCCTGTTTAGTTTGCTGAATCATCTGCAGGAAAAAGCGTGAAAATGTGTGTGTGTGTGTGTGTGAGCGACATCTCAAAAGAACCTTGTGGCATCATGTGACTCACGCAGTGAAATATGTAGACTCCACCACTGTTGGTTGGCCTTGTATTTTAAGATTATTAAAAACTATATTGTGCAGCACTTAAGTCTTCTCTTGTAAACACGGCATTGAGCTGGTAGGTATTCACTTTTTGAATGAATGTGTGACTCAAACAATGGTTCATCAAATCTGAAAGTCAGCGGGTTGATGAATTGTTCCTCGTTAGGGACCAAAGGAATTGTTCTGTTGCATCAGTAGATATAACATGTAAAAAACGTTATTGCTGGTGTCTACTAATGTTGTTCAATATGCCAAAGCCTTCAGTTTAATTCAAATGAACTACAAATCCTCTTGCTAGAATTTGAAAAGATAAACCAAACTAGCACAAATTTTCTTTCCTTTGTTTAATTGATCATATTTACAAACAGTCAAGTGCAGTAAATCTAAAATATAATCCATATCTACTGTACATTGCATTTTGGTTTGCAAATTGTTTACAGAAGTATGAAACTACTGCTGTAAAATAACATTTCTTAAAAATGAACAAGAACACCAGATATCATGAAACATAATGAAGAAAATGGAAGAAAAAAACCCACTTCAAATAACTAAGGGCACAAAGACCAGGTTGTTGATCAAGCCACAGCTCACAATTCAAGTTTTTCGACTCGTCTAGCCGCCATCGCAGACACCACATACGGACCAGAAGCCTCGTGGTCGTGTAGAAAAAAAACAACTAAACCTATGCTTTGGAGTGCAAAACTGCATTTGGCAGAGTACTAAAGCCCACCATGTACATTTATACAGATATGCACATTCTTTCCTCTGTCTTTATATTTTACTCGCGCGTTTTCTCTTTTACATCAGTTGTTACTCATCTGACGTAAAAAAGAGAAATCAAAGAAAAACTTCTCATAACAGTTGAGCTTTTACTGAAATACAAATCAGATTAACATCAGCACATTACACAGGTTAGATACATTTGGTATAATTCAAAAACCTATTTGGTGTCATACTTCAGTGGGGTTTCAAATGCAGGGGAGTGTGTCCGTCGCTTAAATATCCCTTTGGGGGAAGAGTGTTGTGCCAGTGAGAGGGCAGTGTGGTATATAATTTATGTTCTCTTCCTGATGCTGTAATCCTCAAAAATCCCTAAAGTGTAAGTGCATTCTCAGAAACGATTAGGCAAAGCCAACTTTGATATTGATTCTCAAGCACTTGAACGAAAATAACTAAGGAGGGAAAAAAAAGAGAGATAATTTGGTAGCTGTTAAAACATTACAACACTTTGACTATCCCAGTTCTGTCGCCAGTCACAGTACAAAATGAATGACCTCACAGTTATGATTCTCCCTCACACCACCATGAAACAAACATGGGAATACCTACCTTGTATACTTTACAGCGATTAAATGTAAAAAGACTTGCATTGGAGGGAGTCGTTTCACACGAAGCTGTGGCCCCAGTGAACAGGAGAAAGAGGCCTTCTGAGCCCCATCAGGTTTATTAGGACGATATACAGACACAGGCAGGCGAAAGATGCCCGCGCACTGAGCCGCACAAACAGGCACACTCTGCTTGATGTGTGTGTGAGGGGGGGTGTATACGCACACACAGAAATAAAACGGCCCGTATGCATGCTCGCACTGCATAAGCGCGTGCATACAAAGGACACACGCACACACACACACACACACACACACCGACGACTGTTCTTGTGAGGGTCCCTCATCGCACGTCGCTCTGCAAGGTCCGATGTGACCCCCGGTGCCGTGTGCAAAGAGGACAACGTGGTGCGTTTACAGAGTCTTTACCTCTGAAAAGGTCTCCTCTGGCCTCCATTAGTTCCCACAGCCAGCAGGCCCGGTGCAGTTCGGCCAGGAGGGGTGGTCTTCTCAACTTAAGGCAGGTTAGGTGGTAGCTATGCGGCAGGGTCGGAGAGGCCACTCATTCGTTTGTAATTACACATTATTTCACCTATTCGCCCATCGCATCTCTTCTCAATAGGGCTTGGCCCACTCAGCGTTGGGAGGGCTTCTGGGGCCGCAGTTTCCAACTGAGGACGAGGAGTTGGACAAGGCGGCGTTTCCCTCCCAGAACATGGCGTCGCTGGGCTTGGGGGGGCTGGGGAAGGATCGCGAGCTGTCGTCCAGGGAGGCTTGGTTCAGGGGCGGCGGGGGCAGGACGACGGAGCCGGCGTTGCCACCAACCAGAGCCTCTCCTGAGCAGCTCTGCGCGGGCCAGGGCCCATTGTACCAGCAGTCCTCCCGCAGGCTGTCGGGGGGGCAGGGGCGGCCGGAGCACGAGGGGAGTGGGGGGGCGCTAGGGGGGCGAGGCACGGACGCCCGGGGAACTGCGGGGTTGTTGTTTTTTCCCACGTCGTCGAGACACTGGACGGGGACTGTCGAGGCCGCTGGAGATGGAGATGTGGGGGGGGGGGGACAGAGGGAGGATGAATGAGAGCAAAAATCATGAAAATTGTTGCAAAGAGCCTGATCAAATTTTACATTGGAATTCCCAGACACACATTACATACATATATACAGTACACGTATTTTAACAATATTTTGTCAATTGGGATTGATAAAACTATCATTTGTAGTCATTTCATTGTCCTCATGTTGACATAGTTCTGAACTGAGGGATCAGGTTGAGTACGAGACGTTGACACTGGGCGCTCATTCTTTAGTTATATTGTAATCAGTCAATATGGGATAAAAGCATATGTATTTTTAGTTAGTTTTACAGTGTATTATTGAGACAAAGTAATTGTTATTGTAAGGATAGAATGAAAATGAAAAAAAAACAAGCTTTTCACTACCTTAATATTTGGCATACAGTTCAATTTGAGTGCACGTCAACTGCAACTGTAGACAAATTAATAGAGCACAAAAGATTATGGGTGTGATATACTGATTGGAAATCAAAAGAAATGTTTTTTCTATATGTAGATTTGGCTGTATAAATGTATTGTCCTTAAGTACTTAATTCACACAACATGTTGAAGCCAGCCGTCAGACTTGTTAGCATTTATGTCTCGGCTTATTGTTCATTCCTACTATTCAGTGGGAGAAGACAGGAAAAAGAACAAGTGACAGTTTGAGGGAGATATTTGTAAGGCTTCAGATGAGATTCATTTTTCTGCGTGTAAGGTGATAAGAAGTGTGTGTGAAAACAGCTTTTTCTTTAACTACATCATGTCCCTCTTTTCTTTACTCATTCACATGTGGATCATTTTTGTCCCTGAAGAGATTTCCAATGTGGCGTTAAGCAAGCCGTGTGATCGCTCACAAGTTTATAGGGCCTCGCCTTGTTTAAAACAAAACGAAAAAAAAGAAGGTTAAGATATTGCACCACTCAGAGCAGGCAACATATTGTACAATTATTATTGAGTATCCTCGATAATAATCAGGTTTTGTTCACTAGAACTATTTAAACAAGCCCTCTATTAATGAACTAAGCCACACTAAAATTCTGTACAAAGCAATTCAATCCACTAATCTCACACACATCGTTGCATTGATGTGGAATGATAGTTTTGAGTGAATAATACATTTAAAATAGAGCATCTTTTCCCACTTTTCCCCCCCCTGCCTCACATCATCCATCCCTCCACCCTACTCTTCCACGAGAGGGTCTCCCGAGTCTAGAATTTGAATAATAGTGATTCCAAAGGAGTAACATTAGGAGAATACAGATGCACAATATGCTGAATAAATACATAGCTCCCCCCGGCCCCCTCCTCTTCAGGTCTCCCTTTCTTTGCCACTCCTGCTTTTCTTATTTCTCCATCTGCCTCATCCAAGTTACAGGATTAGCCTGTTATTCAGTGGAATAAATAGGCCAAGATTTATTTTCTTGCTGTATTTCGTTCTAATTTTCACCTCCATGTCTCCTGTTCTGACACTGCGAGGGAATCGACAACAGAGGTAATCTCTCCTGGAGTAGAATACATCATCACAGAGGGAGGGGAGAGGCGGAACGGACTATTTCATGATGTCCTTGATCAGAGTGTTTGAGTACTTTGATAATATCCACAGTCTTATCACACTCTTATACAAATTGTGACAAGGAGCAGCAGGAGAAGTCTTCTCGGTGGAGTAGTGCTTCTCCTCAGAAAAGCCTTCCCTTAACAGAAGGGAGGACACAGAACCCCTTTTCTTGTCCTTTCACGTTAGTCACATTAGTCCTTGTGTTGAGAAGCACAGCTTGGATTTCAGCCCCAGAACTTTATTCGAACATATCGGACTATCCGGTTAAAAGACACATTTGCAAATGCCAGATTGGTTAAATATACAAACTCTTTTCACTCCGTTCTTCAAAAGGTTAGAGGCTGTACGGAAGCGAAAGCTTCTCTCCAGATGGAAGCTGCTCAATGGGACCAATACGATCAGGTTGCAATCGGGTTGCCTAAAGCCCGGTTTATGCTTCTGCGCCCTCAGAGAAACGCAAGAGCCCCTCGCGCGCCCCTTCTGTGCTTTTCCACCCCCTCTTGTGTGCGTCGACCAATTTTTCTGGGCTTACGTCGAAAGCTACGCAAGCCGCAAGGCTGCGATTGGTCTGCTAACTACATCGTTGCCGGAGTTTCACATTCACTTTCGCATGCAAAGTAAATATACATTTACGAACATGATCATTGCCTTTGCAATACCTTCATTAAGAATGTAATACTAGTCTGGAAGACATAATTAACCTGAACAAATTGCTACAAAGTTGCAGAATTGACACAGGAAGGTGCGAAAGAGAACAGATAAGCAGGTCAACACACATACGGACACAAGCACAGAAACTAAGGCACAAATGACTTCTGTTCAATTAAACAGCCACAGAGCGCCTGCTAGTGGCCGCGGATCTGCCTCACCTTGTCTCGTCTCACCGATGAGTGGCTTGAGTTTCCTAATCAGGCCCGTCTGGTGCTTCAGCTGCGAGCGGAGACGAGTGACCTCACAACACAAGGCCTCGTACGTGTGCTGCATGCTGTGTTCTCTGCAGGAGAAAGCAAGCTTCCTCTGAAACATTTTGTTTGAAGGACTTCGGCTGTTTGTTTTTTTTAAGCCTGCGTGGTTAGAAACAGCCAACGGTCAGTCAAATATGTTCTATCTACTCGGATAGGGAGACCTATTGTTTGATAACCCTGTACTTAAACTCAAGGAACGTTTAAGTTGCCATGTTTGTTTCTTTGCTCACCCATTTAACACGGTCACCGACGGCACAGATGAGTTTCACAAGTGTGGAGAGTATCTTTAGCACTATAAAAGACATATTCACGCTGTATGTGATTGACTTGACGAGGAATACGTGATTGATTTCAATGCTAAACAACCCAGTAGCATCAGCTGCAATGCAATCCAAAGCAAGTGGCAGTATTTCAGGAAACACCTGCAAACGGTCCAATCCACACCTCATGTAAAGTTGCAAAATCTCATCAACACTTGTTAACTTCACACACCTGCCTGAAACCATAAAAAAAAATACATATATATATACTGTGAGAAATTTTTTTTGTTGTTTTCAATGCCATATAAAAACAGCTGACATGAAACAATTATTCATTTTCATGAAATACAAGGAGGTGCTAATTTCCTGGAGATTAACGTCACTGCAAAAGCAGGAGAGCAGCAGTTCCATGTGTTATGTGTTATCAATTTGGACACTGTGCAAATTGAAAGTATTTGTAGTGGTTGCAGGTGTCGGGGCTTTAGCTGGTGTGATCATGAAGCTCAGGTGCATCTATTGGTTTCTTCCAGAATTATAATGTACAAAGCTGCACCCTCCTCTAGTGGCCAAGGGGGACCATTACAAGTGATACAGTACAAATGTGCACCAGTGTACAATCTCTTTATGACTTTTCTGACCATTTCTGTAACTTTTCTTAGAAAAGTCTGCAGGCTCGTTGCGGTGTTTTAGCCAGACAACATGGCTAAATTATGCTTATAGTTTTTTTCTAGGAAACGTTAAATGTTTTGCTTTACAGTTGAAAACATAGAATGGAAATGGCATCCATGTGGTGCATTTGCGTGCACGTTGGAAGCATCGTAGCAAGTTGTCCAAAAACAGAAAAAAACCTCTACATTCGGGAAAATATAGTTAATCGGTATCGGTATTAGGAAGAATCGGTATCAAATGGAAGAAACGCAATACGACACCATTTATTCCTACTGATAGTCGTCTAAGATGAGTACAACCACGGCGCTTAATCCCTTTGTCCTCAGTCGCTTAAAGGAGAGGCGGCTAGTGAATTGTAATCATAAAACACTCTACCTGTTATCATGCTTTGCGTCACCGATCTGGTCCAAGTCCGGTCCGTTAAGGCCATAGGGCTCCTCCTAAATCAGAGGAAAGTTAGGCAGTTATGCTGCTTTCTTTCCTCTTCTGCCGCCTTCCAACTTTCACTCACCCCGCTCCTCTCCAGCAGCCTGCTGTTTTCCAGCGTCACCCTCTCCAAGTCCTCATGCAGTTTGTGGATTTTTAGGTCAGTGCCGATACTGTCCACTTGCCAGTAGTCCTGAGGGCTGTTCAGGCTCTTCATCACTGCACATACAACATAAAAAAAGGACTATTGCACTTGGAAATTTCAAGTGTTGCCATTTTTAAATTTGGTTTATCAGACGTATCATTAATATTAAGATGAGTCAGTGACTTTTTGTTCTATATGTAATACAATGAGTCAGTGACTGGGTACTTGAGTAAATAAGAATAATTACTTTACAACAATTGTTTTACACAGTAGCTTAGTGTTAATAAAATATGGAAGTAATACCATACTACGAGGAAGTATGAGGTGCTGTTGTATAGAGAAAAAGGCAACCCTGCGTGCTGTACCTGTACCTTGGCTGGTCTCCATCTCCGTCCTTAGCTGAAGCAGCTCTAACTCTTTGGCCTGCAGCTGCTCCGTCAGACACCTCTCGCTCTCACTCTTCTCCTTTTTCTGACAGAGAAAGAGACAAACCGGTGAGTGGGGGGGGGTGGGGGTGGAAGGAGGGAGAGTCAGTCACATCATTAAATCAAACGACTCAGCCCTCACTCATTAAAATACTCATTTATCTCGGTGTCAGGCGTTAGTCAGTTTGAAGACAATTCAAGTTGACCAGTGAACGCACCAGTTTGTAGAGCTCCATCTGCAGGTCCTCCTTCTCTATATAGATACCTCGGTAAGCACTGAAGGCCTTGTTCACGTACTGGGGGCCCTCTGATGAAGGAGCCTCTGGCCTGAAGAGCTGCAGTGGAGATAGACCAGAGAGATCAACTCGCATGTCTGTGGTAGGAGGTTTGTTTCCTTCCCCCGGGCCGCAACCCATCTCAATGGGCCAAATGCAGCACCTGATAAAACTGATAAGAAAACCTTCTAGATTATTCTAGAAGCGACTCTTTCTATGTGTGGAGCAGCATTTTCCCTTCAGCCGACCATCTGCATTAGGACCCTTCCTGTTTAAATAGCTCTTCTGCGTATTGTACTCGATTGACACATTGTGTGGCAATAAAATACTTTCCCCGGCTTCCTCTCCGGTAAACAGAGCAGATGTATTTCTCATTGTTTTATGGCGTTGACTATAGGCCAACAATATTAATGATGCTGGCATGCACTCTCTCCCAGAGGCAAATAGTTTGCAGTTGAATTTGCTGACTTTTCTAAACTTTCTCAGAGCGTTTGTCCATAATTCCAATGTCCAGGAAAATGAATGAATAATAACAACAAGAAAAAAGCCCCTTTCTAAGAGGCCCTGTTCTTTTCTTGCTGTTTAAGTCACTTGATTGAGCGGTATACTCTTCTACTTCAATCCCCCATATGCTATAATCATCACCTCTTTATTTACATCCATACCTTGTCCTCCAGCTGCTTAACCCTCTTCCTCAGCAAGGTATTGTCTCGCTCGGTGTCTCTCAGCCTCTTCTTGATGTCCTCATAGGCCGTGACCAGGGCAAAGTGGGAGGCAACAGATTCATCGCCAGCACACACCGATACAGGGCTCTCACCAGCAGCGGTGTAGGCCGTCTCATGTTTAAGGATGCAAATGTCATCATCCACTGCCAGGGGCTCCATGCCTGCACAGGCCTACTCACCGGCAGATGAAAGACCTGGGGATTACAAGATGGTAGTTTCATTTCCCCAGTGATGCATCCCTGTGTGTTTTGACAACTTAAGTTAGAACCAACCAACACATTCACTAAAACATTTGTGTTGACAATCGATGGGCTTGTTTAGTGGTTTGGTTACTAGTTTCTTCACATTACTGTGACATGTTAGGGGATGGCAAGCCGTTGCTATGTTTTGTACTACATGTTTCACACTGTAATAAAGAAAGTGTCTCATTGCTGTAACTTTGTTCAGTTGAGGACACGTGGTCCAGGATATGTACAATGCATCACTTCCTGTGTGCAAGAGACCTTCTAAGTATAGAGTATATAAGACTAATAGAGTTCAACTCAAATTTAAATTAATTAAAAGGTATGGAGTTGATTGTATTTGTGACTATTGGTCGACCAGCATCAAGCAACATACGGATGATCTCAGTGCCATCATCAGGCCCACCTTACAGTAACACGTCTTTCGTGTCCATGTACCTGCTGTTATGAGACATTTCAAGCGTTGCAATTTGTGATATCGGGGACATTTGTGGCATCTGTAGTTTAGGCACATTGCCTTGGATCGGTGGTTGCTTGCCCCATTAGTTATAAATACAAATACTACACGTCGAGATGAGAGAGACTCACATTGGCGCGTTGTTACAAACCTCTGACACAGATCAACTGACTCTCAGTAGGAACAAAAGAAGCTTCTTGAGACAGACAAACTGGTAAACTTAACCTCGTTTGTTCAGAGTACTAGCTCGGCAGGAGAGGCGGTGCAGCTAATGCTGGTCGATGATGTCAGCAGGCAATGACGCAGCAAACACTCAAGAACCAAGTTTTTAACAGTAAAGGCCGAATGACTGCAAAAAGTAAGTTTCAGGAGGAGGATTGGACATGCTTGAAGATCCGCGCAATGGCTTCGAACCAACAACAAAATAACCGCAGAACTACTGGCTTGAAAGGGCGACTTGAGAAACTGGATTTGAAATGAAAAGTGACCCCAGCAAGTTAAAACGAAAGTCAACATGTAACCAAAACAAGACACGGGGAGGAACGTCACCGCGTTTACCCGCACATCTAGCACATATACGGGTTAACAGGGACATGGAAGCAACAAAGATACCCTTATCTCGTTCAAGGAGGCAAAGCAGCCATAATTGGGATGTAAACAATGAATGACACTCGTTATAATGCTAACGTTCTGTTGTTAGCTTCCGCTAGCTCTGTTACAACCGACAAAACAGAACTGACACATTGGTTTTAGAATGATTAACAGTGCACTGTCACGTGTAGATGTCTGCAATATGGATCGATAATTTCCGCGATTACATTGATCAATCCGTTGATGGTAACAGTTAGCTAACAGTAGCTCTTTGCTAACGTCTTCTGGCGAGGTGAAGCAAAAGCTGTCGATTATTTTCCCATCTCAAATGGCACTAACCGTATTAGATGCTCTCCTCAGCTGTGTGTCAGTTGGCCTCACAAGATTATCATTTATTCTTGAAAGAAGACGACCTTTCTCCTGGGGAAAAAACAAAGAAACGAAGCTGGACCGTGTCAGAACTGACAGGTGAGGAAACCAAAACTTCCGGGTGTCACTTGGCTGTTAAAGTCCTTTCAAAATAAACGCACGATTTAAATGAGAGAGTAAAATAAGCGTGGCATAATAGTAACGTTACTAGCATGTTGAGGAAGAAGATGCAATGACGCACTTTAGTGGAACCTCATGTGAAACAGGAGGTAGTTCTGCTGAATTAATACAACAGTCACCTTCTGAGGAGCATGAACCGACTGAATTACACGTTACATTGTTTTAAGTACGTAACGTTCAGCGTGTCGAATCAAGTTAGATGTCCCGTCCTTATTAAAGGTCATCAAATCTCAATGACCATCATTACCTGGTGACGTATGTATCTTGTCTCAGATTCGCCAAATAAGCGCCGCTAAAATAAATAACGTTATAATTTAATAAGAGAGAAAAATAGCAACTTCTTTAAGTTTTAACGGTTTAACTTTACACCAAAAGCTGCCCCTTAACGTGATGCCTGAGGCTAATTGTTCTCTTAACGGTTGACGTTATAATGTTAACATTAGCTCACGCTAGCTACCGTTAGCAAAACTTCGCCAGTATTTTCTCGCATGCTTAGCTAAGATACGGTTAGGTCACTTTAGCGGACACTGCTCAAATACAAACGTAACTCATTTCTTAGTGTCTAAAAAAATAAAAGGAAATAATTTTATTTTCTAACGTAGTTTATGAGCTCTTGGCAATGTATGGCAATGTGACGTTAGCTAGCTAGGATTATAATTGTTAACTTTTAATCACCAAACTATTGCTAGTTATAGCTGAAAATTGTTAAGCTACAACCTTTTTTTATGGAATGCCATATAGATGCCCAAACGTAGTCCACGCAGCTAAGCTAGTCGATCAACCTTTAATATTAACTATTTTAATATTTATATTTAACATGTGAATCGTTGTGCTTCTGTGTTGAAGTGAAAATGAAACATTCACATCAGACTCATTGTGCTGGGCAAAACATTTAAGTGTATCTACGGTTGTGTTTATAAACGTTGAATTGAAGTAGGAAAAATGACATACAAAGAAATACTATGCATCTCATAACCCCTGGTTCAACTCTGCTTTAAAAGAATGCATTCATAAAATACCACTTGTCTTCATGGCTTCTAACGTTGGTCTTACTCTACAGTGTTTTTGAGGGGCATTCCAACCTACGATAGTCACTACTTCTACAACGTGCATTTTGCATTCACCGCTTTGCCAAATAATTCCTCAATGTGCAATATAAATCGCTTAAAAGGGCATAGCAGTCCAAGAAAGTGGGAGAAACAAACCCTGTGACTTGGCTTTGGAGGAAGCTGCAAAGAGCGGTGCCATGGCATGTGAAGAGGAGCATAAGACCTGCATCTTGAAGACTCGTGAGTGTAAGTCACCCACTTGCATATGTCACCTCAATAGGTTATATGTTTTTACAGGATGGGTAGAAAGGCGTTTCAATCAAAGTTTAAAGTTTTTCTTTATTTCCAGACTAATAGATTCATATATATAGTTGATTGATTGATTGATTGATTGATTGTATAGTTGATTGATTCAAAACGTATTTGTTTTCTGAAGTTCAGTGTATTCTAGTGGTGAGGTGTAAAAATTGCAATTTATTTCTCTAAAAGCTGCCCATCCATTTTTGATCTTCTAAATAACCATGTGTTATATTCAGTCCAACCCTTTGGGAATAAGGGAATACAAGTTGCATTTCACTACAGTTGAACGGTTATATAACTTGATGGAAGTGAGAGATCTACTGTACATGCCTACAGCAGGCTTTACCACATGCAATTTGTAACGTAAAGGTGGGTACAACTTCTGTTTTCTTTCATGTCATTGCAGTGATGTCTAAGGCTCAGTTGCTGATGCGTGACATTGAGGAACTAATGGACTTGTGTACATCAAGAGCCCCCTCCAACCAGAGACAACGCACAATGGTAGTTATGGGGGTGAAAGTCCTCAGACAAACCTCATGGAACCATGTGGATATAAACATGGCCTCAATGTTTCCCTTTACAAAGTAGTGTTATTTATATAAGCTCAACTGTTGCCTTAAATAATATCTATTTTGTCATGTGGCTCCATGAGGTCTGTCTTCCTTCTTGTTCTCTGTCTTTGTTCCTCCCCCTGTGGATACTGCAGCTCTCATGTTATGGGTCGACCAAAGAGGTCTATTTTCTTAATTAATCTCATCCTGTCTTTTGAAGGACATAATGAAGCAGATAAGACTATTACATTCACTCAATACTGGGGTCAGAAGTGGTCAGGCTACATGCGTTCCATACAGTTGCATAGCAACACTGTTAATTTGCCTCTTAGCTGCAGCCTGAGATTCCCACTAAATTGCCATCAATGTAGTTTTCAGCTGACATAAGATAGAAGCTACTTCGCTATTTTACCATTTAATTGTCTCTGTAGACTTTAAGCAAAGCCTCTCACCTGATTTTACATGATTTTCCATCAATGTGATCAAGGCAAGACAAAGAGCTTTAAACCTTAAATCCTCCCGACCTATTTCTTGAAGTACCTTAGTGGGCAACAAATTACATTTTCCCAAAACCTTTGGTTTGGTGTAGTGTTCTGCTTTTACAGCTTTTATTTCAGCCAGTGTCTTTACTGAAGTCTCAAAAGCTGCATTCATCTAATCCATGCGTGTTGCCGTATCTGTTTTGCATTCTCGCTGCGGCCCAGTTAAATAACATCCCCCATCTTCGTTCCACCTACAAAGGTGCTAATTGGCTCAGCCACTTCTCCAGCCGGAAAAAACAGCGAAACACTAATGATGGTGATAGTTATTTATTCTTTTTAAATACACACATATGCACACATTCTGCATATTGCACGTACGGCACAAGGCAGAATGCTCTTGCTGTTGTCTTTTATGTGCTCTGGCGTGCCGTGCACAGTGTGATCTAGTGTCCACGTTGTTGTTGTGACCGATTCAGCTGGAGAGTCGGGCCAGCATCGAGGAGGACGGAGAGACCTTGATCGTCGAGGGCTTAAGGTTTGAGAGTGCGGCCAGCAGGGAGGACCTGATGACGCTGAGATCTGCGGCTGGTAGAAGAGCAGGGCCACAGCTGAGTGATGGCTACCTGAGTGGTTCGATCACACAAAGTCAACCAGGTCAAAGGACTGGCAGAGGTAACAGTGGCAAACAGAAGGCCAACAAAAGACCCCTTTTGAAATGATGGGAGAAAGGCCGTGTGTGTAGCTCTTTACAACAGAACGACCAAACAGTTTGACACAAGTTGTTGTTCTTGATAAGCTTTACAAATGTTCCTAAATGTTTGCATAAGTCATAAGTCATTTGTTCATTGTTGCTTGTTTTCATATAAATCATCTTTGGGAACTTTGACAGATTTTTATTAGCCGCAACTTAACGTTTGCATGTATTAGTGTTGTGTTGTATAGGGGAGAATATTTCAAGTTTAAGTTCGAATGGCATCGTAGGTTAATAGTGATGCCTTTGCATTATTCATCTCACTACTCTTGTCGGAGCCAGCATAGTGCATTTTGCAGCTTCAGCAGTGTGATCTGAATAGAACAGTAGCTCACCAGCATCCCATCCTGTGGGACACTCACGCACGCACGCACGCACGCACGCACGCACGCACGCACGCACGCACGCACTCACGCACAAACACACACGCACGCACACACACGCACAAACACACACACACACACACACACACACACACACACTTTCCATGTCCCGTATAGATCAGCACACTGTATAGGTTCGATGGCATATCAATTCTAAAGGGGAACAAAAGACACCTGTTGAAATGAGTTTTTCAATTGATTACTCATATATAAAATAAACTTAAGTAATGATAAAAGTTTATCTTTCCATTTAATCATTTTAGTCCAGTCTGCAGTAGTAATGACAACAAAGCAAAAGGCTTATAAACCTGAGCCAGATTGGGTCAAGGGAAGTCAAATGCAGTATTCCTGAACTGCTGTGTATAGTAAGGGTGAGAGTCGGTGCGGCTGTAGTCTTCCATTGTGAGGACAGAGGCAGCTTAATTTTGTTAACCTCACATAAGAGTAGCATAATTAAATCTCATGAGCGTCCCGTCAAATAGATCCCTTCAACGACAGAACCCAGACGCAACGATGAATCTTTTTCTCGGAGCAACGACCTGCGTGAAGTGAGAGAGTGGCCTGTTTTGTGCTGAAGTGAAGAAACGAGACCTGCCGCTAGATTAACAAGTGTCAGAGCAACAATGTAATCAATTAACAGACTCCAAATTTGAATGACTGCTGAACCATTGAACCCAGAACCGAGCATTAACATACTGAACAGACCGACATAATGTTATGCACATACGGTCATTATATTACGTCTGCCTGTAATTTAAAGTACGTGGATGTGTTTGCAAGCATGAGCCCTATGACAACACATTACAGAAATAATGGTCACTGGAAAAATCTTTTTAATTTGGCTTCCAGCTATAGTATATTCTGTATAACAAAGAGCGCTTGAATCATTTTTAGCTACCATCCAAAGCTGTTGCATACAAATCCCCTATTTATAGGAATTCGAAAAGGGCGTAAAAGATCATGGTTTGTACTTATATTATGCAATGTCATCTTCGCGCAATCAGGCCAAGCGGTAGAAAAAATGGCAGAAACGCATTCAGCAGATGGTGAATTAATAATGACAGAAGTTTCAGATTGACTGTGTTGATTGTCAAGACTTTTTCCTAAAGTGTTCCATGAATTATTTATGTCATAGCCCTTGTAATTCGATGCTGATGGGAAGAGACTGGACCGGGAAAAAAAGATCGCTTGCTGTTCTTCGGAGATCATTAATCAGTCACTTGGGTCTTTATCACTTTTGACAATTTTAGGACTCTGGCTCTCTTCAAGCCGTCCATAGCCACTTCTTGGCGACAGATTGACACTGCCGTATTTGAGTGGCGTCAGTTCATGATTGCCGTTGTGGTTTGTTTGATCGTCTCGTGCCTGCTTCTGTTTTTAACATATGCTGCCCATAAATCTACATCAAATGACCCCAAGGGCAACAGCAGACGCAAGCTCCATTTTCAACCAGCAGAGAGTGCTGTTCCTTTGTTAATTACTCCTTCCCTGCACCCAAACATTATGCACTATAATCGATGACCGTAAGACATTCAAAAGCATGTAAAACACTTCATAGGAAGCTAAATTTAGGACTCTGTTGTCTTTTGCTACTTTGATAAATGTCGAGCTACAACCTCATGACATGCAGAATATACTCACCTATGTGGCAGAGCAGGACGTATTCCCCTACCATTAATCGCCAGCAGGTCAGGCTTGTGTACCGAGGTCACAGTATGCCCTCCATGATCCCCTCCTGGGAAATATAACACTGCATCAACTACGGCGGCACAGCTGCAGTTAAAGTGAGGACCAGTGATGCCAGCAGCGCGGCCATACATCACACCGCTGAACTAGAAGTGCACCAACACAAATTACACCAACAGCCATAGACATAACTCCAGCACTTCTCTCTCTGCATTTCAAAACACCGGGGGACGTCTTGACAGCCGGGGATTGCCTCGATACGGTGAAGTCTCATCAGGTGCTCGGCATACTGCACTGCGAGGAATGGTGTCAAAGTGTTTTGTTGGAGGAGGGAGGGTTTTCTTTTTCTTCTTTTTTTTCTTTGACACGCTCGGTGAGAGAGAGAGAGAGAAATAAGGCCGCAGCCAACACTGTACCCCTCTCAGCGAGCTTTGTGCTCCGTGGGAGACGCTGAGCCTCAGAGCTGACTTTTGCATGTAGAGCTCACAGAGTTGGTCGGAGCGGTCTTGGCAACCCACGGGGCGTTTTCCCCCTCACGCTCCAAAACGGTTGTGAAGTGCACTCGCCTGCTTACTGATTCCTTACAGACCCTGGAAACTGTGCCATGTAATCAGGAACTGGCCTTCTTTGGACAGCGCGCAGGTCAGCCACATCCAAGGCCCCCCCCTGGATGTGTGTTGGTACAGCGGAAGGCTTCCCCCGGAGACCGAGCGAGCGTGGCTGCAACGGGGCATCCAAGGCCCTTCTTTTGTTTGGGCTGAGCCAATTAGAGAACAATGGCTTGTTCACTGCATGTTTGAGTCCATAAGCAGAAATATGTGTGTGTGTGTCTGTAGGCTAGTTAGTAATTATGCGTGCGTGTTCCTGTAGCTACACTATATGAGCATGCGGAATGTGTGTGTTGAACAGTAATAAGAGGGAGGGGAGTGTTGAACACAGCAGAGTAGAGGACACAAGTAAATGAGTGCCTGTAAAGTATGACAGACAGCATATGGCTTCATCTGCTGCGATTCAGTTAAACCACACACGCAAAGCAAATCACCAGAGGGGCAAATATCTATTTGGAAGACTTCTTGCATTTATGCGTTGAGGCACACACAATGCTTGTAATTAAAAAAAGTCACCGCTGCTGATTGGCGGTCTCGCTAGTTTGTCTCCTCGCTCCAGCTCCGGTGGAACTTTTTGACAGGAACTGTGGTGGTGATTTCACAGTTGGCCATTTCACTCCATCTCGCCAAAGGACCTGAAGGTCATCAACCCCTACCTGCAGAGTTTGATGACTCTTCTTTTCTAGCTGAGGAGTGAAAAGGGGGAGACGTGTGTGTGTGTGTGTGTGTGTGTGTGTCTACATGTTTAGCGGAGCTAGCTAGCACCCCTGGCTCGGCCAGCCGGCTCCACCATATGGCCTCATTCATCATGTATCTCACTATTCATTAAGACTGCCCTTGCTGGCTGCATACACACTGTTGGGGGTCCTCACCTCAGAAACGACTGCAATCCGCTAGAATTCCTGGAGTAGATCGAAATGGGGTAATGCCGACAAACGCCATGAGCCAAAGGTTTTTTTTTCTTCTCCACAGGAGGCCTCGCGTTGCAAAAGAGGAAAGCAGCGATTAAAATGAAGTTTAAATTTAATTATACATAATAATACTAATAATAACGGCCTCATGGGTTGTTGCTAAAATATGTGATTAGTGTTTTAAAGCTGAGCGAGGAGGCAGAGATCAGTTATCTGTAGAGCGAGTCCCCTAGAGTGTGCACAGCTTCCCGGTTGGGGAAAATACTGCATCTTCATTACTTTTGCAAAGCTGTCGTTGTACAGTAACTTAAATCTGTCGCCTTTTACCTACTTGGGTTTCTATTGCACATGTCGGCACGTCTTCTCTTCCTGCTCAGAGTACCACTCACTACTGGTACTCATTGCCTTGGTTGAATTGGTAGAGGGTTGGTGGTGTTAGTTATGAATATAATAGAATTACGCATCCTTAGGAGGGTTACATCTTGATGTGGGATCATGGATGGATTATATATATATATATTTCACAGCCGTTTAAAAATATGCATGTACAGAGTTTTGAGCTGACTTTATTGTGTAAAAACGGGTGGGGTGCTCAAACTCAGCGCTGATCTAATGTTTACTTCTCGGGCGTCTATCTGCTGAAATCCTCGCTCCAATAGCAACAATTGTAAACTATCCTGCCAAAGAATTTGGTGAAAGTGGTGGAAAAGTAGGCCTCGGTGGACAGTAGCACAACATTTACGTGATAGCAGGAATTCTGAGGGAAGAGCATTTCAAACCCTTTTCTTAATGGGACATTTTGAGAGAGATATGTTACATCTCCGGAGACAACACTGTATGGGGACATCATCATTTATACATATTGTTGTAACACAAGCTGTGCAGGGATATCTTCCTATCTGCAGCATGGGAGTGCAGACAATGATGGTAGTGATGTAAGAAGCATTAAGCCGAAGATCTAGATGGATGTGATCTACAGCAGGATTTGTGATGAGCTCATTGGACAGCTGGTTTTGATGAAAACAGGAGGGAGCGAGAGGGGGTGGCGGGGTTGAAAGTGGGTGGTATCAATGACAGCTGAAAGCAGCATGAAGAGGAATGGATTTCAACCGCAACAACATGATTGGCTAATGAGATCGTTAAAAAATCTGACCGCTAGAAGTGGATCAGCCAATTAAACTAGAAGCAGAATAGTAACTATACACCTATAGAGGAGCCCATGTGTCCACCCTCTACCATTTCATGTAATGAAAGTGTGTGGAATTTTCATTTGTCTCCTTAAACTACGGAATTCCCACAATGCAACAAAAACCGCTTGAGTCATTGTAGGTGATACTAGATACTAGAAATTGATGATCACGTATTCTGCTTGCCTTCCTTAAGTTGGTGACTCTGCATCAGCAGGACTGTTGCACTCACTGCAGCCAGGGCCGAGTCTGTGAGGCGCCTCCGTGAAGCATTGAAACATTAAACGGCGTGCTCGACTCAACTGCCCTTAGAAAATCACAGACTGTTGTTGTGCTTGTCATTGTTATCTCAGGAAGAAGTCTTTGCATCCCTCCCCCACTCCGTGTGGCACACTTGATTTTCTCTCATCCTGCCTGTCCGTCTCCCTCTGTCTCTTCTTGATGGTTTGACAGGGCGACAGCGTGGAGGAGACGTCTTCAGTCATGTGGGGAGGTGGGGGGGGATGTCAGCAGGAGAGAGATGTTTGTCTTGGCACCACTGATTGCTGTGTGTGTGTGAGGGACGGGAGGGAATGGGGGAGGGAGGGTGTCCATGCTTGTGGGAATTTCATGCTTGCGGTCCTTTTATGCTGCTGAATATTGAAAGTATTTGGTTGCATACTGTCGTTTCCTTCATTTGACCAAACATCGCAAGTATTCAAATCCTCAAAGAATCAAGTTACTCGTATTTTCAGGTTATAATAATGTGAACTATATGCCTTAATGAGGAGCATTTCTACGCAGATTGCTATTCCAAATGCTATATAATACTAGTACTTCGCTGTGCAGTTACCTCATCTGGTACTTTTACCCTTTACTGAAAAAGAAAAGGTGTGGTTCAACAGTTTGTAAAATCAAATTGCTATGGATTTTACACACATACATTACATTACATATCATTTAGCTGACGCTTTTATTTAAAGGACATTTCAACCATAGGGATACAAACTCAAAGAACAAGAAACAAGAAAGTACTATTTCAACAAATAGCCCATGTATCACTTTTAGAGCCATTATAAGTACAATTTAAGAGCTAATATAATTTTAAGTGCTGCAATTTGTTAGTGTTTAGTCAAGGTAAAGTCTGAAGAGGTGTGTCTTTAGTTTGCGGCCAAAGATGGCTCTCTGCAGTCCTGATGTCATCAGAGAGTTCGTTCCACCATTTCGGAGCAAGGACCTCAAAGAGTCGTGATCTTGACGAGTGTTTTGTTCTCAGTGAGGGAGGAACAAGCAGTTTGGCAGATGCAGAATGAAGTGCACGGGTTGGGATGTTGGGTTTGACCATGTCCTGGATGTAGTCCGGACCCGATCCTTTCACCGCATGGTACCTGAGCACCAATGAATTTAGGAAGGTCAAAGAACGGTTGAGCTCTGGATGAGCTGCAGAGGTCGAATGGCGGCTGTGGGGAGACCTGCCAGAAGAGAGTTACAATAGTCAAGGCGGGAGATGACTAGAGCCTGATCAGTACCTGCGCCGCCTTCTGAGTGAGGAGGGGTCGTATTCTCCTGATGTTGTAGAGCGTGTATCTACAGGATCGGGTTGTCGCTGTAATGTTTGGAGTCAGGGAGAGTTGGCTGTCAAGCGTCACACCGAGGTTCTTGGCAGTCAAAGCCAACGTTAACACAGAATTGCCAAAGTTGGCGGTCAGGTCCTGGGTAGGAGAGTCGTTTCCCGGAAAGAGAAGCAGTTCAGTCTTGTCTGGGTTGATTTTCAGATGTTAAGCGGACATCCACTGCGAAGTATCAGTCAGACAGGCAGAGATCCGTGCCGCCACCTAAGTGTCCGAGTGAGGGAAGGAGAGAATTAGTTGGGTGTCATCAGCATAACAGTGGTAGGAGAAGCCATGCGAGCGGATGACAGAGCCAAGAGAGTTGGTGTGTATAGAGAGAAGAGGAGGGGACCCAGGACAGAACCCTGAGGAACTCCAGTAGATCAAGGTTCCGACACAGATCCTCTCCAAGTTACCGGGTAGGTTCAGCCATCAAAGTAGGACAAGAGAAGGGAGAGAGCAGAGCCTGTGACACCATGTTCCTGAACAGAGGAAATAAGGATCTGGCGATTTAGTGTGTCGAATGCAGGCGAAAGGTCGAGGAGGATGAGGACATAGGAGAGCGAGGCGGCTTTAGCAGTGTGAAGTTACTCCGAGACTGAAATGAGCGGAATCTCTCTGGAGTGGGTCAAGGAGGTTGTTATAGTAGAGGATAGTTGGTTAAAGATTGCATGTTTAAGAGTTTTGGACAGAAAGGGAAGAAGAGAGACCGGTCTGTAGTTGTTTTCTTCGAAAGGGTTGAGGGTGGGCTTCTTCAGGAGTGGGTTAACTCTTTGTTCGGAAAGCAGCCAGATAACAGGGCATTGTTTATGCGACAGGTGAGGAAAGGAAGAAGGTCAGGAGCAATACATTGTAGAATATGGGATTGAATGGGGTCAAGAAGGCTGGTAGTCGGACAGGCACAGGTTACTAAAGTAAGAACTTGGTTAGGAGACAGGGCGGTGAAAGAGGGAAACAAAGGTGATAGAGCTGAAGTTGGTGGCACGAGGGTAGCAGGAGATGGGTTTTGAGAAAGAGGAGGGAATGTCAGCTATCCTTTTGTTAAAATAGTTGACAGTCTCCCGAAGAAGGATAGAGGAGGAGGGAGGACTGGGGCTTCGAGGAGGTTGGAGAAGATAGAAAATGCAGGTCATCAGGTTGTTCATATTTACGCCATTTCCTTTCCTATGCTTGCATAGTGGCTCTCACAATGCACAGATTCCGACAGCCACGTAGCCGGAGGGGATTTGCCGGCCCGTCGTGTTGTGGACAGAGAGAATGTGTGTGTTACAGATATCGGAGGCCAGAGCTGTGGTAAATACAATCAATCATTGATACTACAATGTAGTCTGCTGATGCAGATGTAAAAGTCCAACTTTTGACTCCTTACGTGAGCTATTCCAGTTTCGTTCTCCTTTTAAGCCGTCAAACGGACAGCACATGGGCTCATGTGGAAAGATAAATGATCAAAAGTATAAACGTTTTGTCTGTTCTGTTCCATATACGTGGCGTGTGATTTCAATGATTTCCCCCAAAAGAATTTCCTCAGTATTGTTTTAAATCATTTTTCTGGTTTTGCAGTCTGCAACACTAAAAAATCCCCCCGCAGAAAATGCGAGTACACTCTCAATGCTGTTTGCTCCCACATACAGTTATATCGCAAATGAGTGGTGGCTCATGACCTTTCTATAGCCAACAGGCAGTGGTTTCTTGAGTCACAACAGTGTGCTGACTTGTCATTAACACGCCAGCGCAGAGCAGCTCTGAGGTCTTTTCTGTTTTCTTTAAGAAGGACTTGATAGGAGACAGAGTATATTGTTGTAAATCTCCACGTTTATTACCCTCTGCTGTTGTTAGGACTCACTTTTTTTTTAATAAGGTCATTATTTTGGTAAATTGCACAGTGTATTGTTTATGCTCAGATATTTCACCACTGGCTTCAGTGGAGACGGGTTTAGAAAATAACCTCAATTTAATTTTTGATCAGACTCCTTATTAATATCTGCGACAAAGGGTCAGTCACGCAGCTTTGATGGTGCAATACAAAAGCATGGACGCTGAAATGCTGTTAAGTGAATATATTTGCTGTACACAAGCGGTAGAGTGCTGTACTTTCTACTCCTGTGTTATAGCCCTGGTAATTCAGAAGTCACATGGACAGGTTTGGGGGGGAGACCAAACCTGTCAATGTTTCCTGTACAATAAAGCCGCTGGCAAAGAGGCATGCCAGTGCATATGAAACCATCGTAATGAGAGGATGTGCGGACGCAGATAAGGATGAGCGTAAAACCGTGACCTTGGTATGGTATTAATGACAGACACAATCACATCTAACCTTTGACGGCAAAAGAGGCTCTCTTTACTGCGGGGAGGGGAAACCCCTATGAGGGTGGTGTCTGCGCTCTGAAAATGATTAACTAATCACAATTTATGTGTAAAGGAGTTTTCAAGCGTGCTGGAATTTCCCAATCCTTCAATTCCTATCAGTGGAATTACCCTTCGGGACACCTGATGCTTGACTACGCGTGTAACACACACACACACACACACACACACACACACACACACACACACACACACACACACACACAGCCAAGTCTTATCAGAGTGAGAGAATTCTTTGTCTGCTTGTGTCTCTTTGGTCGGCGCTTCGATTTTGGGTTCACAGACATGCCCTGAGATGTTATACCCATATGACACAGCAGAAGACGTGTCGCACTAATATGAAGCAATATAAAAAGCAGAACCTGCTGTCAGTAGAGGGTCTAAACCCGTCTTATTAGAGGTTGTCCGTTCTATTTGTGTTTTGATCCTACAATTAAAACCCCATTTCCACCTGCAGTTTTTTCATAACTCATTTGAGTGTTAATTAATTTCTACAGTTATTCACCCTTTATAGACGAATTTGCTCTACATCCATTCTTTAAATTGTAAAATCAATTCAAAGGTGTCCATATTTCTGCGCCAACAAAGTCCACCAGATGAACTCCATGTGCTGTTCCCTTGCGTGTCCCATCAGCTCCGTTGTGGATTACTGAGCATGTGCAGTGCAGTGGTGTTCATAAATTCTTAGTGTGAACACGGAGAACTACATGAAGGCATTGTTGTGATGCCGATCCGTTGCCACTTAATGCCTCCGGCGCTTCGGTGTTT
Organism: Apeltes quadracus; assembly: GCA_021346845.1. Lineage (NCBI taxonomy): Eukaryota > Metazoa > Chordata > Actinopteri > Perciformes > Gasterosteidae > Apeltes > Apeltes quadracus. Next base: position 16,857,057 of record CM037936.1, read on the forward strand.
GAGCGCGCTTTCTGTACGGACCCCTGATCAAAGCCAGCTTCAGCCGTCCTGCCGGCACCCACACACAGAGACTCGAGTATGATGTTGTTTTCCAGGCTAAGCTAATTGTTTCTGGGGCACAGTTCTGTCTCTCTCTCTCTCTCTGTCTCTCTCTCTCCCCCCCTCGCTCTCTGGTTGCAGTCGGACTTTGCTGTGTTGCGCGACGCCGCCTCGGGTCCCTAGGAAGGCTCTAATGAAGAGTTATGAGAAGCTGGATGCCTCGTGGCTTGGGATATGGGACTGGGGGTTGAGAGGGATAGAAGATGGTATGGGAGTGACGCAGAGGAGGGTGAGGAGGGTGAGGAGGGAAGCATGGGGAGAGCGGAAAGAAGGGAGACGGCATGCAGTGAGGCAGAAAGATGGATGGAAGGAAAGGAAGCGTGAGAGGCTTTGGGAAGGTGCACCCTCCACCCTCGGAAGTCCCTGCAGGCCTAAAGCCTACCGCTGCAGTGCACTGCTGTGTGTGTGTAGAGTGTGTAGTGAACTACGCTTGACGTGCCCTTTCAGTGAAGGCTTGGAGTGGGGTGAAAATGAAGATAATATGAGCCTGAGCTTCTACATGGTCATGCAAGGAGATGGTCGGTGTTCTGTAAGCACGACATCCCTTTGGGGTTCAAACCTGCTGGCCAGCGACCTCGGGAGTGCTAACATGAATTATCCTGCGATCGCACAAGTTGGGTTTCTCCCCTCAGGGCCCGCCTGCAACTACAAGCTTATTCTTTAATATTTATATTACCCCCCCCTTTGTCTCTCTCTGTCTGATAAATATCCGCTTGCAGAATGATTACATTTGTGAATGTGCAGACCTCCGAGCCCCGTCGCTGTTGTTCTTTTCCCTGTTTGTGTCGGTGGGAGGTACAGTAAGTATCCTGTTTTCACTCTGACCCATTGTATTCTGAAAAACATCTGCCAGATTTAAAAAGCAAAATTCTGCATCAATATTCAAACCGCAATTTAATGCACCACATGTTTATATGTGCATATTGTTGGAGTGGTAATGTTTTTAAGTGTCACCTTCTTCTGTTTTTGATAAGCAGTTCTTATGATCGAAATCCAAGAACAGCAAGTTTTTTGGATCCTTAAAGTATGGAGGGTTTATGGAAATCAGCCACGCGTAAGGTCTAGTAAAAAAAGCATTTTTAGAATTGTAGAACTTCTAAGTCTAAAATGTTGGCTGTCAAAAATATAGGAAGAAGATTATTTCAAATGAAATGAAGCCTTGAAAAGTTCCCTGCATCTTACTAAGTGTATTGCAAAAAAAAAGTCAGATCCATTATTTCATATTTGTGGTAGCAACATTGCTTTTACCATTTCCATCAATCACAGCCAAACACGAACAGAAGGAAGCAACTTTCAGTGTTTCTTGCCTACATAACAAAAAGCTTTCCCTGTGGTTACAGCGGGAATGAAATGCGGGTCGGCAGGTCGCGCCCTTAGAGGGTCGAGGAGAGACTCTGCGTCCATTTCCTTTCTTTGACTTCGCCTCTTCCCTCTGCCTCACTCGAGTCTTAAATGTCAGCCAGCCTGAGAGAGACAGACAGAGAAAGGGAGAGGGTGGTCCGCAGTCTGCTGGGAGAAAGCCATTCAAAGCATATATGAGGACCCCCCTCCCTCCCCAAACGACCCCCGAATTCATTCTGACCAGCAATTGAAAAGCAGGATGACATTTTACAATAATACGTCATATAGCTTTATTGAGATGAAACATTATTCATAAATATGTGATTCCTGGCATTTCTTGGTGTGTGTGTGTGTGTGTGTGTGGCTAGATTTGCTTTCAAATCGTTCTTCATTTGTGCACAGAAAGGCCTCACTTTGACAACGCGACCAACCTCAACAGTGAGCTTTTACAATCAGCTGTACAACCACACTGTTGATCCCGAGGAATGCGAAGCACCGCCGGCAATAATGTGACGCGATTTCTGAACAATCTCCTGCATAATTATAAAAAGCTCCGTGTGAAGTGTAGGTGGAGCACATTCGAGGTTACCGAGCAGATTTTGTGTCCTAGTTACAGTGTAGATTCTGCCATATTGGTCTGCACGTGCTACATACAGCTGCATCAGTTTCAGGCGAAGATGAAATAAACAATATTTAGTTGACATGGTTTCTCAGGAGAATGTTTGAAAACTTCTCTGCTGACGGATCAGCGTGTGCCTTTGTAGCTGCGCGCACGTCAGGCGGAGCGCTAACCGGCTGATTGGGGATTCAGATCTGCTCGGGAACGTCAAAAAAGGATCATGGCGCTATTGTGCCTGTCTTCTCTTACCCTTTTCACCCCCCCCCCCCCCTCTCTGTGTCGCCCTCCTTCACCATTCCTCCCTTTTGTGGCACCAATTTAGCACAAGGTCCCCGGGAAGGGTAGTAGCTTAACGCCATTCTCATCCAGATCATTTCAACAGCTGCAGCGATGGTGGTGCGGCCGACATCTGAAGCCTCTCGTGTCCTGAGAGACTCTGTTGGTTGAATATCTGTCGCTTCAGATCAGCCTATTTGGAGAAAACACTAAACAGGCACATTTAATTCGCTGCGGGCCCCCCGTTGATGTTCTGGCTACACAATGCTAGAGCTGCAGTATCAACAAAGAATTGACTGTTGCATTCGGAGGAGGAGAGATGATACCGAGGGGCCTTGAATTCAATTTTCGAGAAAAAAGGAAGAGAGTGTGTTGTCTGAAGAGAGCAAGCCGGCTGTTTGTTTTATCTAAGTATGTTTGTGGGTTTATTACCCTGTAGGGTCAACTGAAAACTGAAAAGCCATTAATCTGTACCTTTTCTTTTAAAAATACAATAAAATTCCATTTCTTGCTGGAAGTCAGATGAGAAGATCAGTAACGAAAATAGCAGGGCATCCCCCCCTAATTTCATGGCAGGAGAAATACTAATGGATTTAAAATGTATATGTATTGTTTGTTTATTAATGTGAATATGCATTTGAGTTTGTCAGTAGAAATTGTCAGGAGTATCCATTTAAGCGCCAATTCCTTCTCATCTCACAATTCGGCCTGTTGTTGATTGTGTGTGTGTGTGTGATGTCACACACAGGTTCCATCCATCACTGGGCAAGCCAGCAAACCAACCAGATCCCCAAAGGGCGAGACTATCCCTTTTTCATCGGCAAATCTTATGTGAGACATTTCCAGGACCACAACCTTTTGTCACTTTCTTTTGCAAACTTCTTTGGTCTCTGTAGACAGAAAAAAACGATCAAAGACCCCATTCTTCTGCCGTCCCGGCCCTGTGCGCACTGAGCTCAGCTGCAGGACGGGAGCCAGCGTCATTGGCAGATCGGCCGAATCGCCTGTGTGCTTTGTTTGTATTGGGTTGGTATTGATTTGGGGTTTGTCCTGGTAAACACTGTATTTTGGAAGCCAGTGTCTCACTGAAAGCTGCACCGAGTTGTTGGACGGTATCAGAGGAGAGGGAATGACACATATGGGAGGGAGGTAAAAGAGTGCACGGGGCAATGATATTGGTCATTTCTTTTCTAGACTTTTCTTGTTTTTTAAGATGCTGACAGCTGATCTGATGTTTTCATTGGAGGCCAAATCATCCCTGTAGTTTAGTGTGTGAGTAGCATCAGGAGGGAGGGGGGGGGACAGGGTGGCGGATGATTTGGCCCCGAACCTTGTCTAGTCGGCTCGAGGTGAGCTGGTGTGTCCGTATGTTTTCCAAGTAAGAATGAATTGTGCGATTTGGGGCCTTATTCCTCTTCTTCCCCATCATTCCTTTCCTTTCCTTTTTTGCAGGTTGTAACCCATTGTCGCACCTCTCTCCTTTATCGCCGCCTTCAATACTTCCTATTATTTTGCCGACTTCCTTCGTACTTCGGCTCACATTTCTCTCTGTCTTTCTTACTGGTAAGAAATAGTGTTAAGCCACGTTAATGATTTTCTTTGCTCACTTAAGCTATAAGACACGAAGCAAATCGTTAAAGATAAAGGAAAATGAATGAAGACGAGTTGGTGCTTCATCTTGGTTGATGACTGTAGTGTGTCGTTTTAGGAAAATGAGACAATGCAAGCTAAATTATTCTCTTGGTGCTTGTTTTGTCTCTACTTAAGGGAAATTACAGACTTTGGTTCATTTAAACATCAACTGGAGAACCTTCCACATCCAGACTTCAGCTTAATTACAACAAACGGCAAATAAACCAGAAACCAGTTATCCACTTGACATTTAAATGAAAATTTAAAATGTCTTCCTATTTTTTATGTTAAAATCAAATCACATTTTCTTTCTGCAAAACCAACCATGAGGTGTGCTTACGTGAGCTAGTATTGACCAGAATATCAGATCCGTCCATTGATCAAAGTATCGCGCCGCAGTCTGAGCACGAGCATAGGACTCCACGCAGGGCTTCTACCTTGTGTCCTTTCCTAAACTTATAATGGTTTGGAAAAATAATATACGGTGCTGTGATTTCCAACCATTGCACTTATTCCATTTCATAGTTCCACTGAATGCTTCCAGATCATCTAAATAATTCCCCTACTAAAATGGCAATGGAATGGAGGCCAGGGTGTTAAGTGAGACGAAAGGACGGCTACAGTCTGAGGCTGCATTAGTTGTCTCGACTAGATAAATTGCAGACGAAGCTCATCCTGAAGCACTGCTCGGTCCCGAGGAGGCAGTCAAGTCTGCTGGGATGCCCCCTCCTTCATTTATTAAATGATTTTGCTGCAGTTACATAGCTGTGTAAATGTCAGCTGACATGCGGGTGAAACTCCATTTAGAACTTGTCACAGAGATTTATCAGGGTATTAAAAACGTAAAACGACGCTGTTTTTTAAAAGCTGTCGTGACTTGTCATAGACCTCTAGAGCTGTGTTTTGTTACAGGCGAGTGAACTCGGTTCTTCAGCAAATAAATACTGTATATTTACCTCCTAAAAAAGCCACCAGTGATCCACAAAGTGATCCACAGTGTATTCAAATCGTGTGGGCTATACGAATACAAGAATATGCAAGTGACTACTTCCACTAGTCTTTCAATATGAATTGTATGGTGAAGTATTAATTGCTGTTTTATTAGCAAAGTACAGTAGAAATGGTTCATATCAACAGTAACAACCCATACGTGACACGGCCCTAACGTTTGAACCAAGCAGAGCTCGGATTTATTCTTATTAAGACACTATAACAGGCGTTGGCTTGCACAGGACACAGAAGGTAGATCACTGGCCCAGAGACTGCTGTGATGCATATTTGCCGTTGGCTCCCTTTGGTGACAAATACGCGTTGACTCAGTTGACTAAGCGCAAATGAGCCACAACAAGGCCATCACTGACCCACACTTTCCAGACGAACCAAGCTCATATGTTCCACACTCTGCATCGTACGTCGGCTGGTGCATAACTATGACAGCAGTGTCATTTTTACGATGCTTATTCCAGAATTAGGGCTGATGCAACAGCTTTCTGTCATGATGGCTGCCGTGGGCATCGTAAAATCCCCCCCCCCCCCCCTCCCCTGGTGCCTTTACACACACACACACACACACACACACACACACACACACACATACACACAGTGTTCTCTTGTTTACTCCTGCACATGACCACAGACTGTGGACCATTGGATTTATGATGTGTGAACAGTTTTTTTTTTTTTTTGACATAAACTGAGTGGACATGACACACACACAAACACACACGGTCTCCAAAACACACGTTTCTGGGAATGTTGGTATTTGAAAAAAACGCAGTGGCAAGTTATTAGTTTGTCATTTGGTTTTGACAATTGACAAAGCAAGATTATGCATTCATGCAAAAATGTAGTGCAGCACATACATGCGTCTGTGCACCAACAGGCACCAACAGACAGCCAATATTGGTTTGTCTTACAATAATTCAAAACACCATGGCTCAATAATGTTGGTTATTTGCCAGGAGAGAACATTGTTTTTTCAATGGTTTGTTGTGAAACAGTCCAGACTTAAAGGAATTCTGCGGCCGTTTATATCTTCACGCTAACAGTATACACCAAAGAAAATGGGATATGGCACATTTATACAAATTGTTAAATTGCTGTTTAGTACATTGCTGCAAGCACATGCCAGTATAATTCCTAGATAGTAGCAGTTAAGTCTTAGAATCACCTCTTAATATCTTTCTCTAACAATTTAAGTGCAAAAAATAGAAAAACATCACTGCACGGGCAGACTGTCAAATTTTCCTGCAGTGATATGAGCGGCAGTTTGCACTCGGAAGCCTACACTACGTCACTCAGCCGCCATTGTGTCTTTGGTCTAGGCAATGAACAAGGGACGTATATGACTCATAGTTAATGCATTGGTGGCAAGAAGTAGAGGCTTTGGGAAAATTTAACAACGTTCAGGCTGGTATGCTTGGTAAATACAGTATTTCGAGAACAACGGCACTGTTTCACCTGCGCAAACACACCCCATTTCACTCTGCTCGGACTGTGCTGCTGGCCGTACATACTACGTTAAGTAGAGGTCGTCCATCCTGATCACACAGCTGTACACTCGACCAAGGGAGTAGTCCTTCTTACACCGGACTGACTTAGCCTCATTAACTCAGCAACATTTGATGAAATAAAAGTCCAGGCCTGGGAGCTTAATTAAATACAAGGGGTGAGGAAATGCCTATGCATGTGCGTGTGTGTCTGCATGCATCTACACATCTGGATATCCAAGTGTGCATTTGTGCTTGTCAACAGTATAAGTGTGTGTGTGGAGTGTGTATCTGTGTGTTTGCGAGAGTGCAGGTGCACGCGTGATTGCGTTTGTGTGTTTAAGTACGGCTGTTTGTGTGTGTGTGTGTGTTTTTCATAACTGGTTGCTAAGCAAGGGATGAGATAAAGTGTTTAACTGAGACACAGGAGATTTCCAGCATGCTCTTCCGCTGAGCTGCTGAACACACAACGGGAGGGAGTTCAGCAAAGTTCACACAAACCACTTCGGACTGCTCGCTCCGTGCTCCGTGAATATGGATTTGTGTTAGTTTGTCTGATTATTTTCCCCTCACAAAAATGAATTAATTATTCAAAAAAAGCCTTGAAGCCAAAACAGGCAGCAATGCACAAGTTAGGACCACGCATGCCCCGAGGAATTGGAACTACCAACTTGACATTGACAGAGATCAGGCACAAGTTTGATACTACTTTACACAGTTACTCCAGTGTTTTGACAAAATAGCTTTCTTAAAGGCTAATTTGCATGTGCCCCTTTGTGCATGTCTCCTTTGTTGAGACAAATTATTTTTTATGAAAAAACAAAACGTGACAAATTGATCGGAAACTTAAAGAAACCTGTAGTAGTGACAAAGAACTCTTTCCCTGATTAGAGTGATGAAACCCTCTGCTGAAATGCCGTTTTCCCGCCGCCCTGGTGAAATGAAGCAGTCGTTCCTGAATGGCCGCTGGTTTCAGTGGGGGTGCCTGTGTGAAGGCTCCCCGTTTCCCTCTTTGACGTGGACGTACGGCGATCATAGCTGCAGGTATGCAGCCGTCGCACTTGGGAGGCTCTGTCCGCCTCTAGAAATCCGGTTGCCCTGGACCGAGGCCTCCAGCCTTGTTGCAGCCATAGAGAATGGGGAGATCCATATGTTTTATGGCCTGCAGGTGGTCACCTGGAAGCCTGGGAGCACACACGGACATAGTTACACTGCCTGAAGGCCCGCACCGACCAAACTGCCATCATCTTGACCTTCTGGCATCCTCTGTGCTGTGGTTAGCTGTTTAGCTTTCGTTTGTGATTTTTCCAGAGGTGGATTGAGAGAGCAGAGCAGTAGTTTGTCCAACAAAGTGTACTTTGTGTTTATAGTTATTTTGAATTGCAACATTCAAAGGTGCGGCAAACAATGCATTGTTGAAGTCATAAATGCGTGTTGAGGGTTGGCGTGTGGCGCCTGCATTCAGTATGTGGCTCTTGTTGGATAATGTTGGCACGGGTAACGTTCTTCTTCGATGTCTCCCGTTTCTCCTCCACTCGGTCCTTCTGCCGCCCTCTGATCTCCTTCTTCCCTGGCTCTGCCCCGCTCCCCTCCCTTCTTCTCTCCTCCATCTTGGAATTTCTCCCGCTCCTCCGGGGACAGGGTGATGGATTAAGCCCAAATGAACTCGTTCATCTTTCAATTAGAGCCTGTGTTGAGGAGGTGCCAGCCATTATGAAGCTGTCTAAGAGAATGGGGCGAGGGAGTGTTGGAGAGAAGAAGACCAAAAGCGTGAGAGTGAGTTATGGGATCAGAGCGAGAGAGCCAGATGGAAAGATTTGTGCGAGAGACGGAGTGAGGAAGCAGGTGAGAAAGGAATAGCGGGAGCGCCTGTGTGTTTTGGGAAAGACGGCTATTGGTTGAGGGAGCAGATCCCACTATTAAAACATCACTCCTGTGCCGCCATCAGAACTGAACTCCCATGCCTGGGCGATCACCCACGGTCCAGCTCCCCACGTCATCACCAGCCCAGCTTGCACTTTTACGCAACATTGCCTTTCACTGATTTGATTTTTTTTCTCCCTCCATTGTTGTCGTCATTCCTCATGAATGTGATGGATTTTTCCTGATTTGTTCTCAGTCATAGAAACCGAGGCCGGTGCCGTGTGAGTACAGAAATGCCCTTGCATTTGCATGCGGGTGTAGATGTAAGCAGAGGTATTTGCCTGCTGACATGTGTACTTATGCTCGTGCTTTAGTGTGAGTGCATCCATATTTATTATGGCGTATGGATACGGTTGGTGTATTCCTTTAAAACAATGTCTGTTTGTGCGTGGGTGCATGGGAGGCAGAAGACAACGTGGTATGAGGAGGCTGTTACGACTTTTTACCCCCGCCTTCGGTCCCAGAAAACAATACATTTCTCCATTTTACCTCTTCTTCTTCAAGGGAATATTATGTACTGTAGGCATAGAGGGACAAGTTCTAATGAATTTGAATGAGCGTCTCAATTTATTTTCAATGTTTTATTTATTTTTCCAGGGTTTGGGGAGTAAATTGAATCGACGGCGGTGATGCGTGCGCTAGTCAGGAGCAATATGGGGACCCGCTGTTCTGATTAAGTTCCTGTTATGGAGCCGTTCATTATTGATTTCATTTCTCCTCACTTCTCCCTCTCACATTCGCATTCGCTCCATATCTTTCTTCTCAGCGGGTCTCTGTGTCTCTCTGCACCTCTTATTATTCCCCTCTTTGCTGACAGCTCTCAACCAAGTTGTTCTCTACATTTTGAACGTAACGCTAAAGTATTTTATTTTTTTTGCTTCTTTTAATGTTTTTACGACATCATGCGGATGCCCTCCTTTTTGCCTCATAGGAGCAAAGTCTTGAATCATGTTGTGGGGCGATTTCACTCACTGTGATAAGTTCACTCAGGCGGCATTCATGGTTTATTTACCAACCAGTTTGCCACAGAGCTCAAGCTCTGAGCTGAGTTTTATTTTGCTGAGGCACCGTATCCATTTTCTCTCTGTGCTGATAAGCAAGTTGTGTTGGAAGGACGACCAGTGGCCTTTGTGTTGAGACAAGAATTTGCACAATTCACAGTAAAGAAGCGTCAAGAGTTGTTCACTTTACGCGTAGTTATCTTACTGTAGTATCAATCTCATCTTGATGCAAGTCAGAACAGGATCCTTCTGCTACAGTTGTTTTGACAGCAAGTAAGTAAGTATTTCAGCAATGGGTTCCAGATTTGATCACTTCTGGTTTCTTTATTTGTGTTGGCTATTTATTTGTATTTTGTTTTGGTCTGAAATAACACTTAATAATACAAAATAATAATCTGTGGCTAACACGAGCATTGGAGATGTTTAGTTACATGTAGCCATTGTTGTCTTACTTGTGGAATGATGCACTTAAGGGTCTAAATCCTAGCGTAAAAAAAGGGAATCCAAAAAAATCCATTCAAGAATCCATTAGTTATATTGAAACCAAGTCAACCCAAGCATCGCTTGAGTCTGTTTTACCCCAATAGATCTTTAGGTTTACACAAAGATGTTATGACTCCATTGGATCTGCCGTTAGCTAATCCCATAATAGATCACAGGTGAGATTGATAGGCCAATGTCTTTGAGAAATAGTAGGCACTCAAATAAAACTGCACTCCCTTTGAGGAGTCTGCACTTAAATCTCTTTTGTGGAGGATTAAGAGGGGCAGCTTCAGTGAAGCCAGAGGCCAGCAGCTGTGTGGAGAGCGAGCTGTGGTTAGGAGGCAAACTGAAGGCCCCTGTCTGCTTGTGTTATTATGACTAACTTCCTACAACCCGACCTCTCCATGAGTCAAAAGCCACCCCTCAGGGAAAGGAATGCAGCGACAGGTTCCATGGAAAAATGAAGAGGAGAACCTGTTGTTTTAGTGTCTGGCCTTTTCCGACTGTCTGGCTGCTTCTGCTTGCTGGCTGTGTGAGTGGGAGGCCGGATCGCACACAGGTCGGCCATAGCGCCGTGTCGTCTTTGTCCTCTCAGTTCTTTGGTTCCTTGCTAACTGAACGCCTGCTACCTGCCGTTCCTCACTCGCTCTCTGCTGTCTGCGCGGTAGGATCCTGGATTGCCGCCGGGGATTTTTTTTTTTCTTCATTTGAGTAGCCAATTTTTTAATTTTTTTTTTTGTGCATGTTTGAATCACACGAGGAACCACAATGTTTGTCTTGTGCTGCTACTAATAAGCACTGTAAAGTCACAGGGTCCGCGGAAAAAGGTCTGGGGAACTGTGCAGATAATCTTAAAAGCTTCAGTCTTGTGTTTCTTTTATTTCCCCCGTTTAAGGGAACTACCATGTCAAATTTCTGGGCTTCTTAAGTCAGACAAAGAGTGAGCGAGCACAGCCGGCTGAAACATCTGTGGTTCTGGCTGGGAATGAATGGCCACGGATAGACGGGGATTAAGAATCCTGGACGTGAGCTCTGGGTTGACATAGTAGTTGGCCGCAGCCGGGGGGCTGCGAGTTGGGAACGAGGGGTGGGGTGAGTACGTGGAAATGAGGACGCTAGAGGAATGGAGCTGAAAGTGCGGGATCGGTTGAGTGCAGGACAAGGGGAATTCGGGGTGAAGAGGGGTGGATATGGGAAGGCTGAAGTGAGGCGTTGGGATACTGAGACCATTGTTCAATGTTTTTAAAACCAAGAAATACTAAATTAACTTATTTCTTTTACATCTTAAAAAAATAAATGAATAAATGATTTAAACTCGATCAATATTGTTATACTTATTAGGATAAGAACAGATAAGTTGTTTGATGTGGAGACTGCAGCTGGTTTATGATCTATGAGTTATGCTGAGTTTAAGACTTCAGTTGGGCGCTGATGCCATACTGAATAGATAGATGGATGGATTACAGACACATTGGAATACAAATGGAATTTTGGCTGAGCATGTGAGAGCGGAGTTGGCTTCCCTGCTGGGAAGTGGGATCTGGGTGATGAGGGGCGTGTTGGGATGAGGGTCACGTGATGCTTTGTGGTTGAATTTCCAAAAGAAACATCAGAATCAATGGATGTTTCATTTCCTATTATGACTAATTGGGAATATTGGGTGCAGTCGCGTACCATGAATTCAGCTGAGAAGAGTCCCTGCCTGGGGCTTGAGACGTTTCTCTCAAGTGCACCTGGTCTTTTCATTTAAACGTCCCCCTATTTCTTTATTTGATGAATCATAATTACAATGTCTTTGCAAATTCTGCCTGTAGCTAACGGCTAGTCCGCTGGTGGGATTGCAAACAGGAAAATATTGCAACCCCATAGTTGATGGTAAGATATCCAATTGTCAAAGAACTGCGCTCAGTGGCATGCTTTGTAGCAAAACAGAGGGTTTGTGGGAAACAAACCCTCTGCAGCAAGGTCCCATCTTGAATTTGATCATGTATTATGGGTGAAATATCTAACAGTTTATCTTGGGCTCTTTGCTGTTATTAGGGCTGTCACTGTGTCCTGCCAGGTGGACATGAAGGGGTCCAGAAACAAGCCTTCTCTGCTACTAGAATCAAGCAAAGGGTCACGCAGGAGGATGTATAGCCTCCAATTATCATGCATAGCATTGCTGGCTGCTTGCCTGCCAACAAATCGGAACTTGGCTATGTGCATTCTTCTATTCCTCCACGAGCATGCCACAATATCTTTGTAGAAATGTTATCTGCTGGCCCATTTTCTTTAAGCACTCACTCCAACTAATGGTAATACATTTTTAAGTACAGTTTAAATTGAATTGAAAACCCAAATCCTTCTTGAACTAGGAACCTGTCATACTCAAATTTAGATGAAACTCAACAGCACGGCAGAATCATTAAATAGTGGAAGAAGCCGCGATACCCACTTGTAGTGACATATAAGCCAGATATATCCTGGCCAAAGATTCACACTCGCTCTGTTGTCGTTCTGGCCGTTGGAGAAGAACAGATGAGCACAAAAGTGCTGACTCACCCCTGAGCTCCAGGGTATCATGTAGCTTCCAAACTTTTGCCGTATGGCAGTGACCTTGAGCGGTGCAGAAGACAGCGAGCCAGTGAGTGACTGTGGAAGAACAGGAACAGACCAGAGAGAGAGCGAGAGAGCGAGAGAGATTATCTGTCGAGAACACTCCAACCGGCTTCTCGACAGATAATCTGTCAAACCCCACCCCCCCTCCCCTCCACACTGGTCCCCAGACGCACGATACATGCGGCATACACACACATGTGCTACCTGGGTCGCACACACACTCACACACCTCTCAGCTGAGCCGTCCGACAGACGAGTCAACACGTTGTTTATTTGGGTACCTTCTGAGTTCATTGATGAGGAAAGAAAAAGGGGTTAATCAGTGAAGAAGGGCCTCTGTGGAGAACACACGCTGGCCTGTCCCAGTACAAGCTGGAAAACTCTTGATTTATATCAGCCGTGTGAAGTGCTGTAACGACCATGTGAAACAAGGCTCGGCGTGAATTTCGGGAGTGAAGTTGCGAACTATTGATTAGCTCCCTGACTGCTCAAACAAACCGCAGCTGAGTGAGAGGGAGTGGAAACATCACGCTCTCGTCACATTCTGCTTGTCTCGCAGGTCTCCTGCAGTCCTTCAGCGTTCTTCTGTGGAACGGACCTCCGTCTTAGGTCCACGCACACAGGGGTACAGACATAGGATGGGCCCTGCATGCGGACTAACAAAACTCAGTCATGCGATCTACAGGATCCTGTGCTATAAGATGTTTCCTCTAGGAAGTTGCAGTGGGTCATCATACGAGTTTGTTTCTTTTGTCGGGAGAAATGGATACTGCAGTTAACTTTGGCGTTGTTTTTTTCACCTGCTCCTCGAGTAGGTTGGGTGAAAATAACTAACTGGCAATCCTGCAAAGTGCAGAAATGCATCGCAGAGACTCACGATGAGTCACACCTCGCAATCTAAGATGATAATTGCACTTACGGACTCAATTACAACATTTGGATTGGAATCATTTCCGTGGTGGTTGTTGCACATCAAGTGAACAGACTGTGGGCACAGAGACTACGAGGCGCAGAGGAAATGAATGCGATGAGCGAGATGGCGGTCGTAAATGTGCGCTGGAGATGGATTTAGAATACAGAGCGGGGACATCTCCTCCACCGCCTGCGATCATTCATACTGTTTGTTCTCGGTGTCTTCACCTCCTTTCTCGTTCCACCTTTTTGCCAACTTAATTTGCCTTCTATGTGATGGTTAGATTTATCGACGTGTTCCCCCACCAAGCCTCCACGGGAGGTGGAGCCGCACAGATGTGATGAAGCCCTGTCCAGACTCCAAGAACTACAGTCCACTTCCCATTCTATGCCAAGAGCGGCGTGAGTGCGTGTGTGCTGATGAAAGATGCTGATCTAGAGATGCTGTGGCTAAATTCAATTTAACATCTGTGGTGGGAGATGTCCAGTTGGTGATCAGTATCGGGCTGAGTGTTGGATGCAGATCGGATGATGTTTATGGGATTTAGTGGTGGTCATGTTCAAGGTTAAAGGAATGATTCACCCTCAGTAAAAAAACAACACATGACTAGCATGATTTAACACCAGTGAGGTGTGCAATGCAACGGAATGAGCTACTCCGAAGAGCTCACTCAACTCTGGAAATAATTGTTGATTGCTACAATTAAATATATTTCCATTTCTGGCCTTTCAGTGGAATTACTATAATAATGTTGCTGTATTGAGTTATCATTTGAGCAAATGTGATAAAGGTGTTATATTTGTAGCACAGTCACTTTTGAAGATAATTGAACGGGCGATACACTGCTGATAGTTAGAGCTATCATGTTATTGTGTGATAATCCACTCATGGAAGATCCTGTTTTTACAAGATTTATATACTAATGGTGGGAAGTTCACTGTCTGCCTGAAATTGATGTCTCTCAGGTGCGCGGTTTTAGTCATTGGAGCAGCCCAGTAATCACCAACATGGACCAAATAAAATTACAAATCAGGCATTTTACAGTGAGGCAACGTCACATACAGACAGTAACTTTCAGTAACAGCATTCATCAGATGGAAAAACAGAAGCACTAGCTGTTACTTCACAAAGCAATGGATTTCATTTCATTGTATCTCGTCCGTCCTGCGATTTCAATGTATCTTTTTACTTGATGTATGTGAAGGGCAGCAGAGCAGTGTATCTACACAATTTCACATAGCGCTCTGAGTTCAGAAGGGGCTGCTAATGAGAGTCACTATCTCCCTTTGCATGGGAACCACCGTTGAGTCTCTGTATGCACGCATGTGTGGGTGTGCACCTGTGTTCATGCTCTGCCAGCCGAACTATACACTGTGGTCTCTGCAGTGTTGGAAACTAGGGAGATTTAAAAAAAAGAATAATAATTCAGCCACGCAACTTCAAAGAAAAGAAAATAGTCCGTAAAACTACACTGGAAATGCGTGCACCCTCCCTCCCCCTCATGCTCGCCCTACGTTGGTGCGGTGTAAAGTGCACATAAGATATGGCATGTAGAAAATGCATCGTGGCTGTCTTTTCATACACTGTCATTGTCTATTTACAGTGTGTGCATTCATGTTGACGTGTGCATTTGTGTGTGTGTGTGTGTGTGTGTGTGTGTGTGTGTGTGTGTGTGTGTGTGCGTGTGCGCGTGCGTTTGCTGGTGCCGGTATGAGTCTCTTCACATCTTTGTATGAGCGAAGGGCATATTTGTATTGGTGCTAATTAGTGTGTCCGTTAGAAACAGGAAGCCATTCTCAGTCCGTATAGATGAAAGGCATTCAAAATGTGTCCAGCATTTCCTCCCTGGTGTGTTACGTTGCACTGCAGCTCACAAGGACACCACGACAGAGAAGGGGGTAAAACGGAAGAAGAAGAATGAGCGTTGCAGGGTTCCGAGATTCCCATTTCGCCACAGAATCAGAGTGAAAGCCTTCCTGGGATAGTTAATAATGTCAGATGCAGTATAGTCTTTTAACCTTATTTAGCTCAACTTGCAGTGCTGCACAGACGGACAGAATTTGACTTGCTACTGAACTGTTGCCGTGGTGCAGGATGAACATGAGGGCAGCGTATCAAAAATAAAACATAAGCTTTAGATATAAAGACACAGGAAAAATGAAATGGCTAAATGATTAAAGGCACCGTGGTGCAATAATCAAAATATCCAGTTTGTCTGTGTGTGTGTGGATGAAACTCTAGGCTTGAGCCGTGTTTAATTACTTGAAAGGGAAATTTGATGCACTTATTTGATTACATTTAATTGCGGTAAATGTTCAGAAATTGAATGCACATATGTGGGACGTTAAATGCCAATGTATGATGTCATTTTGTAATGCTGCTTTAATGGGCGTCTACATGTCTAATTGCATTCACATACTTGCCATCCAGCTACACTCTGCAGACTAAACAGATTTGTAATCATCACAATTTTTGTCGAAAGACAGAAAATGAGTCAAATTGTAAATCAAGTTTTAAAGTTAATACTTATATAAAAGCTGCTAGGTGAAAAATAACGCAGCACATCGGCCTGAAGTCCTTTTATAATTAAATTTGAAAAGGATTGTATTTTTTCATGCTAACGTGACAGAAGTGGCTGAAGGGGACAACTCTCCCAGTCTAATTAAACAAAGAACCTATTCATAATATGCCATGAAATATTTATTATGTGTCCCAGACACACACTCACAGTGTTATTTGAGAGAGGCACAGCTAAAGACTCAGTTGTACCTACACGCCTTTGCAGCACTATACTTTTATTCAAGGTTGTCATTTGATTTGAAGGGGGAGGCCTTTCCTGCAAAGGGCTCCCCAACAACGCATCATGTTTGTCAAATATTCGGTTTGGATTGAGCCTTTCAACAGACACAGTTTAGTTAAGCAGATGATTTAGCAAAAATCTGTGATTCGGTGATTAACAGTCGCTGACTCAGTACGGAGTCCTGCAAGATAACGGACAGTAGAGGGACGTTATTTCACGGCGTCATAAAGCGCGCCGCTTAAATGACACAGCTGGGCAACAGTAAAACATAATGGCTCCTTTTTTACCGCGTTTGTAGGGTCCTCACCGTGGCCCCCGGTGAGCAATAACTTTATATGCAGCAACAAGGACAGCAGAGGAAGTAAAATACTGTTTTCACAGATTTTTCTTTTAAAGTTAACAAGGGCAATGCATGATATATTCTGTGTTAACAAGGGAGATGCTGTCCCCCCACTCAAATTGCCCCTCTACTGCTAAAAGCCAGCAGGGTATGAAGCAGAAGCCGTTGCCGTGAGGAATGGAGGCCATTGAGTTAAGCTTGTTGAGTTTAATGGAGCAGGAAGGCTACCCTAGAAGTAATGGCTGAGGGTGAGCTTAGCTGCAGGCCTGTCAGGTACCAAAGGGAGGGAGGAGGAAGGTTATATTCCGCACAATTGTGTTATATTTCATTTCTGAATTTCTGAAGCCTTTTTAGCTTTTGTACTATTCGTTAGAGCAACATCATAGCTGTGTTTCTGCCATAACTCCAAAATTGCAGCTAATTGTCAGTGTTATTGGTTGCCTTTATGGCTACAGTCCTAAAAAGGGAAGAACCATTAACCCTAATCATTACCGCTTAGTATTAAGACCTGAAACGGTTTCCACAACGGCCAATTAAGAGCAGATAAACATCTGGCTGATCTGGTCAAATTAGCTGGATGTTGCTTTTCGTTACCAACAGTTTACGTCTGTGTGATGGTGATATCGGGCAGCTGCTGCGGTCGATAATGTTCGGTTTTATGTCTGATTTAGTTTCTGCTTGCGACAGCCATATGTGTATCTGTGTGGGTTGGGAAAAAGTAGGTGAGCGATGAGGGAGTGCTATTAAAAGTCAGTGCCTCTTGGTAATGCTCTTCTGCACCCTCAATGTCCGTATAAGAGCTGCTCATCTAGGAGGCACGCACACACACACACACACACACACACAACATGATTGCTCAGCAAATATGTCGAGAATCAGTCATTATCTTAATCTCTCATTCTCATACAGTAAACAAGCCCCTCAGCGCCACTGTAGCTATGGAAACACTTTCTGCCGCAGGCCCCTCACATGGCCGCACTCGTCTGCTCTGCACTGTGCTCTGCTCTAGTTGCAGACTGCTGTCATACATTGCTCCGGAACCCTTAAAGGCTCCTGTCATACAATCCAGCAGATCTATAAGCCCCAGGGCTTGATGTCACACAGTGATATATGTCTAGCTGTGAAAACACTGACTCCGAGGTGAGCCATGTAACTTGCTTTGGCAGGGGGTACAAAGCACGGTGGGGCTGCAGCTCTAATAAACTGGCGAGCCGACAGCGTTGGAGGCAAACAGGACGGTTTACACAGGACTCGGCTGACCGGGCGCTGAGTGGCTGCTGCTCTCTGGGAATGTAGAGAGGCGGCAGAGGGGAAGTTACATGCAGTGGAGTAATAATAATCCTACACTGAGAAAACTTAGGCTGATCTTTTTCTTTAGGTATGTTCTAAGAGTGGGTGTTAAGTGATTGTGCTGCAGTATCGTGCTACTGTCACAGAACCCTAAAAGGCTGTGTGTGAATGGGTGAATGTCCACATGTAGTGCAAAGAAAGACTATTAACTATAACCGTTACCTGGCGATGATAAATATCTACTTGATTAGGTTTGGGAAAAGATCGATAACACAAGTACTTATTTAGTAGGGCTGTAGTCAACCAAAGAAATACTTAGCTCGCGGACGTTAAAGCGTTTTTTTTTTTAAGCGCGGAGACGTAACGGGCGCCGACGGCGAGAGGAAGTTCTTCGCCGCGGTTCCCGAGTGTTCTACGCGGTGCGCTGAACTGTGGCGCTGTTACAAAACAGCCTTTAAAAGCATTTAAAGTTAAACATAGGCTAATTGTTATTTAGATTACAGTCATATATAACTGCTTATAAAGGAATAAATATCAAGGAGTAAATCAATGAAGTTGTCTTTATTGGTGTAAAATATATATATATGCAACTGGTCGACCAAGACGGCATCCGACCGATTAGTCGACTAAAGTTGACAGCCCTATTATTTAGGTTCATGAATAGATTATTTATTGCATCTAATATCTGGATTCACGCATAACAGTGAACAATGGCTGACACGGACAACGCACCGATTTGGCCATTGGGTTGTGAGGTGTTTGGCAGAACAGAATAGATGTTTAGAATATCCAATTAAACCTGAACTTGAATAAACTCATCTGACTAGAGTACCACGACAATGGTTAGTCCGCGGTGCTGCACATAATTAGCACTGAATATGGCGTCCTTTGATGACGCCTGATGAGATGGAGTGAAAGCCTTCATGCATTGTAATATTTTGTGGTGTGCGACAGCGTAGGCGTTGACAAAATTAACGCCATGAATATGGATGTTGGGAGAGCATCATGAGAGTAAATGTGCTTACTCTATTGATTAAATCTCCCATCAGTCACGTAACAGCATGGTCCCCGTCCTTTCTCTCCCTCCCTCCGTCTCCCACATCTCTCCACTCATCTCTGTCAAGGCGAGCCCAGTGGAGTGGTTAAATTGTCCGTAGCGCGTAAGCGCTCGTTTATAAAGGCCGACAGACGTGCAGGTCGTTTGCTGAAATTAATTACCCCTCGGAGCCACAGCAGGCCTCGGCCCGAGTCAGTCAGCCATGGTCCACCACCTCCCGAGCCCTGTACCTGCAGAGAGAGAGAGAGACGCAGGGAATAACTTAAGGCTCACAACAATCAATTTGAAAAAAAAACAGGATTGCTACACATAAGGTTATTATTAGCTTATGCATGTACAGGATGTATAGTTATTTTTATAAACTGGAAAGAGTGATGGCAGCAGACAGAAACCAGCAAACAGCAGAACTGTAAGTAAAAAGCTAATGCATCAGAACCCTGGGTCATTACACCAGATTGTACTTTTTTTTTTTTATCTGTGTGATATCTCAATTTCCAGAGCAAAAGGTCTGCGGGGAGTTTTGCGCTGACGGAGCCCTAGACGATGATATGATACACAGCATGGTGACATCAAACTAATCAGAATGTATTCATCTTCAAACAGAGCAACTTAATGAACTCCAGCACCATCTGATGCAACACTTCTCTAACATTAATAAAAGCTTCATCTCCTGTCTGATTTGCATAATTGTTGAAATGAATCCTTTAATGCTCTGCTTTTTCTTCTCTTATTAAAGTGCTGATTTGTGTTAAAGTGATCTGCGGCTTGCCACTGAGAGGAGAGGGGAGGAGGTAGAACAACGGAGGATGGGAGGAGCGGGATGTGCAAAGGGCCTGAGGTGATTTGTCACCATTTTGATTGGGCCATGTAATTAAGCGTTCTGTGTTGGACAGGGGTTTAATGGATGGTGCTGAATTCTCATATGGTGTTATGGCTACCTGGATAGCTTAGGATCCGTTTCTAATATTATGTAACTTAATAGCTCTTTTTCTTCTTGTCCGCATGTCTCGTTGAGTGAGATATCTATTTATTTTTGATACCCATTACCAGATAGGTGCAACCCATTTCCAGTCACATGATATTGCTTCTGCCGGCAGTCTTTGTCAGCCACACATTCTAAGTGCTCTATGAATGAGTGCCAAATGGGTGTCATGAAATGGCATCCTTCGGTTCTTTATTCTGAAAGATTTATCTAGTCACTACATGTGTGTTGTGCCCTTTGTTTGTAGGTCTTTTCCCTCAGCTTTGCACCCAGAACAGCGAAGCAGAGCCTCTTTACAAAGGGCATTTCCCTTAGGTTTAAAATGCCCTTTGTTTCAGCCCCTCAACGCTGTCAGCAATCCCTAAGAGATTTACTTAGTGTTTCTCCTTGCTATAAAAAGTTGTAATGTTTTCTAAGGAAAGACGGCTTATGTGCTCCTTCTCTGATCACCTTCTTATAGTGTACATAGACAAGCTGGGAAAAACCACCCGCAGAGCAGCCTCCTGGCTGCCTGTGACTGTCTTTGTTGGTTACTTGACCCTCCTCTTGAAGTTTGTATTGTTCCTTTAAAGGGCCCATATTTTGATTATTTTTCAACAAGTTAAAATAGGTCTTTGAGTTCCAGAAAACATGTTTCTGAAGTTGTTTGCTGGAAATAGCTTGTAAGAAACGATTGTTACCTACCTCTACTCCCCTCTGTTTCAGCCCCTTTCAGAGTGTTTCAGCTAATTTGGCCACGCCCACAGCTTATAGAATCGCCGGTAGCGGTCGGCGGCTGACGGGGGGCGGGGTGGGGGAGGAGCGGTTGGCGGACCTCCGCATAAACTCGCGCTCGTCCATATGGTCGCGCATAAAGTCTGCGGGCCTCACGAACTGCGCCGGCGGGCTGTGATTGGAAAACGGGACTGGAGGGGGTGGGAATATTCAAATATCTAGGTTTGTGACGTAGAATAACATGGAGATTTTGAACAGCTCACCCAGAGGCTGACGGCAGGATCAATTCAGAAACCTGTATCTCACTCAAAACAGCATGGATGGTTTTTCTTCCAAGTTTGTATGCGTGTGGAAGCACGAGAGACACACAATAACACCCCAAATCCCAGAAAAAAGTGATTTTTCCATAATATGGGCCCTTTAAAAGTCCTTTGATGTCACAAAGGGGCATTAGTTCGGTCTCAACATTATGGCCATGTTTCAACCTGAATTGTTTTATTTTCATGTGCCTAATCAAAGAAAACCTAAACTTTTCATTCTACAGTCTCTCTAGTCTTTGTGTTTGGATCGCAGCGGACTTGCAAACAGACAAATTCCCTCATGCTGCGAATGGCAATTTTATGTAATGGTCCATTTACTCCTGTGAGTCTGTGAGTGTGTATCACTGTTTGTCTGTCTGACGATGACAGATTTTAAAAAACGGACCAGAGCAGCGTCCGTAAAATAGGACCGTTGTTATTCTGTTTTACTAGCTGTATCTCAGTTAAGATGTAAGGCTGCCACTGCTCTTTTTCTTCCTTCAGAATGTTTGACATACATCTGGTGGTCAGCGGTGAGAAGAACGCATCGCTGAGTCACAGCAGGGCCTTTCCTGTCCCATTTGGAAACTTCTATGAGGACTGAGGGCTTTAAGAACCCACGGTGTCAACAAAAACACTTCTTGGTTAGTCTGGATATGGTTAATGGTGTCTTTTGCAAATGAATGCAGATGCAGCAGTTGCACACTTAGTCTTCAGAAACAAGTGGGCAATTAGATTGTGTTCAAGACATAATAGGAGTCTGCTAGATATTAGAAGGAGTACAATTAACCAGTGTGTATTTACAAGCACCTTTATGGCAGTCTTGTCACTACACAAGGTAATTAGAAAGCGTTATTCTTGCAGCAGAGTGTGGAGTGAGATGTAAAGATTGTGCCTCTCACAATGGGACTTTGCTGTGCAGTTGGAAGAATCAATTCCTTCTCTTTGTTTTCCTAAACTGCGATCTCAGCAGAATCTTAATTTTTTTTTTGTATGAAACTTTGGCAAGCGTTCTACTCTGCCGTGCACTATCGGGAACACACACACACACACACACGCAATATGCCAGTATCCCATTGTCATTTGGCAATCCACACATAGTTCTGTTAAATTAACTTTTCTCCATCTAACTGCTCTATTTGGAGAATGAAAACCTTCGGACTGCAAAGATTCAGGTGTGCACGCTCTTCAACACATCAGGAGAACTTGCTTTTGCTAGCAGCGGCCCTAAGGCCCACTTTTACTGTGACGTCCAGGTTGAAATTAGCTCACGCAGCTTCTCCTCTGCCATCTACAGTCAAAGAGTGTGTGAATGACATGTAAATGGGTTTGGTTCTTTCTCCCAAAGAAAATGTCCAAAATTATGTATTACATTCTCACGAGAGTGCCTTAAATGATATGATCTTAATCAAATAATTGATTTAGCAGTATTTGGCAGCAATTTAATGCAATATGGATAACTCGATATGTTTTAATCAGAGAATTATCACCTGGAACTAATCCCGGCATTTTTGTTAGCTTATAAAAGGTGATTAGTATTGAGAGGAGAAGATCCTAGTAGCACAGAGAAAATGGTAATGGTAGCGCTCTTGGCCCTACCTGAAGGTCCCCGTAGATCTCCGACACGCTTGGATAGGCAGCCGGGTATTTAGATACAATCTGCTGCACACCGCTACACACCAGTACAGATGTATAAGAGTGGCTAGTCTTTGCTAACTCTCCCTAACCACATACACCAATAAATAAATAGCACAAATCTTGCAAACTGGCCATTTAACTCTGTTCTAACCAATTTAGGCTGAGCAGCAATTTACCTCATGACCAACTTCCTGCCTGTGCTCCTTCCGGTGGTGTATGATGTCTGCTACTCTTGATATATGTTGATTCTGATCATAAAGCGTGCTATCACAAGATAATTCAGATTGCTTTTCTAATTCATGTAATTGTAAATGGATCTATATCAACCACGGTTCAAGGGTAAACTGTTGCACCAAACTTTGTCCCGAACAAGAACCCATTAATTGTGATTGGAACAACGCATA
Organism: Apeltes quadracus; assembly: GCA_021346845.1. Classification (NCBI taxonomy): domain Eukaryota; kingdom Metazoa; phylum Chordata; class Actinopteri; order Perciformes; family Gasterosteidae; genus Apeltes; species Apeltes quadracus. The sequence continues at coordinate 16,879,958 of CM037936.1, forward strand.
ACTGTATACAAATTAAAATGTATCCTGAAAACTCTAAATAAATAAATTCCATTTGTCCCATTGCGGTACAGATTCTAAGTAAAAAAATATATATATAGAAAGTGAAAAAAAGTGATTCACAGGCAGAGTCAGGGCTTGCCACAAGTCATGATGTTACAGTTGCAGTCTTGTTCTTTGGAGAGGTGTTTCACACCCTGCTGAAGTAAGACAAGAAAAGGGAGCTAGGAGTTTGATAAAGCCAACCCCAAACTGTAGTGACAGTTTGGAAAGCATCCCAAGTGGCGCGCACAATGTTTACCCACCTCTCACACCTGGAGTGGTATTTCAAGTCAACGCCTCAGGGCGTCTCCTGCATAATTTACACCGGTTAGTATGTTGTGAAGGGGTTGGAGTCAGGGTCTCTTGTTCTTTCTCCTTATCTGGAGGTGCAGATCCCATCTGAATCCAACATTATAATATCAAAAAAAGAAACAATTGTTTCCCTTTTAAAAAAAAGATATCTAGCTTTCTTTGTGGCCCATTGGAAGTTTCATTGTTAGTACATTTTTGAGTCAAATATAATTATTGTACGTTTTATCAGTTGACAGGAGAAAGAAGCGTTAGAAAAGTGGGCCGATAATGGCACACAGTTTTCTTTTTTGCTTCAGTCTGTAAAGAAGTGTAATTGCCCACAAGAAATAAAGCCCTCGTCTTGGAGGAAGATTTTTGCGTTTGCATTCCATTCTCGTGCCCCTTTTTTTCCATTGCAGTGAACTTGCATTGTCTGCCAACCCATGTCTATTTTTTACACAGTCAGAGGGCGGAGCAGTCTTTTCATGCATGGCTCACTATGCTTATGTAAGAGCACTACTTAAACCTGGTTACATCACAGAACAGGCGGCACTGTGTCAGTGGGTCACTGTGCCACACAACCACTGAACTACATACGCACTGTGTGTTGGGCTCCTCACCGGTCACGTGCGACTGAGGCACGCGTGCTCTGGAGGGTCATTCGAGCATGTGTGCACAGATGCGTCTATTGGTCAGTGCGTTGGTCACTGACCACGCTTCAATGGCCAAAATCAGAACATGTTGCTTGGTTCACTTTAGTAGGCCGCTTCTAAAGAAGTGCCATTGCTGCGCCTACTGAGTGCCAGTAGGGGGGCCCCCTGTGTATCTAAATAACACTTGCGTGTATCCTCTACTCCCCCTTAGCCCCGGCTCCTGCTCCTCAACACTCCCTCCCCAGCTCCGCCTTTCTTTTTCACTCAGTTTCTGTTGAGTACATGCACACAGACACACACACACACACATGCGAGGAGGCCAGGACCAACTCCTCCCACCAGTGCATAGTCCCATGAAAAACACGAGTTCTTCATGGGAGAGTGAGAGAGAGAGAGGGAGGGAGGGAGGAGCATAGCTGCGCTGAGGCCGAGCCCCTCTCTGCTTCAGCGCGCAGAGTGGAGCAGACGGCAACAGCCACACAAACACACTCCACACACCACCACCACCACCAGCGCCACCGCCACCGCCGCCGCCGCCACCACCACACAGACTCTGTGACGGCTGGAGGCGCAGTGGGGAGCGAGCCGCCAGGGACAGAGCTCGAAGAGAAAGAAAGGGATCGCAGAGGGAAAGCGGAGAAACCAGTTGAAGGAGGCACCTTGTGGATCAGAGGGGATTTTCCTCCTGTGCGCTTCTGGATAGGACGATCTGCTTCTCCCTGGGCAAGAGGAGTTTTTAACCGAGGCTTTTTCTTTCTGCTCATCCTCCCAAGCGCCGGGCTCCTGCCATATCTACCTATCTATCCCAGCGCTTAACAAAACAGGGAGGGAGTGTGAGAGAGAGAGAGAGAGAGAGAGAGAGTGAGAATAAAGGCAGTCACAGCTTCAGCTCAAGACCACCCTTTCCTCGTCGCCCTCCTCCTCCTCCTCCTCTCCTCCTTTTCTCTCTCTCTCTCTAGCTCCACATCCATGCGTGAGTTCATTGCTGATTCCACTGTCTTTTGAAGATAGAGCGGAGGACAGCTCGCTTTCTCCGGGATAGAGCCGAGCCCCCGGTGGGATCGGGGTCTGGTCTGCTGCGTGAGAGAGAGAGAGAGAGAGAGAGAGAGAGAGAGAGAGAGAGAGAGGCAGCGAGAAGCAGACAGGAAAACTGATACACAGGAAGGAGGAAAGAGCCGGGGAGAGACGAGAGTAAGAGCACATTGAGGGGCATGTTCAGGGCAGCAGAGAAGAAGAGTCAGTCTGATTTTTAGAGAGAAGAGCGCAAGGAACCGGCAACCAGATTTCTCCCTCTTCCTCCTCCTCTTCCTCATCGTCCTTTTCTCTCTTTTTACCCTCTCTGTCTTCCGTCGCTCCTCAATTCCCCCTTTTGTTTCCATGGATGCCTCCTACAGACCTTTTTAATATCTTCCTTTCCACACCTCCTGCCCCCCAAAGCCTTTTTTTTTTGCGGCCGCTCCGAATTTCCCCCTGTCTCTCCTGCCGGACCTGTCTCTCTTTGTGAGATTCAGCGTGAGCTCCCAGACGAGTAGAGCGACTGAAATCCCAAGTGCTCCCTGTCCTCACCGTCCCTCCCTTCCTGGCTGCGCTCATCACTTAAACGCACACCGTAATAGAACGAGAGCGTTCCCTCTCTGAATCGTCCGCTCGTGGAAGCAGTCGTCTGAAGGATCCACAGCGTCTTCACCTGCGAGCTTCTATCCGCAGCCTCCTGGACCTTCAATTGGATTCCAGCTACATGGGAAAACGTTTGGAGCAGCAGCAAATGTACCCCCACTACACCTACTATTACCCTCACTATCTCCAGACCAAGGTAGGATGGTCAGGCCTGCTTGACCTGTTTTAAGAAACTCTAAACTCAGAGGGGGAAAAAAACAGTTTGTGCACATCAGAAAGTACACATCTGCTTTTCATCCTTTAACTGTCTTAGAACCATCTTGCGACCGTCCTTTTGATTCCCTTTCTGCTGTCTCTTTAATTCTGCTTCTCAATAAGTACAGGATGGTCTCAAGTGTATTATTCTCCACCCAAGAAAGTTGAATTCCTTAATCGATGCACATAGACCCCTAAAAAGGGATCAGTCAAAAGACCCAAGATTTGTTTAAAAAAAGCCAAGTAAATGCGGAAATTGTCTCGCACGACAGCATGCCACATGACACCACGTCCCTTTATACCCATCTGACCGCGAGCAGGGCAACATTGCTGTCACTCGGCTTTTCCATTCACGCTGAGCACTTGACCCCATCCTCCTCCCTCTGACCCCACCAGCTCCAAGTTCAAGTTCAGGGCAAGAGGCCCGCCCCTCCCTCAGCCTCATGTTGTCCCTCCTACTTTGCCCCTCTCCCGCTCTGTCACTCCAGCCCCCCCCCTCCCCCCATTCCCTCCAATGCCCCTTTTACCCCTCCCTTCACAGCCCCCCGCACCCCTTCCACAGGCTATATACTTACCCATGATCCCACGCTGCAGACGAACCTGAGATCAGATGCAACCTGATACACTTATCCGTCTACAGAAAACGGAGACCTGTTTTTTTTTTCTTTGTTCTTTCCCTACATTCCTACTTTCTTACCCACACATAGTGTGCATCACACACACACACAAACACACACACACACACACACACAATATATTACACTCTTCTACGACCAAAAATGGGAAAATGGATTGCTAAGCCTTGATCGATGGCTACTGCATCATATTGCCAGGCCAGCCATTCCCTTTGTTTACTGTGATTCATTTGTTTTTCTTTTGTGTGATAGTAAGTGTGAGGAGTTGGCAGGGTTGTGCATTTTTTTTTTAGCAAATGTGTGTATGTCAGTAGGCAAGAGAGATGGAGAGAGATACAAAGACAAAAGTGTAGGAGTGGGCTGCTGTGAGAGTAGAGAGATCAAGTGTGGGAAGAACAGGTACAAAAATGATTGCTCCACCGTTAACAGAATAGGCCATGACAGTATATCTAGTACAGTTGTGGAGTCCTAAATACTTTTATTGGAACCAAATAGCACATGGTTTATTTTCCCCAATTCTAATCCAGAACACAAAAACTTGGAGAAGATGTTTATCTGCTATCAATTTTCTAAAGTAGGAGACCGATACTCATCAACCAAACATTGGCTGGAATCGATCCCATCAGTTAATCATTGGGGATGGATACGTTGCAGTTTTAACATAATTATACGGTTGCTACACATTTTTTAAAATCGAATAAGTTTTTGGGGATGAAAAGGTATTTTCACTTGTTCGGCGCAGCATCCATATTCATTGGCAGCTGCACGGGAGCAGATCTTCAATTTTAGTTCACAAAAATAAAATTTACAGGATATTTTTGCAAATGACTTTTGCCGATCCCATTTTCAGTATGTCGACATTACAGACGTAGTTGCTGATCGCGGAGCTGCACTTACACCTGTGCCATGTCTGATGTTTTAAAGAATTTGCTCAAAATGAGCAATAAGATGTTGGTACTCTTTGTCTTGACAAGCAAGTCTTTCGTTTCCTGATCTGGAAGAGTAAATGTATTTTGGTGACGAAATGTGTGTGGTTCGTGTATATATATGTATGTTGATAAAGAGAACTCAAAAGAGCTGTCAGGGAATTGTATTATGGAAGAAGAGTCCCTTTTCTTAATATTTTAATTTCAATTTTTTTATTATTATTTTTTTTATTTTAAATTTTCACAGCCATTGTTTTTTGTAGCCTTTTCATAATTTATTCCATGGTTGCATTAATGCTCTGTGTTGATACAAGACAAGGTGGGATTGCATCAGATGCAAAATGAATTAAAAAAGGAAACGTCTTTCTTATCCGCCCCGTCAGTTGATCAAGTCGTATCCAGTCACAGTGTGATTGTAGGTTTTCTGCACAAGCTATTACGATGTATCTACGCGTACGTTAGATCAACTTGATGCATGTCGGTTTTATGTGTGCAGATGTCACTGTGTCACACTGCTGCTCTTTGATTTATCTATCAGTTCAAGGTCAAGTCATTTTTCTGAAGTATCTGCCACAGGAATATGGCGCAGACCAACGCTTGATTCCACTCCATCCATCCCTGCCTCACATCAGCCCTCCCTCAGTCCCTCTGCCTTCAAGGTCAAATCAAATTGGATCCTACCCTCCCTAGTGTTTCCTGTCGATGGCGCCTGGGTTTGTGTGTGAGTGTGTGTCCGCATATCCAACCAGGTATTAATAAACCGGCATCTGTGGGTCAGCTTTGCTTACGTGACTGTACACGAGCCGGTAAATGTCCGCCAGTGAACGTGTGAGCAAGGACTGATTGTGTTTGCTCGCGTCCGTGCGTGTGCAGGTCTGTAAGTGCATGTTTGGGTTTTATGTTAAAGTGAGTGCGTGGTGTGTGTGTGTGTGTGTGTGTGTGTGTGTGTGTGTGTGTGTGTGTGTGTGTGTGTGTGTGTGTGTGTGTGTGGCCTCTGAACATTGACTCCTTCTGACCCCTCCTCTGTGCAGCTTGTTGTCATTAAAGCTCCAGCGAGTCCCAGAGGATCAGTTGTGTGTGTGTGTGTGTGTGTGTGTGTGTGTGTTTGTCTGTTTCAGAGGCCCCACAGAATATTCCATTATACGTCTATATGGACCTTGACAACAAGGCAGTGTTTGATCTGTGCTGCTCTCTGACTTCAAATATGTGAGCTGCGTGTGCGCGTCCATGTAAATGTTTGTGAGAGAGCAGATAAATACTTACTAGTTGTATTTATTGTGTGGCCTCTTTTCAGCTCACTGCCCCCCCCCCCACCTGTTTTGCCTCTTCAATCATTTGTGTGTGTGTGTGTGTGTGTGGCCCCTTCAACGTCTTACAATAGTCATCTATATCGCAAGACAAGCTCACTCAAAAAGCGCACACATGCGCCAACGTCACACTAAGGCCGTTTTGAAATGACTAGCTACAACTAACAATGCTTAGCTGGATGATAAAGTGTGGCCATTAAACAGAGAGCTGCGCTTGCTTTGCCTCCGTAATGGGTTGTAGGTACAGGTAATTTACATTAGTAGACGGTAGGAAGGGACGGCATGTCCTCTTACGTCAGCCTCGCAGCGCTGTAAGAAGGTTGCAAGGGCTCGAAGAGAAGGCACAGCTGCATTCGTTTAGGGTTTTCCTGCCTCTGCGAGCTAGTTTCAGTCTGCGTATTGTTGATTGCCAATCTTTGGTATTGTATGAAGGCATTTTTTTTTTTTTACACTTCCAGTCTGTAAAATCCCGAATTGGACCAAATGAAAGTGCTAAACAAATTATTGTAGCTTGTGATGGTTGCTGTGCCATTTTCAGTGTGGTTGGGGGGGAATGTGTCATTACTAGAAACTGCATAGCAATAGTAAAATAGTAATAAAATAGAAAAATGTGCATTCATGAGATCAAGCTCTGATAGTTGGAAAGTCTATATGCAAAAAGGTACACTCATCCCCCTTAATGCCTCCATTTCTCTTAGCTCAAGCATGGTTGGCGCTACTTTTTAGTTATTTGTTTACATTGTAATTTCATTCCTAATTAATTTGCGGACTTCACTTATTCTCATGTGAAGGCATATGAATATCACCCAAACTGGTTAACATTCTGAAATCACTGAACGAAACGTCTTGGTTAGTGTAAGTAAACCGTCCTGGTTTTGGTTAAGTGAAGTACTTTTGTTATATAAACTAAGCTGCATTGACAACTCAAGTAGCATGAGTTAGTCTTCTGATGACTTTTTCTTTTACACACGGCATCATCGTGGGTAAAAGTTGACGAGACTTCGGGAGCACACTCCCCGAGAGTCTAACCAACGCCATTACGCATGAATTGACTGAAGAAATTGAAGTGTTATTCACACTACACGTTAATACCAGGCTCTTTTCCGTATAGATGATTGAGCCTCTGAAATGCTATTCCTGTTTTTAAATATGCTCAGCCTCTCTTGATAATGAGTGACTGAGGACATAAATCTTTCATGAAAGTCATTAGGAGTAAGTTAAGAAAGGAAAAAATTATCAATCAGCCGATCATTAGTTTGCCGCAGAAAAGGGTGCTAATATGCTCGGTGGTACACGAGGAGCTTCAATTAGGGTAATGAGCAACGGCAGTCAGCTGATGTCTGACGTAATGGCACATGTGGACACGCCTGGATGTCTAAATAGAATATTTCAAGTTTTCCACATTGAATTACTCTGTTACAGTACGCGCTGAATAAATGTGGTCAGTCTTAGGCCGAGCTGTGTCGCGTAAACATCATGAAGTTAGGAGGGAGACAGCGGTACAAACATGGAGATTCTTACGGACAAAGTCATTCACTTTTGCACTGTGCTGATCTTCCTTCATTGTCACATCGTTCCTTCCTTCCCTGTTTACTTCCAAGCCACATTTTCCTCGTCACATTAAACTATGAAGTACTTTTCCTCAGCAGAAAAAGCCAGCATAAATTATGCAGAGCGCGCGCGCACACACACACACACACACACACACGCACACAAAAAGTGCATAGTGTGTGTAGTGCGGTGTGCAAAGTAAACAGAGGCTATGGGTTTTATAGCGTTGCATGCATTCTGCTCATGCCCTGTTTGCCCTTTACCCTCTGCCCGCCTGCATCAGTTGAGGTTTTACAAGCAGCACCATTGTCATGTGCTCATTGCTTAAGACAGAGCTTTTCTGTTTATATCTCAGCGCTGCTCTTGATAGCATCATATGCCAATGTAGAGAATGTAGAAAAGCCTTGTGTTGCCTTCTTTTAAAGCCGTTCCCAAAACTGCGGCTCACTCCTTTCCCTGCTTTTTTCTCCACCGTCTCTCACTGTTCTGAGCTCTTTCTCTCTCACACTCTGTCTCTCTACCATCTGTTCAGTTTGCCAGGCCTGGGTAGTTTTTACTGCTTAAAAGGGACTCTCCACCACCACTAACCACCCATATATGTCCATTTATTATTCTCCGTGGGCTGTTCTATTCTTGTCCCTGTACAGTAGCGGACGCTGACCCGTGCCTTGCTATGTTGAATGGGAGTCAAAAAGCCGAGGCTGGTCGGGGCACGCAGCGAGGGTTCAGAGAGTCTGCAGAAGTCTGCCGGAGAACATAGAAAAGAGGGAAAGGTGCGTGGAGGAGAGCGGAGTAAGATGGATCAGAAGGAGAACAGATGGCGGAAGCAAAAGGAATTTGAAATAAGAGATAGAGGTCCAAGGGGAAATAAAGAGCGATGCAGTCAAGGAGAGAGAAGTTGTCGGTGGGGTTAGGGAACAATGGTGCTGCTGCATTCTTAATAGTTGGCCACTTTGTGGAGACCCTGGTCTAACGGATTCACTACCTTAAAAGTGCCTGTCAGGGCCATCTACCTCACACCAGAGGGGGCGCCAGAGGTTTTGGGGACCACGATATCGCGTTGTGCCGAACCGGCATGGGACAAGCCTATATCTTGCATAATTCCCACACCTCCAGAGCCGTGAGGACCCATTCAAAGCTTGCAACTCTTCTCATTCTCTTCTACAATAGTTACTGACAAAGAGAAATGAATAACTGTGCAGACATACATGTAGTAATCTGCACACGTTGGAGTTTGCTATCTGTAAATCATTTCCAATTAAAATTGACTTTCAATGGAAAATGATCTACTATATATTATCCTTTAACATCATGCAATTTGTAATGGCACAAAAAAAATGTAATTTTCTACCAACTGACATGTCACACACACCACTGCTCACCTCACTGTAAGGAGCAGGGCTGGTTTAGTAGTAGGCGGATGGGGAGATCAGTACTCGAGCCTGGCTCAACCCAGTAGCTGCGACAACTGATTTTACTAATACTAATGCTCATAGTCTGCATTGATTGAATGTCAACTCTTTTGAGATGTACACTCATGTGCCGGCTTTAAGAACAGCGTGCTGAGTGCCTGGCCAAGACTTTATCTGGGGATGAGAAGGCAGAGACAAAGAGCACAACCTTGCTGCCAGCTATTCTAAGTGTGTGTGTGTAATGTGTAGTGTTCCAGGGTTCGGCCCATGACCGCCGAGCTAATCTTCTTTCTGGAGATAGAAAAAACATTCAGTCCAGGTTTCACAAGTGCCTGCATCAGTGTATCATATGGACTGGGTCTCAACTACACACTGAATGCTCAGACTCCTCATTTACTAAATATATATAGTATAAGAAACTGTGCAGTGGGCTGATACTTTCATTAACTCAGCATGATTGGAGTTCAGATAGTACGGAGATAAAAATGAGCCGATAACGAGGACGCGCTCTCTCTTGAGTTCAGTCCTCGCTTCCACGCTCTTTGTTAACATAGCTGGGCAGTGGCCTGTTGGTGCACGTGAGTTTCAGCGTGTTTGACATCTTATTTCATGAGCGGAGGCAGACGGTAATGTAAGTGTAAGTGAAAGAAATAACGCATTTTATATAAATTTGCCAAAATAGTAGGAAAACGTGATGGTGTTCAGTGCTGTAATGAATGGTTTCTAGAATTGTTCTATAAAATGGTTTATCCAGGTCTCAATACACATCCTTTGTTCACGTGACGTTATAAACTACAACTTGCTTCTAGCTTCTTCCTTCAATTACCCCAAAATTGATCGAGGATATAATCTGGATGCTTTTAATGTATAAATAAGATGATGTTTTCCAATGAAAGCTGGTCCTTACTACTCCTCTTGTTCAGCAGTAATCCCATCTATTAGTCATCTGTAATGAATTTGGCTTTTAATTAGCCCATATCATCCTGGTCCGAATTGTCTGGGATAAAAATATGCTGGAAAGGAAACAATTATCTATAAAGCCGACGTTTTAGTTCTTTTACATGTAATATATTTATAAAATGTGATTATTACCATCAACACTAGGATGTATCATCACTATTGGGTATGTGGTTGGGGGGTTTTGTGCGTTGGTGGGTGAGTGACCCCTACACCAGGTACCAGAAACATACAGTAATTAAAAGAATCTCCTGAATGCGTTGTTCTTTATGCCTCCTTCTATCTCCCTCCCCTCTGTTTCCCAGTCATACTCTCACCCTCTCTTTGTTTCTTCTCCTTTTTTTACGTTTGTCCCAGAGTTCTACGGGTCAGACATGTTTAGGGATTTTCCACCCCTGAATACTTTTCACACCATCAGTACGACGTGAACTTAATGTCCCAGTCATGTTGTCATTTATTCTTTTCCCGTCTGCTCCTTTGTTCCCTTTTCATCTCGAAGAATATCTTTTAACATCCTCCAATAAAGTGGACCTTTTGTTTCCATCCATTTGCAGAGAGCGTCGAGTAATTAAGGTAGTGGTAGCTGTCTGTCTGAAGAGTCTGACTCTTCAGTGGAGAAAAAAAAAAAAAAAAAAGACTAATTGCCACATATCAAGGACGCAAGCCTCCTGGTCTTGGGGACTTGATGGCATAAGCCTGAACATGTTTTTTCCTCCTTACCACACCTGGTCCCAGCAGACACATGCAGGTCACCAATGACTATAAATACATCCATATGTGTTTTATGCACTTCACACACATTATAGGTTATTTTCGTTAGCATTGTCTATTCCAAAAGATTCACAGTGCAGAGTATAACTACAATAAATATGCTTTACTACTGTTATCATTTCTATAAAAAGAACAGAACAATTTCACTGAAGCTGAAACTTTGTCAGAGATCCGATCAACTTAATTAGATGTGGGCATGGACCAGAATGGTTAAACATGCACATGGAAGAGTGATTAACATTTAAGTTAATTTATAATTCTGCATGAAGGGGTCATGCTGTAACCAAGCAATGTTTCCTTTTCCTATTCAAGCTCACCTCGATCACGGTCTGATACTTATTCAATTAAAAAATACAGACATTCCCAGCCCCACTCATATCACAAAGTAAATAGATCGGTGTAGTGTTGTGATATTGCTATGGATGCAATGCAAAGGATGTCATTTGAGACTGAACAATAAGTGCAAAGATAACCCTGAGGGGATCAGCAACAGGACTCTGATTAAGCCCTCGTCTGAAGGGCGAGAGTTGGGCTGAAGACGCTACAATGAAGTCATCACTCCCATAGTTACATCCTGGTATTTTTACACCTTGAGACAATTGTTTAAGGTAAAGCCCACAATAATGTCCTGTAATGCACAGGGACTCCTCACTAAAGTCTTCCCTGAGCCGAATGACTACGGAAACCCTATGATTGTACCGTGCACCAGTGCATGTGCATCTATTGGACTGCTTGTATTTGTGTTTGCTGAAGCCCTTTTGCCCACTGAAAGATAGCTGCACCCTCTGAGCCCCATTAAAGGTGTTGACAAGGTAAAAATAAAGACATCCTGAAGGATAAAATGTGCAGCCCGTAGAATAGATTAAAAAAAAAACAAGACCTCCATTTGCCAAGATTTCAGGGAGGCATCCAAGCGATGAGTATCAGATTCAAAATGGTCTGAAGCCGTAAACCATTCCTTCATCTCTATCTATTTGTTTTACTACAATGTTGCCATCTGCTATGACTGATATTAAAGAATAAGAACCGAAATGAGAGTTGTTTGGAAGGAATGATACGTCCTTCAAATATATCATCTTAACTTCTAAACTTAACATCTTGCAGTTTCTGCCAGCAGGAGGCTGAATTACAGCGTGTTCAGCTTCCCCAAACAAGCCCCCCACTGTTAAGTTAGTCTCCAACAATAACAGTTCATTGGATAATTTGTTTGCAGATCTGTATTCCCATGTTAGTCTCCCCATTTGCAGTAGACTGAAAGTGGGGCCTTCCTTTCCGTAAGCGTCTCACTTTGCTGGCTGCTGAACAATGATCAAGCTTTAAATCTGTGTCACTTACCTGAAGCACACAGAACACTTCTATGTCACCAGCAGCACAGGAGGACAGTTCTGGAGCTCAACATCTGTACTTTACCTTCTCAGTCCGAGAGGAATACATAAGAAAAACACAGTTAAACTCTCTAAAACTGCCACATTGCACTCCCATACGGACAGTTTAGTCTGGTTACTGACACACTCTTGTCCCGAAGCCAAAGGTGGCTGGCGAGGCCAAACATCTCCTGTTCCCTGCTAATGAAATCCTGAATAAAATCCATGGGGCTTGAACCCCCCTCAAATACCCACAATTGCACAAGGACAAACACAGACTCTCCAGGGATCATGTGCACACACACACGCACGCACGCACACACACACACTAACACTCACAGAACCCCTGCAGTCCAAGCCAGAGATTATCCAAGGAATACACTCCTTTTCTTCTGCCACAGTCAAATTACTTTTCAGAGCTTGTGCTTTTATCAGAGCTGCCTAAGTTACTGTGTGTGTGTATGCGTGTGTGTGTGTGTGTGTGTCTGCGTGCTCACAGGCGTATGCATGTTAAGGCAGTCCAAACATAAGCTGTTGCTGATTGCAGTGAGCACTTCCAAAGCGAATGGTTACTGATGACTGGGTAATCGGTTTATATTGCCTTCGTTTGTGTGTGTGTGTGTGTGTCTGTGTGTGTGAAAGAGGAGAAGATTGCGTGCGTATAGCTACTCGTATGCCAGTAACTTTCTAAAGATAGTCCACTACCGAAGCACCTCCGGCCGGCCCGGTGTTGGCGACATTTCAACTTGACATTCACAAATACAGACGCCGATGCTTATAAACATGTTTCGAGCTGCACTTCCTGTCGCCCTACTGCTCCTCCAACTCCAACCCTCCCTGTGAAGAAACACTTCACGCACGACCACGCTGAAACGAAAAAACCTCACGAGAAGGACGACAGCATTGATCCACACGATAACCTACTGGTTTTTCTTTGGCTTCAACATGACAGCAAATGCTCTTGTGTGTGTGTGTGTGTGTGTGTTTTTTCTTTCTCTCACAACAGTGGTGTGTCTGAAGTGCGACCGTTTTTGTTCTCGTGGTGTGAGGACTTCAGGGAGACCTCTGTAATGACTGCCAATGTACAGTCATACTTTTGTTGTGTGGATATTTCATTTCTGGGGTACCAACTCCCCGCCTGGGCGATGGCCAGCTCAGTTGACTGGGCACAGATTGTGAAGCCGCACTCAGCTTCTATTCATTCACACTACCGGCTCCCCCTCAGAGACCACCAGTCGCTTTCAAAGTTGTGTGAGAGTTTGTTGTGTGCAAGTATTTTTTTTGGGGGGGGTGTGACTGCCAGTTTGTGCGAATGTGTGAGTGTGAGCGTGTCGTGGAGCGCTGCCTGTGCCTGAGACGCAGGGAGATGAGGGGGATATGTGCCAACGTGAGAGATAAACACAGACTAACAACAGAAGAGGAGAAGTGAAGCGTGTGCACGTGCGTTCCAGCCCGTGTGTGTGCGTGTGTGCGCGTGCCGATGGGGCAAACTAGCTTTGTAGCTCCCAGTGAAGTGTTGATTTAAGTGGAAGTGGAGGGAGGTGATGGGATAAAAGGCCTAACTAGATTAGGCTGGCACACACTACTGAGGCTGGGCTATACTGCCCGGCCTTGCAGCTGCACTCTGGACTGAGTGCACGCGTGTGCGTGTGAGAGAGAGACTAGGGACGTTCACAAACGCGCACACACACACACTTACACTCGTTTGGATTTGTGTGTGCAGCTGCAACGGTTGGATGCAGTTGCTCCAGTGCTGATATTGGTGCAGATCAGCACAGCCACCGCGGGGCCTATAATGGGCACCGAGGACACCAATCACATGTCCGTCATCTCATAGCCTTCGCTGTACATAGTGAGTGTTACCAAGTGCCATTGATGAAAGGGGGTGTGTGCGTCCCAACTGAGTTCTGAGCAGATTCTTTGGAGAGTAGATGGGAAGTAGATTACAGAATTTGCCACGGTTTATCCCGTCAATGCTTTAATATACTTAACATCTTGCAGTTTCTGCCGGCAGGAGACTGAATTACTGCGTGTTCGCGCTCCCCCAAACTGCCCCCCCCACTGTCTAAGTCAAGCTAGTCTCCAACAATAACAGTTCATTGGATGATTGGGAAGCAGAACTGACAGTTGAGGGTATAACATTTCATGTGTTTTAAAATGCTTACGGTGTGCAGCATCTAAAGGGGTGTCGCTGGTGATATCATTTAAAAAAGTAATTCTTCCTACTGCTTAGCAGTGAAAATACATTCCACTGCTCTTTAGCCAAGGTTTAGAGGCCAGCAGCATCTCCGGTACTGGCAGGGTGTTTGTGCAGCACGGTTTAGCAATCACCCAGCCTTTATTATTAACAAAGCGGTGCTTAAAATGCACCTGAAGGAGTCTCTCGGCTGTCACATTTTGGCAGCTGGTGAACGTTAATGGAAACCAATGCTAAATCACTTCTTTTCTTGTTCAGTGCTGCTCAAACTCTGCCACTATGCTGACATTTGTGCTGAACCAATTGAATGCGGCAGAGACATTAGTCTGCTACATGTGGTACAGCAGCAATCTGCATATTTCATTGATTTAACTTCCTGCATGAATAATTAAGGCGCTGGGGAGGCGATATCTCCTCGTGCTGGTTTGCTCCTTTGCACATGCTCAGTTTATCCTTGTATATAGTGCATAGACTCTGTGTGCATCTATAGGGCTACTTAGCATGTCAGTGTTTCCCCTACCATTATACCCCAGGGGCGCAACGACAACTACCCCCATGCCCCTCCCAGCCCCCCACCAAGGGGAAACATTATGAAGTTGTTGCCAATGCAATGTGCACAATGGGGCATCGATGCAGAAGAGAAGAGTAGATTAAGAGAAGTTTTTTCATCAAAGATTGATATTGTTTTTAGGCCTGGCAGGTCCATGGGTATTTCTGGGGGTTATTGCTGTCACACGTACTGTTTTCGCAGGAGGACGTCATTGAATTCATCCCTTTTCTAAAAAGGAATCCTGAAAAAAATAATTCTATTTAAAATGGGATCAAGTGACCTATTGCCAAAAATCATCTCTAATGCCTGAACCCCATTTGTTTGAGTCAATGCCCGATGCCAGCCGGAGCCTGATCTTCAAATGCTTACTATAACATCATTTAACAAATAGATTGAAATCTTCCTCTTGGACAAGCATCCATAATACACGCATAGTACCTGATGGATGGAGGTTTCCATTTTTTACAGCTTTACTATAATCCCATTATGTGAATCCCCATTCTTTAACGTTTCTCCTCATTGTTCTCATCAAGTTCATTTATTGCCATTTGTATGTGTAAGATAATGTGTGGACACACACACACACACATATACAGCAGCTGCCAACTGCTAGGTTAGATGCAGTGGAGGCGCTGAGTACAACAGGAGGAGCATCCAGTGCACCGCTGTGACAGAAAATACTAACTGTAGCCCTCTTACCAATACCAAACCCCCGAATTATCCCCTCAGCAGAGGTCTCCCTCAGTCCTCGCTGTCTTTCTCTCCAATGGCGTGGAAGACTCCGGCAGACAGACCCGCCAGCGTACAAGACACACCATAACTAA
Source organism: Apeltes quadracus (assembly GCA_021346845.1). Taxonomy (NCBI): domain Eukaryota; kingdom Metazoa; phylum Chordata; class Actinopteri; order Perciformes; family Gasterosteidae; genus Apeltes; species Apeltes quadracus. Next base: position 16,895,307 of record CM037936.1, read on the forward strand.
AGAACATGAAGAGATTGCAGATGTAATCTGATGCTGTTGGTTTTTTATTCTGAGGGATTTAACATTCTGTAGCCAACGGCTTTGTCACCAGCTTCTACACCAGTGTCCATCATCTCTTACAATGGTTTTGTGATGAAGTTGATCATATTGACTTCATGCTTTATCTTTGCAATACTCTAAAAGCACCTTGATGGATTAAATAATAAGAACACGATGGAAACTGCAATCAATATTGTTAGCACTAAATTACTCCAAGGGATTATTTTCAAACAGTCAATGTATTCCGTCAATGGATATCCCTTGTTATGAGATACAGTGGCTGAGTAGTACCAAAGTCCTTTTAGGCAAGTAATGCCACTCGGCCGCCATCTTGGCAACGCCTCCGGCAGCTATTTCAGGACTAACAAGACCAGCCCCCTATCTCAATCAATGGGCAGAGAGTCAGAACTGCACTTTCACGGGTCATTCGGGACATAACAACTACGTGTATAGAAACAGCAGTAGAATATGATAAAAATCAGCTGAAAAAGTTTGATGACTTTGCCCCAAAATAAGGTTTAAAACTGCCTTTTCCCCCACAGGTTATACTGTTACTACGCATGCGCAACGATTCACGACACCAGCCTTAATTTACGTCTCTATCCAGAATGCCGGTGTTACGCCATCGTCTCCGCTGTCGCAAAACCTCAACTGTGCGCATGCGTCAGTGGAACCAGACGATAGGCTTAAATGTTTCCCTTGACTGTTAAAAAGCAGATGATTGGCTTTCCAGTGGGAGGGGCGGGAGTTGTATTGACGATTGAGGAAGTGGCATGTCTCCTATATAAATAGTCTCTGGTATTACCAACAGTTGAGGGGCAGGTACATCAACAATACGGAATATAAAATGCAATATAAAACCACAAAAACATTGAGGTACATGTGTTCGCTCTCACAGACACAATGAGGGAGAGAGGTGAAGGAAAGGGTGGGAGGGGAACATGAAGCACTTTGGGAATAAGCTCATACCAATAGAGTGGTTTCACTCTCTGTTATAGCAGAGGCTGAGTAAGTCCCTAATGTACACTAAACAGTTTGATTTCTCAAATCCATATGTCACCTTCCCGTCATCATATATTCTCCACACTATTCATTTGAATTGCTCCCAGTAATGACTCATTTGACTTATTTCTTAAACATACATCATCAGAGGTGTGGTACAATGATTGTTACTCTATCACGTTTTATTATTGCAGGTTTATGTTGAACGTGCCCAAGGAAGCTTTTTCACATTTTCAAGAAAACGACAAATTATGAAATCATACGCTGTAGATCATGTGAGAGATTTTGTAGTGTGACAAGACATGTCGTTGTTTGAGTAGCTGAATGACAGCCACACTGACAATCTGGACACGCAACGGTCAGTCGGAGACAGGAAGTCCATCTGAATTACAGATTGAGTGGCAAACCCAGACAGAAGGGAAACGGGGCTGACAAAAGTGGAGAGGCGAAACGAGACAAAGCATCGGAGGCAGACTCTTGCTTTCTTCAGAAGTGCAGCCACAAGCTGTTGGTCTCAGTCTGCCAACGTAGCTCAATTTCCCATCCATAGATAAGCTGCATGTGTGTGAGTTTACAAAATCCATAGGCATAGCCAAATCAAGATTTAGAGATTATCATGACCAGTGGCACAAAAGAGAAGAGACTACAGGGACTGAAGAGAGAAGGAAAGTGTGTGTGTGTGTGTGTGTGTGTGTGTGTGTGTGTGTGTGTGTGTGTGTGTGTGAGTCGGGCGGGGGGAGGTACTTCGCAAGGACACATTTGCAGTTCCACATGACACAGAATCAACTCGTTTGTATTCACCACACACTTACCTGTAGGCACCAGCACGTGTTCACGTACGCGTTCCTCAGGCTCATCCTTTCCTCCCTCTGTTACTCCATCTCCAGTCGATGGCTCCCTCCCTCCCTCCTTTACTTTCAAGGAAGGGTAATCCTTCTTGTAGCTAATGTGCGGTGACATCGCATGGTACAATAGGATTTGGGGGACGCTATGTATACTCCTGGTGCAGGCGTCTAGCCAATAACCCCGCCGTCTGGGCGATTTTGGACAGCAAAAACTCTCCGAAATAGTTTTTTGTTTTTTTTTCTTACATTGGAAATTGAATTACGTGGGTGGACATGCAGTTCCTAATAATGCAGACACACACTCTGTGGGTTATTTTCCTCCCACTGTAACGACTTATGGTCATATAACATTTCAAATATAAAAAGGTAGACTTAAAATCAAATGATAAAGATTCATAGTTTTGCGGGGGAAGACACAGGTGGAAGCAATACAAGGTTTTTTTGGCACTCTTGGAGTTTTCGGCTACAGATCAATGATAACTGAACTTAGTTGAATGTTAGTTTTTTTGACACATCAGACCCATCCCTCCTGCGGTTCCATTACAATGAAAGAAATACAACTACGTCTTTATTATATTTTGACGCCCACAGGCGATCTGGCAAGAGCATAATTTCACCCTGATTTTGTCGATGAGGGAATGACTCAAACAGAATACGTGCAGTGAGTTTCATATGGCCAGAATGTCTTTCTTTTAAATAAAGGCAGGGTATCGGTGCGTGCGATGTGATACGGTACGGATAGCATGGTGTCCCTTCAGGATCTCACCAACTGAGCTGATGTGTGAGGATATGGGGGAGGTAAATGTGCTCATCAACCTTCAGGCACAGATAGATGCTGCCAGAGTGCCTTCAGCTGGACGCTGTTTAGTGAGGTCAATGTTGGGAGAGATGAACGTTAAATACTCATGCATGACATTTGCAGTGAATAGTTTCTTTTTAAAATCAGTTAACAGAAACCTGCAAACCAGTAAAGATAAAGGAACCAATGATGCTGTCTTCAATTTTGTCCCTCTAACTTTTTTTTAGCTTTTCATCCCTTAATTTAGCACCCTGATATGCTAAGACTGTATCTTAAAGGGCTCACCTGTAGAAAATATGACCACAACTTGTTGACTTCTAGTTGCCGTGTGACGCGACTGATGCCTGTCTGCACACGGAGGCATTTCATTTATACAATGATTCCTATAGTTATAGTTGTTCTCATTTTTATCTGATTGTGTTCATCAACTTTACTTGTATCGAAGAAATAAGAACAAATGTCTTCATGGAGCTATTACAATAATTACAATAATGACCCCCTGCCTCCTTATCCCCCCATAATTGAAACCATAGTTAAGCCTTGAGTCCTGAAAAGGCTCATTTGATTCACAACCTGTTTGTATTGTCTATGCAAAATCAAGCCTTAAATCAATGAATGACTTTAATCCAAGTCACGCAAAAGCCCCCTAATGCTGCGTTCAGCGCCTTCCTCGGCTAAACGCAGATTACCACTGTAGTGAGCCAAGTGTTTGTCTTTCTAACAACCGTACGAGGGGACTAATGTCTCGTCTCTTTTGATGGCTCCGATGTGCTCTGAGAGCGTGGCAGCGAGCGTGAGACGGATAGAAGGCGCAAAGTGTCACGCCCGGATTCATGAGACAGGGTTGTCAGGCGAGCTGTTGCTGTTTTGGCTGACGGTGTCGTACCTGGAGGGAACTCGATGCCGCCGCCGCCGCCGCCGCCACCACAACACCGTGGCCAATTTAGCGGGCGCACAGCTGCTCGGAGGCTCCCCAAGGTGTTTGTGTATGTTTGCTTCGGGATTAAGCCGGAGCACCAATTAAAGCCTCACACTGGTTCTTAAAGGCTGAATTATTTACAGCAGAAGTGACCTCTCTGGTGGCCTTTTCCTCCCTCCTCTACTATTCTCCTCTCCTCTCCAACCTTCCCCAACCTGCTCGGTTTCACTCGCATGTTGTCTCTTTCTCTGCCTTTGCTCGCTTCTATTTTTGAACCTCTGCAATTTTTTTTGTTTTGCTGTTTACTAGCGTCCCGCACAACCTCTAAAAGATTAATTGGTGGATTTATAAAATCCAAACTCATCGTCTGACTAGCTTAAAGAAAAGGAATGGCAAATGTAGAATAATGTTTCCTCTGCTTGTAACTTGTTTCCCTCCACTGGGATATTTATCTTTAAAGACGGGGTTTCCTTCACAGGATACTTTGGTGCACTGATGCCTCCAGGATACAGTTGGGCTTGATAGTTGCTCTATGCAGCTTCCCCTTATTCCCCCTTTGTTTATTAGTAAATATTAGTCCATCATCTCACTGTGGTCAAAATATAATGGAGATTAAAATGATGCAATTATTAACAAGTTTACTTCATGTTGTCGTTTAGAACGGCAGCAAACGGAATTTCCCGTGGAATATTGTGCAGCATCCCCTCACTATATCATAACGGTCCAGTGGCTCGTCGTTATCCGGATGCAATTTGTTTTGACAGGCACAGAATATAAATTAGGTTTTTTTTTTGTGCCAGTTTTGTTTGTTGCAAGGTATATATAACTATCACAATGGTCAACTGTCAATTAGATCCAGCCACACTACTCGTGTCATATTGGTCTGTCCCTCTGGTCTAGCTGTGTTATGTATTTATCTCTGCCTCATTTTTCTTAGACGTTTCTCTCTAATCTTCAATCTGAGAATAAATAACATAACGATTGGCTGAGCTTCACCCTTTTTACGAGGCTCCGTTATGGATTTCCCCCGTAGGTATCCTCAGTTCATCACCTGATCTCAGTCAGCGGGCTTGGATTCCAGTCAATATGCTCCTACACTCTCATCTCCTCCACCCCGCCTCCATCCCTCTGCTCCTCCCTCTTCCCCTCTGCTTCCCTGAATATTTGCTCCTCTCAAATTTGATGAAGGAATTTAATTAGAGCAGAGAGAGAAACAGAAAGGGAAAGGGGACACAGTGGTTGAAGGGAGCAGTGCAGTAATGAATTGTCAGTGACCCGGAGAGCAGGCAAGGTGAAGATCAGTGTGTTTGAATGCGACCTGCTTGATCTGGAGGAGAGAGGCGTATTGAACCGTGTTACTACATTAGATGAAACCGTAGTGGTGCATTGACGCTGCAACATTGCTTTGCTAACAAGTGAAATAACCTCTAACCCCCGAAGTAGCTGTGCAGGATCACGAGTTGAATATGTGCAGACGCCCAATACAACGTCTCTTTTGGTGTCCATAGCTCAGTGAAATGACCACAATGAGAAGTTGTAGGCTTGTTTTCATATGACTTCCATTAATGTATTATGTTGATTTGTTATACAATACAGATCTGCAGTATCCTGTTGTTGATTGCCAACACACATTCTGTAATTGAGATGTGCTGTATTTAAGCAATAAGGCATGAGAGGCTGTACTTCATCATCAATAATGTTACAGTTTAACGGTGTTGTTAATGCCAACGTTTGTTAGCCTAGCACCAAAGTTGTTTGATGATTAGCTAGGAGATTGTGGAGATTGAGATCGTATTCATTCACATTGCTCATGACGTCCACCTGAGTTGTGCCCCAAAGCGGTAGCAAAAGTAAACATCCTATCATTTGTGGCGCTTCCGGCCTTTTTTCCCAGCGAATCTTAACAACAGTCGCGCAAAATCTAACTTTTTCAGTGCGCACCGGTATGGAACAGGTGTGCAGTACATTATGGCTCAATAAAACGTTTCCTGGCTCAAAAATGTATGAGAACTGAATGTCTCCCAAAAGGATGTAAGCTTCTTCTTCTTGATCACTTTTTTATAATTTTAGCTAGTAGCCAGGTAGTTCATTAAGAATAGTAGTTTTTCCTGAGTATGCTAGCTAGTTTCTAGCTGCGTAAGTGTTATTTGAAATATTTTGTTATTATTTTACCTGTTGCTTAACGTTTTATATTTTTCCATACTTTCCATCTTTACCAGTATAATGTTGTTTTGTACATTGGCTATGCTTTTAAAGACATTTTAATTCAATGCTAATGGGAGTAGGCCCCCCCACCCCCTCCCTCCTAAACATATAATTGCAAACGGTCCTGCCAGTTGCTATCTTTTCAGTTTAACACAGCTGTTGTAAGAAGAGGAACCCAAGCACACATGCATGCACCCAACACACGCCCAGTAGTTCCTATCTTTCCAGCTTCTCATTGTTGCCGTGGAGAAGCATTATTCTGTCTGCACACTTATTCTATAGTCTCCGTTCTTTGACCTCCCGCTATGTAAGCATTCTTTCGTCTTCTTATGCCCTCTTATTCTGATGGTAATTTGACTGCCTGAAAGCGCTGGCAGAGGAAGGCTCTGTCTCATTCGACAAAGTACGCTAAAAAGTCATTCCTGGGATTTCAAAAAAGCTCTGCGGTGGATTTCCAGGCCTCTGTTGTCATCTCTGCAGTCGCCCGTCGGCCCCCTGTTCATATGCAAATCAGCCAGTGCTTGATTGTTTCCTCATATTTTAATCTCCTGCACGGTGCTGTAGGAGGGGGGGGGGGGGGGGGGGGGGGTTGGGGGGAGATACGAGGAAAATATGAGACGAGGGGGAAAACAAGATGATGGACCAGAGGCTGTCGGCAGCGGAGGAATGGAGAAAGAGCACAAAGTTGAACACAAAAGACGAGCAGATCAAGAGATGTTGGCGGAAGAGGGAAGCAAAATGTTTGACTGGAAGAGTGAAGAGGTGAGAGGAGGAAGGGCAGAAAGATGTTATTAATAAGCTAGGAGAGTACATAGTACAGCAGGATGTGAACGCTGCTAGATGATAAGCAGCAGGTAGGAATATATAGTTATGAGGAGTTCATTTGCTTTGAACGAGAACTGTTAAATCTCAGTATTTAAAACGTCTTCGGTTTAAACTTTGAGGGGAGTTTACTAAAGAACAACGAAGCCACCATACTTTTAGGTAGTTCTGTATAAAACCCCGTCAGCTGCCGCTCATCATGCATACTGCACGGTTGAAGCACTGACCAGGGGGCAATGAGAGGAGGAGCGAGTGAGACTTTCTTGAATAAACTAATTAATCATTTGCATAAATATACATAATAAAAGAGCTTTGTGCAAAGCTCCGCTTCAATATGCATTCTTCTCCCTTTTTGTAAGTTGTATGCTAGAGGTCACTCAATTAAAAAAGAAAGATGTAGCACATGATATTTTTTGGGCAACAAAAAAGTTGAACGAACACTCCTGGCAGTAAGTTTCCATGTAAACGCAGTAGAATGATTTCCTTTGATGTCACTGAAGAGAAAGATATTTTAACGGTGGCTGTTTTTTATGCTCTTTGTTGGAAGCACTGTATTAAGGTATACATTTCATACCCAGAACGAACCCACAGAAATTCATAATGGGAACAGACAGCATCCACCCAAATATAGAAACAGTCATTGCAAAACCTCATGTCGGTGGGTTTTGTCTTTTTCCCACAACACACATACACACACAGCCTTGACCCCAAGAACAATAGCCGTTCAGCCTTTAGCACAGATTAAAATCAATCTCAGGCTAAATAGCCCGCCCCTTCCCATGACTCTGATCTTCTCAACAACACATCCACAAGGAATTCTCTTCAGAGTTCAGCAGCAGCGTCACAGCAGCCTCTCCATCATCTCCTTATCTCGCACCGTGTCAGTCAGCACCAAGCCCAAACGCAACGTACCCCTGGGATGTTTGTGCAACTTGTTTATGACAGTACAAGTGCTGTTGATGCTTTTGTTGCTGATGTTATAAGAGAGAGAGAGAGAGAGAGAGAGAGAGAGAGAGAGAGAGAGAGAGAGAGAGAGAGAGAGAGAGAGAGAGAGAGAGAGAGAGAGAGAGAGAGAGAGAGAGAGAGAGAGAGAGAGCGGTAAGGGACTGCAACACGGCGTTCTACTGGGAAGCAACCTAGACAACCTGATCTTCTGGAGAGGCAGAGAAAATGCAGAGAAAAGGGTCGAGGGTGGTTAATTGGGAAAGATTTTGTGGGAGGAGAACACAGGTTATTAGGATAGAGTTTAAAAAATACAAAAGGAGAGGGGTGAGACAGAAAGTGAAAACACATCAAATGGTGGACGTCACATGCCTTCAACAGCAGAACGAGGGATCAGCATTTGCGTAAGCGCGTCTTCATCGCATTGCTAGTTCAACTACTCTGTTTTCTGAAGGATTTTGACACGGTACTGTTAGATATACTGGTTTACATTACTTGAAATATTGTGGTTTCCCGCAGCAATGTTTTTCTGACGCTGAGAAAGAAAAAAAAAAGGCCATGCAGACAATATTCGGATTGGTCCACTTTCTGCCCTCATAATTAAAGTGATCTTTTTTTTTTATTCTGATCTGAAATCGAGTCTGATGAAACTTGCAGACACTCCGGTAAAACATGATATCCAGTTATTTCCCTCTGAGTGTCTGCAAACTTCAGCAGACTTAAATTACAATAATTATGTCTGTATTAGCTCTGGGCTATAGTTAAATCTAGTATTACACTTATGAAATAAAGCGGTTAGAGTGGTATGTTGTCCAATGACTAATATTTGCCCTGCATTTTAACTGCTGATTTATTCAGGTGTAAGTCACTCTAGTTGGCTTAAAAAGAGGTATTTAATAGTCTTTGATTTGCATTAATGAAACATGTGTGTCTCATCAGTGCTTTTCATGTACGGGCAAACAGGGCTGCAAATCCTCTTCCCGGCATTCCAAGATTTACCAGCAACTGGACTTTGGAAGGACTTTTATTTCCCCACAGATATAATTTACTCTCCAGACTAATCACTGGCTGACATTGCTCTAGCCTACACGTTCTTCAACTTGACACTTGAAAACCTGTATGTGTCCAGCGTTAGGTATCATTAGGCTCGTCTCCAAGAAGGCTATTTGTGCCTGTGCACAGTATTAACTGGACCTGCTGCCGTCTCCTTCACTTCCCCTGACAAAGATTCACCATGTGTCGTTCCTTTCTTTGATTAATGTTACATTTTTGTAGATTCCTGACAAGATCATTAGTTGCCTTTTTTAACATAAGCAGTCGCCAAAGCTTAATTCAGCTGCTGGTGTAATCTAAAAGTAAGGTATGTCGGGGGAGCCGTGTTTGCATTCCAACGTATTTATACGCTCTTCCTTAAACCCTTCCGCTGCTGTGTTTAGAGGCAAAGAGAATAAGAGACAAATTCAGCGCTGGAGCCAAAAATAGCCATCATTCTTTCCTGTGTTTCAGGAAGCTTCAGAAGAGGCCGGACCAACCCGGGCTCCCAAGTCCCCTTGTTTCCTTTCTCCTTTATCCCTTCCCTTAGCCTTTCCCACTCATTTCCCGTATTCAGCCTTCATCATCTCTTTGCAGTGTTCTTCACTACCGTCTCTTTTTTCTGCCTCTTTGATTTCTTTCTGATTTTTTTTTTTTTTTTTTTACCTCTCACCCAGAGTTCACTCCCCTCTGGGACTGTGCAACTTGTTTTCAAATATTCTCCTTTTGTACCATCTCCTAGTGGGTCTTTCCATCCCTTCATCTGTAATGGACTCGCACTCCTTGTTAATGGCTGCGCATACACTCCCACATTAGTGGGAAATATTGCATTGCATCATATTAAATGCACATGGAGGAGCACGTTGCCAGAGAAAGGCCTTGTTAAATGTAGAGACGCGCTTTGTAGCACCAGATGAATGGACTTGTTGTTGGCCATTACCGTAATGGTGGGTGTCTTTTATTATCCGCATCTCTGTCTAGCTCAAACCAAAGTAAATATGCACTGACATGGCAGCAACACCAGCGCCTCAGTATGCAACAACAAACATTTTCTCTGCTGAAAAAAAACAGAAACCTGACCTCAGCAAGGTCAATGTACTTTTACAGGAACCCTGGAAACAATTAAGTTGTGTTTGTGTGTGTGTTTGTGTGTCTCATTGAAAGCCGTTTTCAGGGATTGTGTGTATTGATGTGAGTTTAGTTGCAGACCCGGTTCCATATGCCTTTAAAACACGTTTCTGAGCAAACTATTTCGACAGTGTTGAGGAAACGCAGATCCGAACAGTCCAAAAGGTTCAAAGTTATTGTAGTTTATAAACTGTGGTCCAATATCAGATTATTATTTCAACCTGTTTTGGATATTATATATTGCTCAATCGAAGAAGAATGTTTTGCAGTCAGTTATGGGGTTATGTTTCCTATTTAAACATTTCCCATTAGTGACCCAGCTAACAACTGTTTTAACTGAAAGTAAGCAAAATAAGAAGTAAAGCAGCAGTTGTTTCAAAGAAATCGAATATCTATTGGATTATATAATGAGATCCTTTAAAGACAATATCTGGCCATTGAGTGACTTTAATTGCTTTCCTCGCCCCTCTTTGCATTTCACCGCCCAGACAAGTACATGCTAATGACATATACGCATACATGACGCCGCACAGAGAAGCTTCGCAGTGTGTCGTTGCTCACAGGCTCAGCCGTGCACGAAATCTACGTCTACATCTAAGGCCCGGGGACAGTGTTTGAAGGAACAGGGATATATAGAGCAACCACGTGGGAAGCGGAAGCATAGAGGTGAAAGGAGCGAGAGATTGAGCGATGGTGGAGTGGAATTTGACAGTGAGGAAGAGGGGGAGGAGGAGAGAGGAGAAAGCATGGCGCAAAAGAGAGGGGGAGCGTTTAATGTTTCAAAGGATTTCCCTATCACAGTCTCTGACACGTTACAAATAGAGCTCACTATCGGCCGGGCCCTGACAGCTGCACAAATTGGCTAAAAGAGGTTCCCCGGGCAAAGGCCTTTGATCAGGTATGTGTGTGTTGTGTCAAGCGAGCGAGAAGGAGAGAGATTTGGTACGTTCGTGCATACTTCGACGTCTCACTATGTGTCAGGGAAAAATTGCTACTCTCCTCTACAAATCACCGTGGGATGAAATGAATGTACATACAGTAGATAAGGCTGACGGTGAGTGTGTGAGTAAATGCCTCCAGGTTTGTGCCAGTATGTTGGCACGTTATAGCTTTCCCCGGGGATTTTTCTCTTTCAGATTTCAGCTCGGGGTCTTTTCTGTATCTGACTCTCCGCATCAAACATGCATCCATGTTATCTTTCAGAGGCGGTCGGTAAACAAAGCAATTGTTAAAAGGCCCATATTAAAACAGCCCTCGACACAGGTCGGGCTTTGAAGTATCAAGGTTTCCCATTAACGTGATCACAGGCACCAGATGCAAAAATGTACACGTATCTCTTGGTACAAATCGCCCACCTCTCAGCTACTCGGGAGGAACTGTGGATTTGGATGTTTCACTCGGTCTGCGCCATCAAAAAAAAAACGTTATAGAGAATACAGGTTGAAGATATTAGAGTTAGACTTTTTCTTATCAATCTTTACAGTAATTAAGACTTTTCAATTGTATTCTGAGGATGTGACAGCGTTTTAGAAATGGAGGCAATGACTGATGTCCCCAGAGGATGAACCCTCCTGACGTTGCTGATATCTGACTTTTAAAAACTTTTAATGGATTGCTGATCAATCTGTCACTTTCCTTCATGTTAACCTCCGGATTAATTGCAATAGCTTTTGTGGACCTTTTTTTTGAGGCCTATCATAAAAGTCAGATTTTTAATAAGCCGTGGTTCTTGTTGTTTAACGACAGGGTTGCACATCAACATTTACTTTGTAGTCTCATTTTGCTAAAAACAAAAGAAAAGAAACGATTCATATGATATATGAATGGTGATGAATGAGTTAAGGAGTCTCACAGCGACAGGAAATAAGATGTTCTGGAGTCGTTGTGCCTGGGGGGGTGTTTGTCTTTGATTGATGTGATGTGATATAAGAATATCACTGAATCTCAATAAATGGATGCCAATCATATTCTGGGTGGTTTTAATCAACCGCTATAGAGCCCTCCTGTCAGGCCGAGCCAGTTTTTATTGTTTGTAGTCACAATGCTTTCTATTGCTGCCCTGAAAAAGTTGACAGGAACTTGGCAGAGAAATTAGTCTTCTTAAGTTTCTTTAAGAAATACAGGCGTATGAGCTTTCTTCTTCTTCACTTCTTCACATCAGCTCCAAGTATGCACATGTGTGATAACCGTGTCAGGTTGTTTGTGATGCTGAATGCTCTCTTTATATACTTTCAATACTTTTCTTTTTGACTAAAATACCGTCCTGCTGTTCTAAAAACAGTAGACATTATACATGGCATCTTGATTTGAGTTTATTATTTAGAGTTGAGTCAATTTGAGAACATTTAACATTCATGCACAGCGTGTTCTCCGTGAACACCGTTGGTGGATATTCCAGAAGGGAAACCAAACTGCAACTATAATATTTGTTTTAAGGTGTAACTTCCAATATAAGATTGTATTTGTCACAGCCATAAAATGAAGCATTAGCCAGAGTAGCCCCTTTTCATCTCGGTGCTTTGTCACGTTGTTGTTTAAGTGCACAGGCCCATTCTAGGCTGATAGCGTGAGGCAGTGCACAGTAAATGGCTCCGGTCCAACAGTACATTTGTTTGAGTCCTGTTGGTGCTGTGGCTCTGAACTGCTGGTGTGTTCCTGTAGCTGTGTCCCAGTTGAGGGAAGCACAGTTAATAGATTAATATCAGAGCTGGTTTGGACTCCACATTGCTGTGTGGTAGCACCCAGTCATTATCTCAAACAGTGGCTCTGTCACACACAGACACACACAAGCTCACACAGGCTCTCTAGCGTCTGTGTGCACACATACGCATCTCACCTGTCTCTCCTCTTTTTTTCCCTGTGTGTCTCTGTGGTCCTTGTGGCTCACAGTGCGACGGGCTTGTGGTCGCCTCAAAGGGCAGCGGGCTCTCGAGTTCCATCCGTTTCCCCCCACAGTGTTGCGTTTCGAGTGCTGTGGTGAAATTAACCACCACGGTTGTTTTATTTCCTCCAAATATAACCTTATCGTTTGTCTGACGCAGCGGGCCGGTTGTGCACCCGGAGCCCATCATCCAAACACTCATTCATCCCTGCACTGCCCCCCCCCCCCCCCCCCCCCCCCCCGCCAGAAACGGTCTTCTTATTTAGCTATTTAGTCCACATTGAGCTGTAATTGGACGGTGGAGGCCGATAGGAAACGTTTGAGTAAGTTAGGGGTGATGAAGGTCCCTGACCGGGATTAAACACTCGCTGTTCTGGTTTGTGTCCCATTATGGAATCTTCGACAGAAACTATTTAAAGCGCAATAAATGTAGTAATGTGTGGTTTATTTATTTTTTTACAGCATCTTGAGGTACTGTGAGGTGATCCCACTGCTTGCATGATAAAACAGGTTGAATTATCACAATTTAAGTGTCTGTTTGGACTAAATGACAGTTCTCAGCCCTCAGTCCACTGACACTTTGCTAACCTTAACTTTAACAATGCTGCCAAAATATTTGAGACCTGTCATGTTTCATAACACAAAAAAATCCAGTCTTGATAATGTATAATGTTACTGCAACAAACAATTGTGTTCAGTCAGAATAGGATAAACTGGAGACGTTTTAGTTAACACAATGGTGTCGTTATTGATGCACGCATGTGTAGTAAAACTTACAATTTGAAAGAAAACTGCTGAATACACGCATACTGATCCTTCATTTTATGTGCTTCCTGTTGAATAAAGACATTGGAGTGCAATTTGATGTAGCAAGAGATTATTCGAAAGGATTTTGTGGGTTTGGCGGAGGGATTATGTTGTGTTGAATGGGTGGGACTGAGGCAGAGAAATTGAAAAAATATTTTTGCTATTACGTAATCGGTCACTATTGTGACACAGAAAGTGTCATTATAGGCTTTTCTATTCATTACGTGGTGATCTGAAGTGACCTCTCCCCCATTTGTCCTCTCTTCATCTTTGCAGCAATCCTATGCACCTCCCCCTCCGCCCATGGCTCCGCCCAGCCCTGGCACCACGGGAGGTGGAGGTGGAGGAGGAGGAGGAGGAGGAGGAGGAGGAGGAAGTCATGGAGGAGGGCTAGTGGAGCAGCTAAGTAAAACCAACCTGTACATCCGAGGCCTGCCGCCTGCCACCACCGACCAGGACCTCATCAAACTCTGCCAGCCGTGAGTTCCACTCTGTTCCTCCTGTCTTTGCTCTGCTCATAAATCCCCCACAGCCGCTGACTCGCTTCATTCCTGCTCCCTTCGCTTCAGCTTTTTGGTAATTAGTTTTGCGTGAGACCAACAGCAGCTCATAATGAGTATCAGCGGTTCACTCTTGACCTCTCTGGCCAGCCCCCGTGAGTTTCCGCAGAGGAAAAAACAAAACCCAGCTTGGCCTAGCCCATCCGCTCCCTACGCTGGGTTATTTACACACACGTGCTGCACCACGACGGACACACACGCCCATCTGTCCATCAGCAGAAAGACCCATTATAACTAATGCCAATCTTACAGCATAGGTACATAACCATGTAGAGTTTAAACAAACATTTCATCATCATATGCACTATTCCAGGAAATAGCTTCAGCTAAATCGCTAATAATATTGGAACTGAACTAGAAGATTAGTATTGGAGCAATTATTCAATTGTATAATAATAATAATAATTGTATTGGGTACTCTGCACGTGTGGGAGGTCTGTAGATATTCTACCAAAACATTTCATAACTTGGCCGAAATGGGGCAAGATAAGGATTTCCTATTATATAGAATAAGATGTCGTTCTAAAAGCCTTGTGAAAGCAAAGGCCTCAGCCTGACCTCGTAAAGCTTTGCAAATGAGTGCGCAAGGGCAAAAGCTGGCTGCCAGGTCCTCGGTGCATGGCCTTGTTTCTCAAAGACCTCAGTCCAGAATTGTCCAAAGCTGTAGCCAGATACCAGCGAAGCCTTCAATAACAGGGACACCATCAAAATGATACGTTTTCAAACCTCCTTCGGATGTTGAATGAACTCCAGACTGTTCTAATTACCTGGCACTGAAATCCAGTGGTATTCGCGCTGGCGAAGCCATATCTTCATTATTCTCAAGCAGCTATGTTGCGTCTGAACATATTCCCCCCACAGCGCTTTGGCAGCACTCGTTTTAATACGTTCAATACATTGTTTGTGTTATAAACTGAAAGCGCTGTGAACATTCAGGTTAAAAGTTTACCCTGGAAACATCTCGAGACGGAAACAGTGTTACCATGAGGTCCACTTAGTAGCTGTTCTGTAGCTTCCAGTCGTTCACCACATGCAGTAAAAAAAAATTCTAATTGGAAAGATAAAATTGATGAAAATACAAAAGTAAAACAGTTCTTTCTGTATAGAATATATTACGTTTTCATCTAATTGGATTGACGCACAACGTAGTTGAAGGTGAGAGATTTTTTTTGGTCTAATTCATTTTTATGGTACCAAAAGCTGAGTGCAGATTATATAAATTTAATTTCTTAATCAGAATTGTTTCTATACTGTCCTGCATTAAATTACTTGGATAGGTTATGAGGGCAAAACACGCAATCTTCTAATAACCTTCCCACTATCAGTTCAGCATTTTAAAAATGCTTGAATTACACTAGATGATGATGTACCCTCAGCAATAAAGTCACAGTATAATAGTTTCTGATAACATGTCGCTGCTTGTCACCCTGTTCTCTTCCTCTGGGTTATAAACTGTCCAATGTGAGCCAACTGAGTCAACACAGAATGTAATGCAAACAATAAACAATAAACCTTGAGAGAGTCCGGTTGTCTCCAGCTGTTACCTGATTATCAAATGTATTTGGAGAAAAATATATTGTGTATTGAATCATATATTGCCCTCACCTATCCACAGGTAGGGGCTTTAAATCATCTCATCAACATTCATTATTGATCTAATTGATTTTGAAATTAAAAAAAAGGGTGGATGAAAATGAAATTTAAAGACTAGCGCGCGCGCACACACACACACACACACACACACACACACACACACACACACACACACACACACACACACACACACTTTGCCCTTCTGCGTGTCAGCTGCAGTTCAAGTCTGTTGTATTTCAGCACAGCCCTTGAGGCGTTCTGGAAAAACAGGGTGAAAAATGGGGCCAATGAAAGTTTCATTAGAGGCCCAGTCAGCGTGCCAAGTGGCTGGTAACATTTAGGAAAGGTCAGTGCGGGGGGCGCGCCCGTGTGTGCTGCTGGGCAGCAGTCTTTGCTCTGCGTTTCCAACTCTCTGTGGTTTTCAGGAATAGACTGAATGGCAGTTTCCTGTCACTCACTGACATGACGTGCAGACACAGTTACAAAGGCTAGCGGAAGGAGAACCACTCAATGCTCACGCGCACACACACACACACACACACACACACACACACACTCTTTAAAACTCAATGTCACCCTCCTGCTAATTGTTAACAAGTGTGGGTTTTTTTTGTGAGCCAATCCACCCACCAGCAACATCCTCTCCCTTCCCCTTCTGTCATCCTCCTCATTTCCTCCCTCCATCCCTCTGCACTCTTCTCGACTCTTCCCCCATCCCTCACCCCTGTCTCTGTGCCAGTTCTCAGAGTGTCAGTGAAAAGTGCTGTTGTCAGCTGACATTTCCAATCACCCCCTTGGTCGCCAAAACCATGGACACACTTTTAACGTCTGGGGACAGAGCAGAACGTGATCGGAATCTAAAGCGGAGCACAAAGGCAATTTATCTCTACCTTGCTTGCTTTATACCCGCATGTGTTTTTTCTCTCTTACTATCTATCTATCTATCTATCTATCTATCTATCTATCTATCTATCTATCTATCTATCTATCTATCTATCTATCTATCTATCTATCTATCTATCAATCTGTTTTATGAGGCTAAACTATGTGGGCAAAAATACATTTAAGTAATACAAATTCAATCTTTTTATAATAGCAGTAGAATTGTTGGTAGGAGTCGGTTTTGAATACGAGTATCTTTCTGATTGAAACGCTGGTGCAAAGGGGGGAAATGACAAGATAGCAAACAATGATACGATTGTTTAATAAAAGTAACAGTGGTTGGCAAACAATCCCACCTGAAGGACTATTCATGCGCCCTTAAAGAGCTTTCGATAATATCTGAATCAACAGATGGAGTTTGCCCAGTTGTCATGACAATCTAGATGTACACGCATTTTCATCTTTCTTAGATATTTGATATAAATCAAAACAAACACGCAAATGTTTTTCTCAATCTTTCCTCTGTTGTGTTTGAAATAGAGCCATAGCGAGATATTTGACATTACTCCTTATGTCAAAAGTTCACACTTTACATAGTAGATGAAAAGATAATAAGGATAAGACAATTAAAACTAAAAACTAATGTTTGCACTTGTAATTACCACCAAGTCTTGAATGCACCACCTGCCCCAGATTTGGTGGAAACCCCTTTTAGGCAGATGAACACTTTCCAGTGACATTGACGTCTTCTGATTTCACTGCACTTTTGTCTTTTATCATGGAAACACTCACAACGTCGCATTTCGTTATAGCACGTGAACATGTTGAACCACGGGGAAGGAATTTGAAGACTTGTGAAGCATTGCGCTCTCTCTCTCTCCCTTTTTCTGTGTTTGCCTGAGTCTAACTGGCAGAGTGAGGGTGAAAAAAATGGGAAGTGCAAGAGACAGCTGCATTGGATCCCCAATTAGGGAATACCACACACAGAGACAAACCTGCGTGGATGCTCATGCAGGCACACACACACAGACGTACACACGCTGAAACAGACACACAGCCTCAGAGAGAACACACACATCGTCCAGATATGTACACTCACACACATCCTGGAGAGATGGGAAAAGGGAAAGTGTGTGTGTGTGTGTGTGTGTGTGTGTCGGTGGCAACTGTGGTTCAGTAGACATCAAACGGTGAGCATCCATAGGCTGATGCTGCTCCACAAGGAAATGAAAACACAGATCTGACGCTGTGGGGGCCCTCAGAGGACTGTCATTAACACTTTACACACACACACACACACAAACACACAGCCAGGGTGCACCCAGATTGTGTCGAGACTTCTAAAAGTTGGTGTTGGTCGTAGCTCGTCCTAAAGGTTCCTCCCTTGCTTGGTACTGTTTTGTGGGAATATTTCTAAAGCCAAAGGAAGTAGATGGTGTTAGACAGGCAGCCACTTTATGATATAAAAGCAGCTTCTTGACAAAATCTAAATACTTCAGCAAATGTATCAAATATAGAAGAGAACGAATGAATGTGGTTTCTCACCGCAGGAGAAGTGTTCTTCGCTGCAGTTGCATGATCACATATTAACTATTGGCTTTTTTTGTGTCAGTGTGGTGTTTTCTGGACGGAACTGACAATGACACTGTTTATGGGAAATGACAGATAGGCAATGAACCTTGACAACCCTGACAAGCACGCTTCATTTATAAACCAGTGAAGTAAAAGTTGGAACGCTGAACTGCAGATAAAGCTGTGGTCTAGATCACTTTGTCAAGCCTGTTGGAAAATTGCTTCACTGTGTCCTCACACTTAACTGCCATTATCATCATTATGAATTACATCCAACAGAAATAAATGCGGTATCCAGATCCATTGGAGAACTGATTCACGGTCTCTTTGGCCCGGAATAAAGAAGTGCTACCCATCAACATCTGGCTCCGTGTACCCCTTTCTTGTTATGTTGTGAGTCTTTGAATAGTATTCATTAGTGTCTCATGTGTGCCGTCGGGTCAAGTGCAGGTCGCAGGTATTTCAACGAGCTCCAGATTCTGCTGGAATCAATAAGAGGATTCCAGTCAGGACTTTTAACGGGACCTTCTGCACTTTTCCCCGCCTCTTATTCCAAACTATTATCAATACTTTCTTCCATTTCATAGCCCCAATAGCAAGTTGCTGCAGCTGTTTGGATAAAATGGAATTTCACCACTGATTCCAGAAGTCCAGAAGGAAAAAACGTTTTGGAAGGCGCAGCGTTGTGGTAATTGGACATCTCCCCAAGGCCAAAGTGTGATTCCTCTCCTCCTATTATTTTGTTTTTCAGTCTGGCTGGTGGATTTTTCAGCGAGACAATAAACAGTTGGATTCATACTTGTACGTCACACCCATTGGCACAATGTGAGAACAACACACACACACACACACACACACACACACACACACACACACACACAAACAAGACACATGTTAAACTTGTTTTTCACTTTGTGACAACCGGGATCATATTTTCTCAAGATTCCTAATGTGTCAAGCCTCTCTCTTTGTCTTTCTCACTCTCTTTCTCTTTCACCGACACCCACACACACACGCACACACGCACACACACACACACACACACACACACACAATCATGCACACACAAATAAGAACAATCTGGAAATGTTTCACTTTACTGCCGGGAAAAACAAACTGCCAAAACACCCATGGCGCATGAGATCTTTGTCGTGCAGTCATACGCCAGGAACCCTTACACACACACATGCACTGTAGGTGTTTACACTCATGCACTGACACACACACACACACAGACACACACACACACACAGTTTGAATCCCAGGCAGAAGTCAACATGAGTTGTGTATTGCCAGATGGTGTGTGTGATTACTTCTTTAGTGTTTTTGATGTGAGTTGTTGCATTGCGTGTGCGTCCACACGTGTGTTTGTCTTGGTGAATACGTGTGGCGGTTAGTCTTGCCTCGTTTTTTTTTTTTTGTCTGAAACAGTTGGATTGCTCCCCAAACCGCAGGCTAAAGACCTTGTTCACCACATTTTCTGCTTTAATAAAATAACAGAGCAAATTGAAAATTATATTTGATTTTAGCTTGTGGGAAACAAGAGGATTTGTAAATACCCGAAAAAAAAACCTTTCGATTGACAGAAAATAAGTGTGAAAATTTTTCGAGCAAATTTGAAGATCATAAGCCGCTCAGCTGTTGTGTTCTGCGTGATCGAAGCCTTTTATAGCCTTTTTGTCTGCCTTTACTTCTAAAGTCTCCTGTCCCCATAGAGTATGATGTGAAGCTGTCAGGCGAGCTAGTCTGTTCCCTTCTTCTCTCTGACAGGAGCCGTTTGCTGACAGAGACTCTCCTGATGCTGACAACTAAATGATCTCTTCTTTATTAAACACCTCTTACTATCTCTCTATCGCACCCTGACTACCTCGCTTCCTCCTCGCCTTCAGTGTCTCAGTTTATCTTTTGACTGACTGCCCTCCCTCTCCTCATCTATTTCTCATCCTCCCGACTCTCTCTCTCCCCTTTCCCTTTTGTTCAGCCTCTCGGCTTGTAACCTCCCACACTGTACTTTCTCCTGATTTCTCTATCTTTCCCGTCTCTCTCCCAGTTGTCTCCCTCTTTTCTCTTAAAGGGAAGAGGGACTAGCCCTCCATCCCTCACCTGTGGCTCCAGCCAACTTGTCAACCTGTCAATCTGTTTGACAGCCAAACAGCCAGCCACTCAGTCATTGTGCGAGACATGAATTAAAAAGTCTCATCCGCATCGCTCGGCAGCGATCCAGGCCGATCTCAGCAATCTCAGTCGTATTGCACCCTCCTCCTCTGTCTCTCCTCATACCTGCTCAGCCTCTTTCTTAGTTTTCTGTTTTCGCACCCCTTTTCCTTCCACGAGGACTCAAAGACCGGTCTGATAAGACATATTATTAACTTCTCTCTGAGAAGCTGGAAGTGAGCTAGAGAATAGAACTGGGATGGAAGGGGAAATAAAAGAAGGATAAAGAAAGAGAGGCAGAAGTGCCAAATATTAGATAGAGAGTACGAGTACGTAGGTATGGAGGTTGTCTGTCTGTTATTGGCCATCCAAGCAGGATCAGCTGCCAAGTGATTACTGTAAGATGATTTATTAGACAATACTGTCTGTGTGCTGAGGCTCCCAGGTAAATCAGGAACAGAAATGAACAAATGAATGGATAGAAGCAAAGAGAGGAAATGTAACTGTGATCCCAGTATTTTCTTGCAAACACTGAAAAACTGAATTATGGTCTTGAGTTAAAACTTTAAAGAATATCTTTGCAATTGCACCTATAAATATTGCCTGGATGGATGGCTGAGCTTCTCACCTTATCTCTAAGGGGGGACGCTAGCCACTCTCCTGGGGAAACCCATACACCTGTATGTGAGCTGCGTCTTTCGGTCATCACCCACCCTTCATGAACACAGGTGAGGGTAGGAATGAAGATTGACCGGTATATGGAGAGCTTTGCCTTCCGGCTCATGTTTCTGCAACAATTCAGGGCAATTGCCAATGCCCCCCCCTCCCGATCGCCCCACCCCTTGGGCCATGGCGCATGCAAAGGACGTGAAGAATTGAATAAATATATCTAAATATTTCATTTGTTCTTTTTACAGATATGGCAAGATTGTGTCAACCAAGGCCATCTTGGACAAGAATACCAACCAATGCAAAGGTGAGTGAGGATCCAATGACTTGACACAGCGGCGCTATCTGCAGCCTTGCAAAGGTACAATTTGTTTCAGAAAACGCATGTTGATATGAACAAACCAGTAGAGAATTGACTTTGCAGCTTACATGCAGATTAATCACTACTTGGTTATGAATAGCCAACGTTTTTTTCAAAGAATTAATATGACTGTGGAAAGCTACATGCACCATGTGTGGGCCTCATGAAGCTGCGGGGGCGAGTGCTGTCTCTGTGTGTACGTCACGACAGCGGTGAGTGCAATGATGACCGCCTCATCCTCAAATCTGACCACGCAGTGCTAGAGCATCTTTATTTTCTTTAACTTTTCTATTACGATGTTTTCATGGTTTGCCCCCCAATGATACTCAAAGTTAAGCAGCTTTTGAAATTAAGCTGTTTGATCGTTGATCGTTCTTATTGGCCAAATCCAAACGGAGAACAACCCGCATCCAGACAATGTGTTTCAAATAGTCTCCGTGGTGAATGAAGCTCACTCGAGGGTCTTCTGATGAGCGTCTGCTTGATTGTTGGAGTGGTCTGAACAAAGCACCAATCAATAAGATTGTAGTCGTCTGCTTTTGAAGGGGCACAGAAGAGCAAGTGCTCAGCATGATTGCTGCTCATCTGCTGGGGCTGCACTCAGAGGTACACTGACGTTTAGGACAACCGCACAAATGCCCTGTAATCAGCGCATCAGCTTCAACGATATGAGTGAAGAGCCGGTCTGATTGATAACAATGGCAGAAATGTTAATGCAAATTGTGCTTATCTTAACATAATAATCGGAAACAAAACGTTGAATTTTCCCTGAAAACTGCTTCACTTTAGTTATTGTGTTGTGTATTTTGAAATTACCAGGTATGTAAATACTTCTCTAGGCTCTTAAAGCATGTCGGAATGCCTTTCCTGACATCATTACAGCAGTCGAAGGGAGACTGAAGAGTCTATGAACCCAGTGACAATTATCAGTTTTTCTTCCATCTTCTCAAATCATTAAATATGTTCATTACTGTTGCTTGAACTGGAATTTAACTAACAAGATTTAGTAAACCATCAGTGCTCCAGCTCATGATTATTGTGTGTGCCAATTATGGCTTCATAATTAATATGATTTACTTAATGAAAATAATATCTGCTTGATTGAAGATGAAATTGCATCTGAAAAGGCCATTTAATTCCAATGCTTACCAGTAAACCACAACTAATCTTGAAATCTGCTTTAAAGTGATATTTTATGTTTTCAAACAATATCCCCTTATATTATTATGAGTCAACCCCGTACACAGATAGTTCTGCTGTGATAAATACTCACTAGAGCACCGAATGTGGTTCATTGCTCTGATGAAATGCTTAATGTAACGTTCATTATAACTATCGTGCCTTCTGTTTGACGCAATGTCTTTTGAATGAATACTTTTGCTAGAAATTAATAAAATATGGGGCTGAAAGCTACAAACTGATGGGATTTTGTTGACAATAACCCACATTTTAATTAACACCAGATTTAAATGTCACAAATGTTTTTGAAAAACTACAATCCGTGTTTATCCATGTAAAATTAGATAAGACTGAAGCCTGGTTTTAACACATTTAATCCATCTGGTTTTCAAACGTGTTTATTTATTGAAATCAAAGAGCTGTTTCTGAGTGTGTGTGTGTGTGTGTGTGTGTGTGTGTGTGTGTCTGTCTCCAAGTGAGTAACATTTCCCATCCTGGCACCTGAACCGGTAATATACTCTGGATTTACTCCAGAAAAGACCTTTATGAATACAAAACTTTAGAGAGACGGTTTTTAAAAATTCCTAGCGACACCTCCTCTTGTGAATTTATGCTCATTATCTAATGCACAGAACACTTAGAAGGAAGCAGCTGCAGCAGCTTAGAGAATCTCTTTGTCTTTGGTCCTCATCAGCAATTTCACTGCTTGTGTTGTAGACTTCATACATGTCTCAGCCAGTTGTTAACTCACAATGAAGGAGTTTCATTATCAGGCGGCCATTAGAATGCCTTACAACTGGATAAGTGTTGGTTTGATTGCAGAGGCATTCAGTGGGGACAAGATAAGTGCTTAGCGTGACTAAGAGAGTACAAATTGGCACGGAGAAAGAGAAAGAGAGGGATGGATGGGAGGAGATGGAGGGGTGGGGGTTGAAAATAACCCGAGGCTGACAGCAAAGGAAGGGGAGCCCTTTGCACTAATGATTGAGCTGACAGCCTCCTCTTTTCAGGAAGAATCTGCAGAATCTTAAAACGGCTAAAGAACGGTTGCATAGAGCGAGTAATTTACTCACCGCTGAGGTTCAGAGTACCATGCTAGTATTCACTCAGAGCACACAAAGAGACAAGTAAATAAATCAAGTCTTCCCTCTTTACAGTCTGCAGGGACTTTCGCTCAGTACTTTACACAGCTGTTGTCATGTGACAGCCTCATCTCGTCTTCAACCGGCCAATCCGCGGTCGGGTCAGGGGGGGGCAACAGTTTCGGCAGGGGACCCTGAAGCTCCCTTTGCCAGCTGTGACCGGGGGATCCCGATGCGTCCGAAGGCCAGTGTGGAGATATAATCTCTCCACCAGCCGCGTGATCCTAATTTCTTTTTTAGATTGTTTTGTAGTGTTCTGAAGCCCTGCCTGATGTTTTCAAGGCGTCTTTGCTTTTCTATCCCCGAAAGGGACATTATCCTCTCTGCAACCATATGTATATGTGGTTAAATGCTGCGTAGATGAATTGAAATAGGAGCCATAAATCAATGGATTGTCATGTCAGTGAACAAAGAAAGCAAAACTTTAGCTTTGTTGTCTGAAATACTTTCATTCTTTGTAAAAATCCTCAGCTTGTAGCTGGCTCAATGTTAAATACACTGACACTTTCCTAGTTAGCAGCGTGGGAGCTCTGGGGGAGCGAGAGGGCACAGAGCACAGGATGGAGGAAGTGAGGGAGAGGAAACCACTTTAGATTGTGAAGGATTTCCATTTCCCAAAGACGAGGGCCCTCCCTTATTTCCGTGTTTCCTGCCCGTTGTCCGCCTCCCTCCCTCCCTCTTGTTTTTCATCTCATTCTCTCTCTCTCTCTCTCTCTCTCTCCGCCTGCCCTTCTCCCGCCAACTCACCGCCTCCCCCCATGGCTCCTTTCCTCAGTCTCCCTCTCCCTCTCTCTCTCTCCTTTTTCCTCTGTTCTCGGTTAGTCTAATGGCCCTCGGCCAGGAACTCTGGGAGCTCATGAGATTAGATGGGTTTGTGTGTGTGTGTGTGTGTGTGTGTGTGTGTGAATCCCTATGTTTATCTGTGCATCCATCTGGGTCTATGAGTGTGTATACATATGGGAACATGCTCGCTAATAAGAAAAAGTGGAATATGTGTCAGGCCTGACTGAGCAAGATGCACTTTCATCTCTGTGTCATCATAAGGCCACAGTGGGGAGGCACAGGGCGCAGTTGAGACGAATTAAATGATTATTCAGTTCTATATCCTTATCATCGATCCTAGAAGAGCTGTTACATATATCCACATGTGTTGAGAGGTTTTGCCCAAACTAAAGAGGGGGAGTTGTACTGTTTAGGTTATGGGAAAATGAACAAATTTTATGTTGGGCAGAAATTGGCATTTTGATTTTTATAAAGTTGGAAGACAGGAATCTGCTCACAGACTCAACAGGCCTCAACACAAGTGTCCTTGAGCAGGACAATGAATCTCTACCAGCTCCTGGGGTATGTTCGGTTACTGATACTTGACCGCTGACCTGCAGGATGGAGGTGCAAATACATGTTCAGAAACACACCTCACTCCTGTTGAAGTGTTGAGTTCAGTCAAAGAAAATGACACATTTCAAAGCTGAAGCTCTACCACACCGAACCTGCCAATGAGCACTCAGAGAAAATATGCCTCTATTATTCTGCAGTCTGTTTTGAATAGTGAAGGGTGGCTGGCATTTTTCTGCCAAAACAGATGTTCAGATGTCTAGATATATCAGGTACAAGAATAAAGAGACATAACTTTCTTGAACCGTAATACTAACTAGAAATGTTGTATGAGCTATTCAGTTGATCTGTAAATGAACGTAGAATAAAGTCCCATGCTTCTAACTAGATGGCTGTAAACCTGTGTCTTTTTTCGCCCCAAACAATGGTAAAGTTCACTTTAGGCAGTTTTTCAGACCTGTGATGAGCTCCCATAGACCCACAAGAGGCTTCATACATGTGCATTTCATCTACGTAGTAAAACTCCTCAAGCAGACAGACAGACAGACTGTGAGGTGTGAGATCTCCTTAAAGCGCCAGCTTGAGCAGTACAATCAACCTGCTAAAAACGGTGTGCTACCAATAGCACTGAACTACTGACATCAAACAAGAGGACTGTTTTGATTTAATTATCCACTGTGAATTGTGTTCAGGCTTTCATTTTCCCACTAATTACACACATACTCTCCAGTTAAACAAACAGCCATTAGTGAGAAAAAATGCTTTCCACAGTTTCTCGTTCCTTCGCTACTGAGGAATCCTGTGCGTTTGCACATTCTCAATTAGCTCAACTGTGTTGGCGAGGCCCTAATTAGATGAGTACAGATAAAACGCGTGGATGCCTGTGTATATGGGGTGCAGGTCTATGCACTACATGCTTGCAAATGTTCGTGAATCTGTTTGGAAGAAATTGATTCAAACACTATATTGGCATGTGTGTGAGTCTGTGTGCGTTTTGGCCTAATTGCGAGTTTGTCATTAGCAACCGTGTAAATATTTGTGCGTGGAGAACGCATCTTCCTGCGAAAAGCAGCTTGCTGTCTTTGAAGAATGAAAAAGCATCTGCTTATCAGCGAAACACAGCGTGCCTCCAAAGAACAGATGTGTGTGAGTTGGGGAGGCCGAGACAAGTGGTGTTGCTCGTTCTTAACATGTTTACATTTAAGCTTTTGAAACGTGGATCATTGCGTAGTGTTAACACGCAGCTTCCTCACAGCTGCAGACGGAATCTCAAAGCTGCTCTGCATGCTTCTCTCTTCTTTCTGTCTGTTTGACATCTCTTTCCAGTCGTTCAATGTGACGGTCGAACCAGGCGCATATCTGAAAGTCTATTGTTCGTGAAGAGGCCCAAACTCGATCCCCATCCCCAGTTGACAGTTACAATGCGCACATGCAGGCACACAAAATGATGCAGAGCGCATTGCAATAAAACCGTCCAATGCTCAATCTTTGTGTGTCCTCATTTCTTGTATGAACATAGATTCATCGTAGTAGAGAGATGAAACAAGCTCACATGCAGTACAGCGGGATATTAAATGTCTATTGGAAGCCAGTAAGGTTTACAAGTACAATAAAAAAAAGCATTGAGTCTATACTGTATTTGTGTACAGAAGATGGTGAGCAAACATGCCGTATTACACAAAACCTGGGCAGACATTACAAGATATGTTGGATAATAAACAGGATAGCGGGAGTTACTGTTATGAAACAAATTTTGTCGATGTTCTGTGCTTAAAACATATTTAAAGGGGCAACTTGTATCTTTCATTAGATTCGTGACCTGACTTGATTTTGACACATTCGGAGGATTTATGCATGTAAACACAGAACATGGCTGGTTTTGCTCAGCAATATTTAGAAAAACCTTGACCGTTCTTTATCTATTTGAAAATCTTCTTTTCTTTCTGTGTGTGTGTGTTTACAGGCTATGGCTTCGTGGACTTCGACAGCCCTGCAGCAGCCCAGAAAGCTGTGGCCTCGCTCAAAGCCAGTGGAGTCCAGGCACAGATGGCAAAAGTAAGCTCCCCCCCCCTCCCCGCCCCCCCATCTAACCTCCCCTGGGCGCTCTCTCTTTTCCTTGTTGTTATTGAGGTCTTTGGCTTGCATGTGATGTTGTAGCCCCGGTAGAGCCAATCACTGTCTGTCAAGCCAGGAGAGAGCCGGCAGTGTTGATGCTGAGGTTAATTGTGGTCACATTTGCCATATTAGGGACATGTGACAACAGTAGTGCCGTGATGATAAACACTACAACGACCACTTCATTCAGATACGTGCTCACATGATACGTGAGACACGTCCTTATTAAGGTATTAATTAACGCCTTCAGTTATTATTTGCTTATTGATAAACCATTTTGAAAACATTGGGGAGTGGATTATTAAGCAGAAGAAAGTTTAGTGCTGAAGTGCTTTATTTCAGCGACTTCCATTGAACATGAACGGTAGGCGGCTGCTTGTTGCCGTGGTGTGAACATGTGTGTTGCAGAGGTAGCCCGTGCAACCAAGCTGTGCCAAAACATGTGGGCCTACCCAGCACAATCGCATTTACCCTACAATGCGCGTGAAAGAAAGACACTGAATGGCAAGCTTTGCTCTCCGATTCATTAAAGCTGCATACCTCCTTTCATAAATGAGAGAGGAGTGCAATTAAAATAGGGCAGTCTTCAGGCACCAACTGCATCCCATTGAATTAAACAGCAGCAGGCCTCGGAGCCACCTTTGCCTCGCTCTTCCATTAAAGCTCTTTTCATTAGACTTCCATCTCTTATTTTGTTCCTAACGGCTTGAGGGGGCATTTGGATGAGCTGTGTTGATGTGTTTAGCTGTTATTAAAGAGAGAAGAATCCTCAACTCCTTGGAGGTTGAGTTTCCCTGAGGGATGGAATTGAGGGCAAAGAGTCAATTCCGAGTGAAATTACACCCACGTCTTACTGTTTCATGAACTAATTATGTGCAGAGATGCTGACGTCCCGGCTAACTTTGTTGAATCAGGTTGCTCTCAAAAACACTGCAGTTTGATTTCCAGCGCGAGCCTCTAACATTAAAAAACAATACAAGCAACTTGCTTGGGATTGGAAACAGTCTGGGTTTTACTCATTTAGTACCAATTAGGTTTTGTGAATGAGAGTGATGAGACATCTAATAAATGTTTTGAGTTTTGTAGACGGACGGAGAGAGAAAAGTTTGGAGATAGAGCTGGACTCAAAGTCCAAAACTCACACAGCTCACTCTTACATAATTCCATCTATGAGCATATATGAACATTGCATTTTTTAATAACAAACCAAAGGTGGTGTGCTGTGAATGAGTCTCCTATAGTTATGGATTTGATTGCAATGTTATTAGGCACTCATCAAATTCTCCTTTGTGAGGCTGTTGGTGTGCACATGTTTTACAGGAGAGTCTGTATCTTTATTTCTATTGACAAAATATCGATAATGATCATTTCTACGATCCCTCCACTTCACCCACATAGCAGAGTTAACACCGTTCATCTTCATTTTTCTCACAAATGAGGCAAAATTATCTCAAATTGAGAGAAAGCAAACATCTCAGCGTAAGCATTAACATTTAACAGATTTGAGAACTGATTTTGAGTGGAAAGTCTCCGTGAAAGGTGTTAAAAGCTGTTGAAGTAGAAAGTATGTTGAAACATATTAATTAATTTGCAATTCACAAGAAACACAAACTACACAAATTAATGATTTATAATAACCAAATCTGTCTTACCAAACGACGAGTGTCACCAGAGGACCAGACCACGATGAAGAGAAACTAGGGGCTTATTATTTGGGCTTCAAAGGAGTAGAAAAGTCCAATAATCATCCGGGAACATTGCTGGGGAACACACTGGGATGCAGAGTCACTGCCGGCCTGCCACGGTTCAATGATCGATGATCAGAGCCGACGCCGGCTTCCCTGCCAGAATGCAGTTAAAATCACACCAGCCTAAACTATTTGACTAGAAGAGCTCGTTAAGCATGCAGACTTTACTTTAAGTGAACATTAATTGAAAGCAACTGCCCGCCATGCCGGAATGAGTTTTGAAGTGAGTGTGTGAGTGTGTGTGTGTGTGTGTGCGGGGGACCTCATAATACAGTGCTGCACACCGGGTTTTCTGAGAACATTTAGTTTGTCTGGCCCTGTCATGGCTTGCCAGTTCGAAGCTCTGTTCAGAACCAGAGGATTGTTTCCACAACGCTTTGGGCTCCTGCAGTATCGGATGGAAAGTCGTTCCTGAGAATGAATGATGAAGTTAGATTGCACCGTTTTCTGTACATATGATTGTGTTCCCAGAGAGAAACCTTCATCTATTAAACCCTGCAGATCGCTGTGACATTTTCTCCGTGGCAGTTATGTTTCTTTTGGTTGGGAAATAAACAAAAAATACAGCCACCCCAGATGTGACGAGAGTAGAAACTGTGTGGGCATGTGTCACTTCCTCAGTCTTCTTGGTAATTACTGTTGACCTGAAAGATGATTACTGCTACCGCTGTACACTCCCCCTCGCTATTGCCCGCTCGCTCACAGTTTCTGTCTCCCTGCCTTGTTCGCACTTTATCTCTCTGGGATTCTATCTTTTGAGTGAAACCTCCTTTAACTAAAAAGTAAAATGTCAAAATCTTGGTTCGATTCAAAATGTCCTTAAGGCGCGGTTACATTCAGACTGCGGGGAATTTAGTTTCTCCAATTAGATTATATGGACAATGTGTCCACAATGTTATTTGCAAAAGAAACAATGGGGATTTCTTTCTTTCGCCATCCAGACACGGTTCAGTTCATTTGTATTTTAGCTGTCCAGACTTCCTCAAATCATTGTGGATGCCATAAGTGAGCTGGCAGTCCGAGGCCGTAAACTCCCTTTAACTCACTCAAATATGCCATTAGTGTGCATGTGTGTGTGTGTGTGTTTTTTAATGTTATTTTCTATTCCATTTTTAATCATTCTCTTGCATGTAGCACTATTATTCAATGATTGTGTTTTAAAAGTCATATCAGGCACATGCAAACAAAAAAACACTCAGCTAGGGACACAGCTGTGTGTGTGTGTGTGTGTGTGTGTGTAATAACAGTTACAGACCAAGGTCACTATGCTAATTAGTGAGATGGTACCACCGGCAGTGACACTTCACACCTCCCTTTCTCGCTCCCCTTTTTTCCTCTCCACTCCACTGTGTCCTTGGCACTTTCCACCTTTCTTTCCCTCTTTTTTGGCCGGGTTTGTTCTCTTCATTTGCCCCCCCACGGCACCACACCCACAACCACCAGAAGCCCACCATCCTCCTCATCCCGTCCTCTCGTGTTTGTCTGCAACGCCTCCTCCAGAGTCATTAGTTACAGGGTTGAGCTAGGACAGATAGTGAAGGAGAGAGAGAGAGGGAGAGGGAGGGAGGGGGGGGGTCCGTGTGGTTGTGAGGGGGGTGGGGGATGGGGGGGGGGCCAGAGGAAACACACGCACACACACAAGAAGTAAACGTTGTTGCATGACTGTCATTTATCAGCCCTGATTAAACCCTTTGGTTTGTCTAATTCCTTTCTTGCTCTCTGCCTGTCCTCTGTCTTGCGTGCAAAGCCAGATGCCTGACGTTCTGCTGAAATGGTTTACTGATGTGTTCAGTGTGTGTGTGTGTGTGTACTAGTTTGCATCTGCATGTATATTCAGTGTGTGTGCGCATTTGTCAGGCAGCTGATGGAGGAAGACAACACAGCCGGCCGACATGTAAAAAGATAAGAGGAGACAAAACGCATGACGTCTCTCTCCTTCTCAGCCTGCTTTCAGCTTGTCTCTCACCTTCACATTTTTGTCTTTCTTGAAACTTTACACCTTCTATTTTAACCTTCAGTTGTTTTTTACTCATCCCTTTTGTTAAAATGCTTTTGGTTTCTTTTTAGTAATTCATCTCGATCTCTTTCCCTCTGTGTGCCTTTCTGTGCCGGCGCATAGAATGTGCAATATTGAAGCAGTGGCCTCGCGGAAACAAATTCTGTGAAAGGAATTGTTTGTATTTGTATTCTTTATTTCAAAATGATCCGACTCCTATCCCTCCTAACCTACTAAAACATTTCGCAGTGCTATGTGGTGACAGAGAAGATGCTGAGATGCACCACTGCCGATGTCTCTGGACAGTTGAACAACAGTAAAGGTTTACTGGAATTATAATTTCATTTTTTGCCGGGTAAGGAAGAAAAAAACAGCTAGTCATTTTTCAATATTTCAGTGTCTTGCTCAGGGACACGTTAACATGGAACACATGTAGTCTCTTTGGATTGCAGATAGTTAGCTAAAAGGCGCACTGCGAGGAGCACAAATCCCTGGCCTGTGTGTCTGAAAAGATCATTGCTGTATTGTGCGATACAACCTGAATATAACCAGTAGTGTAAAACGTCAACAAACACACTTTAAAACAAACAGCAAAGTCGTTGTATTACAGACCAAAAAGTAAACTCACCATGGTGTTCGGACCACTAGCAGCGGTCGAGTGGCGGCAAAAGCAATATTCGTACTGGTAGTCCTGTCAGATCAGCAGTGTGCACGTGCTGGTAGTGTCACGGTTTGGGTCTTTCTCCTGTTTTATTTTGTAGTTCGTGCCTTGTGTGTCCCGCGGGTAACTTCACTTCCTGCCTGGTCCTGTCTTCCGCTGTGATTGTCTGATTGATTCCACCTGTTTCCAATCACCGCCACCTCCCCTGTGTATTTAAGCCACGTGTGTTTCTTGTTCCTCGTTGTGTCATTGTCTGTGGTCGAGTGGCCGAGGCAGCTGTGGTCCTGTCCTGTCCTGTCCTGTCCTGTCCTGTCCTGTCCTGTCCGAGCCGCATCCTGAACCTGTTCCTCGTTCGTATTTGCCTTTTTGAATCCTGAGTTCTGCCTTTTGGAAAATAAATCTCTTTGTGTTGTCAAACCCTGCGTCTGCGTCTCACCCGTCTTCCGGTCCGCAACTCGGTGACCAGATTGTGAAAGGTAGTTGTGCTCGCCATCAGCCAAACACACACACACACACACACACACACACACACACACACACACAGTGTGACCATTGAATGTGGCTGAGGGTCCTGGAGGCACTTAGCTCTGCTATCACGTTTTGTAAATCATTTTTTAGCACACTTCTAATAGATAATCTTGGATAAGACATTTGATTAATTAAAATGTTTTTGTTCTTCCCCACGGTCTCCATTCTTGTGTCTGGGTCAAGGCAGAGTTGACATTGTAAAAGACGGATAATGAATCACATTCGGTGCGGACTGGAGGACGGCGCATGTGGCCAAGGACGTGTTCATGCATGTGTTTTCACAGGCAACTCCAAAGTAAAAGCTGAATGTGTGTGTGTGTGTGTGTGTGTGTGTGTGCGCCTGCACATGCTGCACCCCTCTGCATGAACCTGTGTCTTTTTGTGATGCCGGACCACCTCCCGTCCAACAAAAGCAGGAGTGCAATAGGGAGGAGGAAAGGAAGAGAGGAGTGGGAGGGAGGCTACTAAGTGAAACCCAATCCAATTAAATGTAATCTGGCCTGAATGCGCACAACCATCAGCTGCTCTCCAATCTTATTAACCCTGCATTACCAGCCTTCCGTGTATGTCTGCGTGTGCATGGAGCGTTTTTATGTCATCCTGTGGAGGCGGGATAGAAATGGAGGAGTTAAGTGGATGAGTGAGAAAAGAAAAGGAAGAATTGGATGCGATGGCAGGAAGAGAGTGTCAGAGGCAGGGAGATGGAAAATGAAGATGAAGAGGGGTGTTTGCTTGATTAATGAGCCTGTGTGGCATTCTTAATGAAAAAAATAATCTTATAACAGTAATCACAATCATTTCTGGTGACACTTAACAGTTTCTTTATTTTGCTGCATTAACTTGTGTATCATAACATCAAATGGGATGGCATGCACATTTAACGCTGCAGCCGTAACTTCAATCTTAGCAGTTAGCCTAACGTTAATAGGTTGTGACAAAACGGTGTAAACACAAAGCGAACAAACTCAAAGACATTGATGCCTTGAGTAGAATTTAAAAAAATTGGACTATCATGGGCCACATCTCTTATCTGATAACATACAAATTTAAGATTCCGAGCTGAAAAAAGTTTAAATTAAATTTTGCTTCTGCAGGTAAAGACAATAGAAAACTTGCTCTGGAAGAACATCTCATTTTCGACTGCTTTCACGTTCACGTTCATAGTTGCTTGTTAAAGTAATTGTTATAAATGACTACACGTTACCTGGCATACATCAAGATACTGTTACTGATGTCTAATTTTAAAGGTTAATTTGAAATCAAGCTGTTCAAAAATGTCCAGCCAGAAGCAATGCAGCCAATGATTCCCAATTCATAAATACTTGCAGTGTGTTCTGTCAAAATAACAATTGTGGTACTTGGGGGAGACATTGTTCTTTTTCTGAGATACAGTTTGCTCGAGCTGTCAGAAGGAAATAACTCCACCTATGATCTGTTTTGTATAGTTGACAGAATCTTGGTTACAAATGTGTGGAATTTAACCACGATTATTTTTATTTTAATCCAATCCTTCTCCCACTGAGAAATGTTCTTTGTGTTTAGAGAAGGCGCTAAGTGCAACCTGCTCTTTGGGGAACAAATGCGCTTTCATTGGTTGACTTGAATTGAATCAATTTGATGGCAGAGATTAGCAGAAATTACACCTTTTTATATGGATGAGTCCCTAGTTATTAATTGAAGTCACGGATTATTTGGATTTTTTATATATCATAATGTGGAAAGAACCAATTAACACACAAAAGTATAATTTATAATGTATTTAGAAATAGATAATGAGCTTTTAGAAGCATCATTTTGTTTAAGTGTTTTTTTTTTCAACTGAATGCCTTGTTTGGGAATGAAACCCTTCAGATTTTGAATCACCTCAACATCACCCTAGAGAGAATGGAAAACAAAGAGGAATAAAGGAAATGTTGCCACGAACAGAAGAGGAATAGAGTAGGCAGCCAGAGAGTGGGGGCGTCGCTTGGTTTGATGGAGCTGGGTAGAGAACAGCTCTATAAGGACGGAGATAACTGGAAAACACTACAAAACGCCTCTCCTCACATTCTTTCCCTCGGTGGAATCAGCATTTGAGTGGGCTGCTGGAGCGAGGGAGGGAGGGAGGATACGGAGATTGATGGAGGGAGGGTGTGGGAAGTCCAAACTGTACTGAGGGAGGAGGGAGTGAATATGGAGTGGGCAGCTTGGACTCTGAGAGGGACGAATCCAGAGCGATCAAGTAGATCGAGGAAATGCAAGAAGGAAATAAAAGGCTGGGAAAAAGAAAAGAGTATGTTCCTCACATACTGTTGAATGCATGTGAATTAAAAAAAATACATTGTAGCAAGGGGCGCCTGACTGAAATGTTGTGAAGTGTTCCGATTGGCTGTCTAGCCCCACATCTCTCATTGTTATTAGTGGCCAGGCGTGTTTGTTGTTCATCATTGGGCAGACAGCAGAGTCGCCTATTCACAATCCGATGGCATAATTCAGACATTGATCAAGGGAGAGAGAGCGAGAGAGAAATATCACAAATCAAATGCTGTAACCTTTTAGTACGTCTGACTCTGCACATGCCCACTGAAAACCAATGAGGCTTTTTCTCTTGCCGTGCATGCCCGCCTGTCTACTCTACCTCTTCAATTGTCTTCATTTTTTCTTTGTTTTTTTTATCTTTGTTCTTTGATTTTCTTTCAACCACACATTTTACTTCTTCTCTGGAAAAGTTTCTCCACAAGTTCCTCACGGTCAGTTGCCTTGTGGATATAAACGAGGATGCTCCAGGAATAATGATAATGGTTGAGTGAGACACCTGCAAGGCCCGCTGGTCCTTTTAACATTTACTCAGATGAAAGATTTGCATATGTACTTGTCTCTGAAGGAAAAGGGTTTGCTAGCTAAAGACAAATCAGGACCAGTAAAGATTCCGTGGTTAAAATAGATTTTTAGATCTGTTCTTTCCCAGTGTTCTCTAAAATAAATACCAAAATGCGTACTTTTACGTTCACCCGGGGTTCGGAGTACACAGAAGCACTATTCAAAAAAGTTTGATAAAGGGCAGGCCCTTTTCAACAATAGGCGGCAGGGGATTGGACGTACAATCTGTCAATTAGAGGTCGTTGTCAGAAGACTATAGTCCCTGGTTTACTGTAAGACTCAACTCTGCTTCATCAGGCACGGCCAAGCTTGGAAGAGGCCCAGGGGACGGCCCGGGATTAGGTGGAGAGATTGCATCTCCACATTGGCCTGGGAACACCTTGGGCTCCCTCAGTCAGAGCTGGTAGATGTGGCCGGGTAAAGGGAAGTTTGGTGTCCCCAGCTGAAGCATTCCCCTCGCGATGCAGCAGTTGAAGATGAATGAATGCTTGAAGGTCCATCCTCCTGACATCTGTGGTCATAATCCTTTGAAAAGCTGGTGTCGACCCACCTGAAGAACATCACAGGGAACCTCCTGACCTCCTGCGGGAAGCACATGCAGTCAACATGGGACTCGCACCACATGCTCCATCACCTCGACTCCCCCGGGGATATAAGCAAGGGTTCTGTTTTCTGGACAACCATCATCCCAGGGTTAATTGAACTCACACTCTCTCAGATCTGTCTGCCAGGCTACACCTGGTAGTGGATGACTACCTTCCTGACAGAGAGGACGCAGCAGGTTGTGAAAAATCCCACCCAGCATCCGGACCACTGCTGCCCTCCAGGGATGTGTATTCTCCCCACTGCTCTTCTCCCTCTACTCCCACGACTGCACCTCAGAGGACCCGACTTTCAAACTCCTGGACTGGGCAGCCGCCACAGCGGTCAACGGCGTCATCAGAGACAAGGAAGAGTCTGCGTACTGACAGAAGGTTGAACCGCTGATCCTGTTGTGTGGGCAGAACAACCTAAACAAGCTCAAAACTAAGTGCCGATGACAGATTGACCTCAGGAAGAGGTCAACTGTCATGGACAACATGGACACGAACTGTTCGTGTCCATGATGATCGGGCCATGCACTGGCTTGCCGGTCACATGTGGGTTATTTAAAGCCTGCTGCAAGATGGATCTCAATGGGATAAATGATCATGCAATTCTCCCATGATCTTACTAAAATGTTAAGCATATGCGACATACAAAATATACTATATATATATATACTAGCATGTATACTATTCATGAAGGCTATGCATTACTATCAAAAGGATTACATTCTGATGGATCATTTCTGGAACAGTTAATATTCTTTATATTATAATTCAACCATTGCATTGTACTTATCCACTACTAAAGTCGTTGAGCTACCTACAGCAAGGTATCTTAAGTGCAAGAATACTTTCTACGGCTCAGATCTACAGAAATACATTCATGATAATAGTACTAATAAATGTCATGCCAGTATACGTGACTGATACTAATCGGTCCATGCTGTGCTTATCGGATACAAAAGCATTGCTTTAAGACTGATACAGCTGGATTTTTGTACGGTTTTTTGTCTGGTGAGATTGTAGCAATTCAGCTGTTGTGCCCTTTAAAAAATACAGTAATGGATACGTACAATATGTAGTTCCACGGCTTTATTTTCATGTTACAGTTCAAATTTAAAATAATAGATTATAGCTTGAGCTCAGGAGATCCAATTGACTGCCACTGGCAGAGCACTTTCAGGAACCTTCACATTCTGACTCCAAAGGGCAAATTGGACATTAGTGGCCATGGTTCACCGAGTGGGAAGAAATTTCTGGCTGCTCTTATGAATGTTAAATGTAGAGGTGCTTGGGTCTGTGCTTGCATGCTATTATAGTAAATCCTATGTCATTTCTTCTATTCCCTTTGCGTGTGTGTGTGTGTTTGTATGTCTGTGTGATTGAATTTACACACATTTGTGACGATAATACCGTCATAATGATATGGTTGACTGGTTATTACGGGGTTCTTGTTTTATGAAATCTTATATAAGTCAATTTGGGGATATTACACTGTTGCGAGCCGAAATACAGCTCATGCTGGTTTGTGGCGGAGGTCACATGACCGGCCTTTAACAAGGATATGAAAGTTGATCAGTTTCGTTGTTTTAAGGAAACTTGGATAGCTTTGTTGGACGGGGAGATGTGGTTTGTAAAGGTAAAATGAATGTGTGTGCTGTTATGACGTGTCCTTGGTGAAGCATTTGATGGTAACTTAGGCTGCTGTTTTCTCAGCAGTGCTGCTGCAATGGGCCTACTTAACCTCTTGGCAGTGTGCGCGTGTGTTTGTGTGTGTGTAATCGGTGTGAGGGCTTACTGTTTGAGGCCGATGTCTGTGCATGTGCGTGTGTCTTTCCACGAGGGTTTAGGAGTGAGCGCGTGTGTGGCTGCCTTTTAGTATTTGCTGATTCAGGCCGGTTTTCCCTTTCTAAAAGTAAATAACCTTGGTCCACCAAGCTGTCAGCTGGCACCCTGGTGCCCTCGCCCTCATCTGAAGATGGCGAGAAAATCTCTGCTCTCACATCTGAGCTCCACAGCGACACACACCATAAGCTACAGAAAGCCTGTGCACTGCAAAGAAGTTGTATCTTCAAAAAGCCACCGTCTGATGAAAAATGGCTACGGAGGCTTTGATTCTCGGCCAGCATATGAAATTTATTCCCCTACATGCTGCTACATGTTGCTTTGAACGTGGCGTCCGTAGCAGAGTGAGTGTTTTTTCAACCAGGACTTGGGTTCAAACTGACACATGTTTGATGGAGAAGATACTTTGTCAAACTTCCAGCCGCCACATTTTGTTGTTTCTCATAATAAAGGATAGCAGCAATGGAAAAGCAACATTTCCATGGGAGAATTGGCTACTGGTTTCTGTATGGCCAAAGCAGAGCAAGCCCATCCAAACCAAAGCATAATTTAAGCAGGGTTGGCACCTTAGTTGCGATGAATGAAATCAGTCACATAACGGTTTTTCCTCTTTGGCTGTTTGTTATATTGCTAAAATACTGTGGATGTATATTTTTTAATAATTACGTAGGTACATCACCTGTTCCATGCGTTTAGCCCTTATACTATCTCTGTCACCATATTTATATCCGTCTATGTATCGGTGTATTATTTATGTCTCTCCTGTACTGCTCCTCTCGCTCACACTTTCCTCTCTCCGTCTCCCACTCCTCCAAGCCATCCCTCTGGAGGTTAATCCCTCCGGTTTCCAATAGAGATAACCATGGCAACAGGCCACGGATTTAGAGCTTTGGATCTGTGGGACAAAAGCATCGATCAAGCTGAAATTGTGTCAAGTGCAAAAAAGACAACATGCACGCATGTATACACGACAGAGACTCCACTAACCCTGACTTTGCTGCTCAGTCATTCATATTACACTGTGTGAAAATCAACCAAGTGCACATGTAGCTGCTGCTCTTAAATCGATACACTGTTAAGTCTAACAAATCTCTGAACAGGAGGTGTTTGAGACGATGATGGCCAGAACAGGGAGAACATAAGCAATGGTATTAAAGATAAAAAAACACTTAAGGAGTTCTCTATATGACATTCAGTCAATATGAGAGCCACCCTGAGGCAATAGGAATGCCCTACATTTTAAATTCAGCACTTTAAATAGCCATTTCAGATGAGTGAAGCCCAACAATCACTAGGAATGTGTGAAGGCAAACTAACCTGTTAGTGTACCTTTATTTTGATGGCACTGGACATGTTGAACGTATGCCACCTTACATACACAGAGCAATTCATACATATTGACACACATACATGTGTTTCACCTCAATGGCTGAGTTCCAACATGAGCAATGTAGTGAGGAATGCACATTTGATCAGTATTTCTCCCCTCCCGGACTTTATAGCCGACGCTAGCAGAAGGTACTATACAGCAAATTAACCAGTGGGAATAAGTACCAGTAACAACCGATGCATGGTTGGATTTCCTCAGGCCGGCATTACGTTAGATTATGAAAATGGACTTAATGTAACGTGATGTGTAATTTAATGTAATGTAATTAATGACTTAATGTTTTGTAACAAAATGCGCTGATACATAAAGGCAATTAAGGAGCAATTCAGTGAAAAGAGAAGAGAAGGGTGAACTGGGGAACCACAACCCCCCCCCCCCCCACATCACCTTGTTTCTTGTCACTTTCTATAAGATACTGTCTAGTAAAGCAGAAATTCCAAAACTGTAAAAAATGAGTGAGAGAAGCTATTGACTGATGCCAACTGTTGAAATCAACAGACAATGACTGTCATCAAACTCATGCTTGAATGATATATTATTGTTTTGAGACATTAGAGAAAATAGGAAGGTCAAACCGAAATGTGAGCAACGTCAATGGTCAATATTTCAGTTCAAATCAGTTTGGTTTGTTTAGATGGTTTGTTACATTTTAGGTCTTCTTTTATTTTCTATATTTTCTTTGGCCAGTGGGGCTCATTAAAGACTGAAAGACGCCGGATCCATTTGTATTTCTCTGCTCATTATTCACCTAATTGAAATCGTGCTGCTCGACAACAAGAACATTTTACAGATTCTTAGATCTCTTCACTGACCACCAATACTTGTTCTTAACAGTTTGGTGGATATTTAAGGCATTAAATGCATGGTAAAGATACTGCAAGACGTTGGTAAATATCTGCTGCACATCCCGACTCTTATGCATCAAGCAATCAGTCGATCCTACTACTCATTTGATAACATAATGATAAACTCCCCGTCTTTTATCTTTCCCAGGGCCCCTCTATTATAATTTGCGTGAAAGTTGGCTTCCTCTAAAGAATAGTAAAGCTATATACGCGGCAACTGTACGTAGTTACATTTTTATGAATACATGTTTCAGTTCTGTTTATCATTCCTTTCTCTTCCTCCCTTTTATTTTCTCATGTTTTTTAATGTGTTCTCCCTTCGCTTCGTCCTACTTTTCTTCTGAATTGATTATCTCAACTCAGTGTGACACCGCTGTTTTATTGGCGTGTTTATGTTTCTTTTAATGGCTGTTTCGTAGGCCTGTGTGGACGGGTAGCTGCCATTGTTAATGACTCCAATTGACCTCCCATGGAACCAGCGTCACAGTGATGATGCAGCTTCCCATGCAGACTGAAACACACTAACACAGCTCCTTCTCAAAGCATCATCAGGGCGTGTACCTGCAGTCGGAGACAACTGGCCTTCGGGCTTCTGGACCCCATTAATCCAAAGGTTTCCTGAAGCCTGATCTCTTTTCAAGCAGAAAACACAACATGGGGCTGAGAAGGCCTCGGATTACACTGAGACACATTCATCATACAAGTTTTCATGAACTTCTAGTCAGTGTTTTTCCTTTTTTTCTGAGATACAGGACGTCTGTTTTGTTTTTTAATGTTTTATATTCTGTATAGCATTTCAATCAGCCCCATTTTGACTCAAAAGGGTACAAGTTGTTAAAGACTTTGTAGTAAACTTCGTAAGATGTTGAGAGCCCTTGGCATTCTGCTTTATCAAAGTGTTTCCACAAAAATGCTTTTAAACAATATCTCATAATATAAGTAATTCAGTATTTTGACTCAAGGTTATTTCTCTAGTGGTTTCAGTTTGTGTGATTGTTTTAAAATCAAACCTTACCTTCTTAAGGGTTGTCGGTCTTTGTCTTATGACAGAATTTAGTTAGAAATAAACCGCATGAATGAAAGTGATGGCCCCGGGTTAAAGGTAACTAGGCTATTGTGAACAAAAAAACAGTAAATAAAGACCGGAGAGGTTTTGTGTAATTCTTAAAGACTTGAACAAAAACATTGCAGGTGCAAAAAGAAAAAATAAAGCATGTGCTTTTATTGACCTTTAACAGCTGCGTACATTCATGTACACACGTGCTTTAGTATGTTGATTCTATTAGCACACAGCAGGAGCTTTATGGTCGTTGCGTGACAGTGTGCGTGTGCATGCCTCCCAGGTAATGAGACTGACCAACAGCTGAGTCCCATTAGCTTTGATTACAGCATTCAGTACTACAGACGAGGGGAAATGTTGTGTACTGTACAATCTGTAGTATGTGTGTAGGGCACAGTGCCTGTTTTGTGTGAATGTAGACCATGAACACAGGTTTTTTGTGTCACTGCAGATGCTGGCCTCTATGTTCATACATTCCATACATCGCAGCATTGCTCTTCCAAAAAGTATTTTTCTCAACTTGCTTCCCATGGTCGGCCATCACAGGTTTGACCAGTCAACCAAAATTGTAATCTGAAACCCCGAATGGTCACAGGCCTGTTTATGGTGGAGCCAAGCAAGATAGGAAAGATCATATTTTTTCTAAGCGTCAAAATGACACATTTGGGGATTTAGGCTGACAAAAATTCTGAAATGGGCCACAAAGAAGTTAAAACAACCAAATAAACCACAGGAAAAGAAACCCCCTTAACGCCGCTGTTAGGGATCAGGCCCACACTCATAAGTAGTGTTTGTGGGGTTTGTCTAGAGCATAAAATGCAACAGAGATCACAACGTGCCACAATGTTTAGTCTATAGTCATCTATCTACGTCAATTTTCCTTTTAATTGGTTATATTTATTTTATTTGCCCAGGTTTTAGTTTTTTCTATCTCTATATATATCCAGCTCCAACCTTTCTCTCTCACTTTCTATCTCTCCCTCAATTCTATCTCTGTCCAACCCTCTCTGACAGCTTCAGTGTCTCACGTCCGGGTGATTGATTCGAGCTTCGGGCCGCTGGAAGAAGAGTAGCCTGGACTCTGGTGTGCAGCGCTGACGGCACTGGGCTCCCACTCTGTGACAAATCACACGCAGTAGAGACGGTGTGAGTGAAACAAAGAGAAAGACGGGATGAGAGGGGAGAAGCCCTGTTACACAAATAAAGAGAGAGCCATGCAAACGAGAAATGTTTGAGCGATGAAGAGAAAGAGAAGCAAACATGCAAATAATTGAGTGATAACTGCATGTGTGACTCCATAATATGTGAGCTGTGTGTTGTCCCCATTGCATATAGAGGCATCTCTTATTGCTTTAAATGAGTCATGCAGAGCGTGTAGACGCAGGCAGTGATGCAACCCAGAGAGAGAAAAAATGTTCTGCCCGTTATAAAATGGAAATAAACATTGAAACATAGTCAGTCTCTCACTTTGTCAAGTGTAATGCCATTTTCGTTAATAGCCAGGGTTTATTTTATGCTTCACAGCCACTAGAGAGCCCCAGAATGGAGAGAAAAAGCGTTTCTGCTTTGAATATTTCCATGAGTATGGCATCACTTGAAAAACCTCCAGCCCCAGTTTTAATGATGCTTGAGCATTGGCTCAATTGTTGAATTAGCTTTGGTTAATTGTCTCTGTAGCCAATTTAGCTCAGATACAAGTGTCGGTTGAATTCCTTTTATCCTCGCAGCAAAAGAAAAGCAGCATGTGATTCTCCAGAGAAACCAGACTTCAACCTCTTTCTAAGAGACACTCGATACAATGAAAGAAGTTGTTAATACGAGGACTTCCAATGGCCATGTTCTTTAATGCTACAAAACTTCTGCGCAAAACCAAAAGCATCCACATTAGAAGCAGTAGCCCCCAACAGTAATCTAGTGTGAACTGAACAGAGACTAAATGTTGAGGTAATCAGTATCCAGTGTAGATTTCACTGAGCTGGAAGGCATTATGAAGATGGAGAAATGTGTATATCTGCATGGATCATGAACCCCTGGGGATTTCAGGGTTTAGGGTTCATAAAGTATTTATGGTACGTTCATTAAGTATTGATTAAGTCGTTCGAGAGTGTTTAGACACCCAGACAATCTTTATGAAATATAAGATCTTGGCTTGAGGAAGAGAAAGATGGAAGAAGACGGAATCGCCAAGAGGGAAAGAGGCATGGATGGAAATGAGGACTAAAGATGATGTGAAGAGGCAAATGAAAGATATGGAAGAGGGGAAGGACTTAGGAGGTAAAAGGGAAAGGAGAATAAGAAGGGAAATGCTGATCTTTAAACATTAATTAAGCCGTTATAGGAGATTAGTTATGAACCTGAGGAAGACAAAGGGAGAAGAGGGAGAAAGGGGGTAAAGGACAAGAGGGGGAGGGCACGGCGGCTGAAGGAGGGCAAATGAGAAGGAGCAATGCATGGATTAAAAGAGGGAATGAGCAGAATTGCGCAAAGACAAGCATGAAATGTAGGAGAAAGCAGTCAACGTGCAATGAATAGAATGTCTCATTTCCCTAATTATATGCTGCTTCTTCAAGGAAGTTGCTCTTGCAAGTGGTTTTCAAAGCATTTCCCAGCCTATGCCGTCCCTTAATCTTTTCCACTTCCCATCTATCCATATTCAGTACCCGCTCATTCCTGTTCAAGGTTTCAGGGTACCGCGATGTGCCATTTGTTTCTGTCGTGACGCGTTGCTATTTGTCAAACGAGCGGGATCGCAAAGAATTGTGACGTCCAAGCAGCGTCTCAGCTCATAATCATCCATCTAGTGTACAGACCCGGCCGGTGTTTAACCATTGCTTTGCCCTCTCTTTACCCTCTAGCTCTTCAGCAGGTGTTGTTGCATTGCAGGGTCACCAGGAAGGTAGCATGATAAGAGGCGCGGACCTGCAATAACATTGCAGCGATGAGGTTTAATGGGGCTGAAAACACAGGCTGGCAGGCAGGCCATACAGTCAGCGAGGGGCACAGTTGGTGTGAGGCGGTTTGCGGCACATGACAGATGTTTTCAGTGAGAGAGGGAGAGATAGAAAGGGAGAGACAAAGGTACAGAGAGAGAGAGAGAGAGAGAGAGAGAGAGGCAAGTAATGCAGAGTGAGACCTGAGAAGTAACTTTGTTCAAGCGGCGACTTTGAGCAAAGTCATACAGAGTTCATTCACATGAGGTTCTTCATTTCATGTCCCAGGTGTACTTGTGCAAATAAATGGTTTTCTAGCCAACTGTGTCTGGAGATGGTGTAGTGAAGTGTGACGTGACTTTAATAACCCACCCCTGTTGATTTTTTAAAACATCTCACCCTTTATATGTCTGGATCTAAACATGATAGAAAAAATATGTTGCTATGTTTTCAGGCAGGCAGAGAGATGCGCATAATCAGCAACTGCAAGAGAGGTTATGGAACCCCCCTTGTTTGTGTCAGATTGGTATTTATTCTCCTTGTTACAGTAACTGAAAACTGTGTGCAGAAACGTTTTACTAAAATTGGGAAACCCCCTGCGAGATTTTGTGCAAAACATAGTCTTGCATGATACTCGCTTGCAACGCCAGTGACCACAGGGACAGGGAATCTTCTGTTTTAACCCCAATCATTTTTATGTGCTGCAGGCACGTAGACCAGGATTCTATCATCGTTGCCTTCATAGACTGCCAGAGGAAATTCTTGTACACACAGAGTAACTGTGGGGAGAAAAAGCCTTTGTGTCAAAATGAGCAAGTTATTGTTGATAATGACAGACTCCACAGCCAGAGAGGCATTGAAGCATAGCAGAGTGTAGCTTCAGGTGTGCTCTGGAGCGAAGTTGTTTGAATGACGGAAACCTGCCAATTGGAACAGTACAACAAGGCGATGGATGCGTATTTCTTCCTTCAGTGATTTCTCCCCTGAATTCCTGAGACTTGGAAGTGCAATGTACATCTATGAGCTTTGGGCTTATTAGCTTTATCCAGTGCTTCAATGCTGAACCATCTCTCCTCGGTGGTCACATTTCTTAAAGTTCTCAGTTTTTACCCCAAAGGGTTATCACAGCAAGAACTGAATTACGCCAGTACAGTGCACTTGCTCAAAACCATTAAGGCACAGTTTGCAAAGTCAGACGCTAACTTTGGCTTGAAAGACTAGTTGCAATAAAGGCATTAGGGAGGAGTCTTTG
Organism: Apeltes quadracus; assembly: GCA_021346845.1. Classification (NCBI taxonomy): domain Eukaryota; kingdom Metazoa; phylum Chordata; class Actinopteri; order Perciformes; family Gasterosteidae; genus Apeltes; species Apeltes quadracus. Next base: position 16,939,991 of record CM037936.1, read on the forward strand.
AATTGTCAGTTAGAGGAAGGGAGTCATACAGCCAGCGATACATGTTTGAATGATCACATGGTCACCTTTTTTTTTTAAAGGCTCACTTACTGGTGAAAACGCTTTGTTCAAAAGTAGTGAACCTACAGGTTAGCATGTCTGTGATTCCAGTAAGGCCTTCATGGTCCTGGCTGTTTATGACGTAACTAGTTAAGATCAATGACAGGTTCCCCAGCTGATACAGATGCCTCTATGCCTTTGATGTTGCTGCTTGCATAGATACACACACACACACACACACACACACACACACACACACACACACAAGCAAATGTGTTTACATTCAAAGCCAGTTGCCCTGTGTGGGAAGACAACTGTGCCGCTCTGTGTATTTGGACACTTTGCCAAAGGAAAGTCCCTGCTGATGAGGAGAGAGATTCAGGCTGAGAAGGATGGCACAATATTCCACACTTCTTCACTGGAGCTTCTCTGTTAATCTGAGTTACTGATTACATAGACGGCTTTGGTCACAGTCAGACAGATTTGGAACTCCCACTGTTGGAATCAAACAGCTCTGGTGCATGCGAAGGAAAAGCCTCCATTGGTGAAGGAAATATTTCTGCTCATAATGAGCCACGTATGGCATCTTTTCACTCAAGTGAACACATAGACGCCTATACACTTAAATACACTTTTTGGGGCTCTAACAGCTATTTGAAGAAATCCACAAAGTACACACTGCACATTATTTTCCATGACAACAGTGCAATCCGATGCACCGACACATTCCCCCACTTCACAGGGGGAATCCTGCCTGGTTTTGTGCACATGAGAAGAAATGAGAAGAAAATCAAATTTGGCAAACACTAATGTTTGACATTCTTTATTTGAGACTTTCCAAGCACTTCCGGCCACTTATTGTAATATGTGTTGTGAGTTACAAGTCGAATCGTACTCTACCGTAACGATTGTTACGTAAGCCATAATTTATGCATCACGACACGGAGGAGAGATAAAGCCAGAGCAGCAGCAAAATAACATGAAGCATTGGAACATCACAGCACCCTTACCAAGGCGTTTTTGGGAACCATATCCAAATAGTATAATGAAATACAAGGAGGGTCTTCAAATGTAGTTTGGGTTGGGTTGTATCGACATAAAACACGAAACACACTCCATCAAACCTTCTCCTGCATCGACCCGTCTCTAATTTACAAAAGCACGCAGGCTTTGCTCTCCTGTGGAGGATTATTTCAATGCAGTGCTGCTAAAATAAATGAAGTTTTACAGTCTTACTAACTGAGAGGCACATTAGGAGGAAGTTCCCTCATTGCCTTGGAAATTTGTAATGCAACTCGGTTAACACCTATGAATCCTAAGGGGGCTTGCTTATTGCTTCGGGGTTCTGTGTGAGAAGCAGCTGTGCTGCCTTTTCAGAAAAACATTCAGGCCTCTTTTAAGGAGAGTTTGCCGCCGGAGTTAAATTCACAGATATTTTGTAGGGGCATATTCAGTCATAAATATGGAAATAGAAAACTTGAATGGCACTGCCTGCACTCTGCATGCACTTGCTGCTGCAAAGCCATGTTTTAGTAATGGGTTACACTGTACTCTTTTATGTCACTTCCTTCAGTTCTAGCATTTTACCTGAAGGAAGTGACGACCAGCACAATGGCAAATGAGGACAAATTTAACATCTGTACTGTTCACCAATACGGTGCATTTCCATGTGCATGAGCGGTTGATCTTTCAGAATTTCTTTTGTGAAGTTTGACTTTGAGAATAAATAGTGTAAAGGTATGTTTTTTGAGACCCAGTGATTATTTTCAAGGTCACAGAAAGCATTTTCAATCAGAGCTTAAGTCTGAAATATGCAATGTGTTGTATACTTAAGAATAGTAATTGCATTTCATGCCACTAGGTGGAGTCTGCATATTTGGATGTTTGGTTTTGCACTGCCGCCCTTGTTAAGAGGTGTTCTAGTGAAGTCTCCTGCGAGATGAACGTGCTGTTCCTGCGCTCTCGAATGTTTAAGTATTGATTTAATTACCTTTATATAAAAGCTACCATTCGGTGCAACATACTTTGTGGTCCTGTTTATTACACAAGTTACCACATATTTTTGGCGACGAGGTGAACTGGAATTGTTTTTCCATCGCGTTTTGTTTTCAGTGTTAGCTAAACACAATGTGCTAGCTAGCGAACTTTAGGCGACTATCTTCATGAGTGGAAGCTCGAGCAGTGCAGAGGAGCACGGTGAAGAGAGAATCAGAGCGCCAGTGGCTGTAGAGGAGCGACAAGGAGAAGAGCACAGCATTCAAATGGCTACGTTTGGGACTATTGGTGAATTTGTGGAAGGAGACGAGGACTGGACAGAGTACGAGGAAAGGTTGGGACACTTTTTCACTGCAAATGGAATCGCGGAGGAGGCTAAAAAGCGCGCCATTCTCCTGAGTGTGTGTGGAGCTAAGACTTATAAGCTGATAAGGAACTTAGCTACACCGAAGAAACCGGGGGAAATGGAATATACTGAACTGGTCAAGCTCGTCGGGAATCACCACAATCCAAAACCGTCAGTAATAGTCCAACGTTTCAAATTTCACAGCCATTTTCGGAAGTCAGGTCACTCTGTAGCTAATTTTGTTGCAGAATTGCGGCAACTGTCAGAACATTGTGATTTTAAGGACGTCTTAGATGACATGCTCCGTGACAGATTAGTATGCGGCATTAATAATGACGCCATACAGCGCCGTTTGCTGGGGGAAACTCCACCACTGACTTTCAAGAAAGCTCTAGAAATATCGTTCGGAATGGAAATGGCGGCAAATAATGCCAAAGACATTCAAAAGGGTCAGGCTGGATCGCAGTCAGTGGCTGTGCACCACGTGAACAGAGAGGCTGCAAAGTCATCAAAGAAAGTGGAATGTTTTAGGTGTGGAGGGCCACACTATGCTAATGACTGTAAATTTAAAGAAACGGTTTGTCATACCTGCAGTAAAAAAGGACACTTAGCTAAAAAGTGCAGGAGTGCTAAAAATAAGGCTAAGAATGAAACATGGAAAGCCCGGCAGGCTCAAGCACACACACATCACGTCAAGGAAGATGACGGAGAGGCAGCGTGTGCATTCAACGTGTTTACAGTGGACACAGATGAGGGACCACCTATGCCCTACTATGCAACAGTGACTGTTGAAGGACAGGACATTAAGTTTGAGGTTGATTCTGGGGCTACAGCATCGGTCATCAGTGAGGAGACCTACAGGAGGACATGGGGACATAAGCCACCTCCTATTAAACCTTCGAATCTCAAACTAAGGACATACACAGGTCAGGCTATACCTCATTTGGGGGTGTTACATGTGAACATTTCAGTAGGAAGTCAGAGGGCTGAAGGCAGACTAGTCATAGCTAAAGGTAGTGGGCCTAGTCTTTTGGGCCGTGACTGGCTACGCAAAATTAAGCTAAATTGGCATGAGATCAAATATGCACACACAACAGAGGACATTCTGCACCGATACAGTGATGTGTTCAGAGACGAACTGGGCACACTAAAGGGAGTCACTGTGAAGCTCCATGTAGACCCTGATGCAGCACCACGTTTCTTTAAGCCCAGAGTGGTGCCCTATGCAATGAAAAGCAAAGTGGAGGAGGAGCTGGAACGCCTACAGGCGCTGGGCATCATTGAGCCTGTCCAGTTTTCAAGGTGGGCAGCACCTATCGTTCCCGTGTTGAAGCCTGATGGAACCGCAAGGATCTGTGGTGACTATAAAGTTACTGTGAATCAAGTCTCAAAGCTGGAGGAGTACCCGTTGCCACGGGTGGATGACCTGTTCGCAACACTGGCTGGAGGTAAGCTGTTTTCAAAGCTTGATATGAGCCACGCTTACCAGCAGCTACTTCTTGATGAGAAATCAAAAGAATTTGTCACAATAAATACACACAAAGGATTATTCAAGTACAATCGCCTAGTGTTTGGAGTAGCGTCCAGTCCCGCTATTTTTCAAAGGACAATGGACACTCTATTGCAAGGGATTCCTCATGTAGCCACATATTTAGACGACATTTTAATAACGGGGGCTACTGAGGCTAGGCACATTGAAAACCTAGAGCAGGTACTAAAAAGACTCTCAGATGCAGGGCTGCGTCTAAAACGTGGAAAGTGTGTGTTTATGGCACCAAGTGTGACGTATCTGGGACATACAATCACAGCAGAGGGTCTTCGCCCAGTGGAGGACAAAGTGAGGGCTATCAAGGACGCCCCAAGCCCAAAGAACGTCAGCGAACTCCGCTCTTTTCTAGGCATGGTGAATTACTACGGGAAGTTCCTGCAGGATCTATCAAAAGTGTTAGCACCTCTGTACAAGCTGCTGCACAATGACACAAAGTGGCAGTGGGGTGTGGAGCAGGAGAAAGCGTTTAAGGAGGTAAAAGAGCTCCTTCATTCAGCAAAACTGCTAGTTCACTATGATCCAGATAAAGACATTGTTCTCTCATGTGACGCGTCGCCCTATGGGGTGGGGGCGGTCCTCTCACATGTTATGGAAGACGGCTCAGAGAAACCTGTTGGATTTGCCTCACGGACGCTGACGGCTGCAGAGAAAGGCTATTCACAGTTGGACAAAGAAGGGCTTGCTATTGTTTTTGCAGTGAAGCGTTTTCATCAGTATTTATATGGACGTGTTTTCAAAATCCACACCGACCATAAACCACTGATGAGTCTGTTCAGTGAAACACGCTGCATTCCACCGCTAGCGTCAGCCAGAATCCAACGGTGGGCACTAATCTTGTCAGCCTACCAGTACACCATAGTATACAGAGCAGGAAAAGACAACGCAAACGCTGATGCGTTGAGTCGCCTGCCATTGCCGGAGACGCCTGTCTCAACATATGTCCCTCCAGAGACTGTTTTTTCATTAGAGAAATTGTCAGAGACACCTGTTAAGGCAGCCCAGGTCAAGCAGTGGACAGAGAGAGACCCAGTGCTGTCCAAAGTAAAGACTTATCTGTTGCAGGGCTGGCCCAGTGTGGTTGTCAGTGAGGAACTGAAACCATATGCCAAACGCAAGACAGAACTCAGCCTGCAGGATGGCTGCATATTCTGGGGCTCGAGGGTAGTTGTACCTCCCCCAGGACGCTCACACATCGTGGAAGAACTACATGAGGCTCATCCAGGAGTGTCACGAATGAAGAGCCTGGCGAGATCCTACGTCTGGTGGCCAAGAATGGATTTAGACCTGGAAAACAAGGTAAAGGCATGTACACAATGTCAGTCAAATCAACACATGTCGCCACCAGCCCCTTTGCAGCCATGGGACTGGCCAGACCACCCCTGGTCAAGGCTACATCTGGACTTTGCTGGTCCGTTCATGGGGCAGATGTTTCTCATAATAGTGGATGCGCACTCCAAATGGATAGATGCTCACATCATGAGCAACATAACAGCCCCCTTAACCATAGACAAGCTCAGACAAGTGTTCGCAATCCACGGGTTGCCAGATGCAGTAGTCACAGATAATGGTCCGACTTTCACCAGTGAGCTGTTTGGTGAGTTTATGGAACAGAATGGCATCCGACACATTCGTACAGCTCCTTTCCACCCAGCCTCGAATGGATTGGCAGAGAGAGCTGTCCAGACGGTGAAGGAGGGTCTAAAAAGGATGAAAGGTGACTCTCTCAGCACCAGACTTTCACGTTTCCTGTTTAAATATCGCCTTACACCGCAAACCACTACTGCACGTACTCCAGCAGAGATGTTGATGGGACGTAGGCCTAAGTCAAAGTTGGACCTGCTGCGCCCAGACACTAAGGCTACTGTGATGAGAAAGCAGGAAAAACAGAAGGAAGGTCACGATCAACATGCACGACAGAGACAGCTGAAACCAGGTGACAATGTCTACGTTAAGAATTTCAGCAATAACTCTAATCAGCAATGGCTGCCGGGGGTTATCTTGACACAAAGAGGTCCTCTCTCCTACGTCGTAGAACTGACTGATGGACGAGTGCTCCGCAGACATCAGGACCATGTACGCCTGCGTCATGATACAGGCCCAGAGATCATTAGCACCTCAGAGTTCCCCTTGGTGAGTCAGACTACGGGGGAAGCTTCACCAGAGGAAAAGTCACTTGAAGAAATGTCTGTGCCCCCGGGAGAGGATGGACAGTTGATCACAGACACACAGACCCCTCTTGTGACTCTTGTACCAGATCCACCCAAAACACCTACACCAGCTGTGCCAGCAACAGCACCGGAGATATTGCGCAGGTCACAGCGTGATCGGAAGCCTCCAGATAGACTGAATGTTTAATTAATCTGAATGTGTTCAGTGGAATGTGCATACAGTATGCTAGATTGTAAAAGTGTATGCCGAATAATATTATTTGTGTTTTGAAGAAGTATAATGAGTTAATGTGTAAGAAAGAAATGACACTACATTAGTTTAAATTTTCCAGTTTATTTGCATTGTGAGAATTTTGGAATTTAGTAGGGGAGGAGTGTTGTATACTTAAGAATAGTAATTGCATTTCATGCCACTAGGTGGAGTCTGCATATTTGGATGTTTGGTTTTGCACTGCCGCCCTTGTTAAGAGGTGTTCTAGTGAAGTCTCCTGCGAGATGAACGTGCTGTTCCTGCGCTCTCGAATGTTTAAGTATTGATTTAATTACCTTTATATAAAAGCTACCATTCGGTGCAACATACTTTGTGGTCCTGTTTATTACACAAGTTACCACACAATGTTTCCTCTATGTTATCCTTTTAAACCTATTGTCAATGCAAAATCAAATGAAGTGCCGATCACTATTCCCACTGTGTCTCCCAACAGCAACAGGAGCAAGACCCCACCAACCTCTACATCTCCAACCTGCCCCTCTCCATGGATGAGCAGGAGCTGGAGAACATGCTGAAGCCCTTCGGTCACGTCATCTCCACGCGGATACTGAGGGATGCCAACGGCCTGAGCAGAGGAGTCGGCTTTGCTAGGTTTGCACACAGAGAGAGACAATCACACAAACTGCCACTATCGCTTGTGTCTCTCGGAAGAAGAAGAAGAAGATAAAGTAACAGGAAGTCATGCGATTTCTTTTTCTTCCCACTTCAATTCTGGACTTTCATGCTGAAGGCTGATCGCTTCATCGTGTTCTTTATTGATTCCATTAATTTTTTTTTATTTTCTCTCCAACCATTAGATCGAGATTGTCAGAGATTATAACATTTCGCGCAATAATGCTACATCAGAGTGTCAGAATCATTTATCATTAAATCTACTGAATAAAGGCCGGCGCATGCTTCTGCGTCGGCGTCTCCGTTGCGTGTTGCGTTGACGGACTCGTTTCAATTCATGGTTCAAAAAGGCTTGCGTGTGTTGCAAAGCAATTCACCGCCAGACCACCAGGCGGAGTAACGTTTATTGTCGAAGACGACCTGGAGAGTGCCGTCTTTGCGAGTGGAAGTCGTTGGTTTGTTTATTAATTTATCAGAGACTTTTCTGCCCCGCGCATCAACACTGCTGCTTTTCTTCGTCTCTTTTCGCGGACGTATTTGTCCCGTATTTCCGCCACAACTTTAACGCCCCCCCTCGACCGGCAAAACCGACGTTTGCGGAGATCTACGTCCATGAATTGGAGCCCATCCGCGCGTCTTTATTGTCCGCCAATGACGCGTGTGTTTCTAAGTGGTCATATTTACGGATTTCTTCAGACAAAAGCTCTTATATCTGATTCATTCACTCGTAAAATATATTCGTTTTAATAATGGCGGAACTACGCTATGAAACTGGAAATCCGAGACTCCGGCAAGGATGTAGTAAGCAGACCAATCACAGGCAAGGATGTAGTAAGCAGACCAATCACAGCCCTGCGGCTTGCGTTTCCTTGAGAAGCTTGCGTATCCGTCGACGCAAGGGTTGGAAAAATTGGGCGACACACGGAAGGAGTGAATGGGGGGTGGGACTCTACGCAAGGGGCGCTTGCTGCTTGCGGGTCCTTGCGTTTCTCCAAAAACGCAGAAGCATAAACTAGGCTTAATGATGGGCCTTCACTCAGACGGCCATTTGTCTTAACGTCGCAAAAAGAAAACTGTTAATACAACAAAATATATATCAGATAGTGGAAGGGAATGATCATAAATAAAGCTCTTTGTTCGTGCCCTTTCCCACTGTCAAATCTAGATGTATTTATATGCAGGCTGCCGCTGGGTGAACTAAAACTGCTTATTAGGCACCACATAATGTGCATTTGTAGTTGTCACTCTATCTCACTTATTTATTTTTTGGGTGTACATTGCGCGAGTTGCTAGTTCCTGTATGCTGGGCCTCTTCACACTTCTCTTGTGTGTGTGTGTGTGTGTGTGTGTGTGTGTGTGTGGTCTTGTCAGTTACACCGTGGCGCGTGCCAGTGATTAACTTGCAGTCCTTTCAGGGTCACCGTCTATGTGCAGAAAACACAAGACACTCAGAGACATGCATGCTCACACACACACACAATCTCTCTGCCATGTCAGCAATTTCCTGTCCTAAACGCATGCATGCACGCACGCACACACGAACACACATTGTTTTTTGCTTGCCAACCAGGCAATTAGTCATTGAGCTGTGATTGGGTGAGCAGAGCTCAATGGGGCTAGACAAAGAGGACATGACACTTGACAGATCACACTGAATGGAGCTTTTAAAGCAGGACAAAGGCAAGGAAACACCATAGAAAACACACAGACACACAAGCACACACACGTAACCAGGCCTACCTCAGGCATGCACAGACAAACAGGCACAACAGGCAGGCATTCAATGCACTCTGCCTATTGTGGGAACAAATCTGCTTCCACGCACATCCAGGTAGAGAACATTTGTCAAGAAACCCATTTTATTCCCTGCGTGTTTAACGGGCACAAATGGAGCTGATTTTCCTCACGTAACACCTCTTTCTTTCTCTGTGTCAGGATGGAGTCAACGGAGAAGTGTGATGTGGTGATTCAAAATTTCAACGGGAAATTCTTGAAAACACCTCCGGGCATGACAGGTGGGTGTCAATCCCTTTTTGTTCTTATTGGTGGAAGCTCAGCAGTCTTGTTATATCTCACCTGGGCATTGTTGTGTGCCTCATCACAAGCAACCCTTGTATGCTGTTCGTTTTTATTTTCTATCAAGACAATAATAATAATAATTCATTATTTTTTCAAACCCAGACTTATTGATTATAAATCATGTGATGTGCGTGGTCGTGGACACGGCTCAGGGACCCAGTGGACACAACCTCACAGGCAACAGTTGTTTTACATTGTACCAGCTGCAGGAAGCTGACCATGGTGGAGTTTAGTGTTTGATTGTATTGAAATAAAAAGCCCAAAATACAGCGGATCCAACTGACCCACAACACTAGCTGAGTAACAAAAAAATGAGCGTCCGTGCGACCAATAATACATCAGCATCATCTATGCTGCTCTCTTTCTCTGACCAACTCCAGAGACCATGTAGAGTTGATTCAGCAAGATGATCTGAGCGATTAGTAAAATATAACAGAAGAGGCGAAGGTACTGAGCGAACGATATTAAGGATGTTGGTGCTTTTGAAAAAAAACGCGTGTGTTTGCGTGAGAGAAAATGACATTTACAGAGAAAAGAGCCACGTGGGGGGGAATTAACATGAGTGAGGTTACAGAGCCAGAGCGAGGTGGGAGAAAAGAGAAGGCTAAGGTGCGAAGAAGCAAACTGAAAGAGACACAAAATGAGAGAGAAGAGAACCATCAAATATAGACAGAGAGAGAGATGGGAGCTGCGCCTCACTGAAGGAACTGGAAATGAAGGACAGACAGAGAGAGAGAGAGACGCGCTCCTCACCTTGGCATTATGATTTGTGAGGTGGATACACTGTGAGGTATTGCTGTTTAATTTGGTAGCGAGTGAATGTCACATCCCTCCATCCGGCTCCCTGCAGCCTGTGTGGGTGTCACTGTGTGTGAACAACACATGATCTTAACCGCTGCAGGAGGCAAAGACCAGCGCCATCAGCACAGAAGTCATGAGCGCCATTGTTGTGCAAATGTGAAGGTGATTTTGTGACAAACCCTGGAAAAAACTGCAGCTGCTAGTTATTTATTTTAAAAGCTCATTTGTTAAAAATTCTTCATCGGGTCAAGAGAAATATGCTGACAATTTAAAATGAATTCATCTGCAGGTACTTGGGCAGAGCACAATCTATATTTAAACGCTACTGGTGGCTGGTATATAGACTACCTAAGCTTAAACAACGTTCTAATCAACATTTTCATATTCATAATGGATCAAGTGACAATCTTAGGTCACTTTATAGGGATAAAACCATCCCTAAACTTCGGACCCTCGTTTTATTATCTTTGAGCTCATCGTCTCGGCCTTGCGGTCAGCATAGTGAAGCCCTGCAGTCCTCCAGCCATAAAGAAACAAAGACCTTCTTCAGCTTCATCGTGACCATGTCACTTCCTCCACCAGCCTGATAGGAACAATGTTTTTGTTTGCAATGACAGATTCAAGCATCCACACCAGGGAGAAAACATTTTAGAGAGTTTGGAGTTCAAGGAGCAGGGTGGGGGGGGGGATTTACCCAGGCTTCATTTCCATTCCAGCGTCATGGAGTTCAATAATATTCTATATAGGATTCTCAATATAGGATTCTTACTTGCCTCGTCAAAAATCCAGTTTATATTATTATCACTATAAACATCATCGGACCTGAAGATCAAATGTGTGTAAAATTACTGGAATGTTTCAAACAAGTCCATTTCAAGAAATACATCTTCCTTGTTTGTTCATTTTCTGAATATATTTTCACAATTTACCCCCCAGAGTGTCAGCTCACGCGGATAGTAGAGCCTCCACTAAAGGTTTGGAGTTTCTCTAGAGATCATGCTGATGTTTGCTCGTTTCTCCCGAAGTCCTGATTTAATACTATTTTGTTGTTTAATCTTCTTAAATTAACTGATTAAATCCGGATCTGTGTTCCCTTTGTTCCATCACAAACACAGCCAATGCACATGTTCTGGACAGATATGGCTTGAAAAAAGTTTATGAAAATAATTAAAAAAGAAGATTTAGGATTCAGGAAAAGAAAGAAAGAAATGTATTTTTTCTGTTACTCTGCTAATCTCTACTGACTTGGTTTCTAAACAATCTTTCTCTTCCACTATCTGATATAGTTTTGTATTTCTATACCTTTCAATACCTTCCTAAATGGTTAATAATAATAAATGATTTTATTTAAAGTTCATGATAATGGAGAAGAATATTTAATGAGACTTTGCTGAGAGAAATGTTGTGGCGGTACTGTACGGGCGGACAGTCAGCTTCCATATGCTATTTGGAGTCATTTTTCCATAACGCACACATAGCTATAGGTGATCAGAATGACTGCTGTCAAGTATTGGAAGTTGGAAGACATGTTGCGCTATCTTAACATCCTTTTGTATGCAAACGTCAAATCTCAGTTTATAGACCTTTTTTGTTTATTACAATAAACATGTGTCTTTTTTATGACAAACAATGCTGATAGCATTAAACAATTTTCTAGTAAAAACCTCTTGAATTTTTGTTGAAAATAGCTGCTGTCCTCTAATGTGCGATGCTCAAACAAGTAACCCCCCTTGAGTGCATGATGTTTTGTCTCAAGGCGCTGAGCTCTTTGATGCTGGGTGTCTCAAAGAAGAAGAAGAAGAAGAAAAAAAGACGACATTCATTTCAGCCCAGCTGTGGGATTCCTCTTTTTGTTACATTTGGGGATCGGATCCCATTTTCCGACTGAATGATTTCCCATGTTGCTTGATATTGGATTGGATTGCATTTTAAATGAAAATTTCCCCATTTGAGGGATTGGCACCCACTTACAGTTCATGATATCCACCCTCTTCTAACAGGGAACCTGAAACACTCCTGTCAGATCACTGCCTTGCTCAGGAACATCAAAAGTATCTAACTTCGCTTTCATCACTTCACCGGGTTGCACCTGTGTGTTCTATCCGCCCCCATATTTTTCTTTCCAACCTATTTATTATCCTGTGTCCTTCTCACCAGAACTCAGATGGATGTGTTTGTTGGCTCTGCTGGGGTTTTCAACAGTTTCTATGTTTTCCTACTCGGGTTTACAACATCCCACAGCTCCAATCGGTGGTAACAGCATGGGGTCCACTCTTCACAGCTCAAACCCCCCGCCCTGCTACCTATACACATCCTGACGGTTAAACACAAAACGCCACGGATCAGAAAGTCATATCCAATCAGTAATGCGGTAGTTGTACCCTGCAGCATTCACATGTACACACACACACACACACACACACCAAACAACTCTGTCGCTTCCTTGACATCTATTGCAGGCTTCACTTTTATTTCACATTTAAATTGCCTGTCTCTGCCGCGACAGAATGTCTCGGTGTCCCTCCAGCATAATTCATTCAAAAGAAAAAGAAGAACTGGAGGGCAACTATTCTCTATCGGAACACAAAGCTGCAACACTGATGGATACATTAAACCAGTTAATTAACAATTACAGGCCTTGGTTAGTGAAAAGCAATACATCTTCTACAAACAAACAGACAGTAGTATTTTGTCTGGTCACTTCTGTTACTTGCCCCTTTGCCCTGGTTTGCAGCTCTCAATAACAGCTTGTACGGTTTGGTTGCATTGGCAACAGGGAAACAATGACTCAGTGGCACGGCGGCGGTAGACACGCCGCACAGTAGCTCAATATGTCGGCGTCCCTTTTTGTGCTTGTTTCAGTATTATACTCAGAACTGAACCTCAGAAGCCTTTTTAAAGCAATGCCAAAGCAAGCATTTTGTATAGAGATTCAGAGGGTTTTGCATCTATGATATTTTATTATGATCAATATATCGAGGTCTTTTATGGTTCCATGCTAGAATATGTGAAACAATCGTTAACGGAATGCATATTAAGTAAAGTCACACATTTTCTGTTACTTACTGAGTCAATAAAGACGTCTTTTATTAGAATATTAGAAAAACACCGTAGTGAGTAATAAACCAGGTTTGCTATCAAGTGTAACTACACCATAAACTTCATAGAACAAAAATAAAGACATCTGTCTTCAATATGCCTTCTTGCTATTGAGAATTTAATTAAAGGTATTGTGCACCTTTTACCTTGTTTTTACATTTGACGGGTGAGGCTGCGGGACATACAGATTGTCCAATAAGAAGCCCATTCTGCTTCCATCTACTTCCTTCGGTACCTGATCAGTTCTCTGCACGCTGCAGTGATTTGCTCGTCAAACTAAGCGATGTATTTGGATTTTTCACACAATTTCCTTACCTGCCGGGACACTGAAAAAATGGTAACTACTGGATACTGGAGACTGTTGTGCTACGGACAACAATTATCAATTCATGCATAACTGGAGCAATCATTTTTGCTCATTTGATCAAATTGAATTTCTTCGTATCCATTTCCTGTTTGCTAAGAATTGACGTACCTGAACTCTTTAGATACCCATATATTTGGTTCAGACTATGTTAATTAACTTGACATGCCAAAACGTGACGCAGCTGTTCCCAAATTCATGATGGATTCATCATTTTGTGTAACAGAGCCACAAAAGTGTGAGAAGCGGGGTTCAAACGGACAATTAAAAATGTCCTTCTTCCCTTTAAAGCCCTCTCGTGAAATGCAACAGATTGTAGTAATGTAACTGTGAAAGCAAGCTGAATAATTCGATGCGCCAGTTTGAGCAGACAGGTAATCTGGTCTCTCGCTGTTGTTGCTGCATGATTGTGTCGAATAATAATAATAAATAACATTCGTTATTGTCATTATTATCATTTATATTCACCGTGCCTGTGAATAAGTTCAATAGTTATAAGGCAAATACCAAGAGTCAAATGCTGTATTTCATTCATGCAGATGTGTAGCGGTTGTATTAATAACAAACTATGTCATATAAAGGTGCAGATAAACTACTTTTAAAGCAGTACATTTAGTTATATTGACTCCACTTTCTCTCAAATAGGAGCACATGCACATATAGTCATAAACTGACACCTATACACAGTACCGGTAATATACAACATATTTATATTAATCCCACATTTTATAATTTCATTTTATTTAGTTTGCCGTCTCAACCTACAGTTGAAACACTTAACCATCTGTGTATTTTTTATTTTGACACTATTGTGAGATGTCAAGTCACTGTTGTCTTTAACAGATTTGTCAGTTTGTTTTAATAGCATCTAATAGCATTTAATAGCAATGTGGTATCTATTGAAAAAAAACACTTTTTCCATTTAGGGGCCTGTCCAAATATCCTTCCCAACTAAATATCCCTCTGTTATCATGTTGCATGATTTTCTCACTGGATGTTAATACGAAGGAAGTTAAATAAGTGAATTAGATTTAGCAGAAACGTTCCAATATGGGAACTGAGATTTGATTTTGCTTTCTTGTGATCAACTACCTGGTACATAGTACCATACAATAGTCTTTTCCATCACTAATTCTTACATTAGATGGTACCAGTTCTTCAAGTCCACAAACACATAACCCCTGTCTCTGTGACGTGCTCGGTGCATGTATGTAAATAACACATTCAAATCAAAGGAGACTTTTCTTGTGAATGCCAAGGATAAACACTCAGAGCTGGGAGCTTTTTTTCTATATTTATGTGGCCCTCCAGAGGAATAGGAAAGTGTCCTGACTATAAACTAGACAAGTTGTCAGACATCAACAATGTGGCTTTGTCTGCCAGTAAAAGAAAGCAGCAACAGAAAACGCACAGTGTGTGTTTCCCTGTTCATACTCGTGCAATAATTTATCCCACAAATAAACAGGCATGAATAAACTTGCGAGGGGCAGAAATACATTCTATCCTGTTCATGTAAACCTGACAGCTAAACCTAATCCTCTTCTAAAAATACATAACATTCTTTTAAATTTGAATTCAAAATGAATATGTACAGTCCTGTTTTCATTAAGCCCATTTCTATTTTGTATTCTTTCATTCCTGCTATGACGACACTAGTGCTGCACAACAAAGAATAACCAAAAAAATGGTGTGAAAATTATTGTTTTGACAAAATGTATGGTTTCTAAAGAGGAACTAAGCCCAGTTTTCTAAATCGATAGATTTCCTACGATCTGAGGCCATACACAATTAATAGTAAATAAGAAAAACTTTCTCTCACGTACAAAGTGTGCCACTGGATGAAAGTGCTGAAAGACTAATCTGGCCATTCTTCGTGGCTCCTTTGATGCCGTAGAAACACAAGCAGCAATGACTTAAAAATACTTTTAGTGAGTGAGTTAGTGACATCAGACAGTGTTGCCGTATTCTTTTAATAGCCTCAGCCACTTCAATAAGCGCTAAAGACGCCAAGGTCTCGTTCACCACGTCACATCTCCTTCTTTTGTTGTGATTAAAAAACATCTCATCTTATTCTTCGGCATTTTTAAATCCTCATCAAGCATACCCCCACGCACAAGTCGGTTTACCAAACGTATATGCGTGCATTGAGCGTGGCTTAAAAAAGAGACAGAGAGCGAGAGAGGGAGGGAAGAGCAAGATGAATAACAAAAGCAAAGGGACTGTAACAGAGGCCCGGCCGTGTGGCCTGTTATTCAGAGAGAAATCAAGTTACAACAGTATAATGACAAAGTATCCCTAAATGCTGTATAATCACACAGCTCACCTTCGGAGCCATTCAGGCCGCAGGCATTCCAAATAACTCCAGCCTCAACCTGGAGCGTTGCATGTTTTCCTCCGATGAGAACACCTCTTTTTTTGCTTTCATAGTGTGTGAATCAGTACCAGCATGATGATGAGTTATTCCTCAGCTACACACAGTAATGAGGATTTGACTTTCTCTGCAGGTGGAAATCATTGCAAGTTAAAGGAGACACAAGTGCCAGCTAATATTATCTTTTAAGATGCATTCAGTGCTCTCAAACATGCCTTGGTTGACATATTTAAGGAGCCAATTGTGAGGCTGTGCAAAGAAGTAGGTGTGTTATTCAATTACAGGGTCTTTCTCTAACTGAATCAGGGCTTGAAGAGAACACTCGTTGATATAAAAGCAGCCACACAGTTCATCTGGCAGTGGAATTTTCTTTTGTTGGAATGTACTGCTATGATAATTTGCTGATGGTTGCTAAGCATCAGCAAATTATGTTATTTCCGGTTATATTACTTTCTAATTGATTTGTAGTTCTTTCCCAAAAGTGAAACTAAAAACTCTTAGTAACTCTCTAACCGAGAGGGCAGCCATTACTTTGATCCATGGTGATTAAATATGTTGTAATATCTGACCACCATTGTGTCTTCTCTAAGTTTCCTTCTTTGTGTTTGGATTGTACCTTTTGTTGTGTTTTTAAAGTCATGCTGCTGCAGAAGCATTTCCATGAAATAGAGGCAATTATTCACGCGTTCTTGCTTTCTAACAAATGATATGCTTTTAATAATAGATTGATACAGAACAAAGCCCTTTTTATGGCTTTTGCATAATCCTGCAACAATTTCAGCACTTCCTGCTTTTTCCGAAGCCTGTAGGCTTTCGAGGGAGGTGCTGCAAGTTGTAGTTGAAGTTGAAACTTTAACTAATCCTATTTGTAATCGTGGCTTTCTTCTTTCTCTGGTGCAGAAAAGGAACGTTGTCTTTGGAGCAATCACAATTACGGTGTATGGCCCGGGGTCAAGCTGTGTGGTATTATTTAGCGTTCTAAGAATGCTGGTTTGTTTTTTTGTTTGAGCAACTCTCACCATGCTTTGATGATCAGCCCGCGGCTTTGTTTCTACGCCAAAGCGTGGTTGTAGGGGTTGTAGAGATGGTGCGATAACCGCTGTTGCTTGGATGTAATGGATCAGGGGTGGAAGAGATAAATGTAAGAGCAAAGGGACCGTTTTACGGTCTACTTGATTTATGTTATGTTGGTTTTTAAAATCTAACTTTTGAAATGTAACTCCGCCCGTAGGAAAGTTCACCCTTTCCTGTTATTAATATGATGAATCCACCCGTGTGGGTTTGTCCTTGTCTCCCTCTCTGTCTGACTCGCCCTGTAGCCCCTGCAGAGCCTCTGCTGTGCAAGTTTGCTGATGGAGGCCAGAAGAAGAGGCAAACCCAGGTGAAGTTCCCCCAGAACGGGCGGCCGTGGCCACGGGAAGGAGAGGTGAGTGTATTTAACCATCAGACACAAATCAACAGCACCCATTGTAAAATATCTACTTCAACTGCTACAGCAGCCTTCTCTGAAAGCCTCAGTAGAAAAGTAAAAAAACACGCCTCAATCGGTTTGCCACACCCTTATAATTTTTACGCTTTGGCACGTTCGAAGGAAGCCAATTTTTCCTCATGTTGAAATATCTGATATTTTCGAATTCTGCAGTAGCCTCTTGTTCCTCACAGTAAGAATAAGTACAGTAGTTAAATTAAGTGTTATTTTAACATAGTCACAAGTGCAAGTACAGTGTATCCACAAACCTCTTTAAACTTTTTACTTCTCGGCTTTTTGCACAAGTAATCTTATCATAATATTTAAAGAAATGACAGAATTCACACTTTATTCCCTGACAAACTGCTGCTTGTCAGGGAACATTGTAGAGGGTCTTAAAGTTCTTCTTGTCTGGCTGGTGTTCCCTTTGACATCAGCTTATTATTCATATTTTGGAACTACATTTAAATAACTTGACGGGCCCCCTATTGGGTCATTATCAGCTTTCAGTTCCAATAACAAGCTGTAGGCCAAAATAGAGATGCTGCTGACAGTATGAATGCTGGCATGTATTTCGGTTTAAATTACAACGATTCTGCAAAATCCAAATGGCAAGTGTTTTTTCTTTTGTCGAAACTCCCACCTCCAGTCTGTCATCTTTACACAAAATGGAACCTTGTGCAGTGGATTGAAAGCAGTTCAGAAGTTGTCAGCGTTAATACCAAAGCTTTCATTTGCAGAACAAGGAAACGTGAATAATTCGGTCGCCACTTTGGAACAGTTTCCCCATGATTTGCCTTTAGAGCACGGTGGTGAAATTAAACAAAATGGAAGCAGGCTGAAACGTGTGTGCGCTAAGAGAAAAGCCGCCGCAACGAAAACAGGATGCCACAGCATGTGCACGGCCTTCATGTGTGCAGCAAGCGCAGATTGCAGTTGTTGTTTCTGTTCAATCAAAGAACGCTGTATAACATCAGGATTTAGTTAACATTGAAGGCTCCAGTGGCTTTTTTTTGTGGTCCTGTTGGCTGTTTTCAACATTTGCGAACCATCACCTAGTTTTAAAAATAAACGCTCAGTTCTTTTGATTGCGATTCATTTGTCACTTCCCAAGTCCTGACAAGCCCCACCCGGCCTTGCTGAGGAAAAGCATCTCTTTGGGGGTTCATGCATCTTTCCGACCGATACAGGCATCTGGAGGTGGAGGTACTTTGAGGGGCTACACTGCGTTGTCACAGTCAATCAGCTGACCCTAATCTCCCAGAACCTCTCACTCCTAAATGAGTCTGACCGTGGGACTGTAACACACACACACTCACTGACACGTGCACTACACATGGGCTAACAGGGTGGCAATCTGCCCCCCGGGGGACACTGTCATGTAAAAGCCCCCCGAAGTCCTTTCAAAATATAAATAAGACACTCGTGGTTGTTCATGGGTTCAACCATTTTGTGTCTCCTTGTGGCCATTTTAGTTCTATGTGCAGTCGTCTTTGTGATCATTTACTTGTTTGGGCTCCTGGGCCTGTTCCCTTCAATAATCCATCAACGGAGGATACATGGTGACTGCTCACGCAGAGAGTTCGATAAATGGTACAATTCTGCACTAATGCTGACACAATACAGCCGTGAGAAATATCTTTTCACACTCTGCTGTTACATGAAGGAAACTTAGAGGGCAGTGGATATAAATTCAGCTGACGGTGATCGCCATGATGCCTGTGTACATGGAATGTAGATCGAATCCGATGTTTGTGTATGAACTGGTATGAAAATAAATCCATTGCTTTGGAATGATGCATATTTGCAATTTTAAGTCATCAATCTTAGGCAGTTTTATTTGCTTGGGCAGCTTTAATTCCCCAATCCTGGCTAGAATGCTTTGGCAGCTTTTAAAAAAAAAAAAAACACAAGGCAGTAGAGTTCAGCATCAGGACAAACGTTGATCCCATGTGCCGACTTTGAGAAAAGAGACGTTTGTGGAGAATAGAAGAGTGAGCGGGGCCGCTGATACAGTGAAAGACGAGAGGACTGAAACCACTACTGATGCTCACAGTCTCATGCGAGTGAATGAGACGTGTTTCAAAGTTCATCATGGAGAAATAAAGTCTTGTTAAATTGCCCATGATAGGGAAATGAGACACAGATAACAGGTATGGAGACGAAAACTGGAACATGGCGTTAAAGATGGGAGCATTTCGAATGGTAATCAATAGCGCTCAAAATGTTATCTGCGAGAGGTCGGTTCATAGCTAACAGTAAAACTTTTCAACCAAATTTTTGTGTCGACTTTATGTTGACATATATTTTCATGAAAAGAAATGAGGTTTTCTGATGTGTCACTTTGTTCCAGTAATCTTTTTGGAAATCACTTTTTTACATTCACGAGGAAAAAAGCTGCTATGGTCGTATGTTATTTCCAGTGAAACTTGCTTTAAAATTCTATGAGCCTGTTAAACCAGGAACTTATGTTACAGCCCCATTATGCAGTCACTGTCCTCCCCCAGTGCCCCTTTTCTGGTTATTTTACTATAGATGGATGGATCCTTTTGAACATTAAAAATACCGTTTTAAGTGGTCCACAAGCTCTTACCAAGTCATGCAAAGTTCATTTTATAATTCATGTGTGTTTAACGGGCTAATTTGAGACTTTTCTTGTACTACAGTCATTGTCAGTTGTTTGTTACTCAGCAGGTCTTTTATTCAAATTGGTGAATATAAGTCAAAGCTTTTCAGTTCATTGTTTATTTTAAATCGTGAAAATGATCCTCCGTCTCAATTCCTTACCTTCTTTGGCTCGACCCTCTGTCAAAGAAAATGTTGCTGTCAATCACAGTCAAATAACTATGTAATGTTACGGGAGAGAAACTGTTCAAAATAAATAACCTTTTGTCATATATTTTCTCTCCTTATCACTTTCTCCAGAGTGGTATGGCATTGACGTACGATCCCTCTGCCATGCAGAATGGGTAAGTGGATAATTCTTGTCTCACAATTTCTGCGAAATGTATTTTTGATGCACGTTCCGTGCCAAACATTTGTCAAGCACCTGTTTAGAAGCCTTCGACTTTTCCACAAAAGCATAGATTCAAAGAATAAAACACACATCAGCCAACGGTAAGAACTGATATCCACGAGAGTACCGCGGAACATCAGAATGAGCATCAGAAGATTGCTTACAAATTCGGACAAGGCGCACGCGGAACATAAAAACGCACAAACTCTCACCATGTTGCGCACATTTGGCCTCCTTCTCACATCTGACTGGTGCAGATGGGGTACTTATATATGCACCTATGCATACAAGCTGTCATACTTGTGGGTTTTGATTGCAGACAGGGACGTTGCGCGGTGTTGCAGTGCCGTTGTAAGACTTTCGTCAGCCGAGGCGATGTGCAGTTCTCCCCGGCTGGATGCAGGCGGCCGAGTGTTTGCCTGTTTCAGGGGAAATGGGAGATCGGCCATCTCTGCTAGGAAGGCTGCTGGTGATTCTCCATTGTCGAAGCGGATAACTCATCTGAGCTGTTATTTTTTATTGGTACATGCTCGTGCCTGTGGAAATGCATGCTCACACGTGAGCATCTGTGCACCTTGCAGTGCTTAAACCCCCCTTCACCTGTCTTTCGAGGTCATCGGCGATCCTTCTGGCGAAGCGCTAAATGGCTGTGAAATGCTAATGCAGCTAATTAGAGAGGCACAAAAGCGGGGAGGGAAGAGGGTTGAATAAAATGGAGGGGCCGGGCGGGGTCAACGGGAGGGCGAAGGCTAAAATAAAGTCAGCCCAAGGAAAGGGAATGGGTAGGAACTGAATGATTATAGGTTTGCAAGTCTTTCCAAGCTTGAGGACGGCTCGTTTCTAGGCTCTGATGCCAATCTGCTGTTATTGGAAACATGATTCTAAGCAGCCAGATTGCTTTGGCTTATAGCCTCCCCTCTCTTTTATGAGGGAGTCTTTCTCTCTGGCTGTTTTTTTCTTAATCTCTTGCCTATCTGCATTTTCTGTTCGCTGTCCTGTTCCTTCATCCTCTCCATCCTTTCCCGTCCCTCTGTTCTCATCACTCTAACTGCCTTACTATCTCTCTCCTCCATCTCCTGTTTTTTCTTCCCACACACGTGCACATATATGTTTTAGCACGCTCCTCCGCGTTTCACGGCTGTAAAGTAACTGAGGTCGGCACTAAATCATTCCCTAATTTTTCAGGCCGAACTCACACTTGGCAGTGCAGAGAGGACGCGGCACGTTGCCAGGTTTGAAATTCAATCCCGTGGTAATTCGCTGTTTGCAATTACATGTTTTATTGTATTGTTTAAACAGCCGGGTTGGAGTCGCTATTGACAACGTACTGCTGAGGACTAATAGCCTCCATCAATAACCTTGTATCTGTCCTCCACCTACTATTTCTCTCTCTCCGAATGCACACCACCCTAATGAAAAATACGATGGACACAATCAGAGAAGCATATTGAATAACATGGCTGCATTGTTTCATTTCTAATGATTAGTGACAGTAATACAGTATCCCCGATGCAAGCCATGCACTAATTGTACAGTCAGGAAGAAGGACCCACACTACAATATTAACATAGTGTCGTTTTGTTTCACGTCACATCCATTAGTCCTTCTCCATCCACTATACAGTAGATCTGCAGACATACAGAAACTTTGGATGGACACTTCGGACCCTCTCATATCTGCATAATGGTTTTCCCTTCAAACTGCTCTTAAAACGCATATTTTTAAACGCATTGACTCTGAACTGCTTACTCCATATTCACTTTAAATCATTGCTGAGCTACAGTTTTCTCTGTCGTTGCGTGTGATGTGAGACAATTAAAGCCTGCCGCTTGAAAAAAATGACGTTAATTATGATTAATATTATTATTGGAGCCTCATCAAGATAAAAATATATAATGCTGTATTTAATGAGATGTGTCTGTCTAGAACTAAGGTCAATGACGTGTGTGCTGTATAAGCATTTAAGCTATACTCTACAGTTCTATTGTGTATGCTTCAAAGCACCAAGTAGAACATAATAATCCAACGGGGAGGCTGCATGCACAAGGCCAGGACAGAAGCAGTGGAAAACAACCCGAGGGTTTGCATCTCCCAGCAGAGTTCAGAACTGCTATTCACTGACTAAACAAACGGTATTTAAATAAGAACGTGCAATAATAAAGCGGTTGATGGAATATATTCTGATGTCAAAGTGGAGAATCTCAGTTTAGCTATATCCTCCCAAACACTGGTAATGACCTGATGAGAGTGGATGTTGTATATTCTGTTACGCGTGATACAGAGCTGTATGACTGACATACAGAACATGTCAAATAAATTCATATTTAGCACAAATAGTTTTATATACCTTTGAAAGAAAACCAACAGTGTCTTTAAATCTTCAAAAATGTTACGTATAAAAAGCTATTGTGGTAAATCAGCCTTTTAAACGTTTGTTGCGTATGTGAGAGGTGGATAGAAGAGTCCTTTTGGTTTTGTCTCCTCTCGTCCTTCATTATTCAGTCAACAGACACTTTGGGATCGATTGTGCAAAGCAACACGGCCTGCTGGATGAAACATGTCCTCTCTAGGTACACAATGATAAATAAAGCACTGCGAGCCACAGCGTTCAACCGCTGCATCGCTAAGGGGGTGAAGGGGATAAAAAGAGAGAGGGCTAAATCAGAAGGGCAAACAATGGGGGAGGCGTAAACAGAGACGTAAAATGCAGACGCTACAGAAGCAGCTACAGACGTGGAGTATGCGTAGGTCGGAACATAGGGGGCAAGATTGAAATATTTCACCCACTCACGCATTAAGGTGGTGACTCATTATCATGCATAGCAGACTCCTTTGTAACATGACGTTTGCTCCGGTGAGTGTCAAGTCTAATTCAAAGACGACTTTGATGGTGAGGCGCAGAAAGAAGCTGCAAAATGTTATTATTTCCATGACAGCCCTGATCCATTTTGGCAGTGGCTCATTTTCACCTTTGCATGGGGCCACATGTGAAGAGCTGTATGGGCGGAGAAGCCTCTTGATTGACACCACATATTCGTACTGTCTGTTCACATGGTCTTGATTCAGCTTTAGCCTACTTGGTAGTTGAGCGATTTTTCCAAATGTAACATGTTTCTTTTTTGCTGCGTAGGTTTTACTCGTCACCTTACAGCATCTCCACCAATCGGATGATTGCACAGACTTCCATCACACCCTTCATCGCTGCTTCCCCCGTCTCTACATATCAGGTATGAGGACCCCTCGCTATAGACTATAGATAAGCTAAATAAGGGAATATGGAGTTGTGTATTCAGAATAATAAGGGATGGTTAAACTGTTCTGTAAACGTCTTCTTGTAATCACTACTACGAAACACAAGTTCTTTTTTTCAGCCATACATTTTGCCGTTGCTAAACCTCTGTGGCCAGGCCACGGATTTAACAGAGCATCCAATGATCAAAGAGGACTTTGATGATGAAACCTCTGCTGCAAAGCAGTAGTTATTAGACTGTATTGCTCGCTGTGGCCTTTATCTCCTCTTTTAATTACAGCCTCACATGCTGTATAGTGGACCCTCAGTTAGGGATGTAATATTCTTTAGGAAAGGCTGCTGCAGGGACTGAGGCTCTGAAGGAGGCTTGTAAAGACTTGAGCTAATGATTCATTTTTGTCTCCTCCACGTTTCCTCATTTTGACTTTGTTCCTGTCGTTCCTTCTTCCAACTGTCCTTCTTTACGTTTTCTCTTTTTCAATTCTTTAACCCCTTGACTTATACTTTCCTTGTCTCACTCGGACCTCCCTTCCGTATCCACCTGCTTCATTTTCTCTTATTTATTTATATATCAACACTCAATGTGTTTCCTTCTGTTTCCTTTGTTGTTTCTAATTTAATTGGCATCACCGCCACCGTTGCTGCGTCTTGTCATTTCCTGTCTTTGCCTCCCGCTGCCTGCTCTCATCACCGCAGGTCCAGAGTACATCGTGGATGCCCCATCAACAGTATGTAATGCAACCCACAGTAAGTTTTTTAAACAGTTGCATTTTTTTGTTCTCATGTTATATCTCTGCAGCGATATCTCTTTCTTATTGGCTGCCACAGTTTCTATGAAACATAAAACCAGAAAGTCATCCATGTTAGAAAGCATAGGCCCTGTCGGTGCAATTATGCTCAGATCATTTAATTGCGACAGTAAGCAGATTTTGATCTTTTTTAATTGTATCTCGTACATCAGTGCAAAAGATGAAACAGGTAACTGAAACAGTTACTGGAACAATAAGGCAAGCAACAAAAATGACAGACAGTTTCCCTCAAGTGCAGCATGTGACGGTCAAAACCATATGGGAGCTGGATAAAAAGGAAGCATCTGAGTCTCACCCTGCTGAATCAGCCGGTGGACGACCTGCTTTAACAACTCGCACAGCTCAGCGGAGCAGAGTCGGAAATCCCCAATAGAAGGTTGCCCCCTGCTGGTTTGAAATGAGACTGCAGATAAAAAGCTGACTTTCAGGTGTGGTTGAAAATGTTATGCTGATATTAAAGTTGATATTAATGTGAGCGCTGAACACATTTTTACTGTGATGCACACACATATTTCACATCGTTGCCTCACGTGTGTTTTACCTTGTTGATTTTTTTCAAAGCGCGGCAGGTTTAATGAATAAGGAAATCACAAATTCATGTTGGAACCACACAGTTACTCTGAAAGGCTTCAGATAAACAGTAAACCTTAATCACCTCTTAAATATTTCACTGGCTCTGCTTGTCTACAGTGCACACAGGCTATTTTTAATAAACGGTTCTTGTTTTTTTAAACTGGCCTGTAAAATATGCATTACCTTTTCATGCCCATGTGATTTAAATACACACTTGCCCTGAAAAGTGGAGTGAACAGACTGATTGTCCCTGTGAAAAACATTCCCATCATTGGAGGATTAATGGAGTACAATGAAGACGTCAGTGTTAATAGCTAGCATCATTTCAGACACGGCTCGTCATGTGGACAGCCTTGACATCCCATGATGACACTGGCTCCTCCTGACTTTTCTGGCTAGCTTCTTTCCAATAGATTTGTTTCTAAAAAGAATGATCTGTCGTCCACATTTCTATCTTATCACAAGTGTTTTGGAAACTGCTGCTGCTGCTGACTATATTCCTGCAAAACTCTGTCACGCTCCATTGAAATGGTGAGTCGTGTGCGGACGTAGTTAGAAGCAGCACAGTTATGGTACCTCAGGCAGGAACTGAGGGATTCCAGCAACTATTGTCATATATTGTTAAATTAGTCGTCCTCACTACAGATCTCATTTCCTTCCTCTTTGTGTCTCTAACCCCTGAAAATATTCTGCTGTCGTGTCTGATTAAAATGACGTCCGTGAGAGAAAATAATACCCTTCTGTAAATACGTTGTCAAACAAGTGTCCCTTCTAATTATTTGGCAAGCCGCTTGATAAGACTGCGAAAGACTTCAGGGAGGACAGAGGAAAAGACATGAATGAGGGACAGGAGGAGGAAAACAAATAGAGAGCTGTGAGCATTTGACAGAGAGAGGACAAGAGGTAGAAGCAGGCACAGGAAAAGGAGAGGAAAGCAGAGATTACAAAGAATACATTGAGAACAAAGAAAACCAAACAACTGCTGCAGAGGCATGTCTGGGCTGTGCGCGCCTGCTCCCCAGTATTGTCTCGGCATAGTCAAAATCCCTGTTAGACGACAAAGGCGATGGCTAGTCATTGTGTTTCTCGGCGGCAGAGGAATTATAGCTATGTCAGGGAGACGGACTGAGAGGAACTGCAGCGGCTTAATTCTGTCCACGTCGGATCGGAGGCTTCCTCACTGCTGGGCCCCAGTTAATGGCTGGCAACTTTGATGAATGTGTGACACACTGAAGTGGTGGCACGCAATAACGCCTCTTCTAATCACTCAGTCACGCCATCTTACAGAAAAAAATGATAGTAAAAGAAAGGGAGGAGGGATCGAGTGAGCAAGAGAAGGAGCGAGTTCAAAGTTTAGGAAGATTCTGTACTTTTCTCTCTGCCATCCTCTTGGGAAAATATAACTATCAACCTTGTGTTCTCATGTATTGCCTACCCCTGGACAAACAATGTCTGATCCTTAAAAGCAATCACACATACACGTACATACACACACACACACACACACAGCATATAATTACACACTCATCTTGCACTAACTACTTTTCCTGCGTGCAGGGAGTTTAACACTTCCACAGCTGTAAACCACAGCAGACAATTAGTCATTGCAGCTTTCCTTTTTGCCTAATGCAGCTTTTTTCTGCGTGCAAGCTTGTTTCGAGATTGGATGAACGGAGAGAACGAGCGAGGGAGGATGAGAAATCATTAAAGGAGGGATGTATTATGTAGATGGATGAAAAGCTTGGGTAATAGCTAGATTCTGGGCGCTATCTACCTGCTGGAGCCAAAGCATTGTGTAGGTTTGTGGGTAGATCGGTGGACGCATCTGTGTACAGAAGCATGTGTGTGTCTCAGTGTGTGTTTGTGTGTGTGAATGTGAGAGCGTGTGTGTCTATGTAGAAACGGTGCAGCTCATTCACCGGTGAGGTTGGGGAGGACAGTGTTGACAGAGTGTTCCTGATGGCTGGGCAGCTGTGTTCTTCAGACAAATTCCCCTTTGAACACAGCAGTCAGGAGATGTGTGTGTGTGTGTGTTTGTGTGTGTGTGTGTTCCTCCCTGCGAAGCCTTCAGACATAAGGAACTTCCCTTACAGATGTTTGCAAGTATGAGCAACCCTGACAGGCTTCATGTGCCTTCGAGAGGAACGCTTCAAATGCGAGAGCTTTCATGACTGTTTGTGTTTTTAGTTTGTTAGTGTGCTTGTGTTGCTCAAGCCTCCCTCGGAAACTCAGATACAGAGCTTTAAGAACGACTGCCATATAACTGGGTCGGTGCCTAAAATACCTCCATTTAATACCTGTGTTCTTCTAACACCCTGTCTCAACATGCAGCTACAGAAGTGCTGAGCGCTCTCTATAGCGATGCTGACACATGTCCACTGATGCTGTCTGGGCTCATGGGAAGTTCAGTTAAACCGCTCTCAGGAATGAACAGACCTGTGCAGAGATGTTGCCAGGCCTCTCAGCACCCAGTGTGAGGAGTCTCCTAATAAATACAGAGCTGTTGGAGCTATAGCTGAGCTGTACTGGAAAAGAAGAGCTCAGCGGCATCAAAGCCCTTCACGTTGAGAGATTTACAGTAGAAGCCTTTCTGCACCATTCAGACGCTCGTTCTGTCGAGCCTGCACTGCGAGCCGGCTGACTGGCTGCACTACTGTCAAACCGCGTACGAAAATACCCTGTTCCCTTTGCAGTACATATGCATATTAAGTGTTACATTTTACTCTTATAATTCATGTTATCTAGTCTGGTATCTAGTCTACGTTCTGTTTCGACGATAGCTTTTGAACTAGGGAACCAAAGGAATACTTGTACATTTTGCAAATACACATATTGGCTTTCTTGTGCTCAAAGAGGTCAGAGCAGGTGGCGGAAAAAAAAACAGATTCACTGTGACATCTATGAAGAACAGGCTAACAAACCTTCCAGTGTCAGTAGCTGCTGAACATCTAAAGTCCTCCTCTTGCAGCTCAGATTTTATACCAGCACACTTTTTCAAGCTATTAAGAAATGTTGTCTTCCAGCACACCACAACCACTCTAAAACGTTGTTTTATGCTCTACCCATTTTGGCTTTTGAGTGGCTGAGGAAGCTGTTGATCCTCTCCCGTGAATTTAGATGGATGCATTAGGATCAGGCCAACCAGACTTCAAACTAAAAAATCCACATTGTCACTGCTGACGTTTGTGTGCCATGAGGCCTGTACAAAAGCCTCCTCTATAGTGGTTTTTAGTACTCAACGTGAAACAGCAGCGAGTTAGAGGTGTATAGATCTGAGAGGACAGTGAGGAGTTGATAATGTCAGTGATGAGAGGGGAGAGTGAGGGGAGGCAAGCCTTGACTAAGGAAGAGGGGAGGGGGTCAAGGGCACAGGTGAAGGTCTTTGCGCTGGAGACTATGGAGGAGAGGTCCGTTTCAGTGATTGGGCTGAAGCATGAGAGGGAGCGACTTGGAAGTAGGGGAAAGTCATTTCGAGGGCCAGGGAGAGTGGTAGTGGGATGGGGGGGGGGGGGGGGGGGGGGGGGGGGGGGGGTGGAACAGCCAAATGGTTGTGTATTGCAACTATTTTTTCAGTGAAGAATGATAGAAATGAATTGTATTTGCTTGTGGTGATCGAGGTGGAAATATTGTCTATGGCCTCGAGGAGTTTGTTGATGGTGGAGAAAAGCATTTTGGGGTTGTTGGAGCCAGATTTGATGATGGAGGAGTAATAAGAGGAACAAGTGGTGTTGAGGTCATCTTTGTATTGTTGGTGGAGTTGGAAGGCCTGGAGGTGAATCATGAGTCCGGTTTTGTTGGCGAGTATTTGAGGTCGCGAAGTTGGTCAGTGTGCCAGGGGGCACACTGATTTTTGATGTATTTCTTCACCAGCAATATAAAAACTGATTTTACACATCAGAACCTTCACAGGGGTTCCCTTTTGACCAGATAGACAAAGTAGTTACAGAGTAATTACATTCGTGGGTGTGCCATTTTCGGAGCAGAGGCCAGAAACTGCCTAGGTAAGAAGGTTGAACCATCCGGACTCCTCAGGTTGTCTGGGACGGGTCTACTCTTTGTACCAAGACTCAGAACCAAACATGGAGCAGCAGCGTTCAGTTTTTCTGCTACACATATCTTGAACAAACTCCCAGAAAGCATCAGATCTACTGAATATTCCAGCTAATCTTTATAAACTATTTTTGTTGTTTTTATTGTCATTGTCAATTCCATTAGTTGCTTACATAATACTTCTTGACGATACAATAAAACCGTTTGTTCACCTTGCACCTTCCTCAGGGAGCTGTGATCACCCCAGCAGCAGCTATAGAGCCCAGTTTATCTCTCCACCCCTCCAGTGTGATGGCTCCTCTCACCCAGCAGATGAACCACATGTCTCTGGGCACCACAGGCACCGTGAGTCTCACCTTGTACTTCCTTCAAACCCCCTTGCTCTACATTCATATGTGTGTGTGTGTGTGTGTGTGTGTGTGTGTGTGTGTGTGTGTGTGTGTGTGTGTGTGTGTGTGGAGGGGGTTTTGTTTATCTTTCGAGGTATACTATATTCAATACCATTATTCAGGGAGATTTATATGATGCATTTAAAATGATCTCACAGCAGAAACCACATATCCAAACACATTAAAATGATAGATATTACAGCGTGAATATCAGAAAGTGCGAGACAACATTTATATGTTATAATACTGTCTGTGCCCCTTCCTCTCTCTGTAGTATATGCCTGCTGCAGCCGCTGCTCCTATGCAAGGAACCTACATTCCTCAGTACACTGCAGTGCCTGCCTCTGCCATCACAATGGAAGTAAGGATGAAGCTATGGATTTTTTTCCTGGTTACTACTTATAAACCTTTTTTTTACATAAATACTTTACTACATTGAGTCAGATATAATTATTTTTGTATTATGCCTCTGATACATTAGATGCTAGTAAATTAAGGCTATGATTTAGAATAGTCATGCTACCATGAGAACAAAATAAATGGTAAATATAGCAAGCTCTTATCGTCACTGAGGTAACTTGATTAAGGGTGAGACTGCTATTAAATATTTTCTTCTTAAAATGAGCTCCAGAACTGTAGTTAAATTTTCTGTAAGAAGTTGAACCTTTAATTTAATCAATACAAAGTGGATTTTTGTATTTTGTGAACTGTCTTTTGTGAAGTTCTTCTCCGTGCTGTGTGGAACATTGTGGGATTTGTTTCTGTTGTCAGGGTGTGGTGACAGACCCATCTTCACAGACAGCTGCCTCCTGCCAGGACGCCAGCGGGCAGCAGCCTTTATCAGTGGAGAATACAGGAGATCATTCGACAGCCTACTCTTACCAGCAGTCAAAGTGAGTGTTGTATGTTCACTTCCAAGCTCACTATGTAAATATTACTTCTGCATTGCGCTGACTTGTTATGCCTCAGCGCTGGAGACGGCAACGTGCTTTTGCTTGTCCTTCTGGCTGGTCCATTCTCCTGAGCGATTTAACTCCAGACAGATTTGATTACATTGATTTGACATATATACAAGAACTACGTGAACTGCTACTGTGCAAAGGGAATACTCCTGTTAAAATATGACTTTATTTGTTTATACGTTGTTGCATTAATTACTACATTTGAATGAATTATTTAATTTTGTGAAGAATTCTATTAGTAATATATGAATACATGTCTTTTGCTGACAGAAATGTGAAGCCGATTGCTGTGTTGTTTTGGTCACCTTTGCGCCTCTTTATTCTTCTGGTTTTTCTATGTCCTCTAGATAACAGTAATGGTCAACCATTGCTGCGTTTCCTGGACTGAGGCGCTGGAGACAAAGAAAGGATCTAAAAAAAAAAAGTGTTATGTGAAACATTTGGGTGTGAATGCTTCCACTGTGCACAGGCACAAAATAAAAGACAAAATGAAAAAAAATATATATTTCTTATCTGGTTGAGCCAAGAGAAATGATGGTTTGCTGAACTTGAGGACATGGAAATCAAACGCAGTCTGCATCTTTGAGTCTATCATTTCTCACTGTGAGACTGGACTTGGCCACCAAAGGAAAAAGTGAAGACTGAAATCTAAACTCAACAACCAAGCTGTACAGAAAAAAAGAACATTTGAATGTGCAGGTAGATTTTCAGACTTTTTTTTATCAAAAATGTAAGGAAGCAAAGTCTAGAAAAAACAGGTTGTCTTCCTTTGATATTAAGCTACATTATTTTCATTATTTTTATTGTTTGAGTAGTTTTCTAGAATTCAATGTTTTCGTAAATCTTTATTGCCTTAATTTTCTCAAACTTTGGGAATAAAAGTTTCCATAGTGTTGAATTATTTTAAAACAAGAATGGTTGAATGATTTGAGAACTTCTTAAAGAGTTCAGAGAATAAATCTAAAAAGCTAATTGTACAGGAAAAAAAAGGTTGTAATTGTATGAAGATCATTTTAAATTATGTGGTGCAGCTGATGTTAGTTGGTGGGAAAAACGTCTTTAATGCAACTTGTGGGAAGGATCAATTCATTGCTTCCTGGAAAATGCAGTTAAGTTTAATCATGGCATAAAAGTTCTCTTTCTTCACAACATTTGTATTTTTTTCTTTTTTGTTTGCATTCCTTTAACCTACAAAAAGGGTTTTGCTCTGCCTGCTTTGCTTGTCTCACTCCAAAATGAAAAGTAAAAAAGGAACATTTCTGACGTTGACACAAAGCAAAATAAACGCTAGTTTTTTAAATGTGCAAAAAGCAATAGTTTTAGTAAAACCGCTGACAGTTTCTTGAGTCTTTCTTAACCGTTGAACAAAAGCAGCCATCACGTGGCGTATTCCATACCAAAGATGAAGAAACTAGTTAGTGAAGAGGTATTCCTCATGTTGCTTTTTTGTTTTTTTCTTCACCTCTGAAATTTGATTATTGTTAGATTTGTATTGATTGTCATGTTGTTGAAGGAGAACATCCAGGAGTAGGTCTTTAACAAAATTGCCTGAACCAGAAGAGGGGGGGATGCTATCTAAGTTATCATACATGGTGATGATCATGGCGCTGTAACATCTGCTGAGTAGGTAAGAATGTTGTATTTGAAACACAGCATATAATGTGGAATGTTGGTGTGTACTTTTTAAATCCATTTAAACACCCAACAACTCTGCATCAACAAATTACAAATAGCAACACTGCGATGCTCGTTGTGAGGGCCCAAATGTTTGGAATGCATCATCTCAGTCCATAAGACAAAATGTTTTACGCCACCATCTCGCCAAACAAAAGCCATTTAGAATGGGAGCTGGGCGAGGATCTCTCTCAGAGGAAAGGCCATTTCTTTTGAAGAAAACCCATTTCAACTTGTATATTCTAGAAGGTTAAGGAGAGATGGTGTGTTTCTCTTTTTGTGTTGCCTTTTTTTTTTGTCTTTCTCGAGAGTTGATTAAGACAGTGTGAGCTGCTAGATACTTTTCATAAATGAGGCTTGAGGCCGTCTTGTGTTCGGTTAGTGTGGGAAAGGTACAGGATGACATTTACTATTTGAAGCCAAGATACCGTAAAGACAGTTAAATGTCATCCTTCACATCACAGCTTAAAAAGCAGAATGGGCCTTTTGTCAGGTGGAAGAACAGACAGGTTCCTGGTTGAAGCCCGCAAGGAGATGTGAGAATAATCATTTATTTTCCGATCCTATCCGTTAATACAAATACTGCATTATTTCTACTAAGCGACAGGGAGCACCTGACTGACGGAGGTTCTGGCGTCAAACCCATGAAGCCCCACCTACTTGAGGTTTTTGGATCCATAGGAACAGACGGACACATTTCAACCAAAATCAAGCAAATAAAAACCTCTACGGGAAAATAAATTATTGAAAGAAGAAGGAAAGAAGCGGGAAAGTAGAGAAAGTGAGAACAAAACTACTATTTATGAGATCTTTTTTGTACAGGTGTGTAAAAGAAGATGCAACAGAAATAACTTTGATGATGCTATTTTTTTATTTGCTTGTTCACATGCCTCCCATATCTTTCAAATTGTGATTCTGAGAGTGTCTGTAGAACCAGTGAATATTTCTGTAGTTTCAAATGTCTCTTTTCCTTTGTTTTCTTTTTAGACAAGTCTTTCAATAATAAAATGTTTTAAACACTCACTACTCATCCAGTATATTCTGCAGGCACAATGCAGTACCACTAGAGTGCACTGTGGTACACAGGATGAGAGTGGAGGAGATGTTACTGGCAGAATATCGCAGTGTGATTCGTCTGTGTGTGATCGAGTCACTAGAGAATGCTGGCGATGCGCAGTGGACACAGAAGAAATCAGAGGTATTCAGATTTAAACAAGAATATTTAATTCATTGTCTCTTTTGAATATTAAATAAAATTCAACGAAGTACTCGCAAGTGTTTACTATTAAATTAAACAACAAGTTCAGCTCAGTTAAAATCAATAAGGTCAACAATGAATGATGAAACAATGGAACCCAATCCCATAAGGACAAAGGGTACAATAGGTGCAGTATACTATAGAGAGCGATTGTTATCAAAATAAGATCAATACAGTCAGGGAATTATCCCCAAAACTCAAATGAACGTATTGAGATCCGTTACTAGTTTCTATTGATTGAGTACATCTCTCTCTCTCTCTCTCTCTCTCTCTCTCTCTCTGGCTATACGAGAGCAAGAGAGATTTATCATGATTATTATGCGTATAGTTAGATATAGCATATATAGCAAAATCCACATGATTCAATGGCACGGAGCACATTCATTATTTCATGATTTCATGTTTATTAATAAGGGTTTCATTCAGTAATAGTAGTGATGCATACTTCTGGTTTTACACTGTTTATACACAAGGGTTCATCGGCTTTTTAGATATGGTCTGTCATTTTTTAAATGGCTTGTTAATTTGTGTGCCATATCAACATTGAGGTTAAATTTGACACCACAACAAAACATAAATCTCCCACAGATATGCCTTTTCATTTCATTCAATGTGCACAGCGACATTAAAGACCCCTCTCATAATGAAGACCTGTTACTGTTAGACTGTTATTAGATATTGGGTGATGTTGCATGCCGACTCAAATCCTCATCCGCTTTAGCCTGACAAATTCTATACAAAGGTAATAAGTACGAGCCAATCAGAGAGAGGGGTGGGGAGGGTCACGTCCATCTACCGTAAATACCACGCTGTGCACTCGACAATGACGAGGGAAGAGGTCATTTTTCATGCAGACGAGAGGGCACACTCGTTAGTTAGTGAGCCACTGGTAATGCTACCGCTTAAAAAATAGTGGCAAATAAAATGTTTCCCTGATTCCACACTATGCAGTGTATAACACAAAGTGGCCAAGGCAAAGTGCCATCCTTCTGTTTTTTTTCAAAGCGGCATCCATTCAGTGCAAATGTATAATAAAAAATGAATCAGTGAATAGCCCATTGTTTGCCTGAAGGTCCATGTGTGTAAGCACACCAATGCAAATGCAATTTTATTTTAAAATGACACAATGTGTGACGCGATCAAGCATGTAGGGGTTTTTTAACGTCTCCAGTACCTCCAGAAAGGTCACTAGTAGGATATCCAGTATTTTTTTTCAGTTTTCACAAACTGTCATCATTAAAATTGACATAATTAAAAGTCTTAAAAATGAATAAACCATTGCTTCTGCGTGCTCCCACTACTTACAAAGCTTACAATGACCATTCCCTTTTTTTTCGTGACTCTCAGAAGCAAGTGCGAATGAGGATTATGAAAACTAAAACCACCGTAATGATTGTTAGGGCTGAAAACAGAAAGACGAGGCCGGCAAAGACCAGGTCAGTCAGGGGGGGGATTTCTTCCACTTCAGATGGGATCATGTTGGACATACTCAGCATGTAGCCCAAACTCCAACCTATGCTGGTTTCCTTCACCTGCAGAGAAGAGACAAGAAGAGAAGACTGTATGTGTGTATCTGCATGCTGTACGTGGTACTCTTTCAGTAGCTCATGCAGCTTCTGCACGGCTACTATTACACGTCGAGGCAAGTTGAGAATGTAAAAGATCTTGCAAGGAAATTAAACAATTGCTCCAAGCAACCGACTCCCAAATACCCTGAAGGCACAAGTGAGCACACACAGCACACTACTGTTTTGTTGGAGGGACTGGAATTTGGGTGCAGCACCAGCCGGGATTAGGTCTAAAGGGTAACCGCCATCACATTGGAAACTACAGCGTTTTAATGTGTGGCTTTTTGATATACTGTCTCTCTTTATGACTCATGGCTGATGAGCTGCGTGTCACAGAACAGGAATCCCCGTCGGTTAAGGACTTCCATTGTGAAAGACGTTCCATGACTTGAGGTCATTCCCGAGTAAAACATTGACTGACTTTTTCTCTGTCCTCATCTTTTTGAATGGCAGGAAGCCATTTATAATGGCTCTCTCCATGGGTGGGCCCAGCCCCACTTGTTGAATATGGTTAAATCCCTGTTCCTGAAGATGACGAGATGTTCTCGGTATGAGCATTATTTATATATATATATAAATTATTAGCATTATATATATATAATGCTAATAATTTATATTATAGAGTGTATGCAACTATATGAACACTGAAAAATCAAAAGAGTGGATGTGAATTGGACTCATAGACATGCACTGTTTGGTCAAAATGAAGTGCTTTCCTTTTCAGCCAACCTTTTTTTGGAAGTCGATGTTTTTCCAGGTCTCTTTGTCAAACTTGTATCCATCTGCCAGCAGGGAGAGTATGTAGTGACCGCCCAAACAGTAAGTCCTAAGGTAGTACTCACTGATCGACGTCTTTTCTGCCTTCAGCTGAAAGAAAGAGAAGCAGAGATGTGTGCCGCGTCGGATTAGAAAGAAGAAACATGCAAATGAATGAAACAAAATATAAATGTTGTAGACGATGACAGAATATTTTACAATGAACACCGCAAAAAACGAATGTCTACTAAGACTGTTTCCAATCTGATAAAACTGCTCTCATGTGTCAGACATATTGTGTACATACCGTTTTCCCATCTTGTTTTAGAGGGAAACAACTATTAATACATCATCTCAACGAGTGAAAATACTGTGAAATGTGACCATTAATGGAGTTTGCTGCACCACTTACTGTACATGATGGTTTCCTGTCCTTTCACACTCCCAAAGTCTATTTTGCGTCTAATTGTTTCCTTCATAAATTGTCTTCTCTTCTTTTCCTGTCCACCTTTTTACTATCACAGTCAACCAATCAGAAGAACTTACCGCCGTCCAATTTGTCTGGCACAGTTTCCTAACTGAACTCTGGAATTGATCGAGATCCGACTTTCCCTCCAACCCGAGCGCCCTGGCTATAAAGAAGAAGCCTGCATATGCCTGCGAGCCACAGTAAAGATACATCGTCAGTTGTTGTCATCTTCATCTGTTTTCTTTGTCCTTGTTCTATTTACACCTGTTCACGTTACCATAAAATCTCCAGTGACGGGTGGCTGGCTGACCCCATCAAAGGAACACTGGGTCGAGGGACACCTTTTGAAATCAAAGATGGATTTCACGATGCTGCTGCACTTGTCCGAGTCGCCGGTTCCCACCATGAAGAGTTCTTGATCGGGGTTGTAGTTGATTGGTTTCTTTGTACACTCCGTCTCATAAATGCTGGAGGCGTTCTTGGTGTGGTTGTGACCTTCAGCGTAGCATGGGTTATTAATGTAGGGTGTAGGATTAACAGATGATGCCTGGCATGTTCAGAAAAAGGAGACAACGTCAGAGAAAAGGAATGGAGGCTGAGGAGGAAATAAAACAACGAGAATGGTAGGATGAGGTGAAGGCGATATTCATTTTACATTTACAAACATGATCTATCATGACTTATATTTATATTATACATTCAGTGACACTCATTTTAGTACAGATCCTCATGTAAACCAAGCCTTTAAGCTAACATGTAATTTCTGGACCGTGCTGCAAATGTGCATCAATGACATATTCTCTCAGTAGCCGTACGCTGCCAGACGTTGCTGCCTTTTCTTGCTGATTAGCTGGACAGCATATACTGGTCAATCAATATTCTTGATGACATAATGCATTCTTAGCTTGAATCTGGGACAGCAGGATTCACTAATCAATTCTTAATGGGGCATTAATGGATTTTTGCCTGCACATGCATGCATAACAACATACACTCCCACCGCCGCAACCACTTAAACATGCTCCCCATAGGAGGGTCTGAGAGAACAACCATTACCCTTGTAGCATGTGAAATGTGTGAACTTTAATTTATTCTGAACAGGAGACAGAAAAGATCATTACCTTAACTATCTTGTCCAGAATCCTCTTTCCAGCCTCGGCTTTACCGTAGCAGAGGAAACTGTGTGTGTAGACATTGTACGAGTAACCGTACAGATTGACACGCAAGAAGTCAGGTCCCTTTAAATCATCCTGGACTGCAAAGGCGATCTGTGTCGATGCTCCACCAAGGTCCATTGACCCAACAGTCTTTTCCCCTTCTGGGTGTACGTAGTGGTTCCAAGCGTTTTTCTACAAATATAATGGAAAAGGTTACTAAAAAGCGGCAGTCCTTTTTAGTTTTCCAAGGGAGAAGAAGGACTAGATGGATTTACAGCAGCATCTTACCTGTAGGAATTTATCCATGAGGTAGTTGACAGTGATCCACCCATAAAGCCCTTCTTCCTGACCAGTAATGATGGAAGCATTTTGGAAGTTGAAAGGCAACGTTTTCAGGTATTCCTCGAGACTTGCCAGGATTTTATTGGACTTCTGTTCATCTTTCTCACTTAAAGTGAAGCAGAAAAGGGAAGAGACTACTTGAAAGAGAGGTGGTTATTAGCAGTGACATATGCTGTGTCATGTCATGACAGAAACGGTTCCATATTTCATTTAATACACATTTCATCACTCTCTTGCTGAGAATCGGAGAAATAAACAGACACAACTCTTATGTCCGCACGCTGCAGGTATAGCTAGTCCTGGTACGAACACTGAAATATAGAGGAAATAAAGAGATATTGGTCCATTAATGGGGTTTAAATTAGTCTTATTTTTCCCGTCACTCTCCAACACATCTTAAGTAATGGTGAGGGATTAACTTAATTCAACGCTTTCTTACTGTAGCAGTCTCATCCCAGCAGTAGCTCCCAGAAAGAGTAGCGTGGTTTTGTGTTTTTTAACAGGAATGGCTCGTGTGACGTTGGCCATGCAGCTTTTTAATCCAGCCCACGATTTGGCATCTTTCTCTGAGTCAACTTTCATGTCTGAGATACCAGCACCTGTGGGCACAAGGCAAAAATAGACGTCTCAAGCACTAAAAACCAACGGAATATTTCCTGATGTGTTAATAGTTCTTTTTTTTCTCCATTACCCACAAACAATTATATTACATTTTGACAAGAAATCTTTTTCGTAACTTATTTCTAGATAATGCATTTATTTCAAAATGTGTACTAAAACAGAGTGACCTGCTTTTGAGAAGTGGCCTTACACAGAGGTCGCACATACCAAACAAGAGCCTTTAAGAATTTAAAAACTACTGTTCCACACCAAGGCTGCAGTTACTGCAGATGCAATGACTCACCTGGCACCTGGCAGTTGTATTTCTCTTTCACAACTCCGGTCTCATTCTCCTTCTGTCCAGGCCACTCGTACAGGTACACAGTGGAGCGCGATGAACCTGAGTCTATCACTATGCCGTACTGCAGAGAAGCGCAAAGAAAAGAAAATGGTTACGTACGTCACATTTGATTGCACTTTTTACATGGATAAGTAAAATAGAATCCTTAATTTTAATAATAAGGCATAGAGCAAGTCATATAACGACAGAGTCCGCGGCGACCCTAACCGACCCTTTAAAATATACATGCATCTCCAAACTGACTGATGAGAAGACCCTCATTTTGAACCGCATTCACAACTGGAGAGTGTAGCAGGGTTGACTGATGTATAATCCTTTCTCTCCCTTTGCTTTGTTAAGGTGAGAAAGATATACAGCTAGACAGTGCCTACACATGCATATGTTCACCTCCAAGCCCAACTCCTTGGATTTCCAGGTGTCCTGGATGACAACAACAGCAACAAGGGCGGCAATACTGGCCAAGAGAAGAAGCACCACTCCTGCTATGCGACACTTGTAGCCTATTGGCTGTTTAGAAGCCATTTCCTGTTCCTGTTGGCAAGAAGTAGGTTTGGAAAAAAGAAACGTTTCACTAAGAGCATTTTAGCTCTCAAAGGATGACACGTGAAGAGGTCTGAAAAGTGATGATGAGCATAACCGTACACATTATTCATTTTTAAATGGATCAAATCGTTGGCAGGCATTATGGATGTTTTAAGCTGCATTCCAGGGTTAACAAACACATTAAATGCCAAGAACATCGACAATAATAACCACAATGACTTAGTCCTCGTGTTGTATAGTTTATTGAAACGTAATATAGAACTCAATCATAACATTGGCATAAGATTGCCACCACAGTTTAATATTGAACAAAGCTGCCGTGCACAGAAACCTTACGGAGAAGATCGATGGACTTGTCTGGAGCCTAACTATTCCAGATAGTTTTGAAGAAACAGACAGGCATTCAGTGCAAACTCGGATATTTAGAAGAAACCCACCTGATGATGAGCCGCAGGAAATAGAATAAATGAACATGGTGTGACATGTTCATTTCTCTGTAACATGAAACGCAGCTCTTTGTACCAAAAGAAGCACACACACTTCCTTGAACTCACTACATTTTTTTTGTCTAATATTCTTTTTTTCTATTTAAGCCTTAGTTGTCACCTGTGCATAAAACATGGAAGCGCCAAAGTAGTTGCAACCTTGTGTCAGAGTACGTCTGTGAGGTATTTTAGTCGCAGACTTGTCAAACTAGTTCGGTTTTAAGCTTCTAACAGCTTAGCAGCAGTGAAAAAGCACCTAATGTCAGGTAAAAACATGCAGGTAAAAGCTGCCAGACAAGTTACGATCACAACCTGAGGACGTCTCAATGAATGTGCCCGTGACCCAGCACGCAGCAATACTGTATACTGTGTGTCAGGTATATTAGAAACTATTTTTGTGATTATAGATGAACTAATCATTCGAAGTGCTTAGTGTAGTGATTAACAGCAGCAAACTCCTGTGTCCAAATTGCTTTAATAACGTCAGAGACTCTCGGCGTCTGTCCATAGTAATGGTGCAAACTTCAATACTAACGAAATATTTCACATAACAACTCTTACTGAATGTAATATTTGTTTGATGTCAATGTGCACTTGCAACTAAAGAAAAGGTAAATCTGCGTCTCCCTTTTGACAAATATTGTTAATTCTACGTCTATACACTTTACAGATGAACCGCAACTTGCATTGCAGATATAAATAAGAAAAACGGGGCGACATTCATAGTAAATAGAACTGAAACTAAGTGGAAAAGGAATCTTGTTTTTGTATATTGAACTTTGTACTCACAATCATAATTCTAAGGCTTAAAAGGCCGACACTTATATTACCCGTTTCTTTTAATAGTTTGAATAGTTGGACCCCAAACCATGTTCAAAAATATATTTACTTATAAAAATCATATATTACACTGCAGCAGTTGTGTATTCACCTACTGCACCACGATAGCCAATGCAACAAAAGTAGTTATTTACCTTAAAGTAAATGATATGTCAGATGCAGCAACTCTAAGGGTTGTGGTATTTAAAACTGTCATCACCCTCATTCTACCTACAATTTATTTTGTTTGCTTGTACAGACAGGTCCTCGTGAGGATAGAGGAGGGAAACGTGGTTGAACTGTAACGCATGGGTATTCCCATATTATGCAACACAGTAAATCATTTTACAGCACGAAAAGACTGAAGACAGGTGAATAAATGTATACGCATGTGAGAGAGGAGGTGTGTTTATTTCTTACCTTAAAGAGCTGCTTTTTTATCCTGGTTGAGAGTGGCTGGAATGGCTCTGAAGAAGGGATGAGGAAACAAAGCAGGAAACAGGGAGAGAGAGAGAGAAAGAAAGAAAAAGAGGATGTGCTGGGTTCACCCTCAGGAGCAGGAGATGTCGTACCCCAACAAAACAGGGAGTGAGGGAGAGAGGGAACATGGGAGGAGCGATGTACACAAACACATTTCACTACTCCCACCACACCCACTAAAGAGAGCAGGCAGCCCATCAGCAGAGGCAGTGAGTAGTGCAAGACGTGATCCGTGCTCACTGTCTGCGTGTAATGATTTAGCACAGATTTATGAAACAATGTGAGAAGAGAGAGGGGGAGCAGTGCTAGCGTTAATTGATGTAATCAATAAGATAAAGTGCATTGTGGCTGAGTGTCTGCTTCACTTCTTATCACAAAGTCAGCTCTTATTTGATAGGCCTTATTTACAGTCCAAGGTTTGATAAAAAGCTGAGGATCAAGAACTGCACCAACAATTAAGAATGTGTCAGAACCTGCAAGCTCAAACTTACACATTAAGCTCAGGTTCAACTCTGAGACACATAAAGAGACTGTATGCAGAGTGGAAAATGCTGTTTCTCGCTTTTCTGTTACGCTTACAAAGACTGTAAAGAGCTTATATGCTCATGTAGGTGTATTTGGATTTTCAGCTATTTGGGATATTGTTGCATTTTGGGAAATATGAGAATTGCTTTGATTTGTCTGTTTGTCGGTAAAACAACAGATTCGTTGTATGCATTATTCATCGGTCACCCACTCATGACCTCACATGCTATATCACCATCCTGTTCGGTTACGCTTTATTTGCAAAAATAAGTCCAACTGCAAAGTTCTCATCCTTTTACCAAGACATTGTTCTTCTGACTTCAAAAAGCCAGATGATATTTTCTTGAAAATGTCATCTTGTGGGTGGTTCTTCTAGTATCCTGCTGCAAAGAAAACAGTGATGGGGCAAGTCAAAGTGAATTACAAGTCTTATTCAATGCACGGTGAATAAAGATAACGTATTTTAAGCTGCCTAACGTGAGACCTGAAACCCACCGGTCTGAATGAACTGCACAGACAGGACGCTGAGTATTAGATTAGCAGCGAGAGAGGAAATAGAAATAAGGCAGAGAGCTCCTACTGCAGAGCCTCCTCTGTACAGATTATATACCAGGCGTAATTCTCTGTTAACCTTTTCCATACTGAGATTTGTGCATCCCGGTATTATTTGAAGTCATTCATTTATATGGGTATTTAAAATCTGGCAACACCAATGTAGGACATACATGGTGACAAACATGTAGGTACCTGTAAGCAGGGTGCGATTTGACAAAAAAACAGAGGGGGAGATTTTTTAAATTTTTTATTCAAGAACATTGGACTTGGAGAAAAACGCAATGGGTAGACAGGCCCTTTTTCAGGTCCGTGGATTAGTCCCCATCACAACATGGCAACACTTAATGTTAATTTAGTTGTTTTCTTATTGGGTCCTGTAAAAAAGACGATATGCTGCTCTGAACGCGTTTCATGTTTGGTTCAGCGCTGTTTTCCCTGCAAAGTTCCCGCACTAAAATGTTACAATGTGTTTGTGTTGGATGACGTTCAGGAATATGCGCTGTCTGAGTTTAAGTAGGCTAGCAGTTAAGTTGCATTCATCGCTATCAAGTGGGGGAGAGGGGGGGGTGGGGGAAATCCTGGTCCCCACCGGATATACAAATAATTTAGCAGAGGGGGGGATAGGAAAACCAGAGGGGGGAAAATCCCCCCATCCCCACCTACAAATCGCACCCTGCCTGTAAGGCTGAAAGGAGTTGGAGATGAACAATCATATTATGTTTTAGACACGCTAACATGACCCCACCCCTGCATAAAATTACTGAAGCCTATTGTGCAACAACAGTCGTTCCATCGTTACCAGTTTCATCCTAAACTTAATCAGAGAGTTTGTGCCATCAGATTCAACAGAAAGCTGGCCTCGAAATTGGGAAGTGTTTTTTCAGACCTATAGGAATAATCCCTAGATCCCAGCCATGCCAGGCTCTCAGTCTCTGCATAGGGACCTTTGCAATGTGAAAGAGAAAACGACATCACTGTGAGGACATTGGCATTGGGCATCGGTAAAACATTTACCAATGCATTCATTATTCTAACCTAACAGGTTTTCTATTTTCCAAATTCCACATGTAGCCTTTTGGTCATCTCTCATAATGCCGGATCGTTTTCTCACTATGTGTACTGGCGTTGTTGATTTTAATAAAATACAAACTAACTACAAAAAACTGAATTGCATAAAAGTTTTCCCCACTCACGGTAAGGAAAAAACGACAACAGAAATATAATTTTTCCAGACTTCCTGTTGCTGTTGTTGAGAAATAAACTGGTGATAATTACCCAAGTGCATTTCCATCAGCCTCGTAACAATACATTAGGACTGTTGCTGCTCCTCTGAGAATTACAAAGCTGCCCAGAGAAGTTTTCGGGAATCGTCTGTTTCTCATGCGGTGCATTCAAGATGCCGAAAACATCCCTTGATTCTCTGCGGCAGGCCGAGGAGGAAATGCTGTGGCCTGGTCGCGGCTGGATAAACGAGACGTTAGAGCCACTTCAAATCAGCAGAAAGACTTGAGATTCAAATAGCTCGAGTTGATCAATGGTTGATAATGGGGTTTGCACTGTTTTATCACATCTTGCACTGACAGTCTTTTTCTGT
The DNA here is from genome assembly GCA_021346845.1 of Apeltes quadracus. Lineage (NCBI taxonomy): Eukaryota > Metazoa > Chordata > Actinopteri > Perciformes > Gasterosteidae > Apeltes > Apeltes quadracus. Next base: position 16,983,388 of record CM037936.1, read on the forward strand.
CTCTGTGAATGTTGGTTTTTATATTTTCATTTGGAGTCATGGTCAACATCTCCGTTGATGCTTCATTGTCAAGTTATTTTCAAAGACTGCCTCTCAACCAAAATTGAAATGCAAAATAATGTGTATTAATAATAGATGTATTCTCTAATACAAAGTCTAATCCTAGCGTTTGGAGTTCAATCAGAAGAGGAGATTGACCAACACACACTGAAACAGTCTGCAATAGAAAATGCATCCAGCAAAGCTAATGTGTGGGCTTCTAATGTGTGGGTCAGAGCACTTTAAAATCAAATTCCTCCATTTTGTCCCCCGCTTCCTCCTCTTAAGCCCAACCCAACACTGTACAATACTGTCTTTAAGGTAATGACGTAGCTGTTATACATAACATGACAAACAACTGATATTACACAGAGACACCCCCCGGAAAGATGAAACACAACCCTGTAGCTCTTGTATACTAAAATTGTAAAATACCACTTATCACACTACTATTGAATTATCCAGAAGGAAACACTTATCTTAATAGAATTGCAAGTATTAGTGTTAACAGAAATCAGTGCACAGTTCAACACAAGGCATTCAATGCTGGCCATGTAATTTGATCTATAAGGTCTCAAGTGTAATTGGGACTTTACATTAAGCAATGTCCTGATGGCTGGTGGATTGTTATGTTTTCCCATCCGATGCCTCCCAAGTGAAAACACGTCTGGGCCGAGCATTCAACCAATAACCTCAGATGGTGGCTGTTTGAAAGCTGCTGCGGGCAGCGTGCAAAGAGTTGAGCTCATGTAACGTGTTGGGCTGGAATATAACGCCTTATGCCTCATCCCGGGCTCAATGCTCCCTTTCAGCAGCTGATGCCGTCATGTCAGTACCATTTGCTTGGAGCTGGCCTTGACCGTGTCAAAGATGCACAGCACTAAAGGTCTTTCCTTGGCGAAGGAGCGACACGCATTACACACAAACAGAGCAACAGCGTCTTTACATAGCACACAGCAGTATATGTGATCCGAAGACGTTTTAGACTCTCAGAAGGGAAAGCCATATTTAGTGATGTGTGTCGTCCCGCAACTACAACTGCTCGCCTGCAGGTTGACAAAAGCTGTGATGTAGTGGCGACCTCTTGTGGGTGAAGTAAGCAACTCTTTTGACGTACATGTTCCCTGCAAACAGGTCTGAGTGGCAGAAGTACGGCTTTACAAATACTCTGTTAGAGTGATGGAGAGCAACACTAAGGCCAGGATTAAGGACTACAAATGTGTTTCAGTACCATAGAAGCTAATTATTGTTACTGGAATCATAAAAAAAATATTTTATTCCAGCATGGTCATGACGAGCGGGCTGGATTCTGAGTTTGTACTAGTGAAGTTCCTTCAATAACAAACTAAATAGAGCAGAATTATCGCTACATGTTCTAATTGGTATATGTTTATATTTTGTAATGATTTTGTAATGACAAAAATATACGTCACTTTTACAAATGCTTCATGGTATAACCAGTTCATTAATTGCAGGTGCTGGGATGGCGAGGCCTTGGAATAAGAGCTGAAGTGTCTCACATTGGTAAGAAGTTCCCAGTGTCCCGGCTGTAGAGACTCAATGTGTTGGATGTAAACAAGTTTTTCCTGTTGATGCCACCTGCAACTGAACTGAACATCACAATTTTCACATCCAAGTTATATTGTGTATTATTAGTAATGCCTTAAAATAAATGTATTAAATAAAGTATGAGCTAAACTTAATATCTCTAAGCTTAAACTTAATATCTCTAACAAATGCATTTTTCCAACAGTGGATTTAGAGGTCCATGCTGTGTGTCTGAACAGACAGCTAACTTCATTGTTGGCATGTTTTACAGATCAAATGAATTACTACAGTAAAGATACATTATGCCAGCCTGCAATTGTTCTTGTAAGATACATGTGGTTACAAAAATATCTCAATTTATAAAGAAAATGAATGAGTAAACCAATAGTGTTAAAAGTAACCAGGAGCTAAGAATTAATTCAACATTGAATCCTCATCTTTATTTATAGAAGGTCTTCGGGGATTGGAATACAAAGGCTAAATGGCACAGCATGTTGGTTGGTTGTGTGTGTGTGTTTGTGTGTGTCTGCGTCTATTTCTGTCATCTTAAATGCACTGCAGGGGAAGGAAAGCAGGACCATCAAGCTGGATTTGCACCACTCTTTCAGTGCCCTACCTGCAACAAAATCATTCACTGCATCAGTGGTTTGTGGTGGTGTAAAAAATCAGTTTGAGCCATCGCTGTGCAGAGGTTGTGTCCTGATAGACTGTTTTCATACTGTCATCAGTGGTCTTCCCACTTTTAAGCCACCTCTTAATCATTTGTTGGGACCCTGATGAATTGTAAATCATGAATGAGAATTTTAAGAGAGAGATTCAATAACTTTCCCGACTACTGTAGACTTTATTAAAAAAAACCCTCACCATTGCATGCAAGTCACAGCCAACTCAACGAGAAAACACCTTGCAACATCATACTTTGACTCAATCATATGGCCTCTGCTCCGAAAATAGCATACCCATAATAAAAATGTCAATAACTTTTTGGACAATTTCCTTTCTGTAGGATAAAGGGGAACCTATATAAGTCCAGGTTGTATACAGTAACTGTGCAAAGTTTTGATTTAATTAAGTGAAGCAGAACAAATCTAGAGAGGTTTTAGTAAAGAGAGGTGAGCAGACACTTCAAAACCAGAGTGTTTTTTAATCGTGGGCACATCTCAGCCAATCCTGGCGCGATTTTGATGAATGACACCTCATTTTAATCATCAGAGCCAATAGAATTGAGGTAAACATAGCGAAGGCAGACTGGCAGCTCTTTTAGCCAATAAGACGCAGCCATGGAGAAAGTCCGTATTTTCTCGCAAACTGACTGGCCGTCACAAATGCCAGACGAAAAAACCCGCAAATCTCACCCGTATATGGACTAAACCACTTCCGGGGTGAAATAGCACATCCGGGTAACGTTTAGCGTCTAGCAGCGACAAACAAACGGGATAAATCATTTCTTTTGCATGAAAACAACAAACGTAAGTGACAAATTGTGATTGAAAAGCAATTGCACCAACAATTGAGATTGAGATTGAGATTGAGATTTCTGTGGCTGGTGCTTGTTTGGATTTATCTTGGGAAAGGTTTGGCTGAGGCATATGATACACATATTGCCGTAATCTGTGTGCTCTCGGCTAGCGGTTAGCTATCTCGATTTTGTTGTTAGCTCAATGCATCCATCGGTAGTCGGTGAAATAGTTAACATGGTACCCTTTTTTTGCGAGCGATATTTACAGATTTCTTTTCACATTTATGTGCAATGCTCTTGTTACAGTGATATGCAGCATTCAGCATATCCGTTTTGTTTTTATACAGCAACATGTGTCTGTAGTAAACAGTTGCGAGTGTTCAGCGCTCAAACGACCCCTGTGTGGGGCACTTTAGATTCCAACAAGGTTGGACAAATTGAATCTGTCATGATGGACAAATAGTGGTGAATCTTGGGGCTTTATTTTGAGTTTTTGAGTTTGTAATGGCAAACTTTTGCACAGACAAAGATGAGAGGCTCTGAATCAAGTATGTCTTTTGTCCGTTTATTTCTTTGCAAGGGAAAGAGGTCACCACAGCGACGTGCTCTGCAGACTGTCATGAACTCCCTCCGTCCTTGATCAAGCCAAGACGTTCTTATACTTTAGTCCAGTCACAGATGACGTCAACAGGGAAACATGCTATTCGTGTGGGGCACATCAGTTAGTTACAGGTCACGTCAACAGAACAAAACAAACTTGTTTGAGTCCTCTATCGCCAGGTCACCGGGAATATCAGAATGGTATATGTCAGTGCTTATCTCAAGGCCTCACCAGCTCAGCACTTGCAATTTATTGAACTGGTTATACAATGAAGCATTAGAAAGTGAGCTACATATATTTTTGCCATTACAAGTTATACGCAGTTATCTACACGCCGTGTGGATGAGGAGTGAAGCATATTGGGCTTTACAAAGGATCCTAGATTCCTGGTAAACACCAAGTTGTACTGAAACAATCTTTTAAGAACCACATCTATCTCTAGATAGTGTGCTGTTAGGACATATCAAAAATATGCACTACTTGCACAACAATAATCTGAATAAAGCAAGTATGTCAAATATATGACACTGATAGACAGGGAAAGTATGATTAATCTTGTAGAGGTTTGGGAAACTTAAGTCATTAAAACACTTAATGTATTTATAGAAAATCTGAGTCCAAATATATCGTAGGCTGTTGCCTGCCATTATATATCAACCTAATATTAACTAATTTAGCTAATCGGATCAAATATGAATGCATTTATAAAAAGCGGTTTTCATGATTCTAGTAAGTAATGTTTGAATTCTTTAACTTAAAACGTATGAAGCCTTACAATAGTATTGTCATAAAGCTTTAAATAAAGCATTTGAAATGAATGAGTTGAAAAAACAGACATGTAAAAGCTATTATTGTGAGAGTACCCGTTGACTTGTGAATCCATTCAGACAAACAGCGTACAATACGTTTACAATCAACCAACTCGTGTTGGACATGAAGAGACAGAAGCGGCAGAGACAGAAAAGAATCATTGCAGTATAAAGAGGACAATAAATGTAAGAGATAAAAGCAAAGTCAACAGTGAAGAAGTGGCAGATTTTTTTTTTTTTTATATACGATTTTTAAGTTATTTAACACGTATCAACAGCATGGTGATCACTACTGGACTAGATAACATGGCAGCAGCTGCAACACAAAACAAGACATTTTCATCCTCACATCGGTCAGGCTGGTGGACCCCCCCCCCCTTCCATCCTTTTGGTCAATGATCACTTTGCAAAAGCTCACAGCACTGCTCGGTGATTTTCCGCCATGCGTGTTGAATGTGGCCGGAGTCAGTGGAGCGTGAGCAAACGGCAAAGCGCAGGACGAAGAGGCCGGAGAGCTGACAAGGCACCAGGTGGATGGCTCTGCACTTGTTGATGCTTTTAAGCAAGAGCTGGTTCAATTCATTGGAGCCCTGAGAGAAAGGACGAAGCAGCACATTGTCCAGATTTACAATAGCTAGGATGTTGGTGTTGCCTTGATTTGTAACAAAAAACATCACATCTCAGTTGTTGGAAATTGTTACCTTGAGCCTGAAGCACACCAGTCCCATGATCACCTCGGCACAGATCTCAAACCTCTTGTCTGCTCGAACAAGACTCTCAAATTCTTTGGCCAGGGCCACTTGCTGCAAAGAGAAAACATGATACTGTGTGTCTGGATGAGAGAACACTTAATGTTAACTCAATGTCCACGAGTTACAATTAGTCTACAGACCTGAGACTGATGCTCATTCAACTTAATGAAACTGCTTTATAAATTTCACAGCGTAAATTTCAAGTGAAAGGGCGTTTATAAATTAAATGTGTATTGGTTAGATACAGCATTACAAAGCATTTGTTGTAAGTGTTACGTGGCCTTCACATATGACTTTTGCAAGAAAACAGTTAGCAAGCAACTGTAGTAAAGACCATCAGTTATTCTCACTAGATGGCAGTGCTGTACATTGCACATGGCACAATGCAACAGGCTTATTCAGCCTGCTCCTCTCTGGAGTGATGTAATGTGACCATCTCTAACTGCTGATAACAGAAGGCATTTTCATCAATATGTTGAGGTATAGTAAAAATCCTGGTAGAATGCCTAGTTAAAAATCTGAACTCGGTAAATAGGAACACTGTGTCTCATATTCTGTTCCCGGGACATAATATAATAAGTAAGTAATTTTTAAATGTCAACGTGATATCAAACAAACTTACACCAACACATTTACCTATTGATGATTATATAGCCCGCTCTGATATCGAATGCTTCGCAAATGCGCATCACTATATATGATCACAATCATATGGAGCAACTTCAACTCTGTTTCCTGATCCTGACCCTCTAATGGGGCCTGAAAGACCAGCTGGTTGACCAGCGCCGTGTTTCCTGATTCACAGCCAGGAATTCATCATCATTCAGAGGTGTTTACAAGCCAATATGCTACAATGACCTCATTGGCTGATTAAATAATGACATATTCTAGGTACTCAACACAGCTTTTAACGCTACATGAATGCCTTATAGGATGATCATCTGTTAGAGTTTATACAGCAAAGTAAAACAACGTGGGTTTCAAATTGGTTTTCCAGGGGAAGATGTAACTTACAATCAATAGGCTTGTATTTCCATTTGGACATTTTTTTCTTACTTTAAGCAACAGCGATTAAGCAACAAAAAAGAGCAGAAGAAATGGCTGAAATTCTTTCATCTAATCTTAAGGGCGGATGTATGCGTATGGTGTGTAGTTGTGTGTCATTGGTTACGGCTTCAGGGATCACTGCTGTTCTGCCGCTTCATTTAAAATGGACACTAAACACAAAACAGACTCATTTGATTGACAGAGCAGACTGGAGGGAGGAAGAGGAATATGAGGGGGAGAGACGGGCATGAAGGGGTGAAGCATGGGTCGGTAAGATGGGCACTGAAGAAGAAATGTAGGAAAATGTTGCTATAAAAAGAAAATGCAGACCAGACATATGTGACTGACAGGAAACGCTGATGGGGCAGCGATAAGGCCCGTGGAGGGACCTTGGTGCTGAGAAGGATTAGGTGGGTCGGGACGTGGAAGGGAGGGGGAGGGGGACGGGAGGGACGGGTGAAGATGTAATTAACTATAAAAAAAAACAAATATGGGACTTCCACGGCTAATAAAGTACTGTTATTGTTCTGAGCGAATCGTACACCATTACCATAGTTTTGCATTTATGTTACCATGGACTTGGGGCAGAGATGGTTCACTTGGTGAATAGTTCACTCCTACCTTGCGAATATGAGCCTGCAGGCCTTGGAGCCCATACATACGGAAGACAAACCACATCTTCAGTGAGCGAAATCGTCTTCCTAGTGGAATCTGCCAATGCTTTTAGGACAAAGGAGGAGCATTAGTAGCTTTGAACTCTGCAAATTTGGTAACTAGGATTATTTCATTTCTAACAAATCATAAAAAATGAATTGAAACATTGATTCATCTTACCCTATAATCTGTGACCAGCCCTATTGAAAGAAGAAAAGTTGATGTCATGATGGTGTCATGTCACAAGCCCATTGACGTCAGAAACCTACGCCAAGATTCTAGGATCAGTCTGCATTCTTCTCATTACATTACCACACAAAAATGTATCCTGTGTAAAACAACAGAGGAGGGAATAACAAGTGGCGCGATAAAGCTGAGTCAACAAAGCTCTGATTTAAAAAATGATTTACTTTATAACATTGTCTATATTCAAAGCGATGTTGTATTGGGGATTGCCGTCCACCGTCCAGGTGTTGCTGTCATTACACCCACCACTTGTACACTGATCACAGCACTGTCCGTCCACACAGGCCGCTGGCTGCAGATATCTCATCCATGCAGAACGGGGCCCTGCGTTAGCTGTTGCTTATAACCACTAATTAGATTGAATAGCCCACGATGTTTGAGCTTTTGCAAGGTGCCTCCGTGCGGTGGGAGGTAGTGGTGTGTCTTTGTCTTTTTGTTTGCTCGTCTGTTAGACAGATTAGAGTGCAGCTCTGAGTCCAGCTGCAGACTCGGCACACATGCACCAGCATACACAGCTGCAGCAGACATGGACATATTTTACATACAGGCACAGAACAATATTTTCTAAAGTCAATTGAGCATCATCTTCTTTCTGATGATTGATCTTGTAAAGGATTTTCATGATGTTAATGGGGTGTGCCAGTACATAATCTGTCCCAGTTGCCAGATCTGTTCATGTGGGAGAGAATCTGTTCATGTGGGAGAGAATCTATCCAGTTTGCCTTGCAGGAAGTCCTGTCTCTACTCTGCCTCTGCTTGACAACAGCCTGCTAAGTGCCAATTTTAGGCTAGATATGATGCTAACGGACACTAAGTTCTCCAACGTACTCTGTAGGCCATTGCTTGCTGTAGCTCTGCCTTAGGGCAGAACCAAAAGGAGATCCATTGAGCTCGCTCTGATCTTGTGGAGCGGCTCTTAGAGGAACACTATTGAGCTCACATCTTAGTCTGCCGTTTGTGCCAGGCAGCCTTTGGACTTTAGGGGTCGCGCCATGTCAGCATCTTAGAAACGCTAACGTTAGTTTTCATCAGCCAGCAGCTAATCAGTGTCAGAGTCGAGCGGCTCTTCTGGCTGTTTTGGTGCACTTTTCACAGAGCGGATCAAGCAGCTGGAGCAGATTGAGTCGTGATTGAGTGTGCAATTAGCAAATTATTTTACATGTAAATAATTACAGAAATGGCTCACAGAGGCCAGTATTTCAACAAACACTTTTCACTAACTGCAAACCATGATGCATTCCTAAAATTTGTTCTGAACACTTGAAAATCTCCTGCCTACCGAGCTCTAAAACTCACATAGCTTGTCCCAAACACTGATACACCTCTCTAGTGGTCACACATAGTTTTTTCTGTGTTCATCAGTTTTAGGCTACACTGCATTTGGGACCTTAGTGCCACCTTCAGTGTTTATTGGTGAATCTGATAAGTGTGAATTAAGGCTCAAACGGGCACACTGACCACCTATAAACAAGGTCACAACTATTCATTTAAATTATTTAAATTATGCAATGCAGTAGACCCCAGAAATTATGGATTTAATTGAAATAACTCTACCTGATTCCTGGTTCTCGTGTTTCAGGTAGAGGGGGTCCACCTTGAAGGCTCCAATGATGTCCTGCCTCTTCTTTACCCTGTAGACAATTCTAGATTTAACTTTGCACGCTTGCACATCCCACAGAATGCAAATAGTGTGACAACATAATGGGGTGATAGCTGATAGGTGTTGATCCTGACAACACCATATTTAACAAATATATTTACAAATTAAAAATAAAATTTGAAAAAATTATGATGATTATATTTGCGCAGAAATGTGACGTAAAAATGTAATTGCAATAAACTTGCAAGTGACTTGAGCGACTGAATATTCAGGTCAGGTGATGGAAAAGGTTAAAAATGTCCCTTGAGCACGTGATTCCTTTTGCAAAGCATGTCTCGTTTTGTTGAAAGGGGCATCTGGGAGGCGTAGCTCTGTTTACTGTGCTGATGAATGTAGTGTAGATTGATGTCAGATTTAAATGGACCACTCATGGTTACTTAACAGGACCATGGAAACCTCTGAGGTAAATTGATTAAACGACAAAACTGTGTAAATATATTACGTTTTTTTTTAACTGAATTTATAATTAAATCGTACAGCTGCTGGTGCCTATTAGCAATGAAGGGACTGCGGCTAAAAATGTCCCACCATATCAAGAGTGTAGCTTAAACTAAACCTAAACCTCAGTTGGTAGAGGCAAATATAAAAGCCACACACTTTAGTTTAGTGCCTTTAAATCTTTCGAGCAGTATATGTTGATATTTCATAACTCTTTGAGAGTTTGCTTATAGGGCACTGAAACTTAAACAACCACTTCTGCTTTGCACAGAATGGTGACATACATAACTTACCACATTGTAGAGCAGTCAAAGTTGATTAAAAGCCACTTGTGTGGGTTGAAGTTAAAAGAGTCTGCAAACTTTAAAAGAAACAACAAAGAAACATTGTTAGTCTCTCTGGAAGGAAAAGTTTCATGCAGCGAAATGATGACAAAACATCAGTGGCAGTGAGTTAGTCTGTCATATACTGCCTTATATTTTTGGCAAAATCCGATGTGTTATAACAAATGTTATAATAATTAATAATAATCAGCATAAGTTGAAAGATGCATTTCGGCCAGTAGTATATGTTAATTTACCATTACTGACTCAGAGACAACCTTTTCACCAAGACCATTATCTAGATTAAGGCTGGCTCAATTTATTTGAAATGCAAAAGAGGGACATCCAGCCAAGAGCTCAAAGAGCACGAGGAAAATAACCCTTTCCTGGCAGGGTTATTTCAAAGGGAAACAAACCTTTTCTAATCCATTCTCATCTGTTTGTTGGCCATCTCTTGTAATATCCTTTTTCTCTATCTCATAAATGCAATAACACAGCGTGGAGAGACAATGGGAGACAGACTCCTGGCTGACAGTTGCCATGCTGACTGATTTAAAGGGGGGCTGGTTGCCTGCTCGCCCATCATCCATATCCTAGCAACCAAGTCCTTAACAGGGCTGCACTTCCGCCCCAAAGGAGTGGTACCTTCTTCTGATCCATGCCCTATATTTTGATATTTTCTTAATTTTAATTTACTTTAGGTATCCACTTTCTGTATGAATGACCCAGAATATCAGCTTTCCATTAAAAGACACTTCAAATTGAAAAAGTGCAAGATTATGGGAGCAAAATGTGTAACTACCTGAGTTTAGATCAAACAACTGTTGGTCACTTTACAGTTAAGTTTGCTTTCTCTGTCCACCAACATTGTGTGTCTAATGAACAGTGATATATATATATATATATATATATATATATATATATATATAAAGGTCCTGCGCTGCCTCAGGAAATTACTCTGTCCTTATCTCTGCGTCTCTGCACAGCTCCGGGAGCAACAGCTGCTTCGGCAGCCTCAAAAGGCAGATTGATGCTGCTGTGCTTCAGGCAATCGTTGGGGATATTACTCGCTCCTGCATGCTTCCTCCTTTAACGTTATGCCATTTTCAAATAGAAATAAAGGAACTGGATATCATCAGTATGCAGTTAGCGTTTACTTTCATAGATGCTATTCTATGCTTTATTTCACGCCCAATTAAACAGAATAAGGTTTTCTCGTCATTCAGAAGCATCACGCACCTTTGGATGTGGATGCACACTTTTTGACTAAACTAAAATTATCTTAAATCTGTCCTACTCTTACTCAAATCCAACCCTGCCAATACTCTGTTATGTTATAGTGTCCATGAACTATACGAACGTGAATCCTTGCATGTTTTTACACACCTCAACGCCATTCAGCAAAGGCCTAAATTCAGGACAGATGAATGCACTCCCTGCATATGCTGCATCGATGTGCATCCACAGATTTTCCTTATTGCCTGAAATAGACACAAAACAGGGAGGTTTTTAACATGCATTTCTGAAAAACACATATGTTCATAACACATCCATCCGTTTATTTTAAGTTTTCCATTTTAGGTTAGGTATCAGTCGAGATACTGAAGTGAGTAAATAGGCTGCTAAATATTTTGAAGGAGTTGACTCACATATGGGCCCCAGCTCAGTAATGTGATCAAAAGCACAGGATGAGGTGGTACCAAGAGTCGCACAGAACTGAAAGACACGTAGACACAAAGACAACATACAAATCATTAACACCCTTAAGTGTTTTATAAAAATAAAATACTAATTCACAGTCATGCACCTAGTTTGTCTGTCTCATAAACACAGATATCATTTGTTCATTCAAACGTAGATCTGAATGTCACATTCAATATACACAGATCATTCAAATCCGCTGGAGCATTGCAGCCTCCCGAATATTATTCACTGATGGTGACAAATGTGTCCACCTGAGACAGGAGTTGTTGTCCTTAACCAGATAAACCGGCATTAGGTTCAACACAAACAACGTTATCCTTCAGCAGAAGCCAATTGAGAAATGAACCATGTATATTGTTATAGATGCAGTAGATTTTAGTGGTATGTTCAGCAGCTTTATGATAGTTGATTTTTTCTTTTCTTACGTAGAAAGGGATCAGTCCAGCCGCTCTGTCCTCCTCCAGCATCTTTTTAAGCATCCCCCCTCCAACAGCATAGTTTGTGTTATCCGTGGGAACTTTCTTCATCATCACGCCTCCAATCAGGGACGCACGCTCCACTGAAGAGTGAGCCTTAGGAAACACATGTAACATTTTTGAAAACTGCAGTGTGAGTTGTTTTATCACAGGCTGGACCGGTGGAGACTTTATAAGCCTGCACCTACTCAACACCAGAGCCTCCATGAGATATCCCTGATCATGTATCACCAAGCAGAAATAAATACACATAACAGACATGTGCACCGGGTGCACAACAAACCGCTTGCCCAATAAAGGTCTTTGAGGCCCTGAGGCAACTTCCTAACCCAATCACAGAGTCAGCCTGGTATTAAACCTGACCAGAGCTTGCTCCTGTCTGACTGACTCTCTATCACACTAAATCACTGCAAAACTGATTCACGTTACTGAGAAACCTTTTCATGATCTTAGTTCACAACCTGACTGAGAATGTTTGTAGAAATCAATGTATTTGCAAAGTGTATGAAGTGGAAATTATACAGACCGTGGCAAACAGTAAGGTTTGATCAATTATGTACAGCCTTTTAAACAAAATCACTTACAAATATAATCATATGTTAAACAATCATGAATTGAGTCAAAAATGTGAGTCAAATTATGAAATCATTTGCATTGCTTACTTGATCAGAGGTGTACGCCACCAGTTTGGACAGGACTTCAGCCTCTAGGGTTTCGGGGTTTGTCTCCTGAACCCGTCTCACGGCTTTACATCGGGCAGCGAGCAAGGACATCAGGGTCGCCTCACTGGCTGTGCTCTGTTGGAGGATTACAGGGAACATTTTAAGCATCAATTCTCCACTGATCTAAATGTTACCCGTATTTACATTTTGTTCAAATATAAAGTACTTTGTAATGTGTGCTAGTGGATCAGCAAATAAGACGTATGGCTAAGAAGGAATGGAACGAAAAGAATATTGCAAAGTAACACAAAGTTAATTGCATCAAAATGCAAAATATATTGGGAGGGAAAGTAAAAGTAATCCCTAAAAAGCTTGTTACCGTATACAATTTCCTATTGGTGAGCATGGTGTGAAAATATGGTTGTGGCTTTCTGACGTCAAATCCATTCCTGTTGATTCATTCAATTACACCCAAACCTTTTGCAATCACACAAAGCTGATATTCCTTCTGATGAGAAGTAGTTGCACATGCACATTACATCATTACAGAAGGAAATCTATCATCACCCTGCCAGCGCTGAAAATTGTTTGAGGCAAAATAATGTAATGTGAAGCATGACTTCTTTGGTATCTGGGGGTATTACCACAAACAGTCAATAAAATGATCGGAACCCTTTTGACTCTAGCCTCTTTTATGGCCTCTGCTCCGAAAATAGCATACCCATAATAAAAATGTCAATAACTTTGTAAATATTTAGTCTATTTGGAAAATTTGTGTAGGATAAAGGGGAACCTATATAAGTTGGACGATGTAAAATATCTGTATACATGTCACTAATTAATAAATAAATGAAGATGGAACACTATTTTTCTTTTTCCAGGCGGATTTTGAAAAAAAAAAAAAAAGTGTATCCATCACTATAAAACATTGAGAACCAAGGCTAGAAACTCATCCATTTCAAAGCCCAGGTTGTATACAGTAACTGTGCAAAGTTTTGATTTAATTAAGTGAAGCAGAACAAATCTAGAGAGGTTTTAGTAAAGAGAGGTGAGCAGACACTTCAAAACCAGTTTATTGAATCGTGGGCACATCTCAGCCAATCCTGGTTGCGATTTTGATGATTGACACCTCATTTTAATCGTCAGAGCCAATAGAATTAAGGTAAACATAGCGAAGGCAGACTGGCAGCTCTTTTAGCCAATACGACGCAGCTCTGGAGAAAGTACGGGTTTTCTCGCAAACTGTATATGAACTAAACAACTTCCGGGGTGAAATAACACTTCCGGGTAACGTTTAGCGGCTAGCAACGAAAAACAAACGGGATAAATCATTTCTTTTGCATGAAAACAAACGTAAGTGACACATTGTGATTAAAAAGCTGAAGTTTTTCTGTGGCTGGTGCTTGTTTGGACTTATCTTCGGAAAGGTTTGACTGAGGGATATGATACACATATTGCCGTAAACTGTGTGCTCTTGGCTAGTGGTTAGCTATCTCGGTTTTGTTGTTAGCTCATTGCGTTGATCAGTGAAATAGTTAGCACTTTCAAACAGGTTTGATGTCTTTGTAGCCCAGACTCTGACGTTTACAGTGATATGCAGCATTCAGCATATCCGTTTTGTTTTTATACAGCAACATGTGTATGTAGTGAACAGTTGCAAGTGTAAGCGCTCAAACGATAATTTAATAAATTTGTCTGCCTAATCATAGACTCTGAATATGGTAGCTTTTATTTACATTCTAACAGCTTCAATAGATCAGGTCCGGTTTCAAATGCAACAAAGCAGAATCTTTACCTCGGGAACCTGTTGCAAATGTTCTTAGCTGAAAATGTCTACTTGCCTTTTATGATAAGATCTCATGATCCACTGGTCAAGATGATGAAGACTGCAAATCAGTGTTTTTTACATTTTTATGATGAAGAAACTCTTGAACATTTACACAATAATGTTTTTTTCCTGGTGTTTTAGTTAAACTGACTTTGCAAGCAGTTTGTAATCATTTCTAATAGTAGGCAAACAAATAATAGTCTTATTTCAGTGACTTGCTCACGGATATGCAGAGACATCTAAGGTCACTAGAAAGTTCTTTTTGAAAACATCCAATTTCCACTTTGAATTGTTGGAACGTTTATAATAATAGTCTTGCAATTTGCTTTCACAACACTGATTATCCCTGCTGCAGCGAGAAGACGGCCTTCGTTGCCATAGTGAGCTGGTGAGCTGCACTTAAAAAGGAGAGTGGCAAGACAAAACCAAAACACAATGAACCAGATGAGCACACACAAACTCACTCTCACACTCGGGTGGGCACAATAAAAGAGGCTTGAAACGATCTGTCATCAGAGTGCAAATATATATAAATAGATAGATATCCTCTGCTGCTGCGACTGCGTTCCAGTCAATGGAACACTAAACAAATGCTCGGCCTTTTGCCACACGAAACAATCCCAGCAAATCCGTCTCCTTTGGATGACATATTGGAAAGGCAATTTGCTGCCAATTTTCAGATGGTGTGAACAAGGGAGAGAAAAATACAACAAATTGATAACAAGCTAATTGCTATTGAACATTGTTTCAGAGGGCCCTCAATTTTGAGTCATGGTTCCTAAAAGCCTACACATGTGAGCTTTTGACTTAACACCTGTTTGAAAACCACAGAATAGTTTAAATGTTAGCAGGGTTGGTCTAATCCTAATTTCCTGCCGGACAACTTTTCTGCAGAAAGCATGAAAATCCCATTAAAGAAATGTACCTGGATGACACCTCCTCCTTGGCCATGAGTCCCGGCTATAAAATGCTCTGGCAGCTTCAGCATCTTCCCCAGCCAATCTAACATCACTGTCTCCAACTCCGTACAAGCTGGGCTCGCAGCCTGAAAACACAAACACATATAAGTATGAACTACGTAAGACGAATGTAGCATCACGTGCAGAGACACAGCAGTAGTTTGTTACCCAGGAGAATCCAATACAGCCAATGGCTCCACAAAGCATGTCGGCCAACATGGCCGGGTAAGAGCTACCAGTTGGAAAGTAGGCAAAAAAGTGAGGACTTTGCCAGTGGGTTACCTGGAAAAAAAGACAAAACATGCAAATACTTAATTCATTCAACGTGGTTCATCATTGGGAGCAAGCGGTTAACACAAATGAATGTGATCGTCAGCAAAAAATGGAACGTCTTCTAATCTGAATTACTCTGCAGAAAAACAGAAGAGAATCGTTGGTACAACATAATGTCAATCTTTGCATCAACAAATTGTGTGACCCACCCCTGGCATTATGACCCTTTCCACGTCTTTCATAATGTCATCATAATTATCAGGCTCCAGTGGGGCCTCAGTGGGGATCAAGGAACGAAGGTACCCTGGTTCCACATCTGGGTAGACCGGACGCTGTTCAATGTTCTCCAGGTAGTCGGCCACATAGTCCACCATCTCCCTCCCTCTTCGCCGGAACTCTGCAGCATCCATGGTACCACTGCAATCCAGGAGAGGAACAATCGCTTCTCAAGAACCATGTTTTTCATATTTTAACCCCACACAATCAAAGTGTAACCTTTGATTTCTGCTAGGAATGAGTTGATAAATAATTAACCACCTTTATGACGAGGTCCTGCTTGTTTGTATACTAGGTCAAGTTGAGCTGAGACACATACTAATGAGGCTATCTAGGTACTGTAATAAGTGATAACACTTGTTCCTGTCCTGAACCCGTATAACACTTTTACATAACATCAGAATCAGAATCATAAGCCATGTATTGGGTTGGATGATGGGACTCAGACTTGGTTTATAAGACCAATTTACGAGGGGAGGAAGATGTTTCTATAGCGGGAGGTAGAGGTAAAGCCAATAAAGTCTTTACCTTATTTCTACTGCTATATATATATATATAGTGTGTCTATATCTATATAGACTCACCTTTATTAGGTACACATGTCCAACTGCTTGTTAACGCGAATTTCTAGGGGTGTAACGATTCAGCCGTTACATAATGTATTGATTTATATTCCTCCAATCCAACTACATCGATCTGTGCTCGGCGAGTTGGCCTTATGGACGACATATATTGATCAAACATAGATTTAAAATATAATAAATCGATTGTATCGATACTAGGAAATAACCCATTGGATTTTAAAACGTCAGACTTTTTTTACTTTTTTCACTTTTAATGATAAAGGCTTTCGCAGACTGAGCCGTGACGTGCTCACGCAGTATGCAGGTCCCGCTGTCCCGAGCCCCGATGCAACTTTCAGGTTTCACAGCAAATCCGAGGGGATGTTCCACAGGGGTTAAAATAGAGGGGTGGTTTTTCGGGGGTTGGTAGGGGGAAACTATTATTGCAGGGGTATTTTTTGTGTATATCACTAATACAGGGTTTTTTCCTGCTACTCTGCTACAGCAGTGTTTGCACTTTATTCAAATGTGAATGCATTTGCCATTCATTGTTGTTTACTTGTTTATTTATATTCATAATTAATTGATACTTGATTCCATTACAAGAAACAACAGGAATCTAGGAAATTTATTTCAGTCACACTAGTTGAATTTTTGGCTAAAAAGTTACTGAATCGATTTCAAGTCATTGAATCGTTTCAGATCGTATCGTTCTAAATGAACCAATATCGTCCTTGAATCGTATCGACAACCATTAATCGTGATCGAATCGAATCGTTGTTAAAAACGAATCGTTACACCCCTAAACATTTCTAATCAGCCAATCACACGGCAGCAACTCAATGCATTTAGGCATGTAGACTTGGTCAAGACGAGCTGCTGCAGTTCAAACAGAGCATCAGAATGGGGAAGAAAGGTGATTTATGTGACTTTGAACGCGTCATGGTTGTTGGTGCCAGACGGGCTGGTCTGAGTATTTCAGAAACTGCTGATCTACTGGGATTTTCACGCACAACCATCTCTAGGGTTTACAGAGAATGCTCCGAAAAAGAGAAAATATCCAGTGAGCGGCAGTTCTGTGGGCGCAAACGCCTTGTTAATGCCAGAGGTCAGAGGAGAATGGCCAGACTGGTTCGAGCTGATAGAAAGGCAACAGTAACTCAAATAACCACTCGATACAACCGAGGTATGCAGAAGAGCATCTCTGAACACACAACACGTCGAACTTTGAGGCGGATGGGCTACAGCAGCAGAAGACCACACCGGGTGCCACTCCTGTCAGCTAAGAACAGGAGACTGAGGCTACAATTCGCACAAGCTCACGGCTACAATTCGTTGCTTTGGCTCACGTCTGACAGAGCAGAGTGCGATTTGAGTTTGCTTCAACCATTTGACAGATGAAAGCGCAATGATGCAAAGAACAACTTTCCTTTTTCACAGATTGGATAGTCACACAGTGTAGAATTATTGTGTCTTCATCTTTTGATTTTTAAAGTCAAGAATATCAGCCGACATTTATACTTTTCCCCCACAGTTATAGTTATATAATTTAACTCCTAAAAAATACTATTTAAAACACAGATTATCCATATTTATTTCATTCTGTATAAGTTATTTACATTGCTGGATCAAATCTTATTTTAAATAATGATAATAGAATGTTTTAATTTACAGAAAGGCAGCACGGACATGCACACATGACAGTTTGTTTAAGCTTGCACAATCTAGATGTATGTAAAAATACTTGACCCTCTTAACAACACATTAAGCCAGTCTGATCGTAGCTTAGTTCCCTTTCATTTTATGGTTTGAGAGGAACAGAAAGGCTTGCAGGAAAAAAAAAATTCAAGTGAAATTGTACAGATTGTTATAAACTCGTTCTTTCACACTACAATCTAGATAGTTACTAAAAAACTGTGAATAACTGAAAATATTTGCAAACCAAGAACATGCCCTGCATCTAAGAATAATAAAGTTGTGGTTAAACAACAATAAATCATTAACAAAACATGTCCAAATGTGCTTTTACAACGTACCTGACATGGGTCCAATGTAAATGGAACAGCACATCAGCATTGACCCTTGTTCTGCGGCAACACCTTGTCATTCATTCAACAAGTGTAACCCTGCATGTCTGCCTCCCTTGTGGAGAAGCAGAGCCCTTATCCTCAGCCTTATCTCAAATAGGATTAAACACGTTTGCATGTGTGTGCGTGTGTGTGCGAATACTTACATGTTAAAATGAGACCTTCAGATAGTGGATCTTTTCCGCTTGTTTAGCGCCCACGAACGAACGGACAGACACGCACGTGTTGAGTGTGTTTGTGTGTATGTGAGCTGGACAACAGACATTTGCTCCTTTTATCTTGCGACTAACCGCCCCCGCCTCACCAACCCCCATCAGGTCAGCCAATGGGAACGAGGCTCGTGGCCAATGCAAGAATTGATTGACTCACAAGCAGCTTCTGAAGCTGTGCTTCTACACACACACACACACACACACACACACACACACACACACACACACACACACACACACACACACACACACACACACACACACACACACACACACACACACACACACACACACACACACACACACACACACACACAAGGGGGAATTCATATTCACCTGCAGTGAGTGAACACACAATCAAAGATGGCATTGAAATAACATGGATATGGCGGGAAGTGTGCATACAGAGGTAACAGATCCACCGTCAGAAAGATACACAGCATGTACGCTAACTGGGGTGATAATGATATATATTGGATGCTGGGTGCTGGCTGAGCGGGACCGCTGAGAGTGCACCCCACCTGTGGCTAACCAGCATTCAGGAACTAGTTAAAGCCTGCTCTTTCCTGGTTTCCTTTGTCGGATGATTGGCTCTGTTCCACGCAATACGCACGCCTGCTCGGTTTTCACTTTTTGAGCCCCTTCCTTCTGGTAGGAGGCTGCGGTTCTTCAACACCAAAACCTCCCGCTATAGAAACATCTTCCTCCCCTGGTAAATTGGTCTTATAAACCAAGTCTGAGTCCCTCACTGACCCAGATCCATTCGTCTCATTTTTTGCATCATCCAACCGAATACATGGCTTATGATTCTGATTCTGATGTTATGTAAACGTGTTATACGGGTTCAGGACAGGAACAAGTGTTATCACTTATTACAGTACCTAGATAGCCTCATTAGTATGTGTGCATTAACGTACAGCACAGCAATAATGC
Source organism: Apeltes quadracus (assembly GCA_021346845.1). Lineage (NCBI taxonomy): Eukaryota > Metazoa > Chordata > Actinopteri > Perciformes > Gasterosteidae > Apeltes > Apeltes quadracus. The sequence continues at coordinate 17,002,937 of CM037936.1, forward strand.
TTTAATCTGCATCGCGATTGGTCAGTGGACCAGCGTAACCTAACTGCTTCTTGTCACTTTAATTGCCATCAAGAATCATGCTGAGCACATTAACAGCGTAACTTCATACCATCTAAAAAACTCCCAAAATGACTGATTATTTGATCTGAGTATCTGTTTTTCCATCCGTTTTGTATCTCAGTATGATATTTGTGTTAGACATTATAATATGGCATAATCCAGATTTCAGTAGGAGAAACACAGTACAACGTCCAAGGCTGTATTTCCAGGTTAATTGTGGCCTTATATACCTGCTGTACTATATTTTTATAGCTCCACCAGATAACCGCAGGCTCGTATAGGATTGTATGCAATGCGTTTTTCTGAAAATGTTAATTTTCTCTGAACATGATTAAAAGGATGTTTGAGATATAGAACCTTCTATTTAATCAGTTATTTTATACTTAGGCAGCTCATTTGAAACTTGAGGACTGACCACAAAAATAGACATTCGTTATGTTAACATTGTTATTCTGTAATCTTATTGTTCATGACTTTCAGGCAGTATTAAAGTTAACAATTCAGGTTTCAAGCATGCAAAAGATTGAAAGACATTCTCAAGGAAACAAAGAGAGTAGTGATTTTACAATTATTGAAGTACAATTCAACATCTTATATTTAGTCACATTAGAGAGCAAAAATAACAGTATCGCTTGGAGAACAAGATTCCATGTAATGCAATTCAAGGCCACTGCATCGGATAGCATTACATCATTACGTTATTTCCTCCATCAAATATGTACCCATGTATATCTTCATAAGGTTTGTGTAAAATAATTATATTAATTTCTTTGTTGTAAACCCATAAACCTCAAAGATGCTTATCTTTTTATTTTTTCATCTTTAAGCCTTGTAGCCCCACTATTTTTGCATGACTTGTAATCCTAAGGGTGTGACTCACCACACAAACGTTAAATTCTTCGAAGGATCAACGTGGTGTTTTTACTGTGGGACCTCACATCAACCTGCTTTCCTTAACAACAGCATTTACTTGTATACAATTGATCTTTTTTTGTATCAACTTGTTCGATATGGCGTTTCATTGTTCCCCATTATACCGGTTTTAATCAGCCCTTAAATTAGTTGTGGCATTGCACCATCTAGTGGAAAGAAAGAGTACAAGGTTAATAATGTCAATAATGGACAGAACCGCTTCTTCTTTACACTCTGAGTAAATCCATTTCACACATTTTATACACATATATATATATATATATATATATATATATATTATATATATATATATATATATATTATAGCCATGGTTCAGTCTTAAATTAGAAAATGTTTCAAAGGTTTCCCCCAAGAAAGAAAACACTTTTTTGTACCAATGTATTAATGTTTTAATCTAATTACAATAAACATAATATCAGTCCCTTATTTGTACAAAAATACCTGAAAAGGTTACAATTAAGACTTATTAGCCATTCAAATATTTACAGATTGAAGCAAAGCACATTGTTTTAATACCAGAACTCTCTTTTGAAGAAAAAGAGATTAGTTACGGTTTACCTTTTTGTATTCCCTGACATACATAATAGCTTCATTTTTTTATACATACTTTTTTCAGTTTACTAATTTTTACAGCCCCATTATCTGGCATTGTGACATTGTGTGTGAAAATACATTAGTCAAGATAATGATCACTCAATCAATCTTTGCAGGATTGGGGCAACTTTAACTCTGAACACACAAAAATAAACTAAAAGTGCGACGGAAAATACAATGAATAATTATTAATTCCCGTAACAATTCATAATTGAGTAATTCATAATTGCTGACTGATTCATTTACGGTGTCATTTTCAGTTTTTGAATTGAATACCAATACCAAGTGTTGGAGTGTGACCGTACCTCTCTGAGCGGTAGCTTTGTTGTTATTTGGTCCACATGTTAGTTCTGGTTTGTGCAGAGAAAGAGAAGTAATCACAGGCCCCATCTGTGGCTACATATCACATGGTACCATAACGTATACTGTGCTCTGCGCTCAGTCACTTTATTTACATGTTTGAGTGTGATATATATTAACGGCTAAACAATAGAACGAGCAAGATTGTTAACTGGGTTCAATCCATTTATGCTGCAAAGGTGAGCAACACATTCACATTCATTTCTGTTGGTGTAAGAAGGTTGATATCCAAATCCCTAGAATTGTGTTCAGCGTTTTAATTTCTCCTGTGTCTTCTGCACTTACATTGAGTGAATATGACCATTACACACCCCGCCCCCCCCAAAGCTAGGTGCTACCATTCACGTCAATCAACAAAGGACAATGACACTGGGCGTTTGAGGACGAGCGCAGAGTGGGAGAACTGTCAACTCAGGACACTCAGATTGGATTTTGGAGACGGCTAACGTCAGAACTCCAGTAAGCCTAAGTTGAGCCTAAGCCTAAGGTGAACTACAAAATAATTTTATGTATTGTCAAAATCCTGATTCCCCCTAACATTCACGTATCAAACATCAGTGACAGAATCTCTAAACAATACAATCAAAGTCCACATTCATGCAAACTAGAACAGGCTACCACCCAAGTTATGTTTCCCCATTCTGCTGAATGGACGTGGATGCTGTAACCCATCACGCCGTGCTGCTCCGGTGTGGTTTCTGTTACACATATCCCACACCTGTTTATTGCAGTTATGAACAATTAGTACAACGGCGTCATGTATCTCCATGTACAAGTGTTTGTCTGTGAGAAGGGAGGTCAGGGGGGATTCACTTATTCAATAACGCATAATGTAATAAAATATGGGAAAAAAGCCTCACTTTTGAGGTTCATATCTAAATTTCCTGGCTTGAAGAATGAATTATGGGAGAGTTGAGAATTACAGTTTTGTGACACATTTGTGAGTCTTTTGCTTACTTTTTTAGGTCACCACCAAAGGGGAACAAAATAAACACTTGAGGCTAAAGATAAATTCTTGGTTGGAATTACTAATACCAGATAAATCAATTGATCTGTGAGAAATGAGAACGTTGATTAAAGGGCGTCGGAGGAGGGGTCTTTTTTGTTTACAATTCCAAACATTTCAGCTGTCATATTTGGAATGAAAATGGTAAAACTTTGGATGCCAGTGTGCTTTAAAACATCACCCCAGGACACGTATTTGTGAAGAAAAAAAACTATTTGTGAATAAATCAAAAAAAGAAAATGCAAAAAAAAAAAAAAATAGATTAAATGACAATAGAGAACAGAACAGCGCTGAGAAAAAGACATGTAACATTTTCAAGTAATCAGTCACATCCAGATAAATAAATACATTTTGCTGCAACAAAACTTGAAAAAATGATTGAGTCATTGCATCTTGGATAAATAATGGCGACCATGCACAGGGAGGCAATAAGGTGCAGCTACTCTGCATCTCTAATGTTCATTAAATCCCGGCTGGTGACGTTGCATCAAAGAGACACACAGAGAGATAACTAGTTGTCTGCTGGCTCGTGACCTGACCTGAGCTGCCGGCAAACCTCGGACTAAATAAAATGCATTTTTATTCCTCTTTGAGAGGGAGTGTTTTAAGAAAATGATTTGTATAGTTTTGGAATAACAAATTTGAAGAAAACGCACCCATTTGTTGTGTGACGTTTTACCGACTATTTACCTACTGTATGTCTTCCCTGAATTTGATATTGCTGGGTTTTGCCTTTCATGTGGTATTCATTCAGTTCCATTCGGCCAGACATGATCAACAGGTGTCAAAAAGGTTTCAAATATTCAAAGTGGGCCCCGTAGCCCTTTTAGTAATTAATAGAATCATAGTCAGAAGTCTAAATTTCCAGTTTTTTTTCCTTCCTCTCGACTGACATTTTGCTTTTTCCAACAACAGGCTTAATAAAGAAAAGGACGGGCAGCTATCATTTCAACACATTTTTCACTTGCATTTCTCTTTCCAACGAAATAGCAGTAGCTATTTTTGTAGACGGTCTAAATTCATTAAAACCAGTTTTAGAAGACGCATCCGTGAAACTGTCAGTTCACAAGTACTTCCAGGCAGAAAAAGGCAGCATAACGGGGAATGTAATGCACAGTCTATCATCAGTGTGGAGTCAGAGCACACTAAATCATGCTCCTAACACATCTATGTCTGATGTCCAACAGGTATAAGTAGTAGGCAATTTGTAGACATGTGACACACCTGGGTAAAAAGAGGGTCCAGAACAGGACAGATGTTTCGCACTAAATCGGCTTTGTTTTTGAGCTGACAAAGGTTATAATTTTCTCTTTTCATGTGCGGCCACTTGTTAGGGGTAACCTAATAACTCTGCTGAAGTGAGGAAAATCTTTACCCTTGTGCCCTGGGACAATTGTTCTGACATATCCATTTTTTTGCAACAGGTGCCTTGGCCCGACTGCATTTTGCTGAATTTAATCATCCCCCCAAAATAGTTCACTTATTTCACTTTACAATCACCAAAACTGTCTTGCTGGTTACAAACTTAGTCTATGTTTCTTACTAGTTACTTCGCCCTGAATGACACCATGGTTTTTGATAAATTGCTTATTCACTACCATAGAAGCTACATGGGACATACTTTAAGGTTATGAAGCATGCCGTAAGATAACACGTACAGAATCAACCTCATTGTAGCATATGTGAATTATAAAAACTTGCAAATATCCATAATGCAAGATATTAAAAAATATATATTATTAAAGAGTTGTTGGACAGCAATAGATAACTGCAATGAAAGAATCATTGACAAAGGAACATTTATGGTGAGGAGCAAATGCATGTATGTGAGGGTGGACAGAACAGATGATCCATTGAAAGACTTTCTTTCAATGGATTCATGTTTTCCCTTTATGTTTTTATCCAGGCTACTTTGACTTGACAACCTTCGGATGTTTGCAATCCAAAAGCAACAGTGTTTTTGCGTGCATGAATAATGTCCTGACACGTCCTTGCATGACTGTGACACTAGAGGGCGGTAGCACAATCTCACGGTTCAGACTGCAGAGAAGTCATGCACCGTCAAAGGCCACTCCCAGTTTGATGAGTGCAAAACTAAAGAGACAATCAATTCTTAATCTACAGTAAATCTTTAGGAGACGTGTGATGAAGTTTGAAAGAGGCTCCAGTTTGATCTCCTAAAGAACTACAAGACTGTGAACAAAAGTGTGAACGGCCCAGTTGAAGGGAAAGTCTACTCTAGAAAACCCACTGAATAAAACCTTGAGTGTCCAAGCTTATTGATGACTGTGGTTAGCCAGATTGGGAAGATTATGCTAGACACAAACCGGCAGTGTTCATTTCCTCGATCGTTTCTCTTCTTGACCAAGGAACCTCATGAGCAAGTTGTACATCCGACTCAAACATCCGTGCAAAAGGATTCCAACAAGTCAGCAGTGACTGGCAGACTAAGGGCAATATAAAATGACAACAAAACATCATTCAATTCCCCAACTTGTTGTAAAGATGGAAACAAAATCGAACAAACCAACAGCAGGAATCTTGCCGTTTTGTTTGTTTTAGGCAGTCAGGTCGAGTTAGAGGGGTCAGATGATCCGAAGATGTCATAAGGCCACAATGGTGCACGGATGTTTGAGTTTACAAGGCAGTACTCCTCTGTTGAGCTGGTAGAACTCCACCAGCTGAATCAGGTCGGTGAATTTGGTGGCGCCGTCATCAAGGCTGAAGAAGACTTGGCCGTCCTCTTCACACTGCCGCCGTCAGAGGGTTGAGGTGAGAGGGGGCAGCCGAACGCCGCACGGCAAGAGACAACCAAGGAAAGAACATCAGGTTTTTTTTAAAATAACCATAACAAAGGTTTTCCATATGTCAGGTCTGCTCGTTGCTGACATCGAACTTGCATAGAATAGATAAAAACAAATTGAAAAAAAACATTTTTTCTGGGTTTGAGCAACTTTCTTTTTTCAAGAACAAAATCTCAGCAGCCTCTTGACAGGAATCATTTTTATCTACACAAGGTCAGGGTTAAGGTTGCTCTGTAGACAAGACATTCAACCAATGCTACTACTTTAGAAACCTCCTCAACACAAAGACTATTTTCAAATAAAATAAACAACAGAAACTAATGACACATTAAGTAATTCATACCGGTAGTATCTGGAAATGTTTGAATTTCTGGTGGTGGCACAATGTGAGCACAAACGCCTTGGGGTTACTCTGACTGACTCTCAGCAGAAACAACCTGTGCAACCAGACAAAGGAAGACGCTTTGAGAAACAGAATCAGTTCCCTTGATATGCACATTCTTTCTTTATGTACGAAAACATAAAGAAAGAAAAAGCTGCTGCTTCCTTACCCGTCTACTTGTCCCTGCTGGTGGATGATGCGATGGGACTCTTCTCTGGTTATCCTACCGTGGAACCACAACTGAGCTATGTGGATGACTGCGGGGAAAAAAAGAAGGTTTTACAACATTTTCAAAAACACAATTTGACGATCAACAACTTTGTCAATGACTTTGCGTTTACCCGAGCTGAGTGAAGAGTGGTGTAGAGGACTGTGGGAGCCTAACACGTTCATTCGTTGACTCCTCTTCTAAGAAGGAAGCCGCAAACAGAGAAAACCACAGGGATTAGTTCATGACGATGTTGTTAATTCCCCATGTTTACATTTATTCTCAATGGATGGCGGCAGTGAAGAATTATTTACTGTATTTGTAAAATTATTTCCTAACCTCAAATAAGACCGAAATCTACAATGTATTCTAATTACTTAAATATTAGGGACTGAATTTGAAACATTGCCAAAGCAAGCATTATCCACGACAGAAAGAACTGAGCTTGTGTCTCACCCTCCACGCATGTCCCTCCTCCATGGCAGCGCTCTGGGCTTCCACAGGGTTTTCAATCACCCTGCCTATCCTCCCTGAGAAATCCATCGCCACGAGGGAGTTCTCCGACACGCTCCGCTAGGGACGGACAGACATGTCAAAATGGGGCTGCAACACAGGTGCCGTGCAATGTCAAAATGTAGTCAACCATTTCTTTTTTTTTATCCTCCACCATCTCCTCCTACTCGGTTATTTTTGTGGTGCATACATCACACGGGTATTCAGAGATCTGGGAGTTATTCAAAGCAATGTTGTCACTCTGAAAGAGTAGATTTAAGTTTTAGGGGTGTTTTAACTTAATTTAAAATAAAGCATTAAACTTACCACAGGTGCGGAGAAGTGTGAAAGTAGGCTTTTCCTTTGCAGGGGGATCTTATAATTCTGGTACAACACAATCCCATACTGCAACAAATAAGGAACACTAGTAAGGCAACACTGCTGAAACCCTTAGCGAGCACGTTTAACAAATGATCAACAACTACGTCAGATATTTCTTGCAGCGTTACCTTGAAGAGCCGGAAGGCAGTCATCCAACAGGTCCTGGCTTGTTCATCCTCCGCACACAGCATCCTCAACTCCTTCAATTCCCCTCGACATTTATTGGGCTTCGAATGAACAGATTCATAACAGAAATGAATCATCATTACCGTCACCTATTACGACCAGCACCGACATTACCATTACTTTTAATATCCGGTAAATACAGCAACAAACCAGAACACGTATGCTAACCCGCTTGTCACGACTGAAAATACTCCAACTTCCTCTCACGTGAGACTCACCTTGATGCAGAACTCATAGTCTGTCGGTGCCCCGTGCTGCTTCTTGCCAGTGATGACGGTGAAGATGGAGCTGTCTTCCAGGTCTGCCAGAAACTGAAGATGTCTGGGCTCCTGGACACAGAAATGATGAATCAGTCATCGGTCGGAACATCCCAGCACTATACAGCAGTACTGACAAACATACGTATGCAGACAGGCAACCATAAATAAAAGTATGATTCTTTAAATTCTTTGATTTGGAATTTTAACTTATCTTATCACGATGAAGCTTCAATATAACAAAATATGCATTTAAATTAATCTATGACTTTGAATTAGACAGTAAAACATTTTTGGGTAGAAAATTAAGATTAAGTTGCTGTTACCTTTGAGGTTCCTTTTACAGAGCAGTAGAGACCTGAGCGCCGCAGGAACATGTAAACTTTCTTCCATGACTTTCTACCCACATCCTTCATATACAGATACCCCTGGATCTCTGGACAGCTACTGGTAGCCAGGAAGTTCTGAGAGAAAGACACAGCGGGGGATCAGAAAACAAAAGTTTGCATGTATCCACTCAACGAGGTCCTTTGTCCCCGTTCGATCACATCTGAAGCCTGTAGCAAACTGCTATAAAGGCATCACACACAGGAATTTCATTATTTCATGCTTTATTTTATCAGGTGCAAGAATGACAGCCGACAGCTTGAATTCTTACAACCACGGGCCGCGATCACGCGAGACATCGTGCTGTCGTCTGAGAAATGCACCAGAGCCTCGCAAAGGGCTGCAGAAGGAACCTGACGTTGTCATGGGTAGACGGACTTAAAATAAATATTTTAAAAATATGAAGACGTTATCTTCATCTTTTAAAGGGCCGGATTTCTAAAAACATTAACACATTTTAATTAAAAAGAAAAAAATATATGTACCAAAGAAGTGCTGTTACATGCAATGTGTTTGGCGAGACAAATACGGTACAGAGACAAACACAGTGACTTTCTATTGGATACACTTAAAGACTAAAATGTCTTGTGGGTGACCGGAATATTTTGAGTTTGTGGTTTCCATGTTTCACAAAAATATCACACCATGAAGTGGCAGGTTAAGTTATTAAAGCCCATCTGAAGTCGGTGGCTTGCGGTTGGAATGAAAACTGTTCCAGAGGGCCCTTCAATAGCTAAAGCACATGTTTCCCTGAGTTTTGGAAACATTCCACAACGGGCCTCATGCATGAGCATTTTCCAACATTCAAGGGTTGAACGTTCACACGCGACGTTCATTCAAAGAGTTTCTCTTTTCGAGGCCCTGCATCTTGCTGCCTTGCTTTGACTTATGCTTCTTGCATAAATACTGCAAACACCCGGATGAGGTCGGGTGAAAAAGCACCTTGGTTTGGACACAACTCTTGCCAGCTGCAGAGAACCGGTGTCTAGAACAAGTCAAACGCTGGGGATCCCTGACACAACCCATCCACTTATTGACTCCTCTAGCACAACAACGTCTACATGATCAGCAGGGGAGTTCAAAGCTTTCTGTGCTTGGCCAGAATGAAGGGATGGATTCCACTTGTGGCTGCATCTCTGACTGCATGTAAACCCTCGGCCCATCACGACCAAAGCTCTTCAGAGTCCCGGGAATCTTTTCCTCTCTGGTTTTATTTGTGTCTTTTGTGAAAGCAGTATGCGGCCCGGGAGGAGTGGCGTGACACAAATATGTTCATTTGTGCTGTGCAGACATGCCTGACTGCCTCGTCCAATGCGTCGTCAGAGCGGGGCACGTAGACAGCCATGTGTCAACAGGGGATCAACGGTGGTTATTACCGCAGACACTGTGTCTGAGGGTCACAGGTGAGCTATGTGGCCTTTATTGTACAGTACGTAGTGCGTGCCGACTCTGAGCTGTGTGCGTCGGGAGAACGAAAGCGAGAGTGAGAGACACAGAGTGAAAGAGAGAGAGGGAGACGCGCTGCATGTACCTGAAGGAGCTGAGACGGTGGAATCGTACGATTGGTTTCCTGGCACCATGCGACCATGTGCTCCGGGAAAAACGCCTGATGAAGAAGAAGAAGAAGAAGAAGCTGTCAGACAGACAGAGTAATTACAGGGTTGGGTTTTGGGACAGACAAGAGAACATCACGCAAATCGTATTAGTCAGCTGGCAACGTATTTCAGAAGAATACGGAACATGTAGGAGGACATGTCTTTCATTTAATTTCTTAAACAAGGGGCCACTCTTTAGAGAAAATGACACCAGTACATCTTTTTCTAGAACCTCCCTTTTCAATAGAGTGAATGCTCTAAATATCCAAAACCATGTTAGTGACACGGCTACGTATTTAACCATTTCAAATCATCTCAAAATTCAAATTAAATCCATGAGGAGCTGTTAACAGAAGTGTATCTTTCCACGCAGGCTATTGGGTGCCTAATGCATGAGATATATTTCAATACAAAAGTGTCATTGGTTACACAGTATTAAAAGTGTGATAAAAAGCAATTACATGGGTGTTTCTGAAGAATTCATATTTGGCATAGTTCTTCCTGAAGAGGAATCTACTGTCGCTGCTCATGGAGGCCTGGACCTGAACCACCAGCTCGTGGTCCTCCAGACAGCGCTCTGATGTGAGAGGGAGAGAGAGAGAGAGAGAGAGCAACAACAATCGTCAATGAGGTTAGTATTTGGGAGGCAAATCGATTTAGGATTTACTTACAGCTACACTTATTTATTTTGAGCTCAACATACTTGTAGTTTAAAGATGATCAAACAATTTTCTCATTACTTCTAAAAAAGAACCATGGAACTCTCTTATGACCTGTGTGGTTATCAAATGATTAAATGAGTCTTAATCAGAAAAAGTCTAGAAAAAATTACAAATTAAATTTCAAAAGTGCATACACTTTTTTTTAAACAAACACCAATAGTTGTATCTTCTTAGACTTGTTGGCGTGTTATCTCAACTGCTCCGTATTAAACTGACACTATGTATCAATGTATTAAAAGTGTATTGCTTCCTTGTTGACAAGCTGGCCGTCTATACAGGTCAAGTCAGATGTTTGTTCCGTGTTTGGGGCCCCCTGGGCTGGGGGCCCCAAACAGGGCAATTCTGCCAATGATCTTCCAGCACAAGTGGCTGTGCGTGGTGGGAGGGGGGCCCCAAATAAAATTCTGCTTAGGGCCCCCAAGAGGCTCGGGCCGGCACTGTTGACACGGACAAACCGACGCATAGACACGCCCGGTCAGGCGCTTCCTGGTTCTCTAGTGGCGAATGAATAACCCTTCAATTTCAACAGCAAGCTGCTGCTCCGTCACCAAACATAGAACGTAGTAGCAGTTATCGAGGGCCTAAAAAAGAATACGGTTGCAGTACAGGTGCGCCGAAGAAGAAGAAGAAGAAGAAGAAGAAGAAAGGCTGTAATCGAATAGAAAAGTTACTCCGAGCCAAAAGTGATGTCATTCACAACAAGCCAACCCAACTGCATTTGGCAGCAGTGTCGTGGCAGCATGATGAGACAGGTAAGCAGATCATGATGGATGGTGAAATATTAAGTTAGAACTTTGGGACCTATACTTTGAATGATGACGAAGTATTCTTGAGAAGTTTCCTAACGCGACGGCAAAACAGCCGAAACTATATTGACGCAAGATGTCAGCAGTAACTGCAGAAGTGAAGTGTATTTACATCTGTTTTTCACCACGTCTCCTCCTACAGCGTGTTTCACTACCAGGCACACTGCTCCATATAAAACTACACCCCCTCTTCTCCCACATCTGTTAAACTGTAAGGACATGAGCACAGAGCACAGGCTCAACTTGTCTTCCATAAGTGCTTTATAATGGCCCTGTCCTCAGGGGAGGTGTGGGGAGTGTTCTAACGTTCAGCTGGCCACTGCTTTCCAAACGCACTGTTAGGACGCCAAGTCTAACACAAAATCACCGCGACAACGCAAAGCTCTCCTACTTCTTAATTTAGCAACAAGTAAATCCACCCCTGAAACAAAGTGCCTCTTTTGAAAAGGTTTTCTACTGTTGGGTCCCTTCAGCGGCACATTTGGAGTTTTAAAACAGTGAGCACGCTGGTCTCAGATAAGTACCTACAATATCTCAACTACAATGTAAACTTTATTTATAGTGCTAACTACAGGAAAACTAAAACGTAACGTTTAACTATATATATACGGTATATGTTATATTCTACAATAATTTCTACATAAGAAATCTACTCCTCATTTTTGAAAATATTCATAATCAGGTTTAAGGAACATTTTGCATGAAACATGGCCTTGTAAACTGTTAATCCATCGCCTTTCTGTCGTGTCATTTATCGTACTGGGTTGATAACATTACACTTTTCTTACACTTTCAGCAGCACAAGGCATCAAAGGTTTGATACTGTGTCAGTTACATCTCAACATCTACTCATCTGGGACCTTAAATGATCACCTACTCTTCCTCTGTCCAAGAAAACATCTGAATGGAATCTTCTCACAATTGATATAGACTTTGGACTGGACTATTTATTAATTGGTAAGTGTGTTTAATTTATGAGAGGGGACCAACGAGAGTTCCCCAAGAGCTCGTACAACATTAGTAAGAGTTAAATGTTTACCAGCCCGACATGGCTCCTTTTAATGACAAGTGGTTCAAACACGACAATAACTGAATGCATCTCGACATTCCTGTAATTAGCATGAGGTGTTCAGGTTTAACCTACATTTTTTCCAGCATGCACCAAGCATCTCAAAGACGTTTTTTTTACAGAATAACAAGCCACGGTGTTGCACTTCATCAGATCACGTGCACACGCCGTTTAGAATGTGCATGAACGCATCGAACACGTTCCACCGAGGGAATATGTGCATGCATAGTGCGCTTGTGTTTGCCAGTGAGTTTGTGTGAGAGTGCCCTTTACATGCGTGTGTCAGTGTGTGTTTTTGTGTGCATGTGAAGAGTGTTTGGAGCCTGCGGGGCTCGGCCTCTTACCTAGCCCCAGCAGCGGGTGGTGCTCCACAAGCACCCAACTGTCGACGTCCACACAATGGCTTTTATAAACCAGGAGCTGGCACAGGTCCCTGGCTGTCATGTCGGCTGGGATCTCCACAACTTTACCCACGCCGTCTTCACAGAAGATCTTCACAATCTATGGAAAAGAAAACATGTTGGGAATCACTTCAAGGTAGTAGCTGAAGTGTTTCAGTAAAGAAGGACAAAAGGCTCGGATCCCTTTGATGTGACCAAAAGAAGCAAACGATTGATACAGCGTTCAAAAGATACATCAGGAATAAGATGGCAGCTGAAGATACTTTTCACGGTAACTCCTCATGGAATACCAAGTTGTGATAAAGTCGTTTAAAAATTCAGGGTAATAGATGGGTGAAGCCAGCAATTTTCTTCAAACACTATGATAGTATTTATCATATAGAGCCCCATACACTACAACCTACACAGGCCTGTAATTACACCATACAATAGAAAGAACATATCTTCTAAACTATGTAGAAATTGTGGCGTATAAAATTACAGACAAGCATTTCTTTAGCAGCTCGTTGGTGTGAAATAAAATAAAAAATATTGCGGTGTGTGTGTAAGGAGTAGCGGCTTTCCACACCTATATGGTGCACTGTGGTTTAAATGGAAGTAAGCGTGATTTTTCCAATCATAGTTATTACAAAAATGTATGCAAGTATCCAGAGGTAAGGCATGGTAATTATATACGCTTCAAGCTTATTTTCACGTCAAAAGTTATTCTCATAATCTAATGTGCTGAAATTGGACCTGTAATAATTAAATCTTGTGGGTAATACCCAGTTTAACTTTGCTCCATTATTAATACTGACACCAACGCGTACTTACACACATGTCGAGCCACTACTTCTCTGTCCAGTAAAATATATATATATATATATATATATATATATATATATATATATATACACTACATTTTCTAAGGTTGTTATGGTAAACAGTCCTAAATGTACGTCAATTGGTCGACAGGTTGGCTTTCTGAAAGGAACTGCAGTCACATCCACACGATACACATCACAGAAGCCCAACCTGCAGAAGACACCAGTCCTTCGAGTCAGCCTGCTACGCCTACACATGCCATGTACGCACACCTCCCACATAATATATGCTGAAAAAGAAATACCGAGCACATAGCTGTGATGCTACATAGCATCACAGTTTGTAAAAAATGGGCTTGAGGCGCTCTGTCCATCCACAATGTTGAAGGCGAAAGCAAAGGAAACCTCTACCGTACACAGCTTTTTTTCTGTCAGACGATCTTACCTCCACGGCCCGCAGTAGGCAGCAGTCCGCCGAACACGAAGGCATTTTTGGTGTCGGTGTGGCTCCCCCCACCCACACAAACACACACACACACACACACAAACTCTCACACAGTCACTAAGGCAGAAAACCCTGCTGTTATGGTGCCCTTCCTCCTCCAAAAACACAAATGTGAATGCCTACAGCTGACAGTTGTGCTACCTGTCACACTGGTCCTTCAGTCTAATCTAATCGCCTGCTGTGTCTTTAAAAAAAAAAAAAGAAGTGTGACCTAAAGCTCATAGGGTAGAGACACCGAGAGAGATCGGAGGGCAGCAGGCACCCACAGTGCTTCCAGCGCCAGTTCAGTCTGACAACTATCTTTCCCTCTCCCTCTCTCCCTCTCCCCCCCCTCTCCCTCTCCCTCTCCCCCTCACAAAGGGTTACAGCCTCAACCACAGGCTCCGAGGCACACTGAATCAAACCACACGCTCACCAACCAATCATAAGGCTGCAGCGGGCTGATGTAATCATTCCCACACAGGCCGAGGCGCACGCACACACACACACACACACACACGCGCACATACACGCGCGCACACACAAGCACGCGCACACTCCAGTAGAAACACAGACGCACAGTCATGCACAGACGCAGCCAACTTTTTTCCGACCTCTTGCGAGCTTTCTGCTTTAGCTTCTTTTCAGAGCTTGTGCGATGGTTCACTTGAGAAGGGTGTGGGGCAGCGAGGAGGAGGAGGAGGAGGAGGTGGAGAAGCAGGAGAAGAAAAAAAAAAAAGAAAACGTTGTCTTTGTCAATTTTGTGTTCATGTGAGGGCTTCTTGGTTGGTGCAATTTTCTTTCTTTATTCTTATTCTCCCTCCTTTCATCTCTCCAGTCAGATCACTGTGCATCTCGCAGCAGCAGCAAGACTCTTTACAGAGCGAACGAAATGAAACAAACCTGGAGCAGCACTTGAGCACAAGCTTCGTCTCCAGAGAACAAAGAACTTGGGAGGCTTTTTACACCCACCCACAACTGCCCCCCGACCGTCTCCTTAACTCGGATATTTAATATGCCATCAGGCAGACAAAGGCCTCGACACACCCCGTCTGGGGAGAGGCTCGATCTGCTTTACGTTGTCATTAAGGCAACTTCCTCTTGCGTCCCGTATTCTTTGTCAGAGGAAAGAGGGGGTGGAGGCGTTTGGGGGGGGGGGTTGCGTTTTCAGATGTGTGGTTGAGGTGAAATCCAGGAATAAGCCCAGTTCCGCAGGAGGAAGGAGGAAATAGTGGTAAAAGGCAAAAGTGGTGGCAGCGAAAGAAACACAAGTTAATTTACTGTAGCGGGAAAGCCTTGGGAGGGAGGGAGGGAGCGTCTGTGGCTGGGGGAGGGGATACAGAGGAAGAGAAAAGTGAAGTGTGTGTGTGTGTGTATGCGCGTGTAAATGATTGCACATGCACACAGACACGTACGTAGGGGTGTGCATTCCGGGGTTAGGGAGAAACAGGAGACAGACAGATGAGAGAAGTAGAGGGGAAACAAGTGGGAAGCAAACACACAGCCAGAGAGAGAGAGAGAGAGAAACGCTGTCTGGTGACACGCCGTAGCAGAATGTGCAGTATGAATGCTTCCTACTGTTAACTACACATCCAGCCCGCACAGCTGTCTCTGCCAACCATACACTCCGTGCCAATACACTTACAGAGGCCGAGAAGCACACCCACCTCGGCTACGTCACGGTGAGTCACCAGAGGGGGAAGCCCCGGGACGGCTGCACACGTCACACATCCTGCAATTCAGGTTTTAACGTACGCAAACCTCCCCGTTGTCCTTCGGACATAAGTCAATACACTTTGTGTGACCTGGCCTCGCTTTGACACGACGGGTTCAACAAGGGCTTCTACTTAACAAAGAACAACAGGCTCATCGTATCATAGAGGCTGGCTCAAGAGTTTGTTTTTCCCCAACCAAGAGTCATGTCTTGCCAGTCCAGTCCAAAGTCAAGTTCCAAGCCCTAAAAGGTTTGTTTATCTCATGAAAAGATGTGTTATTAACCCAACTAGCTGTACTGGTTATAGTATAGGAGAAACATTGAGATTACAGAGACCACCTCATCCACGACTTTAACTGTAACTGCTGCTCTTAACAGCCAGACGTTAACGATCAACTGAGAGTGTAACTAAGAGTGGGAGCTGGTCCTTCGTTAGCTGTGGAAATCTCATTTTGCAGTGTGGCAATACTAAATCAGACTGCCCCCGGGGTGGAAGGAGTGAGGAAGCAGGAGTGACACATTTCAACTGACCTACTCTAGTTATTGGTCTTCTTCTTAAAAGGCAGACTGATACAAAAAGGAAAAGTGAGAAAGAGAAACAGAAACAGAAATTAAAAAGAAAAACGAAAGAAAATCTCCGCCAAAAGTCCAGGAGGGTTTCAGGAATTGTGATCTGTGGATTACAGTTAATTGCTTCCAGAAATATACATACACTGTTCATTCACATTCAAAGCCTTTATGTTGCGATGCTTTTAACTGTATCCTAATTCAGATGGGGAGGAGGAGGCCTCTCAACCTCTCCGATGACTCAGGTCTGATAACTGCCCTGTTATGTAATCTCCCAGGGGCAGACTAAGCGCTTAGGACAACACACACACACACACACACCATCAGACACACAGGCACACAGATGTACGTGAGGTACGTGCTAAGCAAATCCATATTGTAGATTTTGTGTATTGATTATGTGGACACACCAGAAGAACACAAAGACAAAGCTGCAGCACAAACAGACAAGAGAGTTAACTACATTGTATGAGGACGTGCGTAAGTAAACTTAAGTATGTACACAAGTGTGTGTGTGTGTGCGCGTGGGAACGCCCAGCAGCTCTCACGCATCCATCCCTCAGGAGAATTGGCTGATGGTCTATAAATAGCTCCACTGGTATTACGTACACGTTACAAGGCCTTACATCAGATAGGAGTTACTGTGGCAGATTACAGTTCCAAAAGACTATTATCCAAGACACCAGCCTGTGCACACATTAGGATCCCTCACATGGGAGCAAAGTAGGGAAGCAGTAGAAACGGGTGGACCACATCAGTGAGGGAAACAGCATTGAAGACGCATCGTGGTTGTGGTGCTACCATGGTACTATGGAAAGACATCATTCATACCAGGCGGCAGGCTACACCGCTGGCTGCTCGCGGTCTACAAATCCATTTTAGGAACGACCCCCCTCGCTACCTCTCGACTCTTCCGCACATTGCCGACAGCAATCGCCATTTAAGATGCAGTGACATCATTCCAAAAGCCTGCACAGTGTTTGGTCACAACTCCTTTCATGTTGCCGCTGCACATGATTGGAACTCGGTGCAGAAAACGCTCAAACTAACACGTTGGTTCTCAATTGGTTTGACCTGGTTAAATAAAAGGTAAAATACAACAAGACAGAAACAAATACGTAGCTAGTCAATTATTAACCATTTTCAACTAGTCAAGGCTAGTTGTTTGCTACAATTTACTCAATGAACAATTTGAAATAGGATTGTCTCTTTAATCTAACTATCTTTGATGACATAATTGCCCTGAAGCGCCTTGTAATATTTGTTTCCCTGTGGTGACACTCCAGAATCAGAAACATTTGCTAGGCCGGTATGCTATACATGCAAAGAAATGTCATGGCGGGTGGTGCATACGTGGAACGAGGAGATTAATGCACGATTACATTAACAATAGAATATAAATAAATAGAATTCATAAAAAATGAAGAGTAAAATACGAAGTGCAGCGGATTCAGCCAGTGTCCAAAGGTGTTTTGAGAGGAGTCATTCAGTGGGCGGCCCGGACCCTGATGAGCCAGAAACTGGTGGTGTGGCAGGAGGTCTTGGTCCTGATGGACGTCGGCCTCCTGCCAGATGGAAGGGACACAAACACTTTTTGTTTGAGGTGAGAGGGAACTGGGGAAGTGGGCAGTTTAAGTGCGGTCTAGTCAAGATGTGTTTTTGGTTCTACATCTTTATTTTTCTGTCTAGTGTACGGATGTCTGTGCCCTCAGTGCGCGTATTACATGGCAGCCTATTGCTAATGTCACAGTCTGACTATTAGAAATCAGTTATTGCTGAGCACTTAGCAGTTACAACGCATGTGTGTGTTTTAATGCATAATCTCTATCTGGGATCTATTTTGTGTACGCATGCAGTTCTACTTCTTCATTGGCTCAGGGCTCTCACGCGTGTGTTTTACATATGCAGTTTTTCCTAAGTGTGTGTGTGTGTGTGTGTGTGTGTGTGTGTGTGTGTGTGTGTGTGTGTGTGGCGGTTGCAGGTCGAGGCATGTTTCCATTTAGCCGTGGGGGATAAATATGGACCTGACACATGAGATGTTCCAGACTCAACCATAACCTCCCTGTCTCTTCTCCAGGTAGAGTTTGTTCAACGGCAGCCAAATAATTTATATTTCACTTTGTATTTCACTGAACTGAGTTACTTGAATCAATTTGTGTACAAGCTGAGACGCAAGTGTCCACCTGAGAAACAGAAAGGGAGCAGGGACACGTATGCTGACAAAAGGTTACTGTATTCCCGGCATGCTCTCTTTACCTCGCCGCAAAGAGCATCAAATAGCAAGCAAGTGCGCGTGTGTGTGTGTGTGTGTGTGTGTGTGTGTTGGCATGTGGGGGTCTCAGAGTCTAGATGTAATGTTAGAAATAATGAGGCCAGCAGGCATTGAATATACACACATTGATGCACGCACGCACAGGCTCAATAAAACATCCAGTTTGAGCGCATTATTTATCTTCACATCCGTTATAAATAATTACAAAGACGTAAACAATCCAAGAGGCATAAACACACACACCCACACACCACAAACACATAAACGTGGCTAGCTGGTCATAACGTAACACAAGTGTTTGTATGTGTGTGTCCCGTATTTCACTTTAAGCCCCTGTTAAAAGCCGGCCGGCTGCTGAAAGAGTGAAGCAGCAGATTTCTGGCTCTGCGTCATCTTTGATCTCGGAACGGCGCGGCCTGCAGAACAAATCACTGCTCCGATGAGAAGCAGATCACAGACACACACATAAACACACTGCCTAAAGCTCTCGCAGATGCAGACCCATACGTACCCCTGCTTGTAAAGACAAACACACACACACACGCACGCACACAATATACAAAACCGAACCCCCTCCCCATCACACATTTTGCTCCTAAATACACACACCGTGCACGCGCCCACAAGCGTTCCCACACATTGAAGCCAACAGTTTGGGCATTGACAACATTCCATTCTGCTTTCCTTTTACAGTGGAAAAATCTGCCCTTTGACCCGGAGTGTTTCCAACACTGAGGAACGCCATAATTCAGCGCCAACAGAGCAAAAGGATGGATGGATCAGTGGCCATCGTTTGGATCAAACATTGATTAAGTAAAAAAAAGTTTTCCTGAATTTGTAATCAATAGTCTAAATGTTATGCTTTACAGGCATTACTAGGCATGACCAAGGTAACAGATCATAAAAGGAAAAAATGCCAAAACATCGATACATTTGGAATTTAACCACAATTCCTCACATTTTCCCACAAAACACTTTCCCACATATTCTATTAAAATGTGGATACTTATGACTTTACAGATGTCTTTCAGCTGTTTGCGGAGTATATGAGTGGAGATTACACTACATTAATATTGGAGTCATACGGAAAGCAGTAGCATTATATTTTCATCTGACTTGTCCCACCAGACATTACTTCATGCGTGTGAATCCTAAAATCAACAGGAATGTTGACTGAACTCTAAGTGAAAAGGTCAAAGGGATGACAGGGGAAGACAGCCGGGAGCAGACAGTCCAACAGAACGATGATGAAACACATACTGGAGAGGCAGACGCAGGGTGTAACGCAGTGAGCAGTGAGCTACAGGACATCCCGGCCAAGTACAGTAAATCCAGCAGTGATCAAATCAGTGTTCCCACACTAGAAACCGCTGTGGCAGCGATGGGAACGCAGCGAGCACATAACGGCCTTCTTTATTGCAATACCACGACTGACGGATGTACAAGCTGAACGCCTCACATTTAATGCTTCAATAGGGGTTTCCGTTGCACGACATGGACGACCACGGGTACGCCCTGACTGATTCTGTTCCACATAAGTGTGGCATGGTTATTCCACCTGCTTTTTCCCAGAGTCCCTTCCAAATTGAATGTATTGAGTTTAAACATTCAACCAGGCGCAGATTAAGTAATCCTTAGCGGGCACAGAAAGTCAGTTTTCCAAGGATATCTACCCGTCTGTGCAAACTTTCACGCGCACACCGCTCTTGGGTGGCAGCTTGCTTGTTTGATGTTCTTAAGCATCCTGCAGCTCGTGCATTAACCAAATGTGTTTGTTCTGTACTTATTTGGCGTGGCATGTTTCATTAACGCTACACTTTAGAACAATAGCTTTACAATTTTGGCACACACACGCACATACAGTAAATCTCCTGCAGCATCGACTGCAGCCAAAACAATTACTTTGTTTCTATTCACTGAACATACTGCGTCTCCTTGTATAGCAACAAAGACAAAGCCAAGAAAGGAGCGAGACGAGAGGGCAATGGAGGAAAGCCTGCTCAGCGGCCAAGCACTGAGGTAAGCAGGAGCACAGGGACAGAAGTCTGACCGTCGGACAGAAAGATGTCCCACCAGCAGGCAGACTGCACCTACGGTACGCAGGGCAGAGGGGGGGCCGTGTTGGGGTGGGACAGAGGCTGACAAGAGGTAAAGACAGATATAGTCAAAGTGATTATGGTTAGAAGTGGCCGGTGCAGCACTCGTCAAACCCTTTACAGTCCACCGGTGCCCTAATTTTTCAGAATCTATGCAAAAAGTGGTGAAACGGTTGTTCCACATGCCCTTCAGAGACAACTTGTGCGTGGTTAGGCGTTTTTCCGGCAGAAAGGTGTTGAAATGAACTTCCAACCACAATGAGACATGCTTTCCATTGCCACCAACAATAGACACTGCCAATGCTGTAAATATTTTACAGGAGACAAACAAATAGAAAATATAAAAATGCACAGGACACTCGCAGGAGTTCACATTGTGGAGCACGATAAACACACAAGGATTACATTTTCCACGGCTCTTTCTCAACATTGTCTCTACATCATGAAAGTTTGGTGGTTCTCTCAAACCGAAAACCAGTAAAGTGGACAAAAATGGTAAAGTTAAAAACAGTTCACAAACACTTGTTTGACTATGAATGGATGGACTATGAAAGATACAACACAAAAATGAATTAGGGGTTTAACTTATTGTGATAAGCTTGTGAGGTTTAAGTGTGCCGACATGTTTTATTTTGCAACCCAAACTATTTAGCTCTGCCACTAATCGCCAACTCCTGCACACTGCCTTAAACCCCCCCGATCCACCTCATGGTTTATACAGCACACACAACAGGCCGCGTGGGAACTAAAAAAACAACGTCAGCGTCCCAAGCGAGTCTACCAGTCTAATAAATTGGTTTCTGAACATTTGCCAGATTCTCCCGTTTATATTGAGCCAAATAAATGTCAGATAATTATTCAACTGCTTCTTCAACCCATGAACTCGGACTTACGTGCAGCGTTGAATCAATACTACAGCTGGTAGTTCAACGTTCTTACAAAGACTACAACAACTTCCCCACGTGAAGCCCTGCATGAAATCTAATATTGCCAAAGACTTATTGCAGCATTAACCATTTAGAGACCTACTTATGTGACAACCTCAAAGCTGTTTAGCGGATTCCGCCGGTTTATCAATTCTTCAAGTGATTTATGAGCCGGCGCTTGAGAAAGCAGAGCACGTCTTATTAAACCGACTCTCCTTCTGGAACGAAGCGACTGCAGCTTAGTATTTCATACCAGAAGAGAAGGCGTCCGCCCCCTTATTACTGTAAGCTGGTATGTTACTGTAACCAGCAGTGGCTGGGCCCCAGGTGAAGATCATTAACGATGACGATGTGGCGACTCACGCTTCCAGGAATAGACCCATCCGTCCCGGAAGGGTTGTCAACAAATGAACACACAACGCAAACAGACTGAGAGAGAAGCAGCCATGTACACAGACACACACACACACACACACACACAGTTTGTGCTCCTCCACTCTTCACCACATTCGTTTTTTCTCAGACAAATCCACACATCATCTGTTCAGTCCCATCACGTGCAAGCAATCATCACGCCTCAGATCAGCAAAACATGGGGCCGATATGGGGCCGGGAAAGTTCCTAAATGCTTATGTTCAACACCCTTGACCACCAAATACAGCTGATTTACGATCGCGGTCGCGGTCTCAGTTATCAACACGGAATGATATCCAAATCAGATAACGACCCTGACGTGGTGTCGCACGTCGCACGACAGTGTTTTGTCTCCAACGCGAGCGCAACAACACATAACGCACGGTAAAAACAGGAATCCCTCAGCTGAACGCTCTTAATGTTCGGGGGTGTGTCTCCGTGGCGTTGGACTCACGTATACGCCGGTGGACGGCTCTCCAGGGGGCAGAGACCCGGGACTGAGCACTGGGGAGTTTGCCAGACTGCAGAGCTCGGGGAAAGGGTTGGGTATGGCCGGCAGGGACGACGTCCTCAGCTGCTGCTCCGCCTCCTGCAGCCTCCTGGACAGCGGACAGAAGGGTCAGCTTGTGATTGCCTAAGTGAAGCCGTGGCCTGCTGCAGACCCGTGAGAAGGTGAGACCGGGGAAACTTTGAATGGGAGCTGCTGACACGTGTAAACTATGCTATATAGGATATATATATATATATATATATATATATATATATATATATATATATATATATATATATATATATATACTGGATGTGCAGTATCCAGGCTCATGTCTGTTTCCATCTGATCTACCCGTAATAAAAAGTCCCCCAGCAAATGGGAATCTGTGACCCCTGCAGGGGGGTTGGCTAATTCTATGCAATATTTATCACACATCAATATTAAATCAAGACATCACTTTAAAGTTGTTTTTAAATTAGGCACACACAGTAGCGCGAGACAGAAATGATGATCGGACATTAACTTTTCAGGATTTAGTTTCTTTTTTTTAATAGGCATGCCACTGTTTGAAATCCTAGCTCGATAAGGGGCGAGCACAGAGGATCACTGTGGAAGACTCTTTCGCTCTTTCTTTTTCAAACTGTCTCTCTGTAGAACGCAGCGAGTTCAAAAGGGAACGGGCCTTTTGATGTTGTTTCATCTGCGCTCGGGAGCAGGGTTATCCAGAGGTTAGCCCGGAATAATAAGCGCTCCGGAGTGAACGCGCTTAAAAGAGAGAGAGAGAGGGAGAGAGAGAGAGAGCTCACAAGACACCATCCTCCATTACCTGATCGTCCCCCTTTTCTGTTTCTGTCAACTACTCCAAAGGCGAATAACAGGAGCTGACACCAGCTCTGCTGCGGATGTGTTTGTGTGCACTGTGCGAACGCAGCCATAGTTCTGTTGCCTCGGTGTGTATGTGAGAGTGAGCATACCCACCTTTGAATGGATACAATAACAGCCTTAGGGAGAACACGGGGTTACGATTCTTCAAATTGAGTGAGACGTTTTCACTTGGTACTAAAATAAGTGAGAGTTTTTAACTTCTTCTCTCCCCGCTGGTGTAGTTTCAGACAAAGAGGGAGTGACAAGGAGAAGCGGGTCATTCAAAGGCCACGGATATGGCGCGGGGAGGAAACGTTATGCCTAATTATCCAGAGAGGAATACTAGCTTGAAGTTTCGTGGCATCATCTGTGTGCACGTATGCACACTTACGATTAAAGTATCACCAGACATTTTGGGATACGTGTATATATCTGGTGTATGTGTATGCTTATCTTTTAGCATCTTCAATTCTGATTGTGCCTGGGTTTTGTTTGATGTCACATGAAAAACACCTGATGAATGAGACACATTTGACAAACAGACGTTGTCATGTGGAAAATTTCTGGGTCTGATAAAAAAAAAAGCAAAGTCACACCAAGTAAAAGCTTCAATAGGTAACTTTGGAGAAGCAAGCGAGAGTAAGCAGGACTTTAGAAATAATCAAACAAGGAAAAACAGCACATACAGCACTCGATTGATTGATTATCAGAGTCCCCATTTTATCCAATACAATAGAATGGATTGATTTTATGAAATTATTATCGACCGCTTTACTTTCCAAAAAAAAAAAATAAAGATTCCTTCAGTGTCACTTTAGAACCACGATAAACTGTTATTGACCTTATGTTGTCTGTTCGGTCAAAGTGACACATGTTTGGGGATGAAACTACATCACTTAAGTAAATCAACGTACTGTTTGGGAGAAATTCCCCAGCGATATATCAACATCGGTACTCTGTGGATGCTTTGGGGTCACCAACCTGACAGCGAGAATGTGCATGGGTTGTGACCGTCGGAGGCTCCTTTGGGACGAGTCTGCAGACGAGGGCGTCTCCGGGGAGACGTGGCTCTGCAGACCCTGCCGAGGCTGGTTGAGCGGCACGTGAGGAGGGTGGTGGTGGTGGAGTTGGTGCGAGGAAGACATCTGTCCATTGTGCAGCAGTGGGGTCGACTCTGTCTGCTGGCCACTGCAGGTGGAGTACAGGCTCTCCAGCGAAGAGTTCATATCATTCACCAGGGCCTCTAAATCCACGTCATCCTCTGGACGAGACAGACAGAAAAAGGAAGCACATCGCTGACTGGAATTGAAGCAAAATGGGTAATGAGATGCCGGAAAAAAAGTGATGGATATGCTAGCGTGGTGTAGCTGAGAAGTTTCAGGACTGCTGAGGACAATTGAACAACGAACAGCGTGGAGCAGAAAACAAGAAAATCAAACCTGAAGTGCAACAAAAAAAAGGATAAAAGAAAAATGAGAGTCCTGTAAACCTGCTGTTTTGGTTTCAAATAGTTGAGGTACACGCAAAAGGAAGTTCAATCACATTTTTATTGTTGGGACTTTCCCGTTCTATTCCAGTTTCTCTTGTCAAGTCATTGTGGCCTGGATTTGAACCCTTGACCACACTTTGCACCACCTTACTGGTCAGGCAGCAAACACGAGAAGCACGCTGGTAACCAGTTTAGCCAGTGTGCCCAATAAGCAGGACTATTTTGACGACGTACAGTGCGCTGAGACAAACCTCTGGGGATAACCGAGCACAAACCCGTCTGTTCAACTTTCACTGCTGGGGTTCACGGCGAAGGCAGCTGCTCCAACTTCACCGCACGGATCAAACACTCTGCTTTTAAAACCTCTTTTAAAGCAGAATGTGGAATTCTTTTCAGAGGGGAATCTATCCTCAAAGCCTCTGTGAAAACCTCAGGGCCAATTTTAATTTATGAAGGGGATCTTTCAACTGACTACGGGAGCACGTAGCGGGGTTTGAAGTGAGCTCAATTGACAGGAAGTTCTCTCTTGTCTGACTGCTTCATGCTGAGAATGTTTTATCATCTGGGTAAACTGGGTGCATGACTTTGTTCTTTCCAAGTGACAATCTCCTGCGGTGACTCATTCTGTAATAAGTGGATGTCGGTTTTGTAAAAAGAAAATGTATCTCATAAATTCCTCATCAAATCTCTGTATTCAGATGCTTCCAAATGTCCCGTAGGAAATAACTAAACCACCAGGGGGAGACAAGCTCTAATTGTACAGGGCCGCTGCCCATTTGGTCAGAAGAGCAGACATTCATGGACGTGGTACATTTTAAGCTTTATAAATGGATGCAGGCACATTATGTGCCGTATTCTAACTTTTATCATAAGAAGCCCTGCTGTCAGAACTCCAGGGCTTTACGTGTTCAACTCAGGGGGCAGGTCGGCTGACAGCCGGGTCCTGCGAGGCTCATGCCACCCTAAAGCAGCTAAAAGTCCCACTGCTCGGCTGAAGGCTGACGTTTGAAATTTGATTGACGTAACGTTTGAAAAGCAGCGGCTTCAAAGTGAGCCCCTGAGCCTGCGAAGGAATTGTTCCAGACGCAACAACAACTACAACAACAGGAGTTAGCGGGTCAGAGGGAGAGCGAACATCCCCATCTCTTCAGCTCCCGCGCTGATGCTAAAATCTACCCGCTGTGTCACAGGTGCCGGGGAATCGAAGGTGGTTAATCTGTGGGTATTAATAGAGCAGGAAAGCTGGAGCTGCTACTTATAGATATCCTACGGAGCTAAAGAGCTATATGCCACAGGACACAGGAGGTTCAAACGAGGTTATACACAAGGCAAAGCACAGGGTGAGACACCGGTGTCACCTGCAGCACCAAAGTGAAGTAAGAAGAAATACATCCAAATGCTGTGAGGGTAAACCATTGAAGTGCATCAAAAGTGAGCAAAACTCATCTGCTCATCATTGTCACTACGTGAGACATGTTCCCTCAAGCTAGTGAGAGTAAATAAGTTCCCTCCTAAATCTGACCTACTTTGGCCTCTGGAAAGGAGCTGTGACAAACCATGAACTCGCGCACGGATGACTGTTGCGTAATTAGAAATCGCAATCACCTACGTATGCCACAATCGTGCACAAACACAGGTACGCACAGATTGATGACACACACACACACACACACACACACACACACACACACACACAGACACGCATGCAGGCAGGCACGCACACACAGGTTTAAACCCATTCGGAGCAGGGAGAAAACTATAGTTCTTTCTTTTGATACGGAGTCCGGAAAAAATACAAGAGGACACACACACACACACACACAAATGTGTAGGCCTTATCACACCACATATACAAACGCACAACTAAACATAAGTGGTTTTGCTACAGCGTGAAACAGGACATTACCGCCTCACCTCGGATACCGGGATGATATTACACAACATTCTTACATTGAGATTACTTTACCGCTCAGTTTTTGGCACTACTGTAAACTCACGGCTGGCTATGCTGGCATCTGAAATGCTCAATTACGGTTAAAAAAAACAGAAGACCAACTGCCACAATAGCATCTCATTCCAAGCGCGTGAAATAATGTCAGTTCATGTTCCAACAAGGCCAAAACGTTCACTCCAAAATGATCTATTTAAGCATTTCAGCAAGGATTATAATCTCACAAAATCTCAAATGACTTTAAAGGAGATTTAATTGTTCTCCATTAGAACTGTTCAGGAATCAGGCTCACATTACATCTGTGTATCTATTTAAAATATACATATTCAGACAATGAGAGCCAGAGTTAAAGTCATCTCCGTCCCTCCGCCTCTGCTGCGTTCCCTCCGTCGCGGCTGATCCTGAAAGATGACAACGTCATTTCTGCTCCATTTCCTTCCCTCGCCACGGCCGGGCGTTCCAATTCGCTCGCTGAGTCCTCGCAGACTTCCCCGTCCTCATCTCCCATGCTGAGCCAATATTGTGCTTAAATCTCATGCTCCGATTGTCTTGGATGAACCCTGCGTGGCACAATTAGATAGACCACGTAATTACAATGGCCCTGCAGGTCACCCTTTGAACTGCTGAATGTTTACAGCGGAAGAGACTGAAATATATATTATCCCCCTCAACCCGCCCACGGACCATTGGAGGATAATGAGCAGCAAGCCTGCGACCTTTTTGTATTGTGTTACGTATGATAATACATGGAGAATACAAAGCAAGATTATGTTACACCAATGCACAGTAGGTCCCAGTGGTATGTAATATGATATCCTATTGCAAGGCCCCCTCCTATGTAACATCATATGTCATTTGATGTCAGCGTTCAACAAAGTTTCATTTTCTGTCGCATCCATATTTGATTTAATGCAAAAGCAGGAACACACACGTGCACACAAGCACATTTGTGTTGGAGCGGGTGTACCAACCTTGATGGTTTGGAGAACTGTGATTGGCTGATTGCTGGAAGTTCGGACCAATGATGTCAGCTTTTATGTGATTGGAGGACCGGTCGATATTGTCTTGCTGTAGGGGAGAGAGAAGCACAAAATTATAGTGAACGTTTCTGCCGCTTGCTTTTACATTCTACAAACGGTGTGTGAACACGGCCAGGTGTGTGTAAAGCAGTAAGAGACCATTCAAAGACAACGTGACCTTTTTTCCCATAATGATATTTCCTGTGACTGCAAAGCTGTTCAAAAAGAAAAACATCTCAACATAACTGCTATTTTTAACATGAGTGGTTAACAAACTGGGTGGTGCAAGGGGTGGGGGTGGGGTGCGACAGGCTGACAGAGAATGGTTGGGAACTAATGAGTACAGGTTTCTGGTCAGGCCATATTCCAAATACTGAGCGACTGGTGCGGCAGAACTGGATTATGGTGTTATGCTTGATCAGTTTGTGTGATCGCTGTTAAATCCGCAGCCTCTCATTCAGACAGATTACATGATAATTGTTCCGCTATGTCCATTTCTATTGATGATGTTAACTAAATATAGCCAATGTGATTAGATTGTTGATAAATAACAAGCATAAATCATTATGTGGATTTAATAGGAACAATCAGAAAGTCCGAAAAAATGACATCAATTTAATATAGTGCAGCTTTTACAAATAACATCCTGGTCCTACAATATAATATTGAAATTATATTGATTTATTGCCCAAACTAACTTCTTTCTTTTTTTTCCACTAACAATTGTTATGTAAACATTGAAATTACCCTAAATCATTTTAGATAAAAAAAAAGCTATTTTGTTTTCAAATTAAACACAATTTAACATCTTTTTAAAGTCGTACATCACCTGCGACATTCAAAATAACTTTACTTACAGGTCTCAATGAGCAGTTTAGGGAGAAATGACCACTGTGAGAATAAAGCCTGCTGACTCAATTCTTCAAAATAACGTTACCGCTGGATAGCTTGGAAATATATACAAGCCACGAATTTCCTGCAGAAGATCGAGCTCTTGTAATCAATGAAGGAGAAGAAGTTATTAGTGTCCAGACATTCAGCAACAGCGTATGTTCCTGTCCACCACCACTACAGCAACGGACCCGAACGCATCCGGTCATTACATCGGACTGTTCCGTCTTCTTTTATTGTCCTGTCTTCCAGCCGTCTTGGCCTGAGCGGAAAGGAGATTTTGGAGCGCAACGTGTCCAACCTGCTTTTATAATTAAAAAACTAATAATAAAGCAGCCGCCGCGTCTCTTTATCCCATTTGTTCCCATGACTTGGGAAGCCGCGTCATCAACACAGACCGAGTGGGGGTCCAGCTACCAGACTGTGACTGATCCCTAGCCACTCACCCAAATAGCACGCCCACGCTGTTTTGTTGGTGAGATGGTACAGCACAGCGTGTGTACATGTGTGTGTGTGTGTTTGTGTTAGTATGTATTCAGGACAGGATGGTCATGGTTCAGTTCCACTGAGCGTAGGGACTCTTTCCCCTCGTGTACTGGTCTTGATTGCTGTTTTGCATGGCTGTCTGGGGGGAAAATGAGTTAACACGCACACGCACACACACACACACACACACACACACACACACACACACACACACACACACACACACACACACTAAAGGGCTCTTAAAGCACACCGTGAACTCTATTAATCTATCAATCGCACCAACAATAATCCAAACCCAGACAGCCTTTGGTGCCCAAATAGACAATTGATATATTTTTTAATATTGATTTTATATATATTGATATATTTAATCCTATGATTTTTTTTTTTTAGGCCATGAGGCTGAGACTGCAGAGAGGGAACGAAATACGGAAAATAAAAGCATATATGACTTGTTTTTGTTTTTTGGTGTGCTGATGAAAACAGAATCTGTCACACCCTTGGCAGAGTTTGTCTCTCACACATTATTTTTCAGAAAAGCACATTCTCAACACACACACACACACACACACACACACACACACACACACACAGGGGCCCTTCTAGATTGATGTCAGTGGGCCCAGGGTTTGGCTTTTTAAAAGCGGTCAGCTGAAGGCCAGAGAAAAGGTTACGACACTCAAAGCAGGACAGACACAAAGGTCTGGAACTAAGTCCTCAAACAAATAGGAAAATACCGGGACGCATGTGAAAGCTCTGCCTTTGGATGAGGTCAGTTTAATGGTCGAGGTCAAATGTTACGACCAGGAACTGGATATGAATTGATAATTAGCTTGCTGAGAGGCTTTTGCCTCAGAAAGAACATGGGGGCCTGTAATAATTACGCTACACCACTGCAGCTGAGAGTAGACTGGATCAATAAGAGATCGCCATTAGGTTTTGATTTACAGTAGCAGTCAAATGTTTGGCCACACCGTGCCATTGAATTGAATGAGAAAACGTTTGCAGTCTAGTACTGCAGGACTTAATACTCTCAGAAAGCTCTAGAAGTGTAGAAAAGTTACTCCGTGTTTTTGGTAGACCGTTCTTGCTGATGACAAAATGCCCAGCTGTATACAGTCCCATTACAACATACATGAACACCAGACAATGCTGCAAATACCCTCTTACCAAATTAACCAGATTGAGATTAGGAAATTGTTCTTACTATAAATCTGCTCTAATGCTTTGTTTATCTATTTGTTCAGAGTGATGGAACAGCTGACCCGTGGATAAGCACATTTATAATCGTAACATAAGCTTTTTTAAAACAAAACACTACCCCATCATTATGTCTGACAATTTGATGTGTCTGAGTGAGTTCTGCGGAATTAAGTCAATTTTTACATCTGCATGGCAGACACCTGCTGCATCACAAACCCACAATATATGGCATAAAGAGTAAAAAGATGTTTTGTAGCATTCTATATTTAGACAACTGTGCAATATTAATCCGGTCTGACCCTGCAGCATGGTGACATATTTCGGCTTACAAACACATAACAGCTACATAATGCATGCTGGTAGGATATCCAGCCCGTCCATGAGTCGGAGCTGCAAAATCCACACAGTTAGCATCGCCTTATAATGCCCACACATTGGCACATGACAATATAATGTTATGTTATGTTATGTTATCTTTAACAATGCATCACTGAAGACCAATTCCCTGTAGTTTTATTTTTCCTGCGATAGCTCATTAAGCTGATCTGCTAATAAATAAGAGCCCCCATTACAAAGTTATGCCCTTTTAACACTTGAACACTTGAATTGAACTTTGCAGCAAAAGCATTAACACTAACAGGTTGGACTCTCTGTCATTCAGCTCAAAGGAGTTCAAAGGTCATAGATTAGCATTGCCCAGATGACAGGTGGCCACAGAAGAGCTTCTGCTCGGACCATCAGTGCCACTAACCTAGTACAAATGTTTGGAAGGCCTTTGCTCTACGGAGGCTGGTGTGAAGCAAACCTAAAGCTGATCAACTCGGCCTTTTCCCACTCAGTAACAAATCAGCACATCAGCATACAATTGAGCATGATTAATTTAGAGGCCTGCATTTCTGATGGGTAACAATCAAGTTTGTCCCTTTCTAAACCTCGCGTGTACACTAACAAGCTAATTAAACACTCAACTTAACAATTCTTTTTTAGATTAAAAGACAAAAAAATGTCTGGAATCTCAGCTTGTTAAAATAAAATGCACAGAGATAGAATGTATAGGCACATGCAGGTCTAAGAGGATCAAAGAAATACTGCTTCTAATTTTGGAAAAATGTACTATATTCAGACAGTTGCATATTCCACGAGCCAGTCAATAATAATATACTATATATACTAATAACAATGATAATTTCTCATATTTTTACAGGGAAAATCCTATTCTCTCTCTCTCTGCCCTAAAAGGGCAACATTTCATCCGTAGAAAAACTCGCTAAAACACCATGTATTCATTATGTGGTATGACGTGGCTCAGCACTCTGCTTTAAGACAAACGTGTAACTGAACAAAGAGAAACTTCCAAAGGAAACTGCCATTTACCTGATAATTTGGATGATGCAGGAAATAATCCGGACATCCGGCCACAGCCATGGTTTGTGTTTCTCAGCTCTTTTGAACAAATTGCCTCGTTGGTTCAGTTTCGATACAAGATGGACAGAGCAGAACCTGCAGAAGAAAAAGAGCAGACAAATTGAGGTTAGTGGAAAACTGCAAAGGAAGAAATGAAAAGGGTGTGAAGATGTAAATTATTTTACTGTTCTGACAGCACCCAAACTGTCAATATCACCATATTCCAACGTTCAGCGATGTTCTTTTTCCCTATTGTGCCTCCCTGCTGGCCATCATTGGGTCAAAATAACCACACCCGCAACAACATGGACTTCAGCCTATTTGCACTTGTTGAAGTGGGCCTGCTATTGGCCTCTTGGCACTGTGGCTACTGAATAAACACCTGTAAACCCGGAACCAAATATAGCATGCAGGCACCTCCCCAGTTCTTAAGTTAGTGGCCACAGTATATTTGGAGCCGAGCAGCTCTATGACGGTCTTATATGCAGCAGTTCATGACCCCGTGCTGGAATTTTTAAAATAGGGAATTCTATTTAAAAAACAGCTAACATTAACTCATGTTTGAATGAGCAGTTTGAGAGTGGTAAGTCCTTGTGGCCGCAGAGTGTGTTCATATGCGTGTACATTTTTGCATGTACATGGGCCTCCGCATGTGCACATGTGCTGTAGTTTTCAGGGTCAATTTTTGTTCACCGAGTTGTGTATGTTGCCCACTCTGATTGGCAAGTCACTGGTCAATAATAGAACCACTGTGCCCCAAAGTTGAGTCTACTAACACGCTACATGCGGGACATGCAGTTAAATAGTTAAATAGAGTTGTGCATAAACGGAAGTAGTCCATCATACGCGGTCAAGGGTTTTAACCTCTTTAAACTGTAGAGAATTTAGGCACAGATCCAAAAGATAATATGTGTATTAATGTGCTACGTCAAGATAATTGTCCAACTTTCTCTTAACACTTAATGTTTGATTCTTGTTTAAAAAGCATCTATAACATGATGTATATGTCATACTGAAAATTGTGTCAGCTGGTGAGATGAATAAAACTGACACTAGTATTCTACCTTTCTTATTTTTTTAATGAGGGTTAGGGTTAGGTTTTTTTTTTTAACTTCCCACATATGGCTCTGAAATAATGACCAAACTATGAATGCATTTCGAAACAAAGAGGCTGGCGGCCCGACCACTAAGGCTGCTGAAAGGGCTCGCTTGTAATGAGTGTGTGAGTGTGTGTGGGGCCTGGAAGGCTGGCATGCATGGACAGCTCGCCATTGACACATTATTTACAGGCATACAATTTACAACAAAAACAAAACAAATTAACATGAGCCTATACAGTCCCTCATTAGGCTCCACACACTGGCTGACTGCAGTAGCTGTGGCTGAACTGTGTGTTTATTTGATTTCAGGAGTCAAGAGATGTTTAAGAAGTGTTGTACGTGTTGTCTTGTTGTCCATTGTCGTCTGTTGTCATGCTCAAACCGCCAAGTCAAATTCCTAATTCCTTATGTGTCTGACATATTATGGCAATACATGTTTCCTGATTCCTGGTCACTATTTTAAGTTCTGCTTCATCAGTGGGAAACATGGGTGAAAGCTCAGGCGTTGCACGTAGTATTAGAATACCTTGGAACCCAAGTTACAAAGTGCTCGTACGGGCCAGAGTGACTCGCAGTGACTGATATATTGACCAAACACACACGCAGCTATGCTTAATAGCTCCCTGACACAATCAAAGCCATTCCAGTGCAGGGATTAGACCCTCACAGAGCCCTTTGATTCCTTCCACTCCAAAAGTGTGCTGAGACCTAACCACCTCTGACCATGACAGTGCAATTACCCGGACAATGTCTCCACAGTAGAAAGACAGACTTTGGGGTTTGCCGGCGGTACCCAGCGGCGAGGTGACTCTATCTGGATTCATTAATTAGATTCTTGCTCAAACTTGCATGAGGGAGAATGTTAGCTGGTGTAAGGATCATAATTTCTTCCCAGCACTCTGCCGGGTCAGAGCTTTTGGGAGATCATTATTCTCCGATGCCAAAGCTCCAAGTGTCACATGCCTAACTTCTTAACCTCATGATGAATATGTGCATCCAAAAAAAGCCACAAAAACAGGATCATAACATGTACTGTGACGTCTTCCCGCTGCCACGGTATTATTCGACCACTCCACAGAGAAAACCTTCAGAAAATGGGCGGCAGAAGGACTTAATGCACTCAAAAATCTGTTTCATTCAACTGCAATAGTGTGAGTGCATAAATGAAACTACACGATACATTGGTGGATGAAAGAAGACACTGTTGTGGTAAAACGCTACTACTGCAGTTAGGGAAACTAAACACTTTGACATCTGAGCGTTACATACATTGGTGAATGTTACACAGTATTCCTATCCACTGCGTATTGTCACTTAGGTGCACAAATGCAGCACACGCTGGAACAGTGCGGCTGCTCTTGAACGTGTCCTGGAGGGCCAGCATGCTTACTCAATCAACCTATGGGGTTACGTGCTGTTGAACATGCATCCCCAGGTGATAAGCCCTGCAAAGAAGCCAAAGGCGAGGCCTAAGATCACCGCAAACCTTGGCTATTTAAAGTAAAGCCTAATTGAAACACTAGAAACATTTCCTTGAACACTTTTTCCCTTTCACATGTTAGTGGTGGTGGATTCGTGGATGACCAGCTCACCAGACCAACGATGGAGGTTAAGAGGACTTTAGAGTCTGAACGACTGCACCTCTGCTTGCAACCATTACCAAGAGGGAAATATGCGGTGCGAAGCGAAGTGTGCGGATCCAAAAAGGGATAAGGGATTACAAAGCACTTTCAGACACACACTTGCAAGAATATGGTTTGCATGTCTTGAAGGTCAAACTGTTAGTTTGGTTGGTGTTACTGCGAATCTTTCTGTCTTCCTGCTCGGCTTTTTGTCAATCTGTGTCTTTACCTTTGTGCAGATACATATTGTCTACCTGCCTTTTAGCCTCAGTGCATATCTGTGAGGCTTTCTCTCCTCTCCGTATTTTCCCCTCCTTTCCTTATTGGGAAAACATTCCAAATAGTGCAACATCTGTTCATCCCAATCAACTTGACTGGACTACGCACAGTTTAACACAGCTCCGCTGTCATCTTTGGAATGCAGAGAGCACATTCTTCCCATATAGGGCACTTGGTGAAAAAACATGCCATGTGAACCCCGAACTCACGACATGGATTGATTTGTGTTAGGAACAGTGTGGGTGGTGTTGAAAGAAAACATGCAGAATGTGTGTGTGTGTACACATCATAAACACAACGCACACCAATTGTAAGCTTTTTAGTTAATTAGCTTGTCAAAAGGTCAATTTTCATGCTTATACAGGTCAGCTGGTGTCACAGAACAAAGCGTTTTATCTCCTACACCCTGGGGTCTGCATCTCACATCAAACTGCTCTTACAGGATTTCCAATCCATTATTAAAACCCTTCTGCCCAATCTCATAAGGACCATTTGTGCAATCCTTAGCAAGCAGGTGTTCAAAGTTTAATGAGCAACGTTAATAAGTCCTGATCTTTAAAAGTGAAAATGTCTAGCTTCTACGGTAGGTTATTTTAATTTCCTTGATGCAAACGATTTCCTGGAAGGCTTATGGTTTAGTGGAAGGCAGTGTATTTACATCCAAGGTTAGGCCTAATAATAAACAAGCTCTCATTGCATAGATATGATATTTCATCCTGTGATAACGAAGTTGACTGCATAAGAATGACTGAGTTCCAGGCTGTGTTTGTGTTGGGTCCTATGTCAACGTGGGTCCCAACACATCAGTGGTGCATCAATGAGATGGACAGCACAGCTGAAACAAGCTTGACATCACTTCAGATCAAAAGGAAGTGTCAAAGGCCTCGGGAGAAAGGGAGGCCCTGCTACACTCAGTGGGACACCAGGAGATGAAAAGGGGAGCGTACAAGGATGTGCATTCCCGTATCTGTGTGTACACAACCCACTAACTGTTCTAACCAAACCTTAAACCTTGTTCTGGCGTAAGCCAGTAAAATAGAAAGTAAAATTGTCTTTTCACAAAGCCCTCTTTTATCAGACCACACCTAATCATTTTTGAATTGTTAAAACCACAGAATAAGCCTTGAGGGAAAGGTTTCTACACTGGATGTCTATCTGATATTGCTGTGACTAAATTAAAAGCAATTGCATCAGCATTTAATTCAATACACAGGCTCTGCAAGCCCTTCCTAGATGGATTATACTGCCAATAGTGCCACAGCTTCACTGTGAGGGACACTATACGCAATTGCCTCTCTTGCGAAAATAGCTAAACAAGGAAGCTAACTCCATGGTATAACTGTCAAATGCATATGTTAATTAAAACATCAAGAAAACTTTGGAAGAATCATGGATAGTCTAGTGAGAAAAATAGTAAGGTCCGCCGCAAGGCTAAAGCAGCTTATTTCTCATCATTAATAGAGAAAAATAAGAACCACCCGTTCTTAGTCCTATTTTCAGTCCCATTTTCAGATTGATCTCAGTTTGATAAAACAATGATTCCATCGTGCACACCAAAGAGTGTCAAGGAGTTCCACATGGTTCTGTGCTTGGAACAGTTTTAATTACTTTATATATTATATTATTATTATACATTATACATATATCCCATTAAGCAATATTATTCAAAAACACTACTTGCATTGTTATGCAGATGATACCAAATTATATCTATCTATCCAGCCAGACGATACAAACCAGTTTGCTCTATTTCAAGCATGTGTTAACCTGGATGAACTTCAATTTCCCAATGTTATACTCTAATGTTAAACTCTAATAATCTAATGATACAGTTATTGTAGACGCTATTGCTCTGACTTCCAGCACCACCATAACAACTCGCATTTACCTTTCTACAGTATATGTCCTTTTACTCTCGCATAAAAACAATTTTTATCATATTAAATTATCTCATATACGTAACATTACAAAATTCTGGCACATTCGGTCTCAATACCACACATGCATATGTTCATGCATTCCGTATATTTAGAATACAGTGCTACCATTGAACAAGGTGAGCACCCACGTCCCCTCCTCCTCTTCCCCATTTGTTTTCTACAATTGTCCACTCCTCGTTGCCCACGGCAATTCCGCCGCGACATGTGCGCGCATACACGGACAACGCCCTAATTGAGCAGGTATCATCACATCTTAAACAAGATATTGCTTCCAGAATACAGCGTTCATTGCTGTACCTAGTGTCTCAAAAGGCAGGATGGGATCTAGAGCCTTTACTTAACAACCTCCTCTTTTGTCAAACCAGCTGGAGTTTGAGTCCTGTGTGCTGACACACTCACCACGTATTTAAGAGTAGGCTTAAGACCTTCCTTTTTGATGACGGTTATAGTTAAGCCTGGTCCAGCCCTTAGATATGCTGTTATAGGTCTAGATGGCTGGGGAACTTAGGAGAGTCTCCCAGCCATGAAGTCATGCCCCGTTAATGCATTAATGTACTGCCTTGTAGCTGAAATCAGTTGTGAGAGGTAATACAGGCAGAGCCAGAGTTTTAAACAAACCAAAACATGTCATAGTCCCTTGTCTCGTACATTGTTTAATTTTTTAAAACATATGTTATAATTAGGACCGCTCAAGTATACATTGTTATTCTAACAATTCACCCAAGACTCTTAACACTTGTCCAACTCTCTCAAGTACCACTCACCAAATGCCCCTGATTCCCCCGTCCCACTGTAAACCCATGCTTCACGGTAACTCATAAGTTACCTCCCTCTCCTCCATGCCCCCCATTCAACCCCTACCCTCATCCTGCACCTCTCCAGTCCATAACATCAACACGGTCTAGATTCAAGAACTGGCACAGATCCAGCTCTGTGTCTTGGGACTTGTTGAGAGCCCAAGTGAATGTACTGACCGTAACCCAACATAGAGGGAGGTGAGGTCAATTATTCTAGTGTGTATGTTTTAACTTGCCAGACGATGTGTGAGAATGTTGAGCCCGACTGCAAGTTATAAAAACTTCCTATGGTGAGGCGACTTATAGAAATGTGCTGTTGCGAGACTGGGAGCTCTCTGGGTGGAAAGATTCCCTGCTCTACTCTATTGTTCAGATATTTGCACCAGACTGTTTTCCTAAATTAAAATGGTCTAGTCAAGTCATTAGATTACACCAAAGATGTATATTTGAAACTCACTGTAGGTGTTACATAGTGTTACACAATCAAACAATACTGACCATGTATTGAAACAGATTTAATGACAAATAATTATTATGACTGCATGAAATTCAGTTGTCAGAGTATGTGTGTGTGTGTGTGTGTGTGGGTGGTGTGTGTGTGGGTGAGGGTTGGCTGTTGTTTCTGCAGCAATGCCACACTGAAGACGGGAGAAAGAGTCGAACAGAGCATCTCTGTCTCCTGTTTTAATCAGCAGATTAGATGTAGTCACTCCTCACTGGATGCGCTTGTTGCACATGTTGATTAGTAATTAATTGGCAGCTTTCATTATTTGAGAGCAGCAGCGTAAAGTGGGGCTATACGAGAGGGCCTGATCTCATACTGGTGGAGTTTGAATAGCACCAGTCTATGAGAGAAAGGCCTTTTGGAAACGTGGGCTTTGCTTAATTGGATGAGGATTTCATTGGGCCGCATGGGAGCACTGGTCTTATGCAATGCCGTTGATGAATGGACGGAGCATGGGAGCAATTGTGCTTGAACACAAGTTGGCTGTAGTGGCCACAGAAAGCAGCACTAGATGGATTTGCCTTCTCATGACACCATCTATACTACACCTGTTAATAGCACAATACATTGTTCAATGATGGATGCTGTAAAATGCAAAGAACCATTGTAAGATCCTACGTAAAGAACATAAAGTTGTGTTTCGGCATGGCATCATTATCATTTAGGAAAAAGGGAAACATCTAACCCAAATGAAGTAGAACGTGTTTGTTAAACATTTAACTGGAAACAGAAAAGGGCTGAAGATGTACTTTTGACCCCATGAAGATAATGGGAAACCGGATTTATTTGGCTTACTTACTCTAAGGAATGCTTACAGACTTTGCCATCTTAGAATCATTTTAAAAAGGGCTCAATGAAATTTCTGTTCCTAAGTAACTAACTAAGTCTAAGCTCTGATCGCCTTTATGTATGGGTGTAATACTAGAAAACCAGAGGGCCACAAATGCAATTATGTACAACTAAATACATGAATACATGGTAAGAGATTCGGACTGTGAGAGGAAATCGGAAGATGGGTTTCATGAACAGAAAAAGGCCTGTTTACGCTGCAGGAAATGTTTTTGTGGGGAAAAGGCCTTGTTGTTATTAACTGTACATACACCAAAGCCAACTAACTATGGTTTGTTAAGATTTAGCATTGCATATCCCGGGTGGTACAGAAGGACAGATCCACAGAGTGAGACAGCCATATAGACAGGGAGACAAGGAGAAAGAGACAAAGACAAACTAAGACACAACCGATAGGTAGAGACAAAGGCAAGAGGACACAATGGTAATAATGCAAAAACGGGACCAAAGGATGCCTTTTCCTTCTTTTCATTTGCTCCAATTGGTAAAACAAACCCTAGTAACTTCCTGTTGTGGTGTACTGCAAATAAATAAACGTGGAATTAAAGACTGAAAGAAATTAAGAGAATTAATTTGGCAAACTGAACACAATCTCCTACTTTGATGAGTTGCTTTTGTCTGGCACATCCCCATAGCCCACGCACCACGTTACCTGCGGCCACCCGAGCATGAGGTACCTCGGCTGTTCAGTTACCTATATACGGAACAAAGGGAACATTCTTCCTCTCATGCAGACTTGGCTTTCAGCCACATTTGGACACCAAAAAGGGATGAACCCCATCCAGTGTACACTTTGCTGTTTTGGTCACAAGCGAAAGCGGTGAGAATCGTGTCTGAAAAGATTCATGTTTAAAGTATGAAGGGGGAGGATGAATTATAATACCGCAATGTTTTCTCCTGGCAAGGATTTCAGTTCCTAGAAATGACTCCTTCAGGAGGCAGGACATGATTACTCAGCAGTTATACTTGCGATACCAAGAAAGTAAAGCAATAATTGGCCTGTCATAATAAAAAATAAGTGGCCACATGAGTCTTAAAGACAGTGTTATCTTATTGGAAAGAATCTATCAATGTAATAGCAATCATTTTGTAGAGCGCTTCAAGGCAATGTATGTGTTAGAGTGAGGAGAATGTCTAGGAATAAAACTTTTAAACGCAAAACACAAACTTAACCTTTGTCCGAAATTCAAATAGCAGTCCCTAACTTCGGTGGTTTACTTTTTGACCTGCTGAGCGTTTTGGGACGGATGGTGAAGTGCCTCTGCGGTCTCCGAGCAGGTTTGGGTTGATGGTGTCATGACATCAGGGAGGGAGTATTACCAGTGTATAAGCCTACTAACTGTTGCTGAATGACTGCCGGCTGACGCAAGACCCAATGGAATACTGCCTGGAGCATGACCACAAGCTATTATACCACCAGAACCAGCTATAAGGATATCCCTGCCCCTTCAACCCATAGTTAGCAGCTAAAACTGTATGCATACAAACAAGCAAAGTAAAAAATGTGCATCGAGAAAAAAAGTGCTTACATATAAAATGAGGCTCAGGGTTTTGGTTTTGCAATTAACGTCTGGAGGGATCATTGCGAGGCTGGAGTGTGAGCTGCAAAAACGGACCTTCTTGAAAGACAAAACACACAGGTCTGAGTCCTGGAGCGAGTTGAGTACGGCTTAGTGTAAGTACAAGTAACTGCATTCAGCAGCCTGGAGTCTTGCAGAGTTCATGCCCCGTCATGCCCGTGCTTACTGAGCATGGACTTGAAATAGCAGGACTGCCGCTTAGAGGGAGGTGCGAGAAGCCGCGGCATGAGCGGTTGCCATGTGCACAAAGATGTGACCACAACGTAATCAAATAGAAGACGACTGGCAACGACGGGAAGGGTTGGAGTAAAAGCAGCCAGAAAAAAGA
Organism: Apeltes quadracus; assembly: GCA_021346845.1. Taxonomy (NCBI): domain Eukaryota; kingdom Metazoa; phylum Chordata; class Actinopteri; order Perciformes; family Gasterosteidae; genus Apeltes; species Apeltes quadracus. Next base: position 17,043,659 of record CM037936.1, read on the forward strand.
CACAACTATGGCATGTTTTAGACTTCATGTAGCTGCAGCTCAACTGCTTCGTGTCCGAGCAACGCGCAGAGAAGACTGCGCCATCAGTGGTTGGCTAGATTGGGTTTTGCTTCAAGGTCTCAAGTAAGGTTAATTATGACAGGTATGTTAAGGTTATATTTAGGATATACTTATGCACTTAAACATGTTGGGTTTTGAATAATCCCTTAGTATTTCAGCCAGTAGGTGTTGAATGACTTCAAGCACTAAAAATCACCTGACGTCATATCGAGCCACAATTACAAATTGGCCTTGTCCGTAGACACAGAGGTCCCACCCTGTCCCATGGGAGATAAAGGATAAATATCAATAGGCATGCATGTTGAGCTGATGAACTCCAATTTTAAGTACTTAAAAATTGAGGGACTGTTTTTTCCAGGACTTCAACAGGTTTTCCCCTGGGAAAATGTGGACTAACGGGAGAGTCGGGATGCATTACCCATAAAGCTGTAAAATGTGCATCAGACGCTGGGCGCCTCCTTCCAGTCTAACTCTGCATTCCCAGTGAAACCCCTGATCTGCATTGTGTGTCACGGTTTGGGTTCACTTCCTGTCTTATTTTGTGTCTGGTTTCTGGGGTAACTTCACTTCCTGCCTTGTCCTGTCTTCCCCTGTGATTGTCTGATTGTTTCCACCTGTGTCCAGTCACCTGCACCTCCCCTGAGTCTGTTGTTCCTGGCCCGTCATTGTCTTTTGTGGAGAGTCTATGTCTGCTGTGTTTCCCCCGTCCTGGTTCTTGTTCCTGTTCCTGACCCTCCTCGCCGTTTGCCCTTTTGTAGAATCCCGAGTTTGCCTTTTTGAGCATTAAACCTCTTCTGTTGTGAAACCCTGCGTCTGCGTCTTTCCCCCCTTCCGGTACGCATCACGATCGACCCAGCCATTGTGACATTGGGAGCACACAGGGCAACATCGATGGTTCCCAGAATAATAAATTGTCTCGTTATACAACTTTCTGCAGAGAGCAATAATTTATGCGTAAGGGAGACCTAAATTACAGGGTAGATTAGACACATCCATGAGTTTCTCTGTCAAAACCTTAAGATGGTGATCTTCAATCCATGCACATGTTCTATTAGTATTCATTAATACATTGTGCATTCTTTACTTAAAATAAAGTCCGCTTTTATAGAAAATATCACAAAGAATAATAGTGTGGTGTTCCTGCAGGTAGTCCTTGCATTCACAGTATTCCAATTATCCCAAAATCTTTTCACATTAAGTAACTCACATCATGGAATTCAATATGGTCAAACACACTCCCAGTGGCAGTACCCTTAAAGGTATGTATTGATTTAGCCCCAGCGCTGCCTAACAAGTGCACCGACAACGCTCCCCACAGTCAGCTCCGTAAGGAAAATGTTTTCCTCTAATCAACTGTCAACTCTCAAATGTCGCGTTACCAAAACTCGATCAACATCACAACCCCCCTCTGTCTCTCTTATCAGCCCAAAGTGCTGCCCAAACGATGAGGCAATAAATCGAGACTTGCGAAACTCGTTGGACGGGGTGTGTGGTGGGGGGGGGGGGGAGGGGGGGGCTCTGTGCCAGTGTAGGGGGACGATTGTTACGCAATAGTCAACAAGGCAGGCTGTTGGTATCAGATTACTGCTCCCCACCAGACACTCTGGACCGTGGAGGTCAGGAACACAGTGGTTCCAGTTAAATGCAATAGCCCGGTCGTGGGAATTAACTTCGAAGTTCAATGCTAGGACGTTTTAAAGCGGGGGGTGGGGGGGGCGCACAGGCGGGTCGCGCGTAGTGCCAGTGCCGCCCATGCGTCCCGCACCCGCAAAACAGTGCGTGTCATCACAACAGCAAGTCCAACTTTTACTACACGCGCCGAGTTCCCACTCTCCACCGGACCCCCGGATCCCTCCCCCTCCACCGTCCCTACAAGTAGCATAAGAGCAGCGTCTTCATTCGGTCACATCGCGCACTCACCTTGCAGCCGAATCAGCCGAGGCAAGCTCCGACCCTCCGAGACAGACACGCAGGCGCGCCCGGGAGACGAGGGTTCAGTCGGGCGTTGATCGGTCACGCGGTGGTCAAACCTCCCGGAGCGGACACGCGGACAGCGGCAGGGAGACGGGCAGGAGGAGGAGGAGGAGGAGGAGGCGAGAACTGGCCGCTAAGAGTGCAGGCAGCTCATCTCATGCTGCCGGGGAGGACTCACACGTACGCAGACACAAACACACACGCGCGCGCGCGCACGCACACGCTGGCAACCACCAACACCTCCCCCTTAGAATAGACCACGCCCACACGCGAAGGGCGATTAGTGCGGCGTTCGCGTCTTCTGGGAGTAATGGCGCTGTTGCGCCTCGCAGCTGTCTCCCTGGCGTTTTGATTTGAGTTGGTTCGCGACACACTTGGCAACTGTACCATGTGCAGTTCAACATGTTTTTGTTTATTGTTGCTCATCTGAATGGAAAATAAATTCAAGTTCTCATCCTTCAACCATAAAAAAAACGTTTTAGGCATTAAAAAATCCAATATAGAAATGTTACAGTGATTATTCCAGTCTTCCCCTGTTCATTTTATATACACCCTGTAAAAAGTTTAAAAAAAACATAATATGGCCATAATATGCAACAACAAGAGGATAAAGTGAAGGGCAGCACTCCCATTCTAATTAAAAGTCCTGCTCTGACAAGCACGATTACATATCAAAACACCGTTAGCTGTGAGATGTACGTCTATTGCATCTCATTGCACTAGAGTTACCTCCCTGGCACTGTTGTGTTGTTATCCTTCTAAGCCATGTAAGTATATTGCATAAGACCATCTGATGTTTATATGACAAAGCAACAGGTGTATATTCAGCTCATGTGGTATTGCAATTTAGACTGGGAACTATAGCTGAAAACATGACCAGGCCTTTCTCTTAATTTTCATGCATGTGATATTTCAGTCGGATTAGTCTAAGGCTAAGCGATGGGAACACACCACGGGAGTCAATGTCAAAGGTCGTCTTCCTGACGCGTGTGTACGTGTCTGGATGAGGACAACGGGCGGACTCACACTGTGTTCCCTCAATGTGTAAACACATACTCAGAGAGCCGACATGTGTATCTATTACATCACACACACACACACACACACACACATACGAACACACATTATTATAACGTTTTTATGAAGGATGGCACCATGCATACAAACAGCATTTTTCAATGTTGACAGTATGTTGATTTAGACAAACAGGCCTTCTGTTGAAATTCATTGATCCGATCCATAGTACACTACACAATCACAGCAGAAAACATAGTCAACGCAAACCCCTGTTGACAGTCAGTGTCACCGTGTCCATCACTCACAGAGTAGTGTAGTAATAGAAGTAGAAGCAAAGGCAGTGGGGGAATAGCTTTCACTAAAGTGTCCTGTCTTAGAGCCTAAATGCTAAACTGTTATGGCAACAAACTAACCAAAATAGTTGGTAAAGGCGTAACCAAAGCCAGTCCTAAATTGAATTATTTCTGCTGTACAATGTGGTGGGATCTTCTGGTACTCCTTGATCCAGATGTTGTTTACGTTGCCTGTTTGGTTGAAATGGTTTGGAACTGTAACAGTGTAAAGTACAAGCTTAGACACACGCACATACCCACAACCAAGAAATCCCTCACACCCACACACAGACAGACAGCGGCGCCCACCGACTCATATGCGCTCTTCAGAGATTTCTATTCCAGTTTAGACGGACTGCAGAGTGAGCGTGAAACTGGAACCACAAGGGTCGTCGCCCTGCAGAACTTTCCGGCGCTCTCCGGCCGACTGCAGTCGAGATCACCCTTATCCCAGAGAACCCGAGCCATCTCATTGCCGCGGTTTTATTTGGTAGCATCTTTGGATTCAAAAGAAGAGGGTTACCTAAAGATCCAGTATTTGGTTTCTGGTTTGGGAATCAGTCAGGAATGCAGGTTTGTTGTTTGTTTTGTGTGAAGATATAGTGATGCGTCAGGGTCATAAGCTGCCGCCTGGAATAGAAGCTATTCTGTGGTGTGGCGAAGAGAGAGAAAGAGAGAGGTTGCACTATAACTCATAAAGGACAGCGAGATGACCACAGTCTGCATCTGCGCTGCCGGGAAGGGCCCAGATGCATCAGAATGAAGCATACTACCATCTGTCCAATTTAACCTTTATCCAACTGCTAATTGAGAGAAAGATTCTTCCTAAACAGAGCTAAAATCCAGAAATGTTTTCGCTTGATTGCAAAATTGTTTATTGAATCAAATGTGCAACCTTCAGAAAAACAATGTGCACATAAATATGAAAAAGCAACAGCTTATAAATGCTTCACCCCATCAGTTAAATGGCTCCATCGAAGATTTAATCAAATCTTCCACGGCAACAGTCTTTCTTTCGTGTACAAAATTTACAATGCTACGATGTGCAGTAGGCTATTGCCTTAAGATGATACCATCCAGCAGATATAAAATTGCCTTTGCCAGTCGGAGAAAAAAACAAAAACAGAAGAGCTCATTGTTTGTTTGTTTACCCTCACATTAAAACAAAAAACAGCCAAACTATTTTTGAGCTTTGAAACTGAGAATCTCTATAAAACTAAGACCTCAACTCCCTTTTCTCAGATTTATTGTCATTCGTATTCCTTTCATTCTACAGATGATGTGGGGTGCATATCCTTCTTTATCCGCAGCAACACCATTTAGCCGTTGTGGTCCACTCCCCCTCTGTCACTTGTAGATAACGTTACCACATACTGTAAACTTCACCTACAGCGAAGCACAATGGAGTACAAAAACATTTGCCCAAATCAAAGCCATAGATAACCTAAACTCCTGCTTTCCCAGCTGGTGGTTTGTATTACGAACCATTACATACTAGAGACCTGTTGATTAGTGAAACTGGTGCCTTTGCTCACAGTGACATCCACCACTGACAAGCGGTAATAACAAAGCTTTGAAAAGGCTCAAATGTCAATGTTCATCTTCATTTCTTTAACACATTAAGTTAGATCAAGGGCACGGTCAGTCCTCTTGCTACTGTACAAGTATACATTTTTGGACCATGTGTGAACATTTCTTTCGATTTTCAACAGCAGCAAAAATGTTAAAATCCAGAACAGGAGTCTAAAAGGCTTAAAGACACAAGTCAGTCACCACCATCGTACTCCTCCACAGGGCCAAGAACTGCAGAGGTTGGCATCATGGACCACATCTGGATCAAATACACTTTTACACAAGGAAATCAAAAAAGCCTATTTAAGTGTTATCTTAACATTTTAAACAGATATAAATTAGTTCAAATCTGGAAAAATCATCAGATCCAACTCATTGCAGCTCTTATATAATTCTTTACAGCAAACATAACATACATAACACTGACTGAGCAACAGTTTAAGGCATCCATAACTTCTCTATGGTAAACACCAAAAAGTCAGAAAACAAAAAAAACAAAAGATAGATAAGTAGTATAAACCATTTAAATGTGCTTTTATTGGCACACGGTTTGTGTAATGTTCCAGTAAAAAGGACTGAATTCCAATACAGATGGCACAATTTAGAAACAGTGTTTCCAAAGCTATCGTTGAACAGATTGGATGATATGAGTGGAGTTATCTGCAAACCATTAACCTGTATCCTTTATCAGACACATGTGTTAAATAATAATCTGAATAATCTAGTTTACCTGGACGGTGTGTAAAGATTATGATTTATTCTCATAATATTTATCATAATTTGTGTCACTCATCATTTAATATAAGCCTCCCCAAAACGTTCAAATACAGTAAATTCTCTCATCATAATTCTAAATGTTCCCCTTGTTGCCGTCATGTGGGCTTCCCTTGCTTTTGCAGAGGCAGCGTGGAGGAGATTCTTCCCAGCCTGCCATTCACCTGGAGTGTCTTCTTGGGAGCAGCCACCTAGTTCAAAGAGAAACAACACGTCATGTTTCTAATTCTGCACTTTGGCAAAATATGGTGGTAAGCTGGAAAGAATCTTCCTGGGTCTGTGGTTTGGATATAGAAAGAATTGCCTAAACAAACAATTTATGAGGGAATGGTTTACTTCATTAGATCTGAGGGATATGGTCTAAATGATTTCCCTTATTTTTCTCCTCCTAACAGTATTCGTTATATTTGCTGTAGTTCCTGTCTTGATTTATGGGAGGGATGAAAATGTTTCTGTCAACTCAAATATTACACAAACACTGAATAGAAAATATTCATACAGGCCAAGAGAAACCTCTTAGTTGAGTGCACTTATTGTAGGTTTCTTTGGATAAAACCGTAACAATTTGAGAAGGATGGAAACACTCGTTAAAACCCGATGTTTACCCGTGTAGCTGTCTCAGACTGTTCTCCCCTTACGGATCGCCGGATAGAGATTTTCACAGAATTGAGCGGCATGAATGAAGGATGCTGGAAAGTTTGAACTTTAAATATTTTTCTGTACTTGCACCTTTTTTAGCCTCTCAGCGGCAGATCCAGAGCGAATGGCCTCTAGCATAGCATCCCTGGCCGAGGCGGGGTCCGTGGGGCTGGTAGCTCCTCGATGTCCCACCGTGCTAGACTTCGCCTGGGGCAAGACCGGGGGAGGAGGAGGAGGTGGAGGTGCAATAATGGGTACTGGTGGCGGTGGTTGGGGGGGAACAACGGTTCCAGTGAAAGAGGGAGGACAGTGAAGAGGAGGAGGGGATGCTCCTCTCTCCGTCTTAGAGGCCACCTCCTTGAACTTTAGGAGCTCATTAGCCACCACAGATTTGGTCTGTGGGACACAAAGAACGGAGACAATGGTAACGAGACACATACACATAGTCGGGAGCTGTCACATTAAGGTTTGGAGTCACACTCATGGCTTAATACATCACAGCATCTTGCGTCAACCTGTGCAACAAGCTAATTCTTTTCTGTTCTGTTCTTTCTGCACTTGATGCAGTTTGTCGAGGGATCATTTTTTTATAAAATTGCACATGGATATATTTTTCACTTCATTTTTATACATTTTGGATCTGATTTTTTATGCAGCATTGCAGAGATTCCACCTCTGGCAAGGAACACCCAGAATAGAACTGCAGATGTTTTAGCTCAAACCGCACATTAAGATATAAAAAGACACTCATGCTTGCTTAACTTGGTTCTGTGAGCTGCTATCGAGTTAACAATATAGACAGAGTTTCACGCTTACATTTTCCAATACGCATACTTCCTATCGCCAATAAATTCTTATATTTTATTCTTATATTGCACCAATGCACCAAGTCAAATAAAACAGGACTGTATACACCAACTAGTATATAGCCACTAAAGCTGCACTTAATGCAACAACGTAAGTAGTGTATTACCTTCCTCAGCCTTCCGGAGCTGCTCTGGGCTCTAATGGCAGCCAGAAGAGCAGATCTTCCATTCTCCTCCTCCACATAAGAGGCTTTCTTCATGCTGCTCAGACCTTCAGTGGTTATCTGATAATCAAATAAACAGAAGAGAATCAATACACCGTTGCTGTTCTTTTCTTTTTAAGAATATAGTGTTTCCATTACTGGTAGATGGGGAAATGATACCCCATAGTTTTCTTCCAGTTGGCATTATAATTGCACTTTTGTTATCATCAATACATCCATCCCTCCCTACACGATGCTGAGTCCGTCTCACCGTCTTGAGCCGGTCTTTGCCTTCGCCTGTCTGGATCGCCTCCATCAGGCTGCTGTGGAGATTTGTGTCTTTGTCAACAGATCTGGAATTCACTGGTCTGAACTTTTGAACTGGCCCAAACAAGGTAGGCGGCAGAGGCCCGGGGGTCACTCCTTTTTCTGACACTGGCACTGAAGGCTGTGTTTTAGCATCGGGGGTCAGATGGGTGGCTGCCGTGGTCACGTCCGTCTTGTTCTGAAGATGAGAATGTGGAGTGTTGAGTACATTGTACATCTCTTTTTTTTTTGCACATGAAATGTTTGTAATACAGGTTTTACTCACACTTGTCAGGGCTTGGGATACGGTGGCGGGTTTGGCAGATGAGTGTAGAGGACCGCTTTGTGCGGGGCTGCAGCTTCTGAGCCGAATTTGTTTCAAACTATTGCTGTCATTACTGACAATCATGCTTTTTTGGGTGGGGCCACCCGACTGAATGCGCTCATTTAAAGCGGTTTCTGTTTCCAGCGTGTTAGAGTTTCCTTTGGCGGATCCAGTACAACTCCCGAATCTCCCCGTGTCCGATCTCACTTCTCCTAAATCCCTCCGGTTATCTGAAACATACTCTGGGTAGCTCGTAGACCTCTTAGGATTCGGAGGGTTGGATTTGGAAGCTAAGTCATTATCTGACAAAGATGACTGGGAGGATTGGTGTGGGTTTACTTTAATGGACGGGCCTGATCTGTGGAAATCAAAGGTCTGGGATTTCAAAGCAGCAGAGGAGGCGAGAACATTAGGGAGATGGCTGGGTTTAGCTGAGTGGTGCATGTGCTCCTTTGGGGTGTATTTAGTGATGGCAGATGCCACATATTGGCTCGAGGTTTGCCTGGCTGGTTTGAGAAAGGACAGGTCTTTTTTCAGGTCTGGAAGGACAGTAGGGGGAAGGGCAGGTTTATTACTTGGCTCTTGTACACTTTTGGACACTGTGATCTTGCTTTTCACCTCTACCCATTCTTCTTTTCTAACTTCGACAGCTCTCACCGGTTCTTTAGCTTCTTCTTTGACCATGCCTTTAGGCTGGATTTTCTCTGCCTGCTTATGGAATGAATTCTGTGTCATTTTCAGATCCTCAGCGTTACTTCTTGAAGTCCCCTTCAGGCCATCTGGGCTGTTGCAGTGGGGCAAATGGTTTTCTTGTCTCTCAATCCAGAACGCTTTTGCTTTTCCTAGAAGAGGAGACCCCTCAGTGGAAGGAATTGAAGACTCTGACGAACCACCAACTTTGTTCCGTGGGATAGCCCCTTTCACCATGTTTCCTTGATCATCAATCTTAATGGCGCCGATAGTTAGCTTGTCAGCTCGCTCTCCCGTAGCAGCGCGCACCACAGCGGGTTTAGGCGGCACCACAGTGAAAGTTTTCATACCGAAGCGCGATGGGACGTTACGAGTGATTTTACCCGTTGGGCCGGAGTTATTTGGGGGAACTGCATCCGTCCCCGGTGAAAATGGTCTCTGGCTGATTGGTGGAGGAGCGGATTTCTTCTCTTGAAAAGATTGAGCGTTCTCTATCACAAGATCACGTTTGACTTCAGCGTCCGAGCTGAGTTTCCGTAGGTCTGCTGCCGACGTGGCTTTTTGCTCTTTCACACTGCTGGTATCTGTGGTGCTCATCTCCTTCGTTTTTGTCCCCAGCATCTTTTTTTCCTTTTTGTCTGCTGTAGACTTGCTCTCCAGTGGCGTCCTATGCTGTTTGGGTTGAGACGGCTGCTTATTATTTGCACTGCTACTTTTATTACGGTCAGCAGTTGTACAAGCATTGTTGTTTTGGTTCTGTGTCTTCATACAGGACTGGCCTGGTCATTGGATGGAGTAAGAAAAGGTTGAATCAAAAAATGTTTTCAATACACAACTGTTATGTTACCGTATTGCATTGATACAATTGAGCCTGAATTAAGGCATATTTTTCACGTACCATTCCTGCTAGCTGGCTCAATCTGCGTTAGCGATGTTGTCTTGTGATGTTCATAGTCCTCCAATACTTCATCTATGGCTGTGACTGGCACATCCATGTCCACTACAGACACTGGTACCTCGTTACTGTCGGTTGACATGGTATAAGGGGTATTCCTGGATGACACGGTATCTGTGTGATCTGGAAAATGCAAAAACAGGAATAAACACATGATATCGTTGTACTTTGGACAAAAGAGAAGAAGATCCACATGGCTAATCAAATTTGAAATAGTCACTTGTCGTCATTGCCAACCACAATCTTATGAATCTACAGTCATGTCAAACTGTAGATTTATAAGACGACTTCATGGATATGGCAAATATCTAGAGTTTGAGTATCGAGAATTTGAGTTGACTGAGGCCTTTGCCATTTAGCCTCACCTGCAAGGTCTGCTTCAAAATCTGCCAAAGTCCGATGAAGCTGTGCTGTGAGCTCTGGGTCGTCTTCGTAGCGGTCCTTCAACCGGCCCGACTTTGCCTGTGGGCTAATGTTATTGTGTCTGAGGATGGTACATAAAAACATGTATCACAAACACATCTCCACACCCAGGGCCGGCCCAAGGCATAAGCTAACTAAGCCCGGCAGGGGGCCCTAAGCAGCCGCATAGTTTGCTGCAAGCAGCCCTAGTTTTGTATTATTGTATTGTATTGTATTATTTGTATCATTTTCGCTATAACATTATAGCGTGACATTTGTGCAAATAATCTTCTAGCACAGGTGACTGTGCGTGGTGGGAGGGGGGCCCCCAAATAAAATTCTGCTTAGGGCCCCCAAGAGGCTCGGGCCGGCACTGTCCACACCTACACACAAAGAATCCCAAAACATTTGAAATGCAAAAAGGGATTGATGGAGAGAAGCATCTGTGTTGCTGTAGCTGTAACGATATTATTACCACAGTCTGAACTTCCTTTACTCCCTCCAAGGGTTCAACCGAACAGCCTCATGACTTACTGGCATATTAGCTATAACAAATTGCAACAAGGCCAAAGCAAATAGAAAAGATTTGGATTCCTTAACGATTCTGAAAAAACAGGGTTATAGTGCTTTCCTGGAATAGTGGGGAGCCAGCAGCATTAGGCCAGGCCCTGGACTGACTAAGTTTCTTTGAGCCATCAGTTCAGGATTCCTAGTCTGGGCATGTTTTGTACACATTTCATTCCACGGCAACTAGAAGGTGAAATCTGGGGCAGCATCCGTGTTCAATAATCGCCTTTGAATAACGCCCTTATAATCATAACTATGAACGGCTGAGGGGTTCCAGCTTTGACCACAACTCAACTATAATACATGGCGGGCTTGTTTATGACTACTGCCACAGTTCAAAACTGGAGAAAAACTTTCCTCGCTACCTGAAACAGTGATGACTCATGCACATATACTTTAAATACATGTGTACTTTAAGTATATGTACTTAAAAGGTCACATTATGTGCTTTCCTCCCTGGCTCTTTTGTTAACCCCTACTTCCACGCCCCCTTCTGTAACTTTCATGACTTCGTTTCCACCTGTGCCTTGATCCCCAGGTGGCACATCCCTCATCGCTGTCGCTGGAATTGTCCCGCGCTGGGCCCAACAGTCTGCCTCCTGCGTTCCTTCCATCCTGGGACAAACTCCCGTCTGGCGATGTGGGCTGGGTTTCGGGTGGACAGCTGACAATGCCCGCGTCCTCCCCCTCCGCCAAGCCCTCGGAGGCAGCGTAACCCTGGTCGGGCAAGCTGCTGCCCCCGCCGCTGCTGCCCAAAGACACAGTCTCTTCCTCGGGTGTTTCGGTGTCTGGTTTCCGGCAACTGGCTGCGGAGCCTTGCGTGGAGTGTAGCCAAGCTGGGGGAGAATGGATATAAATGAGCTGTTATCACTGTGCCTGCTGGCAACGTCAACATCCAAATCAAAGGGGTTTCAAGGTTGTTCATAGGGAAATTGGTTTTCACTGGGGTAGAAAAATAGACATTTTATCCAATAGGAATTTTAACGCTTCAAACCTTGAAAACCTTTCATACGTAGGAAAACAATAAGAAAAAGAGCACCATAAATTGTGAGAAAATTAGTCTGAAATGATCTCATGCAAGAAGTACAGGAGATGGAAGAAAACAGAGGGAAGTATTTGCGTTAGTTTCATTCATTCCGACACCAAACCAGAAAAGACAAATATACAAACACAAGCCCACCCGTGGCTTGATAAGACTACTTTAATGATGCGTGTGTGGACTTACTGTAAAAAAAACCCTTTAAATTAGATTATTACAGTGCTATGGTCTGAACTTATTCAGAATGTCACTGATATCATTAAACTCTAAACTCGTGAAAATACAAATCAACGTATCGTAAGGTTTTCAGCAGCCCAGCCGCCATGCACAGCACTGTGCACGAGTGTAACCGTTTGGGTGGGTGTGTCCATGCATTTGGGCATTGTGCTACCATACGTCTGCCTTTGTGTGTGTAAGTGTAGGCCTGTCAGTTTTGGGCCTGGTCCTAATGGTGTGGAGGGAACAGTCAGTTCCAGGAGATGTGGTGGTGACTCACAGGGCCGTCCTACCAGCTCCTTCCCAGCAACAGCTTAGTCACGCCAGCCACAGCCACAATCAGCACACACACACACATCTGCACACACACACATCTGCACACACAAGTGCATTGGTAAACACACTTTTCCCATGCTTTCATATAATACAAACACACTTAAAAAGGGCGCAAAAAGTACTCAAACTTCCAACTCTCCTGTTAAAGCCAAACAGTGTAACAAGCAGATCATTACTGTGACGTACGTGTTGCTAGTCAAAAGCAAGCCAATGCAATCCAAGCACAGTCCCAAACCAAAGTCCTTCAATCTTGATCCAGTCTTCAACTGTTTAATTGAAAAATGTCAAACATGAAATCTGTTTTTCGATCACAACAGTGAAATGCGTATACATTATCACAATTATCCTTAACAGGCTGAACATTTAAATCAGAACCCATCGGCTTTGAACTGTATTTTACATACATAGACAGATTTGGATCTGTGACACCAAAAAAGTTCCATTTGAATGGTAACAAAACAAGTGACAGGCTTCCTTCCCATAACAAATTGTCACGGAAAAAGAGCATTTTTAGTTTTAACGGGATTTTTTTATCTTTAAAATGCACAAGGCACCACTACCTAAAAGCAACACGTCATTGGTAGATTAACCTCTCCATAATGTTGCCAAAAGCAGCGGGCATTTAGGCGTACGGTTTCTAAAACGAGCCACAACACACAGAAAGACAGAAACATACGCTGCCCAATTATTGATCTGCAGATATCGCATTGCCAAAGTATTGGCTGACAGATATCGCATGGCCTTGCCTCATAGCCTCATTTGAGCATGTCACTCATCAATCACACTGTAATGGATACGTCCACGGTTGAGCTCATCTGCCATCTGCCTTCTGACCACATTCTGCGTGTCCACTTTGAACTCAGCTCTGATCTCCTGCATAATCAATATCAACTCGCCAATCAAGTTGAAATACAAAAACACCAATGGTATATACATACATATATCTGTGTAAAAAAGAAAGTGAAATTGGAGAGCACTACGTGTTTGTAATAGAAGCTAACTGAAACCATGTCAAGGAAGCAGTGAAAGCAGGTAAAAGAAATGAGGACCGTTCATACAATCTTGGTCCGAACACCGGGACATGTAGACGGGTACAGAGGAAACAGTGAAATATGAAGTTGGTGAAGTTGGTGAAGTTGTTGAAGGGGCCCAGAGGAAGCAAAGTGAACTGATTGAGTTGCCAGAGGATGAGAGAGTCAAGCCAGAGGGAGACTTCAGGGGTGTTTGGAGCGCAGACGTACAGGCCCACAGCAGTACACTGTAAAGCAGGGTGCGGGGTGGGGAGTAAAGAAAAGAACAGGTGAGGTTTGAGCGGGAGAGAACGATAACATTGCATTTGGCGAGAAGGGAAAAGAAGACAGCATCCAGAGCCAGGCTAACTACGAAGAAAGAAATTCATGTCAAAATAACAATTGCATTTGTCCATTTAGCCTGGAAATGCAAAGATCGCATAGAGAATGATGAGGTGGTTTAGCATCACTTAACATTGTCTTCCATTATGCATCTAATATACTCCCATGTACTGTATAAATCCAACAACAGCACTCAGGCTGATTGTTGTTGACCCCAGCCCTGACCTTTCGGACCCAGAAGAAATAACAGGGCATGACAGGTTGACATTCATATAGCACATTGACCTCTCACAGCCCCAGCATCCCTTAACAGCTCAGCTGCCCGGGCCGCGGGTGGAGAGGTGGGAAACATCCAAGGTCAACGAACAATATTCACATGCACACAAATGCAAACAAGCAGAGGAGCGGCTTCTAGGGAGAAAAAAAAAAAAGAGAAGGGCCAAGGCTAAAGGAGAAGCGAGAGGCCTCCGATCTGCACATACACTGGGGAGCTGCTTCCCCTGCCTCCATGGGACTCTGCGGCGCGGCGTTGCTTTCTGTGGGCTCAACGGGATGGGGGGGGGGGAGAAGGGGGCAGGACAAGCTGTGGCGGCCCCTGCGCCGCGCTGCGCCGAGGTTTGGGTGGCGCTGGTTGATCGGCGGCTGCTGTAGGAGGAACTGATGGTCACGTTGGTAATAAAAAAAGAGGACAGGGCACAACTGTCTTACATGCCAACTACTATCAAGCTAAAATTAGCATGGAAAACATGTACTTATCAAGGTACAGACATAAATCCTAGATTAGGTTTTAGCATTCATTATAATTTCCACAACCCAATATTTCCTTCATACTTCATGGCTAAAATAGTTACTAATCAGCTTGATTCAAAAAAGCAATGTTCCTGCTAAGACTAGCTAGTAAAAACAGAAATAAAGGCCAGTAAATATGGATGAGTAGGTGTGGACTGATGAATGGGACAGTGTCAATCTCGATAACATACTGGGTTGTAGCACAATTACTGTAAAACGGCCTTGTTGAAATGTTTCTGATTTAATGTCCTCATAAGCTTAGTGATGCATCAGCGTTCTGTGTCTTAGTCAGCAGCTGTTTACTCTGCCGTCGACGATTGAAGGAAACTGAAACAGTTTGCAGGGCCGAGATAATAAACAGCGCTGGATCACGCAAATACGTCTTAATCCGCCGCTTCTTATTTCCCCCCCCCCCTGCCCCCTTCACATTGTTGTTGCTAAATAAACACACATAGTGATGATGCCTTTGGTACTCCGCTAAATAGCCGGATGATTCATGTGGACAGTCTGAAGAATTTCATCAACTATTCAATATGAACAAGAGGAGGTTGTGTTGACTAGATCCAAACAGGAACACACATTTACATTCACAAGGAGTGAGGTTGTGTGGTGACGGAACCAAAGAAATACTCAGTTGAACGAGTACTTCCTCTCACTTTACAAAGGCAAATATGGAAGACTGACATGGGGAGGGTTAGAGAAAAGAGCAGAGAGGAGGTGTTGCACTGTCAGCAGTGTCAGGAGAAGAGAAAAAAAGAGAAGCTCCGTCTCTAAAAATATGAATGATGAAAAATACAATAACCTCCTCATAGCTCAGATCCTTTCTCTTGCTTTTATCGGCCTGTCCATCATCTCCTCTCCTTAAACCCTTCTTGTCTCCTTGTTTCCTCCTTGCTACACTGTCAAAGCCTCCCCATGCTTCTTCCTCTGAACTCCATTCTGGTACCCTCACCATCCTCATGCCTTTTTATGAGGCCTCATACTCTCTCATCTTCACCCGCAGGGAAAGATCTAGGTTTTAGTAAGATCTTGTTTTAATCTATGATAGATCCATCTGCGCCTCTGCCAGCTTTAACGGTTTGTTTGTGTGGATGTGTCTGTTATGCCATTTTATTAAAATAGTTACCCATAGCGCTGTGCCGGTTGTTCTCAACGTCCCCTCGTTTCAGGTTCAGGGCCAACTCGCTCTCCGACCTGGAGCTGCTCGCCGAGGTCGCTCCTCCACCCGGCTCGGCCCTTTCGGTTACCTCCACCTCCACCCTCTCCGCGGCGGGCTGCGGCCGCACGGACCCGCTGGCCGTGCTGCTGGTGAGGGTGCTGCAGTACGAAGCGGCCTGGTACGCGTCGGCGTCTGAGTCGTCCAGGCTGTGGCTGAGTTCGGAGCTGGAATCCTGCACAGCCAGGCTGCTGGTGCTGCTGCTGCTGCTGCTGCTGCTGCTGCTGCTGCTCGGCGTCGGGGAACTGGGGGGCGGGCTGGCAGAGCGCACGGGTGAAGGGTTCACCGGGTCTGCCGCTTTCACGGTGGCGGCGGAGGCAGACTCGTCGCAGGAGGCCGCGCTGGGCGTCTCGGTCGCGGGGCTGTCGGGGGAGGACGCGGCGGAGGTGGAAGTGCCGTCGGGGCCTGTGGAGATGGAAGCCGGGGTGGGGGGAGGGGCCGGGGCCTTCCTCTTCCTCTGCTGGCTTTCTGAGCCCAGGCCCATCTGATGGAAAATAAAATGCAAGAAAAGTTAATTTATCTAAGCACCTTGTCTGTGGGGAGGGGGGGGGGGGTCTGACCATGAATCAGTCTGTCTAGACCAGAGCAGAAGTTGAGGTTACTACTGAGTAATTAAATCAAGTGGCGTTCTGGCAGGCCTCTGAGGCGCAAAAAGTGAGTGCCAACATTCCTTTTAAATTATTTACAAGATATAAAACATCTGGCAGTGGACCAGTTCATTCGATCCGGAGCTGTTGTGATGGTACATTTTGAAACTGCATATTACTGTGATGTTTCTGAAAATATTTCAAGGGGAGATCAACCATTATTCAGATGTCCCCATCTTGCGGAATTCCTCGTCACACTGTTATCGCTGCTCACCTGAGCGGTTAAGCGACAGCTCAGCAAAGAGCAAAACGATGCGGTTGGATCTGCATGACAACACTCTTCATTCTCCCGTTCTCCAACACTCAGTCCATCCCGCTCAAGCACGATTACTGGCGTGTTTCAACTTGAACCATTTTAGGTAAGCAGTCAACTTTTAGGGAAAAAATACAATGACATGCAGTGACATTTGGCTGGAGTGGAAACAGGTTGGATGGTAATTGGGCAAATTGGGTAATTGGGTATTTCAAAACGTTAAAATAATTGGTCTTTGAGGATTAAGGAAGGGAGGAAGAAAAGGAAAGAGAGAGAAAGAGATCGGGAGAAACCAACAGGTGCAGGTAAAACTCCAAACTAAAAAGCGGCAAAGGATCTGTTTTATTTATTGTGTGAAGTCAGTTGTCTAACCATCGATGTCAAAGTGTTACGGACAGGTTTGAACAGTAAAGACGTCTCGCGTCTACAGCTGCTGACTTCACAGAGAACATTCCCCGAGTCGCGTGAAGGGTTGCATTATGCAGCAGCACAAGAGAAAAAGATCAGGCCACCTCTGCAAACAAATGGGTCCAAACATGTGAACTCGATGAACTCACTGCATGACATGCTATAGAAATCTAAACCCCCCCCCGCCTCCCCCAACTGGTTTGTCTCTTACTTCCACGGTCTCCCGCTTCTCAATACAGACATACCAGCGGATGTGGGCCAGAGTAGAAGCTGCAATGGCTGACTGACCTGCCTGTGAAGATGACGCCTGTACGTGAGAATGTGTATGTGTGTGTGTGTGTGTGTGTGTGTGTGTGTCTGTGTGTGTGTGTTCCCTGCAGACTGAAGCATGCCATGAAAGGAGGAGAGAACACACGCCCACTTCTCTATGTGACTTTTCTCGTGTGTGTGCGCGCAACAGAACATCTAATGTGAGCTGAGCCGGGCTGCGTGGTTTTTTGGGGGGGGTTGTCAGGGGGTCACGTGGTTAAGCGTGTGCTGCTCCCGTGGTTCTTATCGGCGCCACGGCTGGGAACGTAGCATGTACTTAAGATTGTTAAGAGTCTGAAGCCAAGTCTCAAGACTGTACTGTAGTACATCCAAGGCCACACTGTAAGTAAAGCTGAGTATGTAATGCCAGTATGTGCACACACTATGTTTACTTACGTTGTTTTTTACATTTTTCAAAATGCGAATTAAGACAATAGCTGTGTATTATCAGCCAATAGCTTTTTTTATCTTTTATTTCAACGACATGTATTTATGGAAGGTAAACACAGGATCTGGTCCCTTCTGCTTGTGTCTCAAGTCAACATGTGGGATGGCATCACAAAAAGACTCTTTCCCATTCATTCATTCGGAAATTGATCAATCATTTAGTAGATCCTATTTTTGTAGAAGATTGAGACAAAAACATTTTGTTTTACTGTCACAGGGGAGCCAGATTCATGGATCACGAATCCAGGGAAGCAGAGAAATGAGCTTTCTCACTTTGTCACGTTACTCGTACCAAAAGAAACCCAACCAACTAGTCTCCAGGAGTCATCTTATGTTGGATGACTACCAAAGACTGCAAGGACGTCATCAGCCACCGTCGGATTATCTTTGTGGCCGTGCCGATGTTTTTGCGTTTCATCTAAAGGAACAGGAAACAGAGAAGTTCAGCATTCCTGTTTCCTCTGCAGTGTTTTTGTCAGAACTGTGCTCGGACAGCTGCACCTTCAGCTTAACAAAGAGTCTCTCCCAGCAGGGACGAGATGAGAGAGGACAGAGCACCGCACCCGATGTACACCTCAAGGACAAACAGCTATCTACCAACATACCGCTGCGCTTCAACTCTTCTTGTTGGGTTTTGTGTAGCCCCCCAATTAAAGAGCGATTAAGAAACAAGCAGCCGGGTTTGCAAAAAATCAAACGTTCCACTCCGTGGTTCGAGAGGCCTCGTGTCGGAGCATGTTGATCAGATAGGGCCACCCAAGCAGGCCTCAACCTGGTGGCGTGACCATCGAGGACTCTCGATGGGCGACGGGGCCACATTACTGCACTAATGTGGAATGTGGAAGGGGGGGTGTGTGTGTGTGTGTGTGTGCGCGCGCGTGTGTGTCGCGTGAGAGGGAGTCAAGACATATATGTGGGATCTTGTGCATGCCGAGTACATGTCAAGTACATATCTCATATCTGGATGTGCGTGTGTGTGTGTTTGTATGTCAGGGATGATAACAGCGGCTCAACCGTCTCCCCGCTGAGGGCGCAGGCATCAGAAACATCCTAACAGCAGACGGGAAGACGGCGCGTTGGGGTTATTGTGTGCTTGAGCGTGTTTGCGTGTTATAATGAGCACGTGTGGGATGTATGATGAGGGAAGTTTGGTGTTTAATGTCTCAACAATGTGGGGGGGAGGGGTAGAAGAGGCAAGCTAAGGATAGGGAGACACATGGCTGACCCAGTTCCATTGTGGTCTACTTTGCCCTATTAACCCACATAGACTGGATGTTTAGAAGGTTAGAGGACTCCGAGCACAATAACATATTGGCAGTGGGAAAAGTCTTATATTTCGCAACAAACACAAACAGAAAGCTTAAAAATGATAAATGAATGGTACAGTGATGAACAATTAGTGTTTTTTTTGGCTTAGCAGGAATAGTTTTTTCTAACATTCATGTACAATAATGCACATTAATGGTAATGCACAGATTTTTCAGAAGATGCAATGTAATATAATGTGTTACGTACATCTTTTTGTGATTACATAAAGGCCCTTTTGACGGTATACTGTATGTAAAATGTACATTGCCCTCGGAGAACCAGAACACCATCTGTGGCACAAATGAACAAAGGAAGCTGTTCAATAGAAACGGTCGGACCGGAGATGAAGAGGGGAAGGGCTGCTAAATACGGCCCCATGCGACAAAAGGACAAACATGCTTCACTACATCTTCAAAACCTCTAGTGGTGGCTGAGGAGCTCATATGCTGTTTTTCTTCTCTCTGTATTTACTCTGTATGTTTGAAAGAGTTTTATTCAAACAAGTCCTAACTTATCCAACCACAGTTGAAACAGGGACAAGCCATGATAAAAAAAACAGCAGCTGCTCTCTTTATTGATGATGCTCAGCAGGGGGGGCAAGCGTGAGTTAATTGGGTGGAGATGCAACAGGTCGACGAAACAGAGGGTCTGCGGCAGAAGAAAAGCTCACATTGAATAGTGATAACACCAAAAAAAAGAAGAAAAAGGACAACCTTTTATAGGAACACGCATTAATAAACACAGATCCAGAAGCACTGTGTGTTTTGTCTGGCTGATTAAACCGGAGCTGTGCATTAGAGCAGATTGAAGTTAGCTACCGCTGTAGTCAATTACATGACTGATGGATGGCTGTGAAAAACAAGCCTCCCTCTGCTGCCAGCTCTCTACTTTCACCCTGTGACAGATCATCAGGAAGAAAAACCCAGCCAGCTCCATCCATCATGAAGCCACACGGACTCAGGCAGGAATGCAGCACGTACAAAAAAAACCCCACTTTATGCAACGTGGAAAACTACGCGGACAGTAACGCGCAGAAGGCTCCGATCGTTTAACACATACGCACAACAAGTACAATGTATGGCACAAACTCTCACACACACACACACACACACACGGGAGACAGTTTAGAGCAATCAGAAAGCTTATTATTTAGGCTCCCAACTGTACGGCTGTCTCCCACAGTCGGGCGAGCTGCCATAGTTAAGATCTGATCAGCAGTCACATTATGTCAGAGCTGCTTTGGGAAAACATCTGTCAGAACTGACAGATCAATGTCCCTTGAGATGTATTTAATGAACAGTTGCAGCGGGGCAACTGCTCCCGTGGTTCATGTCTGATCTTGCAAGTGTGCACAATGTTTTCATTCTCCATCTCCTGGCTTTAGTGTCACAATAAAATCTGCTGTGTAGAACAGGAGATGTGTCTGCGTTGCTTGATTGGCTATGATACGAATCTATTTAAGAAATGGTTTTCCCAGGTCTACATACATGTCATGCAGCAAATAACATATTCTCTGGGCAGTCCAGGGACAATAGTCCAGTGAGTTGAAGCTGAAAGTCCATAATGAGTTAAATGTTCTTTCAGACTGCCCGGTTACTCTGTAGAATTCTTTTCCTTTCTCGTACTGAAGGCGATGTTGGTGCCAAGTAACGGATGCCAAGCAGATTTCATGCTGTACCGCATTTTGAAGATATGATCCCAAAGCTTATACAAAGTTAATGTTGCGCAATGGATTAAACACACACTTTTAAGAGCGGCTGTTACCTTACTTTGACTCTCTGTGAGCCTCCGAGTCACTCAGTTCTCTCTCCTTTGGTCTTTATCCTTTCCCTCATTCTCTGTCGCTTCAGTTTACCGTCTTCAAGTTTTGTTATTACGTCTTTTGTTTTTTTGTTCTCTGATCACACAACCTGCATGTGAAAGCATTCAATAAGCACCTCCTGTTACTGAGCATTGAAGCAGTTTCTCTTGGACAGAAAAGGAAACTTTTCTATATAAACCACAATATCAGATTGGCTATCACCGCTGGAAACAACAACAACCCGAAAACAAGCTTTTGTTTCCGTGCACTCAATGTTCCAAAACATCATTTAAATCAGTGCAGCTCCCATGAAGACACACACAGATTGTTGTTCACTAAGCTGGAGAAAGAGAACTCTGGAGCTCTCTGTCTCCTCCATGACCGGCATGAGAAAACAGCCGATGCTCCTACAGTCGAAGCGAGGAGAATCCTCCTGGAACACTGCGTCATCTGCTTTTAGCGCTAATGCTCTTCACATTCTCACAGCAACCTAGTAGGTCAAAGGTCTACTTTCATGCGGTGAATGAAATAGGAGTGTAAATAGAAGTGTTAAAGATTTTGTTTCAATGGAAGAAATTGGACCACGTCTAAATATATAGATATAATACAATGCAGTGTATATATATACAGCATGTATGTACTTTATATACACAATCACAAACTAACCAGGATGTTAATTTCATCTAATCTACTCAAGTAATTATTAAATAAAATAATAGAAAGAGTGAAGGAGAACGACCAAATCTTACAAGCAGCAAATAATCTAAAAAGCGTCGACGATTTCAATGACTGGCCCCACTATTCTCTGTATAGCCAAAGTATTTAGCTTCATTATAACAACCTCAACACCCTCGCGACTTATATTATAATATCAATGTCTAGCTTGTTCAGCTCAGAGGGAGATCCCAAAGAAGGACAGCCGTAATGAAGAGACGTCCTCTGCTATAATGTTTCTAATGGGCCTGCATCCCAAACACACCGTTTCTCAGAGAGAACGTGAATAGGTGGGATGGAATGTAACACAAACCTGCATTATGCAGCTACGCGAGAAAGTGTTATTGTTGCGATGCAAACATCCAACGGACAAAAACGTTTGGAAAATGCTGATCAATTGTTCTTTGGTTCAGTCGGACCAACTTCCAACCCAGGACTTGGTCATTGTTCCACAAATCTGTGGCCCTGATCACCAATGCCCCTGAGAAACTATATATATATATATATATATATATATATATATATATATATATATATATATGGTGTCACTTGTTGACTATATAAGGTAAAACTGTTGATTCTACACATCGACCGCCTGTCTTCAATCTGTCGACCCGAGGAAAGCGAGTGCTAGTATGGCACCGCAACCATGCAACGCGTGGATGGTTATGAATATCCAGGAGACAGCCAGGGAGATGGAGCAATCTATTATTAGACCGGTCATCAAGTCCTCAGATGACCTTTCCAACTGTGAAGCCGCCCTTGTGACTCCCAGTGGTGTTTCAGTATTTCAGCTGTGGTGTCTCTCATCTGCTGGACAGATAAATCATCTGCACAATTACACTTTGCAGTACTAAAACAATCCCAGCTGCTATAAGGAACCTCGTGCACTGCAAAAAGAGAAGACCAGACATATCTAATTCTGTTGAGAGGAATTCCATAAGGAAGGACACATTCAGAAGTTCATCTGACAATTTCAACTTGGCCATATTCATACTATTCTCATTACTAATTCCACAAAATAGTTTTCTGCTCCTCCACCCTCCACCCAGTTTAGTCAATTGAGCTGAAGAGAACAATACGATATCACCTATCAATGTTGTAATCCAAATGAAACGTTGCTTGGATTTACATGCGTGCGTAAAGTGGGCTTTATGTCACGATGTAAAGCACTGAAATAATCCACAAAGGCTCTGTTGGTAGCATGCATCATCTGATCCGACACGCGGCCCTTAAACCTGCTCACCTCGTAGCCCTCAAAGCTTCCGTGTCCCGTGGTGGGTGTTGTGGCTCCGGGTAGCGCCGGCGCCCTCCTCTTCTTGGTCTCCGCCTTGGGGGACATCCTCGGGATGTTCATGACGGACTGAGATTGGCCCAAGATGCTCGGTCGATCTTCTACGCTGAGGAGCCCTGACGCGCTGGACAGACCCTGTGGGTGACGTGCAGATGCAATAAACGCTGGTCATGATGTGCTTTTTCCACCAATAACTGAGATGCCTTGAAAGATTCCCCTTAGTAATCTCGACCTCTCCAAAGGCTAATACTATAGCTTAAGCTTAAGAACCATAAAATACATAACATACTGTGTTTTATAAATCAAAATAATCAACAAGAAAAAAGTATAAGTATGAGAAGCAGAAGAAAATGTCATTGAAAATTGTTACATAGTAAGATAGCTAACTAACTAACAAACAATTATTGACAGGACTCATTTCTCTGGTTATATTGATTTCAAGGGTTGGTGTTATGGTTGAAAGAGACCGCTGTAGTATTTATTTAATATTTAACATTAAAACTGAGCTCAGAGGGAGATCCTCAATTTATTTAGAGTGTATTCAAGGAATGGAATCCAGCTTTCTGGAGGTGGAGTCCATTCTTCAGTCACAGCAATTATTACAACCTTCATTTGACAAAGTTTAAGGTGCAACCGCATTTCTAAGGGTGGCTGCTTTTGACCAAAGCATTGGAACCAAAAAAAAAAGAGAATGGTTTTAAATAACTGATCAAAGAGAGCCCAAAGTGCTCTTGAAAATCTGAAACTCCCGTCGGCTCAGCTTGGTACGGAGCCTCGGCATGACGGGGGAACCACGACTCACACCCCCGGGATCTAAGAAAAGAACCCTGTTTAACAGCAGATTCATTGATGCGTTCAGACAATGCCTGGATACGGCGCAAAAAGCAGAGCCAAAAAGGAGCGTAAAGTTCAGATCATCAGAATGAATTAGAGGTTAGAACATCTTGCAGTTAGGGGGGATGGGAAAATACACAAAGCACAACAAAAAAAAGGTAAAAGTAAAATATGAAATGAAAGTATTTACTGTCAGTGTTTTGCAATTCTGTGTGAGCAAAAGAGGAGGGGAGGTAGATGGCAGACGGGACCGGCAAAGGACGTGATGGATTCATGTTATTTGAGGAGCTTTCTTTCCAACCTTCTAAAATATAATTTTCAAAGCAGAACATTCACATGAACTCTGTGTGACTCCTTCACCTGCTCTCTTCTACTCCTTCCCTCTGGTAAACAATCTGAAATGTGTCAAAACAGTGAGAGAGGAAAAGGGAGCTCTGACACACAAATTCCCCGTATCCTCCTCCTAATTACAAAAGCGCTTATGTTCAAATAAATATATCAAACTTATGCAGCACTCCTCACGAACGGTGTCTTTGAGGAATGCTTTTTAGGGCTTATAAGAGTCGTCCTACTACAAACCACACGTGCAAATGCAAAAATATGTCAGAATCACTACCTACTAATCAGAGAGTTGATCAAACTTCAGCAGAGAGGAGACGTCCTACTCTGAAATATTTTTGTATATTAAGAAGACTTCCAGGCTTAGCTAAATACATATGATTGAGGAAGGCAATTCCGATATAAAAAAAGATTTAAAACAAGGGTCTATGATAAGTTGTTTGAGGAACAACTCCTGCAATAATTCACCGCCATCAATGTTTAAAAGTTGAAAAGTCTATTTCACCTCTGATGGGTGTGGTGAGAAGTGGGAACATTTATACTCGTAACCACACCCAAAGGGATGGCATGGTGTATAAGGTCCACTGGAGGTCCTGGAGATGTCCAGATGTTCGGCAGATAAACACATGTAGCACAACGACGACCCACAGTGACAGTTCTCTGGCTTTATGGTGAAGTCAATGAGCAAATATCAAATATGGGATCTTCAAGATGGATCTGTGTGACCTAAAACCTGTACTTTAATGTGAAATTATATTACAGTTCTGAGACAGATTTGTTTGATGCATTTAGTTGCTGTGATTAGGAGGTTGGAACAGATAGGAACGATATTGTTAAAATCCCTGCTTCTTTGAAAACGTTGGTTATGGCCACATAACTCTTCTGCATAGTTACACAGATACACTGTCAACTAAGTAAACTAAAAAACACAAACAAACAAGAGTATTCTTATAAGTGAGTTTGCTTCAGAAATCGGCACTGCTCCGTAACATGATGCTATCTAGATCAGTTTTAAGACGCACATTCACACACACACACACACACACACACACACACACACACACACACACACACACACACACACACACACCTACACACACACACACACACACAGCAGTTGGCCCCTAATGAACAATTATAGATAAGAGGCTGGGCTTTTAGTGCTAATGTAGCCAAGGTAGGGTAATCTGATACCGTCAGGCTGATATCACAAGGTCTATACGTGTGTGTGTGTGTGTGTGTGTGTTTGCTTGGGTTCCCAAATGCATGTATGTGGTCTGATAACAGTCCCTGGCTGACGAACAATCATATCAGAGAGAAACAGTGACTGAAAAACATAACAGTATATAGTTGCCATTGTCTTATACGCATCACTTGTGTGCAGCGTAACCCACTGTGGTGTTTCTCTTCTTCTTGTTATTGGTTTCAAAAGGAAAATGTGTCAGAGAATAATAAGAGAATAAGGGAGACCCAAAAGGAAGCTCAGATCTTACAGAACAGGATGATGATGGCAGAAAGAACACAACGTCCATGAGACGGCTGCTCGATGGTGATGGAAGCGCTGAGAACAAAGAGGTGGAAGGGTGGAGCCGTCCTTTCAGACGCTTTGTGCTCGGACAGAGAAGAGAACCAGAGGCAGGCGGCCAGTGTTCTTCCAGCTAATGCAATCAAACGGCATATTGATCTGAGGTGAGCCACAGATGGCTGCTGCTGACCTGAAGTTCATTGCTTCCAAATCGAATGAACGTGATTACGTTCTAACAGATCGAGAGACGCTGGACGCGGTGTCCAAAACGGGGCTTTTACATGATGTAAACTGGAGTGATCATGGGGAAGATATTTTGGGGGGGTTCTAGTTCTCCTCAAAGCTGTTGAGCTCAGTAATGTGGACCACATTGGGCACAGCCTGTTCTCCCTCATAAATACACAAACCTAACTTTTCCATTTTATTGTTTTGTACTTAGTTTTCTCGGAAAGAACATTAAGCAGGATCTAAAACTGCAGGCCGTCCTGTTTGTACTGCTCTTTGGACCTGGGAGTGGTAACACACTGCTGACGGATCTCCTGGAGATACTTGCTGCCCTCTGGAGGACATCAGTGCACTTAACCGAAACCCCATAAACATTACACAGGGGCAATCAGCAAGATTCTGCAGGGCGTATCTGTCAAGATTGCCCTGTGCTTAAAGCAATATTTCAATCCGACAGATTTCCCATAAATGTGGCTATTATGACTCTATAGCTCACACGAGCTTTGCAGCTGCCATCTGTGCTGAATTTTTTTTTAAAGGTTGTTCCTGTCACAGCAATAATTAGCCTTATGGCTAATAATAATAATATTATTGTATAATAATATATTGTAACTTAATAATAGAGAAAAAGGACAGCGCAGAGGCTCTTTCACTTTTCTGTTACTGAAAAGCATTAAGCTAACCAGGAAGGACACACAGGCACGAGCATCGTCAACTAATATCAGTGCCCCCTCACTCACCTAATCAATGTTCCGTAAACTCAAGTTGAATATGACAAGCTTGTAGTATATTATACTAGATACAAGTATCAGTATATAGTTATCAGCAGCGGTGCAAGAAATGAAGCTAACAGGAACTCCCACACCACGCCATAAAAGCCCAATGCTATTGAAATGCAATGCCAAGTACCACTAGCACCACTACTTTCTGAAGTTAGTGCAACAGTCCATGACAAGTGTCAAAGAAATGTTGATCCATCCCAGGTTTGTGCTGGTACCGGCCTGTATCATTTTGCACAGGCGTTCCTGTTATTTTGTCCAAAATCTATGATTGGAATGCTTTAGATAAGAGTTAAAGTGAGATCACAGTAAAAAAAAAAAACCAATCCCACCGGGACGCTGTCAGACGTGTTACAGTACTTACGTTAGATTGAGGGGCCGTTACTCGGACCACCCTATGATCACTGTCATCCGTGTCCATAGATGTTGTGTCAGTCTGTAAAACGGAAGGCACAGCTAACATGCGATGCATCTAGCCTGACATGCACCACTCAAAGCAACTTTGTTATTTATTATAAAACAGACCATTTCTCTCGAGACTCGTGAAAATGAGTCATGCCAAACTTAGTGGACAGTTATTGTGACTTTTCAGGTGCTGTTAGTTCCATAATTCGAATGAATCATTATGTATGTATGACCAGTGAACATATTTATGTGGACGGCTAAATGTGACATTTTTGAGGAGGGAGAAGATACTAAAACCAGATAACTGGAGTCTTACCTTGTTTTTTCTTCTGCTGAATTGGAAGATACCCAAGAGGCCTTTCTTCTCTGCTCTGTTCAAACTGGTAGTGCTGGAGCTAATGGAGTCTATAAAAAGTAAAAGAGGAAGAAGAGGGGGATGAGGAGAGGAGTTGCACATAGATCATAAAATTGATTGAAGTCAGGTGGAGTCTGAGAAAAGCTTTGTGAGCGGTTTAGTAGACATGAGTGCCCAATGATCAAATCATGCTTAGGTTAGTTACAAAACAACACATTTCAGGATACTATGACAATATTACAATCAATACACTTGCTTAACTTTGTGAACTTTACTTGTGTTTTATAATTAGATGTTTTGCAGAATAATCTTCTGTTTCCTCAGCAGGGGGCGCTAAAGCTTTATTTTCGTCAGTCTAACCTTCGCAGTCCACAAAGCTCCATGTAAGAATGTGTCATGATAACACTGTTGGCTTGACGGCAGGGATGCAGCGTAAACTATCAACTGGAAAGATCACAGAGCTACACGACTGGGCTATTTGGATACTGAAAAAAGTCAACGAACCTTTGATTGAACGGCGCCGATGATGTCTACACAAGAATCGACATTATAATGACATTACACGCAAAATGATTTATTTGAAACTAAGAAGCAGACATGCATGTCCAACACGTAAAAGGCAGGGTTAATAAGCAAGCAGCTTCACATTGGGTTATACAGCAACTCAGGCGTGACTTATTATGACTGATACCTCTGTAGTTAAGAGTTGGAGCGGAAGCCCTTTTAGGCTGGAAAACTGGAAAACATAACAAGTTTTAAAAACACTTGCAGTAATTTGTTGGATAACTGACCTGCACAGAAATAAAGAATCAATCAATGTGTTGTATTTACACTTTTGTTGCACCACAACCACTGGTAGGGTCGAAGAAATCATGACGAGAACTGATAAACAGGTTCAACATGCTTCATCATGATAATGAAAGGGTAAAGACCCGATTATAACCATTGTGTAACCATAAACCATGTTGACCATAAACATTTCATAATGCTCAGGATGTCCTTGCTCACATCCATCACGACCATAAACCACAAGCTTTCCCTCTGCGATCGCTGTCTGTGATAAGAAACCGAATATGGAAATCAGTGGGTGTGGACTGTTACCATGGTAATGAAGCATAGCAGATCTTAGAGCATAATTCATCATTCTATTTAGTATAAGATAAATGAATGCAATCGTGTAATTGTAGCCCCGGTCACATGGATAGAGGTTCATACTAAATACTATAAGTCCAAGCTTAAAAACAAGCTTATACCTGGTTTATGCTTTGGTGTACCTGCTGCTTAAACCAGTGTTAATAAATATTGACTTGCTAATCATGAGGGTCTGAGGGTCACTGCGTTGGAATCCATCTAAGTGGCTGATAATGGCAGAGGTTGTATGACATCCATAGTATGTTCAACCTACTAAGAACCAACAATACTTATATTCCCATTTCCAAATTTGACCTTTTTTTAAGTTAAATTTTTTAAGGTGGCCACGGCTGAAAGGAAAAAATATAACCCCCTTGAGAAGAAGTTGGATTTCCATCCGTACTTGGTCGGGATTCGGGCTCAGCCGCCGCTCAGTTTAGGACAGCAGAGAGGCTTTGCTATGTGGACGGCTGTCCTAAATCACTTGGTAGGAAGTGGAGGTTGATAAGGAAGCCATCGTGTGTGCTGACTTACGGCCCCTAAACATAAGCTCTCATGAGGACAGAGGAGGGGGGCGAGGTTTACCTAGCCTCTGATTGTGTACGTAGAGCTCCTTGATCCCCAGCTCGCTCAGAGATCTGTCCAGCGGCAACTCGCGCCGACTGACGCCGTCCTTCAGGAGAAGCACGTGTGCAGGCTCGAACTCACACTTATCACAGATGACTGGTACCAGTGCCTGTAGTGGTACGGACGGGTTGACTCGTACCACTGCCTTCTGGCTGCCGCGGTAGTTCACCATCAAACGCACAGTTTTCTGATATAGAGAGGGGGGAAATGGAGACATTAATGGCTAAGAAATTGATTGATTGCAATAAAAGGCTAATCAGAGATCATGATCGAAGGCACATGACGTTGATTTCCTCTCCTGGCAGTGAATCCGCAGGATAACAAGAGGGTGAAAAGATGAACACAGTGAAGGTCCTCTGTAGGCTACATCTCCAGCCAAGGGTAAAAGGACATGGGTTAGCCATGATGGAAGCTCAATGGCTTTAGGTAGTGTAATGACAACATACATCACAGTATCAACAAATACTTATTGAACAGAACAACCAAAAGGCAGACAGCAGAGATAAACTGCTGTCTCAAGGTGTTATGGAGTAAGAGTAAACAAGAAATCAGGAGAAGGACATCCAAACAGGTAACGAATCTTCAACAATGAGTAGCTTCAGGTTAGACTTTGGTTGCTGACAGAAGAAAAGTCTATTAAATAGTGTGAGTGTGTTCAGGTAGTCATGTCTACACATTACATAGTGATCTATTATAGGGACGTGATGCGGATGTGCCGCTCTATGTGGGGGTCGGCATCACTAACGGGTTCCCATCAGCATCGAGTCAAGCTCCTGAAATATTCATAAAATGCTTCCTCCTGCGCAGGCCTCTTCCAAGGAAAACAATGTCCCCACAAGACATTAGTTCCACAGTCTAAAACTATCAAAAAAGTGTTGGTGTTGGCTTTTTTCTAAATATCAACAACAAGTGTGTAGCGCTGAAATCTTCTGTTACAGTCGTGTGCCGATGCACCTGGATGGAGCTACAATGACACTTCATCACAAGACAAGGTCAGCATAAAATACAATTCTATAGATTGAGATATTACTTTGCTCCGCTTCCAGTAAGTTGACTTGTTACGCATGTTATTGAAATGTCTTTTCAAGAGCTTTTATATCAATTCTATTAGAATCACCTTTACATTTCTTATCAGACTGCATTAACTGGGATAGAGAGACAAAAGAGAGAAGTGGGATAACAGAGTCAGTCTCTGGCCTGATGGCGGGTCGGGTCAGAGGGAGAGAGAGCAGCCACTGAGCCCTGAGAAGAGCAGAGAAATAATGCATGGTAACTAAAGGTAAGGCACTCATCAAATATTCAAACTGTAGGAGGAGAGCAGAGGAGAGACGGAGAAAAGGGGAGGAACGAAGACACTAATGCTCAGGGGACACAAGTTACAGATGCCAAGTGAGTCGGGAGAAACGATGACACCGCGACAGGTGATCAAGAGCAAAAAAAAGGGCACACTTGAAAGACCAATGTATAAGAAACTGACTCCATTATCATGCTTGGCCGGTGAATCCCGATCAGCTTCCTACCTTAGCATGCACCCTTACGAGTTTCACTGGCCTTGCTTTCTGCCAGCGTCAGAGGTAAAAGGTAGAGAGAGGAGGGACGGACATTAAAGAGGGCTCCAGCACTATCATGTTATGCCTCTCCACTGCCTTTCCAGGTTACAATAATCTACATTACAAAAACAACACAGACTGCTTTGCCTACGGGGTAGTCTTCCCGTTTCCTGTTGTCATGTACACTCTTATTGTTTAATTTGTACTCACTTGCCACCATATTAAATGTCACAGCGCCAAATCGCCCAGGAATCAATGCCATCGTAGCCGATACTAATTCCAACAGGTGTTATATCTGTGTCATGTGTAAAATCCTAACTACAAAGCCGAGGGCAAAAAGATCCTACATGTCACGCCGTCAGGCTCCACTGTCACTCACTCACCTCTGGCACTTTGGGCGCCGGTCTGCGCACCACTCTGTCCTCCCAGACTTTCTCCTTGATGAGGACACAGGCCACGTCGAGGGAGCCCAGCAGAGCGTTGGGCTTGAACCCCAAAGAGTGGCCCCCGGGCGACAGCAGCTCCAGCGTGTGCAGCGCTGGATTCAGGTGGTGGCGGCTACACAACTCGACCAGCAGGTCCATCAGCGCCTTGCTGAGAGAGGGAGGGAGAGACAGAAAGTGAAGGGGAGGGCGGGGGGGAGGACAGGGGGAGGGAGTTTGGAAGAAAGAACCAAATGAGGAGATGGGGAGCGAGGGAGAAAGAGAGCGGGGCAGGAGGGAGGGAGGGGTTACAAAGGGAATAGTTATTACTTCATCCATCAAAAGCACACAATCACAATAAAAGCACTCAGGAATTTTACTAGTTGGTAGACAAAAGGACAAAGGATAAAATTGTAAACCTCCAGTCTATTTATACTGTAGGTACTTAACCATTGTGAAAACAGATACAATTCAATCAATAAGATAACATAGGGGAGGTTTTACGGAGAGATTTCTTTACCATTTCTTTAAAACCAATTGTCTGATATGGGAATCTAAACCTGTATTTTGAAGAACTGTTCATTGAAATGCACGTACACGTGTGGTAATATGGTTCTCTTATTCTATGTTTTGTGTTATTAAATTAAAAAAAAGGAAAAAAACACTCAAGAACAAAAGGCGGTTGATTTATCTGTGTAGTCTATCTAGACATAAGCTCTGAAAAGAGCCTCGAAACAATAAAATGGCAGTGACGAAACACGCTGGCGTTGAGAAATAACAGCAAATTGCACTTGACAACATTGAGGCCTTTTTGACTGGACAAACTACATTAGCTCTGCAACCTGCAGATGCTCTGTGTGTCCATTTGTGTGTCTGTCCACTACCTGTCCATCCCCACATAAAGGAACCTACAGACAGTCTCCAATGTTTTCTGGGAGCCGTCGGATCAGATGACAGAACTGAGAGAGCTACCAGTAGAAAGGCAATAACTAAAGGGACAATCCGCACTCAACATGTCCAGTGGCCGGTGTTACTGTGTGCCGCCAAGGACAATCTTATATGAATAAAAGTCACAACACAATCACTCTCCAAAGGCATTGGTCAAAAGTAGTTCAAGATATGGTAACAGTTTAACCCGTTAACCCCCATGCTTGAACTGTACTCTGCATTATTCTATCCTACAATGCAAGTTGGGTTATGAGACACAGATGGTTAAAGAGTTCAGTTGGTCTCCTGATTTCAATGTATTAATAAACAACAAATTAATAATAATACTTCTCTGTATCTTGAAGTTGTTACTGCATGTGGGTATTTGTATATAGAAAGATACAACATCAGTGTAAAACTATAACCAGATCTGCACTTTACAGTATTAGCATCAATCCCACATTTCTCCCACAACATATATACTAAAGAATATGCAAATTTGACCTATAAATAATTTAAAATGATATTGGACATCGATACTGGTCACTGTTTTTACAGTAAATATCTGTCTTAAATTTCCCTGTTTAATTGCCAAGCTGATGCAACTAATTGATTGCAGTAATATTTGAGGGTTATGCTGCTTAGTATCATATGTATGTATCACTCAGCTATGTGTTTATGACACCTTTTGCAGTATCTTACAACCACGTGACCTATCACAGCATCAGGCATGGGTGTTGTTAAAAGAGGATGTCCTAATACATTGTACATTCCTTCCCATAAAACGATCTAGAATGAGGATGCGATCATAATAAAACTAAACTAATGAGTTACTTTTACTTCTAGTCAGAAGTAGCACATTGACGCATACAGGCCAAATGTTTGCATAGGTTCATCAAAAGAGAACCATGTGGTTCTGAACTAAGGAGGCCTCCCTGATCTTATGCCCCAAATGAGAGAAGCTCATTAGGGACAGAGGGAACTGGCAGCACGGCCTGGGGATAAGACCCTTAGACAAGGCCTCTCTGGCACAGCGACCAACACAGACCTGGGCTAACAAGTCTCCGGCCGCTTGGCTGGTCAGCTGAATTCAACTGTTCAGCTAACCCAGAGCCCCCCTCCTGTTATCTAGAGATGTACAGAATCCCAGGTAGATACAGAGGGAAACGGCGATGACAAGAGACGTTGCATTAGTGCTTGTGTGCCCTCTCACCTGCCGTCCTCAGTTACTGAAGTCTGGTTTCCCTGTGGTAGGGTCAGCTGTAAATCCACCGTGGGCCTCAGCATGTTCTCCCTGGTGTCCATGCCGGAGGTCCCTCCCCCATCAGGACCGACGTTTCTAAATATGTGGCGTGGGGCGGGCAGTGGCGCCTGCGGCGGCGCCGGGGCACGTGCCTTCATTCTCCTCCTGGGACACACAGAGTATCATGTTATAAACTTTGCCGTGATTATAGTAGTTTCCCAGATTCTACTATGTTTTTACTTTGAGTGCAGTATGTCTGAGAAATAAATGTGTTGCACAACCTTCATGCCGTAATCATAAAAGACACAGGATGTTTTGATTAAGTAAACAATAAATCATTCCTTTATTCATCGAATGTTTCTACATTCTGAGTCACTTTTATTCATTCATATTTAAACCAATCCATAGGCGTAGATTATTTTTTTTCAGATTCTCTGTTGCTGAGCGCAACAGGTTCATGAGTCCAAGTTCTGCCTGCTCAGCAGAGGCCTCAACGAGGACTTTGTTCTGTCTTTCTGTTTCCGTTTGTGACACAACATTTCAATTCACTTTGTTTACTAAACAGTTTACAGACATGCTGAGCGGATGCTTTTGGTTGTCATGGTGATCCACCATTGATCCACCAGCTGCTTTTTCAGTCTGTTCCTAACGCCATACTAAGCACTGATACTTTAAGAAAAATACTTAAGGGTGACTGTGCTTTCACAACAACGTTAATTTAACAGGATCCCTTCATCAACTTGTATTCCACTCAATATGTACTAAAAGTGTAGACATAAGGTTGACTGTCATTGACTGAAAGCACTTGATCACATTAGAAATTTTAGCATACAGTAATAAAAGAACGACCTTTGCAGTTAAGCAAAACTCTGGTATCTGGTTTTATTAGGTGCATAGCAGGGTTAATGGGCTATGGACACTCTCTGGAATCTCTATAAAAACTGAAAAAACTGATGAAAACCACACGCTATCTTACAACCTCAACTCCTCCGGGTGGACGTGTGGCATATGTCAATGACATGCTGGCGTCAAGATGCTGCTGTCTGCCCATTTGACCTCAACTCCTCAATGTAAACCGCACTCAGCCTGACAGACGCAGCTGATTAGACAGAAATCAAGCACTTCATTCCGCTAACAATGACAACAAGCTTTTACAGCACACATTTCAGTCAGCCCAAGATAACAACAGAAAAACATCCCACTCACGCGTGTTCCAAAAGTGTTGTGTATGTCAGGCGGCTTATAAATCCAGCTCCAAGGAGGAGGCGCAGTCTGAGAGAAATGTGCTCGTTAAATCCAGTGCCGTATTATCCAGTAACCTTCAGGGTACTCCTGCCCAGTGTGAAGGCCAGAGAGCACACCGAGCGGACTCTAACCTGGCCGAAGTTAACCATTAACAGCCAGCATCGGCTGTCATCTAACTCTCACCCACACTCCCACGGTGTCATTGACTCATTGTGCAACGTAGGATGGGAGTGACAGCTCCACTTTCCGGCCTGACAGTGTTAATCATGATGGAGTCAAGAGAGTCACACATTTGTCCACTTCATCTAACTCTCCTGTCATTTCCGATCCTCCCACATCGTCACCTGGTTCTCCTTGCCCTCACCTGTGGCCCTCCCCTTATCAGACACTAACTATCTTAGCCCGTCACGTTCCGCTGTTCCCTGCCAGATTGTCTTGTGTCTTTTGCCAAGTTTTCCAGCGTTTCCCCAGTTAGCCGGATTTACCTCTGTCCTGACCCTGTCTGCCTTTCGACCCCCGAATTACTGGCCTGCTCCCTTTCGGATTTGTTTGCCTCCCTGATCGACTCCTGCCTGCCATCGTCTACGGATTACCTGCCTGCCCCTCTGGGATTGTTTGCCAGCCGACGGATCTCCCGGTTATGACCTTGCCTGAACTATTGATTGAAGCTACCAGTCTCCCCAACGTTGTCCGAGTCGTGCGTTTGGGTTCCATTGTACACCGGTACCAGTAACCATTACAAAGAGGCTATAAACGCTATGCAGATCATTTCTAATCGCAAGCTGCTCAGACTAAATAAATGCCCTTGGAAATAAACAGGAAGTGAAGGAAGTGAGCAGCTGGGAGACCTGTACATGTGAGAAATGTCTTCTCTGTGAATCTGTGGGACTGGGCCCGGGCCAAGCCGAACACAGTCAGCTAGTATCCTTCTCTCCCTTTAGCCTGCAGTCTCTCTCTCTCACTAACATGCACAAAGACTCTCTTTAGGAGAAGCCGCGTCTCCCACAGAGTAAGGATGAGCGGGCGCAAACAGAGAGAAAGGGTGAGGGAGTAGAGGAGGAAACCCTGCTCCGGCACAGGGGGGCAGTAAGTGCTGAGCAGCTACAGGGACTGAGTTACAAATGAGCTCTCTCTTTCTTACACACACACACACACACACACACACACACACACACACAGCTACTAATGGTACCTTTAGAACTACTTTGGTCTTTTGGCTCGACTAAACAGCCTTTGCAAGGGTATATTTGAAATCGGTTTGGACTTGAACTGTCTGAAAGAAATGGATGCTGAATTCATGTCGACCTGACAAACGAGTAGAGTAGAGTTGTGTGGTCTAAAATCAGCCAGGACAACATTCGAGCTGTGCAACGTGAACAGGGAACACCTTCAATTTGGAGGCAGATAACTGGGAATATTTAACCTGCAGCGGCCACATAATCAATTATAACCTTACCTTTGAAGGTAGACTACGGCCTGTATGCAGCCTGTCTGGTTACCAGGTGTGTGTGTGTGTGTGTGTGTGCATTTGCACAGAGTGCTCGTACGCACAGCTGCAGCCTTCATGAGCCTAGTACAACCATTCTCTCTCCTGATCAAGTCACTTGGGACAAAGCAATCTTGGACGGGAGAGAAGGACAGTGTCTATCCAGGGATTCAGATCAATGTGATTACAGGACAAAATAAAAACAGGACAACAACTGTCCCGGTTAAATGGAAAACGGGTCAGATGATTGCGGGGTGTTGTTTGCAACACTTAAATGCCCCTCAAATTACCGGTTTGGCCAGAGCACTGTGAACACAGCGCCAAAGGGAGAACAATGCAAATCCAAGAACATCAGTCAGGTGACTGTTTGTTGAACAGCTTAATTATATAACACTGCTCAGACAACCTTGTCTGTGGTGATACCTGCGATGCATGGGTACAGAATGCTGCCAATGAGACCAACCTGAGAAAAACAGACACATCAACAGGACCACTCCTAATAACAAAGTCCGCAGTGGAAATGAGTACACCTAATGCATTACGGCAGCCGACAGAGCTACAGTAAGAACGTCAATCAGAGAGAGACAAACAGGCAGACGTGTCCAATGTCGGAGACATGGGACCTCCGGTCAGATAGAGGGTTTATTTAGTGTGAGACAATAGGGTCTCTACAACAATGAGCCACTATCCTCTAATGAAGACAACCAAATGGGAACGTAGTAGACTGGTCAAAATCACAGCGCAGACTGACCTACATTCTTCATGACACGCTTTTTGTGTTCTGGGAATACACACAGGGGATGAAACCGAAGCTCTGAGGCTTATAATTTCTGAGTGTATGATGTGTGCAATGTTTGATTAATACACTGTGTAAGAAATGTTTTCTATTGTACCGACATCAAAGTCAAAGGCTGGCTGTCTTCAACGCACACAAACGCAGGCTACGTTACAATACAATACGATACAACATATCATAGCATATGTTGTGTCTATGTTGCTCTGTACCTTTCATTTCCTGTAAATGATTTCCTACTAACTACAGCTACTAAGCAGTCGCTTAGTTGGTGGACAAGATCGGCTATCAATAGAAAGATTGATGGGTTGATAATAGCATAAGTAATGCTGACAGTCCTTAAGCGAAACATTGAAACTAGATGTTCAATAATACTAATGCCAAAGTATTCAAAGCTGATTTCAAAAGATTATAGCTCCATTTTGTTACACTGCTGACCAATTACAAAGAAGGTGTAGAAGAATGTCCTCAGTTCGTGATGGTACCTTCAAAACATAGAATATTTGGCGGACACATCAATAGAAACATGAACAAAGTAGGAATGTTGTATCGCCGAGCGCCACACCCGGTACTGGAGTGCTAACCTCCCACAATGCATTGGGAACAGTGTGAATGATACACATCCTGGACCCAGGAGTTACTCCCCCGACACTCACAGTCCTGATGCCTTGCCAGCATTCCCCTCTGGTGTCACGGTGTGCCCATGGATACCTGTATTTATACCACTTGACTGCGTGAGAGTGCAGGCCTTCAGTTTAGTAGTGGCCGTCGATTAGGGGAGAAGGCACACGGTGATCCAGAGAAAGAGAAGCGGAAATAGGCAGAGACAAAATCCTGGGGAAATGCAGAAAGATAGTGGGAGGACTGCTTTGAGTAGTGTGTACTTTATTGTGACTATTGGAGACATACGAGCCATCTAAAACATTTGTTTACAGTTGCTAGGCACTCTTAATTCAGCAAATGCCTTGTTGCTCATATTACCAACCATGTGGTTTCTAAAAGTGGCTCAGTGACAATGATAGTCCGACCCTCTCGATTCACACTTTACAGATGACATGAGTCCACCCTTCCACACTAACAGTTTTAGCATAACCCAACGTTTTAGCAGCGGGCTACATGTTTATGGACTTTAATCAAATCAATCAAATCATCCCAACGAATGATTTAATTACACTGTGAGTCCATTGAAAGATAATGAATTATCACATTCCATTCATTCCCAGCGCTACGGCCATGTTTGGTCCTGGCATTTAAAGTAAGAATATACTACTCTTGGAATGGTTTAAGCAGGTTGCCCAGTTTATGAAGTGAGTACTTCTCTACAACTAGTTGAACAGCCAGATTACAGCTCAGCACAATACACTCAACAGGAGTCCCGAGTCACTAACAGTAACATAATAACCCAAGGGAGACACAAAAAAACACCACACCTCAGGTGCTTAATGAATGGTTACTCTTAGGGATCAATTAGCTTGCTCACACTCCAGTTCCAGTTATTTCAAAGGTTTAAATCACCGCTGATCCAAGAGTATCTGTTTCACACCTACTTAAAGCAGAGAAATCCACCCCGTCAGCTCCTCCTCTCCTGACACCAGTAGTCGTCTTGTCCTCTTGTGACCGGTGACACAGACCCACGCTGCGGCAGTTTAATGCGAGACATAATTCAAAGACAACAAGAATTCTCCCAAAATAGGAGCAGAAGCGGTACGCGTGTCTCCTCTGTCTGACAGCTGGAAAAACTGCAGTCAATCTTTCCTCTGGAAACGCTGCTGAACCATTATTAGCAAGACATTTAGCCTGTCGCATCTCCTCCAGCGATCCTTTAAGAGGCCGTGGTGGATCAATGGAGTGGCGTCTGGATAGGGAGAGCTGTGTTTTCCTGGACATTCATAAATCAGGTGTTCTTAATGTTCATTACATGTTCTTAAGTGACCCAATTGATTTTGCAGCGCATGTTGACCGATTTGATCGACTTTGATCATCTGCCATCTCCAATCAATTACCCTCCATGTTAAAGCAACATCCATGTGCTTTCCTAATGGATACATGTGTTCTAATCAAATGACCGAGTCGCATAAGCTTTTAAAGTGTACGTACGGTTTGTTAGAAGTTTAACAAGAAATGAGCACATGCGATGTACGCTTTGCACCAGCTGGGACAGCTGAGGATGAACGCGGGGGAAAAGGAAAGAGCGATGAGGTCGGTTGGTTGGTGAGAGGGACGACTGAGAGAATCTAAGGTGGCACGAAGCCCCACCAACAAGAAAGGGGAATAGAATCGGAGTCCAACGTCAAAGAACAACGGAAGGAGAGGCGGAAAGGAGAGGCAGAACAGCAGGAAATAATAATTAGTCTGTTCCCTATTCCCTAAGCTGCATGTTCAATTAGAGAGCTCCTGCGAGGGAAACTGGGATAATTATGTTACAGATAAACAGCTTTAGAAAACACCCCATGATGACTTCATTTGAAGAAAAACATCTATAGTCTAAGCAAGTATCTCTAATGTGGTCTTAACTACCTAATCTGTTTGTTTTTTTGCAGAACCGAGCTACAAATACGTATTTTTTTAGGTAATGGTAAGACATTTGTAGCGGACACTGATGCCCTTTTCATAGAAACACAGCCACCACGAGCAGAACCCTGGCAACTTGTGCGATAGAAAGTGCACTGCTCCCCCTCAGCCTTATCAAGTCAGCTGGCGTTAAGAGGAGTCCCTCCAGTCTGGGCGCACACACAAACACACACACACACACGCGCGTCTGCCTCTCTGACAAACCCACATACCACCATGACTAACATATGACTGCAGGCTTCCTGAAATAAATCCGAGCAGCCCACAACAGCTGCTTAGCAGCACGCAGAGATGCACCGTGGACACTTGACACTGACACACAGGCCCACTTGGCGAGAGGCGGGGCTGCCGGCGCTTTCCTCCGGCGCGCAGGGTGGTTGGCAGATAGCAGAGAAAAAAAGGTGAGACGCCATAGTGGGGAATAAAGTAGACAACAACCTAAGAATAGAGCCAGTTGAGATGCCTCGCATGTCTCCGGTGTATCATGGGATGGACTCGGCGAGCCTGCGCTGCTCTGATTTGTGCACGGACCGAAGGCGCCATTATTTGATCCTACTGTGCCGCTACTAAACCACACTATACCGCCAATAACGTTAATCACATACACACAGCGTGTGTTCTTATAAAATGGGAGTGATTGAGGCAAGTTAAGTGGTTCGTTTAAAAGAAGTGAGCTATTTTAGTTGATGTGTTAGGAGGAATAAATCCTTCATGGAACAAAGTACAACAATCATACACTTTACTAGTCTGTCTTATAGTAAGTATAAGTATATTTCTATCTAAGTATATCTCTATATTGCACCGCCGGCAAAAAAAACTCATAGCCTCAAGTGCTGTCTCCATTGCCCGTTAAACTGAACCAATAATAAAAATAACCCTTTACGGCCAGATATGACCCCCTTTTCCAATAGTGAGTACAGTATAGCCTTCGTTTGAGAGAGGAAAAAGAAGATGCAGCTCCCTTAGTCAGCAGGGCTGAGCTCGTGGCTGACCGCAGGAACCATAAGCGTCTAATTGGGATTTCTTTGCAAGAAGAAAGGGTGGGGATCCCGTTGCATGCATCCGTCTCTAAATCTCCCAACATCTGAGTCCCCAGCAGGAAAAGAAACAGACCCACACGACCATGTTATCTTACAATACATTGTCCCTCCCTGGTAATATTGTAGGTTTGGATTGACAGACACACATGGCATCCATATACTGAGGGTGAGTCTGACATTTCAGTCCACTGCAGCCAGCAACTGGTGTGCAAACAGTACAGTCGGTAGGCAGTAATTACCTCCGGGTGTGTGCTGAGCTCAGGACGCTTATTTGTAATCCCGTGCTGTATTTATCTGTAAAAATAAGCCAGCCTGGTTTTCCCGTGGGTACGTTCCAAAACTGAACAGAAGCAAGAAGTGACGCCAACACAAACAACACGATGCCTTTCAAATGAAATGGTCGACCTATCGGCACAGAATTGGGATGTTTTTTAGTCTTTGTCATGGCAGCAAATGTGTTTCTCTACAAAAGACCATATGACCCACGTAGACGCGATCTAAACACAAGGTTGAGACGTCACACAGGCGTGTGTATCCAGGAAAACAAACATGAAAAAGACGAATACTTCATCACCTTAGGTGAAAAGAAAAAGACAAAATAAGTAAGGGAGTTTAGAGTTATTTAGAGCGGTTACGTCTGATTCTCGTGTTGTTTGCGTCCGTTGCTTCCTCATTGCTCCTGTGGGATAGAATGCTAAAATGACAGGCTCATAATGCTCACGGCAAAATTGACACACACACGCACACGACTCAGATTTCCACATCTGTACAAACAAATTTCACTTTCCTCCAAAGAGCATGTCTCTTCCTCAGATGTCAGGTGAATGACGGTGATCTTTGTGTGTGTGTGTGTGTGTGTGTGTGTGTGTGTGTGTGTGTGTGTGTGTGTGAGTGCTTCTGTGAGACACGTTCACATAGTATTTATGAGCTGTGTTTCATTGAGACTGGGCTGTGTAGTAAAGCAGCTACTTTACGCGTGATGACGAAAGTTTACCCTCAACACAAAGGCAGTTGTCATGGTCATTTATATGGACAGAAATGCCCCACACTGACTGGACAAAGGGGCGTTTTGGGTCCACTGCCAGCTGACTCTGTGACCGGTTTACTTTGTTGTTTGACCAAAAAAGCTCTTGAGTGTCTGAAATCACAGTATTTAAGAGTATTTGTTTCAGGGGACCTTTACTCAAAAGATCAGAGTACAAATGGAGCGATCCTTCATTTACCTCTTCAACAGGTGTTTCACACACGACTCCTGTTGCCACTGAAGAACGCCCATGTTTACCCCCTACCGGGTTCACCTCAGACCTACAGTACAGATGGAGCAGCTTGTGGCTCTATAGTACCCAGCTTTTATAAGTGACCTACCCACATAGACCCCACAACTCTACCTTCAATTAGTTGTAAAATAAGTCCTTATTCATAATGGATCTATTGATCTATTGATCTTCCACCAATGGAAACAAGAAAAGTGATAAACTTATTTACTGAAAAGTTGCACAAACCAAACATTGACTTCAGCCACTCCTTTTACAATTAAAAAAAGCCTCACATCTTCTAAAAGCTGCAAAGAACGAGTGGCATGTTCTACTTTATGAACACTGTTCCAATGCAACCCAAAGTAAGTTCCCCATAGACGCAGAACGCTCCACAGCGCCACGAGCACATCGCGGGGAGCCTATGGGTGTTGTCGTTGTTGGTGTTGTTGTTGTTGTTGTTGTTGATGTCGTCCCACCAGCAAAAGGCCATATGCCCGCGGCCTCTCCACTAGAGAGCCGGTGCACAGTGCTGGTCTGTGCGCGGGCCCGCGCATGCCCCGCAGCGTGCGAACAGGCTGGAAGGATCTTTTGGCTGGATGTCACTTTTGACTGAGCAAAGGCTGGTTCATAAAGGGTTTGTCCTCCCATGAAGCCCGAAATGGCCTAATTCCTCCGTGGCTGTTTTGTGCTGAAATGACTGCTGTCAAGAAAACGCCTCATGATTGGATATAAACTTGTAGAATACAAATAAAAAGCAAAGTAAGGAATGGTGGTAAATATTGTGTGTGGATTAATGTGGCGAACCTGGAATTAATATTCATTTATAAAAGAATATTTTAGAGGCAAACGCGTGTTTTTATGTTTTACTTTCGTCTCTAAATCTCGTGTCGCGAAAGTGGTTACTTTGAAGGTGTGAGCTGCTGTTCCGAGGACTTACCCTGAGGGCGGTTTGGAGGACTCGGTCATCGCAGTGATTCCGATCCGGAGAGATGAAAGCGAACCGGGCTGCGTGGGTCCGCTGCTGCTCCTACACCCGTGGGATGTCCATTATCACCTGCGACGGACAACACGACAAACTGGCATTTATTCTGTTGCCGTGGAGGGTTTCTAACAAAAACTCACCAGCGAGGACAAAACGACTTTGTATTTTCTATTGCAGTCCAACAAGTGACAGCTGTGCGCAGAGATGAAAGGTCACGCAAAAAAACAGCGCAACGGAGCTTTAACTAAGACAAAATACCGGATGACATGTTCAGTGTTTTAGGTCCAACTTACTCAAGTCAAAACTACCTTACTGAGTCATTATCTACTGAGTTACTTGTCAAATCCACTTGTTATAATCTTCGCAGTCCCTGCCGCGGACTTTCCCTCCAGCATTGTCAAGACAGCTAAATCACTGGATTAAATCTCCGGTGTGACCTTTCAAAATAAGAGCTCCAAAAAAGTAACCAACAGATACTTTTTAGGCTATTGTAGACTTGCCTGAACACGCATGTTATGGGGGACGCACAGACAACTAAAATGTACACCAACGACACTGATTGGATGCTAGGTATTACAGCTGTAAGACATATATATAATT
This sequence comes from Apeltes quadracus, assembly GCA_021346845.1. Taxonomy (NCBI): domain Eukaryota; kingdom Metazoa; phylum Chordata; class Actinopteri; order Perciformes; family Gasterosteidae; genus Apeltes; species Apeltes quadracus. Next base: position 17,086,745 of record CM037936.1, read on the forward strand.
AAACAATATGTATATCATATAATGTTATCTATGTAAATATCATTTGAACTTTAACGCCAAAGGGAGCTTCCATTCTTTTATTTTGAAGGCAAAGCTCCGTCATTTCCTGTATTTTGCTGCTCTGGCTGTCTAACTTCGCGCAGCTCTCCGGTCAGTTCGCCTTCGTCAGCAGTTCTCACGTCAGTCATCCTCATTGGGAATTCACTGAGCGCCAGCTGGAGAGCGGAGGCCCGAATGGAGACCAAACAGTCTATGACTAAGATACCAAAACAAGGGCGATACAATAAGTGTTCGAGGGCAGAAACGGTAGTGATAACTTAGAAATATTATTAGTAATATATATTGCATCATCACCGTCATCACCTCTGTGGTTAGGTCACGCAAGTTTGAGGTAACAGCCCACTTTTGTCGAGGAGCATTCCTTTATTTCTCATGTAAATTCTATGATGAGAATTCAAATATTTTCTCCCAGCATGCTTTGCGCTTTCGTGGTCATGCAGCATGTCCATGCAAAGGTGATGTATGAATCTACAACACAAGAGGTCACCCATAGACCACTCTAACCCTTTCCTGTGTACCATCCTTCTGCGAATACTTCCTGTTTGGCGCTCTGGTTCATGTGGTGTCATCATAAAGGAAGATATGATTAACAATAAGAAGAATGCCTGTATAACAGCAGCCAATATCTCTGTATCAATATCACAACACAGAGCCTGATGCAAATACTCTGTTTTGGCTCCAGTACGGAAACTAAATTGAAGTAATGTTTCTAGCAGTAAATTTACCAAAAGTATTTACCTGGACATATATCACTACCTGATTGATAGTCGGATGTTTTCGTATGGTCAGCTCGCTCACCCATAACATTGTGTTGGTAGTGATACATGCGCTTTTTAAATAACCATTACTTGCTCAATTTTCAACTGATTATTAAACGGTTTGGTTTGCTATGAACGTCAGAGATGTAGTTATGACACTGCATACATACCCTGAATAATTATGTTATGTTCTAAAAAATAGAATAATGTTCTTAAATGGGTACAACATTTCCCTTTAAAAATATACATCAAGAAATGCTGCATGTTGAAATCCCCACCCCGCACAGAGATGTATTCATAACACTGCATACCTATGAATAATTATAACCATGGGTTTTTCACACAAAAATTACATTAAACAGAACATTATTCATAAGTATGTAGTGTCATAACTACTTCTATAACGTTCATAACAAACCAAACCGTTTAAACATCGTTTGAGCAAGTTTTTATTATTTACAGTACACATATCACTACCAACACAATGTTTCGTTAGCTCACTCTACCAAGCCATGTGCGAACGTTCTATACCCCGCCGTAAGACATCTAGCCTTTATCTATTGATCTGCCAGCACTGCGTTGGCGAACGACCTGGTTCCCCTGGTCTCACGCATGCGCTCACTCACAGAGTGCGACTCCCAGTGGACTATTCAGGAATAGCAGCAACTTTTATAGAAATGCAATTTATGTCTTTCTATAAGTTTCACATTTAGCAAAGTCGTCCGGCGGGCCGCACTGGACCCCCCCCCCTGTCCCCCTCCCCCCCTCCCCCTCTCCGGCTGGCTGGAACTGTTAAGTTTGGCACCTGTGTGCCTGAAATGCTTGTTGCCACAAGAGTGATGCATCGTGATCTGTGGACTCCTGATAAGGATCTTGAAGTCACTCTCGGGGACGTACAGTAAATTACTTCTGCATTTCTGATTCAGTGCTGCTTACTAATAGGGGAGCACAGACGCTGAGAGGGTTGGTTCTTACATGTTTCTACATTTGAGGACATTGTGTCCGTAAAGCGCCAGACCAAGAAATAAGGAGCCCAGTGCAGCCACTGACTATACCTGATAAGACGAGGCGTCACTAAGATATCATCATGTCAGGTGATTACATTTTGACTACTGTACTTGTATTGCATGATGTAGCCTATACGTCTATCATTGTAATGTTGTTGTTGCAGAAATATTTGCTTATGGTCATTTGTAATCCTGGCATCTTAATACACTGCGGTCAGTTGCACGTGCACTTTCTACTTAATGCAAACATTTTATGCAGTATACTTCCTTTTTTCATGTATGTGTTAACAATTGTGATGTTTCCATTGTGCTTCAGTTTTAAGAGGTTACATTTACTTGATACGATTTTACAAATGTAGTAGGAATGACTGCTGAATGCAATATGTATTAGTACAACAAATAAAAACAACAACCAAGGTAACCACTGAAGTAACTTAAATTGAAATATTCTAATTTAATTTTTGATGATGGAAGGTATGCAAGGCGCCTTTTTTATGTAGTGGTTGAATCGTTTCGTCTCCCTCTTCTATATCCAGGTTGCAAAGGACCTATAAGTCCAACAGGGGGCATGAAATCCTTCATTGTTATTGACTAGGATTCAACCAAATTGCATTTCCCTCCCTGTGACAATTAGTGACAATCTGTAGTAGAAGTTTTGGTTGTGACTGCATATACATTTGGATCATTTTATTTATTCGGTTTTGTTTCTGTTAAGTGATATGCAACTCTGATATTTCTGCCTTCACACTAATGGGGAAGTGGGATTTTGTCGCACTTTCCCGTGCTGATCATGTCATTTACAAATAGCATTCACAGTAGCCAAGTTCAGTGAACAACCAAATAAATTTGTCCACCTAAAAAAGAAGAAGCTCTTTAAAAATTGCTGACACAATGTGGTGAACATTGATGAATGTTATGTTATGTCATGTTATGCTGTGAACACCAAACCTAAACTCCATCCTTAACTCCACTAACAGCATTAACTAAAACCAGTTGATATATAAGGATATATAGTCCATCTTAATGTGAAAGGATTCACTCTAAAAAAATTAAGATGTTGTGATTTTGTGCCTTTTTAATCTCTTTTGCAGGTGATTCAGAAAATGTCACCACAACAGATGATTATTCAACCTATTATGACCAAGGCAACGATAACAGCCCTTGCAGCAATGTTGGTTTGAGGGATTTTGGCAAGGTCTTTCTGCCCATCCTCTACAGTTTGGTCTTCTTCATTGGCGTCATAGGTATGCGTGTGTATCTGAGCGAGACCCTTTCTTTACATGTGTTATATGTTAAATAATAATCTGGAATATTAAACCTTGTGCTCCGCCCTCTCTCAAGGCAATGGTTTAGTGGTGTGCGTCCTGGTGAAGCACCGCCATCAGACCAACTTGACAGACATGTGCCTCTTCAACCTGGCTGTCTCTGACCTCGTCTTTGTCTTCACGTTGCCTTTCTACTCGCACTACTCTGTTGTGGGTCAATGGGCTTTTGGAGACTTCATTTGCCGCTTCGCCTCCGGCTCACATAACACCGGGTTTTTAAGCAGCATCTTCTTCATGGTTGTCATGACGTTGGACCGCTACATGGTCATCATGTACGCTCACAAGGTGGCACGATATCGCACTTTTAGGACAGGCCTCGCTCTGACCGCCTTGGTTTGGACGCTGAGCTTGTGCTTCTCCCTGCCGGCCGTCTTCTTCACAAGGGTGACGAACGAGTCTTACGGGGCTGCCTGCAAGTACGAACCGGGAAACAGTAACTGGAGGCTCTATGACGTCATCATCACGAAGAATGTGTTGGGCCTCGGGATTCCGCTGTTGGTGATGATAGTTTGCTACTCCAGGATCATCCCCTTGCTGCTGAAGATGAGGAGCGCCAAGAAGCACCGCGTTGTCAAGCTGATCATCTCCATAGTGGTCGCATTTTTCATATTCTGGGCCCCATATAACATTTCCATTCTCAAGCATTTTCTTTTAAATTCGACCGATTGCAACTCACACGAAACTCTTCAGCTGTCGATAATAGTGACCGAGACCATTGCTTACTCTCACTGCTGCCTGAATCCCATCATCTACGCCTTTGTGGGACAAAAGTTCATGAGACGAGTATTGCAGATGTTGAGGAAATGCAGATGTGGGTTTCTCCACTACACTCCACAATTTTCAGATAGCTCATACAGGAGCTCGGTTATGTCCAGGGCCTCTGATGCCACCTCCAATTTCATCATGTAGGAGGTGGATGCCAGATTCTTTTTCGTGCACATGGCTTGCAGGATTGACATATTTTGCTCTGCGTAGTGTCGTTATTACTGGGTACAATATTAGCATTGTACCTGCTGCAAGATTTATTCCGTCATCAGTCACAGTTTTAGTCATCAGCATAGCAAGCTTAACACGCTGCATGCATGCGTGTATGTTATCTTTAGCTTCATCTTTCTTTTTCTTTAGACTCGTTGCATTTTTACTTAATTTTAAGTTTACACTGGAATTTGTTGTGTGTGTGATTTGATGAGTAACAAAAAACTTGTTATTTCTTTTAAAAGGTATGTTATGCCCCTCCCTTTCCTGCTTAACAAACCATGAACCTTTTGTTTACTGCAGCCTGTAACCACAAACGTTGTTCATGCTTGGCTGACGGGTTCACACTTCAATTGATTTCAATTTTTTGATGCCTCATATTTTTACCATTGATTAAATGGTTTTTTATTATTTCTTGTGTGTTTATTCCGGGTTAGACATATTTGTTACATTTCTTTTATGTCAGGGTTACTTGCAAACAATCTAAAATATATTACAATATTTCAGCTTTGTGCTCAATCATTTCTTTTTCCATATTATGTTTTTTTGGGTATAGCAGTTTAGTTAGCAAGTGAAGATTATAAAGAGTTCCATCTCTTATTTCTAAGAGTAACCACTTATGGGTTCGGGTGTTGCAACAAATCTAAAGCACAACACAACTTTTGAATTACAAAAAAAAAGTTATGACTGGAGTGTTCTTACTGCACGTTGTGTCTTTTATAGGAAAGTACTTACACCATGCTGTTCATTGTTCGTGTAGTAAATAGTAGTAACTTAGTGTACCATACCATACTGACTTTATTTGTTTAGCACTTTACAACAACCAAAGTTGACCAAAGTGCTGTACAGAAAAATAAACCTACAAATTAATACAATTAATAATCACACAATAAAATAATAAAAACATGCAAAGTAAGAAATTAATTTAAGTAGGCCTAAATAAAGTCGACATCTTACTAGGTGTTAAAAGCCAAAGAGAACAGATGGGTTTTAAAAACAGATAAAGAGGAGGCCTGCTTAACAGTAAGGCAGAGCATTCCAAAATAGTGTAGTTGAAATGGGACAGTAGGATAGTCATTTTTCAAGAAAATAGGACGACATTTTGCATTTAATATTCACCTGAGAATATGTTTAAAAAGGGAATTTGCGATAGTCACAATTTAAACACTATATGGCCTATAACTGCTTTAACAAAGGCAGCTTGTTGCTAAAGGACAAAGGATACTTTTCATAATAAAGTGAATATAATAAACGAATATAGTTAAATTGAGTCATTTATATATTGAAATTTCCATCCAATGAGCTGAGTGCCTTTCAAAAACGTTTATATCTGCAAGACAAAGCTCCGAACTAGAACACACGTTACGGTTTCATGATGCATGTTCGCACACGGGGAAGAGTTATCGGAAAAGCACGCTGACACCTTTGTGCAGAGGAAGCAACACAACCAAGAGTTCATCGTAGCAGACACGAGCTCTGCAACAGTATTTGATGGAAAAAGGTGTGAGTTGACAGGATGACACGTGAGTTTGATGCTTGGCAAGGCAGCGAACATATTCGGGAGGAGTGATTGTGGCAGACGATGCGGTAAGCACAACAACATTTTCACTTTTAAACGTTTATCTGCTTTTCACTAGAGTTCCTTCACCTCTCTCACCTCCAACACCTATTAACACTGAGTGTGGTGGAGGATGATGTGTGCAGGGGTCTGTTGTCTGCGTGTGTGTGTGTGTGTGTGTGTGTGTGTGAACACACAGGAAGTGAGGGTCGGCATGGTTGTCAAAGCGAATGGTTCTGTTCATGTCGAGGGGGAAATGTGGTTGAAAGAGATCAAACGAATGCGATTATGGTCTGCGAAGGAAGAAGTGTGTGGTCTTCATAGACACAACTAAACAGTAGATTCTTAATGACTACGTTGCTTGTACCTCCGACATGAACATGAATCAATAGTCAATGGTGTCAAGTTGTCAGCTACAGCCAACTCTAAAATCACAAAAAAAGTTACAAAAAAGGCATGAGTCACAACTTCAACTTAAAAGGGCAGGAAAGTCCAGGTACATCTCTGAATTTCCTTTTTTTAACGTTTCGTAACAACAATATCTTTAGTGAGGCACATACACAGTTTAGTCATCATGAAGGAAACCTGTTACTTCTGTTTCTTGAAAATCTGTGAGTGGAGGCAAAACTTCAGAGGAAATGAAGTGAAGAAAATAGAATCAGGAATAAATCAATCTCCTTAAATTGTAAGTAAAACTCTTTTTTACATTTAAATAAAAGACATTTGGGCTTCACGCATAAGATGACGATGAGGTCATCTGTGACTTTTGACATTTGGCCGAACCCTGTGTTAGTTTTTGTTATTTTCGGGGTGAGGAGAGAGAAAAAGCCCAAAAGAAAAAGTGAGCAAACAAATTTGTCTTTTGTTGAATGACAAAGAAGGTTGAAACTGTTGGGAGGTACTCTCGTTTCGTGTTGTTTTCACTTTATTGATGTATTGAAGGAGGTTGAGAACAGTGTCAGGGCTGAACTCTAAGAAATGTTGAATCACTGGCAGATTTTAAAATGTTTTTTGTTGATTCTATGATGACACCACGTCACGCTGACCAGCGCATTTAATGTCTCTTTACATTAAGAACATCTTCTCAACTCCATCTAGATATTTTCTCTTATTTAATACCTTTCCTGTCATAACATGTTCACTTCACTTAATCTGTTCTTGTTTTTTTCCTCCTTGCACAGCATCATGAACATTTCCGACATTTCCTATCTGGAGTATGATTACAATGACACCTGCGAGGAGGTTCGAGATGCAGAATTGCCCGACGGATGCACGACCATGCTGGTTCTTTACTACTTGCTGTTTGGCTTTAGTTTCCTGGGTAGGTTAAAAAAAAAGAAGAGAGAATGCAACAGAGAAGAAGAGAACATGTATTATTTGAGGAGTTCAAAGAAGACTGTGAGAACCCTAAAGTAACAACCATGGGCTGACTGGGGGGAAAAGAAAACCGCCTACTAGTGATGGGAAGTTCGGATCATTTTACTGACTCGGTTCTTTGAATCACATTCTCATGTAGGTTTGTGCATGTAAACCAGCAGATACTCATTAATGTATCATGACAGTTTTGAGGATTTGAAATGTTCATTTACAGTATTATCACACCAGCATTTAATTACCAAACCAGTCAGTGTGACTTGTGAATGAATATCATTCACGGCTCGCTAAAGGGAATGAGGCAATTGTTTCCTCTACTAAACCAATGCAGGTCTCGTTCACGAACGACACGTCACTACCGCCTACTCAGAGCGTTGCACGTATTGTCCAGTTAATGGCCGACTGGGAGAAAATACCCACATGGGCATAGTGGCAGCCCCTCCCTGGTAACAACTAATGATTTAAAATAATTTCACAGGCAACATCACGGTGATCTGGGTTCTCCTCCGGCACATAAAGCTGAGGACCATGACGGACGTGTGCCTCCTCAACTTGGCCCTGTCTGACCTCATACAGGCCACGACCCTGCCCCTCTGGGCCTGCAATGACACAAACCTTGCCGCATGCAAATTGATGACTGGCGGCTACCAGGTTGGGCTTTATCTGTTTTCTTTAAAAGATACATGTATCTGCATTTCTATGCGATGATGAATCAATCACAATTTCCTAATTTCCTTATGCTATGTGTGAAACCACGACTGTGAAACGTGTCTCTCAGTCAAATGAGAAAACTGTTAATCTCCCCTCCCCCGCTCTGCTCCTCCGAACAGTTGGGCTTCTACAGTGGGACTTTGTTTGTGACCCTGATGAGTGTGGACCGCTACCTGGCCATCGTCCACGCCGTTGCAGCCATGCGAGCCCGGACACTTCGCTATGGACTCATAGCCAGCGCCGCAATCTGGGTTATTGCCGTCATCATGGCACTACCCGGGGTGACATTTGCCTCTTTAGAAATAGACGAACATGACAACAGCTCCCAGTGCCAACCCCTGTACCCCGAAGACAGACAGCTCTTTTGGAAGTTACAGCGGAATTTAAGAGAGAACATAGTGGGCCTGTTTGTTTGCCTCCCAACAATGATTTTCTGCTATGTGAAAATCCTTGTTGTGCTGTCCAAGTCCAGGAACGCCAAAAAAGGCAAAGCTGTGAAGCTGATATTCACCATAGTGGGCGTGTTTGTGGTGTGCTGGGTCCCCTACAATGTCACAGTTTTCCTGCAGACACTGCAGCTGTCCCTGGATTATCTGGCGACCTGCGAGGCTTCAAAAAGCATCAACTCTGCCCTGTACTTCACTGAGATGATTGCCTTGTCTCACTGCTGCGTAAACCCATTCATATATGCATTTATTGGGGAGAAGTTTAGGAAATCACTGGGAAAGGTGCTGACTAGGTACTTCTGCTGGAGTCACCAGAGCAGAAGGGCTTTCAGCCACAGAGAGACCACAGACAAAGAGACTTCCAACACACCTGTGAAGTCAGATTATAGTGCTACTGTGTAATAGCACTCAGAAGATTCTCAGTAAGAACAAGGGGATCTTTTATTTGAAATGTGTATAGAATTCTTTCAAATCGTATAATTCAAAGTGTATGTGTAAAACAAATTGTTCTTTTTTAAATAAAGAAAATAAATAAAAGTTGCTTCTTTCTTCTTATAGCTAAACTCTTGATCTGTGCGCTGAAACAGTTGTTCTGCATGAGTGTGTGTGTGTGTGTGTGTGTGTGTGTGTGTGTGTGTGTGTGTGTGTGTGTGTGTGTGTGAAGCCGGGACTTTTTTTTTTACTTAGCGCTTCGGGCCGTAATTCTTGACAGCTTGTATTTGACAAGTGTGCAGAGTGGAATTGCGGCGTCGCAGAACACACCTGACTGTCGAGCCAGTGTTTAGTCATCAGCACCCACAATTCACTGCTGACTGACTCAAAAAAAGGGGACAAACCATTTAAAGATCTATAATATGTGTGTCACGAACATTGCGGCTTGGAAGCCGACAGAAGACGCAGGCGCAGGTTATCTGTAGTAACTAGGCGTGTAACGATTCGTTTTTAACAATGATTCGATTCGATCACGATTAATTGTTGTCGATACGATTCAAGGACGATATTGGTTCATTTAGAACGATACGATCCGAAACGATTCAATGACGTGAAATCGATTCAGTAACTTTTTCGCCAAATATTCAACTAGTGTGACTGAAATAAATGTCCTAGATTCCTGTTGTTTCTTGTAATGGAATCAGGTATCAATTAATGATGAATATAAATAAACAAGTAAACAACAATGAATGGCAAATGTGTTCACATTTTATTTGAATAAAGTGCAAACACTGCTGTAGCAGAGTAGCAGAAAAAAACCCGTATTAGTGATATACACAAAAAACACCCCTGCAATAATGGTTTCCCCCTACCAACCCCCAAAAACCTATTTCAACCCTTTTGGAACATCCCCTCGGATTTGCTGTGAAACCCGGAAGTTGCATCGGGGCTCGGGACGGCGGGACCTGCATACTGCGTGAGCACGTCACGGCTCAGTCTGCGACAGCCTTTATCATTAAAAGTGCTAAGAAAAAAGTCTGACGTGCTTAAATCCAATGGGTTATTTCCTACTATCGATATAATCGATTTATTACATTTTAAATCGATGTTTGATCGATATATGTCGTCAATAAGGCCAACTCGCCAAGCACAGATCGATGTAGTTGGATCGGAGGAATATAAATCGATACATCGATGTAACAGCTGAATCGTTACACCCCTAGTAGTAACACTTCCACCGCACATAACAGCACCACTGCGTGGAGCTCGTCAAGCCTCCAGCTGCTTGTGGCTGCAGATACAGGCCCGGTTGCATTGCATCTTTTAAAGCTTGCACATGTGGACCTGTGGTTGTGCCTGTCCGCAGAGAGCGTGGGCTCTTACACAAACTTCTGAAAGCATTTGCAGGAAGTTATGAACCATATGAATCTGCAAGCCTGCAAGCCCACCTAAATGGTGGGGAGGTGGATGCAAGCGTTTTTATTCGAAAGCCATTTGCACACCACACGCCTAGTAGGTGTCGCTCGTTTGAACATTAGATTATGATCTTGGATAATTAGCTGGTCTTTTCTTTGATGTGGCAACTTGTGATCCAAAATAAAGACCATCACCGGCTGTCTTGTTAAGAACATCCCAGGTAATTCATTTTGATTATTTTCTAAATGTGCAAAACCATATCTGTGAAATTCTTATTGGATGCTAAACTCATCAAATTTAGAAATTAATTGATTGACACTAACCCACGCTGAGCTGGGTCATTCTAGACATGACGTCATTATTTATTCAGCTATTAGTCTGCTGTTACCAGAGGCTCAGTTAGGGTATGAGGTGTAATAAACAATACAAGTATATAAGTAAGTATATAATTCAGAAACCGAGTGCTATTGAATATCCTAACGGCTTTAAAAGAAACAATGATCACATTAACTGCAACTTTAAACTAGCTTGACAACAGAAAAACCGAAGGAAGAACCCCTCAGTTATGTAATGTAACATGTATATTAGTGTTTGGAAGCATATCTTGCACAGTCTGAGTCTTACATCACCTCATCACGCGATGGGTCAATTGTTAGTCCACTGGAGAATGCATTTGTGTTTCATTGTCACTTTATTTAACAGTTTGCTCGCACCCACCTTTTAAAAATATCTGCTATAAATTGTTGTATCTCTTTTATTTCTCACAATTAAAGAAACAGATTGGAAAAAGTCAAACTGCCTTGACTGTAGACATGCTCGTTGGAAAATCAACCTATTGTTCTTTTCTGCAGTGGATGCTGTGCTCGATGTTTGAAGTATGAATTTTCAGACACCATTCAAACCCAACAATTAACTGCAGAATTATGTGGGTTGTAAATGTGCTGAATGTGCTGGTTTCTCGCCAAGATGCTGACTGAGGAACTAAATTCCTGAAAACAGTATATTTCTGCAAAACAATTGATTCAGCAGAATTACACAAAATGTGCCTATTTCTTTTCTTCAGGAAGTTTCTTTTCTTTTTTCTCTTTTTCAGGAAGTCCTAAAACGACTTACCATGGCCATAACCATGCCTGCTATCGTTGCTTCCAGTGGAGTAAGTGAGATTCCAACTACAGAAGACTTACCAGGGTGAGATTAAACCTCTGTAGCCTCTTCGTATGATACCATGTTTTGTTCTCTTCGTCCTGAAGCACCAGTCTGCTTTATTGTCAGCATGTGCCTTGTTAGCTTCCACCGTTGAGCAAGTCATTTCTAACTAGTATTACTGCACATTTCTTAAACTTGTTCTTCTGAATTGTGCTGCAAAAACATAAATTCTTTTGTTGCTTTTGTTGACAGTGTTTTTTAGTGTAAATATTTTTTGCTATACCCCTCACAGTGTTATGTAGCATATGCATATTTCATATCTATGTTCAGTAAGATTATTGTAGATCCAACACACTGAACTGAAATAAAGAGAACATGCTAATCATCAGGGTGCGATTTGTGGGGGGGATTTCCCCCCCTCTGGTTTTCCTGACCCCCCCCCCCCTCTGCTAAATTATTTTTCTCGCCGGGGTGGACAAGGATTTCCCCCCCTGGGGGGGGGAGGGGGTTCCGTAGCAGAGAATAGGAACCAGCTCTTTAATAATACGAGCAGTGCGGAGCTGCAATACTGTGAGTGGTGTCCTGTTACTTTTGTATTGGTTTTGCATATTAACATGCTTTAGACATATTTTATTTGTTATTTATACTAGTAGCCTACTGTGATGGTTTGATGCCCCCCCAGGCATTTGGTTCTCTACGCCCAGTGCGTGATGTGCGTGTGCGGAGCGCCGACACTGAGCATATTGTCTTGTCAACTAAGTTAACATTAAAAGTTTTGTCATGTTGCAAGCTAAAAGTCCAATGTCCAAAAAAAAAAACCCACCCCCCCCCTCTGCTTTTTTATCAAATCGCACCCTGCTAATCATGCTTTTCCTTACTTGCTTTCTTTCTCTGTTTTTAAACAGGTCAACTACACTATTCTACAACGATACCAACAGCGTAACCTCCCCAGAATACAACAGTTCCTATGACAATTACTATGACTACCCAGAGGGGGACTACTACGGCTTTGAGCCGTGTAGGTACGAGCGCCACGGGGCCAACTTTCTTCCGACCTTTTACGCCATTTTCTTTCTCCTAGGCTTTCTGGGTAACTCTCTGGTCATCTGGGTCATTGCTTGTGGCGTGCGACTGCGCAGTATGACCGACGTGTGCCTCTTGAACTTGGCCGCTGCTGACCTCCTCTTGGTGTGCACGCTGCCCTTCCTGGCCCACCAAGCCTGGGACCAGTGGCGGTTTGGGGACGCTATGTGCAAAGTGGTCCTGGGTATATATCACATTGTCTTTTACTGTGGGATCTTTTTCATCAGCCTGATGAGCATCGACCGCTACTTGGCCATAGTACACGCCATTTACGCCATTAGAGCGCGCACAAGGTCCTTTGGAATGATCGCCGCTGCTGTGACTTGGGTGGCAGGATTTCTGGCTTCTTTCCCTGACCTGATGTATCTCAAACAGCATGATGTCAAAGAGTCTCGGTTCTGCTCCCAAGAGTTTCCACAAGATGCTTCCAACACACCTCACTTCTGGCCGGTCTTCAGCCTTTTTAAAAGGAACATTTTGGGTCTATTTGTCCCCGTTGTCATCATGGGTTTCTGCTACTCGCAGATTGTGTGGAGGCTTCTGCACACCCAATCATCCAAGAAACAAGCCGTCCGTTTAGTTCTTACAGTGGTAGCTGTTTTCCTCTGCTGCTGGTTGCCCTACAACGTTGCATCTTTCTTCCAAGCGCTGGAGCTACTGCACCTCTACACGGAGTGCGAAAGCAGCAAAGCCATCCGATTGGCTTTGCAGGTCACTGAGGTAATCGGCTACTCGCACAGCTGCCTCAACCCCATCCTGTACGTGTTTGTGGGGGAGAAGTTCAGGAGGCACCTATTGAGGTTGATCAACAGGACTCCCTGCAGGCTGTGTCAGTTGGTCAAGGCCTGCGTGCCTCAGGACAGAAACAGCGCATCAATGTACTCACAGACCATCAGCCTGGAGGAGAGGAGTTTTACTATCTGACAGAGGCACAAGCATGATCTTATGCTGTCACGATTTCAGAATAGTTCACATGGAAGCAGACATATTATATTTTACTGCACATCTATATATCTTTATATATATTTTTAATAGCATCAGCTAGAAATTGTATGTATTATAGATTTGTAAATTTTGTTTTGGATATGCATGGTAAACACGCTGCCGGCTGAAGCTCAGTAAGAAACTGTGTTGACTGAAATAGCTGTCAACAACGTGAGCATCAGAAGCCAGAGTAACCTCATTTAGTCATCAGCCGCGTAAATAAACCCCCAGCAGGGCAAAGCCAAAAACTTTGAGGCTGACTTCCAAATAAGTGAGTTATTACAAATATGATATCACCTCAGAACTGAACTGAATCTATTTTGTGCACCAAACTGCGCATAAAAGATCCCCAGTGCAGCTGCAAAGGTTAACGTGGAAAGTTTCATTTAACTGCAGAACCTCAACCCAGAGAAACCACAACCTGACGGCAGGAAGAAGCACACAGCCGCGCTGTTGGTTCAACCTTTGCAGGCTCTGTGCAAAACTGTGCAAAGAAGTATTAGGCTCTTTGCCCGTCAAATCCATAGAGATTGGATTATAAAGTTACTGAACACGCTGAGTTTCATGACACAAGGCAGATATTGTATAAAGTCAGTATTGTTGATAATGTTCAATATGTATGATATTCTTTTGAATACAATTGCTCTATTGAAATACCACACATATTTGATGTTATTTTTCATTCTCCTAAACTGACATTTTGGATGAATCTATTTTATTTTGTATTTTTAGGGCACTGTAATGGCAAAAAATATATGTAACTCTTACAAATGCTTCATTGTATAACCAGTTTTTTAATTGCAAGTGGTGGGATGGCGAGGCCTTGGGAATATGAATAAGAAGTTCCCAGTGTCCTGGGAAGTATAAGGACGTGTTGGCTCGGTGAGGGGAGGACGAAGGAAGGTTCTTGGCAGTCTGCTGAGCACGTAGCTGTTGTGACCTTTTTACCCTGCAAGGAAATAAACGGAGAAAGACATATTTGATTCAGAGCCTTTATTTCTTATTCTACGATTGACTATGCAAAATGTTCCATTACAGCACTGATAAATAATAATAAATGTATCAGCAGCAGTTATTGGTAGACAGTTTACACATATCAGTAAACTATGCAGAGGCTCCAGTCTCTCACACACACACACACAGAAGGAGGATGTTTTTGTCTGAAGGAGGGCCCAGTCGTCCCCGTGAGGTTGAAAGCAGCATGAGGGCCGACGTAGAGAAGGACCGCCATTTGTGCTCGTCAGCACGTTAACCCCACCCAGCTGGCACCAGTGCAGTGTTCATGTATATTTCCAAGTCATTCTTTTCATCTACTTCCTCAGTTACACACTCATTGTATATATTTCAGATGAAAGGAGGAACGTGAGGAGAAAACATTTAATATTGGCTATAACATTCAATCCCAGTCCCCAATTAACCTAATTCCCAGAGCATTTCTTTGGACTGTGGGAGGAAGCTGGAGTAACCCACCGAGAACCCTTGAAGACACGGGGAGAACACTCAGACTCCACACAGAGGGGCCGCTGGCTGGAGTACCCAGGACCTTCTTGCCATTTGACATAGAATTAAATGTTCTAAGTTGCTTGATTTGAATAAATTTATTCTAAAAAGCGTGGACACTCTCCCTTTTGAAAGAATAGGAGGGGTTTAGTCTAATGGCAAGACATTTGGGCTCTCTATTATACATGTAAAATATAGTGAAGATACTGAAGTATTCCTGTGAACTGGTTACTTTTGTTTTTCTTAATGTGAGAAGCTCTGTCCTCACTACTATTATACTGTTCACTGGATGTTTATTAAAACATCAAATTAGTTCTTTAGTGCCATCTAGTGTTCCAGTGTAGCCAACTGTTTGCACAGTTTACAGTATAGCCAACTGTTTGCACAGTTTACAGTATAGCCAACTGTTTGCACAGTTTACAGTATAGCCAACTGTTTGCACAGTTTACAGTATAGCCGACTGTTTGCACCGTTTACAGTATAGCCAACTGTTTGCACAGTTGGGTGCAGGCAACACTCATGTTATTTTCCGTGCAGAGAGACTTTATTTTTGGAGTGGTGGTTTTCACTTATGCACATTGCTCTGATGACTTAAATAGTGAGCAAATTCATGAACCATAACATAGTCCACGCTATGTAAGGGGGCTGCACTTTCACACCTACCAGAGCTCGAGAGCTCGTGACAAACATCCTCTGTGGTTTCATGCAAAGTATTGGCTGCCTGATGCCACACACATCTGTGTACACCTTTTCTGCAAAATCACTCGCAATGGCAGGCACTCTAGGCTGGTAACGGTTTAGTGTGAACAACAAAGCTCCAGTTGTGTATATGTAGAAAATTCATTAGAGGCCTTACCTAACATAAGAAGTGAGTTGAGGCGGGAGGGATATGTATGGTCTGCTGATTCATGCAGCATGTGAGGATGACAGATAAGAGTAGCAACGTCGCTTCTTCAGTTTATCTTTATGGGTTTTTGCAGATGCAGATCTTCATCAAAAAAATCAAACGGCTTGGAAACGTTGCACATGCCCTTGTTTCATCATCTCGCTTTTCAAGTTGTAAACATGGGATTTTCCCTTTTGGTGTAAATATCAAATGCCTCATACCACCCATGTGAAGTAGATGCATACATTTAATGACATTTAAAATGCAGCAATCCATCACTGTAAAACAAGCAGTGTGCAGGAGGCTTATTGTTGCAGTCTGACTGGACCGGTTCAGGGTTTCCCCTTTCCTTCTTTGCCGTAAGCGCAGCATTGCCTCGCCTTTCCACCCTTAAAGCTTATAGGAAACTGAATAAACAATACTAGTTCCAACACCCATTTCATGGGAGTATACTGTATGTGCACATGAAGTTTCAGAAACACAAGTTGCTCCTTGTATGTTTAATGGCAAAATAACAGGACAAAATGAAATATTTACAGCACATAGTAACATGAAAACACAATCTTCTGTACAAAGAAATATACATGCAAAAATAAAAATAAGTCATAATAAGACATTCAAAATGACATTGCTGTAGTCTTGTTCTGTTTGTATTTAAAATATGACATAGTTATGAGGTTTACATCCTGGGCGTGGGCAGACTGCCTGACCCTCTCTGTACATCTTTACATCATGTATAGGCTGGGTTTCCCAAAGGCATCGGATTACTTGGGTCAGAATCGTTCATGAATAGGCTTTGAGATAGTTTGATAAACGGCGTGATAGATTTGGGAAACCTAGATCCACACCAATAAATAACAGTGACACAAAATGAGAGACTTGGACTGTACAGACAACTTCTTCAACATCAAATCAGACCTTCAAAAGAAATAAGAAACAATGCACGTTTTTCTTCCACCCTCCACTCTAGGTTGACTCCCTCAACTGGCACTTAAAAAGAAGGTTCTCAATAGCTTCATAACCTCATGACATCAACTCATTCAAATGGAAAAACAACTGGAAGAGAATACTTTCATGTCAGATGCGGCTAGTGCTGAATGATATTTATTAAAGGGCTACATTTGAACTTTTGGTGGAACGAGATTTGTGTGTCTCCAAAAAAGGTTTAACTCATTCTGCGATCATTTTGAATCCGTGGTGAGCCGGCACAATGAGATTCACTTTTCAAGCCTTTCGCTTTGGAAAAGTTTCATGTCAATCGTCAATCCTTTGATGTGCAAACAGAGATGCTTGAAAATCTAGCGACGTACACCAGAACCAACCTACGAAAGCCAAACGAACGCACACAGCCAACCACTTTGTGCACAGCTTGAAAAAAGACGGGCGAAACGTTAGGTTTTTTTTTTTTTAGAAACCACCAAACAATTTCTTAATACAGTAAGAATAAATAAAGCGAGACTGAACCAATGCAAACACTCACATGTCCTGTTTCAGTACGGTCCCGTTATAACTTAACATGACAAATCATTAAAAACACATTTTAGCAGGAAAGGAAAGCGTCATCAACTTTGGTATTGTTACAGAAAATAAAAACACTGACATTGACAAAATGAAAGCATAAGTGCCTATATTTTATAGATACGCATTTTTATACATTATTTCCCCCAAAACCAGCTTCTTGCCTGGGGTTTTGAAGATATTAATACTGAACTTAATACATAAGAGTTAACACAATACAGACGTCTATCGCAGTAACGTGTACGTACATGCCTTCTTAAGAATACGGCTACAACACAAAGTCTTAAATAGTTGCATAAATGTTAAAGCTGCAACATTGCACATGGGAATTGATGCAAAACACGAGTGCATTTTTAGTAGCGGTTTGTTACTGCAGATGGCTCGCAGTGACCTACTTTGCCAACTGCATGGTCGCAGTAATACTCAGCAAAATGATGACTCTATTCATTTGAAACAAATTCTTTGAAATGATAACAAAAGACAGGAACACGTTATTTACAAATAAGGCGGATGCAGGTCAAAATTGGAGAAACTTTCTCTGAACAGCTTTAATGTCTAATTTAACTTAACTTAGTTTCTCTTAGTTTCACAAAAGAAATTATTTTACCGTTCAAACTGAATGGGGGGGCATAAATAAAAATAAGCAAACTACTTCACTTGGAAAACGTGGTTTTGGTCTTCGTATTGTCCTAGAATAAGTACACCCTGCTGATGGGTGCCGCTTTGTACACATTTCTAATTCATCCCGTCTTCTTTCTGTTTACTAACTAACCTTTGTTAACCAAAATGTTTGAATAAAGACAGTTCTCTGTATTCCTCAATGTACATTGTTCCATTTTAAAAAAAGTAATCTCTCGTTACAAAAGAAACAATTTTCTTGTTTTCAAACCAAAAGCAGCCTGAATTACTGTCATTATACAGCATTCTCCCTTTCTCTGTTCAACACTGTCCGGAACGCAAGACTTGCTCAACCTGGCTGAGAAAGCTTCTTTTGTTTTTCACGCCCCGCTAAGTCAAGGTTCGAAATCTCAAACAGATTCCAACAGTTCATTTGTTGTGCAGGCATAACGAGGATACGCCAAGGTTAGGGAGGAGAGATGGGGGGGAGTCTAAGGGTTTATCAGCAGAGATCCAATAGTCAGCAGCAGCAGGACTTTAGCGGCTTAGTGAAGGAAAAGGTTATGATTGTGGAAATGTTGCTGGTGGTCCTCTCAGTGACACAGCTCGACTGAACAAACTCGTTACCCGCCCCCTTCATTTAGTTGGACGGGGACCGATTTCCTTCTACACCCGAGCAATGTGAGAAGAGGTGTCTACAGTACATGTCCACCTAGGGACGCGTCTGTTAGATGTGGTTGAGCAGACGGCTGTGAAGGAAGGCCTTCACGCTGCCGATGGGCCGGACGTCGTTCTGGTGTTTCCTTCGCTCGATGAAGGAAATGAGCCTGGAGGTGTCCAGATGTGAGACGTGGTGATTCTGCGTGTGGTTTAAAGGGGCACGGCCAGTGTCGCTGTGCATCACACCTCGAGGCCGGAGCCAAGGCTCCTGCAGGCAGGAAGCTGCCGAGGGCCGCCGCTCCGGCTCGCCCTGCAGCAGCAGGCAGACAAAGTCTCTGGCCGCCCGGCTCACACCCTGGAAGTAGTCCTCTGGGAAGCTGAAGTCCAGGCGACAGATGTTCAGACACGTCTCCTCCAAACTCTCATCCAGGAAGGGAGAGGCGCCGCTCAGTATGACGTATGTCACCACGCCTGTAAATCATCCAGTCAATCAAATAGTTAGCAACAGGAAATCATGGGATGTGTGTACCAAGTCAACTTGTATTTCTGAATGCGCCTCATGTGACACTAAATGAGAGTTACAAACTACTTGATCTTGGCCACAAACCTAAGCTCCAGAGGTCAGACATCAGGGAAGCGGGCTGACCCAGGATCAGTTCAGGAGCAGAGAACTCTGGGCTCCCCACGAGAGGATGGATGTAGAAGGAGGGAGGGTTCAGCTGAGCGGCATCACCGAGGTCTATGAGTTTGACCACCGGCTGCGAAGACGCTTGTTCCACCACGATGTTCTCTGGCTGCAGGAGCAGGGGGTTAGACGCAGAGACACTTTACACCAGGGCCAAACTCAGATCCAGCTTTTACTGACAACCACTAAGTGTGACACTTAAATCCAGCTCCCAGAGCCCATGGGGATGTGTTTGAATCAATTCTGTTTTCACGTCAAAAAAGAAAACTGAATCAGAAAACATTGACCATTTGATCTATTAATCTACTAATTATTTAGCTCTACACTGGTGTCAGAATTGGCATTTACTTTCAGATCAAGGTGTGCTATCCTCCAGCTGTGCAGGTAGCGGAGACCTTCAAGAATATCTCTGAGGTAGAGAGCCAGCTTGTCCTCGGTCAGGTTGCCCCAGCTCACCATGTAGTCCAGGAAACGTCCCTGGTCTGCCCTGAAAAAAAACAAAAAAAAAAACACAATGCATTTGTACGTAATTAGCAACTTGAAACAACAGGCATTCGACCGCGTGGAAAACAGCACTTTACTTACATCTCTTGCACAAGTACGTAGCTGTTGGCCGTCTCATACGTGTCCAGCAGTTTGATCAGGTTGGGATGGTCCAGAGCCTCTAGGAGTCGCACCTCCTGCAGGACCTGCTCTCGAAGCAGCAGCTTCTTGCTAATTTGTTTCGCTGCAACTGTCCGTTTACTCCGTCTCTGGTCGCAGCGCTTGGTAACTGAAAACCGCCCCCTGGCGAGCGGAGACAAGGGTTGAGATGAATATGTGAATACTTTGTTATTCAATTGTGATATTATTAACGCATTTGCTAAGCCTCGGTGTAACAGGCAAACTCCGATGGGGTCAACAGATAGATACACAGGGATATTTATCTGCGGGTTGTTGGGATATCCCATATTTTATCACATTCTGGATTCACATGCTTTCTATTCACGTCTATGCAAACAGACTCGGTAAGGAATAAAAGTTTGGTCGTTACAGTCTTACCTTCCAAGCTCAGCGATCTCTGTGTAGTGGAACTCAAAACTGCTTTTCCAGAGGACTTCACTGCCACCATCAGGGCTCCCTGAGAACACATTCAGGCTGGATCAAGCGCACTAAGTAGGATCAGGGTTTCCAAAGCACTGGCGCTCATGTTATTCTAACTTTATTCATTTTCTTTGTTTGACAGAAATGACAGTCGAGTTCATTTGTACAGTTTCAGTAACAGTTAATTAAGCCTCGCGGAAAAACCCCAGGCAGCTTAACAGCAAATAGTAAACGTGTTTAAGAGCCTCACCTGAGACTCTTAGGCTGGCAGAGGAGCTGACAGAAGCCGCTACATTTGTGGCAACACAGGTGTACACGCCGCTGTCCTCCACAGACACCCCGAGGATACGAAGCGCTGCCTCTCCCGTTTCACTGTACAGTGAGAGAAAGAGAGAGAGAGACATAGAATTAAACATCAAACAAGATGCTCTGGTGCTTCCTTTAAGTGTCTTCAAATTAAGTCAAGCGAATACCTGTAGGTGATGCTGTAGCGTCCGTTGTTGCTCAGAGAGTTGTTGTCCGGTCCGTGCCAAGTGACAATGGCCCGGGGTCGACCACACACTTTACATCTTAGAGTAACACTGTCGCCTCCTTCACACGATACGTCACTGACAGGGATGATAAACTCCGGGGGAGCTGGAGGGAAAGATTCAAACATATTAAAAGATGTTTATGGACGGGTGGAGGAATTTTAAAGGAGCATGGCGTCCAATTCAAACAACATATACATACATACCATCAGGGATGAAGTTGGGATTAAGGAGCTGCAATTAAAATAAAAGGTAAAGATTGGATTTTTTTTCGAAAGAGCAAATGAAATGGATTTGAAAAACAACTTGACACTCTTTACCTTGACAGAGACTTTGGTGGCCAGGCCGTCCTGAGACTTGCGGAAGCCGTTCTCCATCTTCCTGCCCTCCTTGTCTCTTTTTTCAGACTTTTTGCGGATACGTAGAGCTGTATGCCATGATAATGATTTTCTGAGGTGAACACAACCACAGGGGGGAAATCTCAGTTCCTGTGTTGTTTTTGTAAAATCCCGATGAATTTGGACATTTGCACTTTTCACCACAGAAACAGAACAGACGTCTCGTGTTCTTACTTGATGGTTCCTTCAAGGAGTTCGGGTGGGATGGAGGATGAGGTATGTCCCAATACATAGCCAGGGATCCAGCCCTCAGCGGCCGGGCAGTGCTCAGTGGACGCCCGGTACACCAGGAACATGTTTTGCTGGTTGCTGGCTAGCATCTGGACCACCTCACCCTGCACAACACTGATCTCATCCTCCTTCACTGCCACGTAGTCCTGGGTCACCAACATGGTGGACACACTGCTGCTGCTACTGCTTTCACTCTGTCAGGGAAGAAGGGTGTAAAGAAGTGAAAACACTGTGCAAACACGCCACAGCAAGATAAGCATACAGACACGCGCACGCGCACACAAAGAATACACACATGCGTTCCTAAAGAAGAGAGTAAAGAAGTCTCAAGTATCAGTAGCTGCACACCAATCAAATGCAGGATTTGTGGTGCACACACACAAACAATCCTGCTATTTTGCAGGAAGAATTGCAAAATGTCTATTAATCTTGCACCGATATTTTACATTTATACAGTGACAGTTCTGTTTTAGAGAGAGGGGATATTCTGAGCAGATGAAGTAGGTGAAGTTATGATCTTCGGGTCAGATGCAGAAATACGGAACTTTGTGGTCACAAGTGCAGAGAGAAGTTCTAAAACTATTTCCAAGAAGAAAATGTAAAAGACACTTTATCAGCTTGGAGAGAAACAAAGCTGGTGGAGTCAAAGAGCAGCGGGTGTAGCTCATGACTAGAAAGAAAACGAGGAAAGAAGGTGTTATGTGAAAAAGCTTCTCATCCATGTAGAAGGTTTGAACCAGCGATCATTGATAATCGCATGACAGTATTCCTGTGGAAGCATGAATGAAAAAGAGCAAAGACAAATGGTGATTTTTCAAACAAACTGGTAATAAGCCGCCGTAAAGCAGCAAACACCTGCTGAAGCTCACAGGGTATGAAGGCAGAACAGAGCTACAGCGGCTCCATGAGTCAGAGCCACACTGTTAGTACATTCTGGGGGAAGTCGGGGAAGTTAGTGCACTCGGATAGCCGTTAATCTCCAGTGTAGTAGTTGTTGCACGTACAAGCCATTCTCAGAGGCAGCGGCGGGGTGACTGACAGGCAGCCGGTCAGTGAGGGAGGGTGGGGTTAGTGACTAGAGAATAGCTCTAGGCCTCACTAAAGCCCGGGCTGGGCCTTGGACGTCTTACCCCGTTACTCTGGGTGGAGTGTATGGACTGCTCGCTGGTGGAGGAGCAGGTGCTCATGCGGTCTATGTCCTTACTGTGGGAGGAGTTCTGGTGGTGGGAGAGTGTCCCGTGGCTTCCTCTGCCCAAAGAGTCCCCTTCACCACCACCACCGCCGTCACTGGGGTAGGAGAAGGAACCGGGCCGGCTGGAGGGAGAGGCAGGCAGAGCAGGGACCTTGGCCCACAAAGGGCTCGAGGGGGGATGTGCTTCCTTTCGTCCACCTCCGGGCGACCGAGGTGAAATTAGAGGAGCCACCGTCCCCACTCGGGGGCTTTTTAGGGGCAAATTCAGAGGAGCCACGGCCATCTGTGGCACACCAGCTGTTTGACGCTTCTGGGTTTCTTCATAGCTCCCCAGGTGCAGTCTGACACTGCCCTCCATGATGTCTGATGGCTCCTTACTGTTACTACCATTACTTCCATGAGCACAATCCGTCCTCCTCATCTCAGGGAGCTCTGAGGCCAGCACCTCTCCGTTTGTAGCGGTGCCTGAGTAGGAGCTAGAGGGGGGGGACTGAGGGTGGCAGGGAGACCACATACCTGCTGATCGGTCGGGCCCCTCGGGGCCTGGGGGATGGTGATGGTGGACGGGCTGGGGGAGGCGTGAGGACGGCTGGGGGATGCGGGAGGGTCGGGAGCGAGGGCCAAACAGAGAAGAGGAGCCGCCCCCTGAGCCGCCGCCGCCGCCGCCTCCCCCCATGCCGCTGGTATTGTTGGAGCTGCTGCCTCCTGGCAGACCCCCGGTATTACTGCAGCTGCTGCCGGGGGGAGCGCCTGGCCCACCACCACCCACGTGGTTCCTCTGGTACTCTATGGGGGATGTTAGAGCTGTGGGAAAGGACAAGGTACAAGATTTCACTCACAAAAGCATATTTGATGGAAAAAACCAAGAGGATGATATTTAGTTTGAAGAGGTTGGGAAAGTTTTAGCATAATCCAAACACTTTTTCACAACAATTTCCACTCAAGGACCTTTGGTGTAAGTTTGTAATGTTCTGTGCGCATTGATATACCTGAAAACTCATAGGCCGCAACGTGCACACCAGGGATTTGGAGTTAAATGTAATCCAAAATGTAGTACTTTGTAAATTTGGCTCGGTGCAGTTTGATTTTCTTTAATGTCGCAACACCACATCCACGTTGTGCAATAAAACCTCAAGCTTTCGCAACTCTGGCATTTTCATTTTTCTGACCGAAAGACTAAACTAATCCCATCAGAAAGACGTACGATATTATTACCGATACTGGATAATAATCATGGATGAAAGTGGGAGGGGAAATGAAGACGCTGTAGACATCTTAACGCTGATTGGCCAAGAGGCGACTCATCACATTAAAGGCGTTTGTTTGCGAAGATTACGACATCTCCTTTCTCCTTGTCTCACTACTCCAATCTCAGAAACGCTCGCCAGCCATTTAAACCTCTTCGGATCCACACAATAACTTTGAAGTAGGATTTTGCCGGAAGGCAACACGTTTGCAGGAATGTAATAATCTTTCTCTTACCATTGAGGAAATTTCGCTGGTTCTCCAGTATTTGGCTGACCTGGTGCACCCAGACTCGACTGACTCCAGGGCTCATTGAGTGGAGGGTGAACCTCTCCAGGTTGCCGCTAGATGATCTGGAAGTGAGCGTAAACTTGCAGGGGTCATCTGCATTTTCTTCTAAGCCCAGCCAGCTCACCTGAAGAGGGGAGAGAAGAACAGAGTAGAAGGAACAGAGAGGAAGAGTGGTGGGGAAACGGAAGGGCAAAGTGAGATGTTCTGGTTAAGGTGCTGCAGTACAATCTGCATAATGGGTACATGCAGTACATTAATAGTATTATTGCGGGAGGTTTCTTCTCTATGTGTGACTTTATTTAATTGCACACACCTTAATGTTGTTCTTGAAGAGATAGCCAGGAGAAGTAAAGCCCTTCTTCTTCTCTATGGGCTCGCTGAAGATGACGATCTGCTCAAAAAGGAAGACTCTCCTCTCTTTCATCCTGGACAGAAGTCCTCCATCTTGGTCCGACACCATGAAGGTGTCTTGGAGGAGCAATCTGCCCTGTGCCACTATTTTACCCTAAAGGAAAAAGGGAAAGCAGACATAAAGCAAATGGGACGAGTGGGAGAGTCGAGGAAAGAAGGAGTTCTGCCAGTTTGCATAACTCAAGAGAGAAACAAACAAACCTTAACTACCTATGGTTCAATCTGTGTCAATGTGGGTTTTTTGTGTCGCCAAAATGGATTCAAAGTGCATCTGCAAAAAGGAGGGCACACTGACATCTAGTGGCATCTAGTTGTATGTTTGCAGCGCTTAAACTGTTTACATCTATGCCTTATTGCAGTGGTTCCCAAACATTTTCTGTCAGGGCCCTTTTTGAGGACATAGGGACATATAAGACCCCCCCTATCGGCCCACTAGTTTGGGAACCCCCGCCTTGTTTATTAAGTACAGTTGTCCAAGCCCACAAACAGACAGACGCAGACATGGACAAACTTCTGAGATGATGAAAGTCTTACTTCGAAGCCTTGAAGTCGGCCGACA
Organism: Apeltes quadracus; assembly: GCA_021346845.1. Lineage (NCBI taxonomy): Eukaryota > Metazoa > Chordata > Actinopteri > Perciformes > Gasterosteidae > Apeltes > Apeltes quadracus. The sequence goes on from CM037936.1 coordinate 17,111,827, forward strand.
TTCATCATGTCATTGCAGCGTTTAGGCACCACACACATCACCTCGACAGCTTTCTACAGTAGAACGTGAGAGTAAAGCACACAATCAATAGATTTGTCATCACTTTAAAACAAATTTGGGCTGCAACCTGGACGTTGCATTACCTCCAGCTCGGTCGTGTCCACTCCAGCCTTCTTAGAAATTTTGTGAAGATCCTGTAAGATATGGTGGTGGTTTAATTTGATTTTCCATACAGCATCAAATTAACAAAAAAAAGGTTACTTTTCTTATTGTACATGTCTATACAACTTATTATTATAACTATTAAACAAACTGAATAGCCTCATGTCATTTCTCACTAGCGGACAGACAGCAAATGTGTGAGTGTCGGCACACCTGCAGCTGTAAGACCCTGAATACTGTCCGTTCAACAACATGAAGAGGACTTTACTGAATGCAGTGTGACAAGTATCCACATTATGGTGGATTTACCTTCAGGAGTAACTGGTACTTCATTATGCGCTGGACAGGTTTGATCAGCAGGTCAGTGATCTGCAGCCTGTGGCCCAGTCGCTGCTTGAGGTCCTGGGAGGAAAATACAAACATTATTACATCCATACTGAAATACTGATCACCTGGGGAATACGAAATGTAAATGTGGTAGCTTTGGGTAGGTGTTAAATCAAACTCACTTCAAAGTAAGTGTCGATGTACTCTGACACAATGTGCTCAGATTTAGGTTTATTCTGGCAGTACACAATGTACATGTGTAACCTCCGCTCCTGCAATCAGAACCAAACGAATAAGGCAGCTTTAAGAAATGACAAAAAGTTCTTTACGAATCCACCCATTAAAAAGAAAATGTTCCGCCGAACAGTAGTGCATTGGTTTCTAACCTGTTTGATAAATAAAGGAGCCAGCCTATCAGGATCCTCCAAACATTTCTCGAGCTCGCCCAGGAAAAGACTGTGGATGAATCAACAGAAAAACACACAAGTTAACCAGCAGAGGAACCTGACAGTGCCGGTATTTGTTGTTGCTGTCTGTCTTCACACTGTGGCAGATAAAGCAACTCAAAAAAAACAAAAAAACACTTGTAGTGGAATTTCTTTGGGCGTGTTAACGGGAGAAGACTGCCAGCTTACTCTTTGTGCCAGTCATAGATCTGATGGATGTTTCCAAAGACAATCTTGTCTTTTCCTCTCATGTCATCTGGAACTCCCTCCTCTTTCATCCTGCTCATGTAGCCCTGAGGGGGGAAAAGTTGAATCATTTGTAAAACGTGCAGCACACACAGAGTAAAAAGCTGTAACTGAGAGCTGAAGTGAAGATCCTGTAATATCTGTTTCTTACCTCCACTACTGATCCCAGATCTCTGACGTAATCTCGTTCAGTCTCCACTAGCTCCAGAAGCACATAACTGAAGGACGTACGACGGAAATGTTCAGTGCAAATGTAATGAACTCAGCTGTGAATGAACATCGCAAATGTTCCACAAAGAACGACTGTGATTATTAACTTTTGCACACAAAAACGCCACGCTGGCTTATGACTCACTGTCTTCTCTTGAAGAAGCCCGACTTTCGCTCCTCCACGTCGTCGATGGGTGAGGAGGACGAGAGGAGGGAGTTGTCAGAGGGATTGAAGGAGGGAGAGCTGCTGTCGCCCTGCTCCACTGACAGAGAACTTGGCCGATCCTCCAGTGACTTCGGAAGAGGAGGAACAAAGTGAGAAAGGGGGAAATTACAGGACTGAAGAAAGAAAGAACGGTCACACGGTCTCATCTTTTGGACAGAATGTTGGATTGAATTGTATTATCGTTACATTCGTATGTGTCCATGCTAGAGAATGTAATCCAGTGGGCTTGTGTGTGATATGGGCCAAAGAGTAATGCCCGTTTATGAAACAGGGGACAGCTGGCATAGCGAGTCACCGTCCTTACAGAAGACGAGTAGTTTATAATGACATTCTTTGTCAACAACACTAGAGAAAAAGTATGTGTACTTGTACACTGATATCAGAATTCTCCTCTGCGCACATGTCCCACATTTGTGTGTACTTGTGAGTTTTTTTTAATGATCTCTTTTCTCACCATTTTGCTCTTCACAAGCTCTTCGATGGCACTGACCAGTTCAGCAGCGCTGGGTGTCTCTGAACTGTTAGGACGAGCGGACAGACGAGATGAAGACTGAAAAAGAGACAGAAAGAAATAAAAATAAACGGTTAAGACATGGGTAATAAATAACTTGCATGAAGGTAGAGCTGCATGCATGCAGGACATTGACAATGGCTACTACAGGCGTATTTCATTGCATTTGAGTTTGGACCCCAATATTCCACGTCTCCAAGTGAGGACTTGGTGTCAGCTATTCACAGACTGGTCTCAGGGGTAAGAGTTATGAGCTGGGCTTTAGGTCATGAGGCACGCTCTGGAACTGGAGACTTCCCTTCAAGCACGATCACGATGATTGTTCAGACAACAGCAAACTATGAGGCAAACTATGCAAACTATGAGGGTTTGTTTGGGTAGATTTCACCACATGTTTAAAGTAAAGCATTCCTACGTTTTACAAATTAGATACACTAAAATAAATGAGGAAAAGTCTACCTTACACTTTATACAACTGATTACTTACAAAAAGTAGGTAATATATACTATAGATTGAAAGGACTATGTGTGTGTACATGACATAGCACAGTATATACGAATGCGTGTGTGTTTCTCATATGTACGTGCAAGTGAGTATGTATCATTTTTTATATGTGCATAGCTTTACAGAGTAGGATATGTATGTGTAAGTGTCTCGGTAGTGTGTGTGAAAGCATTCACACATACAAAGCATTTCAATAGTGAACGTAAGAGTGTCTCCTAAACGACCCCTCGTAGCAAACAGTGTTGTGTAACGCTCCACTGAAGAGGAAGTGGCCTCTGCTACAGAGCCCAGCGTGAGGCCTAGCGGTGTTAAAATGCAACCTCTAATCACAACCAGACCTAATGGGATCCAACAAAAAGCTGATCACTGTAGCAACACCTGAATGCAGCATTCACTTCAGCAGAAGTACACTCCACGAGTATTACACTTATCTTCAGGTGAAAGAAAGAAAAGAAACTTGTCGTTTTACACTTGGATGGTATTCACCAACCTTGTCGTCTTGGGAGTCGGGCTGCAGCAGGCTGTGTTGCTGGATGGCCATAGGGGGAGGTAGAGGAACAGCGTCTGCTCCCTCCTCTCCTTCCTCCTCACCACAGCTCTGCATGCCTGATGAAGAAGACTTGGACAGGGTGCCGCTGCTCAGGCCCTCGTTACGCATACGCTGGGGGGAGAGAGAGAGAGAGAGAGAGAGAGAGAGAGAGAGAGAGAGAAGGGAAACGATGATCGACCGGTCGGTCAGAATCAAAACTGTGCCTTTGAATGTCGTGACCCGGTCAGATATCCACTGCTTCCCTGCATCTTACCTCCTCCAGTGTCTCGTCCTGCGGCGTGGCGGCGCTGTCGTCAGAGTCTTTCTGCGAGCCGGCCATCGGGTCCATGTTCTTCCTGCCGTCGCGGTTCTTCTTGTGCTTGTGGGCGAGCTTCTTGACGTGGCCATCGGCCTTGCCGGAGCTCAGCCGTCGCACAGGGCTGGTCAGCCACTTCCTCAGGGTGTTTCCTGGACGTTTGGGGACCCGGTGAGCTGTGAGGGCCGAGGGTTTGGCTGGAGCCGGGCTGCAGGGTGTCGTTACTGGATACAGACAGGGTGTCTAAGGGTGAAAGGAAGAAAGGAAAGAAAAAGATTGGAATTATTTCCGGGACAACTAACCCATCTGACTACTGCCGTAAAAAGGTTTTCTCATCACAGTTCATTTTTGCAAAAATAGTACTACATTTTGAAGTGTTAAACCTCAGCAAATAAAAACATTACGGTTACCGCATACGTTAAGCTTGTTGAGAATGTTGAATTGTTACATTCCATTTGTCATATATTAAACTAGACCCTGAATCAGTAGGTAACGTATGTTGCGATTTGTGTATATGCAGAGCTGTACCTGATGTAAATGTGAGGAAATGTATTTATGAGTGCAGGAAGATCTTAAAAGATGATGTTCTCATTGTGCAGATGAGCACATGACATTTAAGAGGAAATGTCCTTAATGAAAGATAAGGGGATTTCTGAGGGGCCTGCAGACGATTTAAGGACGATACTATCGGCTCCTATCGCATCACATCACAGTTCTCGAGCTTAAATACAAAATATAGGAATAAATATGAAATACAAATATATTAAGACTGAATACAAGCCCAAATAATCTACAGCATGACAAGCAACATGTTTGAAACATTCAGGCTTTGGCCTGGTGGTTAAAATCATGAAGCTGTTAAACCATGTGACCAAGCTGAATGGCCGTCATCAAAAGTAGGTGTGGAAATTCTGACCCCGCTCATTGGACACTTTTACACTGCCAGAATGAACGCACCAGTATTTGCATGTGAACAGGCGTGTCATTTATTCAGCCTCTGGGAGACTCATTTTTACAGCGCTCAGCTGTTATGAAGCATGTGTTTTTGCTCCTTACACAAGGAAAAAAGAAAGCACAGTTCCCGGAATAACAAGCCCTTCCCACGCCACTGAGACCCTGAAGCCATCTTATCTGAGGCTCCTCTCGCCATCTCAAGACAAAGCCTGGGTCATCTGGAGATATTTTCAGGATAACCAGAGTGCAAAAAGTTAAGACTTATGAAGTGACTTTCACTGACTGCAATACCTAAGTAGCCATTTCAAAATACAACAATGTGAATAAGTCAAGGTTCGCATGTTTATATCTTGGGGAGGCAAGATAAACTTTTCAATCTCCAAAGAAAGGAGAAGTTTGAACTACTCTACATAAGATATATTCCATCTACTGTTAAGTTAACTTAAATCATCATTTACTTAAGATTTAAGTTAAACGTCCAATGGTGGACCCTTTACATTTACTGATGCTGGTCTCCATCAAAACGTTCCTCTATGAGTTGTGTATATTCTAGCTTTACTGGATACTTGATCCATTATTCATACTAAAAGCATAAAGTTCATCTGCTTACGAGGCCTTTACGAGTAGGATTCTTGTGTTCCAAATACTTTGGGTGTGAACCTGGCCCTTTTTCTGCAGATTGTACCATAACTGGCAGACAGCACACCTTTACTACACAATTTAACTCTCAAGTGAAAATGTGTGCTTTTTAAAGGGAATAAACCTGGGAGCCAGAGATAATAATCAGGAATTCTCATGTACAGCAAACACATTTTGCTTCCTGGAGACACACTGAGGGAACAACCAAACATGTGATCCGTGCTGCTACTAAGACTTTCTTAGCTTCTACATGAAAGGATGCAGGGCAAGTTGAGAGATCACATGTTTGCACTGTAAATTCATACACATTTTAGTTTATGGTAGAACAATGTACCGCACGTCTTCTCTTTGAAATACAATCTGTAAAAACTCAGATCGTTGTCTTTGGAGTTTCATTTGTAGTAGAATCATGCCTCAAAAAGTTGCTAAACTATTGTCTATAGCTTCTCTGATGAATAACCTCGGCTATTCAGGGAATATCTTTTCCTTTACGTGTCAGACAATGTTCACACTTTAGAAAGTTTGATGAGCATCTGGTGCTATTTAAAGTTCTCTAGGTTGAGCAAAGCGCTCGTGCAACATGAGGTAGAAATGGTGGAAACATGAAGTCAGCGGCCGAATCACATTCCTGCTTAATAGAAAATAACCCCAGGGACACACACACACACACACACACACACACACACACAGAGCATGACCTTTGCCCTTTGTCTGCAGGCTGACACCACAAGAACAGCTGGTCGGCATTGCAGTCGAGGGAAACGTGATTGTTTGCCCCGATTGTTTTTGTATCAAGAGCTACATGTACAGAAGTACGCCATGCTTCAAAAATGAAAACATAGTTTAATGATGTAAAACGATTCTTCAATACTCTTTGTGGCGGCGGGCGTGGTTTCGGCTCGGCTGCAGGGGGACAGAGGGGGAGTGGCTCGGGGAACGGTGCCATGTGGAGGCAATGAGCCTCAGCTGGGGGAACTAATGATTGTGTCTTCCCCTGTATTTAACACAGTGAGGCGGTTGTGAGCGGGGGGGGGAAGAAACGGCACGAGCGAGCGGGACGCAGACAGCGTGCTCTGCGTGTGTATGACCCCGCTGTGCAAATAAAACAGAATTAACTCGCCCAGAACGGTGGTCATCTGCATCCTTCCGGAGCCCCTAACCCCCACAGCCCTACATTCTTCAGTCCGGATGCTAAAAAAATACTAATTGAAGACAACAGTCACATTTTGAACAAACAATCACACCTGCTGTGCTTGTTAATGTGGGAGGAACAATAAAAACATCAAGACAATTAGATATTGGTGGTAGGCTGACACTACATACAAAAGATGCATACGGATCTTTGTACCTACATGCAATATATACTAGAATTGCTTATGTACCTACAAACTTTAAAATATCTATTAACAGCTCACACCATCTGCCTGTACGTACAAATGAAAAAGAAATCATCCTCTCATTGGAACCAGTGGGCAGATAATCCTGAGGAAAAGCCCACAGAGAGAACACCAGACGCTCTCCCCTGCATCCTTTATGGGGTCTAATCTTCCCCATGAGAAGTCATACAAACAGACAAACACACAAACATCAGTCTTTGCAGTCGGAGGTGGCGGTGCAGTGTGTGGGAAAGCTTCAGGGCGCTTGGCTAGATGATCTGAAAAAATGTGGACAATGCTGGAGAAGGCTTGCTTCTAACAGCAATAATTAGGCAGGGTGTGGAGTTTTGGACGGGATTCATGGACCACTATATATGTTGGTTTAGAGACCACCTGCTACATATTCTGGCTGAACTATCAGGAGGAATAATGCGAAAACAATAAACCGAAAATTTGAGAAGCCCCTCGTTTTTCCTGTTCTATTTGACTTTATTCTATTTGGCCTCATTTATTCTTATTCTTTTCTTCCCGGGCTCTACAATAACACCCTGCTCCCATCTGACCTGGCATTCAGAGATGTAATCTCGTCAATGTGATCTCAGTAGATTTAATATCTCATCACAAAAGGGTGCGTTCAACGAATTACTTTGAGTACCATGATGCCACAGCGTAATCCACACTTAGTAAATGCCCTCTGCAATGAAATTCGAAAATAACTGGTGGAAAATATCAACAAACTGTTGAAAGAAAGGTATTCGACACGATACGATGAATAACAAAAATACAGCCAAACTTGTGAATTACAGCAAATTTTAGCTTTTGTATTTTTTTTTGTATCAGATACTGCAGATATGTTAACACAACAAGCCAAGAAGAAGCAAAACCTACCCTGCACCGGAGCAAAAAAATGACTTGTGCTCGGCACACTAAGCTGTTATGCGTTTCACATGACTGAGGCACCTACCAAGGTCCAGCAGCCAGAACCTGCAGTTGTCAGAGTGTCCTCCCTGCGCTGAATCCATGGGGCAAAATGGGTTCAGAGACACCAGCGACTCAATTCCACGGGCCATGTCGGCCAAACATCAAGCCTTCAGGTTCTGAATTTTCCCTCACAGCATCTCCACAGGTATGATGACAACTCCTATGCAGAAGCTAAAAGTGTTCCGTCAAATCAAAATAGGATTAAAAGAAAACTGGAGAAACCGCGCGGCTGAAACTCCAGAGAGAAAAAGGGCGCAGTTTTGAGAAAGGAAAAAGAAAAAGTCCAATGCAGCATTAGAGAGTAGGATGTTTTTCCCTCTCTCTGCCATCTCCTTCCCTCCCTCTCTTGTGAGTTGGCTGCTGTGAGGTTTGGGCAAAGCTCCACGGTGCCTCGCTGTTGCAGGCGGATGTCTCCAAACATGAAGCACATCTACCGTATTGCCCTTTGTAGAAGCTCCCACTCAGTTTGTGGGGGCGGGCGCATATTTTACAGCCATTAGGATGCATACAAGTTCTGCAGTATGCTTCGAAACAAATATAGACTCAGTTATGAAATCCAAGGGAACAAAAAAATGTCTTGTTGATTGTTTCATAATTAGTGGTTGGTTATGAATTTCCGATTGTTTTCTGAGAATCCCAAACTGCAATAGAGGTTTTCTTAGCTGCTATATACCTTCTTACTCTGTTTTCCTACATCTCCACATCAGCTGCCACACTGCAGCCCAGATCTGCAATGCTAGATGCACAAAGATCTCCCTGTTCCACTGTGACTGTGTGTTTGGATGTGTGTCTCCATCCCAACACACTCCATCCTGCAGGAACACACAGGCGCTTGTTTATCCTCTAATCAATGACACCTCCATAAACTCTGCATTCATATCAATATGAGAGTCAACCTTTATGCTTTGGGAAACAGAGGAATTCCAGGAATCAAACTGAAACGTGATTAGGGTGCTAATGAAAGCGCTAAAAACAAATGTGTAGCTAACTCAACAACACAGGACTTAATTAAACACTTAGAAAACACGTGCACACATTGAGCACATGAAGTGTTAACTACCGCCATTTCACACATCCTATAATCAGAGCCAGCTATACACTTTGTAGGCCAACCCTTCTGTATGTGAAACATTTCTTTGACCCTATTCTGCTATTCCAGAAATTGGCCCCCAGGAGTCAATCATTCCTGTGTGTGAGACACAGCAGGAAGAGCACTACTCCCCGAGACGGTCACCCTTCCACAACTCTCCACAAAGTGAACTACATGGTTGATTGGTAAATATAAAAAGCTGGCTTAGTAGCGAAGACGTTTTTTGTCACCCTTGTCTTTCTCCTCCTCAGCAACAGCCTTTTTTAAGCACAGTGGCCCTTTAGAGAGGAGCTCGTTTCATCCCTCCCACGGACCACACAAACTCACAGACACAAAACAGTGAGGGAAATGTTCGACTCAAAAAATGGACCAGAGAACGGCGGATCAAAACTGGAGCAAAACAGCCAAAGACTGCAGCTGCTGTCAAAAGTGCAACGTAGGTAGATGGGACCTGGTATCGCTCTGTGTGACATGGAGCAGTAAATCACTCAGCTAATTCCAAAGTCGCCAGTTTCTCTATGTACAATCCAGGCATCCAATTATCCAATGTCATTAAAAACAAACGTCAAAACCTTTCTCATGCCGGCTTCAAAGAGACGGCCAGCAGAATATTTGTATTCTATATTACCATAGAAACAAACAGTGCGGCTCCCACCCATCCTTCCAGAACCCAAGAGGGAAGGACACGAACAGAAACACATGTCCAGACAACGTGACAACAGCTCGTAACACTAAATAAACCGAGGTTCCCGACTAAGGTGTTTGTGAAGAAACCATTACAACCAGCCCAACCGCACCTACCAGCCATCGGAGCCACTAGCTGGGCCTAAAAGACTAAAAGAACCTTGGGGAGTACATTATGGACGTATAAAACGCCTTCAGGCACAACAACAGATGCAGACTGTGCACCTTAATAAGGCTGTTTTACAGTTGGTTACGATGGAGAGGCATGCTGCCGCCTGTTTAAGACAACATAACAAATTCCAGCAGCAATCCCATCGGCAGATGTTACATTATTTAAAAAAAATCCAAAGAGAGCGTTGCTGGCTTTCCACACTTACATAGCAACAGCCCAAAATACACATTGTGCTTTCTTTTTCTTTTGTTTGGGGAGACCTGCAGAACCTGCAGAATGTTTGAAGAAGAAGCGACGTCTGAAGGAGGCCCTGGTGCTTGAAACCTTAATGCGAAATTATTTCTTTAACCCGGGGCGATTCGGTGTGCGGATTAATCTTTTACCCCTGTAAAATACTATTGCCACATGCTTTCGCTTGGTCAAATTAAAGTGTGTGTGTGTGTGTGAAAACCACTCCCATCCTACCTTTGTGGTTGAAGAGCCCCTCCATCTCCACAGAGGACCTGGAGTGAGCGATGCAGAGCATGGAGCAGGGTACGATGCCCTCCTGGGCCGGAGAGCGGTCCGTGGTCCTGACCAGGCACCAGTCCGGCTTGTCGTGGAGTCGCTCCAGAACCTCCACGGTCTGACCTCGCCGCACCGTCAGCTCCCCGCTGCTGCCGCCATTACCAGCCGTAAAGTCGTGGATCACCACTGTCAGCTCACAGCCACCGGACAGCTGAAATGGAAGAGAGATGTCTGAGGAAACCTGTCGACGGTTATCGGAGAGAAAATACTGGTATTTGTTCGTTAGACTGTGATTCGATTGTTGTTCATATTACCAACGTAGGAATGAAAAATGAAAAAAAAAAAATACATTTTCCATGCCACTGTTCAGACGTCCAGATGACTTGCACACTCAAAAGATATAAATACAATTTCCCATTGTTTTCTCCTGTATTTTAATAATATGTCACGAAATATTTGAAAATGTTGATGCCAATGTCTATGCTACTGGCATGGCTACATTTAGAAATCTTCTCTTGGTACTTCATTTAAACGTCCAACTACTTTGTCCACCGCTGTCATTGAGTAAAATGACTTTTGCCAACAGAAAATGGAGTGAAAAAGAAGCTAAGTGTTCCCACACAGTATCCTTTGATAACCGCAGAGGCACTCGAGCAGCACGGCACAGTGATGATCGCTGACTCATTCTAGCACAACGGGAACAAAATGTCAATCTGATGACCTGACTCTGAAAATCCAAATGTCTATGAAGAAAGAAATCAATATTAGATTAAGATGGACCAAAGTGGTATTAGTCACTGGCTCTTGTCAAAGATACTGTATTCCTGTTCAACACGTGACTGAAACCGTTGAAAAATGTTCAAAAACATTGCTGTTAAGGCAGAGCAAGTGTTCCATGACTAGAAATGACTTCTACTGTATTCTACAAATATAAATAGCATATGAACATCTAAATTGTCTGGGCAAAGTGGCTCTATTGCACACAATAAAAACTATACCACAAATCCATAAATAACACAATTGTCCATCCATGTGTAGCTTGTCTTCCATGCTCTACATAGCAATAGACCTAATTGAGTTTAAATTAAGTTCTTCATTCTTTAGCTAACATTCTATTCTTTGGTAAAAGAACTAGTTCTATTAAGTCCTTTTGAACATTTAAATCATCTTGTGAACATTTATATAAACATATTAGACAGATGATAAACAGTTAAATTCTGTACCGAAGAATAATAAACTCCTCATCGCAGCGTAAATATCACAGTAGTGAGCATTTGCTTTGCAACCTACCCTTTGGTAGTGTGGTAAAGCCAGAGAGCTGAGGAGTTGAGAAATGGGATGTGAGATCCTGACCTCCAGCCTCTCCATTGTTTTCCACTCTCTCATTACGAGAAAAGTCCCCAAAAATGAAGAACTCTACCGCGTCTGACAGCAAACCACTGAATGTCCTCAATCACAACGACTAAGCTGTCCGGAAAATAGGGCAACTGCTGAATTAACGTTTTTTTGAATATGTCCCCTAGGAAAGGAATATATTATCTCCAGATAATCCCAATCCTGATGCATTATACCATCCAAAGGCCAAAAGAAGAAAGGTTGCTGCCATCCACTGTAACGTTCCACAGCACCGCGCTGTGGCTTCTCACAATCAGCCCATTCAAGCCCAAACGGTTCCCCTGCTGCGTCTCCTCCCTGGATCGATCCTGGTCTTTCAACAAGTGTTGCCACAGTTTTTCCCACTAACAAAAAATAGAAGAGAAAACGCGGAACATCGCCCGGATATCTCTATGTCGGAAGCAAAGTGTGAGATCGATTGCCGCGAGGACTTAAAAACTGTGCTCTCCTGTCTGGCACACAGACGAGCATCCTCTGTGAATAGAGCGGGGGAGGCTGAAGCTGCTCAGTCACTCAGGCAAAGACGCACACACACACACACACACACACACACGCCACTGTCACAGCCTCCTGAATGAGAGGTCTCACAGAGAGTCCTCTCAGAGAGCGACAGAGAGAAGCATTCAAAAGCTTAGATTGAGATGCAAAATGTATACTTGCATGTGTTATTGTAAGCTTTGAATGTTAAGCCTCAGAGTGTACCCTTAACTCAGCAACCACTATTTAATTAGTTTTGTCACATGTGTATAAGCTGTAACAATAGGGTCAAACACACACATAAACACACCCACACAAATGTATTCTTTACTTAATGAACAACCACAAGGCCGAGCAAACTAAACAGATACAGAGAACCACCCAAGGTCATTTACTTATTTCCCTGATAATGTAGGAGGCCGAGCTACCGAGAATATTGACCTCGTGTAGGAGTCCACAGCTACAGTTTATAATTAGTATGACATAAAAGTATGGAAATATTGTTCTCTGTATATGCTTGTGTGTGTGTTGGGTTTACAGTTGCTCATAATGAGCGTAGGAGGACAAGCCTTCTGTGGTGCGATTACCAGATATATAACCAAACCGACTGTCCTCGCTCGCAGAAAGCAAAGTGAGTCTCTCTCTCTCTCTTTCTCTCTCTCTCTCTCTCTCTCTCTCTCTCACACAAACACTTCTTTCATGCTCTGTCAGATGGCCGTCTCTTCCTCCTAACACAACAATACTTTCACAGGAAGCAACTTGCGGAACGCTGCCTGCATCTCACCAGGTTGCAGCTTCCGATGTGCGATGGCATGACACGGACGATTATCTGCACGCTGACTGAATTAACCGAACGGTGTGGCGTGTGAGCAGGAAAATCAAAGAGGAAATCAAACTGAAAAGTGCTTCCTAGTACATTATGATAAATGCCTGGAGCTTTGTGTGTGTGTGTGTAGTCAAACCTTATCACTGTCCAGTGTGTTTTGGGATGTCCGTGAGGCGATGGAGATGGTATCCGGTTGGCTGCTGGCGTCTCCTTGGCTGTCCAGCTCCTCCCCGTCCCTGCAGGCAGACAATATCATTAAAAAGCTGTGCCAACGATATTGTTTTTACTGTATATTTACTAGTGTATGTTTTTTTCAAATATTTGCTGGCTGACGATACTGTAATAACATGTTTATGATGGCAGACATGCTTCACATTTAAACTCATCAACAATATGAAAGGAAACTCGTGATCAGAGTAATGTGATCTCACCGTCGGCCTTTGTGTCTGGCGGCGGTGGCTTTGGGGATGTGTATGGGCTCCTTCAGAGCTCCACGCAAGTGGACGGTTCGCTCCTGGATGACCTCCCTGATGTGTTTGATCCAGTCCTGCTTGTTGTCGATACTCGAAGCCTGCGATACAACACATGATTTACAGGCTCTAGTTTTTCTCTCTCATCTAAATGCACAAACAGCAGTGAACCCTTACTTGGGTTGAACAAATTCATTGATGACACAGAGGCAAGTGGAGTTCAGCCATTACTGCATGATCCTACGTGGGGCTTTGATCCCCGCAGTCCTGTACGTCACGTCACTATTCAGAGACATTGTGAAACGACGATGGCTGCGTTGCTGGTTATGCTTCACTCAGGGTTCCAGAGAGAAGAGCTTATTGTATTTGTTAACGTCACTGATCCAATGCAACACTGCTTGTAGAATATTCACTTTGCGTAGCAACCGGCCGCACCAAGGCTGCAGTGGTACCCTGGTTACATAACGCGCAGATAAAGATGATCATGACACACACTGGGATGCACATGTTTTTGTATTTGTCTCTGTCAGTGTCAAAGATCTACATACAGATCCCGCATAGAACATTGCTTCTGACTCACTGCGTGAGAACTACCAAGTAGCCTGTGAGGTTTGAGCTGGGTGACGAGTGAATAAGTAGCAGAAAGTAACGCTGCAGCCACCTGCAGGGACTGAACGTTCTAGCCTCAACAGAAGGGACTATGCAGTATTTAGTGAGATAACACTACAGACATGGAGCGACTTCGCTTGTTAATGCAACAACTTGGCCTCATCTGCAGAAGGGGAATCAAAGTGTGTCTTTGTGTGTAAGGGCCTGAGGGGAGAGGGGGGGCTATTTTACACTTAATCCATAGCCAGCCAGTGGAAGTATAGGTCCTTATCAAGGAAAGGTATTATGGTTTCCAAGTGCTGTCAAATTATATAAAATACTGTTGTAAAGAATAAAAGAAGGAACAACTGTTTATTTAAGTTCATAAATTATCAATGCAAATATGTGCGCATATTGACACCCTACCTTAAAAACAAAAAATCCACATCTTGATGTACCTTGAGGACGATCTTGTTGTCTGAAGTCGGGGTTCTGCCCATCCACAAGGCAAACTTACAGGGATCTCCCTCCACATGTTCCGTCACTCCAAGCTCTGATGTCTAAGAGGACGAATAAGATGTAGGCAAATTGATACGATACATAAACAACAAAGAATTCTGTGAAAATGTGTGTGTGTGTGTGTGTAACCCAAAAAGCTAAGCTCAGTCTTGGGTGGGGTCATAAATGCCAAAGAAGAGTCTGATAACATGATTAACCCGAGCTGTAATCCATGCACAGAATAATTACTGTGTTGTAGTATCATACCTGACAGTAAATGACTGATTTCTGTATAATGCTGCAGAATGTTTAGGAAAAAGCATAAAACATGAAATCGGCTCAAACAGTACGTTACTTACAAAGAGCTTGCTCTTGTACAGGTACTTGCTGTGCCCGTTGGAGTCCTTGACCTCTTTGCTGAACACCAGCGACATCTCAAAGAGGAACAAGTGTCGTTCGCGACCCTTTCGGATCAGAGTCTTGGGATCCCATACCTGGAAGGACTCCTGAAGTATCAACTCGCCCTGGGAGTCGATGTTGCCATCAAAGCCTGAGGCGGTGAGGAGAGAGAGAAGGAAGCACACCATTTAGGGATGTTTGCATATGTCAACAGACAATATGTGCAAACACGTTCGTGGGTGGCAAATGGAAAACTTCTGCCGAGTGCTTTGCACTTTGCGCTCCACGTGAGTCACTTAGTCACATTCACAAAAGCAGAACTGACGGTTATTTTTAAAAGGACAAATCGAGTGTGTATACCTACCATCCAGCATGGAGAGGTGCATGGCATCGTTAGCTCTCTTTGGGACACTGAGCATGACTTCCAGTCCATCCTTTATCTCACCTTTACCCTCCTCACAGCATGTCAACAACTCCTGAAAGAGAGACGTAAAACGGTCATATTTAAATAAAGTCAACAAAACATTCATGAAATTCTCGATGCATTATGTTCCTGCTGTATGCTTTTGTTTTACTATACCTTGAGAAGAAGCTGGTATTTTGTGATTCTCTGGACTGGTTTGATCAGATAAGAGGAGATTGAGTTGGCCAGGCGATGTCTTTGTTGGATTTCCTGCAAATCGACCAGACACGTAGCTTACTAATCCAAAAAGGTTCATCACACCATCTAATAATACTACATAGTATACACCAAGTAGTAATGGTGGTTACTTACATCAAAGTAGGGTCCAGCATGTTCCAGGATGAGCTGAGTGGAGTCCGGCTTGTTCTTACAGTAGTTGACATACATCTGAAACTTATCAGCCTTGGAAGGAGAAATTACACCAGCAAAATATTACTTATCAATAGTCTTGGATGGAAAACAACCTATCATAGAGAAAAAAAGTAGTACTCCGTTGTTGTAGTGCACTATTTATGTTTGGTTATTTAAACTTAATAAGCACTTGTTCACATACACAACTAATGTTGATGAAACCACATCAAATTAACCCTGTGATGCTACAATTTTGGAATGTTTGCGTGTTACGTGCATCTTGCAACTCGTAAGAAACACACTGAAGCATAAAAGTTGCAAATGTTAGGTATCTTACCCAAGTCACAAAACAATGGCCGACATCCTCCGGAAGCTGCTCATACTTCTCTAACTCCTTCAGGAAGATACTGTAATATAGAATTTAATAAATATATAAATATATGAACTTGGGTGGGGGGTCGAATCTTAACTAAATTAAAAGAGGAGTTCAGAATATTTCAGATCCGAGCGTCACTGACTTGTGATGAAACTCGTAGAGGTCCTGCATGTTCCCAAAGATTATGTGTTCCTTGTTGACAATACCAGGAGGAATCTCCTCCACACCGCTGGTCATCTCCCACAGGTAAGTCTACACACAGACCACACACACACACACACACACACACAGACATGTATTGTGAATAAGCAAATTGAAACATTTGAAGCAGAAAAAGGCAAAACTTTTGATATGTAGGAAGGAAAATGTTCTGAACGCATGAGCGACCATGGAAGTTGCAGCCACAAACAGTGTTTTGAAAGTGGGAAGGTAAAACAGTAGCATAATTGCTACATGTGAATTAAAACCATTAGGAATAAATACATTACAATCAGTAACTAACAAGTGATGATTTATAAGATATGGGAATTTAGATATGGGAGTTCAATAATTAAGAAAAAAAGTAAGAAAAATGACTTAAAATAAGTGGAACATATTGGAAAAGTAAAAGAATGTGTTAATGCAATCAGGGCACCCAATACAAAAATGACGCCTTGGGCGATAATAAGGAGTCAATTTCCTCCTAATACTTACATCCATACACTCCCGTAGGTCCCTGACGTAGGTCTTCTCTGTTTGAATCAGCTCAGCCATTATGAATCTGAAAGGAAATGCACATTTGGAGCGGGGACACTTATGAACACGTGCAGTTGCTGAATGAGACTGAATAGAAATAAAATCAACCTGTGGTGAAAATAAACAATGATTTAAAATACAGATCATAATTACACCCTCTACTGTTGCTACAGGGTTTGTAACTGCTGTGTTACTGTGGATGGATTAAAACTCCCTTGAGATTTCCCTTCACATTATAATTTACCAATACAAATGTAAATCGGATCTAAACAAATACACGTTTTCATATGTCTGCAAGGAGCTGCTGAGTTATGCATGCGGGCATTTCACCAGGCCTGCGTAGGAAACCTGCGATGCTGAACATCAGGTGGCCATCAGGAAATACTCTGCCAGGGAAAATGTCTTAGCACTTACTCTTTCCGTCGCGCTGACTTCCTCTTCTCCTCATTGAGCTCATGGGCAGCATCCCTCAACCTGACCTCTGACCCCGGGGCACTGGCTGGGATTATGTCCAGTTGGAGCTCTTTACTCTGAAAAAGTGACCGAGGCTTGTATGGTGCACACAACAGACATGTGGGTCGTTTACTAGTCAACACTGCGGTTTGTGACAGATTGGCCTTCGCTTAGCAGCAGTTCATTAAAGTGAACTGTCAGGAGATGACAGCGAGGGATGGAGGGGGACATTGGACAGGCTCAATTATCTATCTACATTTGAACAGCTGGTGCCAGCTCCTACTTTTGAAACTACAATAAATTGCCATGGGTGAATTAATCCAATAAAATACACTTTGATGTAATTCTAGCAAGGTTCCAGGTCAATTTCTTAATTATTGTTATTACTATAACCTGGAACTCCATCGACACATGTATCGCTATATAGTCCTTCATTAAACAGCATCCCAACAATGTTTGGCGATAAAGCATACAAACAGGGCTGGTCAGAGGCGATATCTGTATTATTGGTAGATTTTCATTGATCAAAGGTGTGTACTCACAGCCTTGTTGGAGTCAGAACAAATGCCGAGAGCCGTTTCCAGGCAGGTTCGGTATTTGTCCATGCGGAGAGAGAAGTCCCTGTAGCGCTTGTCCACTGAGGACACCCATTTCTTTATCTCCAGGGCATGGGCGTGGCCCTTGTCACAAAACCCATCCGCCAGCTGGATCAACAGCTTTACCCGCTCTTTGGTTTGCTTTCAATAGAGAGACATTTAGGGAGGGGAGAGAGAGAAAAGAGAGGTCGCCGCGGGGAAGCAGAACCGAGGGGGGGAAAGGTAGATAAGAGAGAGAGAGAGTTAGGAATCACGCGGTGGTGTGATGGACACAATGGCTTGTTCTCTAACACAATAGCAGTGACACATGGATGAGGGATCGGGACAATGCCTTTCCCTGGGAATGGGCCTCACACAAGAGTGGACGCCCGTGAAAACAAACGCACAACGAGCACGGCAGGACTCACAAATATACACGTGGGGTTTTTGTCTTAAACACAGTGAAAACGTCCCCAGATAAACACTAACACACACACACACACACACCTTTGCTGTGATCTGGAAGTCTTCGTGCTCTTTCAGCAGCTCCTGTGTGTGGTGGATGCTGGACCCCGTTGATGTGTGTGTGGACAAGTAAAACTCCCCAGTGTCATGGATCCACTCCAGGGCCTGAGGACACAACCGATGACGGGTGAACACATTTACACAGCAGAGATTTTTAGTTGCATAACCAAACAAAATATCCATGAACTCTTCAAAGGTGAAGAACGCACACAAGTTGGTACACCTAAAACTCCTACTAAAGTACATTTAAAGTCAAGGGCTGGCTCGATGTTTAAACTCAGCATCATCCCCTTTAGACTCTCTTACTTGCATCCAAACTCACCAGGATGTACAGTGTTAATATGGGACACATGGTTTTAGCACTCCAGAACTCCGCCTAATCTGTGGATTCAGGCGAGATGCCACCAAAAATGATCAAATCGAAACCTCTTTTCATCTCATTAGGCCCTTAATGTTTAGCTGATCCAAGATGTATTTGCTTGAGGAAAAGTGAGTGTTCTTGGTACATGAGCCATTATCGTAGCTCGGATCTCTACCCTTTCAAAAATTGGCCACTCAAATGAGTGTTTGACAGTGCTTTGTAATTAACACAGGGTTTATATTTACTGGGCCATATAACGATAAGCTGTCTTTAATTGAAATGTCAGTCACTTCAGCAGTTACATCATTTGAAGTGTATCTGAGATGTAAAATCACAAAGACAACAGACTGCTTCATTTAAAACACAAGACAAATGAAGATTGAAGCAGCAGCTGTACGTGAACCGAATCCCGTAAACCCGCTGACTCAGTTCAAACACCGAGAAGCCCGTCTCTACGTACTCGGTTCTGTGATAAATTGAATCACACAATGTGCCGATCTGCTCAGCCTCATCTGCCGATAGCGCTTTTTGCAAATGCCCCCATAAACAAGCAGTACAGCGACACAGAATAATTAGGACACACCTGTTTGGCGCTGCGCTCAAAAACGACATACTGCTGGCACTGGTCCAGCCTCCTCTTCCTCATGGTCCAGAAGTGAAGCACTCTGTTCTCTCTCTGCAGCAACTCATTCAAGATATCTGATGATGCAACACGGGGACAAAATAAGCAATTCTTTATTACGGTACGTGAGCATTAAACTGGAACACATCAATTCATAACTTCATGAATAAATTGAAAAACTCTGGAAAGAAAAAGTGAATAACAAGGCAATTGGTTATAACATTTCAACACACAAGATGCAGAAATGATGAGTGCGATGGTTGACCCGTCTACTTACTCTTAACCTGAGTCTCCGGAGCTTTGACATGTGACAACATGCCAGGCATGTTGACGCTGTTCCTGTGCAGGTACTTCAAGAAGACGTCCGCATTGCGCCTGGCTAAGGTGCAGGCCTGCAAGCGAGCAGAACGACAGCCAGGTCAATAACAATGACCTCCGGACTTGTGAAACACTGGAAATTAGCTGAGAAACAGATAATTAACAAGCGTTGAAATATGTGTTCGCGGTCAAATAAATTCTTCTCCGTCACCTTGAGGAAGGCCTCTTTCTGTTCCAGGTGCTTGCTGATCATGGGTGTGACGTGGTCCGAATCACTGTTGGGGCCCAATTTATCTGCACCCCCACACCAGTCCTCTTCTCGCTTATACTCCTGCTCCAGGCTCTCCAACACACTGCAGACCTGAGACACGGACGACACGGTACACACAACCGTCAAAATGACAAAATGACTTCCTGCTCCCGACATTATTCCTCCCAGGAACAGCACGTCCTCTTCAGCAACGCTTTCCACGACTATGGTGTGATTCACGAGATCCACTCTTGCTTAAACGGATCAGGATGCACAAATACCTGTTCGGAGGTCTTGTAGAAGGCCACAGAAGCATTGACCAGCTTTAGTCGGTCCTCCATCTTCAGCATCAGCTGCTGCCAGTGGTCTGCCACCTGTCAAATGAAAACCAATACCAATTTACCACTTGCATTCTTACTGTGTTCGTTTATAGATGGATGGAAATGTAAAGGAGTTCTACCTTCTCGGCACAGTCTCTGATCATATCCATGTCGTAGTGGTTTGCCTGGAGTAAGGCCTCCGCCTTCTGCTGTACCTGCAGCGCACTTTGATGGGTTTTCTTCATGGGGGATAAAGGAGAAATAAAACAAAAAAAACAATGATATTCAAACGTCATGTGAGTCTCTATATCCCAAATGATTGCTTTGGAAGGGCAGTTTGTTGAAGAGCAGAGCAGCGGGTCCCCAACCTTCTTTACCACACGGACCGGTTCCATGTTAGTTGGGGGCCACAGTAGAGGACTGATTATAGCGTTCAGATGGGGAGGTGAAAAAAGGACTTAAAGGGGATTTTTTTTGGTGTCATGGCGGTAAAGCTTGAGTAAGAACTAAGCTCCTCTGTGGTTTCAGAGCAATGCGAGAAGAACAACAGAAAGAGGTCACGGAGAAGTGAGTGTCTTCCTGCCACCTTTGGTCGAGTCTGCAGCTCTCGCTGAATAACGTCCATTACTGTCGAGGAAGGCATTGATTTTTCTCCCCAAGCGGGATCCATTATGGAAATCAGGAACTACATTTAAGGCATATGTGTACGAATGAAAGTCTCACCTAAGCAAGGATCATAAACACTGCCTTCTTCTAAGCATGCATCCTTGTGTGTGTGTGTGTGTGTGTGTGTGTGTGTGAGAGCTCTGTAGAAGTAGGTCAGGGACAGGTCTGCATTAAATGAGCCGGGCTTAAAGGGGTTCAAAGGAAATGCACCGCGCATAATCAGCAGTGAAGAGAGAATAAAGATGAAAGCAGAGAGAGGTCTACATATCAGTAATTCTTGACTGACTCCATTTCACGTGTGACTTGTGCTGGGAGGTGGAGGAGGTGGGGACACAATGAACCCGAGGAGAGCAAGAAGAGAAACATTTAAAATGTGTGCAACTTTAAATTTACCTCAATTGCATGTTGGAATTGTTCATGTTCCTTCTGCAGCTGTTCGGCTTCCTGTAACGAGCTGGCTGTGATCAGCCCAGCGTTCAGCATCGACTCCCCGTTACGGATCCAACCCAGAACCTAGAAAATACACAGATACACAAAGAGTTTTGTATGTGTTCAAATTTTATTGATGATATACAACTGAATTATTTGTTCTCTTTATGCTTTGAAAGAACAAAGGCTATTAAAAGGTTTGTTTTCCCCTCTTTTATGATCATCTGGACAATAATCTCCCTCGTTGTGCGCCTTTTTTTATTATTACATATACATTAGTATCAGTATATTTTTTTCGTTATCTTTCCATGCACAGTTCTACACTGACATTAATATGATGCGAATATATCCCCCCCCGACTAACACATCACACCCTGAAGTTGTGAATCTAGGGGGAAACACTGTACATATAAATGTTGCATTGCTTTGCAAACCTGGTAGCCCCCTCATTCCCTTGCCTCTTCCCTCAGTACCGTTTCCGCACACGTTTCCCTAACTACAGTACGAACGACATATTTCACTTAGTCCATTTTCATAGTATCTCCTTACACACACCTTGACTTGCACACAATCTCCCGGCTGCACACAGAATCCAATCGCTCACAGTTTCATAAGCCTGGTTTGAGCCAAAGGGCATCTTAACACAGCGTGTCGAAGACACCTCTCTCTGCGACTCAGCGAGCCCACCTGCTGTGTGGGTGATGGGCAGAACTGTCACTCAAGCTGGGCCATAAAAGTGATGATGGAACACCACCCTGACTCTGCCTTTTCAGCAACTTTTACAGAGACTATGTTTCCACGGCACATGCCATGTCCTGAGGGACAGAGCGGTGTGTGAGCTACTGAATATCAAAGAAGCGCTAACGTGATGCATCGAGAAACAATTGCAAACTCAGACACAGGGACTCTATGATGATTCATTGTGGTACGGCATTAGCATTAGACATAAGCCAGTCTTTCATCATACCACTACAAACGATTCCACTTTAGGGTCCTTGAGTGCTTAATCGATCATCTCTACTCTTAAACTGGGCAGGATTGAAATGCTTTAATATGTATGAATAAATCAGCAGAAGAAATGTCAAGGCTGCAACTAACAGATCATAGTTGTGTCCATCTTTAGTCTGACATGGTGCACAGAGTATAAAAGGCATCTAAGGAAATGTATGTTTTGCACTGTAATCAGAGAAATCAGTCAATGGTTGTAGTTTAAAGGTACAATGCTTGAAACCAGAGGCCAACACCAAAGACAAGTCATATGTATCAATCCCATTGATAGTCGCATACACGGTACCGCCCCTGTGTGGGTAGATTATTAGGAATCACACCAGCGTCTCACTATCAGATCTATTCATTCAACACAATGGCAGTGAATCTCCTGAAATGTTTTGCTGCAGTTGAGTGTCTTTTTGTTATTTTGGTTTCACTTTCATGTCCGCCCCCACCTTTGTTCAATCTTTCATTTATCCTGGTTCAAGTTCAAACAAAGTATTTTGTTATTTGGCTGCACCACTTTAATAACAGGGACAGTGTTAAAATATGTTGTTTGCTTTTGTCTTCATTAGAAACATCCGAAGGCTACATTGCGAGCAGGTTTTCTTGCGTTGTGTTCAGCCAATGAACTGATCTAACAAATCTAAAAATCTAACAAATAAAAGAAACTAGCTGCCTTTTCGTCATCTTTCGTCCTGACATTTTCATTTATTTCCCAATCTCTTTGAGACTTGGCTCTGCATCCAAACGCGTTGTATCAGACTTTTGCCCAAAGTAAGAGACACAGAAATACAGCGAGAGGAAGAAAGACAGAGATTGTTGGAACAGGATGAGTCCCCTGCCCATGGTCATGTACCGACAGAACGTAGTTCAGCCCTCTGGCACTTTAACACTCCCTGTTGTAACATCATGTTACGCTGCAGCAATGCATTGTCAGAGTGGCTTTCAACAAGTCATTTTGACCTCAAAAATACACATAGCCCTCGGCGTGTCTGTTTCAGAAATACAGCACACGTGAGCATCATCGGTGTACGAGCGATATTTCCACTTCCAATACCTCAGTGCCATATACAACTCATGCTCATCATGAATGAAGTATATGTTTGTCTGCTGCAGCTGGTTTTCTCGGCTACAAAATCCGGCCTACAGCACACTTTCCAAGCACCGCTCTGCCATTCTTCCCCCTCGTTAAATTCACTTGTCCTTCTCTTCTTCGAGCACGTACCTGTTTGACTTCCGCCTGCAGATGCCTTAATTGCACACACTGCTCCAGGTGTCTCCTGTGCTGCTCCGCTGCCAGGTCCAACTCCTGCTGCTTCTCGTGGAGGAACTCCAGCAGGTCCTGGACCCGCGTGGCCATGTCCACGTCTCTGTCGCAGAGCAGCTCCACACCTACACACAGGAGACATCTCATTATATCACGAACAACCACCTATCTTTATTAATGTGTGTGTTTGCCCTTTTTTATTTCCTATTTAGAATCACTGTACTGCTGCTGACAAAGGCATGTGGGTATTGAATGTATTGTTATTTAGCAGTTATGCACACATCTCAGCTAAAAGTCAAATTAGGAGGTAGAGGTATACAATGTGTATTTACATTGATAGAATAAAAACAGCGCGATACACAGATTTGACATGTTTAGAAATAGATTAATAGCTTAAATTTTAATAACAATCCCCGGAGAGTGTCGAATGCTAATCTTGGCAAAGCCGACCAGACAGGACCATTCCAGCATACATCTTTTCAGAAGACATTTATTTTTTGTTTTCCCTCCCATCTCAGTGTGCGTGCGCCGCGTCGTCCTGAGGCAAGCCACAGAGGAAGCTTTAACGCAGCGGTTGCAGCCGCGGCATGAGCAGCGTCGCACAGGCAGGTTTATGCACAACGTCAGCTAGATTTGCACTTTCACACGGAGACCTTCTGGCCGTCGGACCGTGATTACTAGATAAATACTTTGCCGCGGTTTTTCCGACGCCGTTCCCTCACTCACCAGAAGCCTGGACCTCTGTGACATACTGCAGCAACTCCTGTCCCTGGTGGATGACGTCGAAGGTGAGGTTGTTCATGGTGAGCGCCTTGTCTGCGTGATGCTGTAGCCTCTGCTCAGCCAGGGTCAGGTCCTCGGTGTCAAAGTCACTCATTTGCTGGGACAGCTCCTCGTTCCATGACTCCAAGTCTGAGATGATCTGAGAGGGGAACACGGGGATGGGGACAGAGAGAGTGAGGTGAGAACATGGGTTGACTCCGATTTAAAAAAGGGAGAGTGACATGATATTCATTCATTCACAAAAAACGATGCGCACTATTAAAAGCTCCAATTATTCCCCCATCAGATGTTACACGTCCAAGTCAGTACACTGTATTCACTAACATCTCCACACATTTCTTGTTCTTTAACCATAACAAGCTGCAAGCCTCAAACGCGAAGTAAAAAGAACTTTTAAACTTAACCTTGACAGTCTAAATTAAAGATAGAGTTCAAACCAAAGCTTTTGAACCCAGGAGGTTCTATAATGCAGAACAACCACATCTATTAAAAACATGATTCATCAGCGCAAACATTCATTCGTCATTTTTTAAATATCAGTCAGACAGTTTAATCACTGACTCAACATACTGAGCTGACTGCCAGAATAACAGATAACATATTAGGACGGTGATGCATGAGCGGTAAAGCAGATGTACCGAGATGCCGATGCTCGTCTCTGACAGCTCACACGGACTGAATCATGATACCGGAGGTACCTTGATCCTGGCACCATCAAACTGTCTCTCAATGGGTTTTTTTGTCGGTTTCCAAATTCGAGAGGTGTAGTCTACACTTTTAGAACTCACCCAAGTCTTGCTCAGGGTCACACGAGGCTACATTAAACGGTCAAAATGCTGTACCTGAAGAGGGCGTTGGGTCTTCATTTAAGACCTTTATAAGTAACAATTTCAAACAAAAATTAGCTGCCCTCCTCCTAATCACCCACTGCCATCGTGCGTTTAACAACATCTCCAACAGTGAGGAAAAATGTAAAGCAAGTGAGTTTTGTAGCGAACTAAAAGAAAAAATGTAAGCAGTGATTTAGAAAAAAGGATAAAAATATGGAAATACAGATAAGCGATGGCCAAGTAAGCAGATTCTGAACATGCAACAGAATATCTGTAAAAGAACACGATCCTCTCGAGCCAAGCTCTTTTGAGTTTGAATCCCTCAGGTACTCCGCCAGACGAGATCATCCTGCTCACGTACGTTAGAAGACAACAGTGCTACAGAGTTTTCATGCGTAGTGCAGCGGACAATTAAACCTAACATTTAAGGAAACTAGATTCCAACTGCTCCTTAGAGCTAGGACAGATCACTGACTGCCCAGCTCTAAAGTCTCCTGTGTATGAAAAACATTAGTTTCTTGAGGAGCACATAGAGAAGTTATGATAACATTTAAACTACTATTTTTTACAAATCTGGCAGCAAAGCACAAACTTACCAAGAAGCCATTTTCACTTTCCGTCCCTTTCCTCTGGCAGTTGCGTAAAATGCCCTCTCTGTGCAAAAAGACCATCTCCCTCTGCTTCCAACGCTTTGGAAACTAACTCATGCAGAAGACGAATCCTCTACTGATCACGTTGTTTATTTCCTTGAGATGAAAGTATCGTGAGACCAGGGTATGTCTCACCTCAGCCCTGTTAAACCCAGCGGGGAGTGCCACTGTGCACGTGTGCCTGGGCAGGGAGTGGAGGACGCCGAATGCTTCCTCCACCCATCTTCATGCTCCAGCACTTTTTCATGTTAATCCCCCGTCTGTGTCTGTCTGCGTTCAACATGAGAGATTAGCAGACTCACCTCCACTCCCTGACTTGACACGCAGAGCTACAGTTCTAACCTCTTTTGGACTTTACAATACAAAAAAAAAAAAAAAAAAAGAATTGAAACTTCTATCAGCACACAATGGAACAGAATACTGTACAATCATGAGCAGCCATGTAACAAAAAAGCACATTTCCACAGCACGCAAAATGGTCACTTGATGAATTTTAGAAAGTAAAAATGAGAAATAATAATAAAATAAAGAATAATAATAATAAATCAGTTGCATCATTAACGCAAACAAAAAGGTGTCTGGCCTGTAAAATGATGTCAGATCAGATTTGGCGACCATTGAAATATTTACAGGCAAATTCAATGTATTTCAAAAGGTGAGTATTCAGCCACCAAAACGTCTCTCAGGTGCAGCACTTCAGCAGTGAAACAACAGTAGAGCTGTTTGCTCATTGTTGACACATCTTAGTATCAGAGTATTGCACTTTGTGCACTTAGTCCATTTCGTTTGGCGCTTGGGGAAAAGTTGAGGCATCATTAATGGGATCAAAATTGATATCTGTCAGATCTAATCAAATTAAACTCCAACCGACATATGTGAATATCAAACTCATTGGATCCCTTTTGACGAGAATACACAGATACTTTCCACAAAAAAAATGTAATTCAAATGCCAGTATAGTATAGTTCAACAAATCTGACTCCACAGTTCTGCTTAAACTTGTGTCTTAAAGGAGCATTTACAGTAGCCGAGCGCCAGCTGAGAGAAGCATTCACTCTCACACTGGGACTTTGAGGAATTAATGCAGACAACGCAGCCAATTGCTGGTTGGGGAGAGGGAAACAAGATCGGAATGAGTCAGCAGAGGAGATGCGTTAAGTGGAACTAAATGCTTTTTTTCCATGCGTGTACGAGTATCGCTGTGAGTTCAACCAGCAGGGATCCTCAATACGGGACTGAACCTCCCTTCTACTGTGCAACGCTCTATAAGCTCAGAGTCACAGTCGTTCTGTCGTCCTGTGTGTCCCTTGTCCTGTGGAGCTAATCTTTATAAAATTTAAGAATAAAACTTAAGCCAATAAAGAAAACGGTGTAATCACTTCATTCTCCCAGTCACGCTTTGTCTGAACTCCTTATAAGCCATAAACGCCTTTGTGCTCTACTTTTCATCCTCCCCCTTCATCCTGTATGTATGTTTATGAATTCTGTTAACCCGCTGATGTTTTTCATGCTCATTCGTGATGCTCCTTCCCCAATTATCCCCCCCACCAGATGTCACCCGTCAAAGTAAGTACATTTCATCCACTATCCTCTCCAGCCCATTTTTGTTCCCTTAACCAGCTGCAACCCTCAAACGCCATCTTCTACCGCTCTGCTTGATCTCTCCCCTCTCACTTCCTGTCCAAACACTGCAGCAAAGAGCCAATATAAATATTCATCATGCACCAAACTTCCATCTACCGCCTACTCACGTCAATGGCATCCCTCTCAAAGATGCGCAGCTGAAGGAAGAGCTCCAGTTTGATCTTCCTTTCTTGGAACAGCTCCTCCATCTGGCCCTGGGCTTCATCCAGCTGCTGCAGCACACTCTCGATGTGGGCCATGGAGCTGTTGTGAGGAGTCTTGTTGCTGGAGATGGCCGAGTCTCTGTGGAGAGCGGTGAAATGCAGAAGACTTACGGCCATAGTTTATTTTGGCTCAGAGATGTGGCTCTGCGTCTTTGTCAAAACATCACAAAGGGACAAAAAGGAAACAGAATTCTATTCTGACCTCTGTCCTTCGCTTGGTTTACTTAGTCTGTCCACAAAAATCCCTTCAATTTTTCTGCTTAGCTTCGGCACTTTTACCTCCTTTGCCTTCATAAAACATCATTTTCAATGATCACAGACTAAATGCCAACTTAGGCTTCGGGGCTTTGTGTTCCTTCATTTATGTCCATCTAAGTTGTTTGCAGTAATGTTAAGAATGTTGTTGTAATGATGTCACTCTAAACCAGGGGTGTCAAACGTACGGCCCGCCAGGTGGTTCAGTCTGGCCCGCGGGATAAATCTGTATTATTGAAAAAAAAAATAAGAATACACTTCATTTTCTATAAAATCTGCAGTTCCTATATTGTCCGCTAGTGGCGCTGTTTCACGTCTATCGCTTTACCCGCATTTTCTGTTGACCCTGGCACCCTCTTCAGTGAAATTGAAAAGTGGACACAGTGTCTGATTTTTCAAGAAAAATGGACCTCTTCCTACATGTTCATGGAGGTGAATCACAATCACTGTGATCAGTTTTTATCCATAATGCATTTAAATACATGTTAAACTGGGTGAAAAACTAAAATATTTATTAAAAGGACACTTCATTGCATACAACGATTTTTATAATTTACTTCTTCTCTGCACTAATAGAACTAACAATAAGTCCACTTTCTTCTTTCTATGTCATTTTGGAATGAGTTTACTGGTCTGGCCCACTTGAGATGCGATTAAGTTGTATGCGGCCCCCAGACCAGAATGAGTTTGACACCCCTGCTCTAAACCATTCAATGGCTTATCCTGGTGGGGCATGTGTTCCTTATTATCACCTGAGCTGTTGTATGAGGTCCTCGCCCTCCTTGATGACATTCACAGTGGCCTGCAGGGTGGTCTGCTGCTGCTGGCCAAAGCGCTTGATCAGGTCCTGCACCGCTTCCACCGACTCCGCGTACACGTCGTCCAGCAGCTCCTTCTGAAGCTCCTCCAACCAAGTCCAAAGCTTACGGTGATTGACAGAAAAGGCAAGCCAGTTAAAATACAGCTCCATGTAGCGTACACCTACAACATGTGAAACATGCATCAAACCAGCTCTGCTCAAAGCTGGTGTTTTGTGAATGGTCACCTTTGTGACCGATCAGCCATCTGGCTGGATTGGCTCAGCGTAACAACGCCCTGGCACACAACGCAGGCTGTAGGAAAGATACCCGGGCACCCACGGCTTGTCTAACACCCACACTGCGTACTCCACAACATGGTCACTTTTGCTGCTGTAACCGTCGTCGACTTCGTAGCGTACATGTTTCTTTATAGCTGACAGCTATGAAAAAAGACACCGTGGTTTGTCAAGCAAAGACACAAATGGCTGAGCGGCTGTTATTTGGGAACACACCATCTTTTTTTATTAACCGTGGTTGCAGTTTATGTTTTGGGGGCCAGACTAGTCTTGTATTGTCAGTGTTTTGGAGGTTTGGAGTGATTTTATCTCTGCACTGCGTTAATATAAGTGCAGATGAATCCCCTCGCTTGCAACGTGGTTCATGCTCCGTCTCCACAGGCAACTGTTTGTTGCCTTTCAACATGCTGGACTGCATCCAATGGCTTCTCTGGAACTACTAGAGGAGGTGACGGGCAGGAGAGTGGAAACATTTACGTGTGAGCGCAACGCACACACACACACACACACACACACACACACACACAACGACAAGCGGGCACTGGCACACACACCCACGCGAAGGCTCACACATACACAGCGACTTGTGTGCACCAGTGTGAGCTGACAGATGGGATGAAGGAGATTTGTTCATATGGACATTGAAGACTGGCTTGATTAATAACACCTCGGCTGCGGCCGTCTCTGCGAGTCGGTGCAAACAGGACTGGAGTGTTAACAAACGCCGGGCAAAAGTGACATGTCAGTGTGGATAATTTGGTCAAACGTGTGTAGTGTATGACTTGCAGGAATTAGGGGAGTTGTAAAGTAATTATCAATGATTCCTTTTCATTTGTAGTTTCTGTGTTCTTAATTAAAAAATGAATACATTTTATTAATACTGAAACATTGCAGGGATGATTGTCATTATCACGGTGAAGGCCAAACGGAGGGAAAGCACCTTGTGTTTTGACATGGAGCCATACAGACAAACGCACACGGTCCAGGTTAATCATGTGTTACAGTAACAGCTACTTGCAACTCCAACTGTCAAGGTCACTTGCGTCGAAATTTACAAATCCTAAAATTAACCTTACATTCCCTATTTCTATTGGTGTACGAAACGTTTTCGTAGTATTTTTCATCTTTTTTTTTGTCATGTTATGACAGCTATCGGTAAAACATGAGTAGTGAGTGAGGTGTCCATGGAGTGAACTGTTTGGAGGACAGGAGAAGAAACACACACCTCTTTGACGTGTGTGTGAAAAGCCACGGACATGTCCAGCAGGACTTTACGCTGCTCGACGCGTCGCACAAAGTCCTGGATGCGATCCTCTAGCTGGTGGGCAGCTTGGTAAATTTCCTCTGGGTCGCACTCTCCGGTTTGGGCCAGCTGCTCCGCCGCCTCGAGCAACTTGTCAGCATTGGTGTAGGTGTTCTGAAACGTTAACGTTTACACAAACGCCAAATCGAGAGTCTCCGTCCTCTAAAATAATACTTAACATTGGATATTAAGTTTCCAAAATGGAAAGCAACTTTCAGACAATGTTTGTTTATTAAATGTGCAAGTGATGACTTGAGGAAACGCACGCAATAGAATAATAAATACAAGAATAGGATTTTCTTCTGCATTGACGCTTTGGACTTAAAACTCACCTGTGCAACCTCCTCAAAGTCTTCGTGTCTCTTCTGCAGAGCCCTGGCTCTGTGTAAAGACTTTCCAACACCAGTGTGTTTACTGAGGAAGGCTTCGCCGTGGTTTTCTATCCAGTCGAGCACCTTGAAACACACGGACACAAATACATTTAATGCAAACCGTTTCACATGCACATTGAGGACGACCCCTCTCACGCCGGACAAAACCTGTTTGTGCCCCCCTTGTTCCCGTCGCCAGTTGGGCTCATCAACAAACCCTGTGTCCCCCACTGACTGACTCTGACACCACTTTCACTTTCCTCACACTCCACCTGCACAAACACTTTTTGGCATTAGTCACTTTCTGTTTGCTCGTGCATTTTAGATTTTATAACTTTTTTTTTACTCTTCTTCCTTTATTTTTTAACTAACCCATAGCCTTAGACTAATAACCCATAGTATTGTATTTTATTCCTTGCACTATGTTGTCTTGTTGTCCGTTGTCGTCTGTTGTCATGCAAGCAAGTCAAATTCCTTGTATGTCTGACATATTATGGCAATAAATGTTTTCTGATGTAGTGTACATTTTCCAGCAGTAGGTGGTGCAATTGACCGGCATGATTAGGACCACATTAGCGTTAGAGCAGTCTATAGGTGTCACCACGCTCCCGCTCTCCCCTCGGAATTCTCCCATCCCGCCTTTCTTCTCTCTTTTTTACCATGTGCAGTCTCGCATGTTTAAATTACAAATTTGTGGACAATTAGGTTTTGCCTTGAAGCAAAATCCACAGCGTTGGAAAGAGTGTGAAAAATTACACTGCGTATGAGATGAGCTACACACCTTTGGAAATAATTACCATATTATCTGTTGAACACATGGCCCCATTTCATCGGTTTCTATGTGGGGTAATCATAGGGACTTTCATGATGCTTTCAAGGTCTCCGCGAGAATATTTTGATGGTACAAACCCACGTAAACACACGCACAATGCCCTCAACACTTTATGTGACAGTAAATTGCATCAGCATGGAAACCACTGCCAAGGGAAAAAGGGAGATAAAAGAGTGGATGGAAGAAGAGGAAGAATAAAGCGCAGCAATAAAGAGAGACACACAGTGAGGAGGGTGGGAGCACACCCAAAGGGTAAAAACGCAGGTATGACACCACATGAACTCGTTTACTAGTGTTACTAGTAGTACTAGTAAAATTGTCTTTACTCAAATACTGGAAAACAGTCAAAATGTGTTTAGTAAAAAACTGCCAAATGATGAGCAGCCTTGTGGAAAGCTCGATAAGTAAATTCCTTTCAGTCCAACTGTTTGGCAGGGGAGGTGTTGTGCATCTCAAACGCTCACAGAGCAGCAGGTGTCTTTACAGTGGGATTTGTCTCTTACTTGCTGCACATCCTGTTGAAAGACACACAGCTGGAGCCGTTGATGCAGGCGGACTTTGCGATGCTGCCAAATGTTTTCCAGCTGTCTCTGGTGATGCAGCACCTCGTGGATAATGTCTAGGACGTGGTGCACAGCTTTGGAGTAGTTAGCTGACGCCATCAATGAATCGGCACTTCCCGGGGTCAAAGGTCGCTGCAGTTTGTCCAAAAGAGACTTTCCATCTTGGCTTACCTATAAAAAGGTGACGTGTAGTTTGACATGTAAGACATCAAGTTTTTAGAAGTACGTAAATTCTCAGCTTGAGTAATATTTTGTAAAAAAATAAAAGAGTAATACGAAACTAATGATTTTAAAAAGCACTACAACCTCTGTTTATGAGATATTTATATATATATATATATATATAAATATATATATATATACAATCCCAAATGTGTGTATTTATTGTTTCTAGCTAAATATATATATATATATATTTATTTATTGTTTCTAGCTAAATATATATATATTTAGCTAGAAACAATAAATACACACATTTGGGATTGTACTAACTCTCTGAATTCTCCTTGTTTCATCGTTTTAAATCCATAAGAGTCGAAAACAAAATACTGATATAGTTATCTATGTATATATTGAATATTATATATTTTATATTGTATGGAGGTGTATATTTTGAAGACATTATTTTGGATAATGACCAGTCCTGTGGAGGAGGCATTATTATGTGCATGTGTGCGTGTGTGTACTGACCTCAGAGTATGCAGTAGTGATGTGCTCATATAATCCCTGGTGATGGTGGATTGTGTCTTCCAGATCCTGGAGTTCAGACGGCAGCTCTCCTTCACCACATGCCTTACACCAGGGCTCCACTTTGCTCATGTACTGGGGAGTGCAGGCACAACACACACACATCTGTATAGCACAGAGATACTCACATATTCACAAGTACTTTCTGTTCAGTATCCATATGAGATGAGGCGTAAATGGCAACTCCAGTTACATTTTGTTAGATTTACCTGTTCTTTAAACTTTATCTCTGATGAAGTGTTATAAGCATATTATGGGAAAGATACACACTAACATGGCTGTGCTTTTTCCTCTAAAATTGAAAAGAAAAGAAAATAATGACTCTACATAACAGTTTGGCATCCAAACTGTTATGGTCTCACAATAATGAAGAAAGATGGACATTAAAGTAGTTTAATACTGTTTTACAAATTGATAAAAAATGATACTAATCAAAACATACAACTACTGTCTCTAACGCTGTGATGCTCACTGGTGGAAATAAAATATCAATATCCTACAAGGAAGTCGTAAACATTAAAGAGTGCACAGAAAAGAGGCCACTCAGCAAACCACACGTGTCAACAACTAAATAATGTATCGTTACTGTTGGAGCAGTATTGGTCATTCTTTAGTTCTGTTAACTAAAACGCTACCAGAGTGCTGGTGAAACGTAGTGGAGGCAAAGTAATTGTTTCCGTCATATCTATAAATCTACTTTCACTT
Source organism: Apeltes quadracus (assembly GCA_021346845.1). Taxonomy (NCBI): domain Eukaryota; kingdom Metazoa; phylum Chordata; class Actinopteri; order Perciformes; family Gasterosteidae; genus Apeltes; species Apeltes quadracus. Next base: position 17,145,047 of record CM037936.1, read on the forward strand.
TTAATAAAAGTATATACGACTATATAAGAGTTGATATGCGGAACTATTTAGTAAAGCACGATGAAAAGAAAATCCAGTTAGCACTTAGCATCCAGTAGCAGATCGAAACTCCACTTTGCTAAAAACGTTGTTTCAGCCAAAAATGTGTGCAAGTGTATGTGGACATGTGTTTGTGTGAATAATTAAAAAGCAATACGCATTTTGTGGATTCGTGTGCAGTAAGCGTGGAAATCTGTTGAAATCAGAGCCGTGCCTGATTTTTGCTTCGCCCGTACCTGGTCGGCTTTCTGGTGGAAGCTGGCAGACATCTCCAGCAGCGTGCTGCGTTCGTCCAGCGCCGCGGCGAAGGCCTTCCACTCCTGCTCCAGCTGTGCAGAGATCTGCTGGATCTGCTGGGAGGCGTAGTGGCCTGACTCCAGGAGCCGGTTCCCTACTGACATGATCCGATTGATGTTCACGTACACATTCTGTGTTTAAGGCAACAAAGTGGAGGAGAAAAATTACTTATGACTTGTGAATGATTAAGTGACATACTGACATTAATTGATGTTGATTCAATAAAATCACTGGTTTAAAGCCAAAGTTACCTGAACGGAGGCACATCACACTTAATGTTTTTTGTATATTATATATGCACTCAGGTCATACTACAATTCCCACGCATGCACACACAGACACACACACACACACACACACACACACACCCACTAGTGGGCATTAAAAAGTAATCCACTTAAGAGGCATACCCTTTGCGAATAATGAAAAGAAACTCATTTGTTTCCTATCATTCAGTCTTTTTAAATATATGGGCTCCAAGCTGTTTTGTGTAGATAGGCACGGATCAGCAAACGCTAATTAACAACTGTGTTAACAGCCTGTTATTATTCTATTCAATTACTGATCTTGGAGCCAATTATGGCTCCTGGTTTGTTTGTTTCATTCACGACGGGAAGGAAAGACGAAGTCAACAGCAGCCGCAGCCCTCAGACGGAGACAATTATGAGTTCTCGTCAGTATTGAAGACACTGGTGGTGGTGTCTAACCTTCCTTCGTAATGGTCTCTTCTTCTGAGAATAGGATTCAGAGATGCTTTATTCTTGGGAGTTGATTTGCATGCAAACCCAGCAAAGCCATTCCCCACTGTCCAAAATCTGGAAAATCTTTTTTTGGACATTAAAGAACTAAATAACTGTTTTGGCTCGAGGATAATAGAGACATGGGTGCGCTTAGAAATTTGACTTCCATAATAAATCTAGGGGTCAAACTGCTCCAAAGTGCTTCACCAGTTTTGCACTGCGATGCTACATTAAATACTACAGATTAATCACAAATTCATCGTAGTCACATCCAATAAAGCCTGAGGCCTGGAGCCAGATGAGCGGTAACAGAAGCCAGACTACTCAAACACACAAGGTGGTAGCGCCTTAACCCCAAACTGATGGAGGAAAGGGGGAGGGGAGACACAGGGAGAGCGTTTTCCTAACTCAAACCCGATGACAGTGTATGAGGCAAGTGAAACCGAGAATGAGAAAAGGAACTGCCGGAGTGAGCGGGACGAGGAAAAGGAGGGCAACACCTTTGACCCACAGATCCATTCATCCAAAGAGTGATAGAGAGAGCCAGGTCGTAACGACATCCCCACCCTCCTCTTCTTTCCTCTTTCCTCACATTTTAAGGTGCTATAATCATTTTGCATTGTGGCGAGTTGTTGTGATCTTTTGCTGCTTGACTTGGAAATCACAGTATTTGTGATGTAACAGAATTAGCAACAATTATTAATATACTACTTTTTTGCCTGCCTTTAAATTATCTATCTATCTATCTATCCATCTATCTATAATCCATGTTGAGTAGGGAGGAACACGTGTCCCTGTTAGAGTGAGGTGAACCGGTCCAGCCACAAGTACACTGCAGGGATTTACTGGGTCGTTTTAGTCTTCGAAGTCCATGTTTGTACTGGATTTCCTTTGGAGAATCGCAGTTGGCAACAACTGGTTTGTACAAAACGCACACAGAAACAAGAGGACCAAAAAAGTACACGAGACACACAACAAAACAAACCGTGACACTATGTATTTCCATTCAGCCAAGCAGGCAACAGGAAGGGGAAACGCTGCTTCCTGTGGAAGAATTGGTGGAGGGGGCGGTGGTCAGTGTGTGTGTGTGTGTTTCCAATGTATTGTAAAATCTTTGTGTTTATCTTGCAGTTCCACCTGTATTTTTTGCAACTGTTCTGTCCAGGTTTTTTTGTTCATCCCAACCCAAGCACACTAGCACAACTGGCTGTGGGAGGTCACTGAGGCGAGCCCATCGGTTCTGATGTTGACGCCACTCGCTGCGTATTAAGGCCACGGGCCTCTCTGCACTCGGTTCCACTCTTCAGACCAACCGTATTTACTAATAACATTAATTAATCACAAAATGTACTTATTGTAAAAGAAATCTGTGATTAAACACATTTTCTTTAAAGTGACTTAAGGTCGCAAAAGAGTCATTGATAGTTGTGCTTGCCAGACGGGAAAAATGCTGACGGATTGCTGTGAAACAGAATGGGACAATATCAGAGTATTAGGACAGTGAATCGTTTAAGAGCAGGGAGGGTTGGGCAGCAGAGCAACACACCTCTCTGGGAAGGGCAAGGACTTATTATTGCACAATTATATGAACCATTTACTAGACAAGAGACGACAGAGAGGCTGCAGTTGTTCCGCTGAGTGGAAAACAGCGGAATAATACGAGAGACAGTGTCAGGACAGAAAGAATAAGACGTATAAGGAAATAAGAGGTGCATGTACGGTATGTGTGTGGTGGTAACAGTAACTTGTTACTGTGAATGCCAGAAATGAGGAAAGCTTGTGACTGTACCACAACTGTCTTAATAGTGTTTCTGTGCGCGTGTGTGTGTGTGTGTGTGTGTGTGTGCCCTGACAGAGAAAAGACAACTTCCTACCATACAGTTCATGGCAAAGTGGTTGTGCTGGGTCTGCAGCTCCACAGCATGCTGGTGGTTGCCTCCGATCTCCGTGTAACTCGTGAGAAAAAGGCCCTTGTTGTGCAAGATCCAGTCGAACATCTACAAACAAAAGAGGGAAAGAAACTGCAGATAAGCTTACAGAATGCTCTACAAATTAAAAGGGTCTTTCCAGCTCCTGTTTGCTCACAGCGACTGCGGAGAGATTGAGAGAGTGCCGGTTGTTTGGCGTTTGTGATTAGCCAAAACATTTCATCCCTGGACTTAGCGGAAGGCATCTTAACGCTCCTTAATTATCACCGAGTGGGTGTGGAGTACATGTGTTGCACTTTACCCTTCATTTATGTGGCTGTGTATCATTCCCATGTTCCTCTCTGTACATACTGGGTGTATGGAAAATGTTCTCTGCACAGTTTATAATTTCTGACAATACTCGGCACCAGACAGGCAACATCGCACTCTCTGAATCAGTGACCACGTACCGGCACACACTCAAACACATTTAACTCCTGGTGTCTATGCAGACAAACACGGAGGTCAGATAACATTCGACCGAAATATAAAATAGGACTCGAGTGTAGAAAAAAAGAAACATTCTGTGAATTCTGGCCAGTAGTTTCGGTCCAGCAATGGACACGGGTGACATGCATTAGCTTCAGTGAAGACTGTCCCTCCCCCCTTAACCCCCTTTCATTTTACACTTCATTAACATGAAATAGCACTCTGACCTTCTCTGCGTCCTGTTCGAACAGACGCAACTGGAAACACTGGTCCAGCTTCAGTTTCCTCATGTGCCATAGCTGCTGCAGGTTCTGGCGCGTCCCGTGCAACTTATCCAACAAACCCGTCACTTTAGCCACTATGTTGTGTGCGTCCGCATGCACATTGAAGCCGTGATGGTGGTCGTTCGAATCTCCACTCGCCCCGATACTGCGGCTGCCGTACGCGCTTTCCCCGCCGCTCCCGCCTCCCGCGGTCTGCAACTGTAGCCTTTGGAGCAGCCTGCGTCCCTGCGCGTCCAGCTCCTCCACCGACGCCTTGGTGGCCCTTTTCTTCAGCGAGGCATGTTCCTCCATGAGCCTCCGAGCCCCCTCCAGGTCCCGCGGGAGATCCCGCTGGGACAGCGTTTCCTGGAGCTCCTCGAGGCGGGCGAGGGCCCGCATCGAGTCGCTGGCAAAGGTCTCGAACGACAGCCGCACCTGGCGTGAAAGGCAAACGTGAACTTCATTCACAGCAGAGCTGTTTTTCTTAATTAAAAACTTTTAACTTTTAAAGAGCAGAAAAACAAGACGGTATACAAACCTCAATCCATTCATCATGGTTGTAGTCTAAGCTGCCCTCAAAGTCAGCTGTCAGCTGGGATGCGTCCACAATCTTGGATAAACCGTCTAAGGAGACCATCACCGTCTGGAGTGGTTTGTGTGGGACAGAGTCAGAAGCGACAGTAAAGAGACAGACAAAAATAAAGATGCAAGATGGGTGAATACAGGCAACAAAAAGAAGTGAAAAAAGAGCCAGAGGGAGAGAAAGAGAGAAAGACCTCCACCATTTAACCAGCATCACTGTCATCATCCTCGTAATCCTCCACATTCATCTCCTATTAAACCAGGATTTTGAAAGTGGCTCCACATTTCTACTGTTTGGATAGGTGCGGTGTGGAAAATCCCAAATACCAGACATTTCACCCTGCTTTCATGATATTGCTAATAGGATCAAAATACACAAATATAAACTCTCGGGCAGTAAAAATAAAAACTGCAGAGGTTCCCTTCAACGAGGGGAGCACAATAAAAGCGCAAAATAAATGGTCCCGTGTAGATGCTAATTTAACTATTTAAAGCTTCTTTTAAACTGGAAGCACACCAAGACACACTAGGACCACTAGTTGTTGCTTTAGGGTTGGACAGACACGTCAGCAGCAGGGGCCCGTGCAGTAAAAACATCATCTGGTACCTCTGGATAATGAGCAACAGTTGTAAAAACTAAACAGTACTTGACGTTGGAGAGCACGTCTTGAATACTTCCCCCACCTAGAGTCAAACCAGTGATCTCCTGGTTATCATTGCGCCTTCGCACCTTCAGCAGACGTATGAGCATAAAACAAAAACTAAAAAAACAAGCACTTTGTCCAAACCCAACTCCCTACTGCTTGGATGTAATGCTTAGCCATGTCCTACATATGCTGTTCCCATAGTAACGGGGTCGGGACTAAATATACCAGCACCACATGCCCACACGGGACAGAACGGTGCCACCGTCACCGTGCAGCCGCGCAATAAGAGATGGCCGATTAAGACAAATGTCTAAACTCAAAACACATCACTCATCTTAATATCTCCATAATGTAACCATCAATCTGTGCAAACAGGAGAGACTAACGTCCGGAACAAAAAGCTTTCGTTGTGCATTAGAACAAGTGCAAGTGTGTCGAGTGTCACCAACCTCAAACTCAAACTTGGAGCTGCCGAAGTTGGTCCTCTGCTTCTGCCAGAAGTTGTCCGGCTTGATGATGAGGGCGACGTGGATGCAAGACGGGAAAGACTCCTGGAGGATTTTCAGCAGAGGCTTGATGCTGTCCCACTTAGAACCACGCATGTCCACGATGACAGTGAAGCCATGTCTGGCCACCTCCTCACTTAAAAAAAACACGACAGGAATAAGCAGGTCAGAGCCCAGGATGTAAAACCAACGGAACGTGTGTGAAGATACTAAGATACTAAGATACTAATACTAATTATTATTGTATCAGGCCTGATCCATTAGAAAAGCTCCAGGGAGAGTAGAAACAAGAGACGGAGGCAGCCATGTGATTTGCAGAAATGATGACAAATCGTTGACTCACATCATCATTTCAACGTACCAGAATCAAAGACACTCAGATTTACAGCCACAAAACCAAAATCAAATGTAAATGCAAACATGGCAAAACGATTTAAAACCCTACGTTCCCAGCCAAGTCTCCACAGCATCTGGGGAGGGAAATAAATTGTTTAAAACATTCAAGCGTTGAAATTTTCACTGCTGCTTACCAGGAGGGCTGCTGCACAAGTCCTTAAAAGGTTGTTTCTCACTGTTAAAGGCTTTAATCTGAACGTGTCTAGCAAGGAGGCAGAAACAACTCTCACTGACCTCACTCTCTGAAAGCAGATAGGTGGCCAAAAGGGAGAGAAAAACAGGATGAGGAGAGAGAGGGGAGAGAAAGGGAGGGAGAGAGAGAGAGAGGGAGAGAGAAGCAGATGTAACAGAAAGGGAAAGCGCAGGAAACATTTAGAGATCAAGCTGACCTCCTGAGTTAGTGACATTCTGCGCCTCAAACTGACAGATGAAATTAGAGATACACCTCAACACAGTTCCTAGAGATTTGAGGCAAACAGAATTTTAGGAGACAAGAAAAAAAAAATGTCTAAATATGGCTTTAATACATTTTATTTCAATGGGGCAGAAAAATACATTTACAAAATGAAATAGTCTAATCTAGCTTGTCTGCATTGAACACCAACTAATGTTGCATAAATACCACAAGAATATATAGCGAAATGGAAAGGGGGTTTGTAATGCCTTACTCAGCCAATCATTCTTTATTTTTTGCCGCGTGTCTTCTAGAAAGCCCTGAAGCCACGAAGAAACCTGGACCCAATTTCTTACAGAAATAAATCAGGACCACCTCTCTCCTTATGACAAATCTCCAAACTCTTTGAAAAAGCCTCGACCTGTAACCCGGTAGAACGAGCAGCGCAAGAGGGATCAGAAGAAGCAGAACAGAAGAGTACAAGCTAATCACAACTGACTCCACACAGAACAGCCTGGAGCTCTGTGTCAAATGTGAAGAAACTGTATTCCTGGTCTTGAAAGTCGGCATGTATAAAACTTCAGAGGGCAATTCAGGTGCAACCTTGCAAGAGGATCCAAAAGTTAAATGCTCCCTGCAAAAAGACAAAGCTGTTTAGTGGTTTAAATTCAACCTCTTACTAAAGAGACAATGGCAGAGTGAGAGAGAGGGTTACTGAAAAGGGATAATTGGGAACAAAAAGCTTTTTCTAGAAAACTCAGGAGAATGTTAAAAAGGAAAAGGGGTTAATATTCACAGAGAATCCAAAAATGAAACCCTCCCCCCCTCTTTGTACCCGCAGGTCGGGCCTCAGCGTCTCAAATCAAAGCAAGGTGAGAAAGTCTGACTCAAAAAAAACAGTGAGATCAGTGTGAGTCAAGAGAACGGGTCACATTCAAATCGATTCTTAAATCAACCCGGCAAGAAAAGGTTTCAAAAAGTCTGTGCATGTGCAAACAAGTGTGTGTGTGTGTGTGTGTGTGTGTGTGTGTGTGTGTGAAACTTACTATGCTTGTTAGTAAGGAATGCACTCCTACCTGGGAACAGTAGCCAGGTAGGCTATAAGCCTGCGCAGGTCTTCGGGTCGTATTCTGTCATGGTTGCTCCGTGCTGGAAAGGTGAGAACGGGACCTCCTCGCCTGTCCTTGCCCCCTATGGGTAAATAAATAAAATAAAATAAATAACTCCCATGTAGATAATGCAACCCTCAGTTATATATTTTATAGTAAATTCTATTGCTACTGCATCACCAATGTAATGGACTGGCAAATATGTTTCCATATTAATCCCGTGATATGCAGGTGCATCAGGAAAAAAAAGAAGTTACGTGCCGTCCACAGAGATCAAGCAAAGCAAAAGCCTCTTAATGTCGTATGATTACTGTAGCTTTGCTTTTTAACTAAGAACATTTCATCACTTCTTTCTAAATGACCGTGATCGGTTTGAATCAGCATGCTTACACAACGAGAACCATGCGAGATGAGTATTGCATGTATCTGACCTGAGAGGAAGGCGACCTTCTCCTTGAGGATAGGAAGCACGTCGATGGCCTTCATGTCCTCATTGCGATGGAAACCTGACACACAGAGAAAAATGGAGAGGTAAGCGAGGCGCGTAGCTTGCAACTGAAATGCAATATATTTTCATAGGGAGGCTTTAAGTTTATCTGGCCGGATAAACAGTTGACTTAAATCAATTATCCCAATCTCGACAACTCAAGCAGGCGATCAACTATTATCAATTTTCTTTGACATATTCTCCAAAAGGCAACAGTGTTATAAACATGGACGTACACTTTTGACGGATGAATACTTTTCCAACCAAGTGTAGCTTTGCTTGGTTTAATGGTTAATAACAGGAAGCATGATGGAGCAACTCAACACCCCCTCCCCCAAAAAACACACACACACACACACACACACACACACACACACACACAAATAAAAGAAACACACCCACACACTAGAAAATACTATTCTGGACAGTTTCGGTATAAAAACACAACAAATGCAAACAAAAAAGCACTACGCGCACAATCCTTCATGGCTGAAAGCCGTAACGCAGCATTTACAAAAAAACAACAACACATCAATCGGGATATTGCGAGCTTTGCTCCCAAAATATGAATCTATGTGGGTGAGGAAGTGTGTGCGTGTGTGTGTCTGAGCGGGAGTGGGAGAGTGTGTGTGTAGGGGGGGAGGAAAGGGGGGGGGGAGGTGAGGAGAGGCTGCATTTAGCTGGTGACGTCACCAGATATCGCTCATTCAAGCTGTGAGTCATCGCTCTGACATTTACACACACACAGTGACGCGCAAAATATACTTTTACATAAGCAGGCGGGCAACATAAGGAAACATTTATTTGAAGTGGGGTGCTAACAGAAATTCCTAATGATAAAGTCTATTTAAGCTACTGATTGTTCAAAAGAGCTTAGGGGTCAACAAGAAAGGGAAGTACTGCAGAGGAAAACAACTTTACAGAAACAGTGTGCTGCTTCCACAGTTATAATATGAACATTTGTCACACGGACGCCGAATGGAAATTAGCTACGTAGCTGGTGTCTGGGCTGAGAGATTAATCATGCACTCAGACACACAAACATACACAAACCTAATGCCCTCAAGTCGTCATTCTGAATCTATTTCAATCTAAAGTTAGGCCTCTCCTACAGACGGAAACTGGTGATCGCTCAAAGTTGAGAAGATTGGAATACTTTCAGCCCACAGCTTGATAATTGAGATAAGTGGTAAAAAGACAACACGCATCGTTAAACCTATGAATGATGCTTCCGGGTCGCAAGGGAGTTACGAACTGAGGACTTGAAAAAGGATCCAAACCAACAACCTTGCAGTTCCCAGCAAACTGAGATGTGCTGCACATCAGCTCAGTGCAGACTGGACACCACCTGACTGAACAATAATGTCACAACTGGCTGAGAGGAGGAGGGACTGAGGCAGCAATAGTGGCCTCATTCTCATCCCACGGTTGGCGGGAGGATGGACGGGGGAAGAGAGAGGGAGAAAGGGGAAGGGGCTGAACAGAGTGAGTTTTATGATCTCCTCCGTTGCCTCTTTATAACCTGCTGCACCGGCTTCTCCCGCACGGAGACCAGGTAAGACAACTGACCATGGCAATGGCTGGAGAGATGTTAATAACGGACACATAGACCTTGAAGAGTGTTTCACTGTGTGTGTGTGTGTGTGTGTGTGTGTGTGTGTGTGTGTGTTGGGCACCAGCACTACAGGGTCCAATGGAAAAAAAAAATAACAAGGCTCCTCATGCACATTGTGTGTTGGCAAATACGTGTCTTTGTATTCCTGTGAAGCGTGCCCCAACACATTCCTCACTACGGTGGTTTATGTAAGCTCCTGGCACAAAGCCAACCCCACCCTCTATTACATCGCAGCGGCGCTGCCTAAACTGCCGTTCGGACCACGTTAGACGGAATCTGGCATTACGGCTAGACAAACGTACTGTGCGTTGTAGGTCAGCGGCTGCAGGAGGAGAGAAACATGACGAGGGGATTCAAGTTGCACATTTTAAAGCTGGAAAACTGCAGATCAGGTTGGTTAAGTCTGGCACGATGATACTAAAAATCAATACAGCTGTCCGTGAAGTTGTGCCCATGGCCTGTTGTCCCATAAAGTCCAAAGAACAATAGACACAAAGCCTTCCCTTCTGCATTAAAGCACACACTATCCTACCAGAGAGAAAGTGTGACCCTGTACACTGGGATTCATGAAATACCAGCCTTGCCTCTCCCTCCACACACACAACAATCTCCTCTCTTCACTACACGCAAACCCTCCTTTACAAGTCTGCCAAGCATAAAATAAAGCTTTTCAATCAGAGACTTCTTGTTCATAACACGCTCATAATGAGAGCAATCCATTTCACTGGCAGAATGCACTCGCAGCCCTGTAGAATGAGGCAGAATGCACAACGATCCTTCTAAAACGGCGACTTTTGAAGAAGCAAATATATAGACCAACTGCACACATGATTGGTTGTGGATCATTTAGATAACAATGCGGGAGACACACACAGAAGCATGTGCATTCACACCTGAATGTATTCCCTCACTCTGCAAATTTAGTAAAAGAGGCATCTTATGAATATATTAATCAAAGGGACAATAGTAGGATGCCATGTGGAGTCGGTTCATGCTCAGGTTGGCTTTACACACATGTATGATATATTGTGAGGCTGAGGCTCTTGCTGCTGAGCTCCATGACACACTCCATTATTGTTTTCTTACCCGGGTTCGGGTTAAAGGACAGCAGGCTAAGCGTGTTGTTCCAGATGTCCCACTCGCCACCAATGTTTTCCTGCTGTTACCTGAAGACCTCAATGTATTTCCAAATCAGACACAACCTCATTTTCTGGATTGTTAAAAGTCACAATCTGATGTGCAGAGAGCAGAGACACAATTTTGATGTTCCCCAACTGGACAACACACAGAAAGTGTGCCAATCCACTTCCTTTTGCTCTATTAAGTCCAGGCTGAAAACACTCATGCTGATTTCTGCACAGTACAACAGAGGAGATTGTGTCTGCCCCTTTAACCAATTTTTCACACCACACAAAAAAAAAAAACATCCGGCATCCTTAAGAAAAAGGTTTGCTGACTTTTCTCGAGAGGGCTTATGAGATGTAATCGGGATAGAAAGCGCTAACTTTGAAGAAAAAAAAAAAAAAAAAAAAAAAAAAAAAAAAAAAAAAAAATCGACCCAAATTGTGCCATGCGCACGGACGATGAGCGTCAGAATCCCAATTCACGGCCGTAGAATGAACACGACTGCACATTTCGTTTCTCTCTCCGCAGCACGTCGGAGCAGACGACCTCAGTGAAACGAGCCGATCGCTTTGCTTCCAATCCTTCAGACCGCAGGCTAGACGGTGCATGGTTCATCTGCATCGTGCCAATCCTCTGGCTCGTAACCTTGAACCTCAAACCCTAGAGCAATCACGAGCCAGGCTGTGTGCGTAGTAAAGCAGAAGAGAAGCATTCCTACATCACGTATTCTGCAGGAATACTACAGAACAGGGTGACTGTGTTCCGTATCCAAACATAAAGAGCAGTTTTCCTTGAGAAATGCATCGCAGTGATGTACTGATTCAACAAACGGATGCTTATTATCAATCACAGCTGTATAAATGTAAGCCCGTTGTAAGAATTTGCTTTCTGCTATACCCAAAGATTTACAAAGCACATGAACATGATGGATTTCAGATGTCCCTCATTCTTATGTCCTGGGTCAGAGCCCAGTATGTGAACCTCCCCAGGAGGGAGAAGAGGGAACTGGGAGGTCTTTTTTTGCCCCGCCGAGCCTGGTTTGGCTCTGTTTGGCCCAACTTGGACTGGCTTAAAAGTGGATAGGTTTAGTCATTACTGTGCTTGAGTTAGAGTGCCGTCATTAGCCGTGCTGTTGTAACAGGGTGAGTCCATACAGGTATAGATTTGTAACTTTCTGTTTTTCAGGTCTCTAAGAATAGTGCTTCCTCAGAGGGACGTGCCACTTTATCAGCTTCGTGGTGAAACAGAAGCCAAGCAGAAAGCAGGGAACATGCCACTGCACACAACATTAAAATCTCACTCTGGGAAAAGTAACATCGGCGTCTTCTTGGAAACCTCAGCATGTCCCCCAATCATAAACAATACTAAACTGCTGACTTTCACATTTCAATGTTGATCTAAAATAGGCTGCCATGCTGTTTAGCATTAGTGCTTAACACCGTAGTATGAAGGTATATCATGCTGCCGTTTGCCTCCATAGTGTTGTGGGTGATAGGAGTGTTTGTTCGGGTCTATATAATGGGTTGTTGCGAGCAGGGTGTGTTTGTCACGTCCCTTATGTGACAACCGGGCCTAGAATAACCGTACGCGTCTGTGCCACGAGGGGATAAGATAAACAAGAGCTCTTTGCTCCATTTTGAAATCTTTTTCGCTCTTAATCTGCATGACGTCTTCATTTATCAATTTCCCTATTTTTCACTCACACAGTCTCTCTTCCCCCCCCCCTCCTCCTCCAGATACGAAGCCACTTCCAGCAGCCTCTGCACTCCGGTTCTGTGACCTTCAGCAGGGGCTGGCAGGGGGCCTTGGGACTGTGGTGAGCTCAACTTTCATCAGGTTTCTCTGTATTGTTGTTACAGTGTGGCTTACAGTAAAAATAACACTTTGCTCCTACCACAACCCCTCGACCTGGATCTAACCCCTAAGCACAGCAAAGAAGCGTATGAATAAGTCATAACAAATGGGAAGGGTAGGAAAAAGAAGACTGATGTGATGGCAGGACTCTGGCTTATGTGTGCAGCGTGGCGCCTTCAGATAAACGTATGTCGCCATCCCTCCACTAGAGAACTGTTCATGTTGCTTCCTGCAATTTGTTTATTCTGAGCAGCACTATATGGAGTTACCTTTTTAGGTCAAATAGGCTTCTTTTATGAGACAACTAAAAACGGATTAAATATTTTTTGAATTATTTACCAAAAATATCCACCTGCTAAGTTCCCATAACACAGGCTCACGTCTTTGTTTTATCTGACCAACATTTCCATACTTCAGAAAATACAACTTAAAAACACTTTTACTTTGAAAGTTTAGATATAATTCAGTGATCTTAATATAAAAGTGTCCCCTATGAGGACATACGAGGACACTTTTTTGAAAAGGATTGCTCATTTGATTGCACAGTCATCATCAAAAGTAAAAGACTAACACCCATTACTTCATATTTTAAGCAAGGTCTTGGGATACACTCAAAATTAAATGATTAATTAATGAATTATGTCAGAGGCGTTATGAGTCCTCGCTCAGCTTGCCTTGTTGTGATCTCATTCTGCAGTGCTGTCCCTCATGATTAATGGCACCATGTTCCATAATCGCTTCAGAGCTACTCCTCAGACATCTGCACTCATATTGCATTCATTGCCCCTGTAAGAAACAAGCCTTAAGGATTGAGCGAGAGAGAGAAAAACAATTTGAACCACCAGGATGGCTGTTATATCTTCGAGTAAACTGATCATATTACTTGGCAAACCCACTTATCTACAGTACTTGTCCAATACTCTGATGTCTGTGCCATGTTTGAGGTGTAAGCTCGCAGTGCTGGTCGACAACTGGTATGGCTAGCTGGCAGTCGCTGTGCAGGCTCAGAAACTGGGAGAAAGTGGGGTGTTTTTAGCTGTTGCACAGCCTCAACATTCAGTATACACAAGCTGAACAGAATGCCCCGCGAGTAACTTTCCTTTCTATTTATAACTTATTGCAACTAAATCAGTTTTATTTCCATGTACCGTAGCACAGGCCGAGCCGAGTACGGCGACCCATTTACTTAACTAAAAACAGGACACTTTATACATGAGGGATCGCGGGGAAGTGTCTGAAAAGGGAATAATGCGTGCTCATGTTGCCTTTTTTGCCTTAATTGCTTCCTAGAAATCAATTTATATTCACAAAAAAATGCCAAAAATACTCAGACGTGAAATGGAATAATGTGACTCAAAGTAAACAGGTTTCGGGGTAAAAACAACAGAATACTGTATATTAATGATAGAAAATACTCTACCTGACAGTCTGATCAGTGTTTCCCCTGCCTGAGCGTACTGCCAGCGATGGTTATCCAGCACTGCCATCATAAAGCAGACCTAGCACTACCAGTCCATGCCGGCTCCACTCAGGTCACACTACCAGATCCAGCTTTTCCAACCGTACCATTGTTGTGCAGTATGACGAAGAAGCTACCAAACCACTGCCGTGCCCCATATTGGCCAACACCCTGCCGCCCACTGAGCTGCAAAGAGCCAAATGCCCTGCCTGCTTCTTTTCGCCTTCACCAAAAGGCTTTTCTTTGCCGTGTACCCCCGTGTCACTAACCCCTCCCTAAAACAAGATTTAGTAACAAATGCTGCTTTGCATTAAACAGTTTCTCCCTTGTGTGCCCGTCTAGCCACTCACAGGGAAAACAGTTGGGCCAAACCACACAGTTGTTGCTGTGTGCTCTGCGGGTAATGATGATTTGTTGTAATCTTCCCACTGACTAATACCTAGACTCTGCTGGTCGATGTGAGGTTTTGCATTATGGGGAAACTATGGACCTTTAATGTAAAAAACGTCGTCCTGATCATCTGAACACCAGGAATAGGGACTCTAGTCTGGCAGTTGGGCTCAAGACACACTTAATCTGGTAGCTAATAGGCTACAGAAGTTTGATACATCAATCGCTTAAAGTCTTGAATTAAAAGGTCTTCTCACACAGTATTCTTAAAATTGTATGAAAATACAAAATATCAAAGAATACGTACTCTTAAAGCAGGCCTACACTAGTAATACATTTAACCAGGTGTAAAACTTTTTAGATTTGAAGTGTTAAATTAAAAAACAACCCCATAACATCTTTATCTGTGTACCTTCATTGAGACCAAATTCTCTTAGTGTTTAGCACTTGTGTGAGTATGCCTACATTTACCTTTACTGCATATTCACTTTCATAAAACAGAAACTGGGATCCAACGTCTTTCAAACAGGAAACAAAACAAAGAGCTCATTCACAGTTTACTCCGAGCGGGAAATTCAGCTTCTTTGTGGTCTCAAAGGGACCTTCAGGGGATTACCATTATTTTACAAACTGTGAGGAAAGCTCTGATAAGCTCTAAAAGTGGCATTATACGATATAGATCTCAAAAGCAAAGTCAAAAAAGTCCTGATCCAGCATCTAAAACTCTTTTCATTATGCATCAGCACTTAAGCCGCAGTTTACTGTTATCAAAGTGTTGAATATTATTACTGCATTATTTGCATTTTTGATAAGACTCAAATCAAAGATCGGGTGAAAACATTAGCACGCATATTCCGTTCATATTTTATATGGTATTCTTTCCACAGCACTTTTCTGGGACCACCTACCAACATGGCTAGAAGTCTGACACGGTTCCAAAGTCAGCCGACCCTTCCTGTCCTTAAAAAGGCCCGTGTAGTGAAAACGGAAATACATGGTCAGGCGACCCGATTCAGTCCGACAGATAGGAATCTAAAATGTGCTTAAAGCGACCAACGAAAATGGAATCCTGTGCTTATATGCTGCAACTCGTAGATCATTTAAATTCCCAAAGTGTCAAACAAGTCCTCTGGTTTTGGAAAATTATTATTCAAGGACGAAAATTATGCTGCAACAACTCCATCACGCTGGTGGCGTTCGTGTGTCATCCGAGTGTGGGAGAGTTGACGACCTTCCCTTGTCGCTCGTGGTTGAAAGTGAGGTCTGCCCTGCTGTCTGTGCATGAAAACAGGCCAGGTCACATATCCGAATGATGGCGTTGGAATAAATAACCGAGCGGGATTGTCGCCTCTGAGAAAGGGGCACGGTGAGGGGCGGCGCGGGGGGACTCAGCTGGGACGGGGATATACGAACCGACGAGTGCAGGGCAGGTCTTTGCAGATGGAGAAGACATGTTTGTTTATTTCATAATGCAACATATTTCATCTGTGTTACAGTGACGTCTTTAAATGTAGCCTCACCATATCTCAAAGTCTCCACTTGCACTCAATGTTATGCTTCCGTCTGTACTTTTGGCCCCTCTTATGACCTTTTATGCCCTTGTGACCCGGACATGTTGGCCTCTATGAACTTGTTGTCAATTATATGAACATATAATAGATTATGAATTCAAGAGGATTGTGGTATTCTATGACCTTCGGAGAAGCCTTTCTCTGTGACCTCCATACACTGTCTTACTGTTGCACGTTACTCTTTTACTGTGGCAGAGTGAGATTGTGACAGAAGTAGTCAGAGTGAGAGGGACTGACACTACGAAAAGCATAAAGGCCCCTTTTCAGTGCTGAGCGTCCATGTGCCTGTCCTGTTTGTAAGCCCCCGATCGTGTACAGTACTAACTGGCCAGTCAACTGATTTGCATCAAACATCAATGAAGCAGAGAGAAGGAGGCTTTTGTACGGCTCGGGGAACACTATTCATTCGCTTCCTCCATCCACATCGCACTCCGATTGTCCCACCGCACAAGAAAACCAAGCCAATAAACCACACAGTGCACCGACTTACACTTGACAGGCAGGGTGCAGAAGGGAGTGAGAGAGAGAGAGAGAGAGAGAGAGCAAGGATTGTGTGGGCCTGTGGTCCAGCGTGTTACTAACTGCCTTAGATGAAAAGAGATCATAGGAGGAAAGAGCAAGAAGAGACGACGCTTAAGACAAAACCATGTCGGCTGTTCTCCATTCATTTTAGACAGTAACGGCCCGAAGCAGAAGGGACTTGAACTGATGATCTCCCACGAAAGGGAGGGAGATGAGAAGAGAAAGTGAGAGGGAAGATATGTTCTTCGGTCCATCTTCCTGTTTTTTCTGAGCAGCTGTTTTTGTTTTTTTCTCATAAAAAACAACACAAACGCATGACGCATCTGTGGAGAGCAGCAACAATATTCTGTGATCGTTTTAAAACTCACTGTTGCTGAACGGAACAAATAATCATGTCACATCGACTGCGTTTATTCTCATAAAAGGTGGGTGAGGGAAACCCCCACAGAGTCAAGGATATACTTTAACCAAAAAACCCTCATTCTGACACACTCATAGCTCACAGCAACTGATCATTTTACCAAACAGAAGATACTGCGTAGACAGAAAAATGCGTTCCTGCATGGGAGAAAACATAAAGGATAATCTCCCCATTTCCGAGCAGAGCCATCAGATCAGCCAAACAGTGTCCTCAGCTGACAGCGGCACTAACAGAGCAACAGCTGAGCTCCGATAATAGGATTATTTACTTCTACAAAGCTCCGGGACACCACACGTGTTATGATGAGACTGGAATATCCACTTAGAAAAATTTAGAAGATAAGGAAGAGTACAGACAGAAAGCTTTGCAAGCTACTTCCACTGTAAACAAAATTCAAACGTCACAGATGCTTAAAAAACCCAGCAGTGACTTAGTGTCAGGTCTTTCCTGTGTAGTTGCTGTTGTGAGAAAAAACAAACATAACTGCAAAAATGCTGGAGAGCAACGCTGCCACCTTTTTGCTTTCACATCTGTAATGAATTGCCTCTAACGCAGTGTCGACTGATAAACAGGAAATCACAGTTTCTGATTTCCGTCTTAACAAACGCAGCAAAAAGACCCAAACTATCATAACACGCACAGTCCAATTGTCTTCCTAGTGTGTGTGTGTGTGTGTGTGTGTGTGTACCTGCAGGGCTTCCAGCTTGCCAAACGCACGATAGTTTCCTGTTTACAAGCTCAGCAGCCACAGCCAGTTCTCGAGGGACACGCACACACACACACACACACACACACACACACACACACACACACACATCACATGCACAGACATTTGGTAGCTCTGGACAATTATACGTTTTAGGACTTATGCCTGTGTGTGTGTAATCCATTCTTTGTCATCCTCACTCTCTCCTCATCCATGTCTTCCACTGTATAACTTGGTTTTTACCCCGTCTTTCCCTCTGGTGAGTTCCATTCGATCCCTCCCTCCCCTCACTTCTCCTCTCTAACCCCATTCCTCTGTGAATAGATTCTCCCCAGACAATGACAATGTCCTGTTGCATACGTGCATACTCAGGCTACGACTCCACAGCCTTCCTGCTGGCCAGGAGGCGACTGTTGGGTCCCGCAGCGTAATCACCGTTATTACGGCTTTGAAAACAACCGACTTGTGCAAACATGGAACCACGGGACTTTCGAATGGACTATTTGACTCGCATGCATGAATGCACAAACACACAAAGGAGTGGCAAGTGGTCGCAAAACAGTTATGTTGTTTGCCCTCTTTTAATCATTAAGCCACTGAAACCTTACTTGCAGTGGAGAGGTGCATAATGTCAAACACTCAATTGGGCGCAAAAAATTATGTAATTCAGTGCCGAAATAACAGCATAAAGAAGTGAATAAGCCGTGCATACGCATGGGAGAATGTTTGCAACTGGCCACTGCAGTGATTTACCGCAGTGTTTTTAGGGAGGGGGAAATATTTCACACTAATTTAGATTGCTGATTCATTCCAAATCTAATCTCAGAATGATTTTCATATTCTATGCAAGCGCCGAAGTGTCTCACATTCTAACCATCCTCAAAGAGGACAGGCATAGCAAAGGGAAACAGGAAAACGGATACAGGCCAGAAAAAGGAAGAAACATTACTTCCGACTGCTTCTGCTCCCAATTTAGGATATTTCCTCAAGCCGTTTAATTACAGGTCTTGTATGACTTTAGGGCCTATCCTCCAAGCAAAAAACAAAGAACCACATCTGCAGCCAGTCTCCACCACAACTGCATATAGATGGGACGCCATACATGGCCATTTCATACTTCACGTTTCTATCTACATGATGTTTCAAAGGGAATTACAAATACATTAGGAACCTACATGCTTTAAATAAAAAGCAAATATTTGCAACAACATTCTTTTCAAGGGAGAGGAACAGAGTACTAACTGCCTGCACTCTTTGTCTCACACACTAGGGGTCACCAAATACTCTCATCAGTAGACTTGTTTATGGACATATAAACACATAAAAACCTTTTTGCAGCATCTGTGACATCATCACTGGCTTACTGAAGAAACAGTCTGCAGTGTGATCGACTCGGTTGAGAAGATGACATGCATTGAAACAAATAAAATACCAATATATTTAGCATTTTGCTGCAAAGGTTGAGATCATTTCATTACTGCTGACCATTATTAATACGGCATCTGCTTTGAGAATAAGTGCAGTTACATCAACCTCTTAAACCCATCCAAATAACAGAACAAGAGACAATCCATTGAAATCCAAATGAAGGTAGCATTCCCAAGATTCATGATCCACATGAAGGATCCCTGTTCTGCTTGGAAATGAAAGGCTTTTGACTCAGTACACTATTTCTTACAGCCAAGGTCCTCACTTCTCGCTTTAGAGAATGATTCGTGGTTTCAATCAAAAGCAGAGAGATCATTTCATCATCAATCACTCCCAACAAAAAATATATGTAGAGCTTAAAACATACTGGCACGTAGTAATTTGCTGTGATCTGGGATTTTCTAATCAAGTTAATCTTAGAAACCTGAAAGGGGGATCATGACAAATGGAGATCATAGAGAGCGTCTCCTGCCAATCTTATACAGCTTACCTCGACGGATGGAGTTACTGAAGCCGTAAGAGAATAACAATCAAATTCAAAAGGTTTGTACAACGCAGGGCCAGCCAGCTAGAACAGTCCATGGCAGATATCATCCGTCTGACACAGTATTTTCTAAGACAAAACTGGGATGTTTGGTGGGAAAATCAGGAGCAATTTTTTTTTTTTTTTTTAAAGATGAGGAAAACTGTGTGGCTGTTTGTTCTCCACTGAATATACATAAAAACATGTGTTTATTTGTTAATCACTCAGACATCTAAACATAAAAGATGGGAAGCTGATGACTCAATATCAGGGGGATCATCATGTCATGTTTTCAATCATTCATTAAAAAAGATACACTTTGGAAACAA
The DNA here is from genome assembly GCA_021346845.1 of Apeltes quadracus. NCBI lineage: Eukaryota > Metazoa > Chordata > Actinopteri > Perciformes > Gasterosteidae > Apeltes > Apeltes quadracus. The sequence goes on from CM037936.1 coordinate 17,164,846, forward strand.
GAAATAGTCTTCACTAGAAAAAAAAACACCCTTGCTCCCTTGAATACATGTAGGGGCTTTGCTGCAAGTAGGTTTTGGTGAAGGATGTTACCGCTACATTTGACATAATGACTCTTCTCTGCTCGTCTACTGTTAGAAGTGGCCACTGCTCAGAAAGAGTTTCATAGATGCTATGTTGCCAATTACAAAGGTCCATGTCTTAACGGTGACATAAAGAGATGGATTTTAGCTCAGGAATACAGCAACAATAGGTCTGTTGTTAAAGTGAGATGTTTCTGTCTTTTATGCCGAGAACCACTGGCCGCATGATGACAGCCGAGCTGGTGATATCTCTTCTGTTCTGCCCCCGTGGTGGTTTCAGACCTCTCCAAAAAAACTCTTAAGCTCTGCTCTTAAAACACAACATAGCTTTAAGAGCAAAGCTTAAGGGAGTCCAACGCTGTCAGCATGTGTGTGTGCCTTAAAGGTCTGATGTTAAATAATTCAGCCGTGTCTTGCTAACGTGTACTACTTACAAGGTCCAGCAGGCAGGATCTGGATGGACGTGTCGTCAGCTTGTATCTTCTACCTCTGCACTCAAACCGGTAAACTGACCAATAAAGCAAGCAGCATGACAGCACAGTCATATATACGCTTCCCAGGGATGAGAGAGGGAAGAACCTCGCCTCCAAGAAAAACACTAGCAGGTTTCACAGCCTTTACCCAACGCATTCTTCTCCATCATCAACACTGCAAGAACACACAATGGCCCACTGCAACATGGAACCACACGGTGTTAATCAATCAAACTCTTAAGAAAATATGGCAAGAAAATGGTCTTTGTTCCACTATGTGCATAAATATCTGAAGTCTGTCTTAGGAGTAATCCAAAAGGCAAACTGATAGACACTACAACTATGGTTCAAACATGAAAATTACTCAAATCCATGTGTTTGCATAGGCATGACAATTTTATCACAGAACAACATTACGCCCTATTTCATCTTTAAATGGTTTTAAAAAAAAAAATCAGCATAAACTAGCATTGCTCATTGCTGCAGCACCACAGACAAAAAACAGTGGCTGCATCCATTGCTGGTGACGATAGCCCGTCCCTGGAGCAGCCATGCGTGCCGAATATCTCTCGAGTCCAGGAACGACCAGCAACCACCGCCCTCCACCCTATCACGCATAAGCCACTCCCTCTTTACCCATCTCTAGCCGCAATTGGCTCGTGTACTGGGGGGGAGGGCTTGATGGCGATTGGACGGGTGCCGGAGCGGAACCCTACTGTCCCGTGCATCAGTGCTCTCCAGGAAAAGGGTCAGAGAGAGAGAGAGAGAGAGGACAAAGATGATGATGTGGGAAATAGAAACGAGAGGAGTGATGGTCAGGGAGGAGGGAGGGAGAGAGAGAGGGGGGTGGAAAGTGGAGGGAGGGAGGTCGACAATAAGCCTCATTACACTGCTCATCTAGCCACGTGTCCATCACTGTCCGTTTATAACATCCATAAACAATTATAGATTTACTACTACTGTGAACATCGAGTCATAGAGTGCCGGGTTCAGGTGTGCATGTAAATGAGGGAAATGGTTACGGACGATCCCTGATTAAGAGTGCGTTGGTGACAGATCACCTCAAACATGCAGCCCCTCACCCGCCGGGTGACTTTACTAAGTGTGAAAATTACAGAAAGACCTAAATTGCATTTCTATTTTTTTTTTAAAAGCCCGCCGCCAACTGGACGATCACCTCTGATTTTACTAGTCTGGCCCAAAGTGGGCAGTATATGGCCCGCTACCTAAAATGAGTCTGACTGTGCAAGTGTTTATTACTCGGTCTGCCAAAGGACTTGGTCCAGCTCATGCCTCAATTATTATTTATTTTGCAATATGGTAAAGAGAAGATTTTTGGAAAATGTTTTTATTGACCGCAGGATTTCTTATTGAGTTCTTATTGATCTTAAGATTTTAAGACGACCATTTCATATATTTTAATCACTATAATATCAATCAGAAAATTGCAGTATGCAGTTTAATTGCATTAATTGCACATAGTTAATAATAAAAACAGGTCCAAACCTAATCATAAGTAGTAGTACAGAACTTTTAGTGACACAATTCATTATGCAAAACTAAATTAGTACTTTTTTTTAAAAGCACAAGAAAAAATGAACTGATGCAGGGATTTTATCCTTTGGTTACTTGGCTCAACAGACATCATTATGTTGATATCCTGTGACAGGAGGATGCTAGCTGTGCCTTTTCTAAAACCAACACAGCCAGTGTTTCAAAGCATGATCCAATTAAGGACCTTTGCAGGATAAAGGCACACAGAGAAGTCCGCGTACACACATCCAGCTGCACATCTCACTGAACTGCACACATAGAGACACACAAAAGGTGCAGGCAAACCGGACACACACTGTGTACAGAGGCCTGTTAGAGACAACAAGAAGTGTAAATGGCTTCCTTCCCTTTCGGAACATCGCCGCTGTGTTTGTGTGTGTGTGTTTCAGCTGTTATGAAATATTTTGTGTTTCAATTACTATGAAACAAATAACTTTCGAAGCACATACAAAAATGCATATGATATTACATACACACATCACAAGCTCAGAGGACATAGAACATCAGACTACATTCTGGCTACCGTATTGACTGTGGTTCAATTTATTCCTTTCCTGCATTATATTCATAATCCTTAGTTATGTAATATTATTATAATATGTGTTTCTACATATTCATATGATTTCATTATTATAATTATATAGTTATGAATTATCTTTTTTTTTTTTTACACATGTGTGTATACACATACACACACACGCGTGTATACATTTTGAAAGACATTGTAATAGGACAAAGAAAGCGAGACACCAAGGGAGAAAAACTAAGATCTGGAACAATAGAGAAAAGTTGGAAAGAAAGACTGAGTAAATGCAATTTACTCAAATGCACGTACGCGCCCACACACACACACACACACACACACACACACACACACACACCATTTAGTCTTCCCCACCCTGGCCTCTGCAGGGGAGGGGAAAAAAAGTCCAGTAAACTGCAAAGAAAACCACTTCCTCCACTGCTCAGAAGTGTGTATGCGTGTGTGCCTGCTTGTCTACCCACAGTGCACATGGTTAGCATTCAAAGACGAATTCAAACCACACCGTTGGCTCAGTATGGGGAAGGGACGAGGTGGAATTGAACTGAACAGAACCATATGAAGAGGAGGAGGTTTCCGCTCTGTCGCTCTCTTTCTGTGTCCTATCTGCTCGTGAAATATTCATTCACCATAATTTCCACCACAAGCACTGCAAACCCTTCTCATTAAATTCCCTATACCATGCACGCTAAACATTATCAGTGCAGCAAGAGATCAGACTGAACGGGCAGTTGGCTGCTGACGCAGATTATCTTGGATTGAGATTAAGAGCATATTTGGGGAATAGTCCAACTATTTACTCTAAGCACGCTTAGCCTGCAAATCCTTATGCAGGCAACGGTGTTATTGGGACCCTTGGGATTTTGTATCTTCTCAAAAACTCAGCTAAACTACAGTTTTTTTCATTTCCTCTTCTGTATTAAATGTTTATGATTGGGATGATTCTTGTATGTGTAAGGCAACATCAGCCTTCATTTAAATGTGGCTGTCCTAACTTTATAAAAATTGTAACACATATGTTCATAGATATAAATGAGTGAAATTGCTATGCATTAAAATAATGTTATTGAATGACAAATGAGCCTTTTCCACCCCTAAACGCGTCCAGTTGTCGGCATCGGACCAATATCCGATTTTAGCATCAGTATTGGCTCATCAACAGAAATGACTCACTATTGTTAATTTTCTAGGCAAGTTACCTGGTACTGCCTACTGTAGCTTTGTGTTGGCTAAAGATTTGATTTTATTTGAGGAGTTCCAGCTATTGCTCAGCCTATAGGTCTATGTAACCATAGAAACAATGATGAGGCGAAGCTTCATCATTGGTTAAATGGCTTTTGCTGGAAGACCAAGTTAGGAAATACAAAATTTACCAACTCGGGTGTTTTCATATCACTTCAATTACTATTTTGTATACTATGATACTGCAGCAAACCTTCAACCCACATAGGCACAGCAGTTAAGCTCCACATATGCTGTTTTGAGCTCCCTCCAGTTCAGAGAGTTTTGAACAAAACAATTCTAAGCCCTGAAAAGACACATTTTTCCCAAAACATGTTGGCCTAGGAAGCGAATTCTAGATAAATATGCAGGAAATATGTAGTTATGGTTACGTCAAATTCCTTGAAAGGAAGCAACAAGCCATATAAAATGAGTATTTCTGATGGTGGCAAGATCAAAATGTACAACACTATGTGCTGTATGTAGCTTTGTCAATGCTGATTGGGAGGATGCAAACAAGCAAAGGGAGGGAATACATTCCCACTCGAAAAAGCTCTAGAATGGGTGTATATTTCATAATGTTTAGTCAGCCTGTATGAGTGGTGGTACAATCATCTACTAACGCAGATACACACAGATGTACTTCATTCACACAAGGTTTCTGTTAGTGCTCTCACCTGCAAGAACACAATACAGTACAATTTGTTAAATCAACACCTAATTCAACGGCAAGTTGATTGTGTATATGCATTTAAAATCAACAATGAAAAATATGACTGGTTAGAAATCCGGCATAAATGGTGAGGGCAACCTGATCGCTTTGATTCACTGAGATCAGCTTAGAGTTTCTTCCCAATTAAAAAAGAACATGCGACGGCATTACTGCAGCTTACATCTTTTGTGAGTCAGCGTCAGGAAGAAACTTCCTTTTGGGCATTAGGCTGGTGCACAGGATTTCAATTTCTGGCAAGTGGAAATAATAGGCCATGCTCTCAATGGAAATCTATTGTGTAAAATAATCATCCCTGAGTGAAACCGTTGGAAAACATCAGGTCCGATGCTTGTTGAGAAAACACAAACACGAATATTAGGGATGTGAACCTGCAAGGTCACGGTTGCTAGGTGATCCCACAGAGGAGCTGGTGTCTCACGGGATTCAACGCAGTAAAGCTTTGATTGAACACCACTTTGCAGAAAGTAGGCATGCTACGTGGAGTTTCAGCTCAGCCTCCCTCTTACCAACATCCCCACATTCAGGATATAAAGCAACACCGTCTCAGCCACCGTGAGCTGGACAGGACTTCAAAGATCCGCCTGGCTTTTCCCTGCAGCAGCAGCTCTCAAACATAAAGACGCGGCTCTATCGGGGGTTTCAACGTTGCAGATTACATGCGTGTGCAATAAAACGATTGTGCTCTGGTAGGGGATCCCTGCGACTGAGTGACTATCAGACCTACCTGAAGCTTGACCCGGGCCATCCAGTTTGGAGTCACATTTTGGAAGAGAGCAATCTAAAAAAGAGAAAAATGAATCATAATTAGGAGGACAGAAGTTTAATGAAGTAAAAAGGGGTTTCCTAAACTCAGTGCAGCGACCTTCAACATGTTTTAGTGTCAGAAGCTTTGAGCGAGCGATTGTGAAGCCGCTCTTTGATCTGAGTGAACGGATAGTCCCTCCCTGAGATTAAGACCATTAGACACGATGCACACGGTAAATGTAAATGCACACAAGCACGCAGACACACAGCAAGTAAATAAATGTACACTTAAATACATGCACATATAGTACACCATATAGTGACCTGGTAAAGACACACTGAACAGTCAAAATGTCTAGATCAAGACAATAGATCCTTCGTGCTCCTTATCGCTCTTCTTCACCTTACGTTCTCACACTTTCCCAAGCATGCACCATCAGATATGCTCATACGGGCTCATGCACGATAAGCCGAATAACCATTTAAAGATACCAAGTGCACTAGATATCCGTATCTGTAACGCCCTGAGGAGGAATCAACTTCACAGAGATGAGATGTTAAGAAAATTCAACCACAAAAGCAAAGCGGGGTGTCCGGGTGCGTAAGTTTGTCACGCTAAAAAGCTCTGACGGGTCAGAAAACCAATGACGTCGGTTTTGGCACTACGATAAATTCAGAAACTCAAAACATATTTTTATATAAATGTATACATAAATGAATAAGGCAAGATTGCTTTCCTTTTTTGTAAATTGAGTCTGGCAGCCCTGTCTGGGTGCCTCATCAGCAGGACAGGAGAAAGCCACGAGATAACGGAGATGAGGAGCAGGAGCAGCTTAGCTCTTCTCCGCTGTGACTTCTCCTGGCTACCTTTCTGAAAAAGAACAGCCTTATGTTAAGGCTTATGTCGCTGCCTAATGAGGATTACAGAGCACGGATGTTTCGTTATATGCCGTGTAGTATGGATGAAGTGCGTGGTAGAGTGAATGTCCAGAGCATCACTTATGGTCGTCAACCAATTTAACAATAGGGACTACATATTGTCTGGAGCGATCATGGTCAGCATTGGCTGCCAGGCGGAGATTAGAACATGCGTGTATGAACAGAAGGGAGTCTTTAAAGAGCAGAACGTTAGTTATCATCTTCCATCAAATGGCTGAACCCCAAAGGTCAAAGACAAGTGCCACAGCGCTCACTTGTAGCCTGGATCAACATCAAGTTATGAGAGTTTGAATGGAAAGAACAGCAATTTGCCAATTCTATTCTAATCGGAGCTCCATCCGCCATGTGAGGCCGACAATTTCTATTATTTTGACAACTGATAAATAACAGTTGGTAGTCCAGTTTGAATACAGGGTGGAAACCAGTGGGATGCCCAATTAGGGAGAGCGATTTGGAAGGATGTTAAAACCGAGGAGGAAACAAGCAGCGCCGCATTTCTTTGAAGTGGAGTGAAATTGTGGACTTCTTGTCTGTTCATTTTACTGTAATACATTTGATGATGATGATGATTTAATTTTCTTTGATGTGGAATATTTAACCACTAGTTCTAGCCACAGCTTTATGTATAATTGCTAAACCAACAGAACAAATCATATTTATTACACATTCGGCACTATTTATACTTCTTGAAAAATAAATAGTGCCATAATACCAATGTTGTCAATATGGTAGGACGAATGATGATGATAGGTTTGATCCTCAGCCTATTTTATTTCAAGCCGCCTCGGCCAAGCGGCAGTTTAGCCCTCTTAAGCCAGAGGAGCATTGGGTTGGCACCGTTTACGCGACAGGGATCAGGGCCTGCTGCCGTCTTCAAAGCAAGAGGGAATGTTGCAGCGCATGTGTGTGTTTGTGAGAGAAAGACACTACACAGTTCCAGTCGGACTGACCGAGCACAGCTGTTGACAGAAGACAAGCAGTTCCAGGCAGCACACAAGCTCACACATGTATGGAAACACACTGCAGGCTGTGCTTTGATTTCACCACAGCTAAATCCACGTTCTGCTTTATACCATTCTTTTCTTCAAAATCGTAAAACATGTCATTAGTGCACAGTGAAGCGTTGCATGGGTTTGCTGTCCATATTTCCAAGAATGCAGATGGACATGTGCAGGTTTGCTAGTGTGGGAGAATATAAATTCTCAAAGTTATTGAAACCTATAAAGCTTTGTAACAGCAAAAAGCCTGGAGCTCAGAAAAGAAAATGATACTATTGAATGCATAAATAAAAGAAAATGATCATCAAATGAATGCACAAATAAGAACGACGTCCAGTGACCCATTACTTTTCACCCTCTCACTCACTAACCCACTTCATGAAGGAAAAAGTGACAGATTCTGACACGCAGGGTGAAAAGTGAGCGTCTTAGAACTCATGAGTCCCGTGCGTGGTGTTCAAAGGAGGCCCAGGGGTTTGTGGGAGGCTCGCAACTTCAGACACCACTTCCAGATGCTTTCTCGGTTTAAGCTGTAGGGAAAGACAGGAGGAGATAAAGAAGGAACTTTGAAAGACCGGGATGATTGAAACATCAAGGGGAGTAAAGAAAGGTCGAGGATGGACAAAAATTCAGTGTGGAGGAATTTTGTGGATTAATAAATGTTTAAACTTATTATGCAAACACTAAAAAAGTGGCATCTTAAATAACAACGGCGCGCTCCTTTTAAGGAGGGAATTCACGCGTTTCTTCTTTCTTTAACTTGACGCATGTGTCTTTGGTAATCTGGTTTTGATTAAAGATGTTTTGATGTCTTATTTACTGCCGAGGAGAAAGAAGGCCCACATCGTGCCGTCAAGAACAGCAGACCAGATACTAGAAAACAGAGTCATCATTTGGATATATGACAGCGCTGAGCAGTGGCCAGGTATGAGGTAATGGTAGAAGACTGCGTGGGAGAGGAGCGCAAGAGGCGACGCACGGAATGAAAAAAGTATAGAACGAGACGAAGTCTGCAGTTGACTGACAGGCAGTTTTTTTTCCCTCTTATCAGATGGGGGGATTTGCAGGAGACACGCCGACCAGCCCACAGCCTATTTTTATGACCCGCAATCCTCCTCTGCCTCCATCAGTCGCCCAGTCGCTCTATTCCTCCATCCCCCCCTCTTCCCTGCTTCCAGAGCCCGGGGCGACACGGGTGGGATGCAGTGATTTATACCTCTGTGCGTGTGCGTGTGTCTTGTGTGTAAAGTAATGACTCCGTCCCATTGACTACATTTCCCATCGTACAAAGTCATTACCAACCAATTGGGATCGCTGATTACCGACATAAGGCTACAACCAGAAATATGAGCAAGTGTTATCAACTAGTCCCAGCCATGGGGGCTGGAAAAAATATCTTCATCAGCAGTAAACATTTTTTTACTTTGGTTGGTTTCAGGCATTTTAGTTAAAGTATATGCGTATCACTTTGAATTAGAACTCCATTGGCAAAAAGCAGATTGCTTGGATCAAATAAGGGAGAGTAAGATCATTGCTCTGCTTATTTTTACTGAAGTGTTCAACAGCAGCCCCCATCTCTGATGCAAGGAGTAAAGCTCAGGTACATCTTGACATTTAGTCCAGAAAATGCATGACAAGTTATTTTGTGTGAACAGCTTGCAGTTCAAACTGACTGGAATATCTGCACATTTTCTCAGTGTTAAAAAACAGAAACCCCTGGTCGGTGTCTTTGTGTTCAAAGTGACCCCTGACATACATGTACATGACATTCTACACCAATCAATAATTTGTTGCGACGGAGGTGGGGTTACATGCCCGTAAAGTGTATTACGACTCTCTCAAAAAGGTTGAGAGTCTCTGATGAGATCGATCAGCGTGGCCTGGCTGTAAAATATTTAACTGCCCCGTTGTGCCACCTTCTTGATCGTCTTCTCCATACAACTCTCCAATAAAAAAAGAGAGAGGAATGGGTTGGAACAACCATCTGGAATTTATTGGGAATATACAGTAGATCCTATTACAAAAACTCAGGAGAGGAGGAGAGACTTGCCTCTCCTGCCTCAGATACAGTACACTGGACTGGAGATGCGTATTTTTTGCTAACATGTTTATTAGCCAGGATGTGACGATTTGTATTGATTGTTTTTAAAACCAAAATGCTTTCTGCTGTAAGTGATGTCCATCTAATGTGGTTTGTAGTATTGCAGTTTCAGACCAGAGTGCCATTGTCCACTCTGCTTATGTTAAGTATTTACAGTACGCAACAGTTCATTTTGATTATTTTTGTTTCCCGGGTATTTGACAGCATGCATGCTCGTTTTCTATTGTTTCTAGGAATTTCTTCTTGATGACAGATGACAGTGTAGAAAAAGGGAAAGGCAGTACGGTCCCACGGCAGAAGTCCAGAGCAAGATATTGCAGAAAAGGCGCTGCTGCAGAAAAGAATGAATGAATAACATTCATTAAAATCTCCTTACGTTTGTTGGATTTGAAGAGAGACACCATCTGATTTAGAGCGAATCTCCACACATTCTAGCAATATCATTGTTTTATTTAGTTATATTGAGGCATTCTGTGTGTGTGATCCTTGTGCGCTTTCAGTTTAGCTTGGTTGACAATGCATGATATAAGGTTTATTATTTTGTATTGTAGGTTTAATATATCTCGTACTCTGTCATAAATGCTATCTTTTATTTTACAATAGCTGGATTCTTTTTAAGAGATGCAAGATTGCCAAATATGCATGCGGGCCCAGACAATTTAGCATGGCAGGCAATGCCAACCTACGCTCATGGTCTTTAAATCTGACCAACTGCCAATTAGGCTGTGCCCCTGGATGAAACCAGAATGTTTCAGCCTCAAGGAGAGCAGAGTAGCCTACATTTTGTAGGGTGTGCTCCACCCAGGCCTCAGCTCTATAATTTGATGAGTGAAGGCTTGTTTGTCCCTCTAAGTATGTCATGTGCCCCCCTTTAGGAAGCGTTCTCTTCCTTCTATTCGATATTTTCATTTACTCCTTGTTTTTACCCTGCCTTCATTTGGCTTTGCCTTCCCTGAGTTTTCGAAGATACCTACTGCATCGCCCATCAATGTCCACTTGATCATCTAGGAGATTATAGAAGATTTCTGCTTTCAAAGCGTATGCCTTCATTGACTATGGCCAGACGGAAATGAAGAGTCACTGCTCAGGGATTTGGCTCTCATTAAAGACTGCACCGGCACACGGTCAGTGGGTTCACTTTGGGTGCAGAGGGAAATGCCTCACCGCCTTGTAAATACTCACAGTGGCATTGGGGATTGTACCCTTATCACTTTTTCTCCTGCCTATCAATTATTGCTCTGGTATAAAAATCAATTATTCAGAACTGCAGATTGCAAAATACACATACAGTTGAAAGCTTGTCTGCATAAGTAATGAGTCGACTAGAAGCTAGATTCACAGAGTCCTGTGCGAAGCTTCTTGTTTCACAGATTACATAAACAGCAGTTTATATATTGCAGCGGAAGACTATAACTCCAACACTCGACTGATGACCGCCGCAGCAATGACAGAGGATGTGGCTCTTAAGCAAGATGTTGAGACAGTTATTTAATCTCATTCTAGCATACTGTACATCTGGATGCTTTTATTCCTTAATTGAGTTTTACCCAGTGCCGTTCTGTCAAATAATGCAGTCGCAAAGGCACAGTAAATGTATTACACACCACTTAAGAGAACCTCTATAAATAAATACCTTGCAATTTTTTTGCGTGCAATTGTTACTTCTGGTTTTGCCAACATGACTCTGTCCATGGGGCTCTAATATAGTTAACAGTGGTCATTACCCTAAAGATGTAATGTCTCACTTAATGAAGACAGCTCCACATCAAATGAGTCCCTAATGGCATAAAGTTACGTTCAGAAGGAGGCAGTGCTCATCATTAGACACGAGCACAGCATCGCACGCACCACACACTTTGATCCAGGTTTACACAAAGTCAGCTTTTGCTCTTTACTCTTGCATACGGTCTTACCGGGAACACAACATCATATTTGTCATGCATGCTTACTTTAAAAAGAAATCTGCACACTTGAAATGTCATTTTGGTGTCCGAGACGGCACCAAGTTACAAAGCATCTCCACCAACTTAATGACAGGAGATTTGACAACAACAAAAGCTGCTCGCATCTTAGTTCTGTATTTGCAGAATTATTTTTTAATGCTCCGTCTGTGTCATTCATTTTTTTGTCTGTAGGAAAGTTGGCGAAGACGTTTTGAAAATGCTGCACATCCGTTGTATTTTTTCACCTGCTTGTTTTGTGCATTTTTGTGCGTTTTCTTAATTTAAGTAAAGTAGTCTATCAGAGTCTATCAAAGGAAACAATGGAAAGGCAGAGTGCCATCCTCACTCATATACTCATAAAACATGAAAAATTAATTAAAATGTCGACAGGCAGTAAATCAAACGCACAGATAAAAAGAAAAAAACAATAAAACTACAACCAAACATTAACGAGAGGTGCATCAACGTTCTCAGTGCATGAATACAACGATCAGCAACGCAGGTTTCTATTCAACCCACTGAAAACACACAATACCGTATCATTGGTCTGACAGACAGCGATTAAGCTATTTATATACAGCTAAATATAGTAACAGAAAGTGGCTTTGTAGCTCCATCCTTTCAAAAGTTTGGTTTATAAATAATTCTAATTTATCTTCTTCAACTCTGCTGGAGAGAAAATACCTGGACGGCTGAGAATGACAGGATTGATAAAAGATGAAAAGAATCCTGTCTTCTTAATGTTCAAGAAAGAGGTTTCACATTTCACATCATTGACCAGTTGCAATCATTTCAGGATTGGATGTTGAGTCAGAGCATGAGCAACTTGGGAGAGTGACTCAGCAGCTGAGCTGTGATCCTCAGCATCAGTGTGGGACTCAGAGATGGATCTCCATCTGCTCACTAAAAATAATGTAACTAATAAGAGGTACATCCGCATTCGAGGGCCGTGGAGAATATCAGTGATTCAGGAATAGAAAAGAAAAAAAAAGCAAAGGGAACGATCAAAGATTAGAATTTTTAAAACACTTTACGCCGGCTTGGATGGAAATCTTAGTTTTAATCACCCAAAAAAGTCAGCCAGCTTAGCAGCTAAACTCACATCCGGTTATCCAGCCGGTCAGCGAGTTACTCTCCCTCTGAGAACCTCTTAGCTTGTGATCTGAGCCGCTCAGGCAGCTAGTCCATCTCTTTGGTCCTTTTCCGGGAGAAGTATTGGACATATTAAATCTGTTACGGACTAACTAGGGCGTCAAAGTGCATCCAGAGCCCTAGCAAAAACAAAACACACTCACACATGCAGAGCCCCTGAAATAAAGCGCTCGGGATCAACCAGAATGAGCAGCTCTGTGCCAAGATTTCATCATGCAACAAGCTGGCAGCAATCAGCGCGCCTGCTGGAGAGGCTGCAGGGAGCGGCATGGCCAGGAGTACCGGTCCTTCACGCCGAAGTTACACCAAAGGTTGGGATGCACTATTCATGCATGAAAGAAGGAATTACTAAAATGTCATCCTGTGTTTGGACAAGTTCCAGATCTGCACATGTGATTGTCAACACTTATAACGGAGTTAAAGTAAAAGGTAGCAACTAAAACACAGATTCAAGTGTTTTCTATTTTAGATCGATAAACTGAATAAGATCAATAATAGTTTTGAATTAATTGAACAAACAACACAAATTCAATTTTAACAGCCCAGAAACTTTGCCTGCTTTCTCTTTATAATAGTATCTTATTAAAGTTTCCTCAGGGCGTCGCCTATTTCTGGCTCCATCATGAATATTGTATGAACTGCTTTTACCGGTGTATAAACATCCAAGCTGTCCAACTTCACTGCGAGCCAACGTTCCGGCCTGATACAACACAGCTATAGGAAAATACATCGGCAGGGCTCCAACCAACCGAAAGAGAGGCTGCAACATTTGAAAACAATCCACTTTGACCACAGTCCTAACAGTCGGACCGGCAGAGGCGGTTTTAGTGTGAAGTATAGGCCCATATGTGCGTCTGTAGGTTGGCTATTTCCTCGTATGCACTCAGGTGGACACGTCGTCTGTGTGTGTTCCTGCATTAATGGTGAACAGCAGACCCCCAGGCACCAGGTGTCATCAGAGAAACAGCTGAGAGAGAGAGAGAGAGAGAGAGAGAGAGAGGGCGAGAGACAGCTGCTTGTATCAGAGGTGGTCCTCCTCAAATGTTGAAATGTTCGAACCGCGGGCTTGATGGGGAGTTATTATCTACGTCCACACAGGTTTAGTTAGAGAGGGGAAACAGTCTCTAATCTTAACGCTTAAAAGCCATCTTTTCACACTCCTAGAGATGCCTCTAAAATAAAATCATAACATACGCCACTCGCTGATGGGAACCCATCTTGAGATATGGCTGAGTAAGATGTACCAATATCACGGCAAAACACACTTTCCTTTAAGAACGGCATAATAGCAGAGTGACACAAAGTCAGTAGGTGACTACTCCAAGTAGTAGTAGATCATTAGTCTCATGTAATGCAAATTATGCCTAATAATAATGACACTAAATTAGATAATAAAGTACATGACAAAATCCCAGTGTGTTCTTTTTTGGCTGATATCAGGCAGTAGTAGGAGCAGCCCCTTTCGATAAGTGGCTTATGTTTTGGAGTGATAAGACAAGCAGGCCTGTCCTTATTTGTTAGCACGATGCCATCATATCAGACGGGCCCGGTGCGTTTAGTGCAACGCACTTGCCCATTTGTGCATGCGTGGCCTAGCCTCTATCCATGCATGTAAGCATGCATGCATGCATGCATGCACGCACCTGGGTTAGGCGAGTGGTGCATGACCCCATGTCCGATTTCAAGACTCCTCAATCTACACATGTCTGAAAATTGAAAATAATTTATAAAATGTGCGACCCACATCCAATGGGTCCGTAAGAGAGAACATCCTGTAACGACGAAACACTAGTAAAGCACGAAGAGACCGTAATCATCCACACCTTGTGTCATAGCGGCACCCGCATCAAATCTGACCACAGCCCTAATAATCAAACCTATCCTCCACGCGGTGTTATTCGAGCTGCTGTCATCAAATGTTGCAAGATGACAAGCAGTAGACGTATGAACGTGCCGAATTACTACAAGCTGTGCGCATTGCCCAGCGCATGCGACGCCCACAACTCTCCCATGACACCCGTCCATGCTTTCGTCTTTTTTCCTTTGCAGCGCCGCAGAGATCACACCGGCCGCTCCGCCGTGTCCCTCCCGGGGCCGGACTCACCCCTTCCCCCGACTTACCGGATTTGAAAAACGCCGCTATGTCTGCTGCGTCCTTCGCAGCTTCATCCAGTCCCTCCGCTGCGCTCATGGCTGCGGTCGCTCGCGCGGAGACGGCGATGGCTGTCCTCACTAGGCTTCGGTTGTATTGTTATTGTTGCGGCAATTATCTATCGGCAAAGGCGGATCCGGGCGCCTTTCATTGAAGCAGATCCGGTCGTACGGTCGGCGCTCTCTTCATTAAGCGAGAGACCTCCTCCTCCATTTTGCCCCGAGAAGGGAAAATCCTGGCGACCGATCGGCGGCGCTCCCGAGTTGGGACGTGAGGGAGGAGGAGGAGGAGGAGGAGGAGGAGGAGGAAGAAATGGGCAGGGTGGGTGATCTTGTGAGACGGCAGAGGTAAAAGAGGAAGGGAGGAGGGCTATTCCGCCTCGAGTGGTGGGTGGGGGTGGGATATCCTGGGATTCCGTTTCGGGGGGTTTTGGTGCATTGTGCGCCACCCAAATGTATCGTGCGCCACAGCACAGCATCCCCCCCCCCCACCTCCCCTCCTCATCGTACCTCACTGCGGTGTTGCGTGGGAGTCATTCTTCAGGATTGCGTGGCCGAGTAGCTCGAGCCCAGATGTTATGGGAGATGTCATAACAACAACCGCATGCTTTTCGGGTTACGGGTAAATGGTCGTAGTACCAGTGGTAGTAGAGCAGTTCTCGTATTGAGCCGTGTCCGAGTCACCCAGGCCCGAAGAGGAATTCTTGTGAAAACGTGGGTTTGTGATCCCCACGAGGTCACCGACTCCTGCTGTTGCATTACTTGGTTTCATAAGGGTGGAGGTCTCGTGGAAGCATTACATGTTGTTCACCGGTGTGATATTTCTTTTTCCGCGTGGGACTAATCGTGCTGTCGCGGATAAAGAGGATGGCAATGATGTCGACGGAGAGGGACCGTTTAATTCGCTCTTCATCTCCTAGTGATGAAGATGATGCTACAGTATGAGGTCATTTGCCCCACAAATGTAACCCAGTTCTCACCGACAGCTGCGCCTCAACACGTTTAACGAGGAGCGGTGCGCTGCTGCCCTCTAGGGGGGCTTTTACACATCGAACCGTGATACGCGTCTTCACTAAATACGCCAACAAATAAACCTAACCCATCTATAATCAGACGTTCTTCCTTATGCGTGATTTTGGGGTGAACGTGTGGCTAATCTCTTTCTATGGGTGTTGGATTGATGCAGCTGGGCCGTCAGCGGGAACACGTGGAATTAATTGAGCCCAGCTGGTGTTTCCTAACGCGCTTTGTAAAAAATAAATAAAAAAGAGAACACAGGCAGAGTCAAAGGGGATTCAAAGCGAGTAAGTAAAGTTAAACGAAAATGTACATCTGCATTTTACTACTTCAGTGTGTCAACGACGCAACACACTTTACCATGTTCCCCTGGTAGACCAGAAGGGGATTAAAGCTCGCTGCGATCACCCACCATTTCTCGTCCTTGAGTTCGGTTTGAGCATCCGGTATTTTACAAATTAAAAGTTTGTCTATCATAACGAGCAAAGCATGTGAAATAAAGCAAACAATTATGAAAGACACACATAATAAATAGATAAGTACTCGAATTTACAGTAAGCCTTCTGTTATATAATTGCAAAAATGGAAATGAACAACTTCCGGTGTTGTCATGGCAACGTATGTGCCGGTCAGCGTCAGCTACACATAGTGCTCGTAAAGCCCATGCATATGCCCGGTTGTGTTTTCGAACTGTTTAACCATTTTTGTGACGTTATGTTGTAACAGACTTTTATCTGATTTGAGCTCTCCCTGGCACATTGCGACTTTATCGCTCTTGGTTTTCTCGTTGCCATCCACCCCCTCCGTAGTTCCACCTGTATTTTGAAAACGGTGTATAAATAGCCTAGGAATAAATTGCCTACCTTCATATCTTTCGGGACCATCCCACTGCCACCCTTTTACAAACCCCCTCGTTACCTTGGAAACCACTAACAAACACGCGCTCGCCGCACGACAAAATGCACGTGGAACCACGCGGTTCAACCAGGAAAACAAATCTAAGAAGACAGTCTAATTAGTGGACGCAGAAGTTGACGCGGGTGAAACCTGGTGTTTTGAAGTCTGGGAAAAGAGGAGGCGTTTCTCTTGGGGAGAGTTGTAGCCATGTCCTTCGGCTCCCGACCGAAAGTCAGCTACAGAAACAGACCCACCCAAGCTGCTGTCCCAGTGGAGTCAATTAGGGAAACGCAGGTACGGTTTAATTTCCTTTTATCGCTGCCTGTTTGGATGTCTTTTAAAATACTTTTTTTTTTCATTTTAATTTTTATTTGCACACTTGCCCAACATTTATTTAGCTGGAACATTATCAAGTCGGTAGAGTTTTGCATTGTATCCTAGCGCACCTCAAAACAGGCCTTTGCACAAAACCCAACGACAAATGGGTTAAAAATGGCGGCCTTTCGTTTGTCACTTCTCAACATTTCACTACACGCAAAGTTTTTTTTTCGTGCAGCACAGATGGGGGCAGATTACTCAAAATGGGACGATACGAGTTGGGAGAGTGAAGACCTACATCAAACGTATACGGTGTTTTGTGTATACGCTTGTTACATATGCACTCCCCTCGACGGTAAGCTAACGTTCTTGGCATTGATTTGAGTGTGCGCATATCTAATTAATCAGATTGAGCATTTTTATTTATCCAGCACCTCCATTTAAAATAAAGCCGGGGAAAACCGTTTTTTCCTGCATCTACCTGTGTTAGAATGTGAATGTCCTCTGCACCCTGATAATTACTCGGAAACCTCATTGTTTGACTCCAGGTGGCCGCAGCAGTGGTCAAAAATAGCTGAAGCGCAGTGTTGTGAAATGTTTTGGTTGTATTGTGAGGGTCAAACCACTAGGTGGTAGTGTGTCGTTAATGACCCGTTATAAAAGCCCTGGAAGGCTGGAATGTTTCACACAGATTTCCCAGCTAGTGCTCTTTATTATACTTTAATTGTTGAAAAAGTCACTTGTCAGTAAGAATGTATTTCTTCGTGCTTATGTAGTTTGTCTTTGTTTGAAATGGCAAGTGATCTACAGTAGCAAAAAGAGTAAACACCTCCCTCTTATCCATATGCATTAGAGTCAATAGTTAAACAAATAAAATATTCCTGAATTGTTGTCCAGATTTTATGTTTTTAGTGCAGCTGGTGCCACTTTATTTCTGGAGAATTGTGTCATCTTCTCTGCGGATTGCAGTAAGTAAATGGCTGCACAGATAATCCTGCCCTGTGGTGATACCAGACTATTTCTACAGTCCATGCTTGTGTCCATTTTCTATTAGCCTAGTATTGGACTTTACATGTAGTGTTGAGTAATTATTTTGTTTGATTCTTTTTTTAATTTTTTTTTTAGCAGGAGCAGTTAAAAGCAAATACACAACATATTGGATTGAAGGAGAAACTCAAAGTTCAGAGTCTTCAGAGCTTTTATTTCTACAAGCTGGTTTAGTTTCAAAACAGATTTGGTCTTTTTCTTTGAGAATCCCCAACCCACATGTATAATTTACAGGCACTTTCCTGTTTCATGGCAGCTCAAAACCAGATAGTTCAACTTAGAAAATCAGCCATGGCATATTGAAGAATTGATGACCCAACTTCTTTCAAATGCAAAGCTTTGCGATCACTTATTCAATATCAGCTGTCAGTCAGCTCGTAATGTGTAAACGCTAAAGGAAGTGTGTGTGTGTGTGTGTGTGTGTGTGTGTGCGTTCGTTCACTGGTTAAATGTTTAGGGTTTTCCTGTACTGTAACATGTTATCATTTAATCTATAAAATGTAAAAGTGAGGTAACCCTTGGTTTGGTTTTTAGATTGTTTTGATTGATATACACAGGAGACGAAAAGCAAATTCATAGGCTTTGGATTTCCACTTGATAAAAATCTCATGGTTGTTTAATATGAACATCAAAGTTCTGCTTTTAATAATTAATTAACTATCATTAGAGAGACCATGAATAAGCCACAGTGCTATACTGCTATAAGCAATTTTTGTGGTGCAAGGGTATTTGGAAAGATTTTGAAATAAAAAGACAAAAAATAAATTAGAATTGCATTAACCATATTATATGGTTAACGCGTCACAATGAGGCAATATAAATATGCCTGTAAATGTATGTAAAACGGGTTCTCTTTATTTGGGACGTTGATTTAAATAAGTACAATGCTGATGCCTGTCAAATGTCACCATTACCCTCGCCATGTGCAGCTGTTGCTCCAGTCACTACATGACTAGTATCAGTCAGTTAGCATATAATCGTTATGCATACACTCTCCCCAGAGGTGTCTCGATTGTGAAACCTGATAACCTTTAAGAGGTAAATGTTTTACATAGTTATATAGTCATTTGAAATTCACACTAGAGAGAGTTTATTCTGTGTGTGTCCATCTAGCTGTGTGTGTGTGTGTGTGTGTCTCTGAAAATGTTATCTGCCCGCATTATCCACAATAGCCCCCACCTATGTCTCTCTATCCCTTTGTTGTAATTGACTTGTAAGGGGAGAGCAGGGCCTCGATGATTAACTTGCAGACAAACGGTCATCCAACACTGCATTATTTAGTTATCGGTCCCCTTTTTGGAGCAACACTCTCATAATTTCAGGGCAGTAACCTTTCTCACTTGGCTAATAAGAAGGCTGATTGCTCACACACTGCAGCAAAGCTCGGTCTTGCCTTCTTTGTTGGAAGCAGTAATTCTCAAATGTCATGAAAAGCAAAGTGGATTAAGATGGTGAAATGACCTGAAAGGAAGTGTCACACTGAAAGGCTAACGATGCTGCATTTTAAACCAGACTATCAAAACAAGGTAAGGTGACCCAAGTGTTCTGGAGTTACAGACTACTTGGCTTCTGCGCTCTGTAATTTATCATTCATGTGTTAGGATTCAGTTAGCAGCTGATGTCAAAATGTGGCTGGTGGAGAAGTTCATGTATGAAGCCTATTTGAGAGTTCTGCAGGTTCTGCAGGCTTCCCACAAGGAGCAATAACTTCAGGTTTTTACAGAGTTACGTTTGTGTTTTTACATTCTTTTCTACCCAAACTGAGTTAATTGCCCACTACAGTATATGAAATGACAGTTGGAGGTCATATCTGTTTTTTGCACATGTATTATTTAAATGTCAGAAACTACAATAGGCAAAGTCAGATGAAAAAGCTATTGGTGCACATGCAGATCTAAATATTACACTGTTAAATAATAACTTTAAATCAACTATAGTATCCAATGAAAGAACTGAATGTGGATTTTTGTTGTTTAAAAAAAGAAAACACTTTGTTTTTGAAACAAACGCTGTCTTTATGTGTTCAACACAGGAAGCAAACCATACCTTCAGATTTCCTCTAAACTCCAGACTGTAGTTCGGCTGTGAGTATTTACTTATGAGCCTATTAATTCATGATCGAGTGTCCACAAGCCTCAGGCACGAGTCTTTCAATTTATTTGAAAAGCTCTACCTTGACCACAGCTGGACGTAAAAAGCCACACACGATTGGCAGTAAGAGCCATTAAAGATTAAACAAGCAGAGCTTCAGCTCCGGTGGCTGACTGGTCACCACTGATGACTTGATAGGCCCATTTACTTTAAGGGGAAGAGGCTCCAGCTCTCCTGCGTAGATGTTGACGAGAAGGCGACAGCAGAGTGGAACATGCCATATTGAAGGGTTTGATTTGGAGACGCGAGGAGCCGTCATGTCGCAGGTGTCTAGAAAGATGCTCTGGAAACAAACGGTTTCCAAGCTCATTCGGGTAAGAGAAATTGAATCCATACACAAAAATATCATGTTAAAATGATCAAACTTACTACACAACGTTATTCTCCGCTGCTGTGATGACTTTGATAGTGTGTGTTTATACAATCCCTTATAAAGATTAAAATATTTAGATAAAAAATGGACCAAATAAATTTCAGATTTCATTTGAGATTATATTGTACAAAGGTCATCCATCGAAATTTAAATATTAGATATATTATCAGACAATAAACTTCATTACATATTTCGGTTATGGCATTATTGCTTCTCACTGCTATTAAGAGATTTGAGATGGTTTTAGATGGTGTTCCATGGGTCTGTCAGTGCTGCCTTCTGTGTGTATGCGTGTTCCTGGAACAATACGTTTGCGAATGCAAGCCTGCCGCTGCTAAAAGTCTGTTATTGTTGGCCGTTGTATTTTGTGTGATTGTGTATTGCGTTCAGCAGTATCTTAGTCTGCTCATTTGAATCATTTGCAACATCCTGCATTGTGTCTGCAGTGTTGGCCTCTGGGCTGAAGCTGAGTTGACTCTTCACACAATTTGAATTAAAGACAGAGACAGGGTGTGAAACGTCTGGTTGCCTAGCAACTGATGGCTTGACACCCTTTTTTTCAGGTCGACCTGTGATGTGAGCGTTGCGTGCTTATCATGTGAGCTTCTCCGGGAATTTGGTGTCACCCAGCTCTTTTTAAATGTGCAAAATGATTTGAACGGAACACACCGGCTCGGCATTAGAATATTTCTAGTTTTGAAAGTGAAACATGAAGGACACCGATCTCAAAATGAGACCACCGGACTGGAATGTAAATTGTGCTGAAGTGTGAATGTGTGAATTGACTGAACTGTGTGCACTGAGAGGAGATTTCAAGCGATGTTGAAGTAACCTGTAACCTGCAGCCACAGTTCACGAGAGAAGCTTTTGGTGATTGGCAAATATAATTGTGGTTTCAGTAAAAAAGTTGTTGTAATATACTTTACCTAACTCCAGCTTTACATGACCAAATTCCAAGGCCCCAACTAACGAGGATTAATACTTTGACTCAAATACCCACTGACTTTTGTCCCTTTTTTTTGATGAAATGAAATGATCATCATGTTCATGCTTCCTGCCTGTTGCAGTATTCCGCTATATTATTTCCTATGTCCCCTGCTCACTCTATTTCCTGTACCTGGCATTTATTTCTATTTTCACACCCCTCTTGCCCTACTTTTATTGATTTATTTTCCTCACTGTGCACAACTACTCATTCTAATACTTCAATCCATCCACCTTTGTCTTTTTTAGTTTGAAAATCTTCCATTTGTTCTTTTTTAATCATTTATTTAGGGTTCTTTCTGATCTATTGCTCAAAGAACTGACCCAAGGTGCGCACATTTACAGTATGTTCTGCAGTTTTCTATTATACACATACTTTAACAGTACATATGGACTTAAATACAGGAAAAGGGAAGAAAGAGTAGAGGAGCGTTAAGAGTGTGAGCGAGAAACTTGACCAGTTAATATCTCATCATCAATGTTATATTTTAATCCAGTTGTTAACCATTGTCCAGACCTAATGCTCTGACGGGAATTGTTGCCATTGTGACAGTAAGCCTGATTTGTTGTACGTAGAAGAGGGCCTTTTAAAAGATGGTGTCAATGCAAAAAGTACTCTTAAGCCAGAAATAATCATTCCAGTCATGCCCTTTTTAAAAACAAGACAGAGGAAATTGTAAACGAGGGGATTTTAAATGCAGCCGGCACACCGTGCGCCGCAGGTTTCATGCAATTTATTGGCAGACTTTTGGACTTTTGTTCCTGAGTTACTAAGCAGCGTTTCCTGGCAACACGTTGTGGTTGATGTTACTGTTCCATCCTCCTAAATAGGTCGGTGAAAACTGGGGCTTTTGTTTTTGCAGTCTTCGGATAGGTTCAGAAGTTGGGGGAAGAGGGAAGAGCATGTGTGCAGTTGGAAATCTTGAAAGAATACTGTCATCTTGTCTTGAAAGTTATTTGAGCTACACAGAAGGTAAGGATGGATGCTGTGCAATTGCAAGCTTATCCGTGACATATTCTACTGATTCTTTGAAACTGGTATCGTTATCTGAATACAATTTTTATTCAAATGACGTCTGAGGAAAAGGTGTAGGACCACAGGAGAGCATCACTCATCTGTCATTACCAACAGCCAGCCTCATGACTACCTACAAAGTATGTGGAATATTATAAAATGGCTTTGTGCACTTGGTCCTGGAATATAAAAGTAACCCCACAGCCCACTAACTATTAATTCATATTGTCTGTGTGTTTTCAGCAAAAGTTGAAAGAGGAACGTGAAGCTAAGCGGGCTCAGCTGGATGGGAGACATGACTACATCCTCAGCATTGTGGCATCGTGCCTCGGACTGGAGAAATGTGACGTGGAAGATTCCACACTGGAGGGGCATCAGGTAACCTGAGACATTTTGTTTTGCTTTCATGAGGTAGGCTTAAAGCTGTGTGGACGACACACTGCGAACTTTTATGCTGCACAAACACAGGAGGGACTCAAACAGCAACCTGATGTCTCTTTGTTTGGAGGGAAAGTTGTGGCTGATTTGCTTAAAATTCTCTTTTCATCTTTCTCAGATTGACCGCATGGAACAGTTCTTTGTGGCAGAGGGTCTTCCGCACCTCATGTTCTACTATCAGGACACCGAGCCAGTTGAAGCAGGTAATATTTGAAATTGTACACATACTACGTCAAAAATGGATGAAATGAGAACATTTGATTTTGGCGTTGAGGTTGTTGTACCGCTACGAATCAACTAACAGCAATATTGTAATCGAAAAGGTCACAAATTACCCAATAGGGAAAAACACGCCAGTGGCGACGGCCCCATCTGTCTTTTCAACCTCCGATACTTTGTTTAAGCAGCAGCAGCAGCAGCAGCCTCCGTGCCCCCCAAGCCTGTTTCCCCGCAGCCTGGTCATAGCAAGAAGTCCAAAGTGTTTGTGACAGATGGGAGGGATGTGGCGCTCACCGGAGTATGTGTCTTCTTCACCAGAGCAAACATTTCAAAGGCAATCACCTCTGAGAACATACACAGAGTGAGTCACTGTACTGTTGAGTACCGCACGTGAATGACAAATGCAAACAGAAACGAGTGCTTCTATTCCAACCAGCGCACACATTGTAGTCTTTGCAACACTGGTTCATCAGTTCAGGAAGTCCAAAATGTGTATTCCGATAAGTACCGCAACTTGAGTGACACATTAACCCATGTGAGAGACTGGACAAGAGGCTGCACAGTCAAAATAGTGTGTGAGCCCATAGTGCTCTCCAAAAAGAGGAATGTGAACAGCAAGACTAGAGCCTTAAACCAAGGATGGAGTTTAACAGGTAATTTCATCCCACAGTTAATTGGAAGTGGTGAAGATCACCGCGACAAAAAAATCTCTCGAGCAAATGCACCCAGTCACTTCCGAAATGAAAGACTAGAAAATAAACAACCCAACAGCGCAACGTGATCAGTATCACATGCTGTAAACAATCACAGATGGATACCACTTATTCTTATCAGAAGACGTAAATAATTATTGAAAATAAATTGGGCTCACATCCAGTGCTATCCAGTGCTATTTCCCACTTCCAAGGATCAAATATTCCATATGCTGTGTTCTATTACTAGAAAAAGCCTACTCTGCTGTTTTGTAAAGGCTATTGCCTTGGCCTCTGCAGACCACAGTACGTGTACAGAGCCCATCTGGTTTGTGTACTCAATCCACTGGGCATGATAGCATCAAGAGCATTGCTCTCAGGAATACATGGTTGCAAGTTGGGCCCCTTTGGACATGTGTGACGTTTCGTCTCGTTGCATATCCAGGACGTAAATTTTAATATGTTGGACACAACGGAGGTGGGTCTGTTAAAAAGCGTGGAGCAGCTGTTCTCCGAGATCTTCATCCCAACGCTGAGCAAAATGAACCACGGCTGGGGGGAGGCGGACAGTCCTCACGCCCAGGCTGTGAAACAGGACTTCATACCATCGTTGGAAAGCTTTGTGTCTGTTTTGGCTGGAGCTCAGGAGAGCCTGCAAGAAAAGGTAAGGAACACGCTCTGAAACAAAGCAAGGAAAAATAATCATTTATGTGAGAGTTTAATTCAGAACAGCTATAAAATACCAAACAAAGCCACCTCTTTCGACTTCAAAAGCTGTTTTAAATTTAGCCACCAGACATCACATCCATGCTAGAACTATGTTGCTTTGAAAAACACACTATTATACAAAAATAACTGCTACTGTGAACCTTTAGCATTGCAGTTGTGTTTCATTTAAATAGTAACTTGAACACATCTTGCAACTGTAAAATAACTGTAAACAGCCTGCTTCAAGCGAAGCCTTGTTTCAAATACATTTCATGTACAAAGAGTGCACACACAGCCACCATCAAAAAGTATTCTAGACACCGTGGCAAAAATAAACCATGTCATAACTTGCCTCCAGGTTACCTTGAAAGAGTGTGACACATTTGACCTGCGGGTGCTGAAAGGCCCATCAGACTACATGTCAGCAGCCAACAGCACGGAGACCACAGAAAAGATAGAAGCCTCCATGAAAGTCTGGATCAAACAGATACAACAGGTGAGATGTGTTCAGTAGTAGGGAAGATATTTTTCTGTGATGTTGTACTCTGTGTGGTGCAGAAGAGCCTGTGGCCAGATTTTAAACATCGTAAATATCCACCAATGTTCTTTGTATCGCTTGGAGCTGAACAGGGTAAGTGAAAAACAAACATTTGAATAGATATGTGCTAATCTATTCACAAAGCTGGGGCAACAGATGCCTAAACGTATGTGGATCCCTGAAATGAAAATGATATTTGGGAGGTCAGATGCAAAGTGTGTTTTAACTTTGATCCAAATTTATTTACGGTCCGTTGGGGAGGGTTACAAAACTCAGAATCACAATAAAATGACCGAAGGGAACGAGTGAGACTGAGACAGAGCAGAGGGTAAACTGCAGAGATGACGCTTGGATAACTAGCGGCCATAAAGCAAATCTCTCCTGCAGGTATTGGCAGAAAGTGACCAGCTGAGAAAGGAGGCTGATGACCTGGGCCCTCGGGCTGAGTTGGACCACTGGAAGAAACGAATGTCCCGCTTCAACTACCTTCTGGACCAACTTAAAAGCCCCGATGTCAAGGCGGTGCTGGGTGTGCTCCTGATGGCCAAATCTAAACTTATAAAGGTCTTTAGTGACTCTGGACACATTTCTTCCCACTCTTCTTTTAGTTCAACATGATGTTTTGGCTGAAGCCTGTAACGTTCAGTGGGACACAGTCCGACATTGAATGTAACAAGAGTTTGTTTGTTTAGTCGTGGCGGGAACTGGACACGAGGATCACCGACGCAGCCAATGAAGCCAAAGACAATGTCAAGTACCTCTACAGCCTGGAGAGGTTTTGTGACCCCCTCTACAACAGTGACCCTGTAAGAGAACTTTAGTGGTCTGCAGAACTCAATGCAAACCCAATGTACTGCATCAGTGTTGTCTTTCAGTTGTGTTAATGCCGAGCTACACAAATGCAATTGTTCGAGTCCATGTGTGCAATTAATTACAAACGCTCACCAGCTTTTTTTCTGTTTCACCCCAGGTGTCGATGGTGGATGCAATTCCCGGTCTGATCAATGCCATCAGGATGATTCACAGTATTTCTCGCTACTACAACACATCAGAAGAGATAACATCGCTTTTCGTCAAGGTAGGATTGGCTGCTATTGTGCTCAATGCAACAATGATGAAATGGATTTGGTTCATGAACTATAGGATTTAGAAAAGCGGTTGGCTACAGTCTGGATAAAGAAACAAATTAACCATTGAAACATTCATGCTGTTTCTACCAAGGACATTGGCACATAAAATGACACAAAATTATGACGAAAGTATTAATCTTTTTAAAGATGTTTTAATATGTGCACTAATATTTAGCTATTTCAACTAAATGTAATGTATTTTTGCAAGTTGTTTGTAGCCACAAAGAATTAAATGAGTATCTATATTTCACTGTACCCATCAACACCTGCAGGTGACAAACCAGATGATCACAGCCTGCAAAGCCTACATCACCAATAACGGCTCTAATTCAATATGGGACCAGCCTCAGCAAGTTGTAGCTGACAAAATAAAGGCTGCCATCCACCTAAACCAGGTAAAATACTTCATTTATAATAATCTTTTTTTTTCTTTTTCTGTATTTACATTCACATCAAGTGTGGTTTGTTTGCAGCATCTGTGAGTAGTATTGAAAGTAATGTTCTTTACCAAGTCAGACATAAGAGTTGTAGCATAAAATACATGAGGTTGCGGTTTACGTGGCCACGCTAAAAGAAATATTAAGAATGGAAGGAAAGTTTGTTTTTTTAACCAACAATCTTTGCCACGCTACTAGGAAGGGTGGATGACAACTAAAGTGAGCGGTTCTGTTAACCTCTGTCCAGGAGTATCAGCGGTATTTCCATAAGACGAAGGAGAAGCTGGAAACGACTCCTTCAGAGAGACAGTTTGACTTCAGTGAGATGTACATTTTTGGGAAGTTTGACACGTTCCAGCGACGACTCAACAAGATCCTGGAAATGTTCAGCACCATTTCGACCTACTCTGCCCTGCAGGACTCAAAGATTGAAGGGCTGGAGACCTTTGCCACCAGATTTCAAGTGGGTAAACTATCGGATCAGATTGTTGAGCAGACATTTTATGTTCACATACATAATAACATACCACACGTGCATAATATTGATGAAAATGTTATTTTAGAGTTACCCTTTGGGACGTCTTGTCGTGTAAAATTAGCTCTTGACTTTCTTAAATTGCATCCCTCTGTCTAATTGGTGTTTAGATGTTTTTCCCTGAGAGTATATTGATATGAGCTATGTTTGTTTCTGCTGCCTTGGATACACAGACTGCAGAAATGCAGGGAAAATGGGAGGTAATTACTCTCTGCAATTACCTAGTAATGCATTTCATAGTTGACAGCATGCATTGTTAAAATTCACAGAACATGTAGTTTTAACACTGTAAGGAGACTAACAGCATGGAACATCAACAGAGAACCAACTCCAACATTTGCTGTTCATAGTAGTTGCTCAATGGATTTTTGTGTTTTCTCTGGCAAATGTTTTGCATGCTGTCCCGCTCACCTAACGAGTATTCAGTATCAGTCCTTTCATGGCCCAACATAGAAGGCTAAATCTTCACTGTATACATACTGTGTGGTAAGCCACAATATTTGTTGTTACATCTAAACCCAGATAAACTTCCAGACCAAGATGATCGAAAGATTGATCATGTCAGTGTGACGAAGTACAGTTGGTCAATGAATTGCAATCGGCAACATTTACAAGCTCAGGTTTTCCCGCAGCAGAACAATGTGATGAAAACGATAACAATAAAAGTTGTTGTACGCGTGTTTGTATGTGTGTGTCACAGGCTATTGTGCTGAACATGAAGACAAAACATTACAGTTTCCTTGACCAGAGAAAAACTGACTTTGATGCCGACTATGAAGAATTCTGCAAAAACACCTCAGAGCTTCATGTAAGTGTAAATTGTAACAGACACAACAAATGGCTTTTCCTCCGTATTGTAAAGTACAATTAAATAAGCCTTCCCATTCACACAACGTCTTTGGTTATTAGTGCTGATTGGGGATCTGCTCAGGTTGAATTTGGATGGGGCAATACTGGGATTAACATGGGATCTTTAATAGAACATGTCTGTACATAGTATGCTGAGGTTCCTTTCGGCAATAGATGAAAACACCTGTGTCTTGTGGTATTATTGTGACGACCCAGTGGAGACCATTTTTGGGGGAAATGACATTTTTATTTGTATTTCCACAACGCTGTCTTATTGGTCCTTGTGCTTCTAGAATCAGCTGAAGACTTTCATGGATAGCATCTTTGAAAAAATTCAAAATACCGAGCGGGCTCTAAGTGTGCTGAAGACATTTGAAAGGTAAAGCTTCAAAATGTTATTTTGTAGCGTTTAGTCTCACCCAATGGATGTTCATATAAACAAGAAAATCGTATTCATGTCCCCAGCGCAGAAAACCTTATGTAAAGTTTTGTTTAACGAAATTATTCGTTTTAAGAAATATCATTTCTGCATTCCAAAGGTTTTCCAGTTCCAGGTTGTTTTCTGTGCTCATTGGCTCACTGACATTATTAACAAGCATAGGAAAGGAACGATGCCATTGCCACCTGCGTGTGTCCTGATATTTGTATGCTATTTATTTTATTGTTCTAACATTGACATTTGAATAACTTCTGTATTCGGACTGACTAAAAACAGACTGGGCATCCCAGACCTCGGCATCGACGAGAAATACCAGAATATTCTGCAGAACTATGGCCGGGACATTGAAATGGTGTCGCGTATCTACATGAAGCAGAAACTGGATCCCCCCATCGGCCGGGACTTGCCCCCCGTGGCAGGCCGTATCATGTGGGCCCGCCAGCTGTCCAGCAGGATCCAGGGTCCCATGGATCTCTTTCAACAGGTAATATTGGATTTCTGCCTCTCAGCAATTACATTTGGATGAGCTTCTCTGTTGTTTCAGTTTTAGATTCCCAGTAGGACCGTCAGTACCACTTTCCAATGTTAAGCAGTAGCCCGTCTTCTATGCCCTTGCAGCATCCGGGTGTTCTTTCCACACCAGAGGCCAAGAGGATCATCAAAAATTTCAACCGGGTCGCCAGGGTCCTGTTGGAGTTTGAGATGCTCTACCACCACAGCTGGATGAACAAGGTGAACGGAAGCAGATAACATATGCAAATCTTATAGTCCCACCGCAAGATGGACGTCACGTCTCATCCACACCCAACTCGTTGCGGGTTGGGTTTCCTCCTTCGGATTCTTTTCCATCTTGCACTGCCTCACTTTTTCTCCTTCATCTCCAACCCAGATGGAGGACGCCCGGGTGGGCCTCCAGGCCTCTCTGCTGGTCAGATCTCCAGAGACAGGGAAGTTGTTTGTGAACTTTGACCCGGAGATCCTGACACAAATCAGGGAGGCGAACTGCATGACGAGGATGAATTTGGAGATTCCACCCTTTGCGGCTCTGTTACGGCAGAAACAGGACACACTGAAAAAGAACTACAACGAGTTACAGGTGGATGTTACACAGAATTATACACATCTGCTACTATACATAACTTAAAATCGCATTGTAAGGGTTAAAGTTGATTGTGCATTTATTAATTATGAAAGACACAATCGATCAATTCTCCATTGATCTATTTACCCTTGCAGTTAATGTTGAGTGAGAACACCAGAGTGCGGTCAAAGATTCAGTGTGCTTTTGAACAGCTTGCCATGCCACATGTGGCAAAGGTAAGATGTAATTATGATATTAGTCGCATTTCAACTAAAATCCACATCCTGCTCGTTATTTGTATATTAATTGATTGGTTCTATCAACATATATTTATGATCGATATAATTACAGATAAGACTTGTGCTACATTTTTTAGAATTAGTTCTCATGTCTGCAGTCTGAAATTGACAGATTTAAATAGTGATGTTATCAGTCCTGATCATATCAACCGAATACGCATTCATTGCAAGTTTGGACGCTCTAAATGGCAATATGTTTTTTTTTTTTTTTTTTTTTAAATGGTATTACCATAAATCAATGACTTGGCAGGTGGATGAGGCTATACAGTCAGGTTTGACCTCCATCAACTGGACTTCACTGAATATCGACAAGTACCTCGGCCGCATTGACAAGGCTTTGGGTGAGCAACATCCAGTGAGATAAAACACCCACATACTGTACATTTTCCCTTCATCCATTTATTACCTCTGCCACCTCTCACCACCATCCATTCCTTCCTGCTCTGCCCTTCTCATTTCCCTCCAGTTGACCTTGAGCTGCTGATGGACAGAGTGAACGACTTGGTGGAGTTTAGGATAGATGCAGTGCTGCAGGAAATGAGTGAATCCACACTGTGCGTTTTGCCAGAGGATGAACCGTTCACCTGTGAGGAGTTTGTTCAGACCACCAGGGTAATTACAGTCTTAAACAGTATTTAATCTGTGGTTATAGTTTTACTAATCTCAGCCTCCAAGTCATGTTAGAGATGTCATGCTCACGTGCAAAGTGGTGTTTCATGCTGTAAGGGCTGTCGTACACTTAATACTTTTTAAAGCTTAAAGTTTTGTACTTCCCTGAAGTCAATCAATTACATTAATGGAAACTTTTGTACTACATGTATTACTGTGCTGACCATTGGAGGTTACTGCTTTATACCTCTTGAGACACTGCTTGTGGATAGGCATAAAGTGGTTCACTAGCAGTCATCAATCCTGATGTATTAATGGGATGGAATAACTGTTTTAGTTGTCGTGGTACCAACAATGCATTATATTGTGCAGCACGATGATATGACACATTGACTCGTGTATCCCAACCTATATGCCATCGGATGTCCATTTCTCTGTACAAGTCCCTGAAAGTAATAATAGCTAACGTTATTTTGTGCCCAGACAACTTAATTGCAGTTCTATGTAGGGATAAATCAAAGTGAATTGAAAAGCAATGACAACTTTCTTCCAAATGGCATTTGCATGTTCTTTTGCTGTGAATGTTCCCTTTGGTATTCAGAAAAGAATTATATAGCAATAGTTGAATTGTAGTTGATGTATTGTATAATCCTTATCAATAATATGATGCATATTGATTGGACATGTCATACATACACATTTGTATAGGACCTGTGCATAAGCCAAGCCCAGAGTCTCAACACCAAGAGCTCATTAGTGGAGGAGGCTGCCAATGAGCTGATCAACATGCTGCTGGAGTTTGATCACAATCGGAAGGAAGAGGCGGAGAAGACGGAGGAACAAAGCTGCGCTGAGAGCAAGACTATTGACCATGTCGACAGTGAGGGTACACTAACGCTTTCCTTCTGAGATCAAATAGAATCGGATACAATAAGGTGCCGTAGACCTTGTGTTCCTATTTGTATTTGCCATGTTAGAGCAGAAGCTAAAGGGGTTCCTGTCCACTGTAAATGTGTCATCTCAGGTGAGGAAGAAGGCCGCTCAGAGGGCCGCCTCATTTCTAGGACCACCTTGCTTCATCCTGCCAGCGTCGGCCCTTCCTCTCCCTTGCTGAGGATGAAGATGAAGAGGGACTTGATGGAAGTGATGGAGGAGGAAGCCCAGGAGCTGCTTTCCTACTTCAACCACCGCAACGTGGATGCTTTGCTCATATTGACACGCAATACCCTGGAGATGCTGCGCAAGCGCATTCACGCCTCCTCGCTCATGCATTTCTTGGGTGAGTGTTTCTTTTTCTTTGCACTGAGCTCATAAAATGTCCATTTCTGAACTACATCTCACTGTGTCAGAACTGCTCTTCTCTAACCTTTTGAAGCCGAAGGTGACTCACCAAGTCGTGAAAAAAACAGCGGCCAGCAGGCAATCTTCAGAGTCAATGTGACCCTCTCTATTCCTAACATCGCCATGGTTCCAGCTCTGGAGGAAGTCCAACAGGCTCTCAACCGGGTTGTAGAGTGCGTAGTTGGTGTCAGCAAAGGAGTCAGCCAGTGGAGCAAAGAAAGGATCTCAAAGGTGGGTTTGACCTGACAGAGGAAGCAATCGTTTCTGAGAAGTGGTTACAGATTTATACTTCTGAAGAACACCACCACTCACCCACCCTTCCTTCCCCTGTAGTTACACATTTTTCTGAATTGATCTTTTTTTTTTATTGTGCTGGAGTCGACTGAACAAATTTACACTGGTTTCCCTTTTGCAGAGAAAAATGAATGAAAGACGGATGGCGGTTCTGAAACTGGACTCCTCCGAGAGTGAATCAGAGGATGGAGCAACAACATTAAGGAGCCAGGCTGGTATGAGAGGAGGCAATAGCTCAGCTCAACAACTTGTAAAGTGATACATATCCATCTTATTTCAAACAAGAACATTAATGACGGTGCACCTCAGCCACTTGGTACTCAGATTTCCTTATTTCACAGCTCAGCAGAGCAAAACCAAATCTGCTATGGAGCAGACAAAAATGTGTTGACGTAAATTGCATCAATGGTTGAGTAGCTTTAGCCGGAAGACATTCAGACGAAAGACATTTTATAATCACATTTTGGAAGAGCAACATTTCTGTTTCATGACACCCTGGTTAACTTGGTGGTGTTGTGAAATGTTGTGAAGTTTATGATGAGCATTTCACCTGGCAGTTTATTTTCTAGGATTTATTCCCCAGTGTGCACACTTAAAACTACAAGAATCCACTTTATCAGCAACGCTTTTAAGCGATCATTATTATTACTACGAGATTCTAACTGAAAAATCCTGTATTGATTAGATATTGTATCTGCCGGTGAAGTAGTTTTTTACGTGTCATCCATCCCACTCTACACTCAACATGAATTCTGTTCTCTAAACCATTTACCTTTCAGACGGCAGCGCATCAGATATTTCAGCGTCTGTGTTCCAGACTATCGCATTCCAGGCTAGAAACTACTACAAGAGTGTGTCTGACAACAAGGAGATAATCAAACTAGTGTCCGTTCTCGGCACCTCCATCAGTTCAACCAAAAAGGTACACTTCCTTCAATATGAAGAAGACATTTCAATGGAGGATGGATCAATATTGGCCTTCTATGTGCAGAATTAAGTTAAATAAATAAATATGTGTATTAAAATGTTCTACTCTTATCTGTTCTTTCTTAACAAACATATGGTTGTCCACTGTAGATGGATAAAGGCCATCTACATTAAATTTTACATTGCCACCACATCTCATTTCATCTGGTACTAAACATAACGGTGCACGTTTGGTACTCATTGCATATTTAATTGCTATTTTACAGGAAGCGATGAGTGCTCTGGACCGTTTCAGCCGTTACCATCACATCTGGAGGACGGACCGCGAAGACACTATACGAGAGTATGATGAACTGAATGACCGACTGTTATTCATTCTTACCGCTGAGAATGAACAGTTTAGGTTTCTATGCAAAAGGTTACAGCCGAGGAACACGGTGTCATGTCAATGCTTTTTTGGTTTGTGTTTTTCACAGATTTGTTCAGGGCAGTCCCTTACTATCAGAGTTTGAGAGCCAGATTATTTTCTATCGCGATTTGGAGCTTGAAATAAACTCCGAACCCGAACTCATTGCTGTTGGAGCGTTGGCTCTATTCACAGGTGAGAGTTGCAATACTTTGCTCGTACTGTCGCTAGCTGAGTTTTAGGACAATATTTCTTCATTACTGATACAAATTGAATTCCAACTAATCTTCTCCTTGCATCTTTACATTATTTATTGTACCAGCGGACCTGAAGATGTCACTCACTAGTGAAACCAAGAACTGGATGGTGGACTATGGACTGTACTGTAACAGGAAATATCGCTCCGACATGGAGCAGATCTTTGCTTTCGTTGATGAAGCAGGAAAAAAACTGAATCGACAGATCAAAGACCTGGATGACATCCGCATCGCAATGGCATCTCTGAAAGAGATCAGAGAGCAGCAGATAGCTACTGATTTTCTACTTGGTCCCATAGAGGTAAACACTGTCCTCACAAATGCACATGGGAATGGGACCAGTAGTTTTGAGTAGTGCACATGAGAATGTGAAGAGTCCTGTAGCAAAAGCTCAATGGAAGCAGAAAGGAAATGTATAACGATTACTTATCAACGTGATGCCAGTACATTCAGATGTCAGGTGAAAGACTTATTTTTCTGTCCTCATAGGAGTCCTATGCGATGCTCCATAAATATGAGCTGTCTGTGGCAAAAGAGGAGGCGGATAAGGTGGATACACTCCGTTACACTTGGGAGAAGCTGCTGTCCCGGAGCACAGAGGTACAGAATGAGCTCGTGGCCCTCCAGCCCAACTTCAGAGGAGAGCTGCTCAGCAACGTGGAGACCTTCGTGGAAGACTGTCAGCACTTTTACCAGGATTATGACAAGGTTAAAGCCAAAGAACACAGGACGTGCATGTGTGCACAAACAGGCTCACAAAGCCTTCGCCATCAACAGCTGTATTATGCCGCCTTCAAAGAAATGTATATACATACTGTAATTTTCGGACTATAAGCCGTGCCTTTTTCTCCCAATTTTCGATTCTGCGGCTTTTATAACCCGTGCGGCTAATCTATGGATTTTTAGAGCTTACAGCCACTAGGGGACATATGGTAATAAACATTAAAACACCTGCGGCTTATACTGCGGTGCGGAAAATATGGTGTGTATGTACACAGTATAAAACTAATGCACATATAATGAATGCATGAATTATGCCTTTTTCTGTAATAAAGTCACCTTCTCCTCTCTGCTTCAGGACGGCCCCATGGTGGTTGGACTTGCTCCTCAGGATGCCAGTGATAGACTCATCATGTTCCAGGTTTGTATTTGACTCTCTGAGGTGGCCGTGATAATTAATTTCATTATTTAGTCAGTAAGTGTGTTCGGAATTTGGCTCTGGAAATCGACCTGGTTCAATTACAGGCAATTCTTGTTTGTAAGTCTATTTCATATATTATAACTTACAGAAATGAGTTATCTATTTCATTCATTTGCAAATGATAGGACTGCATGTTTTTTTTTTTACTGTGTATTAAATGTATAAAAGAGGACTATACTTTTTTTTGTAGTGTACTGATTTGTCTTACCATTCTTCTTTTTAGAATCGATTTGACAACCTGTTCAGGAAGTACATTACTTACACAGGTGGAGAGGAGCTGTTTGGACTTCCTGTTACTCAGCATCCCCAACTGTTAGAGATTAGGAAGCAGCTGGCTCTGCTGCAGAAGTTATATGGACTTTACAACAATGTCATTGAAACAGTCAATGGTTACTATGAGATCCTCTGGGCTGACATCCACATTGAGAAGATCAATAACGAGCTACTGGACATTCAGACCAGGTACACAGTTTATCCACTGCTAAATGAATGTTCCCAGTTCAGGTTTAGACCCCTCGTAGAAATGAGGGCCTGTTTGAGTGAAATGAACTGGTAAGTGAAAGGGACTGTGAGACACAGCAATGAAGTATCCCTCTACTCAACTGGAACACAAAAAACAAGACTAAATAGAATTAAATAAACCTGAGGGAATATTCAATTCTAAGGCTACTACTTGCAAAATAAAAGGAAATCTACGTTAAATAATGGTCCTTTCTTTTCCTGGAATTATAATGTAAATGGTTTTCTGTGAAGCATGGCACAAATTCTTTGAATTTGCATTTAAATTCGACCATTTACATCCACTTATACAAATGCCCGAGAGGACAGAGGAAGGATACACGTTAACGATTTCCCATTGAGAGAAGCGGTGTGTCTCAAAAGGAGACACAATTAAAGCTTTTGGATGGTGCGTCATTCATAATGAATCTCTTGTTATGAAGACATGCCTTTGCCATGCCGTGTTAGTTGATGATTTTATCCCCTTTACTGAAGGTGTCGCAAGCTTCCTCGTGCTCTAAAGGAGTGGCAGGCCTTCATGGACCTGAAGACGACGATTGATGAATTCAATGAGTGCTGCCCCTTGCTGGAACTCATGACAAACAAAGCCATGATGACGCGCCACTGGAAGAGAATCACAGAGGTCCGTGAAACAAGGCCGTCAACTACTACTGCAGCCACCACCAACCCCTACTGTTGTACTGGGAACAGTAACGATAATAACAGCTGTTGTTTGGACATGTGTCAATAAGACAATCGGTTTCGCTCTTTGTGCAAAGGTGACTGGGCATACCTTTGAGGTGGAAACTGAAACATTCAAGCTACGCAACAT
Source organism: Apeltes quadracus (assembly GCA_021346845.1). Classification (NCBI taxonomy): domain Eukaryota; kingdom Metazoa; phylum Chordata; class Actinopteri; order Perciformes; family Gasterosteidae; genus Apeltes; species Apeltes quadracus. The sequence continues at coordinate 17,201,009 of CM037936.1, forward strand.
CATGGACGCTCCTCTGCTTAAGTATAAAGAGGAGATTGAGGTGAGGAAGAATAACAAGATACCGATGCAAGCATATAAGAGCCTTTTATTTGTATCGCAAACACGGACTCAAAAGAAGCAATCACAGTATTTTAGGAATGTTACTTATGTTCCTTTGAGTTTAATAGAATGTTAGCACTATATGATATTAAGACGGTGTAAAAGTATTTCAGCCTATATTATTGACGATGGATATAATGTAATGTAAGAGCTTTTTTTGTGATAAAATCAATATAGGTTATGTAGCCTGGGTTTTCCCAGGCTGCCTTGCGCGCGCGATTTATTTCGCGCTGCAAGGCAGCCTGGAAACCACGGAGCAAATTTGCTCCAGAGATAGGGCACCAATCACAGAGCGGGAAGGGTGCAGCAAGACGATGACGTGGAATATGCGCTGGCAGGATCTTGTTGATTGCCCTAACTCCTGTGCGACTGTCACCCCTAACAACGCTAACCTCTCAGTGTTTTTTTCGATTTCGCAGGATATCTGCATCAGTGCGGTGAAAGAGCGGGATATTGAGCAGAAGCTGAAGCTGGTGATTGCTGAGTGGGACAATAAGAATCTTACATTTGCCAACTTTAAAACTCGTGGAGAACTGCTACTTAGAGGAGACAGCACATCAGAGCTCATTGCAAGTATGGAGGACAGCCTGATGATTTTGGGGTCTCTAATGAGCAACAGGTATGTTTCTGTGAATCGTCATAACATGATATAGCGTCATATATGTGTTTTTTTTTTATAATGGCAATTAAATAAAAAGGCTGATTCGCCTCCAGGCCTTGTATACTTCACAGCAATAATACAAGTTCTCACTTGGTATACATTATTGATACCCATTTCCCAGGTACAACACTCCATTTAAAGCCCAGATTCAGAAGTGGGTTCAGAATCTTTCCAACACCACCGATATCATAGAGAACTGGATGACCGTCCAGAACCTCTGGATCTACCTGGAGGCTGTGTTTGTGGGTGGAGACATTGCTAAACAGCTGCCGAAGGTAGATTATTAAATAAATAAATAAATATAATATGTATGTATTATTGTTTGTAGGTGCACTGCAACAAGAGAAAAAAATTCAATGCGATAATCCGATGAAAATGTTACTCAAACTGCAGGAAGCAAAGCGTTTCTCAAACATCGACAAGTCATGGGTGAAGATCATGATGCGAGCCCATGAGATGCCCAATGTAATACAGTCGTGTGCCGGCGATGAGACTATGGGACAGCTGCTTCCTCACCTCCTTGAACAGCTGGAAATTTGCCAGAAGTCACTTACAGGGTCGGTACCAATTCTAATAGCCCCCTTTTTAAAACAATATGGAGGATTTAAGTGTGAGTGGTTCAAACATTGTACGTACAAGTGTTAAGTTGTGAACGTACTGTCACACAGATATTTGGAGAAGAAGCGTCTGCTGTTTCCTCGTTTCTTCTTTGTCTCTGACCCTGCCCTGCTGGAGATCCTGGGCCAGGCCTCTGACTCACACACCATCCAGGCCCACCTTCTCAACGTGTTTGACAACATCAAATGCGTCCGATTCCACGACAAGGTGAGCCTTTTATTGATATCCTGAGAGAGTGATCAATAGTTGTGTTATGAGTTTTTGCTGGAAGTAGAACCAACATTTAAATTTAAATTAAAAAAATGTTAGGGCAGGGAACAAATCTCACAGGGAATCCCTGTTATATAAAGGCTCACACAGGATGGCAAGAACAGGGTATCACGGAGACCACGAACAATCTCAGACCCACCGATAATGAGACTTACGGCTTAAATACACAGGGAAGGTGAATGGGATTGGACACAGGAAGAAAAACACACCTCGGGAGGAAGTGAAGCTATTGACTAATCCAAATTGCGTAAAAAAGGGAGAATTTAAGCAGTGTAGTATACGGTCTCTTCCCTTGAGTGAAGCATCATCATCCATTTATAGTTTTACCCCATAAACAATGTCGTCCTTCTCAGATATACGACCGTATTCTGGCCGTGTCGTCACGTGAAGGGGAGACTGTGGCGCTGGAGCGTCCTGTCACAGCGGAGGGCAACGTAGAGGTTTGGCTCAATGCTCTGCTAAAGGAATCCCAGAGGTCTTTGCACCTGGTGATCCGACAGGCTGCCGTCACCATCCAGGACTCTGGCTTGCAGCTCATTGACTTCCTCAACTCCTTCCCTGCTCAGGTATATCTTAGAATGAATTCAAAGAATTTATCCACTTATATTTTTCTCTGTGTGAATGCCAGTCGAGGCTTGTGCATTTAAACATACATTAACTAGACAAAAACTATGAATATGGCAAATTAATTTAAGTTGTAAGTTCCTTGTACTTAGAATGATGTAATTAACAAACACCTTTTACCTTGATCTAGGTGGGCTTACTAGGTATTCAAATGATATGGACCAGGGACTCTGAAGAGGCTCTGACCAATGCTCGATATGATCGTCGCATTATGGCCAAAACCAACCAGGTCTTCCTGGATCTACTCAACACATTGATCGACATGACGACGAGAGACCTTGGCGCTGTGGAAAGGACCAAGTACGAGACCCTGATCACCATCCATGTCCACCAAAGGGACATATTCGACGACCTGGTCAGTATTTTGTTGATCACTTAGTCATACTTTTCTTTAATGATTGCTCAGTGCATTTCCACGTGTAAACAAGCTCCTATCAACTTCATCTAAATAGAGTCCCTTTTCAAGATAGCTATCTTGTTGTAAAACTGCATTTTATATTCAGATACCCAAGAATGGGTCTACCACATGGGGTTTGCGGCAGACTCATTTGACCAAAATATCCTTTATTTGCTAGCCAACTTATACTTAGACTTTGAGATAAGACTGTCTTCGAGGTTTTTTTCTCAGAGAAAGTTTCCTGGCTCGTCTCTATGGGGAATTTAACAGGTTTGCAGACACTTTATTCAGATGCATTTTAAAAATCTTCTGTCCCAAAATGTTCCCCTTCTCCACATTTTTGACCCTGAGTCTTCTATCCCATCATATTTTTCCTCCTCATGCCTTTCATCTCTTTGTACATCATCTCTTGATTCATCTGCCTGCTTTTCACTGCAACATACAGTACTTTTCCTCACCAATTAACTCATTTTCCTGTCATCTCCTTGCTCCTTTATCTTCCTTTCAACTTGGTTTTCATTTTATGACTTCTCTTTTCTTTCATCCTCTCCTTACCTGTCTTTTGTCTTTGTTATATTTTTAAGTATAAACTTGCTGGCCCCTCATACCTACTCACACATCCAGGACTTCAACCCCTCCTCCACTCGTTTTCCTGCTTTCATCTTTGACCTCACATCACCACCCAAATGGTACCTGTGGAATATAGTCCTCTTCACTTTGCAATCTTCTCTCTCCCATTGACTTTTTGATTCTCTTCTTCCCTCATCCCACCCCTTCTACGTCCAGTGCCGGCTCCATGTCAAAAGTCTCAATGACTTTGAGTGGCTGAAGCAGTGCCGATTCTACTTCAATGAGGACTCGGACAAGATGATCATCAACATCACAGATGTGGGCTTTAACTACCAGAATGAATTCCTGGGCTGCACTGAAAGGCTTGTCATTACGCCGTTGACTGACAGGTAGATGGTCATCCACAAACGCTCGCACTCAGTCAGCGCCATTTAAATTTTATGAATGTACTTTTGTACTGTAAAATTACACAAATAGTTATTGGTTCGTAGCTAGCAGTGCTAACAAAGCTAACAACATTTACTTGAGGGAAAACGGTAGACTAGGTGCTGCGGTTCGGTTACAATGCTGTCGGTCAGTTATGGGGTTGGCAGCTGATGCCACCAAACGAGTGTGTTCGCTGTACGCTAATCTTTACACGAGAAATACCTTGATGCTACAGTGTTTCTGTGAACGTCGTATAGAGAACCTTTTAACACAAGTAATCCATTACTTTGTATGTGTACAATTAAGTACTACATCAAGAATGCCTGCAAGGAGAGACTATCCAAAGAATTACAATCATTACTTTCTCTGATGCCGTCTGCCAAACGCTGCAATGGCCCTGCACAAACTTGCCTGATTACCAATTTAGGGGCAACCCCAAACTTTCTCAACCATTGGTAAAAAAGTGCACATCACAAAAGAGTCATTTGCCAAAGATACCAATAAAAGGGATGAAGTCACTGTATAATCAATTAAAATTCAATGTAGAGTTACTGTGGTTGACGGATTTCTGGACTTGAGGAGGAAGAGAAACAGACAGAACTGTCTAATTTGAAAGAGAATACATTAGAGAACCAGCCTGTGGGAGAGTGCAGAATCCCACCAACCGCCTGTGCCACACTAGTAGACACATGGAACGAAATGTGAAAGGGGACATGGGGAAAAAAAGATGAGACAAGAAGAAAGGAATGGGGAGACGGCAGCAAGGAGGGGGCTGCCAGAAGACAGAAGCTCTTTAAAGCAGTCTTATGCTTTCTGGCCAAAGGTTCAAAGACCGCCATACTAGTTCAGGGCTTTTCCCTGCCTGAACTAGTATCCTATGCCTTCTTTTGTTAGAATGTGCTGTGCTTCTTTCTTTTCTATCACTCACTGTCAAACCGGTTGCAGAGGAGAATGTGTCAGACAAAATTAGTGAAGGTGTAACGGTGATTTGAAAATAATCGTTCTTCCATGAGTGTCATGCAGTGAAAAGGGAGAGTGGCGTTTAGCGAGGGGCCTGCGGGTCACGTCCCAAGTGGCAGTCACCCGCTCTGGTGAAGTGTCATTGAGCAAGATACTGAATCCCCACCAGCTCCAAGAGCAGCATTCTCCAACCAACATGTGGAAAACGATGTTGCATTAGTTTCATAGTGTTTAAATAGAGTGTGAGGCTAAATTACACAACTGATCTGTATGGAAGCAAATTCTTAACCTTAATAACTGCTTTCCTGTTTGTTTTGTCAGGTGCTACATCACCCTGGCCCAGGCTCTGGGTATGAGTATGGGTGGAGCCCCTGCTGGTCCTGCAGGGACAGGTAAGACGGGCAATAAAGCGTTGGAACAGTGTATCTGTGAAATGTTTTTTTTTTTTAACTAGAGGACAGCAGAACCTGCAAGTAAAAGTAAAAAAATTAGGACGATTATGCAGTTGTGACAAACCCATTTGTCATCTATCGGCCTGTGGTCTTGTCTTTTTGTTAGATTACGGCCGTGATGCCCAACTTGGGGGTCAGGAACTCGCCTAGGGAACCCCAAAAATATATTGAGAGTCGTGAAATAATTTATGGTCCAGGATAGAAGGACTATTGCCCTGTTCCTGTTACGCCTGGGAAAACCTGAGTACAGCAAAACGACAGGTCTCCCGAGATAGGTAGAAAGGCTGCAGCCGTTTGGTCCATATTGACATTATTATATTTTTGACAGTGACAATGTGGTAGGATGCGTCAGGATGAGCCTGGTCCAAGATAATAAACAAACCTACCCTGAAGATACTCACTTACCTACTTAAAAAAAAAAAAAATTACAGGCAGCTTACCTACCTCCCCAACAGAAAAGAGGAGAAAAAATTGAACAAAACTAGCCGGACAGCCTTATCGGCCTAATTTTTTGTTTGGCATAGAAATTGTTTCAGAATGTGATAAAGATGTTTTTTGTTATTAGGAAAGACGGAGACCATAAAGGACATGGGTCGCTGTCTAGGAAAGTATGTTGTGGTCTTCAACTGCTCCGATCAGATGGACTTCAGAGGCTTGGGAAGAATATTTAAAGGTAAGAGTCACATGGCAAATCCATGCATCCATAATCCAATATTATTGCAAATAAAACGGCAAAAGAAGGTATAGGGCCAGAGCCCTCAACCAGTTAACACGTCCTAAAGACCTTCAGGGTTTTAGAATCATTTGAGAACCACAGAAGAGACATTTGGTGTATTACCAACATTTTGGAGTTTATAGTTTCAGAGAGTTAGAAACAGAGTGACTATGAAGTTCCATGTGTCTGATTTCCAGGTCTGGCTCAGTCTGGTTCTTGGGGCTGCTTTGACGAGTTCAACCGCATTGAGCTCCCAGTTTTGTCGGTGGCCGCCCAGCAGATTGCGATAGTTCTCACATGCAGGAAGGAACGTCGCAAAAACTTTGTCTTCACTGATGGAGATCACGTGGAAATGAGCCCTGAGTTTGGCATCTTCCTTACAATGGTCAGTGGCACATCTGTGCCATTATTATCAAGTTCTGATTTAATCCATTGGCCTAGTTTTGTAGTTGTATTTGCAGGAAACAAACAAACAAACAAACAAGACTTCAGAGTTGAATGATACACAAACACTGCAAATAGAAATTACAGCTCAGCAAAAAGTAACACTCCTAGTAAATAAATGATGCACTGTAGGGTGTGTGCACATAAACTATATGTTGTAAATTATACAAATTGTATAAAACTGCACACCTGTAAATGTATAAACCCTGCCGTGTCTCTCGAGCTGTCTTCGCATTGTTTTTTTGTGTTTATTTTAACTATGTTAGAAGTCTACTATAAAATCAAAATGTTCTATAGTACAATATACTATGTACATGTCCCCAGAATTAGGATTTAATTTTTCTATCCAGGTTTTGAATTCCTCCTCTTTTTTTCTCTTTCCGTGTAATCAGAACCCAGGTTATGCAGGACGCCAGGAGCTTCCTGAGAACCTGAAGATTAACTTCCGCTCTGTGGCTATGATGGTTCCTGATCGCCAGATCATTATTAGGGTGAAACTGGCCAGTTGTGGCTTCATAGACAACGTAGAGCTGGCCCGCAAGTTCTTCACTCTTTACAAGCTGTGTGAGGAACAACTTTCCAAACAGGTGAAACTGCATGACATTTAAAGTCAAAGTACATCTACATTAATATTTCATTTGCAGAGAAGATTATGGAAATGCCTTTAAATGCTCGTTATAGAAACTTCAGTTGGTAGTAAAAAAAGAAATGATCGATGACGATTGCATCTAATTTGCTCTTTGTGGTTGTCCAGGTTCACTATGATTTTGGCCTTCGGAACATCCTGTCAGTGCTGCGAACCCTGGGAGCTGCCAAGCGGGCCAACCCCAGTGACACAGAGTCCACCATCGTCATGCGGGTCCTCAGGGACATGAATTTATCCAAGTTGGTCAGTCTAGAGTTGAAAACCACAGAGCGTCATTCTGAAATTTGTATACCTTTTTGATAGCCTTTGATCAGTAAAAAAAAATCATACATTTAGATATATTTTTTTAAATGTAAAGTCAGTAGTCATAGTGATAATAGCCATGCAGATGGAAGATGAAGCATTCTCAGAGTATTCTGTATGTGTTTTGCTAACATTTTTGTTGATGTTTGTTTTCATTAGATTGATGAGGATGAGCCGCTCTTTCTGAGCTTGATTGAGGACCTCTTCCCGGGCATCCAACTCGACAAAGCAGGCTACCCTGAACTAGAGGCAGCTATTGACTCACAGGTAGGGGAGGGAGTGAGGAATGACTTAGTCTGTGTTTGCAAGGTAAATAGAAATGGCAGGGGAAAAAAAATGTATAGTGATTAATGAGTAGAGGGAGAGAGTGAAGGACACAAGACAAAGTAAAAATGGTAAAAGAGAGGGAGACTAATGGACTGTGAGACGGATGTGTTATCCATTTCACTCCTAAACGCCTCTAGATACAGCACCCAAAGGATTACAAATGGTGCCATTTAGAATTTGTTGAAAACACAGCTGAGAAAATACAGTCAAAAGTAAAACCTTTTAAAGTAATACCTCTGCAAGAAACCACAGAGAAAGTGATCAAAAGCATGACTCAAAGGCAGGAGAGTTACAATAAAACAGAGGGTTCACGTGTAAATAGCTAAATAGCTTCAGTTTGGGGTTAGCGAGGTAACTTCAGGAATAAACAACGTCCCATAGCCAGATTGAGAACCAAGGGTTGATTTACCGACTTGATAGAGAACTCAGTACAAAGGCTTAGCAGGATGGTGGTTGTTGAGGTTCGTAAAACCAGATTTTCTAAAGATAATCACTTGATGAAATCCAGAACGATAGATGGAGGGGTACGAAGGTGAAGTGGCAACATACGGGGAGTGAGAAAGACAAGTCCTATTACTTGTAAACTTGCGCTTAGCATGGTGAATACATATACACTAATTATGCTCCCTAAGGTTGAGGATGCAGGCCTGATCAGCCACCCGCCCTGGAAGCTGAAGGTCATCCAGCTGTTTGAGACTCAGAGAGTCCGACACGGCATGATGGCTCTAGGCCCCAGCGGGGCAGGAAAGACAACCTGCATACATACATTAATGAAAGCTATGACAGGTAAGACTGTGCATGTTTTGGAATGTAAATTTAGCAAAAGGCTTTAAACCTGCAGAAAAGTTGTTTATTCTTTGGTTGCATATACACTCACCGGCCACTTTATTAGGTACACCTTGCTAGTACCGGGTTGGACCCCCCTTTGCCTTCAGAACGGCCTTAATCCTTCATGGCGTAGATTCAACAAGGTACTGGAAACATCCCTCAGAGAGTTTGGTCCATATTGACATGATAGCATCACGCAGTTGCTGCAGATTGGTCGGCTGCACATCTATGATGCAAATCTCCCGTTCCACCACATCCCAAAGGTGCTCTATTGGATTGAGATCTGGTGACTGTGGAGGCCATTTGAGTACAGTACTCATTGTCATGTTCAAGAAACCAGTCTGAGAGGAGTCACGCTTTTGGACATGGTGCGTTATCCTGCTGGAAGTAGTACCTCGGTTGTATCGAGTGGTTATTTAAGTTACTGTTGCCTTTCTATCAGCTCGAACCAGTCTGGCCATTCTCCTCTGACCTCTGGCATTAACAAGGCGTTTGCGCCCACAGAACTGCCGCTCACTGGATATTTTCTCTTTTTCGGAGCATTCTCTGTAAACCCTAGAGATGGTTGTGCATGAAAATCCCAGTAGATCAGCAGTTTCTGAAATACTCAGACCAGCCCGTCTGGCACCAACAACCATGCCACGTTCAAAGTCACATAAATCACCTTTCTTCCCCATTCTGATGCTCTGTTTGAACTGCAGCAGCTCGTCTTGACCAAGTCTACATGCCTAAATGCATTGAGTTGCTGCCGTGTGATTGGCTGATTAGAAATTTGCGTTAACGAGCAGTTGGACAGGTGTACCTAATAAAGTGGCCGGTGAGTGTATTTGTATGAATACCTTTGGCCTGTTAGATATATTCACAATAAGTGTAGAAATAAATGTTTCTGCCAACATGTTTTCTTTTCTCAGAGTGTGGTCAGCCTCACAGGGAGATGCGCATGAACCCAAAAGCCATCACAGCCCCTCAGATGTTTGGTCGATTGGATGTGGCCACAAATGACTGGACCGACGGCATCTTTTCTACACTTTGGAGGAAAACGCTGAGAGCAAAAAAAGGTCAGCTTACATACTCAAAATGAGTTTCATACTTGGAGCTGAGCTGAATAGATAATATGGAACTTTAAATACAAGGGATTTTTGAGTAGGTTCCGACTCATCTTCCTTTAACAAATTTACATTTTCATCAGCTAAAACCTAAAAAGTTGCGCTTTAATCATGTTTAAGTGGAAACTTGGTGTACACAGATCTCTAATATGTTAGCATAAGAGAAAGTGATTCTTGATGGGTACTCTATTTAGGATTTCCTTTTCTTACATACATAGTTCAAAGAAGCGCCAACAAATGTTAGATCTATCTCTTAAGCCTAAATCCTACACAGTTCATTGAAAAGTATGTGTTCAGGGTTATGAATATGCAGGCCTGTGTTTCCTTGTATGTATCTTAATATGCATTGGATGTATTCATTGCAAGTTCTCATGTTTTAAGCTTCTCCTTGAACTGGATGCATTTATTTTATTATTATTTTATTTTATTACTTGTAAAGCTTCTTGCATTGAGCAGCATAGAAACGAAGGAGGTGTAGATTAGTTATGAGCAAAGTATTCTACAAGGGGGGTGAAGTACTTTGGGAAAACGGACAATGTGATTCAACGGATGCAGCAACATCCCTAGCCTGGTCTATTTTAAGGACCTGTGTAAAGTAAAGCAGCTGGCGACTGACGCTCGTGAAAATAGCCAAATTAGTAATGCATTATTTTTACTAAAAAACGTTGGCCCTTTTAGTAAAAAGGGCAACATGAGACATCTTTAATGGTCGAAACAGACATACTTGTCCAACATTATTTTATATAAAAAAACCTTGTTTTGGTAGAACCCTTGTGAGCAATGTGCATTAATTATAAGGACGGGTAAACTCGACTGCATGGAATATTATTAATAAGAACACGGTTTTCCTTTTTTCTCTCAGGCGAGCACATCTGGATAGTCTTGGATGGACCTGTGGATGCAATCTGGATTGAGAACTTAAACTCAGTTTTGGACGACAACAGAACTCTTACACTGGCAAACGGAGACCGAATACCCATGGCACCCAACTGTAAAGTGGTTTTTGAGCCACATAACATAGACAATGCCTCTCCAGCCACTGTCTCACGCAATGGAATGGTTTTCATGAGCTCCTCTGTGCTCAACTGGAGCCCCGTACTGGAGGTGAACTGATTTTATACGTGTTATTATATCCCTACACAGAAATTGATTGCTTATTATACAGTATGTATCGGCAATGTCCCGTCTAGATCTGCAGCAGCTAGAAAGGGATGTGAGCTCAATAGAGTTAATTATTTTGATTAAAAAAGGCTCGACTTGATCTGTTCTTCATCGTAAAAATGAATCGTAATCCATTGGAATATAGTTCTGTGAACAGCCAATACAAATTGTCTTCCTATTAAATGTAACATAATCCTAACTGCCATGATGTGTTTTTTCATTCCCAGGGCTGGTTGAAAAAACGCTTTTCTCAGGAAGCAGAGGTGCTGAGGGAACTCTTCACGTCCTCCTTCTCTGAGCTCTACCGCTTCTGTGTACAGTCACTGGAGTTCAAGATGGACATGCTTGAGGCCTTTGTCATCATGCAATGCATCAACATGCTGCAGGGACTTATACCCCCAAAGGTGAGACTGCAGTCCACAGTGTTGGATGCTATTGCATAATCTTATTTAGTAGTTTTATGATCTGTAGGTAACATTATGTGAACTGTTGATCCATGATAATCAATTAGGTTAATAAAGAGCTCAATGATGAATGATTGGCAATCTATTGTGAGCTTGTAATGTGTTTTATGTGCTTTACTACTCAAACTCAGTTTCTTTTTGTTTAACCGGTAAAAAGAGAGAATCTGTTTGAATGTTTGACTTTTTGGCTCTGCAGGAGCAGTGCGGGGATTTATCCAGGGAGCACTTGGAGCGGCTGTATGTCTTTGCCCTGATGTGGAGCACAGGCGCCCTACTCGAACTGGATGACCGGAGGAAGATGGAGATCTGGCTCAGAGGGAATGAAAGTATCCGTTTGAACTTGCCGGACATCCCGCTCGACACCGATGACACCATGTTTGACTACCATGTCACAGCCGATGGTATGCACGCCTGGATAAACAAATGTCATCAACTGTAGTTTAGATGCCAGGAAGTATCGACGCTGCTGCTCGACAAACACAAACGCCTCATGTTGCACTACTTTGCAGCAAGCATACGTTTATCAAATCGCAGGTTGAAATATTAAAATACTTTTTTTAGTTTGAAGACAACTTGAAAATTGTCGCTATGGTATTTGGTACTGTTACATATGTTTCAAACACATTCCCATTCATTGTTCTTCAAGGCCAATGGGTCCACTGGGACACCAGAGTGGAGGAGTATGTGTATCCGACCGAATTCACCCCAGAGTACAGCTCCATCTTGGTCCCCAACGTGGACAATGTCAGAACAGATTTCCTTATTCAGACCATCGCTAAGCAGGGCAAGGTGAGACTTGTTTTTCAATGTTAAATGTGTATTCTGTCAGTCAAAATTGTACCGCTAAATTCATTAAGTTGTAATTTAGTTGTGTTGAAAAATATAATTTAAAAGTTGTTCTGACAAAAACTATCTACATTTTCTTAGGCTGTCTTGCTGATTGGAGAACAAGGAACAGCAAAGACTGTTATCATCAAGGGTTACATGTCCAAGTATGATCCTGAGACCTACATGGGAAAGAGTCTTAACTTCTCTTCTGCCACAACACCATTCCTGTTCCAGGTTAAAGCACAACGGCCAGTTTACTCTCCTTCTAGGAGTATTGTGTCTTTGTGAAGTCATGTGATTTTAAGTGTACATGTATTGGTCTTTTTCACATTCACTGCTAAACTGCATATTGATCGAGCTGTTATTATTGATTATGTCTGAGTGGAACTTAACATACTGTATTTTCTTTTTGCTATGTGACCTTCTTATATGTTTTGATGTTGGTCTTTGCTCCCTATGTTTCTTCTTTAGAAAACGGTTGAGAGCTATGTTGATAAAAGGATGGGGACCACTTATGGACCTCCTGCTGGGAAGAAAATGTCCATTTTTATAGATGACATCAACATGCCTGCCATCAACGAATGGGGAGACCAGGTGAATGATCAATAATAAAAAAGCTGAAAATATAATTTCACTGTCTACCTCATTTAATGTATTTTTTCAGTTATGTCCTTCGTTTTCTAATCCCATCAATGATTATTCCATTTATTTTGATTACATTAGACCATTCAAAGTGTGCATTTCAGTGCATTTTAATTAAATAAACTAATAATTACAGAAAATACAAACATTGAAGTAATCAAATAAACCTCTTGATTTAAGTTTGCCTTTTTGCCTTTTATCATAGGTGACCAATGAGATTGTCAGGCAGCTGATGGAGCAAAACGGGTTCTTTAATCTGGAGAAACCGGGAGAGTTTACCAACATAGTGGACGTTCAGTTTCTAGCAGCTATGATCCATCCGGGCGGAGGCCGTAATGACATCCCACAGAGACTGAAGAGGCAGTTCTCTATCTTTAACTGCACGCTGCCCTCCAACGCTTCCATTGACAAGATATTTGGTAAGCAAAAAGAGTGCAGTGGAATCATCGTTGATGTATGTATTGAACCAAACACTTAAAGTTGAAGGATTAACAATTGATGACCCATGAAGAATGTGTCCTGTGGTGTCATTATGATGTCACTTTTCCACTTTCAAGTAGTCCATTGTTGACCCCAATATACAGGTGTGATCGGTGCAGGCCACTTCTGTGCACGTCGCGGTTTTGTCGATGAGGTTCAAAGCACCGCACTCCGTTTGGTGTCCCTGACCCGACATCTCTGGCAGTTGACCAAGGCTAAGATGCTTCCAACTCCTGCCAAGTTCCACTACATCTTCAACCTGAGGGATCTGTCAAGGATCTGGCAAGGCATGCTCAATACCAACGCCGAGGTGGTTAACTCTGTCCAGGTGAGCGTTTTTTGGTTAAACTAGTTTGTAAAATGTCACATATTGGAAAAAAAGATGATTAAAACGTATGAGTTTCCACTGGTACTAGTTAAACACTATTTTCAAAAGAATGCAGCCAGGAAAAGTATTAATTAATTAATGTATCCGAAATAATACAATCAAACCTAACTGACAGACGACAAGACGGCTATTTCAATGCAGCATTAATGAAAATGCAAAAAATGGAAAGTGCTGCAGTTCTGTAACACTGTTTCTCCAAGGCTTTGGTTTCTTGTGTGCGTGTACACAGTGACGCTATGTAGTCTAGCTTGCTGCAGAGTACCGTATAATAGATTAGACTAGGGCCGACATCTCGATAGAGAAGGATGAAACCATGTGGTAGAGCTAATGTACAAATCTATAGTATTGGATAGAGACAGAAGGGTTGATAGGGTAGGGAAATTTCTGTAAGCATGCTTAAATCCTGCCGAGGTGGCAAAGCCTGGTTTGTGGCCTCACTGAATAATAGAAATGAATGAAATGAATCTTCTGATGAAGGCTACCAAGAGTCTAGGCAAAGACTTCCCTACTGAGACTACAAACTTAACATAGAAGAGACAGAGTAGATTAAACTGATCCACTCAGAGAAAACAAGAGTATTGGAGTTTCTTTTAGAGAGACCTTTTAAATTCAATGGTTCGCCAGTTCAGTAGCTTTTATAGGCTGATAGATTGAAGCCAATTTTAATGACAACGATAACTCCCCGAAAACCTTTTCCAGGTGCTGCTGACATTGTGGAGGCATGAGTGCAGTCGTGTGATAGCCGACAGATTTACCATGCCTGAGGATGTGGAGTGGTTTGACCAGGCTTTGGCAAAGCTGGTAGAGGAGGAACTCATTGAGGAGCACAAGAACACAGTGGATTATGGACTGGACAGATACTTTGTTGACTTTCTACGAGACGCCCCTGAGGCTACAGGTACCGCCAATGAAAAAAAAACACTTCTGCGGTGTTGTTTAAAACACAGAAATGATTTAATCTTGTATTGTGATCCTTGTAATAATGAATGTCTTCATAGGGGAGGAGCCAGAAGGTTCTGATCTTGATTTGCCCAAGGTGTACGAGCCCATGGAATCGCTTTGGAAGTTTAAAGCAGCGGCTGAACATGTTTCTGAGCCATTACAACGAGAGCATCAGGGGTACTGGCATGGACATGGTCTTCTTTCAGGATGCTATGATACACCTGGTTAAGGTAATCTCAAGAAGTCTTTATCATTTAGCTACGTTAGCAATGTTTTTCGAATGTATAGAATCCGTAATATTAGTGGGTATAGATCGCCTTTTACGTTATAGAAGAAGGACAACAAGTACTGTTACGGCTGTAGTATTTAGCATTGAAATTTGAATTGGTGTGCATGCATAAAGTGCATTATAGTTGAGTTTTGTTATAACCTAATTATATGGAGCTTTCCTCGATTCAATTACACTCAAACAAAATCTCCCGCTTTGTCTCCCTCGCTTGTTTTTTCTGATTTTTAAAATCCCCCATTGTGAATCCTGGTGTCATGTCAATGTCTGTATTTTGTGTGGCGTAGGTGTCGAGGATCATACGGACAGCAGGGGGCAATGCCTTGTTGGTGGGTGTGGGGGGTTCAGGCAAGCAGAGCTTGACCAGATTGGCCTCCTTCATAGCTGGATACAAGATCTTCCAGATTACTCTCACACGGTAATGCTCACATATAAGGGTTGTATATTCACACACACGTCTGCCACACAACTGTCCACGGCCCATCAATTCATGTCGTTGTTTAATACTCAAGGAATCAGTCAGAAACAGATTCCTTTGTTTTAACAGTCCTTTTCTCTTGTTCCGTCTCCCTCTGTCCCTGTGTGCATTCGTCACCATCATATTTCCTGCCTGTACTTTTCCTGACTCTTTTTAGTGCTCACTATAAATATGTATGAGACTTAAAGCGCTCTTTAGAGAATACAGGCACCTCGATGGCTCTGCTTATCTTATTTTTTGTTTTAGGGTTTTATCTAGCTGTTTTTTTCATATGCATCCAGTACAGATGTTTCTGTCTTTCAATCCACACTAAATTCTCCTCACATTCTCTAAAACCTGAATTTTTCATTGCCTTTATGTGAAATATCCCATTGAAATACCATTATCGCTCTATTTATGCAATCAATTACACCAATTATTGTTACTTTCACACACTTGCTTCAATTTTCATCTGTGAGTGGATTTAATGCATTCTGTCCTTTGCCAGCTCTTACAACACTGCCAACCTGATGGATGACCTGAAGGGTTTGTACAGAACAGCTGGCCAAAATGGCAAAGGCATCAGCTTCCTCTTTACCGACAACGAAATAAAAGACGAGTCCTTCCTCGAGTACATGAACAACGTCCTGTCATCTGGAGAGGTCAGGAGCACACGTTGCAAACAAATCAACACAAAAACACATGTTTTCCTATAAATAGTAATATAGACTGTGAACATTTAACAAGAAATGTAAAAGCAGCTTCTGAGATTAACCTTGCAGAAACTGAGCCCTCAAAGTAAAGGTCTACATTATTATATGCTGTACATTAGGAGTTGACATAGCACATCTGCTTTATACACATACATTTCAAAACTGTTTTTGTACCATTGACATCTAGAGTGTATGAAAAAAAGTCATATGAATTATTACTGCTCGAACAGAAAGTATGAATATATTGTTTTCTGATAAATGCACTGTCAAAAATGTTTTTAATGCAGTCTTGCTAATCAACACAAACACATTATCATGACGAAGGTCTACCGTTAATACACAAAGCAATAAATCACATGACCGGGATGTCCCGAAAGCACTGATCCAGAGACGAGAAATCAACGTTGTCTGTACCTGGATCATGAGCGCTGGGGTTTCTCCCAATTCAATCAAATTAAAAAAGCTAATTGCATTTACCCTTTCAGTTCGATAGCATTTTATTATTTTGCCAATTACTCTGATGTAATGAATTGAAGCTGCGAGTGAAAAAAGCGACAGATCCTCTGCATTACAGCTGCAGAATGGCCTTCACGCTGTCTCACTCTGTCACAGCAGCGTATCAGGAGGCAGCTTCCAGGCAGGGCATGTGAGGAGACCGTACAAGTGCGAATTTCCGCCTTGAGTTTGACACATGTGCATTATAGTGTGTAACTGGGAGCAATAGCAGACAACTTCTGCTCTCTAATTTACCATCCTCTCCTCCTTCTGCTGTTATAGTCCTACAACCCTACCTCCACTCTCCGCTATACCTAACTAATCCTTTTCCGTTATTCTCTGATTGGGTCTTCCACCCAGGTTTGCTTCCTGCTATGTTTCTTGTATTTTCCCTTGTTTCCTGCTCTTTCCTTCTCTGTAATTGAATGTGTTATTTTCGCTCTTTCCCCTGCTTCTTTTCAGCCTTTCCTCTTCCTCCCTACTTGAATAACACTTGAAACAGCAGCTGCTTTACCGGCCCGTTAAATTGAAGGTGGTACCAGAGTTTGTGTCTGTGTGTTGTTTGTGTCCAAGCGGATTGTTTTTGTGTTGTCTTCTGTAGCTGTGAGCAAAGTTTTGTTTCGCAGAAGTTTGCTTTTGACTGTGTCAGAGAGACTGTGACAGCGATGTGATGAAAGAAAGAAAAAGCAAGCTGTTAGTTTAAGGTTGTTTATGTGAGATATAGCCAGTTCATGGTGCTATTAGCCACAAAACCACATGCCCTGTTACTGGCTCTCCCCTCTCGGTAGCTTGGGATTTAAAGGTGCAAAAAGCAGTATGGGATGCAGGGCCACTGTCCCCTATGTCACACTCGGACAAAGACGGCGTGTTTTTTTTCATAGTTGAATGGACCATAGAAAATGGTCAGAGCAAATAAAGAGATCTGTTTTACGTATACAGGCGTATCCCTGTATTTTGATAATCAAGCCACAGCCACAAAAGATTCATAGCTAGAATAACAAGAGAAACAAACAAACACGTTTACCCCTAAACCTCACCTGATATCAAACCCACAGACGCCAGTATTACATACAACAAATGGATTAATATAACATACAATTGGCTAATTCCCCATCCAGACTGCAGGGGTATTCCAACAGATGCACACTTACAGTAATTTCCTCTATGCAGATGTTCGGATCTCAGTTCTACTATTACAAACAGTATTTGTATTTATTACTTTTTGACAATATGGTGAGGTTGAAATTAAAAAAAGGGGGAAATAAATAACTGTATCTGGCCGCAGGGCAGCTGCTGAGTGATGACGGTGCAGTCAGTAGTGTGTTTTTTTTCTTTAGCGAATAGCCAAACACCATCCAATACAATAAAAAAGAGCAAACCGTTTCCTTCCACAGTGTTTAAGTCAGCAAAGCTATTGTGTGTGGTTTGTTTAGGTGCTAGCTAATAGCCACACAGCTTCCAAAACAAAAAAATGTATCTCCCTCAGTCCCTAATGGACAGGGCCGATGAAGAACTGTGAGTGAGGAGTCAGTAGACGATCAATAACAGTATAAAACAATAATAAAATGTGTTTTAAAACCGTTTTGGTCACTAAAACCACAAGAGATCCTTGATGTTGGAGCCATAAAGCCCCTTCTAAATGTATACCTATATATATATATATATATATATATATATATTACAAGCATTTTGCAAGTTTATACAGATAGATGCACATACACATGAGCAATCTCGCTGTCTATTAGTGGAGATGATAGTTGGTTACTTCATATTATTTAACATAAATGTTTGTGTGTTTCTCTCCTTTAGGTGTCCAATTTATTCGCTCGTGATGAGATTGATGAGATCCTCAGTGAACTTGTCCCTGTTATGAAGCGGGAGTTTCCCAGGCGACCACCGACCAATGAAAACCTTTATCAGTACTTCATGTCCCGTGTCCGACACAATCTGCATGTTGTTCTATGCTTCTCGCCCGTTGGAGAGAAGTTTCGCAACCGGGCGTTAAAGTTCCCTGCATTGATTTCTGGTTGCACCATGGATTGGTTCAGCCGCTGGCCAAAAGATGCTCTCGTTGCAGGTACATTTCACCAAATTTGTCTACTTGTCAAATTGATGCGATCTGCTCGTCTAATGGTATGATTTGTAAGTTGTAGAAAAAAACGTTTAGCTGATTTATATGTTGGTTGTAATTACATTGTATGTTTGTATCTGTCTCAAATGACGCGTAACCAATCCCCTCTCCTCTTAATTCTGTCCTTCAGTTTCGGATCACTTCCTGTCAGTCTACGACATTGACTGCTCCCCCCAGGTCAAACGTGAGGTAGTCCAGTGCATGGGCTCTTTCCAGGACGGCGTAGCAGAGAAGTGTGTGGACTACTTCCAGAGGTACAGCTTTCTGTTGAACCTCCTCTCTGTCTCTAAGGAGACAGCAAGCCACTGTTCATTTTCAAACAATTGTTGTTGTACCCATTTTTGTAATCATTGTTTGTAATGCACATGCATAAAAAAAAATAAAGATATTTACTACTATTCTATCAAAGAGTTGATGGTAAAATTTCGTCGGGACATTGCTTTTTGTGCAAAAAAAAACCATGCAAATGGTTCTCCCTCTTTTTAATATGACGTGAAACTAACAAACTGTGACCTAATCTAATTCTAGATACCGACGTTCCACCCACGTCACGCCTAAGTCCTACCTGTCCTTCATTCAGGGCTACAAGAGCATCTATGAGGAGAAAAGGACGGAAGTCAAGACCCTGGCCACCAGGTGATCACACATACAGAATTAGGTTTTACTTTCACTGTTACACAATCATTAGAGCCTGAGCTGACTGAAAGTCAGGCAAAGCGCTATTGTGTTTCTACTATTACCAACCTCTTTGTTTTGTGTAAATGTTAAAATTCCTAATAGAATAATAATTGAAGTTAATCTCAGTCACTAGTTATCAACTCCCTAATGACACCAAAGAGTGATGGATAATCAGTATCCTTGTGAGTTGAGGTGTCATCATCAGGTGGGCCAGTCCACAAGCATCAGTCAGTCATTTTTGTGTGCAGCATAAAACTATAGCCTCTAAAAAATGTACTGGCAGGTTTTAACCCGGGATGGCATAACATTTGGAATTTAGGTCAGACGCTAAAATCACCAATGCATAAAATCTGTTTTCCTGTTAAAAAATGTCCACCACCAATTATCCAGTGGATCAATAGTTGGGTCAAAATGTCATGCGGTTCATATTGAGTGTGTGTATTTCCAACCGCCATGATCCCGGGTCAAGGATAACGAGGCCCAAGTTACATGCTGACCGGATTTGGTTTACTATTTCTCTTTTTTTAGGATGAACACTGGTCTCAAGAAGCTGAAGGAGGCATCAGAGTCCGTAGCAGCACTAAGCAAGGAGCTGGAGGCGAAGGAGAAGGAGCTTCAGGTTGCCAATGACAAAGCGGATATGGTAAACTGAAGTCTCGCTGGTTTTGTAAATATAAGAGTGATAAAAGTTGATTGGGGTTGATTGACAGCATCGTTTACGCAGGTATTGAAAGAGGTGACGGTAAAAGCCCAGGCCGCAGAGCGAGTGAAGGTGGAGGTGCAGAAAGTGAAGGACAAGGCCCAGGCCATCGTGGACAGCATCTCAGCGGACAAGGCCATCGCCGAAGAGAAACTTGAAGCTGCCCGTCCAGCTCTTCAGGAAGCGGAGGCTGCACTGCAGGTTCGGGACTTAAGAGTTGACGACACACCTGTGAATTGAATCCATATTTTTATCTCCCTCGGGTCTGCAGATTCTCCCAACCTGATTCGTAAGGAATCAGGTTGGGAAAGTCAATCTTAGCTGCCTCAGCTGTTATAAAAGCTATATAACAGCTATATAAAACACAGCTATAAAAAAACAATATTTGTTTGGTTTTATTTTCATATTCCTTACACAAACCATTTTCATTCCAACCTACTGTATCCTGCACAGCCATGGCTCAGGCAATTCTTTGATAACGCTGCGTACTTCTTCTTCAAGAATAAGCCTGGCCTAAACGATACAGGAAATAAATAGTCAGTAAACTGTGTGTTGGAGCACTTGATCGTGCCCTTCTGTGTGACTTAATGCCTCCCCTACCAATATACTTCCTTGTCTCACGTGGTGTTGCTTCAGGGGGAGCACTCTGTCTTCCTGTAGGTAGCCACATGCAGGTTTTTCCTGCTGCCTTTCCACCTTGTGTTTTTATGTGAGCAAACAGCGGGTGATTTCTAAAGTTAGCCTGATGCTCTGGGGGCTGGAGCTGTAATTAAAGCTGCCCTCCTGTGTAGTTGGCAGCATACAGATCTCCTAAAGGATGGCAATAGAATCTTGCTGCTGTACATGAAAACCTTTATATTTCTAAGCAAGTCTGGATTGATGAGTTTGCATTTTGATCATGTTGAAAATGTATAGAGAATTTCAAACTGCTGACAACACAGCATTAAACGGGAATCTACGGTCATTTCAATTCAGAAACAAACGGTGAAGCCAACAGGAAACACGCGGTCAAAGATCTCTGCCCAGACAAGGGCCTGTTTTTAGTCCGTGGTCTGTTGGGCCGAGTTGCTTTAAACTCTGACTAAAACAGAGTCTTGTTCCAGTTGTTGGCGGGTTAACAGCAGCGGGAGAAATAGCGGGTGGACTTGACTGAAAGAGAGCAAGTTATTCCTCTTTTTTATTAAAAAGGGTGATCCGTGTGATGATTTCGGCAGGGTAAGGCCAATGCTTGCACAGCAACCTTCTTAAAGTATTCCACATATAGCCCTTTTCTTGAATATAGCTATTGATCAACACATTGATCAATGGGTTTTCATAGAAATAATATCAAGAATATCTTTCAAATCTCAGTTTAGCCTGTCTCGATAGTACGTTCTAATGGTGGGAGATGATGCAAAGTGGAAGTGTAGCAGGGAAGTGGCAGAAGGAGATAGAGACCAACATGCACAGGGCTCGATGAGGCAGCCAAACAAACCTCTGTGTTTTCTTTACTCTCCTGCTGCCTCTCCCATTTAAATCAGTCCCTTGAAGACATCTTCTGTCCGAGGAACCGTTGGGAGATTATACTTTCAATGTGTATCTCTTTGCCGAGCTATATTTTCTCTGTACACTCCCTATGTTTCATATTGTCAAACTACATCATTGTGTGAAATTCCTCATATGTGTTGTGTGATACAGAGAGTATCCTGTATACAGCCGATATGTCTCCCGCTGCAAATCCCCTGTATGTCTCTTTTTCTCTACCCACACAGACAATCAAGCCGTCAGACATCGCCACTGTGCGCACACTCGGTCGCCCCCCCCACCTCATCATGCGGATCATGGACTGCGTGCTGCTGTTCTTTCAGAGGCGCGTAAACCCAGTGAAGATCGACCCGGAGAAGAACTGCAACACGCCGTCCTGGCAGGAGTCTCTGAAACTCATGACGGCTGGAAACTTCATGGGTAGCCTGCAGGTACCCTCGCTAATGTCTGATCTGAGCATTTAAGTCAGTAAAACCACAGTGATTGAATGTTGGTGTAATACAGCAAACACCTGTATGCCGTTCTATAACATCCTAGTTTTAAATCCTGCTACATGTGCTTTTTCCATGTGTTTCAGCATGCAACCCATGCCTAATGAGTGAATTGTGTATTTTTTTATGTTACACTCACTCTGTAATGGATAGAATTAGCTGAATTGGTTGTAGTTAACTGTTCTGTAGAGTAATTAAACGCTAAAGTGAAATAATACATTAAGATCATTTGTAAATTAGGCACATGTGCGGTCATGGAGATCATTCCTCAAATTGAAATAACATATATAACTATATACAACTTACTTAATCTGCTTTTACTATCTCATTGTTACATTTTCATGTGTTATCATCTATCTCACTTTCATTGTTTTTTCTATTTCATATTTATCATCTCCAAACTACATCATCTCCTTTATTTTACCTTGTGCACCTCTTTAAATTATATTTATAGAGGTGAATTTTTCTTGCCATTTTGCGTTTTCTTTATTTCCTCTCCTATTGCATAGTCCTCTTCAGTGTTGTCTGCTTCTTATATTTATTTCTCCCTCATCCTGCTTTTAAACTACTCTACCTGGTCTTTTCCTTTTTTCTCTCCATCTCCTTGTCATCTTTGCTGTCCTCCTTTCATTTCCTCTTGTACTTTCACCACCTTCTTTCACTCCATATATAATGCTTCTCTTTTATCCTAATCCCAAATACTTTAACATGCTCTGTTTCTAAGTATCACAGACCATTTTTAAAGGGCTTTTTTGTGAATTGGTTGTGTGGTTAAGGTTCACATTCTCAGTGAAATAAAGTCCCTTCCCTCCACCACCACCACCTCTCTTTCCCTTGCAGCAATTCCCCAAGGACTCCATTAATGAGGAAATGGTTGAGCTGCTGCTGCCCTATTTCGACATGCCCGACTACAACATTGAAACGGCTAAACGGGTGTGTGGCAACGTGGCCGGTCTTGCATCCTGGACAAAAGCTATGGCCTCCTTCTTCTCCATCAACAAGGAGGTGTTGCCATTGAAGGTAAAAACCGTGCAGTCTCTGTGAGAGTGGTTCAATAAAAGTCTCCAATAAGAGACCAAATCCAAAAACATTATCTGCCAATTTAGAAAACCCACTATAAAGAGATATCCAGTAATAGTCTGGTTGCCGTGTGCTATTTTTTAAGTATATAGTGTAATGTTATTGATATTTAGTTATTAAATATTGCCAAAGATAAAATCTATAAAGTTATACAGTTATAAATAAATGGAATTTGAAAAGGCATCTTGTTTTTTACAATTAAAGGGGAAAAAAGTAGTTATCCTTATTCAAACAGCAGTAAGGTCTCTGTTTGTCTGTTTGCATTTAAGTGACCACTTTACTTTAAAGCTGCACTAATGAATTTTGCTAGTTGTCTTCCTGCCAGTGTCGTCTGTCCGATGCATAAGAAGCATTTCACAGGGTTCAGTAATGCTTTTGGATTCACTAAAACCAAACTCCTCTGTTCATCTTCTTCTTTTGTCCCCAAATTTCTTCCCCAGGTCTCTTTTCCATACTTATTTTGCTTTACATTCCCTTCTCGCCTCTTTTGCACCTTTTTAATCTTCTGTTCTCCCGCAGGTTTTTTTCCAAACCCCCATCTCACCCCCTTCTTTCCCTTATCCCCTTTTCCCTCTGTATCAAAAAAAGAAGGGGCAAACGTCCAGGAGAACTCCCTGCCTCTCCTCTTTGATGCTGATCCTTCGCTTTAGCATCAAGCGCTGTCCCCCAAATTGATTTCCTAGCTTCCAGCTCAGGGTTTCCTTGCCTGCTAGACACAGATACAGTTGGACAGACAGACATAGATTGTCTTATCAGATGTTAATTAATATTAAGTAAATACTCCAAACTTCCTCTTCCCCAGGTCACCCGAGCTCACAATGATTCCACAAACCTCCTGCACTGCTTTCACTTTCTCTTCTTCTTTCCTTTCCTTCTCATCCCCCCTCAACATCACTGTGATTTCTTGTTTCTCTCTACCTCCGCTTCTGGCCGTGCATTTCACACCGAGGCCTTCATTAATGTACTCCACGTCTCCCGCCTGAATGAATGACTATAATTATGACGCCATGGCTTTAGACAGGAATGCATTAGAACCGGCCGATGCATTACCTTGTATTTCCAAAGCATATAGAATCAATAAATCCACATTTACAATCGGCGGGTTCTGTTTGCTACCTCTGAAAAGCTTTGCCTCTCACTAGTGCGAATCCAATTCACGGAGGTGCACATGCTGTGCCTGTGTGACTGCTAGCTTGCCCCCGGAGTCGCAAACTTGAAATCTTATTGGTTAACGCCACAGTTTTGTTTGAGTTCACTTTAAGCTACAAGCAGCCGCACTGTTGATTCAGGAGGCCCAAGGGCAAATGTCTTGGACCCTGGCAATAAATGATGGCTGAAATATTATTGGATAAAAGTTCTAACATAAAGGCCAGCCCTCGAGGCTTTAAGAAGCTCAACCGAGAGGAAAACTATGAAATGAAGAGAAAAGACCAAGGGGAACAATGTAATGCTTATTTTAGAAAAACATTTTTTCAAAATAACATGGCCAGCAGAGAAGGTCTTGCTGGTTGACGGATTTTTTGTAATAAAACACCAACTCCTACATCTTTTTGCTCTCCTGTTTGTCTTCTGCATCTCTGACCCTCGAAAAAACATGAAAGATTCCTCTCTCACTTCTCCAGGATCTGATTCTGATTCTTTGTTTTATAGGCTAACTTGGCAGTGCAGCAGAATCGTCTGATCATAGCCAATGTAGATCTGCAGAAGGCTCAGGCTGAGCTCGATGCCAAGCAGGCAGAGCTGGATGTGGTACAAGCAGAGTACGAGAAGGCCATGGTCGAGAAACAGGTCAATGGTTTTACTTGCTTCTTAAGACAAAACGCAAACAATGACAAAAGCTGTTCTGTATGATGGTTTGAATTCATATTGCGTGCAACATTTGTCTTTGAACTTCATCAATAATTTCCTGGAACAATGAGGTTTCATACTTCATCCAACTATCTCCTCTTGATTTACAGCAGCGTTATGTGTTTCATGTACAGTATATTTAATGCACTTAAACAAGCTGAAGAAAGGTGCCAATGAATACAAAAGCACATAGAAAATGGATGAGGGATGGCCATGGTTGATTAAGCCCGTAATCAGTGTGGCTAATGTGGTGCCTCTTGGTGCTATTTATCACTAAGGTGTGTTCGTTGACAGCAGGAGCTTTAACTTCCTGTTTAAACATCATTATGCATAATAATACAGTGTATTTGCAACTGTGGACTGAGCTGTCTCTGTGTGTGAGCTGGAATCACAGCAGGGGACTGTCTGTCAGAATACAGTCTGTGAACATCTGCATTGACTTTTTTTTAGATCGATGTAACTCCCTACGGTGCCACACCGTTGATTGTGTGTGCGTGTCCATGATGCTGTCAGCTGTGCGTGCTTTTTGTCACCCGCTCGCTCTGTTCCGTGACAAACAACAGCATGTAAATGGAACAGTAGGTGCATCAACACGCGCTGATTAGGAAATCTGGACAAAGCAAGTTTAGTCTTTTTATCATTTGTGATGAAGATGCACAGCTGTTCATCTCCAAGGCCCAAAAGTGAGATTAAATGGCTCAGTACAGAAGCCTTTACCTGATGTAGCAGACAATATTAGACTAAACTAGACCCTTTTGCAAACGATCTCTTTATTGCTTTTGAATCCATTACTAAAAGATAAATGGCTGTTTACATCTCACTATTTCTTCAAAAAGGAGGAAAGATTTTCACAAAATGTTCACAAAACAAACCATCCATCGATTGGGGATAGCCGGGGTCCAAGCGGCAGGTTAAACGCAGCATTTATTCCAGGAAAATCAATGCCTGTCAGACACTACACTACTACTACTGCAGTTCAGAGTGTAAACTTGCATCTTTGAGCTGTTGCACCTTGAGGATACCCCACAAGTGATGAAGAGAGAAATGCTAATATTTCTGTCATGAGCTTCATCACAGCGATACCATGCGGTGTCCAGTGCATTGGGATTAGAGAGCGTTCCCAAATTAATTATTTTAATACTGACACAAACGTATTCTATTTGTTCACATAACAATATTTCAGAGTGGTATAAATATGCCCAGGCGTATAAAAAATAAGTGCTGCGAGTTGGTTGGAGTGATGGATGAAGAGACACTTAAAAGGACGGACGAGGCAGCCTAAACAGACACACAAATATCGACTCAGTCGTCTGGCCTCTCTTTCCTGCAGACCCTGCTGGAAGATGCTGAGCGTTGTAGACACAAGATGCAGACGGCGTCCAGTCTCATCAGCGGTCTTGCTGGCGAGAAGGAGAGATGGACTGAGCAGAGCACGGAGTTTGCTGCGCAAACCAAACGCCTTGTCGGTGGGTTTCAAAACGCAACTGGAAATTAGGGCATCAAAGCGATGCCTCTGCAATGGGAAACATTAGACGTTCATTCCTATCATGTATGTTTTGATAGTTGAACTAATAATACGCAGTAATCGTGAATTACTAACCTAAACGCATAATAAACTTGTTCTACTCATTTAAACACCTGCACATGACCAGTATTAATGTTGTGAACACCTTTGGCCTTTAGGTGACATTCTGTTGGCCACAGCGTTCCTCTCTTACTCCGGCCCCTTCAATCAGGAGTTTCGCAATCTTCTACTGAGTAATTGGCAGCGGGAGTTGAAGCAGCGTCAAATACCATTTGGCAACAACCTGAATCTGACCGAGCTGCTCATCGACGCCCCCACGGTCAGTGAGTGGAACCTACAGGTCAGTGATCTACTTTGGTATCTGCCACCAACAGAATGAACCATTTCAGTGTGTGATATTGCTGTACGGCACCTAGTTTAGGACAGGTAACATGTTCATCATGTTCTACACAACCCAACTGTTCCAGCAGTTGTATTGATCTCAGAAAATGGGCTTCATGCTAAATGTGTGGATCATTTACATGTTTGATGCTACTAAGTCAGATACTGGAAAACCAAAAGAAAAGATGAAACCGTTAATGAATATCTGAGTTGAGCGTGAAGCAGTCATTTGTTTTCCGACCCACAGGGCCTCCCCAATGATGACCTGTCCATTCAAAATGGCATCATTATCACCAAGGCCGCCCGCTTTCCCCTCCTCATTGACCCGCAGACACAGGGGAAAATCTGGATCAAAAACAAAGAGGCCATGAACGATCTACAGGTTTGAGATTTTGTTTAAGCTTTTATGTGAGTTTTTTTAACCTCTGAACAAAGTGAATACTATGATTGTCCTGAAGACGGCAAGCATCGACAGGTGACCTCATCAAAAACAATAACCGTGTTTCATACGCATTGGTCATCTTAACATGGGATAGTATTAGTTTTAGGTTTTCCATTGCTATGTACCTGAGGAGGAATAAGTAAAACACGTGTCTCCTTCACTTGACTAAATCAGATAGCGATTCTCACTGCCTCATACATTTGGTCTGTTACAACATATGAAGACAATATGATTGCGGCTGAGGACTCTTGGAAAGCTAGTAGTTTAAAACAATGAAAGTATTTTGGGGGATTTTAAGAGAACTTTTAAGGTGCGCCCCAATGTCTGTGAAAGAAAAAGTCCAACATAAACTTGGGGCACTGTTGTAGCTGAATGTGTTTTCTATCAAAGTGTTCACAGCAATGCCATATTCTCATCGCAGATCACTTCACTGAACCATAAGTACTTCAAGATCCACCTGGAGGACAGTTTGTCTCTTGGGCGCCCCCTTTTGATCGAGGATGTAGGGGAGGAGTTGGATCCTGCACTTGACAACATTCTTGAAAAGAACTTTATCAAAACGGGCTCCACTTATAAGGTAAACTTTCCTTCCATCGTCATGCACCAGATGTGTTCTTTTAAGTTGTTTAGAATAGTGCGGGAGAGGCAGGCGTGTGATTAGCGTGCTGAGGAAAAGGATGATGGGCCCAGGCCCTGCTTGCAGTTTGAGCTCACATTCAAACAATGGCATGTTTAATGAACTACTTCATGTAGAGAATGTGCTCCATCACACTATTTTGATTTCAATAATAATTTCCACAAATGAATTGAGAAGTTAAAAGTAAACTTTTCTCATCCTAGTCGGCATGGACTTGATTTATTACTCATTGCATCTAAAATGGATTTGAAATGTGTCATTAAGATCTCTCTGTCTGACACAGACAAACTAAAACACTCTCTGTATGAGGTTGTGAGAAAGAGACAATGTGTGCTTCTGGGCATCTCTCTCTCGCTCTCTCTCTCTCTCTCTCATTATGGCCTCTCAACTCCTGGCTCCAGCTGATGCTGGTTGTTCAACAGCTGACACTGCAGCTGCATCCCTCTATCGCACACATGAATTAATCAAACACTTATTTATGCACTCGACCTCATCTCGAACCTACCGCGTAAGTACGGAAAAACACGCACATGCACTCACCCGGTATGTTGATTGCAAGTGAGCATGTGTTACATATACAAACGGCACTTCAACCATAAGTCTCCCGGCTACATCGTGAGAGTGCTGATGACATTCTATTAATATCCTGGCGCGAGGAGGAAGTGAAGGTGTCTGAGGCCGACAGATCCAGGAATCTGAGGGGTTTTTTTTTCTCACATTAGACGCCTACAGGGGTCAGAGAAGGTTTAGAGAGAGGGGCAGAGCTGAGGAAAAAGAAGACAAACCAAGAACCGCCAAATGGATAATAAATAATGGATAATAACTTATCCTGACGTAAATCATTTTTTCCACGCATGTGTGCAAACTTGGAGAGAATGCAGCAGTATCTGCAAGGTGTCTGTCAGCTGACACCCGGATACCTTTTTCATGTGACCTTGTCAAACACATTATACAAGACCGTCAAAGACGTTAGTGAATGTTGTGAAAAATAAGTGATTATCTTGAATTGCTGTCTTTTTTGAGGTGGCTTCTGAGTTGATTTGGCTGAACAATCTTCTTTCTTTTATTTATGCAGGTGAAAGTTGGAGATAAAGAAGTGGATGTGATGAAGGGTTTCAGGCTCTATGTGACCACCAAGTTGCCAAACCCAGCTTATACACCGGAGATCAGTGCCCGCACCTCAATCATTGACTTCACCGTCACCATGAGAGGACTGGAGGACCAGCTGCTGGGCAGAGTCATCCTCACAGAAAAACAGGTAGCCTCAATAGCTGCCGTACATACAGTATAACATAGTTCCTTGGAAAGCCATTTGAGAAGTGAACGATGCCAAAATGAGCGTGGTCCTTGGACATAAGGCAACAACCACAAGATGAACAGAGTGTACATTCCCACTATTAACAAATATACACACAATACTTCATTCAGCCCTATATAAATGTTTAATAATTAAAGTCTTGCGCTACTACAGGAAGGCCAATTCTCCTCTAATAATAGCTGGTCATGAAATTTAAGGATTTATACCAGATGGAAAAAGCGGCTTGTAGTCTGTGTTCTAAATAGGAATGGGATCATCTTGCGAGCTGAAGCTACTATCTGCATTTAGTCCAACCTCATTGTTCCGTTTCTAGCTTTCCTTTTTGTTGCAGCTCCTGTGTGTTTTAAAAACACCTCATTTTAAGTCGTATGAAAGATAGCACTAATTCTGATGGTTTACTCAAGAAGTACATTCATGTCCTTTAAAGTCATCAAAGCAAATAAATCACACACAATGAGAGTCAGGGAGGCTTTTCAATTATTTGATTTTCAAGTCAGTCTTGAATATATTCTTCTTACAGGGTAACTGAAAGGTTCCCCAAAGTATTTAGTGAGACCTTGGTGACTTTCTAGAGTGATACAGGAGCATCCTCCCCCAGAAGAGCTTATTGTACATTTTAACATTTAATGTCCATCAATTTCAAGGTCCTCGAGAGCACAGCTGAGAGGCTGGAAGCATGAAGAACCAAAGTGGTGCTTCAGCCGTGGTGGAATGGAATTCAGTATATTTAGGAACATTTATTACTTTATAAATTTTTATGGAATTTAATATTTATAACTATGTTTCACACATTTTAGACAAGTTTCCAGTGACCATATATTTATTTGCCGTTTTAAACATTGCTGTTGCTGCAATTGTTACATATAAATGCATTTTTAAATGCTGATCACATCCATGAATATGTTTTTATGCCACCAGGAACTGGAAAAGGAGAGGACCAACCTCTTGGAAGATGTGACATCCAACAAGAGAAAGATGAAGGAACTAGAGGATAATCTCCTCTACCGGCTGACCAGTACACAGGCAAGAAAACACTCAAATGTATTAGAAAACCATTCAAAGTTAATTCGACATGTTGTTATTATTACTAGTGTGGATGTTGTACCAGTTTCAGAATAAATGAATCACCAGTTTATCTGATAGATGATGTGTTTTTATTTTTCATGAAGGCCACTGTTGATGACATGCAGTTATGTTCATCTGGAGTATAACTGCGCGCGTAACTGCAGCAGGTCATTTGTAATGTTCTCTTGTACTCTTGCCGATTTGTCTCTTTGCAGGGCTCACTGGTTGACGATGAGAGTCTGATTATTGTTCTTGGCAACACCAAGCGCACAGCTGACGAAGTCACTCAGAAACTACAGATTGCTGCTGAGACGGAGATCCAGATCAATGCCGCCCGAGAAGGAGTACCGACCTGGTAGGTCGACCGGCTCAAAGACCAAATATTCTCAGGCTCAATTGCACAAAAGTGATGTATGTTCAGGATACAGTTAATCTCTAGCTTTCCCAAAATACACCGTCCAAGAAACATTTGCTCAATAAACACACCTTTACCTTTTAAAACGGTACAATTTTGATAATTTGACATCTGCATCCTTCAAATTAAGACTTTTATCATCTTTTTTTCTTCACAAAAAAAATACATTTACCGGTACTTGTATTGTACAGGCCGCTATTTTGACCAAAGGTTTTGGAAAAAGACACATTTTGATTCAAAGACAGAGGCTGTAAATTCAACAGACCCCTCCTGCAACCTTTGCAACTCTTGTGTTTTCAGTGGCCTCCAGGGGAAGTATCCTGTACTTCCTGATAACAGAGATGAGTATGGTGAACGTCATGTATCAGACGTCTCTGAGACAGTTTTTGGGGATCTTTGACCTTTCTCTGGCGAGGTAAGAATACTCATTTGAGATGAGTTGTTTTTTCTTGGTGTGCGAAGCTGTAAGAGTTTGCTGTGGTAGTTTATATGTTCCTACTTTCACCAAAATAGCAAATAGTCTGCCTTTGGTGTGTAAATTAGCATTAAATCAGTAGCTTACTGCTCCTGATGCACACGTGGAACCTTGTGTGGTATCAGTAGGAACACGTGTGAACACTGGCGTGTGTTGCATCAATGCAGGCAATTCGTTCTAACTCCTCTTTGTCCCGCCTTTGTAACAAAACTAAGATTTTCTTCCTACATTTTATAGGAAAGCACCTCTGTTACATGGTTTATATTGTTATTAATGATTAAGTGCATTGATGTGATTGCAAAATTGGGTTGTGTAACAGGGGATATTTTACTGTAGTTGGCTAATCTTTGAGACTTAAATTCTAGGATTCCTGTTAATGTAGCTCATATTTAACTATAAATATTAAAATATTTAGACAGCAGGATAGGCTGAAGTATTGTTTTCCTAAAGCCTCTAATTGCAGTGGAAAATCTTAAGTGAATTATTTTCACATTTATGACAAAGGGAAATTTGGACAGTAGAAGATTGGACTTGAACTTGTATCGCACATTCCTGTTCTTCCAACCACCCGAAGCGTTTTACACCACATGTTTATTTGATTTACTTTTGTAAATACATTAGCTGTTGTATAGAGCATTAGCTGCTATGTGTAGAGCAATGTTTTTGAGTGTCGAGGCCCAAAACACAGCAGTCGATTATAACAAGCGACTGATTGATTGATTGATTTTTTTAGATTAAATTAAAAAAAAATCTGAACAAACAACCCTTTTAATATGTTAAATGAGCTTTGATACAATTCACTGTTACCAAGCACTACAGATTTTAGCATCAACCAATATATTAACTAGTCTGGCTGGACTGTGACCTTTTAGGATGCGTTTGATATGTTGGATTTATTATTAGGGCAAAAGTATGCTACATTATAGCAGGAGCTCCAAATGGGCTTACAGTGTGAGTATTGAATGAAACTAAAGTGGTATCTGTTATACATGTTTCTGAAACAGGTCCTCCAAAAGCCCGATCACAAGCAAACGCATAGCCAACATCATCGAGTTTATGACCTTTGACGTGTACAAGTATGCGGCAAGAGGCCTGTACGAAGAACACAAATTCCTCTTCACTTTGCTTTTGACGCTCAAGATTGACATGCAGAGCAACAGGGTCAAACATGAGGAGTTCCTCACACTCATCAAAGGTAAGCTGACCAATGAGTTACATTGTGTTCACAAACTACAATATCAGAAGCTCACACCTTACAAAAAACATTCAGTCATGTAATAATAGGATGGAAGGCTCACGTATTGCGTTTGTATCAAAGAAAGATTGTATGTGCAAATAGCAGATACCATCCTCACTAGGAATGCATCCAATTATCACCATACAAAGCGAAAGTCACACGTGGTGTACAGCCATAAGTCACCTCAAAACAGCCCCGTGGCTCTTTAATAGTGTCCAATACCATGGAATTGCAATGTATTCTCTATTGGCTGTATTTCCTTTTTAATTCATTAGTGAAGAGAGATTTTTCTTAAGCTAATCTCAAGGTTCACAATTCAAACGTATTCAATTCAAATATGGAGTGCTCCTGATCGCAGGGATAAAAGTCAGCGATAGCAACTGGAACAACCAGAGCAGGCGGTTACTTGCATGCAGCTTTGCCATCTGCAGCTCCAACCTGCTGATCATCGACTAAGCATCATTTTATTGTAGATTTTTAGGTTTTCATGAAGAAAATTCAAATCATTATTATATATAATTATTATTGTTATTTTGCATGTGAATATATTGTTTTTATGTTGTAACCAGGAGGTGCATCTTTGGACCTAAAGGCCTGCCCTCAGAAACCAGCTAAATGGATCCTTGACATGACTTGGCTCAACCTTGTAGAGCTCAGCAAGCTGTGGCAGTTCTCTGATATACTGGATCAGGTACAGCGCACACACGTGATCAGTTTTAGCGTACCATGACAGGTTTATTGTACTTTATCTCACGCATGACAGAGCTCATCTGTCACCAGTTACTCACAGATTCAGCAGCGTTCTCTAGATGTTCATTACATATTTTTCACAGCTCTCCTTTGCTCTAGTAAGCATGTCCATATCAGTCACCTTATATCATGTGTCCTCACACACACACACACACACACACACACACACGCACACTTTCAGGGGAAAATAAAACACTTACCATGATGGAGTCACTCCACGCTTATGGGTGACTGACAGCCTGGTGGATCCCATGGAGGTAAAGCTCAGTGCTCTGTGAAATTAAGTTAGATTGGAATAAAACTTCATGATAATTACTTTTGGCTGAGCGCACACACACACACACACACACACACACACACACACACATACATTTTCCTTATGAATACTACATTTTTATTTGGTTGATGAACATCAAAAGCTGGATATTCATCCCTTTGTTTACTCACATCTGTCCCACCCAAAGAACGAGGCGCAGAAGGATTGTGATATCAGAGCATCCAGAATGGACAGAAAAACATCCGAGTCTCCTTTTTACTCTGCCTTCACACACAAAAAAACCTGTTACACACATGGAGCAGATCCACTTTCTTTCACACAAACCACATACTGAAGCAGACTTTTTAGCTTATTTTTGAAAAATGGAGTCGGGCAGACACAGAACCCCTTAAATAAGTGGAATTGTTAAGGTGCCAACAAGCCATCAGCTCTCAGTTGTAAAGTTGTTGGTTCACTTTCCTAAATACACACTCTCAATGAAGCTTTTCAAGCGTATCTATAGAGCCACACAAAATAGGGATGACAATAACATTTTTAGTAATAAATGTCATAATTTGAAAAGTTTGAATTGCAATTCAAACCCATGTACAAGCATTAATCTGATTACAGATCAGCCTCATCTAAATACTGGTTATACAATTACCAGAGTCACTGTGGTTCATGCACTGTAAACACAATGCCTAATTTCCTGCTTTAACCTCATTTCTGCCACTAACCTGCTTTCCTCCATGCATGTCATCACAGGGATTAGTAATTGATGTCACAGGACATTTGTGTATGTTGTGCTATCAAGCAATAATACCACTTCCTGAAATCACATGGCGCTCGCAACAGTCCCATACTTGGAACACATTAAACGCACAATAATTAAGAGGAAACACGGGGGCACTGGGATTGACCTGTCTGTGTATCTCTGTGTCAGAGCGGTTTACATATTTCTTTCAGATAAGTCGTAACGAGAAACCGTGGAAGTCCTGGTTTGATAAGGAGGCCCCGGAGGAAGAGCTGTTGCCAAACTCCTACGACCAGGCGCTCGACTGTTTCAGACGCCTGCTCCTCATTCGCTGCTGGTGTCCTGACAGGACCATTGCACAGGTTGGAAATGACACCTTTCTGTGTATGTTTACGAAAATACAGAATACGTGGATCTTCAGACTTCATTGCAGTACGTTGGTTTCCATTTTCATAAAGAATGGTAAATTGTAGTCGAACTGTAACTTAAGTTCCAATGAATAAATGACCCGAAAACCTCACACAATTGATGGGTTGGGGATGAGGCGTTGTTTTTCTGATTTTAATGACAGTTGGAATGAGAGTCTAGAGATATCTTAATCTGCACTAATATATCCCGTTGCCAGGTCTCTGCTTGTAGGGGAAAGGGGAACACACTCAGTGAAACAGCACTAATCTTCTCCCGGAAGATTACAGTGCCTAAATATCTCCACTGGCTAATGGACAGTGTTTTGCTCCGCTGCAGATGAGCCTGCAGTGGAATTTATTTGGTGCAGTCATTAAAAGTATCGCAGTTGTTGAAACTGTTTCATCAGCTGTTTCAAACAAACCGGTTTATTTTTTCTCATTACTTTCCCCTGTCTTCTCTAGGCCCGTAAATACATAATGGACGCGATGGGGGAGAAGTACATTGAAGGGGTGATTCTTGACTTGGAGAAGATGTGGGAGGAATCGGACCCGCGAACTCCTCTCATTTGCTTCCTGTCAATGGGCTCCGATCCAACCGACTCCATTATTGCTCTGGGGAAGAGGCTGAAGATCGAGACACGATATGTTTCCATGGGTCAGGGACAAGAGGTCCATGCTCGCAAGCTTCTGCAGCAGACTATGGCTGATGTGAGTTAGTGCTCAGAGCTCCATGCTGTTTTTGAATAGTTTAACTTATTGAACTAGGCGTCTGTGAATAAGTATGATCAAGAACTATATCATTACTTTGTGGTCCCTGATACGATATTTGTCCACAGGGCGGCTGGGCCCTACTTCAGAACTGCCACCTGGGTCTGGACTTCATGGACGAGCTGATGGACACGGTGACAGAAACAGACATTGTCCATGACTGCTTCCGCCTCTGGATGACCACGGAGGTCCACAGGCATTTCCCAATCACCCTTCTGCAGATGTCAATCAAGTTCACCAACGAACCACCGCAGGGCCTCAAGGCGGGGCTTAAGAGGACCTACGGAGGTTTGTTTGTTTAGTTCAGCTCAAAGTAAAACACAATTAATCAAATTAGCAGAATATGTTTTGTGGCATTTAATAAAGCACATTAAGTGAGCATTTTAAAGTTGTGATTTAGACTTTAAAAGGGGAATCTGCACTGGTCTTTGTTGATGGTTAATATATGACTCCCAAATCTCCTACACTGGAGTAGAATAAAAGGATGTGGCTGACCTCAAAAGCTCATAAAACAACAATGATTTTCTCCTAGCTTGCACTCTCTTATAGTAAAACGAGTTGCTTATGTGTTCATCCATGTTTCTTACAAGGAATAAACCAGGACCTTTTGGATGTCAGCAACATGGCGCAGTGGAAGCCAATGCTCTATGGAGTGGCATTCCTCCACAGCACGGTACAGGAGAGGAGGAAGTATGGGCCTCTGGGGTGGAATATCCCCTACGAGTTCAACCAGGCCGATTTCAACGCCACAGTCCAGTTTGTGCAGAACCACCTCGATGACATGGAAATTAAAAAGGTAGGAGGGTGACTGTTGGGAAAACTGCGATTAACAACACAAGGCCACATCTGTATCTGTATCGGACACTCTGTGTCTCAGGACAATGAGATCATTGTGCGTGCGCAGAACCTTCCTGTTCATCCCAGTATATGTGGTGGTGCTGGAGTCTTTTGAGCAGACTTGGTGCATAATTTGTATGTGAGTCTCCTGTCTGCAAACATTAAATATCCAGTTTTGATGATTTTACACCAGTTATGAGTGAGAATGTTTCAAACATAACCTTTTCAAATGCTCGGAAAACTGCAGCATACGCCTCCAAACAAACACGTCCTTAACAATCACCAACAGTAGGATAAGGCAGAGATAGTTTTGATAGCAGAATTTCAGCGCAATAGTAGTTTAAAGTGCTCCGTGTGTGATTAGTCTTTTACCGGTGAAGAGGTGTGCAGTACTTAATGATTGTTGTCTCTAAATCACACCGCTTGTGTGTGTCTCGTTTATAATTTTCCGAATAAATCATGTAATCTTCTACAATAAAAAAGCCAACAGTATGCAGTGTATTTGAGAAGCCTGTAACGTGATTGTTTTCACAACTGAAAATTACAGGTTAATGGTTTACTTTCACGGTATTTCAAGTCTCCTCGCGACATGAATGTGAAATTACATTTCATGAATGTGAAATTACATTTCACTCAACTCGTTTTACCTCTTCAACATCTGTAACCATTTCACAAGTTGTGTTTATTGCATCTTATGACTATGTGATACCTCTTCAGGGTGTGTCGTGGACCACAGTGAGATACATGATTGGAGAGATTCAATATGGTGGCCGTGTGACCGATGACTATGACAAGCGCCTCCTCAACACCTTTGCCAAGGTGTGGTTCAGCGAGGAAATGTTTGGACCCGCCTTCAACTTCTACAAAGCCTACAGCATCCCCAAGTGCTCCAATGTGGACCAGTATCTAGCATACATTCAAGTAAGTCCCACTCCGTTGGAGGATGATTGACTGTGTATCATTTTTATTACGCGTTTACGAATGATGGAACACCTTTAAAGACCTTTGTATTATTAGAGTATGTTGCTGAAAAGATGTCATTGTCCACCTGTAATAACGCTGACTAGCATGAGGATTTTGGTACATTTGCACAAACTTTATTTTTCAATAGCTGTTCTAAAGTTGTGCTGCTGTCGTGTTGCCGTTGAAAAACAATTCCGTCAGCTTTGAGTGACATCAGCTGTGGTGAGAAGGCCAACATTAAATAATGTTTCTGCAGGGCGATCGTGTCACATCCAGATACAGGCTGCGCGATTTCCAGATGAAATGCAAACATGCTCCATTAACAAGGGATTATGTATGATTTAATAATTTGTGTGCTTAAATGGTGGGTTTGTGCGTGCGTGTGGGGCAGTCCCCGAGCTAGTTTCATTATGACGAGCAGCTTATTCATCCGCAACACCTCTCAAATAGAGAATGACAAACACAACGTTGGAGAACACAGGCACACACACATTAATGCTCCCAAGCACAACTTTTATAGACATATACCTTGTACACACTAATAAAAATATGTTCACACTACATATGAATTCACAACAAAACACAATGTGTGTCTGTATCTCTCCACATGTACATCTCAATTAAGGTAAGGCTGGAACAAAGCAACAATAATTGAGCACAGCAGACTGACTGTCTCCATCAGGAATCTCATCAATCCAAATGCAGCATCATATGGTGCATCTTTCCTGTTGTCATTGAGATGTCTTTATTTTGACATCAGCTTGCTTTTTTTAGCCGCTTTTAAAGTTGGCCGTGATTTTCATCCAAAAACATCCATGACAATTGTTTAACCCTTTTTAGGGTTTTTTATAAAACCATATTGGTGACACAGTTGGTTGGAAGGATTGATATGAGCCAATAATCAATCATGGCCGCAGCGAGTCGATACATTTTTTATGTGATCAGACCAGTTGAAAAATGAATGCATCGCAGCAAAGTATTAAGTCTTTTCTCATTTCTTATATCGTATACCACAAACATGTCCTGCAGACTGCTGGTTCACTAAAGGTGTCGTCTCTGGTTCACAGTGTCTACCGGCCTATGACACTCCCGAGGTGTTTGGTCTCCACCCAAACGCCGACATCACCTACCAGAGCAAGCTGGCGAAGGACGTACTGGACACCATCCTGAACATTCAGCCCAAAGACAGCTCATCGGGCGGAGGGGAGACCAGAGAGGCTGTGGTGTCCAGGCTGGCTGACGACATGCTGGAGAAACTGCCCCCTGACTATGTACCGTTTGAAGTAAGCACGATGCAAGCTTTGTTTCATTTGTGGTTTCACTCATTTTCTTCGTAGTAGAAAGTGGGGTAAAAACGTGAGGCAGGGTGCAAAAAAAAGAGCAAGAAAAATACCACTTGCCAAGAAAGATTTGCCATCACACACCACAACCTGCCTCTTCCACTTCCATCCATCTACTGGCTGTCTGTTTATCCAGTGATTAAGCAGGAAAACTGGATTAACATTTCCACCGAAATGACATCTAAATTAATGGGTATTGAACAGAATCCACGTAGAATGATATCAAATGAGAGATATTTCATTCATAAAAGTTAAGAACCCATTCCTCAGTGGAAAAAATCTCGTCCTGTGCTCAGTTTGCATCTTTTAGAAAGAGAAAAGCGTGTGCAACACTTCATTATTCATTATTAGGGTCATGTGTATGTTGAGTGGAGGTCAACGGAACTGTGCTTATTCCAGGCAGCGCTCGTGAAGACCATTTTCTGTATCAACATGCCGAGCCTGAGTGCACTATAAATCCTTCAGTTCATCTTCCTGTTTGATTCCAACGTAACCAGGTGAGAGAGCGCCTCCAGAAGATTGGTGCTTTCCAGCCCATGAACATCTTCCTGCGTCAGGAGATCGATCGCATGCAGAGGGTCATAGTTCTGGTCAGAAACACGCTGACAGACCTCAAGTTGGCCATCGATGGAACCATCATCATGAGCGAAAATCTACGGGATGCCCTGGATTGCATGTATGACGCACGCATTCCTGCCCGCTGGAAGAAGGTTGGTTTGAAGAATTGCCGTAATTGACAAAATAGTACTCAAGGCGATTCACATCTGTCCTGCCAGGTACATTCGCATTGTACATTTTGTAGATTTAAAATGATTCGGACATCACATGAAAAACCAATCGGTCTCTTCTGGTCCTTTATTTCCTCTGCCATCAACACTTACGCTGACCACCGGTTCGTTTCTTAATTTAAGTAGCTTTTTAGTCTCTTTACAAATGGGAATAGACACCATCTAGTACCACTCATCGGTTGGTTCTATTGAAAGCTATTAACTCCCTATGCATTCAGTAAATCGTTAAAACGCCACTAAGGGGAAGTTGAAGGCATAAATCAATACGTTAAAGGCTTTTATCATTTATCTACCGGTAAGTTAGTTTTGTCAAGTATATCAAAGTTTTAGTTTATTTCTATAATCAGATATTTATCTTCCACCTGTAATAAAATTACCAGACACAGGGCCGGCCCAAGGCATAAGCGAACTAAGCGCCAGGGGGCCCCAATCAGGCGCTTAGTTCGCTTATGCCGCAAGCAGCCCAAGTTTTTTATTATAACCTCACTGTATTTGTTTATAATTTTCGCTATAACAGTATAGCGTGACATTTATGCCAATAATCTTCTAGCACAGGTGACTGTGCGTGGTGGGAGGGGGGCCCCCAAATAAAATTCTGCTTGGGGCCCCCAAGAGGCTCGGGCCGGCACTGATCAGACAATTTGATACACGATTAATATTGAGATAATGGAGGTAAAGGAATACAAAGCAAACTATGACTTGAAATAACCTTTACCATATCTTTTATTGAAATAATGATGTTGGCATTGAAGTTGAGGCTCACAAACGTTACATTCCTGATTAGGTTAATTTAGATTTGAATAGCTTCCTCACTGGGATTTGGATGCCTGCAGCTGCATCTGCCTCCACTTGACCGTGTATTGTCGCATTCTCATCTCTTTTGATTTGACGTGCCGACTCCCCCCATCATCTGTGTAGATAACGGTTTTCTGTTACTCTTGCTCTGTTTTTCTAGGCGTCGTGGGCCTCCAGCACCCTGGGGTTCTGGTTCACAGAGCTGCTCGAGCGGAACCGGCAGTTCCGGGCTTGGATCTTTGAAGGGCGGCCCCACTGCTTCTGGATGACGGGCTTCTTCAACCCACAGGGCTTCCTGACGGCAATGAGACAGGTAACCGCGGCATCAGGCGACCCACCTACCTACTTACCCGCCGCCACAGAGACCCAGACGGCACGCTGAGAGCGATGCGCACAGACCAGTACCCGCACGTGGGCCACTTGTCACCGGGCCGCAGCATTCGACTTTTCAGAGAAATGGCCGGATTCTCTCCCAATTACAAGCGCTTGTCCCTCTTGAC
This sequence comes from Apeltes quadracus, assembly GCA_021346845.1. Lineage (NCBI taxonomy): Eukaryota > Metazoa > Chordata > Actinopteri > Perciformes > Gasterosteidae > Apeltes > Apeltes quadracus. The sequence goes on from CM037936.1 coordinate 17,241,416, forward strand.
ACATTCCCCAAATCCCAGTTGCTGGGAGTTTCTCATATTTCATATATATTTTTTTCCACTTTTGCGCTTCATTTTGGGTTTCTCGCTTCTTTCCGTTGGCACGGCATCTCGCAAAACAAATACGTTAATGTGTTCTGCTCTATTATACTGCCCACACGAGTGCTGTGACCGGTGGATTTGTCTCCGCACCTTTAGGAGATCACTCGGGCTAACAAGGGCTGGGCCCTGGACCGCATGGTGCTGTGCAACGAGGTGACCAAGTGGATGAAGGACGACATCACGCAGCCCCCCGCAGAGGGAGTGTACGTCTACGGCCTCCACCTGGAGGGGGCTGGCTGGGACCGCCGCGGCTGCAAGCTCATCGACTCCAAAACCAAAGTCCTGTTCGAGATGATGCCGGTGATCAGGATGTACGCCGAGAATAATGGTCAGATGGATTTTCTTGGAGCATTTCATTCATTAGCAAAGTTTACATTAAAACCAAGAGTATTTGGTTTAATGCAGTCTGTTCCTACAGGATCAATTATTTGATCACTTTAACCCTCTTCTAAACTTCTCAACATGAATGATGGCTGTGCTGGAAAGCTTTCCTTTAAAATACTTTGAGTTATAACGATTTCTAATTAAGAAATGACTTCCTCAGCTGTTGCTTTGTTATTGTGTATCATGTGAAACTTGTTTTTCCGTGTTTTTGTTGCAGGTGTGAAGGATTCTCGCCTCTACTCGTGTCCCATCTACAAGAAGCCAGTTAGGACGGACATGAATTACATTGAAGCGGTTGACCTGAGGACTTCACATCCTCCGGACTACTGGATCCTACGGGGCGTGGCACTCCTGTGTGACGTCAAATAACAGCTTCTCTCAGACACACTAAAACACACCATGTATCAGTGTCTCTACAATATTTAAAAAAAATGGTCATTTGTATTAAAGGCACATTTATTTTACTATGTTAATGGAGTTGCAGCATCATGAATATTTGCATTAAGTAGCTTGGTCTGAAATTAACTGTTAGCTAGATTTTAAAATTAACAATGGATACACCAAGTTCATAAAAAGTGTCTAATTTTAAAACTGCAGAATTCAACTTTGATGATGGGTCGAGTCACTTTGTCGATCTACTCGCCAGGCGCATACAGCCCTTAATACGATTAAGAGTATCAATCCAGCGCACAGGGATATTCTCGTCACCCTGCTGTTTAATCAAAGGCACCCTGTCATGGTAACATGCTGGGACCCTTAAGAAGATGACACACCACTTGCTTTGTGGCGCAGGGAATAATTCCCACCGAGTCCAATGTGGTCTTAAGAAAAGGTCCTTGTGACGGAAGCTTGTCGTTTTAAATGATCTATTTAATGCAGAAATTCATTTGAAATAATAACAAATACATAGAAACTTTTAATGAAGTTTTTACAAAAAACAAATTGCGTCTTAAAACACTTTTTGGGTAGTATTTTCTTTTGTTACAAAACCACCGTTCCATGTGCCCTCTAGTCACCCTGTACACAGATTAAAAACCTTCATCCCTTTGTTTTCAGTGTTGTCTGAGCAGCAGGTATCCGACCTACATGATGCGAACATGATGATTTAAATTGCACAGTGTTTTGGGAAACCAAACCCTGCATGAATATCACAATATATTCATGCTTTTCCATTTATCAGTTGCCTGTAAAATACATCCAAATGCTTCTAACAAGGTTGATTTTTTTTTTTTTTTTTTTTTTTAAATGTTACTAGCTTTTGCTTTTAATATCCGATTGTCCAACTGCTGCTCCCTTTGGTTAGGCAGAAACACCTCTATCCATTTCTGTAGTGTTCACTCAATAATTCCTGTCTTGGATGTTTCTTTCAAGAGGCCTTGTTGAAAAAAGTATTTTCTTTGTTTCTCTTCTACTGGACAGCGTTTGACATACGAAATACAGATTGTTTCTGAAAAAAGACCCAAATATAGTTTAGGGGTTACGGTCTTCTTGCTGTACATGCTACACTCAGTAACAAAGGAACTACAGCTGTGGCATGGACAGCTTGCAATGCAAGAATATAATCACAAGTTTATCCCCATTGCATTGCAGATCTAGTTAATTTGTGCATCACACTTGGAGCTATATTCTTCTCACTATTACAAAATCCGTCTTTAATACACATTTGTTCTTGTCGCCTGTGTAATTTAAGAACCAGTCTTATGGCATTACATTCCCTTGGGACATTGAGCGGGTCATTTCCTGTGTGCACAAAGTAGGTCTTGAGCTCTCCTTTGCCCTTGACGTTGATGATGCCTCGGCAAGAGCACATGTAGCCCAGTGTGAGAAGAATGTGGCTCGTCTCCTCCGTCACCTGCAGGGAGAACCTGACGGTCATTTTGCTTATCTCATACAAATGAATCAATTCCTGCAGCCAAAAATACATTTTAGAATAATGGAACATCTGATGAATTAGCTCCGCATCAACAACTCTCTAATGTAAGCTAGCGACGAAATTGGAAATCCAAAAAAAATTGAAGGATTAAAATTGTTTATGTAATTTGAGGAGGAGGGTGATTTTAGTTGTAGCCCTCTTTCTGAAACTACAGTCGTCGCCCCCTGATTGCCAATTAAAGGAATGCAGGTTAATAATGGTAAGGAACATGTCAACAAGCGCGACAGTGTGGATCATTGCTTTTTTCTATAGTTTTGGGACACCTTTGCAGGGAGTAATCTGCTATATCAGGCATCGGATAAACGGTACATGTGTTGGGATGTGTGAAAAGAAAACGGCACAATATCTACCTGTATTTTTCCCAGGACGCCGGTGCTGTCCATTCTGCTGGCGACGTTCACCGTGTTCCCCCAGATATCATACTGTGGTTTCTGGGCTCCAATGACTCCGGCTATTACTGGACCATGGTTAATACCTGACAAAGGAACCAAGCAGGAGTTAACGTTCCACATGTACGTGTACAATAGTTTGTTACATTTACAGGATAAATGGCACTCTAGCGTGATTACAATAAAAATTAAAGATTTCAATCGTTTTGGTTCCAGTTCTGATGACGAGAGCATATTCACATTTATTTTTTATCCTTCCGATTAATCACTGAGCGCCGCCTCAAAAAGACCTTCAGCAAGAACCAAAATAAACAAAGCTTTTCACAAGATCTCATCATGCGATGACGTGGAAGCGAAATGCAATTTAATCCCCAGCTGTCCCAGCACCTCTGCTACGCAAGCTGTGGCGCTTTTCACAGCACTCAGACGACACCGGGCTTCTCTTCACTCTGGATTTTGAGTCAATCTTTAGAATTGCTGGAAATTGCAATCTGCACAAGTGAGGAGGCACTGAGCCAGTGGTTGTCCTATCCCAGTGTGGGTGGGGGGGGCTTTTCTTTAGCATGCACACTGATGAGTTAATGGTGCAGTGCATGCTGCGACATTCACTGTTAGGCTGAAAGTATTGAACTCTAACTCTGACCGCCTGCAGGGAGCTGGGAGCTTCCCCGTGCTTTCCCCTTCAATAGAGGAAATAAACATGTACCCATCTCTGTGCTTCAGTCAGAACATCCAGTTACTCAATATCCAAGCTTATTGAATGCAAACACCATCAAACTCAGATAAAGCCAGCAAAGGTTGCAATTGTCATGCAAGAGCACCTGATTTTCCCGTACTCAGAAACCCACATGCAACCAACAAAACAAACAATTTAATTAAACCAGTTGATAACTAAAATAAATGAGCCACGTTAGCAATGACAATGCTGGGACGTGTACATCGGCCGGTGGCTCAAATGTTTTTTTTCATACGACAGAATGAATTGATCAACCTCTGAAAAAGAGGCATGGGAATTAGGTTACGCGCAGCGCCCTTCGAGACAATCACCGGCCGCGGCCGCCGCAGCAAACTGCTGCAGGGAGGAGAGGAAGCTTAGCTAACCCGCTAAGGACATAAGCTGTTCCAGCACCCGGCCAGGTCGCAGTGAGATACGATTAATGAAAGCTGCGGGAACGTGACTGTCGAGCCCACATGGGATGAGAATCTGTGTTTACATGCTTGGTACTCAAATATCAATGTTTCTTCATTTTGAATTTTGCCGTATTATCTGCCGAGGGAATTGTATTTGTTGCTGTTTATATTCATTATGATGATAAAAAACACTACAGGAATGTAGTACTGTGTATGTCTGTTATACAATGGTTGAAAATGACAATGAATCTGTTAAATAAAAACTTAATTAAGATCATAGCGCAACACAGCAGCTTTAAATGAAAGTGAATTCACCATTGTGGAGAGGTAACAGAGTTAGTAAAAGCATGTTTTGGAAGCTTAAAAAATGTGCGACTGTGCTTTTCATGGTTGTTACTGAGTGCAACTCTCCAACTCAGAGATTAATGGAATTTAAGGGCCGCTCTCCCACCACCGCCTACTTCCACCATTCGAGTGGCTGCAGCTCACATCAAACGCAACCACTGGCATCCAGCTCTTCTCAAACGCCGTCACAGCACCAAGTTTCTCCCATAATTTACTCGGGTCTTAACCCTGAACCAATCGAGCCCTGTGGGCCCTCAACATCATACGAACATTTCCCCTTCATTGGATACCCTTTTTTTTACATTCCCAAGTGTCATAAGGCGGATAACCAGTTTCCCCATAATCCATTTAGAAGTGTGCATAAGCAACATGCATAGTTATCATCTTTTCTTTAATGTGCGACTCACCAACTCTGAGTTTGAAGTCATTGAACGAGTGTTTGTTGATAACATCCAGCTTTCCCACCAAGGCGAATGCAAACTCCAACATGGTCCCTATGTGCATGTACTGCCTCTCGTGCTCCTGGTGAACAATGAGGGAACCACCAGTGCAAATTTTAGTTGAACAAGCAGTAAAGTGCAGACACAAATTATTGAAGATGAATTAAATATCTGTGTGTGTGTGTGTGTGATGAGTCTACCTGGGATGCATACTCCGGCCCAGGTGATGCATTAAGCCCGGTAGCAGCCATGTAGGTGCTGCCAATAGTCTTGATCTTTTCCACGCCACTGAATTTAGGTTTCGACAGCAGCTACACACACACGCGCACACGCACACACACACACACACACACGAATACAACCCACAGATGCAACATAGTTTAGAAAATGCATTTGCATGAATATTATGTATGCAGGTTTTTAAGAAGCACTACCGTTTTTCTTTTGAGAGATGTCATTTCAGGAGGGTGTGTTTCAGCACATGAGACACAGTTTATAGTCCAATCACATTCAGCCAGAACACAGTGTGGGATTTTTACCTCATCAAAATCAGCAATGATTTCGTTGAGGAGCCTGAGACACTCCAATCCTTCTTTGTTGACGTCAGATTCAGTGTAGAACTCTTTAAAGTCTGGGATGGAGGCGAACATGACACACACCAGGTCATATGACTGGTGATACAAATCCTGCATGACCAAAAACGCATTAGTTTGGACAGCTGCAAAGAAATAAGAACGATAAGCCACAGACTTAACGTGGATGAAAAACAGATGGTAAAATCTGATATATTGAATGAAAAAAATAATCTGTGGGACCAGAGCGTTAGCAAAACTCGATCCATACATCCAGACGGCAAAATAAAAGTAGGTACATGACCAAGTCCTGTATAAGTGCAGGACTAGTCATTTGTCCAACGTGTCATTCAGAATATTTGCTCCAGAGGCATCATGGATAAAATATTATATATTTGAGTGGAATTTAAAAAAACGGACAGCTAATAAAGCATGTATATTTTTCTGATACATTGACTTAAACATAGATCATCTTTGAGGTAAGCGGCTGTGCTGTGCAGTGCGCATTTATGTCATCTGGGCATAAAGCCACTGGTTCTGCAGGACCTCAATGAAACCATGATGCATCTTTCAAAATACAATTTGAATCATCCTTCATAACTGTACAAAGAACACAATGGCCGGTTACCTCGTTCTTCCAGTTGCGTGCCAGGAAATGTTCTGCAACATGTGCAGGTAGGACATTTTCCAACAAAACGCGGTTGAGGTTTTCCATCGTTTCAATCTCCTCGCACTCCTTCTTGAACTTGTTCTTCCACAGAAAGTCCAACCTACAGTAATATTCATTCTGTTACAAGAGGACACAGAGGTGAAGACACTGAATGTACAGCTGTACAACTTGCTTCCATCAGGTTATAGAGCAAAAAACGAAACTGCTACAAAAATGTCAATCCCTACCAATGAAAATGAAATGAAAAACACTGGAAAGGACAGACTACAAGTTTGACACAAAAGCAAAAGTTTAAGATAGGCAGCAATACAGTGATTTACGCAATTTTGTTTGGATAACAAAATGAAAGCAACAAAAACATTATTTATCCAGAACTAGAGGAACAAGACATGAAACTTGAAATGGAGTAAAATGTTTCAGGTGATGAATAACGTTTTCTAGTGGGAATTTCAGGGGTACAATTTCTTAAGTGAGTGTTACTTTCTCCCATATTGGGTAAAGTGCTTCATCCTGTGCAGGACACAATACATGGTTGTAATCGGATCCAATGGAGAAAAAAAAATGAATAGGCAGAGAATATGATTGGATTTTATAAATACAATAACTCGTCAGAGTGCGGGAGAAAGAGGAGGGGGTACTAAGACAAATTGCATAGCTATGAAAGTAATATTTTTTAGACTTAGCAGAGAAATAAATTGTCTTATTTTTGCTGTAAAGCCTTTGCATTGAGCTCTAGTGAAAGTACTTTGTCTTTTAGTTATGCATGTAATGTCAGCTCAAACTCAATCTACCTAACATGAATGTCTATGTGTGGCTTTATGAAGCAGCAATACAGTTACCTGTTCCCCATTATGTTAGACAGAAGCTGTAATCATGTTGAGAAATAACGCATATAGTGCATATGCTTAACCAGATATTTTTCCATGTGATGCTGCAACACTTTTTGTAGGCTTAAAATCAGTTTAGATGAGGCAATGGATGCATGTAGAAGGTGGAGCGTTGGCTCTGCCATTATTCACTCATGTAGTCATTAGGCTTGTTCAGACACAATACAGTTCCCGCAGGGCATGAAAAAGTCTAATAGTCATGCTTTTTTTTTAAGCACGCTGTATAAAGCCCAGGAGGTAAGCTGCTTTCCTTTAAATAAGCGCTGATAGAAAATAGCAATATTACTTTGCGCATGTCCATCATAAAAATAACGTGAACATGCACTCTCTCACACCTGAATGTACTGGCTTATACAACATACAGCCAGAGAAAGAAAAGCAATTTCTCCAGGATGGAAATGTTAAGTCTTCCAATGGGTTGATGTTGGAATTTAAGACTCTGGTTTCTGGATCGCAGTCAAGTACGCTTTAGTATAGAGTGAGCCAAAAAGCCATAGAGGCACACTAATGAATGAACCGTCTCTGCATCTTCCTGGCCAGTCAGGTCCACTGCTGCGACTTCAGACTTGTTGTATATAATCGGCCAAGTGTCCTTAGCGCATCTCACGATGCCTCTCTTGCACAATGTGCGGCAAAGAGATTTATCTGTGGCTATAAAGGTACGTGCAGTAAAAAGAGCTATGAACAGTGGTATCGGGAGTCCAATTACCTCTGCCTTCATAGCAAACCAAGAATATACTCGCCAACGACCTCATTGGCCTCGGAGAACTCCCCGGTTGATTTGCAAGTAGCTGGGCCTTTATATCAAACTCGATTGTGTTCATGTGTGGGAGACATTTAAGGTGTTCAAGAGATCACGGGATTGTGGAATGGCGCAAAGCGAGGCATGAGGTGTGCAAAAATCTGAACATTTGCTTCTCACAGCTTTTGCGGCAAATACCCGAGTTCATGGGAAAACCTTCATAAATACAAGAGAGACCAAATGAAGATGGCAACTGTAATGTCTCAGAGCTATAGAGGAGAACAATTGCAGGCAAACATGGTAACCACATCCAAACTACTCAAGTGTGGACTTACCTGTCTGGCAAGTACAAGCAGAGTAATGAAGAAGATGAAGAGGGAGATGGAGCCCATAGTCTTGAGGTCTTTGAGAACTCCTGGTCTTGAATGGCAGACATAAAGAAATATGTGTTCATGCATGGAGGGATGAAGAAAAAGATAAAGGAAATAAGTTAAAAGAAGATTAAAGTAACACTGTTTTATTATTAAAATGATATAATTCACTGCATGTGTCACAATAGAGTAATAGACCATTGTATTTCAAGCTGTCCCTCAGTTCAGACTGTCACTTCTGCTTTGCTTCGACAGCTTGTTTACAGCTTATTCATCTGCAGGCCTTAAATTACAGGATAGTTTGCGCCATCTGCAAAGACTCAGCATTGTGAATACACATCAACCATCACTGGACACCCGTCCAGTGCAGTCAGGCAACCAACCATGATGCAGCTCTGTTACGCCCTGCATGTGCAAACACACCGCGTTGCTCAAAAATTGCACAAAAAGTCCAAAGTACGCTGTATGAGAGCAGTTTGGTGGAAGGAATAAATGCAATTATTCAAATCCATAATTAAATTGGTTATTAATGGCAGACTCAGTTTAAGCTCTGAATGTTTGATAACACTCAAAAGGCACTTTTGCATCATAGTTTCTGCAAGCACATTTCGCATATTAATGGCCACTTTTATCTAGGCCAGCTCAGTAGACAAATGAAAGAACCCCCTGCAAGTTCTGCTCTTTCCTGGTACGTTAGATAATCAATCCTTCCCAAAGAACGGAAGGCAATGAATGAGGACAGACTGTTTCATTTTAAAACAGATTGGAAATTTTAAAGCACCCAAACAGCAATCATAATTTCTGATGGGTTTTATAACAGAAATGAACAAAGATTTGTCAATTCTTTGTATATTCGTTTTCCCATTTGTTACAACTGCCGACCAAATAACATGATATAATTCTATGGGGCGCCGTTTGTAAAATGTTGCACGTTCTAAAATCCTGGTACATTTAGCATTGCTCATTTTCATATGAGAAAAGAAACACAAGAATATTCATACGTCACTTTTTCAAACCTTTAGAGAAATTCATGTAAATACATTCAATAACTTTTCCAAGCATCATGTAGCACGATACTGAGCGACGTACATGAGCACTAAGGAAAAGAGCTATCGAATAGAGCCATTGAATACAAATGTAAAAGCACTCAAACTGGCCGGTGTTGAGTTGCATCGAGCAATCATTGGATTTATGACGTCTCCTGCATACTTGTTGTGGAGAACATGGCCCCCGTGGTGCATTTATTCGTATTGACTGACTTGCAGACTTTGGAGGAAGACCTTCCTTCTCTACACTCTCTTCATATCACGTGTTTCCATTTACCCAGAATTCCAAAAGGTGTAATAAAAAAATGGCCATTGTCACAACATTGAGTCTTTTTATTGTCTCAGCCTAAATTCGACACCCTGTCCTCGTTCATTTTCACCCTGTGTACGTCTTCGACGCGCTCTTAAACAGCGTCCGTTTGTCATTGTGCACTCACCGGTCCAGGCTTTCAGTCTTGTATAGGAATCTGCTATATTCATCAAGCAGAGAGGCATGTGTTCGTAGAATAATGACATTATAAACCACCACGGCTATGAGCATGATAATCATCTTCAGCTCGTAGTTTATCCTCAGGAACACAGAGCAGGAGATGAGACCCAGAATGCAACTGTAAATTAAATACTAAACAGACAGAAAAAGAGAAAGGAAGTCAGATTTAAAACCCGAAAACACTTAAGTATTAAAAACAATGATCATCTTCACTTACAGGAAGGTAGAAATTGTTTTTTCCCGTAAAGGCAATTAGTTGTCCATTAGTGTAAAATTGTGTTTCATTGGAGGAATTGTAAACAGGAACCGGCGGCTGCAAATGGTCCTCTAAAAAAAACTAGAAAAAAAAAAACAACAAAAAAACACAAGGTTAACAGAAATCAAGGATTTGTCCCAAAGAACCAAAACATGTTTTGTTAAAATCCCCAACAAAGAAGAAAGTGGCATGATTCACATCCAAATTAAACACACTGTCCTGTTGCATTCACTGGAGGAAAACCATGATGATTGAGCCTATTTAACCTTTTTTTTGTATTGTTACAAATATTTTAGTCCTTTAACTCAGTAAGACCGTATTGTTACCAAGTTTGTTCAATACATTCCATTTTGCCATGAATGTAAACATTCCTAGTTCTTGTTTTCAAGAAGCCAATTTATTAATTTTATTTTTGTGACAACGTGTTGCATTTCATTACCTTCAAATTACAGTGCAGGTACTAATGAGGAACGTCATCCTAAAGATGGTAACACTGTTTCTAGTGACGCCTAATTGGTGTGACTCCTCCCTTAGTTCAGCGCGTGCATATAAAAGGCTTACCATGTTGAAGACGGCCATTATGAGTATTAGAGCTGTGGTTGTCATGGTGAGAGTGATGCGGGGCCAGGGATTGTTGGCAATAATGACTGATGACCTCAGAAGCCACATCCAAGAACTGGAGGTGCTTTTACTGCAGTGCTGCAGGGACACAAACACATAACACACAATACAAGAATACATGAGTCGAAGAACAACTTGAGAGCAGAAGTTAACCAATTAAAATATGTACAGCATGAGCAGACATATGCAGTAATCCATCAATTATTAATCTTGACAAATGACAAATTAAAAAGATCAGCAGGCATCAAAATCATGAAAAGAAGCTTCGTATCAACTTATTGGTGCAATATATTTTAAACATGCAATAACCGTGCTGCATAATTACCACGGCTTAATACACACATCTTACAAGCCAACCACATACAAAGCATTTAGTTCACATCAACAATATACGTTTTTAACTTGCATAAGAACCAAAGAAAAATCTTCCATTTGCGGCTTCAATGAGGGCGAACTTTGTACGTGTCCAGAGTCTACAATTGGGCTTTTCATTTGGCAGACAACACTATATTGCACTATAATATTAATATGTTTGCAGAATGTTTACGAGTTATGGATACAAAAAATAAAAAAATCTTGAATCTAATGATTTTTCAAATATTGATTGGGCCAGTTAAAGGGCGAAAGCAGGATATTCTCACTTACAAAATTTTTTGTATAAGACATCTGGTGCAATGGGTTGTATAGGCCATATTGCACTTTAAATGTTAAATAATGGGCTCTATAGTAATTTTCTTCCACCCTCGTTCTCCTTCCTTCTGCTGATCCTGCTGACAGTGAATATTGCTGAAGAGAGCTAAACTAGCTTTTGAAACGAGAGACCATCTTCAAGTGGACAGATCCAGCTAAGGCTTAAAGGTATTTGACCAATTTCATTACTAGAAGTATTTTAGTAGTACTTGACCACCATTAATTACACCATGAGACTGAAATGAAGGTAGCCTTTACTAAATAATTTACAATGCAAAAATATAAATTACGCCGTAGACCCCAGAATCACAAGATCCAGCTGAGACTGGTTCCTCTGCTCCTGACGCATGAACCAAAGCTGTGGTGTGCTGTGGTGTGTGGTGTAGTGTGTTAACTGAAGGCCCACAGCCATGGCCCTTAATGGGCTGTTAAGCGCACCAGAGGGGCACTTGGACCACGGTTGACCACTCAGGGGCCTTTGCTGTGACATTAGCACAAAGGTATACCAATAGAGAGCGGCCATATCCTGGTCAAGTACAGGTTTTAATACCGAAGGACACTTAAAGAAAAGGCACCACCAAAGCAAATATGTTTGCAGTAAATTGATTTACTTACAAGGAAGTGTCCAATAAAACATATGAGGAGGATCAAGGAAAGGATTAGAAAGGCTGCTCCAAAGGATATCCCCAAGACCGTCGTCCTAAAAAATACAATGTCATCAAGTTCAGCACGTTTGGTTCAATGCAAGTTGAATATCTTCTTGTAAAATGTAATTTAGCACTGCTTTTAGCTGAAAATGATTTATCAATCACATTTATTAACAGAGTACAAAATTGCAGCAACAGTCATTTCAAATTTTACAACGAAATGAAGCACACATACTTTGGAAGGACGAGAATCTGCACGATAAAAATGCAGAAAAAGATCAAACAGGCGCAGGTGACGTAGTACTTGAAGGCGGGTAAAGTTGTTGCTCTGTACTAAAAAGGAGAACGAAAAAGTTAGTTTCAACAAAAGAATTTCACACTAATATCCAAGCAACTGCATTCAACACAAGTCTCCCTATGGTTAACAAGAGTTTGGGGATAGCCAAGTCTAAGCAAAGCAACCTCGACATGTTCTGTAATAGATGCAATGAGTGGGACTATTTGTTGTGCCTCTTACTGTACCTCCTTCTCCAAGGTTTTGTTGTGAAAGAATAACGATATTCTTTGAATGTCTTCGGACTTGAGCCACTGTCTGTAAGAAGCAGGGTGTAGTTAAATACCTGATGAAGAGAATACAGGTAGTGAAATTAACAGTGACATGAAGAGGTAGGTATTCTACCACCAAGTCCACCTCATTAGGATCCAGCACATTTCACGTTTCATTATTTACAGTGTGAAAATACTTTCTGTATGTGTTTTGTTTGGACAATTTCATTACAAAAAACACCTTACTTCTGTGAATTTATCCCATCAAAGGTCCTGATCATTCTCTCGTTCAGTTCCTCCTCAAAGCGTTTCTTCTGAGACTTTGTTCTTTAATGGGTAACAAAAAGAAAAAGAGCGCGTCGCTTTTAAAATCACATTTGTCCGACACAAAGCCTCCAGCAGGAGTCTAGTCGTATTAAAAGATCTTGTCGCCTGCAAAATAAACGGTGACAAAGCTGTGAACTGAGCGGCTTGCCTTTCTGATCTCCTCTTGAATTGATACGGCCCCATTGGCACATCCTGGACGAAGAACGAGAGAGAGATGGGTTACAGGTTACAGCTGAACTTTCCCGTCAACTAAATCGCAACATACTTCTGAAAAAAAAAAAGACCCACGGCCGTGTTGATTTTCCCATTGTCATTAGTCATGCTGTCTCTGTGGTGCAGGTTGGCGAACGGCTTGGCCGCTCCCCAGGACTCGAGGTAGCGCGTCATCCTGACGGAGGCTCTCATTTTCGCTCCGTCCATTGTCTGTCTGGAGCGGAAATGCTGCTGTGGGCTTCGACGCTCCACCTGGACAGATACGGAAAATACAGTCAAAATATTGCAGTTTAGTCAATGTCCAATACTCTTTTTGCTGAGTGTGAGGGATTTGCTACAGTGCCTTTGGGTTGATGACCAGATAAGTGATGACTCTGTGTTCCTTCAGGTAGGGGTCTCTTTCTTGCCCGTCCCCGTCTTCCACCTTATAGGCGTCATTCAGGTGCTCCAGTGTCACTGAGGTGATGTGAACTCTCCTGGCGATAAACAATTTAATCAATAATTGTCTCATCTTTGAATATAAAAATTGCATCTGAGCATTCTTCTGGTATTTTTCCTCAGATTGACAGAAACCAAATCACACCCACCAGTACGCAAAGCTAGCTTATGCAAATGCCATGGTCTTTATTAAAGGGCCTTTATTTAACTTCCAGTTCACTCACCCAGGTACACCTCCTGCTTCCATATGATTGGCCAGCGTGACATCGTGGGACCAGACATCATATTGCCATTTCTGAAGTCCAATCACGCCACACAGAACGTTACCAGAATGCACACCGACGCGCATGTTGATGTCAACCCCAGTGGCATCCCGCACTTTCCTATCGAGTACAAAAATCTGACCTTACTAATGAGTCAAATACATTGCACGCGTCATATACCTCGTTATAAGAGAGACAAGGCCTATTCCTAACCTTAATGTGCTGATATTCATCTCAACTAATATAATATATTTTAGTTCCCTCCATTTTTGTTTTATTCCAACAGCTACGGAGGACACGGCATGTCCCAGTTACCGCCATACAAATAAATTGGCAAGTCTAATGCTAATGCAATAAGTGCTAATTTCTATTAACGGAAGGGTACCACCTAAAGTTCCCAGAAGTATAAAGCAACCGGCACTTACTTGATGGCCTCACACATGTCCAGACCCATTTTCACGCAGTTCTTAGCATGGTTCGGCAGAGACTCTGGCAGGCCGGACACACAGTAGTAACAGTCGCCAAGGATTTTGATCCGCATACATTCGTTTTCCTGCATTTCAAAAAGATGGATCACAGCTCAGACTCACAGGCTTAGATGAAGAATGATTACAGCACAGGTGTCATTAGTGCTCCCACAGTGAGTATAATGTAGGACATTATTTCGCCCGAAACTAAAAAGCAAAAGTAGCCCGTTATTAGGAAGTGTCATAATTGACTGTCCAAAAATGAAAAGTTTACCTTTGCAATTTGATCGAATTTGCCGAACAGTTCATTTAGCATGTGCACCAGCTCTCCAGGTGAGCAGTCACTGGCCAGCCGCGTGAAGCCCACAATATCAGCGTAGAGTATACTAGAGACTGGGAAAAAACATTTTTATAAAACACACACACACACACAAAGACACACAAAGTGGTGTTTCATACCTGACATTTGTATGTCTCTGGACATAAAGGTTGTGAAAATTGTTTGTGTTTTCAATCTGGCCAAAATTTGGGCCCTTCAGTCTCTGAATGATCTCAGCCTTCATCACACGGGCAATGTGAGCTGGCAGCAGAGACAGCAGGAGACGCTCCTAGTAGTAGTGACACAGAAAGACCAAATGCTGTAGCACAGTGGTGGTCAGAATAAACAAACAAATTACATTTTAAAAACAATCAACATCTAGAAAATACATTCTATGGCTTCATGTAAGGGCACTATCAATCAACAGCTGATGTATGCAGAGATTTATTCAGCAACATTTAAAAGCTAGACTATATTCAAACTTCAATCGTGAAAATTAATTGGGAAATATATTGTATCTAATAATGATAATATATAATTATCAGTGAAGTTGTAATGTATACATGTGCATACAGACTCAACCGTTATTCACATCACATCTTTTCAATTATTGACTGGAAGCTTAATTATCTGTCTTACTATAAATACTACTGCAGTAATTTGCCAGTTAAGGCATTAGGAGGCATTGAAGGTTCCAGGGGAAGGAGACGTCCACGTGGTGGCTGCTAATAAACACGGCCGGGGGACCTGGGTCTTTGATGATTCACATAGTCCCCATTCGACTACGCACACTGGCAACGTGTATGCAAGGCACTTTGGATAAAAGCATGCAGCAAACGTCATACATTATGATGACCCGAGAGAAGGGAGTCCCTGCACAGCTAAACCATCTGTCGCAGGCAGCAGTCGCTCTCCCAGGCTATTGGGAAAAGCTGCGCCCAAGGCATTTTTCAGCTCCGCTCATGGAAGTCGCAACAAAACAAGCTGGATTCACCATAGGGAGGAACCAGCTCCAGCCCAGGCCTGTCTCTGACAACCACAGCTGGATTCCTCCCCGTCGGAATGTCTCCAACAACACTACGACAGCAAAAAGGAAGCTTCATCCCAGGCTCACGTAGCAGTAAGATTTAGTCCACAGCTTCAAATTCTTCAAAAGGAAGCCGTGCTGCTTGTAAGCAGCAGAAACACCTCTGTTCATCTGGATTATTGTTCCCATTCCAACTTTACACGCAAAAGCATATAGGGCCGTAAAAGCATATAAGCAGAAATACATGCATACAATGGTGTTGGTTGGCTGCATATCATGAATATATTTAAGTATTCTTGTAATTTGCAACCATAAATTAACAGCATTCAGTTTTCTTTGGAATTTCAAAGTATTTAAAATAAGCAGAGCAAAAAAAATGTATTTTAAAAAGGAAACCAACAGGCGTGTGCAAAGACAGACGGGAGGAGACTGCTAAAATATATTTTACTGTGATTTTGTTTGAACAGTAAGAAAGAAAATGAAATGGGCCTTTTTTGTTTCTCCATAGGTTTTATAAAAATGTTATCTCCAGTGTGCAAGACATGGAATGTTAACAATGGCCCGTTTCACAAGTTTTACAGTGCCTTTCTTTAATAATTGTAATTCTGAAAGTATTGATGATGTCCTGTTTTAGGGGACAGATAGTTAATGACCTTTGAAGCAAGTGTTTTGGCATAAACAGATGTTCAGGATGATTTGTGAAGTAGGATCTGGCTATAAGCAACTCGTGTTGTAAAGTTGTATTTCCTAGGTGTAAACAAAGTGTCCTCTCCATCTACTTCAATCATGAATGACAACACCATCGCTCCATCTCTGATGTGGATGTAACCAGTCGAGCTGATCCAGCCCACCCTCCTTCCCTCCCAAGTATTTAATAAATGTCCTGTTCAAGCGTTTTACACCATTTCAAATGATGATCTCAATTTGGATGAACCCATTGAGATTAAACATTTTAGGTTCAATTCCACAAGCAAAACAAAAAGCAATGCTTTCACTACAAAGCACGGTGCAGGTGTGTGAGACATCTTCATTAATATAACAAAAAATACTTTAAGATGGAAGACGTGTGCCATAATGTTTAAATGAATCCATACTCTCATTTGTTGCCTCACAGACATAATCAGCGCTTTTATTATATACACCATTAGACATCAACACCCTCATTCTGACTAGCAACACTTCACTTGTACTTTCATTCAATGAATGCCAGACTTCCAATGGCTTAACTATCATTAAGCCTTTGTGACCACTTTACCTGTTGTCTCTTCTCAAACTCCAGCTTAATCGGAGACTTGATACAGTTGCACGTGTCCTGATAAGTCTGTTTGAGTGCCAACTCCATCAGATGTTTGTGGTACGCCCCTGCCATGTTGCCACACATGAAAATGATAATATTGGCCACAATCTGCATGGTGACAAGAGCATAAAACAAGGCATATATTAGATAAATAAAACTGAAATACATTCAACATTTCCATCTTTTAGTGTGTGAAGACAATTACAAACTAAAGCAAATAAATAGGTTTTGTCATGCTCCAATAAGAAAACCGTACAGGAGGAAACAAGCTTTTGTGGCGAGGAACTAAGCTGCAGGTGAAACATCTGGTGTCAGAAATGTTAAAAGCCCCCAACCATCTACAGAAAGTGCTTCATACAACGTCGTTATAAAAAACAGCCAAACTGCCCCAGTTGGTGTACTGGACCTGTGCAACAGAGACCCTGCAGTGATGTCAACATCCACAACCGCACAGCGTAGCCCCCCCACCTCCAGAAAAAGGTTTAAACCTAAGGGAAGCACTGCACTGTATTAAAAGGGTAGCATTCATTTATACAATGTAATTGTCATCTTAATCAGTTATTCAAAAGGAAACAATTTCCAAACTGGTTACAGATAGAGAAATGTACTTCAATGGTAGATGGGTGAATAGGATGCATGTGACCTGTATGCAACGCCGGGTCAATTGCTCAAAGCCTTAAAAATAGCATCATTCCTGCTTCGGCCTTACTGTGGCTTGATCAACATTCCCGCTAGAGAAAAAGCAGACGCTAATTAGGTGTCCGCTTCAGGTTCACATTCCACAAGGCTAAATGGTAAGACACATTTTTATAACACACACACACACACACACACACGTATTAATTTCAGTATTTGTTTTATAGCCATATAGGTATCATTTACAATTCAATTAGATAAAGTACATTTGTAGTTTTCCTCGGTAGAGGAGCAAGTCAATAAAAAAGTAATTTCAATGGTAGTTTTGGCTTAATAGACGTTGAAAACTGGCCTAACAGGCTACCCGATGTCAGTATGTTGAAACATACACAACTCCATTAAATTAAAAACATCAAACCGTGCTAACAGTTTCATGTGCGCCCTTAATCAGACGAGTCAAACCAAGGTCTGAGAAAGTACAGCTCAGCCTAATGAGTCCAAGATAAAAGGTTTACACAAGGATCGGTCCTTTGAGTTTGCAAATGTATTTTCTCCAACATCACCCGCTAGCAAAACTTGATTTTTTTGTTTTGCCCAACTAGCTTCAGTGTTTTACAAGGAACGGATAGATAGAAGGACCTGACATCCAAGGACAAATCTATCATTTTTTATTCAGAATCCCATACACAAAACAAAAGCATGCAAGTGGTTTCTTCAACCAGAGCGCTTCACTATACGCAGAGTGCAAATTGAGATTTGTGAGAACCCTGTTGTGTTTATCTTCACTTCAACAGCACTTTACTTTAATTCACATTTCATGCATTCTCATGGCAGCGGTGCACAGGAAAAAAAAAAAGACAGACTCCGGGATGACGGGGGAATGTATAAAGACCAACTATACTTGAGCTCAATATTTTTGCAGTTGAATCCATAATGCATTTGGTTCTCCCCCAGTGGATAATACAAAAACGATGTACAATTTCTCCAGATCCATCGCTGTCTTTCACTTACGGTCACATTCTGAAGTTTCCCTTCCAATTTCCCCGTCACTTGCCATTCTGTCTCCTTATATTGACCAATGGAAATATGGGCTCTCCCACCTCTCTCATCACAGACATATGTCAGAAAAAAACACTTGAAGTGAATCTCTTATTTCACTCTAACCGTTTCAGACTTTATATGCGCAATTACACAACATATGTGTAGTTGTTGTTACGAGTATCTACCAGTGATGAGCTGCAAAATGTGTCATCCAATTCCACCCACAGTGCCACAGTAAACATACGGTTTCCTTTTGCCAGCAGTGAATATGCGTCTTGTTGTTCCATCTTGAACGAGATTGGTGCTACTCTTTCAGACGACATTTGGTAGACAAGATTCACAGTAATCTAAGCAAAGGTCTCCAAAGGTCAGCTACGTGAATCAACCGTACATCACTGGTACCCGACTGCAGATAACAGTGAGGTGAAGTTTTGAACTTCTAGTCATTCAGATGAGGGGCTGTTATATGGCTATTCTTAGAACAACATGAATGCAAGTTCTGTTTTAATTTACCTTGTGGTAACAAAGATCTAGCAGACATGTTTTTATTATCTCAAAATGACCAACTCAATTTCATAATAACTCAATTCTGAAGAGCAAAAAATGATCATACAACAAAGATAATCATAGAACATTGCTATGCTACTTATATTTATGTATTGTTCCTCAATGGCATTTTTATATTAAGCATGATTTCTAGTCACCATAAGCATTTAATTAGTTAAATAATGATGCTGAAGATGATGATGCTGAACATGAATACTAGTATACCAACACGTAACCAGCTCCAGGAAGCCACTGGTCCTAGCACACAATTGTTCATAAACCCCTCATAAAAACGGCAAATTGTCAAGAGCTAGGTTAGCCATTTTCCGCTGTTATCAGTTCTGATGCCAAGCCAAGCGGCGGCTAGCTCCAGCTACAGTACATATTTATCATACAGACAAGAGTGTACTCTTGGTTCTTTCTAAATCGGAGCAAGGAAGTCAACCAATTATACATTATTCAAGTCACTAAATAAGGATTAATTAATGAAGTTCAAGCTCACAGTGGCGTTTGCATATTTTGCGGATACTCTCTGCTCAGTTAACCTACACTTATGCTTGATTGCCTTACCTGCCAGACTACTGGTTCCATGTGACCAGCTGTGGTGGACAGGCAGACGCTCAACACAATGGTGTGGGAGGCGGAGGTCAGGACACTGGCGATGATGGCGTCCCGCATTGAGAACGGCAGCATGGTATAAACCACAAACACAATGAACAGGAAGAATGACACCTGGGAAGAGAAAGAGACACACTTATGAAACAAAGAAGCGTGAGTGAGAAAGAAGGGTGGTGCACAAGTTAGGAAAATACAGACCGAAAATAAAACGTTAGTGAGAAAGAAAGACCAATGGGCCGCGTCTGATGATGCTGGTTGGGCATCAAATTACTCCCTTGGTCTGTTTGAATGACCTTTGGCAAGCCAAAAGTTGTTCAGAATTTAAACAATTCCGTCACCAGCCACTTCAGAGAACGTGGTGGAATTTCCTCAGGTATGGAGTTGCAGAACACATCAAAGTCTAGAGAGATACTGATGACCAGATGTAGACTGGGGCAACGGCCCAACACAATCAAGAATGAGTCTCTATAATGGCTCTTCCATCACTGGTACAGGAATGAGTGGAGCTGGGGGAATAATCTGGTTTGGCTTTCCCACATCACCTTCAACTCTTATGGTGGAACTGCACTTATTGAAAGTCGCTATGGATAAACGCATCATTGTTGTACGCATCATGTAATGTACAACAAGGCCTGTAACCAAGCCAGATTGCAAATACACATCGTGCAATGGGGATTTAAGCCACATCACCCAAAAGTATTACCAGTACATTTCATTGAGACAGTTTGCTTTGAAATGGCCGAGTGTGCCCCAGGCTAAAACCTGCAGCATTTTGTTATGGCAACTGAAGGAGACCCAAGTCTTAAACGAAAGAGTCTAAGCCAGGGGTCGGGGACCTTTTTGACTGGGAGTGCCATAAAAGCCAAACTATTTCTAAATATATTTTGTTGAGAGCCATGCACTGTGAGCTGCGCTACGGGGGTTGGGGAGGGAGGGGGAATATGGTCCGCCTTACGATCCACTCTAAACCTGTCAGTAGGCCTCAGAGACCAACTCATAAGCATGCATAGGGCGGTCACGATAACTAGTTTTTGTCCTGCGATGTATTGCACCAAAATTACTGTAATTTTCTATTAATTTTATGCCACCGATTACATAATGACAGTATAATAGCATGATAACACAAGTACGCTCTTTTAAAGAACGTTTTAGAATCTGAAAAAAAGTACCTTTCCAAATCTAAAGCCATGTTCCTAGCTACATCAAAATGAGTAGGTGTGTAAAGCTTGCATAGCTATAGATCTTGACCTCAACCTCCTTACCTCCTCTAGTTACATAGCCTTTATTTTGATCACTCTTATCCTAAACTAAAAATTCCACTTCTCGCAAATGTACAGATTAAAACTCTTGAGACTCCAATGTTACCTGTTCACCCTTTCAAACAGCAGACATGTGTAAGAACTGCTCCTCGTTAAGCAGACTTCATGGGGCAAAACTCAGTGTTCAATTAGTGTAGTGATTAGCTTTAAGTTGACCTTTTCTAAAGAAACGTTTGCGCAATTCCAAGATGGTATTGCTGTGCAATAGACATGAGATGGGCTTTGGTTCACTGAGCAAGTGGCTCTAAAAGTAGGACCCTCACTGGCCTCCTGAAAATCGGAATCCACTGCAAAAATCACAAAAAACAACTTCAAATGTAACAGACCTTTACCCGGTAGCACAGCGGTAAAATAAATGGGCTCCCTCACAAGAAAGCCAAACGACCAAGTCAAGATAACACTTCAACACAGAAATAGTGTGAGCGAATAGATTGTTCAATTCACCGGAGACCGAAGTCCCCAAGTCCAGTGCAAGCCAGCTGATGATTAAAGGGATTAAAGGGATTGTCCAACATGAGCTGCTCCCGTACACTTAAGTTGGGCTCGCCTTTAGGTGGCGTCACTTTTGTTATTGAAGCCTAGAATTCAGCTATATATATTTTTTTAAATAGTACTTGTGTCGGTACCCTGTATTGGCAACTACTCAAAAGTAATTACTTGTACTTGGTTTGAAAAAAAGTGGTAATGATGAATCCCTGGCAGAGTTGACAGGGGAATGGAAACACAAACATGCCAACACACATGCGGCTGTATCACTCTGATGGGGCGATCATCACGATGCTACACCTTTGTGTAGCTGCAGCAAGCTGGAACAAATTGAGAGGCTCGTACTAATGCTCCAACCCTCTGCCTTATATCAGGTCCTCTTCTGTGGTCAGTACGTTTTTAAAGCTATTTACTCAGAAACAAAACCAACAATCTGACAAAGAGGAGGGTGATTAATCATGTATTGATAGTGTGGAGAAAGCAACAAAACCAGCCATGAAACTTAATGGCACGCAGACCTCGTCATTTGTAGGCGGCGTGAAATTGCTCGCCGCATCCCCTCTCCCTGTGGGCAAGCTTCGGTTAGGGCAATAGTATTAGACTTCTGGCAGTTTACCAAATCCTTGTAAAATGCTTCGACTTAGGAGGTAGACATTCTCTAAAAACAATCAATTCAAAAATGATGCAATGGCATAATCAGATGAACAATGCAATGGACTGTATAATGTCTTCCTTGGAAGAAATGTGATATTTATTAACAATGGCAGAAGAGAAATACAAAAAAGGATTAACTTACCTAGTACAAGAAAAAGCTCATAATTGACAAACGGCATCTAGCACAGCTACATATTTTGACTATTCCATAAAGCCCTCATCTAAGCCAGTGCAGCTACTGAATCATCAAACTGTAACTAACGGAGAGGTGGCAGTGAGAGAGACACCTGCTGAGTTTCCCTGCATAATTGATACAGCAGTAAAAAACAATGAGCTTTCTTCCGTGTGATCAAGGCAAACACATAAGGACCCTCTCTTAGACAATTAAGTGGACAAAGCCTTTGTGTGGTCAATCATGGTACAGTCAACTCTGCTCCTGCTCCATGAATCAATCTGCAATAATGACGGGTTCATACAACAAATTATAGAGATGGAGTGTCAGATTACATCAGACTTTTAGTCTACAGCCTGTGGCAGAGATTCATTTATAGGCTAGATTTACAATGTGGCGTGTGTGTGTATGGGTGCCATTTAGTCCTTAAAAAAAAAGAAAAATACACGCTTCTTTCTTTTCTTACTAAATTTGAGAAATTAAAATGCAGTACTGTAGATTAAATCTACCAAACATGCTTGGTTTGAAATTTGAAATCTCAGAGATAAATTAAGATGTTTAAATGAAATATAGTCTGTTCCACTGTCCCCCTCTCTTGTTTAACCCCCATCTAGTAGGCTGTCTCAGTATTTCCTGTCCTACTTTCGCCATCTACCCTCCTCTTTACGATTCCATACTGGCAGGCTTCCTCCTTCAATCCTTCCTTCAGCCACCCCATCTCTCCTAAATCCTAATGAGGCCGTCTGTATACTCACAAAAAACAGTGTGTGACAGACAGGGAAGGATGGAGAGACAGAACGAAAGGAAAGGAGGAGATGATGCAGGGTGCAGACATCGCCCAGTGAAGGGCCGAGGCTGGACCACACAGATAAGCACATCTTGCCATCGTCAGCAAACGGGGGGCTTTGTGGCAGATGATAAGCATCCAAATGAGTTCAGGTTTGAAAACAGAGTGTAACTAATTCTGGGAGAGTGGGGATGGTGAGCCAGCACAGCTGAGGAAGTACTTAGTCCCATTTAGATTCTTCTACCTGTACTGACTGCGCAGTTTGTGATGTAAGCATCTTCACAGTTATGTGGATGTAGACATAAATATGTTTTTCAGACAGCTCAATTCCTGCCACTAAAGTAAGTGTCTGAATCAGAGCTAAATAATTGAAACACATTAGTATGCGACTGACAAAATGAATACACTTCATGTCATTTCCTACAGTTATCCCCCCCCCAACTTCAGTGGTAATTCTCATTCTCGTTGCTTTATCTCTCACACTGCCACCCTTTTCAACTAAAAACATTTTTCAAATTAAGCAAGTAGAAGAACTGACCATGTCAAAGTTGCGTAATTCCCAGACATCAGCATCAAGACACCACTGTTTAGGAAGAGGGAACTTGCAAAAAAAAACAAAAAAAAACATGGCTTTGAGAAGCAAAGTATCAGCAACATCCACTGACTGACCAGCAGCATGGTCATTCTACCAATGACGTTGGACGAAAGACATCATCCTAGATGAGCTGTGTGCTATACATGACAGGTGAGGCAGTGGGAGAACATGAGGCCCTCACTTTAATCACCTTTTCATTCCCCTGCCTCTCATGTCTACCTCCTCTCTACAGCACAGACAGCATTTAATGATGTAACTATTTTTTCTTCGCCTCCCTTAGTTCTATTTCTGGAACCGACATCCACTTTGTAACCGCACAGCAGCATTGGGGAGACCACAGATTCAATCACGGTTATTTATATAATTAGATAAGTAAAAAGAAAATGAAAAAATTACTCATGCAGTGTATGAAACTGCTGCTAAAATAAACATACTGAGCTTAAAATAGGCTAATGGTCCATGAAAAGGAGAGCATACAATACGAGTTAAGGGCTGCAACTAGAAAACGGTTTCAATACAATTCGATTATTTGCTAAATTAATTTATGGATTGTTCTACTAAATGCCAACACTGTGAGAAATGTACATCATCATTTCTTCATTAGTAAAGCTATGGTGTTTTGTTGACAACACAAATCTTAAAATATATATTTTGGCTAACCATCTCTAGCGTTTACAGAGAACGGTGCAAAAAAGAGAAACTATCCAGTCAGCGGCAGTTGTGTGGACAAAGATGCCTTGTTGATGGGAGCAATCAGAGGAGAATGGGCAGATCAGCTTGAGATGATAGAAACTCAAAAAAGCTACTCCTCTCAGCTAAGAACAGGAAACACTACATCATCTCTCATCAACAAGAGACAACAAGGTATGGCTTCATGAGGATCGTATTGCTAATTTTATCTAAATCAGCATACATATTATTTCTACCTTTTTATTGTCTAAAGTATTGATGCTTCCCAAGACAACAGTATCGCTACCTTCCACAAAAACTGGGTATAGAGAGTATTGTTGAGGATCTTGAACTAGTATGCAACTGTATAGTTTGGAAAAACAGGCCTGCGGACAGAGTTGTGCACCAGAGTGCCTGAACAGTTTAGCTTCGCTCTCAACAGCTCAGTTGTGAAGGCGAAAAGGTTGACAGTGAGAGTCGAATAAATAGTTTGAATGATAAATGGCCCGATGTGCGTATATAGGAGGGCTCTCTTGGTGCAGCCAATTGTGGCTAGAATTGTGTCATCTCTGATTTTCCAGAGGTGTTCTGCAGGAGGCATTTCCATGAGAACTGCCAGACATTATGAAAGAGAACCACACATTTCCCACGGCATAATGTTTATATAACCACCGTGTGCTACACCAATGGTTGCATCCATCACTGGAATGTTTTTAAAAAAGGTAAAATGTTTCTAGAGAACAACACTGTTTCACACACACACCAACTGTACATTAGATTAAATCACATGTCTGCGTCTTACCTGATCCCACGGACAGATAATACCGCCAGAAAACATAAAGAGGTAACCCATGGTAACCAAGCAGGCCCAGATGACCAGGGAGAAAACGCGTAGAAGCTTCTTGAAGATGGACTCAATGCAGACCAGTACAAAAACGGCCAGGAAGATGGCCAGCGCTGTGGGCACAGTGATTACAAAGGCCACGTGGTCCTCAACGTTCTGTGAAAGGACAACATGAAATGTTGACGGTCAATTCAAGAGAGGGAAAGAGACTTACTAAGCAAAGAAAGGAAGAATAATTAACGAGTGAACTGTGTCTGCTTGAAAAAGGAGGGAAGAACATTCAGAAGAGCCTTTGTTGTAAAAAGGCACCGCTTTTCTCTGAAAATACAAATAACCAAAGCAGAAATATGAATCACCCCGAGAAGCAGCAAAAACAAATAAGCAAACCAGTGTCAACCAGTAGTAAGGTTGGACCCGCATCCATAATGCATTTGCTGCGGCCTTTCTGCAAAACACTAAACACAGATCTAATAAAAATTTCAGGAGTTTCATCAAGGTGGATGTAGAATAGCACAGTGAAATAAGTTGTTTGTAAGGCCTCGATTTGCCAATCAGTTTATCGAATCATTGCTTTTCCAGTAGGCTGATTGGGAGGAGGGGAGGGAGCGTGTATGTAGGTGGATAATGTGTCACATCACTGGTGCAGTTCGCTGTTTAGGTAAGAACATCTGTGACACACACTGATCTACGATGGGTGACATTTTGTGCGCATCCATAAATACAGCTTTGTATGCTTATTTTGCATTTTCATGAAAATGACAATGTATGGTGGTTGGAAAATTGTT
The DNA here is from genome assembly GCA_021346845.1 of Apeltes quadracus. NCBI lineage: Eukaryota > Metazoa > Chordata > Actinopteri > Perciformes > Gasterosteidae > Apeltes > Apeltes quadracus. The sequence goes on from CM037936.1 coordinate 17,267,178, forward strand.
AACCGATATACCAATTTTGTAAATATTAACAGCTTATAGGGAAACGTGGTGCATGGAGTAGAGCGGGTGCGCTGGGAGCCACTAGGTTGGTGGTTCGAAACCCTGGCTGCTCCACATCCCATGTTGAAGTGTCCCTGAGCAAGACACCCAACCCTTAACTGCTCCCTGGGACTATGTAACCCATTGGTATTTTGAAAGCATCAGCTAAATCACATGTAATATTAATAGAATATGCTATAATATTAAAACATCAAAACCTTCCTTATATCAATCCATCTCACACTGCTATTTGCAGTTGTCCTCTTGCTCTCCATCTCCATCTCTCCCTAGTTCCCAACCCCCACCTTCCCTCTGTCTCTTTCAGCCAATGCACTGGGACAGCGGAGGATGCGTGTTGCTGCAGAAAGCCACAGAGAGTTTGTCTCGCCCAGAGCAGTGCTCCAAAACAGCACAGGATTTAGGTCAGCCAGCAAGCAGAATGGAGGGATGATAGAATACAAAGAAAAGAGACAGAACTATCAGAAGGTGGGAGATGACACGAGAATATGGTGAATGGGCGACGACGCAGAAAAAGGAGTAGGAAAAGCCATGCCCAACCAGCACAGGGAAAGCACATAAATAAAACAGGATGCATAGACGGAGCAGTTGCCTGAACATAACAGAATAAATTATCAGACATTTTAAAATGTCAGATTTTTAGGCAGTTTTCCTTAAAGACAGGGATTTCAAAATGCTTTCTTTACCATTCTAGAGCACCATTGTTTCCAACTGCAGAATAAGATTCCAGCCTTGCGCTGCTTTTATGGTCACATTTTATCAAAGCTTTAACACAACAGGCTGCCAAGCAGAATGAGAACTCCAAAATGAAATGATTAATTGAGTAATTCACAAAAAACAATTGTGATTAAGGTAACATGTTAAAATTCTGATAATCAATATAGCAGTAACAGCAGTGTGAAGGCGGTTATGAACATGTGAATGTGAAAATCTATTTAGAAACTTGAGTCACTTCTAATCTCTTGGGTAATGGATTTCATTTGTGAATCAAAACCACTAAACTTTGAATTCTGTTTCAGTTCTGGGGGGGTTTGTGAATTCTGTGCGTCAGTGCTCTCTTTGCTTCTTTCAGTGAATTTTAGACTAATTACTTCGAAAAGCACACTCTAACGATGACCCCAAAAATGTTGCATGCCAAGTTAATGGTCTAAAAATCAAAAATCCATCATTAGGTGTAAACATTAGGCTATAAATATATTTATATATATTTTTTTTAATACACATCACTTCAGTTCAGAATGTTTATGTTATCCAACAAAGTAATTTAGCTTTACTGCAACGATAACCCTGTGAATATAGAGACAGAGGGAAACAGATAGAAACTAAGCCCCTTATTCCCCCTCACTTTGATCTCACCCGTCTCTTCACATTAGTGCTGTGAGGACTGCATGCTGCGAGTGTCAGCGCATATACTGTAGGTGAAGAAACAAACAAGAATGTTTGTCTTTGTGTTTAAGTCGATCCGAGAGCTCATGTATTTTGACACATCAGTATGTATTGTGTCTGCACGGATATAATTGGAAGCTACCTTGCGTGACCTTATTTCTATGCAAGCTTCTGTAAAATGTCAGAATGTAAAACGAGAGTGCATATGCTCCACATGTGCCCAGTTGTGCATGCCTTCTTTGTACTTTTTATTTCACTAAATGCATCTGTGTGTCGTTGCGTAAAAGAGCAGCTTACCAGTCCTGAAGCAAAGAACACAGTCAGCAAAGCCAGACAGGCTCCCATCACTATGAGCAGCAGAAACACAATCAGAGGATGCTGCTGGCTCATACAGTAGTAGGACTCATACAGCCAATCCGGAGACCTAATCCTCTTCTCCTGACCTCTTCCACCTCCTTTATCCCCTTCACCAGACTCCCCGGCCCGGCCCAGGAGATACTGCTTACTCCTTATTGCCTCTTGCCACATGGATCTTGGAGCCGAGCAGGGGGGAGAGGAGGGAGGGAAACCAGAGGAGACAGAAGAGGCGGTCACTGCTGAGGTATTAGTTTCCACCACAAATGAGAAGCAGTTGCTCTGTTCAGCTCTCTTGCGGTTGTTGATCCTGTTTGGGACCCTGGTCTCAAGCTTATCCTTCGGTTCGTCCTCCGCCTCCTGTCCTAAGTCCCTCAGGCGAAGACAACTGAAAGCTGAGGCAGAGTCAGAGGCAGCGTGCGACGGCCGGAGAGGTGGCAGGAACACACCGAGTGTAGAGCGCAGCATCCTCCTCTCTCTCCTCCTGCCAACATGTTGGAGCGGGAAATGAAGGGAAGCTCAGAGACTGAGTGCTCTTTACTGTGAGGGAGAGAAGTGGGAGGGAAGTGAAGGGAAAGGGGAGGGGAGGAAGATAAAGAAGGGGGCAGCAGCAGGGAAGTCAGCAAGTGAGAGAGAGGAAATAAAGAGGAAACATTACACCACTGACATTTATGCAATATGCTTTATGTTATAGTGTACGCAGTCATCATTTTTCAGAGAAATATCGGAAAGGACATCGTTATGAAACTTGAGCTCAATCCCACAGGTGATGACGATTTTAAGAACTGAAATAACCACCATCAAACCCCAGGTCATCCTCTTCCCCATACAGGCAGAAACAGCGGTCTTAAAGACAATATTCTTAAACAGTTCTCACTGGTTGAGTGGTGGGAACTGCAGGCACCTCACTATTGGGAATCCAATTTAGAGGAATACGGTGCAATTAGAAAACAATAATCTATTCTTCCAAATGCATCAGAATTAGTTTCTCGCCGAGACAAACTGCCATTTTAAAAAACAAGGCATGTTGTAATGATTTATCTTTTTTAAAACATGAAGTAACAAATGTGTGAAGAGATGGGTTAACATTTCCAAGCATTGAAAGGAGAACCAACAACAAAATGAATCAAATTGTAGTTCATTCAATAAAAAGTAAGACTTTTCTCTGGGGGAAAGACATTTTTCTTCAAACAAATCCTGTTACGAGCAATCGTAACAGGATTCGTGGGGGGGGAGGGGGCGTAGGGGGGTAACTGCGAGTTCACAACGAAACGTAAACAAGATGTGCATGCACTATGTCCGTTGCTTTAAGGGGGAGTAGGAACTGATTGTGTCAATTATTAAAAGGCGATTTGAGAGTGTATCATTATTTGCATTGATTCATAATTATTTGTGAGAATTAGGATGCATCCAAAAAAGCTATTTTATGTGTAATGACCAAGCTTATTGCCTTTTTTTTCTTGAATTTATTTTCTAAGTAGTATTAAATATGGAGGGAAATAAAAGAAAATGTATCTACAAATCAGTTCAAAAAAGTAGTAAGTAAAAGAAAATGGTCAACCACGACTTTAAGAAATTAATTGATGGTTAGCTAAATTGAATTTTATAACCGGATGTCAAGTTGGAAAATAATAAAGCAGACACACACGTGATGCAGTAGCACTGAAATGGGATCCAGCAGAAACCTTTTGAGAGCCATGTTGAAAAAGGTACTGCTTTCATGAAGATAAACTATGACAACATATTTCCTCAAACCTCTTAACATTCAATTTGGAGTACCTGGTTGAAATTTCCCTTTCTGCAGAAGGCAATGAATCACCATTGTGTATACCCATTGTTTTGCAAAGAATACTCAATGTCTTGTTAGAAAGCGTCTTAGAATTTGATTAGAATCTTTTTACACTAGGATGGTGAAGGGTCTGAGCATAAAATATATATATTTTTTAAACTAAAATGTTGGCACTGTCTAAAAAACAAGCACAGACTTAACGGTTTAAAGTAATTTAAGGCAACCAGCCTGATTGATAACGCATGCATCAAAACACACACAACATACATACATACATATACAGCCAAGCAAAGTTAGATAACTTGTCATTTGTAACTCGATAAATATCAGTTCTACCAAAAATTCAGGGCTTAAAATCGGTCAACTTTTCATTTGAGGAATATTTTTGTCCACACACATCCAAGGTCCAATTTATTTTCCAACTTTCTTTGAATATCTAAACGTCCTGTTAACTTGGTTATTAAGGAAGGTCAACCAGACAGAAGTTATTGGAAAGCAATGGATCCATACAGCTATGTAAATCAGAAATGATCTCGATCAGCAGCAAAAAAGCATGATCAGAGGATTTCCAATCGTAAAATCTGCTCCGTTTTTCCCTTTATATGAGCTGTGAATCTACGATCTTAAGCGTGAGTGTAATGATCTGTTGCGTTACACCCGTTTGTAGCCCTAAAAAGACTTTTGCAGAGAGCTGAATGTCCCATTCTCAGAACTGTAAAAATCAAACACACACTCAACTATTTAATTGTTATCTTATTGCATTCTTCTGTAATTGTTTTATCTTGCATACGCACCATTGTCCCTGTTCTTATCTAAATCCTCTTTCCTTCTATAAAGACCTTTCCCTACGGCGATCATTAAAGCGGTGTTTAACCTGATTTAATTAGTATGGTCATCGTTTGGGGAGATTTTATTACCATTCTAAAACGCAGGCCAATAGTCAGTATGACACACAGACAGTGGGAGTGGCAGTGATGGTTTGGTTACTACTGGTGAGAAGTGGGTGAAAAAAATAATATCACCAACCTTTCCTAATCTTCAGCACTCCCTGCACATCTTAAAGCCATTTCTTTCATCTCCTTTCTCTTGTACCACATTTGACCCTTCTGATAATGCACTGTGCTCTTGGAGGACAATCCTCCCCTTTTCAGTCCGATCCTTCCACGCGTTGCTCCCTCCTCATCCTCTCTGAAAGCCCCACCCTTCAACTTGGTGTTGTTCACTCCACTCCTACATTGGGAATCTGTTTCCACTTATTGAACCTCAACTACCGTTTCCATTTCCTCAGCAAATATTTACCACCCTAATAATGATTGAGGTCACTGGGAAACAGAACGGAACAGCTGTTCGCAGCTCGTTTTTAACCAACTCGCTGACGAGCTAGCGGCTGGACAAATAAATGGTTTTCTGATTTTCCAAAACCCAAACCCTGCAAACAGCACACATCTCCCCTCATGGGCGAAAGTTGTGTTGGTGCATCTCTGGTCTCTCGTTGTTCCTCCCGCATCGCTCTTTTCCGTTTTTTCCTTGTAACGTTACAGCTTACGTCATCTTTTAACCAACTTAAGTACAAACCGAACCTGCTTACATAAATCGCAGTTTAAGACTTTCCGGGAAACAACATTTGTCAACTGCGTTAAAGCCCTCTCGACCACAACTACCCTCACACCTTGGGTTAAGATAATTGTTAGATTAAAACGTAATCATTTTAATTGTAAACAGTCTTACCTGTACGTAAGCTGACGCACAGGTAGACCGCCGCTCGACTTTTCCAGCGCGCTCGAGACCTCGCGCAGCCTGCAGCTCGTTAGATGAATTAACGTTCGCTTCAAGCCGTGACGTATAGCGTCCGAAACATGGAACCGTTTAAGTTACGTGTTTCTACAAAAATGCTTTTGGACGCTATACACTGGAACTATTCTCTTCTAAAGACACGTTACGATGGTTAAACGTGTACATTTCATCTTACTTTTCCGTTGCGGCGGACAAACGGTTTGCCGGACTTATCCAACAGAGAGCAGGGATTGGCTGATCTTGGCGTGTGGGCGGGCCAATCACGCAGTGGAATTTATCAATATTTGTCCATTGTTCTGAGAAGGAACATATAATACAGCCTTATTAAAAATGAAGCAGAATTGGCCATCCTTTCCAATATTCCCTGCACACGTTTTCACAATTTGTGCAAGCAGAAATCCCATAAAATGGTATGAGTTAAACAACATGCTACAGCCTATAGATTATTAGGTATAAACCAGATGTTTGTATATGCATGGTTAGTGAACCACTTTTGGTTTTGATGCATGATTAAATGCACTCTGAAGACAGTGGAGATGGTTGTGGATTTTAGGAAGAACGCAGTCCCACCTTCCCCCATCACCGCTGTGGACTCCTTCCGTTTCCTGGGCTCCATTATCACCCAACACCTCAAGTGGGAGATGAACATCAGCTCCACCACCAAGAAGGCTCAGTAGAGGATGTTCTTCCTCAACCTGCTAAAGACGACGATGGTGCAGTTCTACATGGCCATCATCAAGTCCATCCTCTGCTCCTAAATCACCGTCTGGTACGCTGCAGCCACAGCCAAGGACAAGGGCAGGCTGCAGCGTGTCATCCGCTCTGTAGAGAGGGTGATCGGCTGCAATCTGACCCTCTGAAATCAAGGGACAATCTGAAATAATCAAACCAATTTCTTTTTGGTTTTCAAGAGTTCAAATTTAAATGTAACATCTCAACTACATCTTGTTGACCATGCTGAAGATGAGCATAATGTGAGTATGTAAACTTATGTAAGATGAGCATAATGTGAGTATGTAAGCAGGAGGAAGAAAGAAACAAAGAGGCGTTCCATTATAGGTGTTGAGGTTTCTTTCCCTACAGACATCTTTTTCACCCTGCTTCTCTTTGAAAAGTACTTCAATTATGAACAGCTTCTGTGTGGCGTCAGAAGGGAGGAAAATGGCTCCTTAATGAGCTCCTCAATGACATCAGAACCGCAGAAACTCATCATCTAACATGTTTAACATCATCTAACGCAAAGTAAAAACACACCTCTGAATGTACCTTGACTAGGTAGCACTTTTATAGCACTTTTTAGATTGGCTTCTTTGAGGGAATTGTACTTTCTTGGTTCTCGTTGTTCTGGTCCTGTACCCTTAGGATTGAATGCACTTATTGGAAGTTGCTTGGTTAAGGTGGTTCAATTTTCTTCCAATTCTGTGCCCAGTGTTAGTTGTGATAAAACTCTCTTGGAAGCATCAATCCTAAAGAAAATTGCAGTAATTATGAAATAACAAGGAAATGTTTGAAATTTGAAAGAAGCGAGTGAGGAAACGGGTGCACTTCGTTGTCTTTGACACTCTTTGGAAGGAGAAGAGGGAGATGTGACACCGTGAAGTGGCTCCACGGTGCATGTGTGTGTGTGCGTCTGCCTTGACAGAATGAGCGCAGCTGGAATGTGATCATAGGACTTAACTTTCGCTTTCAATCCAACCATCTTCTTTTCTCCGCATTGCATTGCACAAAGGAAGGGGCCATCAGCTGCTGCCCTCTGCAGTACAATCTCTCTTCTTGTACACCTCCATTGTAGGTGCATAGTAAATGCTCGGTTTCAGGCAAATTCAATTAGTCAATTTGTCATCAACATTGAATGAAGCAAAGCTTAGCTAAAACATGGATACTGTATTCAAAGTAAAAGGTCTCTTCTTCATAAGAACATGCTACAACCAGGGCAGAGACTGTAAACACACACCCGCATGTAATCTGCTTCAATAGGAATGCTGAAAACATGAATTTAGGTCACCTGTCTAATAAGTTAAGCGGTAGATTTAGGACTTTTTTGTGTGGATGCCTGCTTTTCTGTCCCGAAAGTAAGGGCTGAGGTGGTCGGATCCTTTTTAAAAAAAGACACCAAGATGCTTATCAGTGCACACAAACAACATACATTTCCAACTTGCTAGTTACCTTGGCAACATGTATTTATAGTAGTCGATGTTGCTTCAATATGACCCTATTGGAGTGCAAGAAACGTAAGAAACATCTGTGGGAAATCAGGTGTTTAAATTGAAGTCAATGAACACAACTGAAGATCCTACATGATTTGCATTAATGGATGGACGACATTTCATAAGGAACTGATACAGCACTGGAGGTATGCTTTAAAATAAAGAGGTATGGTGAAAGGCAAGAAAGGGTTTTTTACTGTTTGAGCGTTTTTCAAACTATGAAATAATATTAACTTGGCCAGTGCAGTTTGGCATGAAAGAAAACTCCTCTAGGCATCTTCTAACATAAATGTATCCCGTAAATCTACTCGCTACGGCACAGGTGACATGCGGCACACAGGAAGGCAGAACTAAATCGTCTGGAAAAGTAACAAGTCAAGATGAAGACAAGTACCTACCTTTGGAAAGAAAGATAAACCATGTCTGATGAGCGGAATGAAGCAATGGATGATGGAGCTTCCTGCAGCAGAGGAAAGACATGCAGGTGCATTTAATGGAGTGGCTGATTAGACAGAACGTATCTTCTCTAATAGCTTGCTTATGGACTGCAGACTCAATGGAATCTCCCTTCTCATCTGAGAAAGAAGACAAGATGTGCTTTTTAACATTTCCATCACCTAGGAACACTAATAGACCAACGAGACATGTTAATGGACTGCTGCAGCCCTATGGCAATATCTTATGTCACTGTTTTCCTCCCATCGGCTCAAAACAATCATTTCAATTACAATTTCAATTTCTAATTTACAGTTGTGACCCAGTGTATCAGCAGCAAACCATTTTTTATTTTCTAAAAAAAACAGACAGCGAGGGATCAGCACCTCAACATGAGTACTGCAGCAGAAACCTTTTTTTTTAAACAGTAGTAATTAGAAAACCACTTTTGTTTGATTTCCGCATGGGAAAAGATTTTGTAGTGAATAACCTCTAAAAATAAGCACCAACCAGACAGAAACCCACAGAGGAGCAAACTCTTGGTTCAGTAATCTTTCTAAGCCTCTGCGCTTCATTGTCCAAATGTCCTCTGCAAGGAGAAATAACTTGAATGCTATATATTAGCGGGCGAGCGCAGTTCTATTCAGTTGCAGAAAGCTCACATCTCTTTGTGCCGGCCTTCATTCTTATCAGTTTTCTGTAGGAGGACACGGCTCAGACAAGCACTATTAAACCAAATAAACCATTACCTCCACAGTCCAAGCCCAGACACATGAAGTAGGGCCGCGCTTCAAGCTTTTATCTGCTTTTCAGGGTTGAGTGATGTTCCTTGCACATATTACTCAGCCTTAGAAAGGAGCTGGGCTATTTGTTGCCCATTGCTAATATTTCCAGGCAAAGGTACAGAGTTAATACATTCAGTCATCATAATGTTTCATCAAAATAGAAGCAGCTTTTTTAGTCATGATGGTTCAAGCCAGTGGAAATGTACAAAGAACATGACATTGTGATGTAAGTCATAACCAACTCGTATTTCACTATGGATTCAAAGTAACGATTTGTATCTTTTCTATATAAAACACATAACATGGAAATGAAACATAATTTCAGGAGCACTGAAAGTGCCTTTCAGAATAATCAACCATGGTCATTGCACAAACTCAAATTAACTCTTGAAAACAGCCTTCATAGTAAATGAGAACGAACAGACCACATTAAATTGTATTGCACATCCATACATGTGCAGAAGAGCAGCGCTAGGATTAATAAATGAGATATAATGAGTCATTTTATGAAAGGCGCACTTCAATTTTAACTTCTGGTTTTCAGTTTTATATATCTGCTAACAGCGCGCCTGCCTGTCCCCCCCCTGGATCACAGCAATGAAAACTGACACGCACACACACATAGTTTGACACATCCTAAAATACTGCACACGGCTGACTTGTTAGCATGTGGAGCAGAACGTGTTAATGAACAAAGTGTGTAATTAAAGCTTTATCGTCATTTAAGGGGCTCTGGTTATAGACATGAAAAGCAGGCTGAGATGTTTGGCACTTTTCAGAATTAGCCTCCATCCATCACCGCAGCCTTAAACCTGAATTTATCTAAGGGAGTTCAAAAGATTGAAGTCAAATTGCTTGTTTTAATGGACCAAGATGACTATCTTCATCTTTTGTTTCAATCTGGTATTTAGGGGCTAACTATATCTGTTTGAAAAGGTTCTAAAGCAGCCAAAAGCTAAATATAAGTCTACATCAGCCAGAACCTTTTTACAAGTAACACACTCAAACTGTTGCACGTTAAAATTGGTATACGTACTGTATGTGAAGCATGTATTCAAAGTCATAATAATGTTTCGGCTAAAATCCTCTAAAAAGTTAAAGCTGCCATCTCTTATCATCTACAGCCAGAAGTTTGATGAGAGTTTAAATATATTTAATTTATCTTTTTATATCTGATTCTTTGGAAATGAAGCAATTAAAAGCCCTCCTCTTCTGTCATAAATACTCCTTTCCGGTGACACTTGAGGACGATGTGGATCGCTGCTAACAAAAATGAATCATCCAACAGTCAATTTCCCTGTCACTCCAGAAGAACCAACCCTGCTGGCTATATTCAACCCAGTTCTCCGAATGGCTTCTATTTCACACTAGGATGTCTTTAATCTCATCCCAGAACATGCATTTTGATGAGGTTGGAGCTGGTTGTTATGATCCAATATGAGTCTAGTGTTCACACAGTTCATTTCTGTTGGCCAACAACACCGTTGCAGATCCAGTACTTTGTATCCAGTATGATCCATTCTAAAAATTAAAAAATATTTTTTTAATAAAAACATGTTCCACTATATATAGATTTATTATTTCTTGTTCGAGTAAAGATGCTTATGTTGTTTCTTATAACATCAGTATGTTGCGTTAGCATGAATGTTGAGAGAAACCTGCAGGTGGACAGTAACATGTATGTGTGTCAACGATATTCTGTTCATATTATTATTCACTGGGAGGCCTAATATGACAAGCTGGTCACAGCACGACTAGATGGAGGGAAAAAAGTCTGTTTAGCTACTTGATCTAGCGGTTTCATTGTTGTAATCATAAATAATGAGCGCCATTATAATTCACAGATAAAAGTATCTCTCAACCTGTTTCAAATATATATATATATGTCACTACGGGGGAAAAAACAAGAACAAAGACAAACTGGGGAATTGGAATGAGTTGTTATGTCCTTCTTCTGTTCAGTCATCTCTCTGCCTCTTTCCAAGGAAATAGCAATCCTGGACATGTAACCATTCTGTGACATATTCACACATATCAGTTATATAAAGATTGTGTGGAAACTGGGAGTGGATTCATTCTATTATTACAAGTATTATTACACGATGTGGAATATTGGATAAACCTGCACTGCTTATTAAAAGTACAGCCTTCAAAAATAAGGCAGTGAATGTGTCAAGGATACACTTACCATCATCACTTATCATTTAATCTTTCCCGAAAGATACACTTGCTCTCTATGTTTATTTTTAGAGTAAACATTTCAATTATTTATTTCCAATGGAAATAAATACTCTAAATACTATTAAAAACTGAGCCCCCTGCTGTTTAATTTGTTTTGTCAGGAACCTCAAACTGTTGTGAAGTGTTATTTAAATGTGAATTGTGTGAGCAAGGCTCTCTGAAAGTCCTCGCATACGATAGTGAGAAAAACAAGGCTTCCATAGAGATCAAGAAAAAAAACTGACAGAAGAATTGAAAAAGCAATATTTCTGATAAACTTCTGATACTCTCAAACCAACAAAACACTAACGTAAGTGAAACAAGCATCAGATAGGGCAGTAAATGTTTCTTATCATTTCCGCTAGTTAATCAAACTTTCGAAGTTATGCTGATTAAAACACTTTAAATAAGAAGTTAATAAGAAAACCCTGATTAAAATGACCGACTGCCCAATGAGGCTCAACATTTTGCCTGTAAAAGAATAACTACTTGTTAATGACCTGTCAACCATTCAGGTTGAAGTCTATATCCATGTCTGATCTAAAATGCCATAATGGTATCCTATTGGACACTTGTGTGAAATGATTACCATTAGCATATCATTTTTTTGTCCTGACCAAAATATGTGTTTTGTGTGAGGCTACAATGACTTTGACCTTTCACGTTCAACCACCAAAATCAAATAAATCCCACAGTCCTAAGTCCTACAATAACGACACAGAAAACAGATGGACAACCATAAACACAAAGCTCACGGACATAAGAAGTAATGAGCTGCAAACACAGATGTTACTGTTCTCCGCTGTTACGCTCTTCAGAGGGAAAGTAGTTTCTTAAAGCTGCAGAAAGGAAGAGGCTCCATTCTCCGCCGAAAAATAGGTTTTGTGTGACGTACCTGAATGCTAGCAATGAACTGGTCATTAGCAACCTTTTTTGCTGGAGAGGGGCTGAATGAAGCTATTTTACCAGACACAATGAAGCACACAAAATCCATTAGGCCATTCTGAGTCAGAGAGAAAGGACATCTCAAGTGAACACGCAGTGAATCCGACTGTGACTGAGCATGAAATCAAGGTAAGTGGCGATATCTAGGCCAAGAGGCTGTGGAGTTTAACAACAGAGTGATGTGCTGCGACTTCAGACACAAATAAGGGAGACAAGAATTATCATAATTACGACTTGAAGGGAAAATTAATGAACACGGATGAAGGAGGACATATTTAATGGGCTCTGATTTTAGACACACGCTTTTGCTAATCCCTCATGTTTCGTCGGGAAGCCTATCCAGGTCTTTTAGCAGACAAACCGTTATCCGAATAAAGGGAACACGTTAAAGTGCCAATGAAATCACGATTTAAAAATGAGCTTTGTTATAGCTCAATGTACGATTTTTATGTTCAGGTCTCAGAAATTGATGCTGCACGATGTTTCAACACGTCGCCTGAAAAAGAGGGCCCCTGTGTTTCATTCATAGATTTACGCGCAAATCTAAAGTAATGCTGATGTGTCAGTCAGATGTTTGTGTCCACAGCATGAGGGTTGATACTTCCACTTACCACAGGAAATAGGGGAGCATTTTTGACAGGTGTGACATCATTAGCGCAACAAGCTTTTTTTTCACGTTAGAAAAAACATGCTTCACGAAATGTCCAAAGGTGAAGCTAAAAGTCAATGAGACTGCAGAAGCCCAAAGTGGGCTGAGGACTTTGGTTAAGCTTTGACTTTAAAAAATAATATATTCATACTTCTTCATTCCACTGAAAATTGATGCATACATTTGTTATCTCATCGGTCTTCGGTGGCTCTAACAAAGCAGATTTTTTTCTCACTTTCTCTGGGTGGAAGCATCTTCCTGTATTTTGAGGGACATACAAACTGAGGTGAAGAGAAGATGGCAGAACTGAAAAGAAAGACAGAGAAAACCCCTCAATATCACATAGCACAATGTAGCATCAACTGCTCGACGGTAACGCAAAGGGGACCACATACCCCGTAACAATATGTGTATGATTACATACAAATATGTAATCAACATTACACTTGACCTATCAGTGGGTTAGAAGGGCCCTTAACTTTAGTTTTCTTCATTTCACAGCGCTCAACCGGTTTGCAGCAGCACGGAAGTGAACGCACGGACAAGCCGACAGTAAAGAACGTCCGTTTGCTACTCGATTTGACACAATAACTCCTGAAATCCGATAAGAAATGAACATGTGAAAGGAAATTGAATCCTGCCATGGCTTGAGGAAGAAACCGAGGAAACAATCAAATTAATTTTATTACAGCGTCAGACTGAATCCTCTAACATAATACTTTTGATTTAACTGACATCTTCTTTGTCATTGCCATTCAGCAACTGTCAAATGAACAATGTTGTTTGCAAACAATAATTACAGGCACATGCAGACTTGCAGTGCACCATGGACGGCCTGTGCGTGGGACTTGAGTATGCAGTGATGTAAACGTTCTATTGTTAAGACACTGGCAGCCACAAACAGCCTCAAGGTATAACAGACTTTTTGTCAGCAGAATTTACTTTTCATGCAAATTTCATGGATTTGGTAGAAACGTCTTCAAAACAACGTTTACAGTACACGTCCGCATGGTTTTCTGACATGTCCCCATAAGTTATGTTAAAGAGAAGAGCAGGCCACAGTGAGATGTTCCAGCTTGTTCAGGAGGGAATCAGCACACTTGTGGAAGAGTCTCCTACAGACACGTGTCCTCTTTGGCATCTGCAGAGTGCTGCAAAAGACTTTTGGCCGCTTCACCCCCCAGATTGTGTGCGCTACATCCCATGGAGGTAAGAAATGTATTCAAATATATGCTACGTGTTGGAACACTAAAAATGTCGTATAGATAGCTGCATCGCATAGCAGCTACTGGATAACTCATGCGCTCATTGACAAGACTCCTAGGTGGAGGCCCCGTGTAGTTGTGCGTGCACATGACAATCTGTTTCCTTTAATTCAGGACGAATGCTTCCCTGTCAATCTGTTCCCTGGATTCTCTCATCCACAAAGCGTCAGATTTAGTGGTAGTCTGAAGAAAGGCTTAAAAAGGGTCTCTAGACACTTTCTCTCTCTCTCTCCCCCCCCCCCCCCTAAGGTTGATTATTACCTTTCAAAGATCAAACTTTCAAAAGGATTTAATTGAATTGAAGCACTTTCCTCACGTTCCTGCACCCATCAGAGTGGACTGATAAGGGAATGCGTAAGATACTGCCACATGCAGCGATGATCCACTAGAGCCCTCATCCGATAACACGAGGAACTACAACACACCAGATGAGCGAGACTGCTCCCCAGTGTCCCTAAAGTGTCATTAACGCGGTGCTTTGAAAATTTAGGGATACTACAAAAACAGTACAAGAATGTTAGGGAGGAAAAAAAAAAAAAAAAAACAGGAAAACTACAAGTAGAAAGTTCCCCTCAAATGAGAATATCAAAAATAACATGTGAATGATGCTATAGTAAAATTTTAAATGCATGTACCTGCTAGAGAAAGAATGGACTTAACGCATAACATAAACATGTACAACACTAAACAGGAATTGGAGTTTTAAAATGTTTATTAAAAAAATAGAAAAACTAAGATAAAAAAGCAAACAAGGGTGTACAGCTATATATATATATTATATATATCAGTCATTTACACACAAACAATCCATAATTGCAGACATTTGAGCTGGTCAAGAGCATGATAAAAGCGGCATTGAAAACAGGGATAGAATACCAACAGTATCATGTCGAGGCTATTAGTGTGGAGGAAAGCACTATTATTAGGACTTAAAAAGTAAAGTAAAACACATGACCATCAAATTTGTGGCTCCCCCAAAGATTCCAGCAGTGGTAAATCTGCGATGTCCCAGGCTCCGGTCCGCTTACAGGTTGCGGTGTAAATGATGCCTTTCCAACCTTGTCTTACAAGATGTAGAAATGCAGACTTTAAATATGGGAGAGGAAAGACCAAGCCTTTTACAATTATTACCCTTGAATTAAAAAAAATAAATGATATGGTAATGTTATCATTCTAGTCTATTCCTGGAACGTACAACCACAAGCTGGTGCTAAATAAAAGCCAGGTAAACCAGGCAGTGCTTCTTGAAACAAATAACAAAACTAACTACGGACAGGAAAAAAGGGCCAATTTGGTCATTTAAGAAGGCAATAAACCTGTTGCTTTAACAGAATCCAAAAGGAGCTATAAGGCAGAAAACGCACTTTGCTGGTAATAAGTAGCACCAATTACTTTAAATGACACAAGTGAACACTGCTAAAAAAGAAAAAAGGTGCATTTTGCCAGCACAGTCTATCGAGGAAATACACCCTTACTACTGAATATATGATGATTACGAGCAGTGGTGATAAAACCTTTAGCCAGGCGACTGGCTGGGATTATGATGCAATGGTAAATCATTTTTGGCACATTTGTCATGTCCCGTTGCCATAGTTCCCCCTTCCGCTGGAAAGCTGTGCCTCCACACAAACCACTCACGGCCCTTAAATCCATCTATTGCACAGATCAGTAAAAAAAAAAAAAAAAAAAAATAATAATAAAAAAAAAAACTTAGTGAGACAACCACTAAAATAAAACCAGAATTTGTCATAAATTAAATAAAAGCAATTACTGCACATGAACAAAAGTATAAATTAAGGTGGCAATGTTTACAGTACAAAAACATAAATAGTGCGAATGTGGAGGAAAAAAAAAAAGCCCTTAGTGACAAAACCAAGAAAACACATGACCAACACACACAAACAAACATTTGGTACATTCAGACAAGTCATCACAGTTTAAGCACTTGATACAAGGTCAGTTTTGTGCCATCACACCAAAAACCATCAAGTCAGCGCTGTGCTGCATAGGTAAAAAGGTAGTGCTTTGCTTCGGTTCCATAGTAGTCCTAGCTTTAAGAACTCAGCCCGTAGGGAGTGGCATTCAGAAGACCAGGCGGGCCCAAAACCTCAAAAAAGGCCCAATAAGAAGCCAAACTTCTAGCGAGACCAGTTCACTACTATGGCACAATACGTCGCCTTCTTAAAAAAAGGTTTACAAGTTGCTTCCCAGCCGCTGAGACTGACTGGAAAGGGACACTTGGAGAAGCGGAAGACCCAGTGTGGGAATCCGTTACCCAACACAAAGTCCGTGCTGGTGTCCATGGGAGTTAGAGGAAGGGACTCTGTCTAGCATCAACGGTCTAGACTTCTAGTGTTCCTTCATCTGCGAGGGCCTTGCAGCATCACTAAGTGCTTGCGCAAGAGCCGGCAGATATCAGTCGACAACTTGCGTGATTTTGAGAACCTCCAACAAAAATAGTGGGGGGAGGGGGAGGAGTCATGAATGCGTCACAGCTCCAAGACCAGTTCGGCCTCAACAGAAACAGAAAAATAAATAAATACCCACATCGCCAGTGAAGTCACACAGGTCTTTCATCTGCTCTGGTTAGAGACGGTAAGACTGTCCCTCTTCCTGCGCCGCCAGGTGCTACGGTTGTACTGCTGCTGGTTCCTGAAAGCCGGTGTCGTGTTAGGACCCTCGGGAACATACCGCCGCTGGGGGCTGAAGTTACCGAGAGAGGGATTTGGACCTTGGTTGTGCTTTAAGCCAACTTTGTGCAGCTCAAGTGAGCCATGGGAATTGGATCTCATGGCGTACGTGTGGCCATGATGAGCTCCCATCTGAGGGTGGTGCAGCTGGTGGAGGGGGCTGGATAGAGGGCTTGTGGCGTTGGTGTGCTGGGACATGTGCCGATGCACAACACCGATTAGAGGTGGGTTTTCTCGGTAGAACTGGCAATCGGCAAGCGAAGGGATGGTGAGAATTTCTGGGAGTGACGTCTGGGCCTAAAGATGAAAAAAAAAAAAGCAGATTATGCAATGACAATTCTACCAAGAGCAAGGTTTTGGAATGTATAGTGTGCAAAAGATTAAACAAATAAAATAATAATCTGTGTATGTGTTTGAAATGGTGACAAACCCTCACTAAGGTTCATGGGGAAACTGGTGGAATGGGGAAAAATAAAAAATAAAACCAACTTGCGGCATGGTGTGGATAAAGCCAGCTGGATGAGTGGCCCTCGGGTCTGTTGCCATCTGGATTACTGATTGGACTGAGGACAGCGTGAGAGTGTGCAGTTGGATAGCAGTGCCACTGCACGGAGGAGAATCAGACTCCTTGAAAAAGACGTACAATCAGGTTTAAAAAGTTGCACACGTCCAGCGGAAAACACGGATAAATGATGGCTATTGCTATGATCGCGTACGATTTTTAGGATTGCATGAAAAGAGGCGATGGCTAAACGCCGCGTGTTGCCGAAGTGGCTGTGGACCGATCTAGTAGAAAGCTTCGAGAAACTAAATATCCTTTGGTCTTACTATGTCACTTCCGGAGGAGGAGGAAATTGAGCATGCAGAAGATGATGATGAATGATGTTGAGGGCTCGGGAGGAAGACCGGAGAAGAGGAGTCAGCACTGAGGGGGGAGGAAGAGTCCCGCTGATCCTCCAAAGAAACCAGCATCAGTCTGGCTAGGTCCTGCTCACAGGTCTCCACATCTAGGACCAAACAGAATATCAATTTGCTTTTTTTCCCCAGCATCAGGCATATTAACAAATCATTTGACCATAGGCAAACAGTCACATTTTGTGAAATCACAAAATACAACTCAATTCTAAAAGCGCTTCCACAGCTGCATGCTCAGTGCGGAACTAAAAACAACTGAACAGCGACCAGTTGAGACATTCCACTTTCAAGTGGACGTTCGTGCGGAAGGCTTTGACGCGCGAGACAACCAGGGTTTTAAGAAGGCAAGTAGGAGTATAGCGCAATTTAAAATGCCATTTAACAATAAAGCCAGTTGCCCATCTGGGGATTTCTTGTTGAGCGATCTTATAGTTCCTCACTATAAGGCTGTGTAGAACCTATCAATGCAAATCTGGTCACCATGACAACGTCTGGCTCAGCGAGAAATTTGCCCAGAACCCAGCGTTACCGTGGTTCTCCAGCTTGGCATACTGCTTAGCGCCCCACTTCTTAATTGTCCAGTCCCTGTAGGCCAACACCTCCGGGCTGACTTTGATGATGCGCCCCAAAGTACTGCAACACAGGTGGAGGTGCAGCCCACTAAGACCATTAGAACGCACAAAGATGCTCAGAAAATGTACAGAACGGATCCAATTCATTGAGAAACCGACCTGTCGTACTCCTTGTTGGGGTAGGCGCGCGCTAGAGGAGACACGCCGTGACTCAGCACCATGAAGGCAAAGTCAAACACCTGCTTGACCTGCAAAACACCATACGAACTCCTGCCCACATCATTCCCTGGGACATTTAAGAAAGGGAAATACACTCAGACAAATCATTTGACAATATAATAGACATCAACCTTGTTTAGCCTTCAGTCAAATGTACACAAGCACGAGCAATGAAAGCATAAGAGCCTGATATGATGCTAAGGCGGGGTCGTTCATGCATGTTGTCGTATCATCATCATCATCATTATTATGTTTTACTCACAATGAAGCACTAAACACAAAACTCCTTGAGTCATATCGCATACTGACCTGGCTGTATTGGGTCTTCTATGCAGAGCATGGACGGCCGGTTTTCACTCCCTATGGCTTTGAGCATTTCCTCCTTCGACGCGTAGGCCCCTCCATTTTTCACCCTGATGCCGGTTTTCATGTAATTGAAGTCGCGGCCGTACAGCTCAAAGAACTCGATCAGCAGAATGCCGAGGTTGATGTTGGCCCGTCGCGTGTCGATTCGAGGGTGTAACTGATGAGCAGAACGAGGAGCAATACAGTTACAGACCAAGGGTGATACATCACAGCCCCCCTGCTTTCACACAGAATTGAATAGTTAACAAATAACAATTTGTAGTAACTTGTAAAACAGGTATTTTTGGCAGCTATAGCAGGCCAATGTGTTTGTACCTGCAGGAAGCTGATAGCCATTAGAATAAGGCTGTAAGAGCTGATCCCTCCAGTGAAGACTTCATTGAGATCCCGCTGCAGTAGAAACTGCTTCAGGACGAAGATCAGAGGCGGCAGAACAGTGTACTTCTACCAGATAGGAAAACAGACATGAGAAACATAGGACAGAGGGCGCATATGTGTTGAGAATGTCAAGTTTAAAAGAATAAATAAGTTAACCTTAAGATGGCTTTTGATGAACTGTGCAGCTTTAACAGCCGTCTCTACGTTAAAGCTGATGTCCACTTTCACCTCGGTTTCATGGTCCGTAAGCTTGATGATGGGCACCTGAGAACGGGACACCAATCAACATGTCAGGATTCACGACAAGCTTTTCTGTGAGGTCATTTCCGAGGCCAACATTCCTTCTTGAACCTGCCTGTCTCCTGGTGACTTACTGTAGCTTTGTCGAGGACCTTAATGGGATACGGCCCGGCCACGTTGTGTTTCCGGAGAGCTCGTTCCAGTTCCTGCAGTGGGGGATGGTCCCACTTTCCAAACACCACCAGGTCAATGTCACTGAGAACAAAAACAAAGTACCTCTTAAGATTTACGTCACAGTGACGGGGAGGTAACTGCCCGCACAATCAGGTTTAAAGCTTAAAATACTGCTCCACTTCCCAGAACGCATTTTAAATGAGCCAATTCAAAACTGGGCTATACAAAAGGTCAAACCGTAAAAAAACAAAACAAAACACAAGTATTACCTTGACGGAAGATAGAGCCCCGTGCTGAAGCTGCCAAATATCTCCACCTGCAGAAAAGGTACAAAAAATTAAATAAAAGCCTGGATGAACTCCTCAAAACATTATTGGGACAATTACCAGATTGATACCTCAAGATAGACGTCAAACTATGTGTTAGCAGTTTAGCTAAACAGCTCACAGCCCGCGCCACACAGGCCTTTAAATATTGATGTTTCATAACCAAATGATAGTACGGTCAAAAATAAATCAGTCTTCTGCCTGGAGTCAGTGCCTTCTCATACCAAAGCCACCAGTCACAGGAGGAAGAAAAATGATCAAGATATTCAGTAGTCTGTTGTACTTGCATGCACTATTCCCATGACATGTACAGACAGACTAATATCAATTAGATTAAACTAAATTGAAACACCGCATATGGCAACAAGGCGCAATAACATGACACTGGAAACGGACTCTTGGCCATCACACATTGGATGGCTGTGCCCGTTTCCTGCAGTCGGAGGTTTGACAATGTAAACTGGGGCTAGGCGCGCTCTGTAGAACACAGGCAGGGTTCCCTCTGTAAAGCAGAACTAGAGATTACTTCTGACACCAATGTGGACCAACCCATTTACTACATGAATGTTTTTATGCATCAAGGCTTTCTGGCCTTTGTCAAGAACCTCCATTTCAAAATAAAACCAACATTTTTTCTGACGAAATTATAAAATGCGGTTTGAAATGAGTGTCATTATCCTTTCTGTCATTATTCAGGATTGTTTCAGTCATATAAAGTTTATAATAAAGAGCCAAAAACTGAAGTCACAAGTGCACGGTCAACCAACACAATGACAAGCAGCTCCTCTCCCTGAGCTTGAGGGGATTCTCATTACCTTTTTTCCCCCCAGTATACCTTCACCAAAATAAAAAAAATAAAAAGAAACCTTGCATGTGAAAAACAGGCTTCCACTTTCCTTTTACAGACAGCACAGTAGTCTCAATGTCCTAAAAAGAAAACCCGAAGGATACTTGTGTCTACTCGGGTATACTGACAAAGAACACAGCTGATTTAAGATATGGTCCAAAACTGAACCATTAACATAAGAGATGGTAACAAAGCTAAAATAAGGAGTTAAAACATTTGTATCAGCCCCACCACCTGAAAGAACCAATCCGTCTTTACAGAGCAGTGCCAGCCAGCGGGATTTATTTGCACTTTGGCTCAAAAAAGGTTTGTAGTAAATAAAAATAAAAAAAGGTATTTCTCAGAAAGTAAACTGTTGACATTCTGTTGGCAACATGCAACAGAAAACAAATTCACTAACAGAACAACGGGAACACAACTGACAAGACGGATGTGTTCAGAGGCGCAGTGTAAACTACGGTACAACCAGGGACCATGGAATCCTGCTTTTGTGTGTGTCTGTGTGTGTGTGTGTGCGCGCGCGCCTCGTCTTTGCACTTGGCTCATAAAAGGAGATAAAACATGTGGCACAAGTGAACTGCAGCGGTGATCGGTAACAGTTCACTTTAATGTGCCAATTCTGAAGGCGTTCAGTGTTTTCATGCATTGACAGAAAAGACTGAACAATTTATCAAATAATAATTTTGGGTACATCGGTTTAAAATAAATTCAAATACAGGTTTTCCCATCCCAGTGTGGGAGGAGTGGTGATTCAACTGAACACACCTCACGTCTTACTCATGGGAGGTAAATGACAGATAATGCCACAAAAGGTCAAACAAAGCATTCCACCTCTTGCTACGAGAGCGACCCAGGCTTAATAGCGGGCACTGTGGCAGTATATTGATACCGACTGAACGGTCTCACGTAATAAACTGAAAAAAACCCAATGCAAAGAAAGGGCCCAGTGTTGCATAGAGCGTGGACCACAGGAGTGCTGCTGCCACCAGCCGCCCCACTCACCCGCGCTGTGGGCCACATGTCCTTGATGACACTTTCTATTCTGTTCACGACTGCTCTCCTCATGGCCTCCTCCTCCGGGCGCGGGGACATGAAGTTGAAGAAGTCCACAATCTCTTCATGGAGACTGTAAAGGAGTCAAGGGAGACAGGACACCTGGGATCATGGCCTGGACAGTGAGGTACAGTATCGCTGGGCGCAGTTGGATAAAACTAAAAAGTGGGGACTAGGCACCGGGGGCCTGCTGGAGGCCCCCAAAAAGGAAATGTTTGATGCACTGGGAAAGAACTAGAATACAACAAGAAATACTAAAAACAATTGATTTGTGCCTCAAAAAAAATGCTTTGACTTGTTGCGTGCGTGCGTGCGGTGGACAAGTTAGTTCAAATACATCCACATTTCAAGTGGAGCTCCTTTCATGACGCGTGTAAACGCCACACACCTCCTCCATCCCTCCTTCCTTCCTTCCTTCCTTCCTTACCCATTAATGCCGGGGCTGTAGCGCCGCGTTTTCCACACGCTACAAGAGTCTACGCGGTGGCCATTGCAGCCGTGCGGCAGGAGCGGGTTGACGACGCCGTGGAAAGTGTTAGCCCGGTCCAGGTGCCTCCTGCGGCCGGACTGCTGCTGCTGGTGGTGGTGGTGGTGCTTGCTCCCGTGCTGGTTTTTCATCCCGGCGGGGGTGTGGCCGCCGGGTTGTTGCATGCTGCGACAGTGTGGCTGGACGGCGTGAGGCGGCGCAGGAGGAGGAGTAGGAGGAGCAGCAGCAGGAGGAGGAGTGGGAGGATACTGACGTCGGAGATTGTTCTCGTTCAACTCGAGCTCGCCGTAGTGC
Source organism: Apeltes quadracus (assembly GCA_021346845.1). Classification (NCBI taxonomy): domain Eukaryota; kingdom Metazoa; phylum Chordata; class Actinopteri; order Perciformes; family Gasterosteidae; genus Apeltes; species Apeltes quadracus. The sequence goes on from CM037936.1 coordinate 17,289,625, forward strand.
AAAAAGCGACTGGCCTCCTCTGCGACGTTCAAATTATCGATTTGCAGAGAGGAGCCGGAGGGCGAGGAGCCCTCGGCCTCGGAGTCCAGCGAGGAGGAGGACGGCGACAACGAGCCCTTCCTGCGGACACGTCCCCTCCCTCCGCCGCCGCCGTCTCGCTTCGACAGTTTCCCAAACACGCACCCGGTCGGCAGGGCAACATATTTGCAATACTCCCCGGATGGACTCGGCGGAGTTGACGTTTTGCGGCGCGAAGTTGCGTTGTCGGTGAAGGTCGACGCCGGACTTGGCTCCGAATCCCTGAGAGGTTTCCCAAATGTGCATCCACAGGGAATTGGCAGGTCCCTTCTGCTCCGGCTGGATCCAAGCGGTCCTGGGATCCATTGGGCTCGAGTTAGTGCAGGGACGGTCTTAACGGGGAGGAAGAGGGGGAGGGGGGCTGAGAGCCAATTAAAGCACTTTGCACACAAGAAAATCAAATAAACCCTACGGCGCCGATTCGCTTGCTGTCATTGCGCTGCTCACGCGTCCAGAAAGTGGTTCGGGTTTTTTCAAGCGGCTCGTCCAACTCCAACACTCCCCATGTAAAGGCAGTCAATATGGCGCACCCAGCACGGATCAGCGTCTACGCATGTGTGAGGGGTTTAAATCTTTGAACACACCCCTCGAGACTGAGAGGTGCGTCAAGTCAACCCTTTGCACGCCGCACCAACCGGAAGCGAAGCTATTTTGAAGGGTTGTTCATGTTATCGGGTTGACATGTCATTACGTTGCATGTCATTTGGCTGACGCTTTTATCCGAAGCAACTTACAATAAGTGCATTTCAACCATAAGGATACAAGAAATAAGAAAGTGCAATTTCATAAAATAAGGCTATTTAAGATATAGTCTGAAGGGCAAACAACACACCAAAGACAAAGTGAGTACACGTTTTTTTCTCATTTACTATCACAGTATTGTTTGAGTTTTCCTCAAAGTGTGTTGGTAAATGCACCAATGTTTAAGCTGTTGCCAAGAACAGAAGTTAATTATAACACCAGCAAATTAACAAACATTCTCTGAATAACCCTGGAAAATACAAAATGTTTTGTTATAATGTATTTGAATCCAAATATATTTCCCAAATATTCTTGTAAATCACATTGAAAGAAAAAAAGAATTAAGACCACTTACTTTTGACCATTCCAATATCGATAGCACATGTTCATTTATGTATTTTTATTTTCGAAAAAAACAGATTTTGATTGTCCCTGTTGGACGTTTTGGGTCTGATTGTTCACTTCAAAGTTTGTATACGACGTGACTTCTAAGCTTTTATCTTGAAGGATGGCTGATAACGGAAACAGTTACTTTTAAATGTTTCAACACTCTTCAGAATCATCATGGATAAAATGTAATTGGGCAGGATCATTAGTCGCTGCATTTATCACCAATTTCATACATGACTGTTGAGCCTACATACTCACATTTTTCATAAAAAATACCTCAGTCTTCATTATTTATCATAAGATTTAATTACTTCTGGTAAAGTGAACCAAATTACACAGAAATGAAAATATTTTAAAATGTCACACTTTTAAAAAGGTGTTTTATTTATGGGACAGCGGGAGGCAGCATTCTCGGGAGATACATGTGCCTGCAGAGACAGACACCTGCTGGTTACGAGCTTTTGAGACATTCTAAATAGATCTGTAGTTTAAACGTTTGTATTGACACTTATTTTGAAGGAGTTCTTAGTCCAGACGTTGCCGTGAGGGCTTTGAGGTTTAACAGTATGTAAAGGTTAATAAGCCATAAGGTTTACACAGCAGTCGCTTTATACTTTATTCCCTTATATCAAGTTTCCCAGCTTTGGAATGTATTGCATTAAGACAAGTGAAGAAAATAAGCGCCCAAACAGACTACTTCTTTCAATATGCCGACATTTTAATATGAAAAATTTAAATAACCTCTGAAACAATCTGTACAAAACCTTTACTGTGGCAATCTTATTTTTCATTCAGACAAACAAAACAGCGATAACTTTACAAACACTGAATGAGGAAACATGTACAGTAGCGCCACAATAATATAAGAACACACGTAGGCCTACATATTTTAGAGCTTTACCTGAGTGCAGCGAAAGAAGGCAGGGACTTATGCAAGTACCTCTATTACAGCATGTGCAAAGCTAAAAATTGAGGAAAACCCATTTTGCGTGTCCCTACCAATAAAAATGTAGGACAATTTGCTACAAAATCAAGAGTACATTCAAGTAATGTATTCATTTTAAAGTAGTAGTGCACATAAGACAAATAAAAAACAGAGCAGATGTCAATTCTAAACCCAATATGAACCTTCAGGCACCGAGTATTAAGGAAGTTGCGTTTTGCACAAACACAAAACATCGGTCATGGACTGCCAGTCAGCAAGTTAAAACTAATTCTCTCTCAGCTCACAACCGCTCTGCAGACCGACGCCAACTGGTTCATGCAGCTAGTGACAGCAGGAGGGACCCGGTGGGACGTTTCTCCTCGCCATTCTGCCAGCGCACCCAGGGCTTGTTTGGGATTGCAGGGAGACAGGTCGTAGATGCAGTAGATCGCGGCTAACTGGACCTCCCATGGAACACCTGTGGGGGAGAGGGGGGAGGAGGGGAGGGGGCATGATGAGATGAGACTCCTTATGCAGAGGCCCTTTTCTCTTTCACATCAGGATGTCGCTATATCAGGCACAATTAGGACAATATAAACAATTGTACAGCAAAGTGTGTGGGTTGAGATGTAAATACAGGAATATACCCAGATAAGTAATACTGTGAAAGATAGAAATAACGTTTGTATTTCTAATATCGAACGTAAAACAAGGAATCTCTGTCACTGTGTATCCGGCAACTTTGCTATATTTCCTACCTTCAGCGTGTCCGTGTCTACCAAACGTGTTGATGACGTTGGCGACAGTAAGGACAGAGGAAACACACCTCTTTTTCATTCCCAGTTGGCCGAGGCGTCCTGTTAAAAAAATAACAAGGTAATTGAATTCTTCACTGTCGCCGTGGTGATCTTTAAATTACACATCTTTTTCCGGTTATGGTTTACACCCGAGTAAACCGTCCAAACGACCGACCTATGAGTCGGAGCACGGTGGCGACGGTCACGTCAGAGATGGGGGCTTGTTGTTCCCTGGGTTGGGACACCCAAGTGTTCATTAATGGCCACAACTCCTGGCTGTCGAGGCAAAAACAACTCATCAATACAGGATCACACAGGACGCATTCATTTCTTTAAGCAAGCTTTACAAGGATTAGCTAGGAGAAAATAACATACCTCAATAGGTTATTGTAGGTCCACTGCCACTTCTTATGTGTACAAAGGAGTTGCAGCGTTAAGATGTTCTGCCACGCCTCCGTCCCGAGGTCATGCCCGTAGCGGCAATGCGGAGTGAAAGACCGGCTCGATCCGCACCGAATATCACAGACGGTTCTGGAGATCAGCTCGTCGATGTCGCAGGGAGGACTCTGCAGTTAAATAGAGACATGCGGTTTGTGAGGGATGATTCTGCTTGAGTTCAGCGTGTACAAATGGCAGAGAGGATGTCGGGAACACAATTAGCCGACTTGAACAAGTTGGAAATCAAAAAGCTACCAAAGCGTCTATAATTAAAAAGAAAATGAACACAATGGCAACATATTCACCAGTCAACCCCAATAGAAGTCAGAAGATATGAATGAAAGCTAGATTTGGTAAAATATATATATAAAAATAAAGACAAGTAATGAAGAGACCCATCTCTACAAACACTTCACCTTCTCCCAACCAAGGAATTTTGAAAGGCAGCCGAGGGTGTCTTCTTGCGCCTGTAGTTTGGTGACCGTATGAATTGCCTGGCCAAGAGAACTACTGTGTGAGAGAACGTTGGGCCACGTTGTCACCATGAACAAGATCAGCTTAGCAGAGTCTGGGAAATCTGCAGGTTGGTAAATACAAGGAAAAAGAAAAAGCATAAATCAAGCGCTTCACTGGTGCCTTGGGTGATCTAGTGGCATTTAGTGGCAATAGAGACACACTTTTCACAGTTCAACAGAAAAAAGAGAATTAACAAACCTCTGCAGGTAAATCAAGTGTGTGTGTGTGTGTGTGTGTGTGTGAGAGCTTTAAGTCATACAGTATGACCCAAATAGCTAACCTTCAGTGAGAAGGCTGAAGGCCAGGACGTGAGCCTTCTCCCAGTCTCTCGCCTGTCTGCAGACGCCTGTGTACACTCTGCAAAGCGCCTGCAGGTAGTTCCTGCTTCCATCACTTTTCTCTGCTTTCAGCTTGTCCAGGATGGGCAAAATCACATCATCCAGCTCCTTCTGGAGAGAGAAGGGAGAAAACATGCACAGCAAATTAGACGTGGACACAGACCACTGAAAAAACAATACACTTTGTTGTTGTTATTTTTTTTTTAATCTGTAGGATGAATCGGGGCTGGAGAAGCAGTGTTGCTGGTGGAGGCTGTTCATTCAGAGGCTGGCGCAAGGTGTGCCCCGCCCCGCACTCCCACCAGCCTCCCTCTGGTTCTCCAACATGCTCAGCGGGCCCTCACTTGACTCAAACAGGCCCTGCACCCCCAACAAGCCAGCCTCAGCATGCTCTGCACCTCCGTAGAGCCGCCCACCACCACGTGGAGCGACGTAGCGAGCTCACAGCGGGGGTCCGGGAGCCCAACCCCCATAGGCACAAGCTTTCGCCAAACGCTGGGGCAACAATTTTGATTTCTCGCTTTAAAAATGTATAACTTTAATGATTTTAAAAAAGCATACGAGAACGATAAACATAAAACCGCCATTGTTCTATTGTTCTATTTTGCGTGTGTCTCGCCGGCTTCCCTACTGCGAGTATAATCAAAGCTTAATCGATGGAATAGTGGATAGACCGACTCTATGTGATTTATATTTTCAGTGTGAGTGTGTTTTATTACAATAACATTAAAAAACTGAGGCTTTAAGACCAGCATCATAATTGTCATCTTAAATGTCAATGTTAAATAATAATAAAAACAATTATCCAAATCCCTGTTGACTTGTATGGTGTATAAAGAAATCATCACATAGCATTACTGCAGGAAGAGGGACTATTCACGACAGGAGAAGCACGTTTTTAGCTGAAGATGTTTTAGCAACATGATGATATAAGCCAGTTATAGTCTTCCGTCTTTGATTCACTTATGCAGATAACATTTAGGATATTTTTCAACCTCTTGTGTAAACCCAATAACCTCACAGAGATCACCCCAAAACGTAGTACAAGTAGTAAAGAGTAAGAGATCTAAACATAAGCCAAGAAGAAGAGCATGCTCACCGTGCCGTTTCGGCAAATCTCCGAGATAACCTCCTTCTCCTCGTCTCTCAGGACAGGTTTTTTTGGCATGTTACCCACATACAGGTGGCTCTGAATCACCGGCAATAGATCAAAAGCCTGGGTTTCAATCTTCATTAAATACTTTGCGATAAGATTTTCCTCTTCGGGCTGTGCACCTTTCGAGGACGGCGCGGCCAGCTCGGTTTTGAGCGGTGCGAAGCTCGGAGTCCGAGCGGCGGGGCTCTCCTCCCCCCCGTCTGAGGAGGCGGACGCCACCTGCGTGAGACCGACGGCGGGAGAGCAGTGGTCCAGCCGCAGACACTTGCTGCTTTTAGGCGGAGGCAGGTAAGGGGCCGGTCTTTTCCCCCCCCGCGTCTCGGTGAAGGCCGTTGAAGCAGTTGAGTTTACGGTTTTAAAGCAAGACGTCTGACTGTCGGCCGACGTGGGCGACGCGCCGCCCTCCGACGAGCCGATGCCGAGGCCAACATTGCCTCTGAGAATGCTCAGAGTCCGGCCGTGGGCCGAGAGCGCCGGGTACATGGTGTCGAGGATCCTCATGGAGTTCTCCTGTGACGGACTCGACGACGACGACGGGGACGAACTCATCGCCGCCGGGGGCAGGCGACCCGGAACGGGCACGGCGTGCTTCGGCGTGGCAGAGCCGAACTGGAGCGGCGACGAGGGGACTCCGTTTGGAGGGAGGGGGCTGTTCAAAGACGAGGAACCCGCGCGCTGGTTTAGCGGCGTCGAGTGGGTCGGGACCAGAGTGCAGGGCGATGCCAATCGGTCCATGGGCGAGGGGAAGGAGAGCTTCCCAATGGCCTGCCTCGGATGGATGGATTTGCCCGCCTTCGGAGGTGTGCTCAGTGGCGTCAGAAGACGAGGAAGCGGCGGGCCCATTTCAGAGCGGACTTGGCCAAGGCCTTCCGGAGGTTGAGGTTTAGTCGACCCGGCCGCTGGGCTGGGCTCTTTCTCTCTGCTTGGTTTGACTTTTATGCACGTAGCCAAAATGTTTTCACGTTCATTGTCAGCAGAAGCACTCTTCACGGAGGCTGCGGACCGAACGGAGCGCAAGTTACATTTCGTCGCTTGGTGGTTACTCGCGTCGATGCTGTTCTGAAGCTGGTCTTTGACTTTAGCCGTTTCCATGACACTTTCCCCCCCTAAATTAGGCAGCGCCTGCAATGTCAAAGTGGGTAACAGACATGAGGGACTCATCATGTCTGAACGTCTGCATGCCGAATGGATACTTTCATCCAGAGATTCACCGTTGACGGTCTTCTGGGGGTCATAGAACAAAGGTTTGCAACCTGCCAGCATTTCATTGTTCACCATCTCTGGGTCATCATCCGTTTTTGAAGACGTGTCACCATTTGTTTGATCCGACTCCCGCTCAGCATCAGCGATCTCCAACAGTGGAGACTTGCTAGGAGAAGGAGGTCTGTTGGCACCATTTGGCTCCAAGGGAGAAGCTGCTACATCAGTTACCTCAGCTTCTTGTGCTTCATTCCCAACTTCTTCCCCAGGAGGTTTAATGGATGGATCCCTTTCGAGCCTCTCTGCCACATTTCTATTTGAGACGCTGACGATGCCGTTGCTGGTGCTTGTCGAACCGGGGTTATCGTCTAGTACTGCAGTATCGTTGCTCTGACAGCTTTTGTTCTCCTGGGGTTTAAAGACGGTGGGAGCTTGACTGCCCTGTTCCAGACCACAATGGTCCTGAGGACTTTTTCCCATTTCTTCTGTATTTATAACCTCAGCATTTGTCACAGAGTCAATGAATGCTGGGGAAGTAACTGGGGAAGAAACCAACGGTTCATTTCCCCTTTCCTCAAGGAGTGTGGTTCCATCCTTGTTTGTGGAGAACTCTCCACCACCAGGAGTGACTGCTTGAGATCCGCTAACATCACTGGGCCTTTTTGCCAGTTCTGAACCATCTTCTTCATTTGGAACCTCAGCATTTGTCACAGAGTCAATGCATGCTGGGGAAGTAACTGTGGAAGAAACCAACGGTTCATTTCCGCTTTCCTCAGTGAGTGTGGTTTCATCCTTGCTGGTGGGGAACTCTCCAGCTGCTGCTGGAGTACCGCTAACATCACTGGGGCATCTGTCTACATCCATCTTTGTAATTGTCTCAGACCAATCTTCCTCTTCCTTTCTGAAAGCCTTTTCACTTTGAGAGATTGTACTGTTACTGCTGCTACTGTGGTTTGCGCTGCAGGATGGCTCTTGACTTTCAACCCTTAACGAGTCAACGTCCACAAAATCCGTTATGTTGGATGTGGAAGAAGCAGATGCTGATGCTGATGCTAATGTCACAGGTGCTGCGTCCTGCTCAACCTGCATGTTTTTAAGATGTATTTCCTCACCATCTGTGCCTCTTATGCCCTTCATTTCCGTAATGCCAATTAACTCATTTTGTCCCAAGTCTTTGTAGTCGTTTTCATTGGAAATGGATTCCACTCCCTGTGCTGTGACCACTGGCAAGTCCACCTCCTCCTCTGTTGTTAGTTGAGAAGATGTCAGACAGTGGCTTGTTACTGATGTTACGATGAGTAGCGACTCTTCTCGAGAATGAAGAACACGGTCATCAGATATTTCAAGATGGTTTTCCTTTTTGCAATCAGTTGTCTCCATAGATTCAATCTCTGTGACCTACGAGACAGAAAGGAGAACATTTAATTTGTAAAAAGGATAAAACCAGTCGTTTTCACTCAAACAGTGTGACCCCCTGGTGGACAGATTAGGGATAGCAGCTACTTATAAAATACCAGCAGGCCAGCTGTAATAGTACATAAATATTTTCCCGCAGGCTGATGATAATCGCACCACAGGCTTAGATTTTGACATATGTGGCTTAAGGCATCAGTACCACGAGGAAGGAAATTTAATACCAACTTCACAAAAGCTCAAATTTATGGCAAGGACCATTTTGAAACACAAAATATGTCCCCAATGTCGTCACTAGCTGATTGACAATCTGTTCTGAGCCCTGCCACATGAAAACTGATTATGTGTGTTGTTGACTCCGCTAACCTGATGTGTGTGATATTAAGTATTAGTTATTATTTATTTTTTTAAACTAACGAGTCAATGGCTTTGACGGATCTGCAGAAACCTGCCTTCTGTGGAGTCCTTTCAAATACACATATATGTTGTTATGTAATAGCATTCCAATGAACGTTAAATCCACTACAAATTGCATGGCATATATAAAATGACTTACCAAATCTGGTAGAGGTGATATGCAGGGAAGAATTGGTTGGAACAATGCCAGTATCTTCTCAACAGACCCTTCAGAGTTGCTCCGGCCAGCAGATGACTCCTCACTGTTGCTATTGGAGGACGTCTTGCTCTTTTTGGGAGAGTGCGTTTTCTTCATGGCATTTGTTGACTGCAAAGATGCTTGCTGCCCGCTAGCTTTCTGCCCACGAGGGGAGAGTGTCACCGCTGTTACAGTGGCATTTGCTTGCATATGGTAGCTGTTGGATTCACTAGTGTTGCCGGAAGCAGGACAGGATGTGTAACTCAGATGAGGCTGCGGCCGGTTTTGTGGGGCGCACGGTAGAACCTGCTTGGAGTCGCACTCTGAAATGTGTAAAAGAGATGATTGAAATAAAAATATGTGGTGAAAGAAATACAATTTTTGGTTTTTAATTTAATAAAAGTATTTAAAACAAAGACACCTTTGGCTCTATTTGTCGGTAATAAGACACAGATGTACAATTTAGCCTAATGGTGCCTCACCAGGTACTTGAAACAAGAGCTTCTGCCGAGGTTCCACACATGTCCACAAGTTCTGTAGCAGCATCTGGAACTTTTCTGAAAAACAGACACAAATGTTCACACCCTGCAAAAGGGACGATAAAAACCACCTGACAGCGATAAGCTACATGAGGGAGTTTAATGAAAAAGAAAGCTGATTGTATACCTTTGTCAACTTTAGACTGCTCAGGTTTACTTGCTTGAGTTGATGTGCTCTTATATTCTGTAGAGAAAATCCAAATATTGCTTAAAATTCTAATATAATTTCAAGATAGAAAATATGCTCCTGTTTTATAGATGGCGTTTTAGTTTGTATTTGCAAATGTTACTCGTTTACCTTTACAACGTTCTCTTTCCAGTTTCATCAGTCTCACCTGTAAATTAATTCAAATTATACACAAAGAAAGGTCAGGTCAAAATGTTTTTGAGAATTAATTCTCACGTAATTGACATATGTAAGAAGGTCAATACAGCACCTGGAGGTCATCAATATTTCTCTGTAGCAGAATTTTATTTTTAGTCAGTTGGGATATTTGATGATTCTGTTTGGAAACTGAATCTGAAATACAGACAAAACATATGTATAACTAAACCCACTAACAAGCATTGTCATATGAAGAAAAATTGAGAATAATAATAATTGTGTAACATCCAATTTTCAATACTAACCTTCAAGCAGTCCAACTTTATTTTCAAGGTTGTCTTTTCTGTTGGGAAGACACAATATGGGGACTTTCAGCACAGTTTCTTGTTAATGATTTGCTCAAAGTGCATGATGATAATGATATGTAACGGACCATGAATACTCATAACTTAAAGTGCAACAAGTTTTCATAACAAATAACAGAGAGACCGCCCAGGAGAGAGAAAAACATGACCGTCATTAGTGTCCAAATTAAGAAAACACATCTGCATAGCAAGCGTGAGGTCTTACATGCTTGTTGTCTTGGCGTTCTCTTCTACCAATTTTTCAACTTGATCCGCTTCTGCTTGAGATTTCCTCAAAGTTTCCTGAAGAGGTGAAAATTGGAACAATATTAGTTTCTCAAGCTGCATTTAGCACATATTAGATTCAAAACGTACACATGTGTAGTTCAAGATCACTTTCTAGCTTACCTGTGTTTTCAGCAAATCATTTTCTACAGCAGCCTTTTGCCTCTTCAGCAGTGCATTTTCAAGTGACATTGTTTCTGTCAATTCTTAGGAAGTTGAAATATAATTAGGCAAAAGAAAAAACAATTAAATATATTGTTTTTTTCAATTTTAAAATGAGTGAATAAATGCTATGTACCTTCAACATCCTTCAACTGCTTTTCAAGTTTCTGATATCTGAGGGACAAGAAAATATTTTTAACACATTGTAATATGGCGATCTGCACAGTCAAACAAATGACTTAATCATCTCTTACTCTGCCATTGTCCTGCTGGTTTGCTGCTGTAATTTGTCCATCTCTTCAGCCATCTGCCCATAGGATATAAGAGCACCCTATACAAAATAAACACAGAAAAAGTTGGGGAAACTTTTGTTGAGATTTTATGATTCTTACGCACAAAAATTAGAAGATGGATACTTTATTACCACCAGAGGGATATCCTGTAAATGTGATTCTACTAAGAAAGGGCATACCTTCTTTTCCTCCAGTTCGGCTTGAATGGATTCATAATCTGCAGTCTTTTTCTCCAGTTTGGCTTGAATGGATCCATAATCCGCAATCTTTTTCTCCAGTTTGGCTTGAATGGATTCATAATCTGTAGTCTTTACCTCTAGTTCTGCTTGAATGGATTTATAATCTGCAGTCTTTTTCTCCAGTTCTCCTTGAACAGATTCATAATCTGCAGTCTTTTTCTCCAGTTCTGCTTGAACAGATTCATAATCTGCAGTCTTTTTCTCCAGTTCTGCTTGAACAGATTCATAATCTGCGGTCTTTTCCTCCAGCGTAACCGATCTGATCTGCAGCTCCTGCAGCTGTTGTTGAAGCCTGTTATTTTCACTGCATGAAACATATTCAGAACAGGAAAAGCTAATTAAAACCAGTTGCGTACGGCATGAAAGAACATGATAAAACACATAACGTTACGAAAAGATGGTGTACAAATTCACAATTAGTAGGCACATTTAGCTAGTATTTAACTAACTAGATTACACCTCGTACCTTCGTGGTCTGCAGAAATGTAACGTTGAAAAATGGGTACGTTTTCTGAATATAGACTGGTGTTATCGTTAGTTGTTTCAAACAAAGTGTTACGAGTGTCCAATTGTAAGGACGTTGAGCTAACGCTAACTGAAATGTATCTACGGCGATACCATGGCAACTATATTTGGTATTACTCACTCGGATACTGCAATCTTCTGTTTCAGAGCCAGGAATGACGTCACATATTCGGTCAGGCTCTGTATTATGAGACGGGAAGTAACAAAACAAAAACAATCAAGGACTATTATTATAACCAACAACCGGTTAAGATAAAAGCAACATATAGCCCTATTTACGTCACAACAACTGTTTACGTTAAGTCTATACAGATAAAACGGAACTCCTTCAGTGACTTTTCTGAAGAAAGGTGATCTGACCTGGTGCAAAACAGGGCAGTTCTGACAGTTTCCAATCGTAGCGTCTGCGGCGATAGCTGCCGTTTTGAAATGGCTGTCCCCTGGCATCATGATAAAACCACCGAAATACCGACAGTCGTTATGTTATATTCTAGGAATTGGCCACCATGGGGAAAATAATTGGAGCCAGGTTCAAAATAAACTTCACATTTTCGCGTATCCCACGTTGACGAAAGACCCATACCAGGACCTCACGGAGGAAGCTTCGTGAAATGCCGGTTTACCTAAATTAAATATTTCTAACCAAACTTTATCATCCTGGGTTGGTTTTTCAATCGATATGACTGCCAAAGGTGTTTTCAGTTTTGGTCATTTTTTTGCCACGCGAAATACGATGTTTATGGGATATTACCGGCATTTTGCTTCAGGCAGTTCTTTAAGGCATATACATTGGTTCACAGTGGGGAACGACCAAATGCAGTATTCCAACACTCGTGTTCCTTAAAACAAAAAAAATAACAAAAAAACAGAAATACCATTCGTAAATCCCTTTAAATTTTGCATAAAAAACGGAATACAAAGCGCAGTTAGCATACCCGGAAGTAGGTACATTTTCACAGTAAATGTTGGCACAATTGAAAATATCTGCTAGAAACTAGTTCATGAACATTTCCATTTCCAAGGCGAAAAGCTATAGTATTTCCGTTTGATTGTCTAAAAGGTCAAACGAAATACAGTATATAATAATAGTAATAATAACGTATAAATATACATATATCATTGGTCCCTGGTGGTCTAGTGGTTAGGATTCGGCGCTCTCACCGCCGCGGCCCGGGTTCGATTCCCGGTCAGGGAACTTACTTTTGCTGGTTAATCTATCAAAATGGGTCAATTTTCCGTTGTCTATATCTATATGGTCAGCAGAGGGTACTGTTGTACATTAATATTGCGTGTTAAAGCCGTACAGTTGCTGTCTATCTTTTTCTGTACCACTAAACTACTTCCCATTTATGTCACGGTCCAGTTATAAAAATGTACAAACAACAACACAAAATTCAGAAACTGATGCTTTGGAGGTTATTTCGTCATGCAATTGAGAATCTTTTCAATGAACATATAAATAAGTCAATACATGAACTTTAAGATAACTGTCACTTTGTTTTGCACCACAATGGTCCTCATTGCTGCGGCAGCAAGTGGTCCCTCAGATTAGTGATACTAATAGCTGCGAGGAAACCACTGAAGGTGCTTGCATTGTTTTAGGTGCATCCTGATGGAGAGATAATAAATAACTGATGACCCTTCAAAGTGTAGCCACAAGGCTAAAGAGCCAAATCCCTCCAAACGGATGCAGTCAGAGATAGCACAGCTTTTTTCGAGTAGAAAAGAGAGTACTAGGCATGCTCTGTATTTTTCTCCTGACCTGACGGATGATCTCTTCTCTTACCTGGCATGGTTTAGGTAACACTTTGGATGGTGCCAGATTTGTCTCAATCACCTTTGTTATCTACAGGGAGTCTTTGTCTCAACACAATCTTTGTATACACAAAAACGTCTTCCTCCTAATCCATCTCTTCTTGTGTGGTTCGATTGTTTGCCTCTTCTTTTTTTTTTTTACAGAGAGGTGGTTGACATGGAGCAAAAAAAACATTTTATCTAAATACCCACCTCTGGCTCACTCCCTCTCTTTCTCACAGCATTTTTCTATGACAGCAGCAAAAATATAGATGCCTTCTCTCCGCCCTACTTTCAACTCTATTTCTCTCCCTCTTCATCTCTCCTCCCTCACTTTTTTCACTGTCTCTCTGAAAGGGATTGCACAGCAATTATGACAATGGGGATTTCTTTTCTGCGCCTATATCTAATTGACTTGCTGAGAAAAGACTAAAGGGAAAAAGCACGATGTCGTAGGTGTTGAAAAAGGCTGACAGCGCCTTGGCAATACTGTCAGCCTTACGTGCTGTCCTACATCGCCGTTATGGGTCTGGGGTCGTTTCTTTAATCACTCTTCTTGTTTCATTGTGTTATGACGGGACACATGATTCCTGTGCTGAAGGTGGCTAAGTCTGCATAGAGATGCACTTTGCTGAAAGACAAATTATTCTCAGGTTACAATGAACATATTGAGCCCAGTTGAAGTATTCAGCTGGAAAAATAGAATTTTAAAGGATTAAGTTCCCTTCCTGATCTTGTTGGCCATTGCCTGGTAAAGACTCACTCCTGTATGAAAAGATCAAATTCACTCAAACTGACCGCCGGAAAGAATGACTGTAATGAATGGAAATCAGGTCTAGAGACACAGTTGAGATGCTAACATGACTCTCATTTGTTTATTGTTATTTCATTTACATTGTGAAAATCACTTGTGTATTGATGCCTGTATCCATAGCAAGAGTAATGCATTTTTTTACTGTCATATCAATTTATGTTCTTACAGGACTTGAGTGATTATGTAGGATTCTGTAGTTGATCGATGGAGCCAACTGTTCATACAATACTGATTTTAACCCAGCAGCTGTTCTAAATAATCACCAATCAATGTTGACATTACTGAATTGGGCTTTTGACGTCTCAAAAATATAGTAAATATTTATTTAATACAAAAAAGTGCAGTTTGTCAGCATTGAAATCCTATGAAATACAATACAAAATATGAAGGTTTAGAGTAGAGTAATAAAATGACACATTTGTACTGCTTATTAATACAGTCTTCCAGCAACGCTGTATTGTAAAGCCAATAAATAAAAACAAATAATACTGTACACTGGGTCACACAATTCATGTGTTCTTTCCTGAAACTTAAGGATTTCACATTGATTTTGTTAAAGACAATGTTGTAGCACCGCTGAGTATGAAAGTCAGTTCACACAGCTCTCATGTATGTGTGTGTGTACGTGTGTATGACGCATTTTGTTCGTTTCTTTTCTATGACAACACAAAGCTTCTTCCTGTTTTCCAGCATTCGAGAAAGCCCACTCGAACAATTACTCCGTGGTTTATAACGCTGTAGAGTAAAAGGATGTTTTCTCACTTTGAAATATCCCTTTTCAGATCCTCTATTGATCAAGAATTGCAATGCTGACAGGAGCGTCACACATGCCATAGCATGGCACTGTCTGAAACCTTGTCAAGTGTTTTTTTCGTTGTTGGCCTGCCACCATCGGCTTGTGGTTGAGCGCGAGACGCTGCGTGTCCTGGGCACCGTTCTTTGCAGTTACATACAGTACATAAACAAAGCTGGGATTTTTCAGGTTTTCAATTTCTTTTGGATGAGTCAAGCCCGTGCTTCAATCAGGAGTCCCATGTTGCTGGTTCCTCCTCATAATGATCTCATTTACATGCACCGTCGCAATGACTTTCCCCAGCGGAGTGGCTCGAGTTCTTGCAAGCAGATGTCCGGCATCACAGAGAGAAGAAAGGCCACTGCGACTCTCGCATTTCCTTCCAAGTGTCATTGTTTTTTTTAGTGCCCGCCGCACGCTTGAAGCAAAACCAATCAGTCTCTTCAAGCATGGATGTCAATCATAGTGTTCTGTCTATCCAACTACCTCTCTGCCTGCGTCACAGACAGGGTCCCGCTGTGCGATTATAGGTTGGAATTTGAACAGGATTGACAGCACTGCTTTCCATAGAACTTGTGGTTGCAGACTCCGTGCTGGGGCACCAGGTAACACCAGTTGAAGTAATCCCGACATGCAAGGTCTGCGGGGGAATACAATAACGTATGAAAGCTTGTTTCTGTTGTGATCAGTCTTTTCTCACTACAGAATACAGGAGTTTGTATACGAGCTGGAAAGTAGTGCTATAATCTCTTCGAAATTCTGTACCTTTCTTCTCAGGTTGCTGGCAGAAGTTTGTGTTGCAGGCCTGCGACATTGAGGGCTTAAGATGGAGGGCACAGGCAGGAGAGGGCTTCCCTTGGACCAGACATTGGACTGTCCTGACCTGCACTCCTCCTCCACATGTCACTGTGCACTGCGGAGCACAAGGAAGCAAAACCTCGATGAAAGATTCAATCGCTGGCTGGTAAAATGACTATCAACAAAAGCGATGACTCGGCAGACATAAAAATGTATAGTGAATGTATAACTCGTCACGTGGTTCAGCAAAGTAACCCTTCTCTTATATCCATGCACCTGAGACCAAGGGGATGATTGCCACTGTGCTTGAGGCGGAGGTTGAGGTGGATGGGTGAGGTGATGCGTGCTCCATCGGTGGGCCGCTGGCGTCGTTTGGATGGAGCACTCAGCCTGGACGCAGAGCCTCTGGAGCTCCATCGAGGGCTTGGGGATGTGGTGGCACTTCTTGGCAGCCAGCTCTCTGTACTTCCCTGCAGTGTCCTGTGTTTACGGAAACCCAAAAATATTCAGAAAAGCCAGAATATTCCACCATGTACTCTCAAGAAAACTTATAAAACATATATAGTAAAAAAAACCAGTAACGCCTAAATTATAACAAATAAGGATGTGAGGAGATGAGGATCTAAGTTGAAATGTATCAAGTTATTAATTTAATAATTAAGAATCAATGTTTTGCTATATTCAGTGATTGTCGCACGTGATACACACCTTCTCTGCACACTTGATGAAGCGCGCCTGATAGCCACGACCACACGTTACCGAACACTGGACAATCAAAGAAGAAAAGACATTTCATTAGCGAAAAACAGTACAATCTATAATCTGAATCTATTTACCACCCAACCTGAATTACCTCTTGCCAGGTGGAGACAAACCATTGGACTTTGCGTTGTTTCTGGCAGCGTTTGATGAAACAGGATTCTTGAGTGGTGGGCTTCGACAGGCCAGCACACTGACTGTCCGTCAGCGTGTGCGTCCGGGCCCCCGGGCTGCTGTTCGTACAAAGCACCGTCCTCTTCCTCAAGCCGCTGCCACACTTACGAGAACACTGCGGCGTCAACAGAAACATGGTAGTGATCAAATTTAGTGTCATTCAATGGAGGTAAAACTTTCTCTTCACGACACACAGATCACAAAAACCACATTTGAGTCCTCAATAAATATCTAAAAATAAATAAAGTATTTCACTACCTTCACGAAACAAGGGTCTGTGACACCCTAGACACCATACAGGAAGTAAAGCGGACACCGTTTGTGGCAGATAGTTAAGGATAGTTTGGCTAAAATGTTTAACGGGCCAACAAGCCACAACACATGTATAAGAACCGGACTTGGAACCAAACCCGATGGCTCTCAGTGGGAACATTCATAGTTTAAAGCCACTGAGATCACCGTCATAAAAAGTGTTGATGCCATCAAGGCTAAAGTTCTTGAAGGCGAAAACGGCATGTTTTTTTTTTTTTTTCTTCCCCTGCAGTGACTAACACCGTCTTCTGGCTTACATCAGTGTCTGGCTTACATTGACACACGCTCACCTGTGACCACGGCCCCGCGGTCCAGACCGGGGGACAGCTGTGCGTGCTGCAGGCCTGCCTCCGAGCCGGAGTGGGCGGGGCGCAGCGAGAGTCAGCCAGGGCGAGTGCGCCGCTCGGACCGGTTCGCTGGTCACACTGGACCAGGCGCATCTGCTCCCCTCCTCCACAGCTCCGACTGCACCCCCCCCACTCTCCTACGGACCAGCTGGGACAACACAAGACAAGTCAACAACGCAGAGTTACTGGATCACTTATTAACACAGACCCGTGGGAATTCACAATGATAACGGCACAAACAGAGAGCGATGGCAGAAGACTGCGCGTGTAATGTTCATGCAACGTCTCTTCTTCAGTGGCTTCTGCTTCAGAGATAAACCCAAATAACGGTATGTGGAACAAAACACCCTTTGAGGAATAGAAACCTTTCCCAGAGAAACCTAGCGCCTTGGCAGAAGATACCAATGACGTGATAACAAATGCAGAGGTGGAAATAGGAGTATCTCTGAATGTGTTGGAGGGTTGCAGGCCCATCGCATCTGTTCACGGCAGTCTGGATATCAGATATGGCAGAACAGCTGAAAGAAAAGGCTTTTGGATGGTAACTTCCACCCCACTGCACTTTTTAAACCACCTCTTTGCCTCATCACCATCACATATTTATCATAATCACCTCCATTTTGTAATGTACACTCTAACAATTGAACATGTTGGCACAAAAAGAACATTTTTCTAAATAAATGTAGCATTCTTGATATTCTGGGAGACAAATTCTCTGACCACAGTACGAGCTTTTTTTAAGGGCATTTTCTTTTACAAAGCTGCGCGCAGGCAGATTAAATGTCCGAGCGCCTAATCCCACAGCCGCTTATTCCCTCTCGCCTCCTCAGAGCTTCATGGCATCGATCCCAAGTGACCCAAAACGTAAGGTGAAGGCAGCTCAATCCTTCATCACACGTTCAGTCTACCGCTAACTAACTTCTCCAGTGTACCCACCCAGCCTTCTGAGATCTACCCAAACCAAACAAAAACCATCGTGGCCAGCACAAGGAGTTGCAGATTTCAACAGTATAAACTTTATTTGTGGTAATTTAGTGCATCATTTGCTTGGAATGTTGCATAGGGAGGAGAAGTAGAGTTTAGCTCTAAAGAGCATTATACACGCACTATGGAATCTAAATAAATACAGATGGAGAAATTCCATCTGGTTTTAAATATATGTTATGACTTGTCAAGAGGAAGAGACGTGCTGCAGTATCATCAAGGATGATCCGTGGAAGGATGAGCGGAATGAAGGGATAAAAAAAAAAAACTCCTTTAAAAATGTAACTGAATAATCAACACACAGATGAAACGTATTTAACTGGATTACATAATGTGTATTGGCAAAGGCAATAGGAGCTAAATCCATGTGAATTCATTGCAGACATAAATATGTGGTTGGTGGGAGCTACTGTACATCATAGTTTTTAATAAATATTTCAATACTTAAAAAGCACAGGATCTTTATTAACGTTCATTCTGCAAGAACATTTACCTACTACAGTATGAAATCCTACTTATTTCGTTTGCCTTAAATCACATCTCAGATATCAGTTTCTGCACAGAAAAGTCCAATTTAGTCTCCTTTCGATGAAGGCTTTAAAACAGTGAAGGATGTAACAGATACATTATCACTTTACTTCAATCCTGCATTTATCCCATCAGGCACCACACTAGCATGGTCATCGGTGTATACACTGATTAATGCCATATCAGGTTATTGGCCACCTTGTGATCTTTGCCTGGGCTGTTATTTGAAAGTGGGTTTCATCACACCCTCTGTACAGAAGGGATCAGGTGTCCAGTCGAGTGTCGGATAGTTTCTGCGGTCTAAGTGACGCTGTCTAGATGCTAAACCACGAGGCACTAAATAACTTTAGTGTTTACGGCTGTGCGTGTGTGAGCTTTCAAGTGTACGGTGACAGTGCACGGCTCCTTCTCCGCTTGTGTCAGGGTACGGCCACGCTGTGAGGGGGAATTATATCGTACTCATACATAAATGTGAGTGGGCATCGGAAACCTTTCCTTTCCATAATGTAATGTCCGTTTCAGTCCAATAAAATAACTGCAGCGCCTCGAAATAGAATGAACAGCAGAGAAGGACGGAGGACCAAAGATAACGCGTCTAGTCTGCTCGGCACGTTTTGGTCTCTTTTCCCAATTAATGCGAGAGGAGGGGGCAGCAAAAAAAGAAACATACTGTATGCTCATATCCTGGGGCAGTATTTTTTTCAGTTTAGTTACCGTACTAAGCATTTCAAAAAAGAAAAACAACTATCACAAATGTATGTGATGATCAAAAACCCAAGGACCACCGCATCGCTGTAACTGCATTACATGCATGTCATGAACGTTTCCTCTGGAATCAGAGAACTTTATACGCCACAAACTGCTGCAAATCACTGAGATGGGAGTGTGGCAAAAGCATGGAAACCAAGCCTGGAGGCTGCGTCTGCAACTAGTAGGAAAAAAGATAGATTACCTAATATTATTACTGTGCAAGTTCTCTGCTGTAACACAAGAGCTCTCCTGCTTTAAAGCAGACAGCACCCCGAAGAGATTCACACATTTCTCATAATATTGGCATACAATGCTAACTGAGAATTTAGAAGATCACCTTGATAGCTATTAATACACTACAGATACAATTGTGCAGACATTGAGGTAGATTCCATTTTAAAAATCCATAGATTATACACTATATATTTATCAGATAATTTACTCAAAAGCTGTTATAAAGTAAATATTAAACATGCTTTCCACTCACACACATACAGAAGCACACGTGAGCTCACACCTACGCAGCTGTATATAATGGAGGAGACAGGAGCCGAGTGTTAACAGTTGTGGGATTACTTTTCAGTCACTATTATCAGTCAAATGAGTGTAAACACAAAAATCCATTAGTAAATGCTGATTGTGGCAAGAGAGGCCAAAAAAGCCAAAGGGAACAATGACATTTTGGAGAGGATTGAAGACAACTCAACCTACTTATAGCTGACTTTTAAAAGACGCACGGAGACACACAGACAGACAAGCAGACGGAGTGTGTGTGTGTGTGTGCGTTTGTTATAAACACTCACAAATCCCTGCTGAGAGTTTGGAAGCGCTGCGACCCAAACACAACAAAGTTGAATGACAGCAATCCTTGGCTGGCTGCTTTGTGCGTTTGTGTTTGTGTGTTTGTGTGGACGGACAGGGTTGGACAGGTTACAGAGTAAGGAGGAGACCTCGCATCAAAGAGTCCGGGTCGTCAGGGGTTACGTTTACAGCTGAGCCGGAATTGGTCTTGCATCCACGCTCTGTTTAGCGCGTGAGTGTGTGTTTGTGTGTGTGCAGTGTGTGCGTGTGTGTGCGTGTGGATGGGGGAGAGGTTGGACAGAAAGATCTCACAGCTGACCTCAAAGGCTTGAAGGGAGACGGAGTCAGAACCTGAGGGGGGCAAACGGACAGAGACAAGTGTGTAACGAAGCATCTGTTTCACCTACATCTTGAGAGGTGAGTAAGCGGTTAAGTAGTGACTGGAACAGATGGAAGGGAAAAAGTCACTCGATAATGACGGTGTGACTGTTGATGTTGAGATGAAGCTTGAATTGTCTGGCCTCTGTATAAACCCACAAACACTGATGAGGTATGCCCTCTTCTCTCCCGAAATGTTCTACCAAGAGGAGCATAATTCAATTTTCCAATGAGAGCGTGGCACGGAAACATAATACACGACATAAATTGGGATCACATACATATGTGTTTAGACTAAAATGTCCCTTCGTGTTATCTGAATTTGACATGTGAACTGTATAATTGACATTTCAGAGAGTCTTGTTTCAATATACTGGCATTCGCAGAGCGCATAAAATTAGCAATTAGAGCCTTATTTGACATGTTTTATGGTGAAATATCATCCTTTACTGAACGCTTGGTTCAAAAACAATAATAGTAAATTGATTGTCAATGATCTTTTCACAGTGAAAATTGAACTGCCATGGTTACCATGTTTTTCTTCTAAGTCAAAGGTCTTTCTTATGGTGGCCAAATGAGGCCAAGCAAACTACTACACCAATGACCCGAGACATTTTCACTAAGAGAAAAGATTTTTACACATAATATTCAGAGAAAAGTAGAAAACGGCAATGTGTTCCAATGCAATTTGACCAACTTTTTAACGATAGAGAGAAAGACTAAGACCGGAGAGTGTTTATTTATTTTTAGCTCTCTCTTTTATCATTCTGTAAAACACACAGTTGACATTCAGTGTTAAATCTTTTTCTTTACTGACCTCTAATTCTACATCATAAAGCAACTACACTATTGTATTGTTTTGTAAAAGTATCCATTGTAACAGTGTTTACCCCGATCCAACCCAAAGGTAACTAACGTAAACTGTCATGTCAGTGAATATTTAACAGCATGTGGTCATTATGCAGGGTTTTCCTAGGATACGTTCTCCAAAACAGAGACACAAAATAAGAAAGTAAGAAAAAATAAGGCACTGCAATTGCTATATAAAAGGGGAAAATACAGCTGTTAGTTATTGTAAAACACGAGGTGGATGACAATCTCACTGGGATTCCATGATTTCAGTACTGATAATTGGTGGCATATAAACTAAAGTGGGGGGTTTTTCAGCTGTTTTTTGGAACCAGAACAAAAGAAGAGATGGAAATGTGTGCACAATATTTTCTATTGTAGCTTTGGACCTGGTTACACTGCAGTGATTAGGTTGGAAACAGGTTCTTTGGAAGTCGTGATGAAAGGGTGAGAGATTTCAGGTGCGAGTGAACTTTGTAGTGACCAAACGCCACCACAGTTCTTCTCCTGCTCAGCCCTGTAGTCTTCCTGTGTGTGTGTGTGTGTGTGTGTGTGTGTGTGTGTGTGTGTGTGTGTGTGTGTGTGCATAGCAGCTACTAGCCAGTCATTCTGATCTTGCAACATTTTAGCAGAAACAGCAGATTCATACACTTATGTGCAAAAGAGAAAAACTGCAATTTAATAAAAAGAATCTCTTAACATGTCACATTTGATGTTTTATTTGCTAGACATAAAACTAAATTAAATGAAATGTGCTTCTAATATCGAGAACTATCGAGAGTCACTATAATATTTTAAAAGGCTTGACTTGGCCACGGCAGTTTCACAGGCAGGGGACACAGTCACCATCGGACACGCAACAACGCAATTCTCCTGGACATCCACATTCAACACTGACCAAGATGAGGTCAGCGTCTCGCCTTAACCACACGGCTTATAAATTAGAGAACCGGCCCGTCAGCAGCGAGAGTCTGGCTGATATTTCCGACTGTAGCTGAGTGTATGAGGGGACACCCAGAATAGAGGCATAGAGGAATTGACGCCTCAACAGCAGCTGTCAAAAGCCTCTAGATGAATGCTCTTGTTGCAGACAGGCATCTACTATACTGTTACTCTCCTGCATCTATGCAGTGGTATTTCTGATAGAGGCTCTACACATACTTTGCTTTGTTTGAAGCCAACTTAGTACTAATGTTTTGGGACATCGGCCAATAACTGCAGAGAGAGAAGGATGTTATAAGTCATTACAGCGGTGATGTATTGCATTGTTTGCTACAAATTGCAGCGTAATTGGCCGTTTTCTCTTCCCGAACATTAACCAATTAGAGCTTAGCAGCTGCCACTGGGAGGTTGGTGTCCTCTTTCTCGTCCCTTGAAAACCAAAACGGAATGTGCTTCTCTCCTCTAACGTAAGCCGAAGCGTAACTTGACTTTATAGGAATCCCATTCTCCTCACCAAGATCTCCTCTCCCTATAAAACTAATGCTATCCCAAGAGTGTCTTTCACTGAATTGTTTCCTGGCCAAGGCTTCACCAATCGTGACACAGTCCAGAGCAACACAGACCAAGGAGGGAAATTTCCCCAGCGTGCGTCTTTATGTGCGTCTGTGTTCGTACATGTCCTGCCTGTCAGCGGACGCGCCACTCCCTCCGAGGTCTGCAGCGTTGGACCGCGGTGACTGATTTTCATCCTCTGCCATGACTCTGTGTGTCTGGGGACCAGACAGTGACCGAACCGAGGACGCCGAGCCAAGATCCCACAGAAACCTTGGCCCGAAACCACACAACTATTAGCGGGTCTCACTCAAACTCTCTCGCTTTATGGTGTCATCACACATTGTGGAAAATGTGTCAGTGCTGCTCTAAGCGACAGCAGGGATATTTCACAAAAGCCCTCGACGTATGTTGTAGACTTCTGGAGGAACCAACGTGCCCCGTCACTTCAGTGAAGCGGTTCGTTTTGAATGAAGCACGCTTTATTCAACTACGCTTAAACGTGGCGTCTCCGGTGGGTCTTTGTTTGGGGCGAGACAACCGCCGTTGCGTTCGTAGCTCGGCTCCCACAGTGATGCTGCATGTGAAAAGGTTTACACGTCCTCCGCCTGCCTAGTTTGAAAAAAACAGGGAAGCTTAACAGTTTCTGACAGTTGGTGAGGTATCATGCGGAATTGGACAAGAAGAGAATGTCCAGTGAAACCTTCCTTCCATCCTTTTTTTCCCCCCCATGTCTATTACACATGTTTAAGCCAAAATGCAAGTTATTTTTTATGACATGAGAGGAAATTGTCCTCATTTTAGCACAGGTGCTCTACAGGGCTGGGAAAGGGCGGAGGATCCAGCCAGCTCTGCCTGACACCTCGCGCTCGCTCTATTATGAGGAGATGGGGTGGGAAGTTTGGAGGAGTTGACTCAACCAATAAACGTCTCTTTTTGACACCACATGTCAAGAAATTACAAAACAGATGTGTAGGTGTTGTAGACCAATAACACATGGTGGTTAGGAGGAGGGAGGAAGGTCAAAGGAACAGAAAAGAGGAAAAAACAAAAGACTAAAGCCCCATATGGGAAAGTAGAGCTGCAGAAACAAAAGACACGGACAAAAAGATGTGAGGACGAAGGAGAGAGAATCATTCCGATACAGTACACATGAAAACCTCTTTACAAGCGCGGTGAGCCTGTCAACCCATTTGGCTGGTGGCCCCTCGAGCTGCCTCCTCAAGTTCCAAACATGAACATGCATGTACAGAATGTCGAGCGGCAACAGCCAATAGTGTATCTGGCTGTCACACAGCCATCCGGACACAAAAAAGCCCCACCAGGCTATGCCAATGCTACAATCATACAAGTCTATAATTGTCTCGTTCCATCCAAAATGCTTTGGATCAAGAACATATGAGGAAATGTCTGCATCATTCAAATACATTTCCAAATGGTGTGCACAGCGGGACCCAAAACATACGTAGTGGTATTGATGAGGTCATTTGCACACTTTTGAGGCAATGGATTCTCTTCAACATTACCGATAATTGTGATTACATAAACGATAATCTGAGCAACAAGGGTCTAAAGCCATAATAGTGTCGTAATATGAACAACCGCTGCTTACTATGGAAGATTGCTAATATTTGTTAATCGCCACTAACACACACAGTTGGGGCTGGAGGGAATGTCAATAGTTATTAAGTTATAATCCAAAGAACTGGACAAATCATAGTCATCATTTCACTTTGGCTGAATGATGAGTGGATAAAAACTCTAACAATCCCGAAAGTGATTAAGATTCCTTCCAAATCTAATGGCAATCCCTCTAATAGTTTTTTTTTCAGCCAGCAAACACAACATGGAGTACATGTGACGGAGCAGAGAGTCTGACCTGGCGGGACACGGGTGGGTGTTGCAGGGCATCAGTCCAATGGCTGGTCTTGATCGGGGATTGCAGTAGGATGTATTCACTTGAACTCTCAAGTCTTTGTAGCATGCTGACTTGGTGTTCATCTGACCTGTATGGGGGATTTGTGCACAATTTAAGGCACATAATAGTGAAAGGAGAACATTGTGTACATTGATAGATTAAATAGTTATTGGGAGGGGTGTGGTAGATGTAGTGTGCAGTATTAAAACCTCAGCGGCATTGAGCTAGATGGCTCATTCTTGGCATTGCGAACAGCAGTTTGACAGAAAAGGGTTTTTACTAATGTTTTGCTTAATGCTTTACTTTGAACCTCTAAACTATTATTTCAATAGTGGAACAAAAGCGTACGTAAACACGTGTGTCTTTTCCGCACACCTTCTTCTGCATGTGGGATGTGCAAGTACACTTTTTGCCTTGGAAACCTTTGAAGAAATAAAAATGTCTTTCTTTAAAACAAAAAAAAAATGAATGAATGACTACCAGGACTTTTGTTTGGCTAAGAAGAAGATCTGAGAGTCCACTTTTATGTGTGCAGGACTTTACAGATAAGCTTGCTGGTGTTGGGCCTTGGGAATGGTCAATCTGGACATCCTAACCCATTTGGGTCAGTCACACTCTTTAATAAAGCAAACAACCCCCAAGGCATCATGGCCTACAATCAGCACACATAGAGGCGGAGGTGATTAGGGTGGACCACAGCAGACCAGAGGGTGGAGAACTTTAACCTGCAGTGTCAATCAGTAGGAACTCTAGACATGGGCGCTTTGTTCACAATGAAGTGTACAAAACCACACACACACACACACACACACACGCACACGTACAAACACTCACAACGAGCAACGTGCAAACCCACATGAGCACTCACACACACACACACACACACACACACACTCTCTCACGCACACGTTTGTTGACTGACTTCCGGCCTCAAATTACCAGGCCGAGGTCTCTCCGGGTCATCAGTATGTGCTCACTTAATACCAGGCCTCCGTTTGGACAAAGGCCACTGGTCAAAGTCATGCATGTGTTTGCTTGTTCCCTTTAGCATATCTCTGTGTGCATGTTTTGTCTGCGCGCATGTAATAGCAGGTCTCCAACGGAACAGGACGAGGTCCCGCCAGTCCCAAACAAGAGCTACTAATGACGGGAACGCTGCCCTCTTCATTTAACCTGCAGCTAAAAGCCTGATTACAGATCACACAGGTCAGACATGAGCTTCAGATGAAGGCCAAGATTAAGGATCTGAAGTTGATATGTTCTTCTTCATCCATGCTACTTTTAAATACATGTAAAATTAAATGGACTAAAAAAAAAACACAGATAAGAAAAAACGCTTGCTACAAAACCTATTTGAGGTGACAAGGGAGATGAAAATAACCACACCACACTCTGAACACATCTATCATTGCAGTTGAGAAAAACACATACAGCCTATTTTTTTTTTCGTTTGATGTAATAATGCATTTAAAACCTATTTTTGTCCTTCACGCTTACACTTACCTCCGGCACAAGTAGCCGAGCACTGGGACCGTATGATCGCCCACGTGTAGTTGTGTTTGACGTGGCTCTTTTTCTCATCAGCTTTCTTCAGAGTGTATTCCCAACGTACACCTGGGTTCCTGCCCTGCAACAATATCTACAGGAGAGAGACCGTGGTAAGAACCATCAGACAAAAGACGACAAAAAGGTAGATAATGGTAGATAATGTTGGGAAGCAAAGAAAGCATGTCACAGGAATGAAACAGAGTTGCACCAATACATTAAATGAAACACATAACATCCATCAAAGCAACACTTTCTGTGTCCAGGGATCATTTACCTCGACGACTACCGTCTCATTAGTGGGGCCGGTTGATATTAGGCTCTCTGGTCTGTTGTAGGGTCTCTTGTACTCAAAAATAGCCCCAGCGATGGGGTGTCGGCCTGGCCAGTCCACCGTCCAGTGGCCGTTCAGGTAGTAGCGTCGCTGGGTGTCCCGGACAGCCAGGTAGGAGCTGGACGTATTCAGTTCCATCACCCGGATGCTGCGGGCCCCTGCCGGGATTGTTAACACCCCGTAGTACTCTGAGAAAGAGAGCAAAATATTAAGCAACACGCACATATCGCAGTTGTGTATGGTCTATAGAAAAAAGGGAGGACAATTTAATTGGGATACAGAAACAAAGCGTTATCTTTTCAAATGCTTTTTCGTGGGAAATCCCCCAAAAGCTAATGAGCCGAAAAATGTAACTACTCTGACTTACGGTTGGTGTAATACTGCTTGGTGAACTGTCCTTTGTAGATCTTGCAGGTGGAATTGTCTCCATTACAGACCCCGCAAGCATCAGGCACAGCCGCGGAGCCCAGTACGCGGTCACAGCCCACTTTCTGTGGGGAAAAACATGAGAAAGATATTATACATAACATGCCATATGCTATTAAATGAACGAATATCAATATATATATATATATAAAATATGAATACAAGTCTATCCTTTGTGTGTTGACAACTTTTTTATTTTTCATGACATTTAAAGTAGTAGGGAAACAGCACTAACAGGTTGGTTTCGTGCTGCTAAATCCACACTACATCATGAAGGACCTTTGAGATCATTCTTCAGTCAAACCGTGTTACTTTCTCACTGCTACATTTTGAAGTATTACCTCACACAGTCCGTCAATACAGACATTAGAGCTGTCCTGTGAGCAGAGTGTACCATCCTTAACTTTGCTGGCCAGGGCAAAGAAGAAATCATAGCCCTCAGCAAAGCAGTACAGCTTACATAGATCTTGCTCTGGGAGGAAAAAAGAAAATCAGAGTAGCCACAGACAACAAGCAATAGTTTACATGATACAGCTGGTGAGAAAACGAATCGGTGAGTGACAGTTTGCCTCACCATCCACCCTAGTGTATGGCCTCCAGCTGTAGTACCATCCTCTGAACTGTTTGCCATTGAACTCGGCACACTGCTGTGCTCTGTAGTCAGCGGCGTCAGGGGGACAATCCTCAGTGTTACAAAGTCTGTATGACCTGGAGGTGCCCTCGCAGAACTTCCCTCCATAAGCAGGTCTGCAAAGAAGTATCGAAAGGTAAGGCTCCATTTGTTGCTTAATACTGAGTTAAACTACAAGGAAGGTTGATTGTCGTTGTAATTCTGGGTACAACACAGCCTGCCTAATGGGTCTATGCTGGCTCCTTAATGTGGGTGTGCATGCCTTTGGAAAGAGCTGTATATCCCCTTGTCTGTCTCTGTCCACTACCAGCTCCCTCTCTTCCTCCTCAATGGCCTCAGTCTAATTTAACCCGCCGCTTGTCAGGAACTTGGCAGAACATGATGAATATGAGGCCCCTGCATTTCGGATAGGGCCCCTTTTACTGACAGGCAGAGCTAATAATCCTGACTGACGAGTATATGGACTACGTGACCAGATAAGTGACAGCCCCATGTCAGTGCTCCTCACTATTTAATCACATCTCTTAATATACTCCTGGCCTTGAGTTTTGCCATTACAAACGGTACCGACCGTCTCCGGACAAAAACATGATCATCTTCATCGTGTCCTATAAATTAGGAAATGGTCAAGATCCCTTTTTTAGTGCCATTAGCGTAGCTTCCCATAAAGCCTGGGATATAACAGAGCTTGGCTTCCTCCAAAGGTCAAGAATAAAATATTTGTTATGTTGAAAAACAATGCAAAAGTGAGCTGGTACCGATCTCCTTGTATACATCTTAATAAGAAAGCAAAGCACCGATCCACCTTGCAACAATTTTCAAACCTGTTATTATGTATATCTCTACCTCGGGTTGTTGCACTGGCGCTCTCGATAGGTGACTCCACTCTCACAGCTCCGCGAGCAGGCAGACAAGGACGACCACTCGGACCACTGGCCATGCTGAGGCCTCGGGCCCTCGTCACCCTGCTTCACACACTGGCCCCTGCGACACCACTGGAGAATGACAGAGAAGAGTCACGGGTGCAGCGGAGGGAAGCAGAGAGACTGAGGCAGCGGTCGGGAAGGCAAACAAAAGCTCCATTAAAAGGGTCAAAGACACGTAGCCTTTCCATTGGGCTCCGACTGTCTGCAAACCGTACAACACATACTGTAGATTTCAGGTGTGAGGTTGGGGTCCAGTTCGGTCCTCGTTACAGTGACACTGCGGCGGTGCTGCTTTTTCCCATCCACTGAATGAACTTTGCATTGACATCATTTGAAACCTGGGGTAAGCCTTTTTGAAAGGTGGTCACCTGTATTCCTAACTTTTGTCTGCATCGTTCTTCAAAGGACTACAGGAAAACCAGCAGATTTTAACCATGAGAATAACCAAATGCCCGACATAGTGCCCATGTTCTCCCAATGTGGTGAGGCAGAGAGCCAGGTGGTCACAAAAGTCACCAGCTGCTTCTTTTTACCCGGCAGAGAAGAGGTCCCTGCCGCAACTCCTCTACACAACAGCCGCACTGACAAAGTTGCTTTCCACCCATGATCACTGCAAAATGTGTTTCCCTGTTAGGCAAGCTGACCAGGCAAGAGAGGAATGCTAAATGAAATGACAAGTAATGTAAAAAACGACTTGTCAGTACTGTAAACTATGATGGAGGCTCTAAATCAGGGGTCCCCAACCTTTTTCTTGTGACGGAATTGCGCAGCCCTGGCCTGCATGTTTTCTTTTTCATCTGCACAATTTTGGAATCGCGGGCCGCATCGAACGGCTTAGCGGGCCGCCAGTTGATGACCACTGTTGTAAAAGAAGCTCATGTTGTTTTTCGTATGTAGCTCCTAAAAGTATTGTGTCACAATGGTTGGTCGTCGAGGTGCGTGAGGGTGGATGCAAGGACTCAAATGCAGAGTTCCAAAGAAAAATACTTTTATAGTCAAAATGCCCAAACAAGCTCAAAATCCAAAAGGCAAAAACGGCCGCGGACGAGTGATGGGGACATTTAACAAGGACACGACAAGGGACAAGAGACACACATGGCTTAAATACACTCGGGAGGTGCAAGTGATTGGACACGGCTGGAAACAATCATCGACACGACGGACAATCACGGGGAAAGACAGGACAAGGCAGGACGTGGATCTAACCCAGGGACACAAGAGACATGACAATACAAAACAAAACAGGAAATTTCATTATCAAACCAATCAGAAATATTTTCCCAAATTGTTGGCAAATCTTAAGAATTAAGATGTAATAAAAGCACCGTTATGTCCCATAGCTGTTCGCTGGCACAGGATTAACTGGATCAAGATGATATCAAGTCACCAACTGCTTATTTTTAATCTCCAGCAAGGAAAGCCACATTGTGCCCACACAACCCACTCATGCATCCGTATAGTGGGTTATATATGTATAGTGACATATATTGACCGGGTCTTGTTCTCTTTGTTTGTCCATGCCTGCCACAAGTCACACGCTGGAACGCACACCCCTGCGGCTAATCTCAACGTCCTTGACTCGAGGACTGGAACAGCTGATTTTCCCTCAGTTCTCCCCCCTGCGGCTGAGTGCCACAGATTCCTGAGCGAGCCTGTCATTGTTTGTGCTCAGCTAATTGTCCCGCGGAGGGGAAGGGCGGGATTAAACCATCAAGTTCAATATATTGAGAGGCAAATGTGGATGAGGGGTTGTCAGGAGAGAGAGAGAGAGAGAGAGAGAGAGAGAGAGAGAGAGAGAAAGAGTTGGGGGAGAATCATCTTGAAAGTGAAACAAAGAATAAATAAAGAGCAGAGATTGCATTTTGGCCAGAGCCCCAATGGCGTATATTTTGCCACGTCAGCAACAAACCGATTGCAGCTGCTTCTTGAGGTAAAATAATGCAGGGAGAGTGTGGCAACCTCTGTAAAAAAAAAGATCTTTACAGAGACTGCACTCAAATGAACCCCAATCAAAGAGGATCTGAACACTTTTTTTACAAGCTGATTCATTTGCCTGCACTGGGACAAAGGACGTAGTGTCTTAATAGACGACTTAAGAAAAGTTTCAAAATGGCCGAACCTGGTGGAAGTATTTGCACTACATATAAAACACTCAACATATTTTTCTTTAATGTAAGCATCTCCATCAATTTCTCTTTGTTCACTATGACACAATGTCCCTTGTTATATAGTGCAATTTGCCTGCGTCGAAGGGCTTCCATGGAGGGCGCCCTTCACCTCACACACACACACACACACACACACACACACACACATATATACGCGTTCAGTCACCATATCGGGGCCGCAGGCTGAGCCTTCGGCCGCTGGCATGAACTTGGTCTCACACTTCCTCCCAACGCGGTGGCACCACAGAGCCTTGCAGATATCCTGAAACAACACGGGAGAAGGGCAGAGAAGTAAATGACACGGTGCTGCTAATATGTTCTCGTGCACAGTATCAGTATTTCACAACAGCTGTAAACAAAGCTAGCGATGGGAAGGTCAACAAATAATGCAAATATTTAGAGCTATGAAAACAAGATGATGGAAACTTGCGGAAATAGATATTGTCAGAATAATGAACTTCTAGCAAACGTTCAGTGTGCAGCGACCTTGTCTTTCTAAAATATTTATGCTAAATGATGATAAAACAACATTCTATCATCCCACAGGCTTCACATCCATTGTAACAGAATTGCTCATTGTTTCTGCAGCACAAAACAATTAAATGATAAAGCTTATGTAATAAATTCATTATTTCCTTTGCCTGATATACACTGCATCTTACATTAAGATAAATTGAAACCCCAAAAAATGAATGAACAGAGATAATGCTGTGTAATTATGTGCATTAACAGGGTAAAATGAGCTCAAACTATCACAGCTTCATGGTCGTGTTTGTCAGCTGAGGTGTGAAAGATTGAGATACGAGCGGTGGGTGCAGTCCCTGCCCTCATTGCCTAAGGAACATGGCCTGCTGCTTTTTACATATATCTAATCTAGAACTGTCTCAATGACTATATCAGATTCAGACAACTCGGTGCAGATGTTGACAGGCACCGTGGCCACAGCTTGTTGCTGCAGTGAACCACTATGGAAATCATCCCATTTGATTTGTGCAGCTTTTTTTTCCTTTCTCAGGCCTTTTGCAACAGTAAATATGGCAGAAAGGTACAAGTAACCGAGTGAGCGAGTGATGGAAGGGAAAGACACAGCGAGATGATGGACAGAGTGGGCCAGAGACGGTGTTTTCATTAAACACATTTTTTCTCATGAATAACAAGTGTCTGGAATGACCGCGAACATGAGTGCTGCTTGGGGACGGGGCACCTTACCGCTACCAGGTGCATGAAAAAAGACAATGCAGGACCAAAAACAAAGCCATAAGGGAGTCATTCTGTATCCGTTTCAGTGTTTAAACGGCCGGGCTAAGTAGGAAACCATCTGCTAATATCTTGGGTGTCCTAGCACATCGTCTAAGGCATTTCGAAGCCCCTTCCCAAACTTTCCAACATCCTCTTCAAATAGGCAGACAACTTTCAATGTGATCTTTAAAAGGGAAAAGAGGAAGAAAGCCAGTCACGTCCCATGCTCCAACAACTGGATTGAAAAGCAGAATGAAAATAGATCCTTGGTTGGGAGATAGGTCCACTTCTAAATCAAGGTCTGCACACACCGGACCAAAACTGTAAAGCATGGACTGAATTTATTAGATTTGCTGTCTCAAAAACAATTTAAAAAAAGCCATCGACTCCTTTTTCCTTTTCTTCTGAAAGGGCAGGTGCATATTGTGCGGTTCAAGCGGGGTACCATTAGTGGTCGTAGCCGGAGCACTCTTCCAGATCAACCACCGATCTTTTAAAAGGTCTTTCAAGTGCCATTACACACTGAAGTGATGTAGACCCTATCCGGACTCAAACAGTAACGTCAGCAGTAATGAGACAATGGGAGAGCAAAAAGCACAGATTCCCATTGGCCACGCTCCAGTGTATATTTAGTCATCCATCCCAGTGAGGGTTACATGACCAGAATTATAACTGTTGCTGTTTATTTTGTGTTTGTGTGTGGGAGAAATAGAAGATGTATGCATGTGTGCGTATGAGCACATGCAGGAATTCAATCCTAATCCGTTTTTCTATTCCCTCCTCTATCCCTCATTCTTCCCTCATTCCCTTTTTTCTCCACCCATTCTCATTCTGGCCTCAATCTTCCTGACTGTGTTTTTCCTGGGGAACTATTACCACCACATTGCTTTAAAGTAATTGATCACTCGAGTTTCCTTGTGTGTGTGTGTGTGTGTGTGTGCTGAGGAAAAACCCAGAGAAAATGTTGGCATTTTTGACCTGTCCTTAAATTTGCATGGGGTGGTTTTATTTGAGTAAAAATCCATGTTACCTTCTTAAAGTCCAGGGTGCAGAGCTTGGCCTTCTCCCCAAATTGCCATTTACACTGTGTGTCTGCATCGTACAGCTCGCCAGGCAGCTTCTCGGGGTACCGATACTCCTTGACGGCTCTGGGTTCATCTGATAAGCACACAGCCTGGGCAGAACTGGGGGAGAAGTGGATAAAAGAAGAAGTAATGGAAAAATAGGAAATTGAAGCCAAAAAGGGGTGGAAGAAGCGAAGCAGAGCACCAAGCGGTTGGAGGTGAAAAGGCCAGTGGAGGACAGTACGAGAAAGCAAACTGTTTCATTAATATTAGGTCATATTTTTAAACTGGTGATAAACAACATGCATGCAGTAAAACAAACATGGGATTCAGTCCTTTGTGATTTAAACGTACGGTATGTAAGGCCCCGACAGGAAGCCCCGGTCCACGATGCTCCGCTTTATCTCACTTTGGAAAGTGCTGTAAAGTGTTGCCATGGTAACATAACAACGTTGCCAAACTCAAAGCCGAAGAGTAATGGTTTTAATTCAGCAGGGATTCAATCATGATGGACATATAAAATCCTTGCCCATACCGCTCACATCCTGACACCAGCGGGGGGGTTTCCAATGTTAACTGACAGCAGTGGCTACTAGACAAAGGTGTTTTACTGCTTATACACATCAGTCAGGGCAAAGCACTACGACAATTTGGTGGAAAGAGCATGAAAAGGAAAAAAATGTTTGAAAGGTTCAACATTCTAGTGAGGAGTGATGATTGCTTTAGCAGAGTGTGTGTGTGTGTGTGTGTGTGTGTGTGTGTGTGCGTCTGTCTGTGTGTATGTGGTGGAGAGGGAGATCCTCTATCGCTTTATAGGTCCTTTGTGTCTACAAAGAACAATGGCTGTTCAACAAGTGCAATAAACTGCACTTCAACATTATTCACATAATAAGGTTTCTGAAAAAATGACATCTACAATGTACACACACCAGCAGGGACACAACTAAGTGTGTGAGCAAGACTCAGGCATTTAGTCACAATTAGGAGCCTGTATAATAGACACACTTTAGATCTGTTCATATTCATTAAATGTTATGAGGCTATAAGTATTGTACGCATTGAGATTATCATCAGCTGCAGGTTATACAAAATGATGAACCCCCCCAAAAAAGGAAAATACACCATTCTTTTCTCCTAAATTCCTGGTTTCAAGGCGTAGCAAACACGAAGACGTCAAAATGATGTTATGTGGCCAGGGAAAAAGTCTTGACATTATGCCAATGAGGAAACTGCCAAAAACATCCGTGGTCACAGGTGGATTCTCAACTGAGAGAAACACTTAAAAGCCGATTAACTTAGCTTTGCGTTACAATAGGGGGGGGAGCAGCCCGAAAGTCTCAGTCCAAAGTTAACAAAGTCCACTTATCAGCGCCTCTAAAGCGCACGGATTAACGCGCTGTTTGTTGGATCAGCACAAAAACGGAATCAGGCACAGAACCTTTTAATAAAACAGAAGATTCTTCACACTGATATTGTTCAGATACAAGAGTTTATGTATTAGTCTGCTGCTTTAGAAGTCAGTGATTAACAAAGATTCCTCCACCAAAGCCAAGTTCTCTGTGTCCAGTCGTCATGCTGACCTTAACTTATCATCTGCTGGATCCCTCTTATCGTACAGAATTAAGAGTCTGGCCGGTGTGTCGTCCTAGGCAAAGAAAATCTTGAAACTTTGAGGTTTCATTAGCTTTGTGATGGGTTCTGCCAATGCTAATTCTGTTCTCTTTAGTCATGACAAAGAGGTCAGCTAAAATAGGTGTAAACTACACCTGCCTAACAGATAAAATACATTTATTGGTCTCAGTTAAGTCAATGAGGCACATTTAGGTTGTCACAACATTGCGTTGATTAATAGAAAACAAGCAACATTTTTCTCATTAAGTAGTTGTGCAGGAAGACGACCCCCTTGTTGTTTCAGGGTTGAAGAGATCCCCTCCACGTGGCCTCAGGGGACGACGGGAGTTTAATATAAGGCTGACAGGCATAACAAGTGTGAGGTCACCCCAGCTCTAATAACTCAGCGAGGAAATACACCGTCTGTCTCCACCACCCTGAGAGGGGAGACAGGACCGTTCAGTTAACACGCTGGTAAATTTAGTGGCGGGCACTGGCTTCGAGCCATCTCCTTTCAAGCACTCACACACATGCACAGACACATAGAAACACAGCCAGACACATGGACGCTATGTCTGTGATGCTTGTTTCCCTCACATGGATGAGCAGGCTGTATGCAAGGGTATGCACAAACACACGCATGACTTTCCCCCTCACGCCGTTTCTCCCACACATACTCTGACAAATAATTCCTACAGTATGCAGTTTGTGAAATAACACTTACAAGAGAACAGCAGGACCACATATCACTTTGTTGCAATGTCAGCTATACAGTATATTACAGCCTCCCACTCATATACCGGTAAGCCTGTTGGTCCTTGCCGTTGCAAAAGTAAGTCCCATAATAGCTATAACACATCACTCTATGGATCACAGCAGCAGTTGTTACTGATATGTCCGCTGCTGACATGGTTTTTCTATCAGTAACACGTGAGGAATAATAAAAACAAATCGCATGTTCAAAATGGCTTTGACCTGAGGGACTCTTGCTTTATGAACTGAAACAGTGCTGCATGAACACTTAACAAAGGCAGGCATGGAGAACTACTCATTTCTCAATATCCATGTGCCATATGGATGTGATTGAACTTTTCTATTGTGTAAACGAGAGGTCATATCCATGAATGCAATTTTGAAGAGTAAGTGTTTCTTAAATGCATTATTTTAACACTGTTTTAGCAAAACAACAAAGGCATTGAATCGGGAGGAAAGATGTGTGCTTACTTGAGAAAGCGGCTGAGGTACTGGCGGCTGCAGTCCGACCAGGAGAAGATACCATTGTGACCCGCTAATGTGGGAGACATGATGTTGCCTTCTGACTTCTTACAAACGTTTCCTTCACCGTCGTGGACCATTCCGAAACTGTTTTTGCACATGGAGATGAAATGAAGGATAGCAAAAACATGTGCATTGATATTGTGGATCATGGGCAGACTTCATTTTCAGCACTTTCTTTTATGTCGTCAAGTGCTCATAAAAAGGATGGAAATCCGTACTTGTGTCCGGATTCATGTGCAATAGTGAAGGCCAGACCCAGGCCTGTGTCCTCGTTAATGGTACAGCTCCGGTACTTGCTGCACATCCCACTAATTGGAGCAAAACCTGCAAAACCAGTATTATAATTTCACAAAAGTTCAATCACAGTTATTCCATTAATGGTAACTTCCTTTGTTTCAACATGAACAGTAATTGATTGATTATAATAACCACTGTCCAGCTGTGTTTAATCCTACTAAAAAAAAACGACCTTTTAACTTTAACAGGATTCTCTCAGATGGAAAGCCCAAAACCCTCGCCAGCCTCAAATCACATAAGTAAAAAATATTAAACACCAAAACTGGTGTATGTGACCTGATGTCTGAATGTGTGAAAACACAGGACTCCATGGAAACATTCCTAGATCTCCCACTACCTTTAAAACATGTTATCCGTCTTCACTTCTTTCTCATCTCTCATTCTTTATTAAACTCCCTTTTACTCTGCAGCTCCCTTTATAACTCTATTCGTCTTCTGTCACACATGCACACACACACACACTTAGACACACATTCACACACACACACACACACACACACACACACGCACACACACATACCGACAGACACACAAAGTGCCCCCTGGCTCTGAATCAGAAAGGATAATGCCCATGGGGGCCGCTCTTAATGTTTTTGTCTCGGTGTCTCATGGAGAGTTTAGCCTGGATGTTATTTTATGGCTCAAAGTAATTTGCTATAGGGAAGAAAACTCCTAAAGTAATGTTCCCATGTGCATTGCTTATGTGAATAACGCTATTGACCACAAGCAGACAGATTGACTGTGTGAACTCCCATTTAGTTCCCTTTTTGAGTCAGGGAAGAGGTAGTGGTTTTGAAAGAATAGAGAAAAACAATTGAGAGATGGGGCGATAACAATAATGCGAGTAAACTGTGTTTATACACTGACTGGTAGCTCTAGTGGTCATTTTTCCTTGGAGCTCTTTGGAATTAGTCAGCACTAACTCTAACTGCAAACACAAAGAGACACACCCACACACACAGACCTTTGAACTGGGCTTTCATAGCAACACTTAGGCTAATGCTAGCCTCAACACTTTGAAGTCAAAACTTAAATCTGGGGTTTGAAGGGAATGTGGGTTTTCTTCATCTGTGTGTGTTTGAGTATGAACGTGTTTCTCTGGGACACACAATGAAAGGTTATTCTCACAGTGGGCAAGACAGCAATGTGTTTGCATGGTCATTACCACAGACAAGCTGTTGTTAGTTTGTTAGCTGGTTTGCACTCACACACTGAGCTTGAGTTTGTTTCAAGCAAGCAAGGTCTGTACAGATAACAGCTAAAAAGCCCTGAATGCTCTGCTAATTGAGTAAAAACACAATTAGTATGTGTCATTTTCTTACATTCCTCTGACATTTAAAAATGTCTGGTTTGGCTGATGTCCCTTGTTCACATTGTGTGGTTGAGGAGGGAGGCTTTTACCCAGAGAAAGACCATAACAGGGCATGACTTATTTCTTTTAAGAGCAATAAACAACTTAACTTAATTGTCACATTTGATTTTTTAGAGTGTTCTTCTGGCCCATGCTTTTGGGGTATTTGCATTGTTTAAACAACACTTGCACTGGCATTTTCTAACTGATTTTAATGTTGAGAAAGTAGCCTACCAAGGGTGTCACAGGGCTCATTCTTCCAGGAGCAGATGTCGAGTCCCGTGAGGAGGATGGCGTGGTCGTGGTGTCTGCCCTCTCTGCCTCCCAGAGTGGACTGCCAGTGACAGAAGCTGTTCAGTGTGTGATCTGCATGGTGGTTGATCGCCAAGCCATCCTGTGAGATAAAGCCGATAACAGGAGCCGGAAAGGGAGACAATGTTGTCTTCACGGAAGGAAGCGGTGAGCTCAAAGTGTTACGGATCTAAATGATAAAGCAGTTGGTCGGATGAATTGCATCACCTGTCCCTTCCCTCTGCGTTGACAGATCTTAATCAAACCACCTCACAACATAAACAGAAGATGGGAAGGCAATGCAAATACATATATTGCTAATCGCCCCTATTCTTCACATTCAATTAACTATATCTTTAGATATATGTTAACGGCAATATGAAGATGTGAGGAAACAATGATTGTGTAAGTGTTTCTACTTCGAAGATAAACGTCTGGGACATTTTTGCCATTTTTGGCACACTTCCTGGGGATAATTGCCTCTTGAAGAAGATTGAAATCTATTAACATCACAGGTGGATGGAAACCAGAAGCCGTTCACCTCTGCCTACTTGAGTCTTCGTTGACAGTGCCCCACCTGTTTGACTCGCCTTCTTTTTCTCTTGTACTCAAAGTATCCTTCATTCTCCCGCACTCAAAAGATAATTTCCCTCCTAAATCTGGCTAGGATCCAAGGAAATGCACACCCTATAATTAACCACTGTAATTGTCAACCCCAGGAGACCGAAGAGATCTGGACCTTCAGGCATTTAGAAAAACAAACTAACAAACGATCTGTTCCTGGACTTTTTTTTGTTTGTTTCATTCCTTTCAGGTCTGAAGTTCACACACTATTCCTACTTGTCGTTTTAAAAATATGAATAAAAAAACCTTCAAAAACAAAAACCCATTAAAAAATCGTACCTGTTTGAGTAATTGGAGTTTCATCACATCTTTTCACCTAAAAATGCTGACATGCTTTGAGATGCTCACCTGATCTTCATCCAGAAGCACAAGGCCAACAATCACTATGTTGATGTTTCCCCCTATTGTACCGTCTTTGAAGAGACTGGAGACCTAGGGCACGCAAACATAAATGGTCACATGTTATTACTACTATGGTTTACAAAAAAGCCTTTAATCTGTCGACAATTGCCTTATTACTTGCTCCAAGAAAGTCAATGCACTTCACCAAACAAAGGCACTGTCGTCCAGTTAAACCTGACGTAGTGTTGAGTGCGGGAGGTGAGCATATAATACTTCTATTTATTTTCAGAGAGTTTCGGATTGGATTGCCGCTACTCTGTTTTCAGACATGCATGAGGAGTCATTAAAGTATTCAAAAGGTATCTGGACCAAGGAGAGCTGTGGGCCAAGCTTACCAACTCCAAAACAAGTCTTCATTTTACTTTTATTATACTAAGATCTATAGAGTAAGTTATAGCATTAAAGGGCAGTCTATGTCAACTGTATAAGACAACACACACTTTCCTTTAGAAATAACTCACAGCCCTGTTTCGCTAGGAGTATCACGAAAGTATGTGAGCCACAACTGCTGTTCTCAATTCATCTTCAACTCACACAAGTGTCTGGCCATCAACAATAACACTAGACTTCAAAAGTGGACTCAGGTGCCACTCACTACGTCCCCCTCCCCGACAACCCCCCATTCATTAAGAAACAATCTCAATAATTACCTATGTTCCTGATGTTTGGACTTGGACTCATGAGAACTACAGGTCTGTGGTTTGTTACCAAATTCAAGCTTAATACATAGGTCAAAGAGGCAGTTGAAGCCCCAACTCAAACCACGGGCTCCTCACCATTGTTTGACAGTGCTCCAAATTTGAAACATCAACAGCTCCAGTGAATCACTGTGTTTTCACAATCTCACCCAAGAAACCATCAACAGTTTCCAAAGAGCTCCAGTATTAAGTGCTACATAAAGTGTAGCGTTTTATTTTAATGTTGAATTAATGCCATTGAAATCTTCCCACTATCCCTCAAAGAAAACAAAAATATTTGCAAATGCCGGAAGGGCATATCAGATTTTATTTTTGACAAATATTAAATACCCTTTTTGAGACACCATGAGAGGTGGCAGCTGGGGTAAGGCGGGGGGTGTTGGGGGTTTCTGTGAAACTCCATACGGCATTTAGTTGACTCTTCTGAGGCGGGTTGTGACTGCTCCAACTTGGACTTCTACTAGAGGCAACTATGTTTTCAAAATAGACGGATTATCTTTGGATTTGTCAGTCAGTCATTAAGTAGCAAAACGCCCGTGACGGAATTTGCTCGCGGATCAGCTGAGAGGGACGGCGGACACTGTTAGCGTTGCGGCAATGATCTCACCCACATATCAGTTTCATGTTTTCAAATGTGCTCATTTGGTAAAGTGAGGATGGAAGACAGGGGTGTGAAGTCACTAAACTCTAGAACCATGGAATACTTTAATCCAATTTACGCGTGGCTTCCAAATGAATCTCTGGCGATGTTTGACCATTACATGCTACATAATAACAATTTAGCAATTGTACTAACCAGCCAAAACGTTTTGTGATGAGAGGAAATAAGTCCCAGCTAACTGTTCTCTCTATCACACTTCAATACAAATATGATGATGTATTGAAGATTTTCTTTCCTGCATAAAGCTAAAGACATAAAGTGAGAGTAGCCAGTAGAACGACTTATCATACATCACTGAGCAGGCCTCGCCAGCAGCACTGTGAGACTGTGTCAAGCTTAATGCTAGAACCAGCATGCTAACATGCTACCAATAAGACAGCCAACGTTAACCAGATTTAACGTTAATCGTGTTCTTAGTCAGGCGTGTTAGCATGCTAACAGTTGCTAATTGGTACTGTGCACACGCACTCCCTTTCTGTTGGCCCGTGTGAGTAGGTTTCCCTCACCATATTAAGCACAGTAAGAACATAAGTGGTAATGTTCTCGTGACCGTGGTTTTCCATCATCTTCCTGTCCACCACCACCAGCGTCTCCACATTGAGCTTCTGATTGGCCTGCTTCTTCATTGGCACCGCTCTTTTGTTTCTCAGGTTGATCTCGTACTCGTCTGGAAGGACAAAGGCATCTTCTCCTGGAGGTTTTGGCATGTCTGAATAAAACAGGATTCAGAATAAAGAAGGTGAACCAAATTTGAAACTAGAAAATGTATTCTTCAACTACAAAAAACGAGTGAAATGATGTGAAGCCCACTGTGGCAGAGTCAACATGGCTGTTACGACGTCCATTAAAATATACACTCCTTCCTTCCCACAGCTTAACTTTCCCTTTCTAGTGTCACTAGTGTCACAGACAAACTGTAAAAAAAGTTGTAAAACTACATTATGTCGTTATTAATTAGGAGCAGCTAGCCACTGTTATATACAACTGCTTTATGAATGCTTTTTGCAGTCGTTACTTAGACGAATTATTGAAGTGTTTTTGAGATGAGATCTGGTGTTTTTTTTTCAAAAAAGGAATCTGTATTAATTAAAAAATGACGACGCAAATCACAATGAATTACCAATACACACTTAATGTGAAAATGCATAAGTGCTTTGTTAAGCGAATATGTGACTCAGACATACTGACACCCATAATCTTGACATCAAATTCTTTGCTCTACCAGGTTTTTCACTCTCCTTCAAAGCTGAGTCCCACTTTGGAAACCCGTGTAACATCCATCCACACTTTTCAACAGTACAAACAAGTCAAAGATAAGATAATGTAGCCTGTAATGTTATCACCTAAAATCTTCTCCTCTATGTTTCCATGTATTCAAAACCTTTTCACCGTGGCTGCGATAAACTGTAGAGGCTAGAAAGTTTGCTTATATGGGCGGAGAGCAGGTGGGCGACAAATGTGCCTACTTGACTAACTTATGGCACAGGTGTTCAGTGTTTTCATGCTATAAGAATGTAAATATCCGTATGTTTTCCTAGGGGACAGACTGCTGCATTCCTGCAAGGTAATGGTGGTGGTACCAGTCCCATCCCTGCCTGCTTTCTTTTAAATGACCTCTGTGACACCAGCATGTTAACCGATCTTTTAGTAATTCCCTGAGAGCAAACATTTGTCACAGAGTAAAGTGAAAATAAAATATTTCCCTTGACCTTTCACAGGTCACGTCACAAATGTCAATATAGACTGAGATAAGAAAGAAGAAGATTTAGAAGAAACATTAGTCATCATGTGAAAGTTGCAAACAGTTGGGGTCCCTTTTCAAAGGAAATAGATTTATTATATTGCTTCTTGTTAAGTCAGTAAAAATACACATTTTGTCTGCTCTAGTTAACACAGGCAATATGTTTCACGAATGTTACTGCTTACATGAAGATGCAAGTGGTATTTGAGAGTGCAGTTTATAATGAAACTACACATGGATTAGAATGAGAAATTGCCCTTACATACATTTCTTCCGTCTCCCGCAGAAGTGTTGCCTCCGCTTCCCTCCGTGTATGTGGTCGTTGCCGAGCCGATGCCTGGTGCGATGGTGACCACGGTCATGATGCTGCGACTGGTTACCCTGACTGATGTCACCTTTTCGATCTTCTTGGACTGTGGGGTAGGTGTTCGGGTCGCCCACTGAGTTTGGGGATCTCTTGGTGACAAAGTGGCTGCGTGACTTGAGACGACTTGAATCTGGGGATCTCTTGTGAAGCACCCGAGGGTCGTGACCTCTCTGGTCTATACGGGGGTCCCCGTCGCTCTTGTAGAGGATGTGTGGCTGGTGCTTGGAGGGTGCTGTGAAGTTCTCTCTCCAGGCCAAGTGTTGGGGAACGGGTCTCAGGAAATAGTCTGCATCCTGTGTTCTGATCAAACCTGACTAGAGGCAAATCAGAAATGACTGTTAGCTCCACAGCTCTTTAGGATCTATTCGGCCCAAAACAAAGTTGGTGCTTCAACAGCTGGTACATTCTTCTCTTCACAAACTAACCAAGCAGCCTGCAGTTACATTATTATGAATGAACAGAATACAGTTATCTTCAGCTCTTCACATAGCTTTCCAGTCCAGTCTCTGTCAGACAATTAGTGGCATTTCTTTCCTAAACAATGTAAAAACTTGCCGTCATCAAAGTTTAGGCATTTTACTTAGTTTTACTTTAGGCATTCTTACTCTGTAGATACTCTTTTGACTAAAGTACGCGTGTATATTAGAAACCTAGCAAACATGAAATATACATAATTATATATAAATATGAAAATGAAAACTTTTTTTTAAACTTAGTTCTTAGAAGTAATGAATACTTCTCACTCTTTGAAATGTATCTTACTGAGGGCCCCACTTTAAGTACCAGTGCCTTGTGCTTTTGATATCGGGGGAAGTTATGGGAAAGCCTATTATAAATCTGTATAGGTGCAGCACAGGTTTTCTTCAGTAGACCTTATTCTCTCTCTATCGCTGTCCGTACTCAGTCTTTTTAGGAGACAGATACTTTTCCTTGGAGATTTCTTGGTCTCTGTCTCTCTTTGTCTCCCTCAGTCTTTCCAAACATGCAACCCATCTGTGCGGACGGACAACTGGCACAGGGTGTTTGGACTGTTACTGGCAGAAATACTATTTTCCCTAAAACACGTTCAATTGACAAAAAAACCAAAATGTTCACTCAGAGTCGAGTGTGAGGTCCTTGGCTGACAGAATTGTGTGTATGCCCGTATCAACAGAGCAAAAAGAGCATGTGTGTATATTGGACAAAGTTTGGTGAGCGTGGAAGCTGGGAAGACAGAGATTATCCATGTGCAACTGAATGTCTGTCTCTGCACACCGGTGGGTGCGTTCACAAGCCTCATTTTAATTTCAGAATCAGTCAATCTTTCAGAAGCACACCTACATTGGCGACGTGTTTAATGTTGCTACAATGATCTCCACGTCTGATTTTAAGTTTTAAATGAGACAAAGCGGATGTGTGAGCTGCTGTGGAGTTCACAGCTTTCATCACAGAGCAAAGCAAAAGAGAATTTTTATACATGAACTAAATAATATCATATTATTGCTTCTACAGTGACCAAATTGGCTTTGTGTCTTAAATCTTGAAAAAAATTCTCCTGGTCCCACTTTGATAATCTGAGAAAATGATGCGTGCATCTGTTTGACTCGTGAAGTACTGATTCATAGCAGTTCATCGTCTCGGTCGGGCTACTATGAGAGGAGAGCCTGTTCAAATCCCACTGTTTACTGTTATGTCCTTACCACAAGTGGAAAGCAGTTGTTGTTTACAGGTGTTTCTGTGTCGGGAACTGATAATATGCCACTGTACAGAAACTGGTATTTGACAGCCAAATGATAACCCCA
This sequence comes from Apeltes quadracus, assembly GCA_021346845.1. Classification (NCBI taxonomy): domain Eukaryota; kingdom Metazoa; phylum Chordata; class Actinopteri; order Perciformes; family Gasterosteidae; genus Apeltes; species Apeltes quadracus. Next base: position 17,333,852 of record CM037936.1, read on the forward strand.
AACAGCAACACAGTAATATATATGGGGACATATTTACAGCCGGAAACACACTTTTCAGGCCAGTAATTATTGAGATGAATACAATCTTTTAGACCACTTAGAAAACCAAAAACACATGAATCTTCACAGTGAAGTCCTCAAGTGTCAGACAGCGCTGGGCATTGGGTCATTAGTGTGGATCTGAAGCAGCTCTCTGTAGAAAATCAGCGCCATGTGATCACTGGCGACAATAAGGAAGAGAAGCTATTTGAGTAAAAGAATGAAAGGTTGTTATTTTCATGGGGGCTTATTTATGGTCAACTCATTCCAATAGTAAAATGAAGAGGAAATACATAACCGAAAGAGAAAACCACATGAATTATACATGCAGTATATGGACTGGACTGTTTAGCTAAGAGTTGTTGTAGAATAGTCTGGAGTTGACAGAGTAATCTGGCTGACATTTGGTCTTTAGAAGGACGATGTATTTACTATAAAGATATGTGCAGAGCAGTGTTACTTTTAGTAGGCTTATTTCCAAGCGTATTTCAAGTGAAATTTCCAAACACGGCTGTGCTTTTGCTGTTTGTATATACTATATATATTTATACGGCACTTAACTATTCAGAGTATGAGAGTAAACTATCAAAGTAGAAACATGCACAGGGCGTCTGAAACGTCAGCCAAAGTCTTTGGAACAATTTCCCTTCAAGTCAACAGGTGTGGTCATGAAATCCTTGATTTCAGCTCCCAGTCATACAACTTCCAATTAGTTTCAAACAACTCCCTTTTCCACAAATTTTGGTTCCTTATTAAAGGGCCCATATTTTGATTATTATCAACAAGTTAAAATAGGTCTGTGAGTTGCAAAATACATGTTTCTGAAGTTGTTTGCTGGAAATAGCTTGTAGGAAACGATTGTTACCTCCCTCTACTCCCCTCTGTTTCAGCCCCTTTCAGAGTGCGCTGCTTTCTGCTGCTCATTACATATTCATGACCTGCAGCTCATTTGGCCACGCCCACAGCTTGTAGAATCAGCGGTAGGTGGGGGGGGGGGCGGTTGGCGGACCTCCGCATAAACTCGGGCAGGCGGGCTGTGATTGGAAAACGGGACTGGAGGGGGTGGGAATATTCAAATATCTAGTTTTGTGACGTATCGTTTTTTGCGATTTTGAACAGCTCGTTCAGAGGCTGAAGACGGGATCAATTCAGAAAGCTGTATCTAACTCAAAACAGCATGGGTGGATTTTCTTCCAAGTTTGTATGCGTGTGGAAGCACCAGAGACACACAATAACACCCCCCAAAAATTCCATAATATGGGCCCTTTAACCATTTTGTAAAATTAAGGTTTTTCCTGCTCAGTGAGGTGAAACTGGTAATAATTCGAGGCGCCACCATAACAAGATGTGGCTCCACACACCCTCTTGTTTCCTCTCCTCTACGTCCACGTCTGATGAAATGTTTCCCCTAAAGTTAGACGAGTGCCCCTCACGTGCACCCATCTTTGTCTTCCTAAGCTTAGAAGCCGTTATACCCAACAGATACTCTTTTAATGTTGTTGTTAGCCTGCAAACTCTTTGCCAAGTCTTTAAACACAGACCAACATGGATCCGCTAAATCCTCAGAGTATGTGTGTCTATAGGCCTTTCCTAAATAGCCCAACTCATCAGATTACACACTTCATTCTACAAGGTGGAAATAGCAGTCATAAAATGCTGAAACACTACTTGGGAGGGCGTAAACAGCTGGACTGTTTGGAGTGAGACGCATCCAGACAAGCAGCCACAGGAAAGGAAGGGTGGGTAGGAAAACGGAACTGTGGTGGGGGGGGGGCATTCAGTTCAGCATTACAAGGTGCACCTGACGGTGAGCAGTATATAGTTCTCTCCTTCACTCTATGGAGAGCAAACCCATAGTGCTATACGTCGTACTTCAGCCCAAGCACACAAGAAATACAGAGATGAATAACAAGGGTCAGATCAATTTACTAGAACCCTTAGTTTTGTCTATTGTAACCAAAAACACAACAACACAGGAATTTCTGCTTAAACACAAGGGAGGAAGTTGCCGTCACAGATCCAAATGTATATTCCCAAGCGACCGTACGTGTCTTTACAACTTTTCTCATGACTGTGTTTGGTGCATGCTATCTGGTTCCATGATGGATACATTTCTAGCAGATTACAACTTTGGCATAATGTTGACAGGGTTTATTGGAAAATTGTAAGTAATACTGCAGTCCTATTACTGCAGCACTAGACACCATTTCACAATCAATTAGTGATTTCAATTCATAAACTACCTCGTTCTGTTGACTAGATGCGCAGAACACATCAGACCAACTGGGTTTATATCAACTTGGAAAAAAAACAGTTCCAAACTGACTTAATCCCAGTATCGGAGACACATGCATATGATTCATCGCCTAATCTACCTAGTGTGAACAAATGTTGAAACCTAGAACCAATCTTTTGATAGATCTTATGCACATCTCGATGGAAAATCGATTATAAGAAACCAGCCAAGACCACACTGACTGCTTTTCAAAGACTCATCACATCAATGGACCATCCCTCTCACCGTATATTCTTGGAAATCCCACAGGAGGGACGATTGCAAAACATTCTATTATTATGACTACTACTAGGCCCGAGGCAGGACACACAGCCGACCTTTTACAAGAGGAAAAAACACAAGACCTCCAAGCGATTGTATTCAGAGGACGCTTAGCAAAAGAAAGGTGTGCTTTAGAAGTTTGAGCAAAACGTGATTAAACAGCAGATACTGATGTGCGTAAGTAGTGAAGGTTTTCAATTCCATGCTTCCGTACAATATTTGTGTCGTTAACTCTCTACAACGCGGGACTAACCACACAATGGTCTGCCAGAGAAGTTGAACAGTGAATTTAATCGTAAGCTTTACAACCTAACAATCCTAAACACTTGCCAGGAGGGAACGATGGCCCTAGTAGCCTACATCTTGAAGGTATTTCTTATCCTTTTCTCTGTTTTTCTGTATCTATCTATCCCTGTCTGTGCTGGCGAGCACAAGAAAATATACAGACAGCGTTTGTATGAGTCAAACACAGACATATTAACAAAAACAAATGTAATTTAAAAGCATTTTTTCAATATTGAAAGGATGAATTGTTTACAACAACCAACGCAATTAAGGCACTGCAGAGAATGTAAGTTTACAATATCTCCCTGAGTACTAGCTATCTTGACAGCAACATCAATATATTGTTTGAAGAGACCTATTACAACACAATCACACTCAGTAAACTAACATAAACACACCAACACATGTTAACAAAAATAAAGATGTTCCTGATGAATTAAAGACCATACTTCATATGTTTCCCATATTTGGGATACCGGGATGAGGATGATGATGATGATGATGAACAGACCGAGTCTGTTGCATATGTCGGGGACAGTTTTTGTCTTGGTAATTCGCATTTCCCAAACAATAACGATAGGCTTTATGTAGGATATGGTTTGATCTCGTTGTAGCAGGGTCACGCTGCACTTGGTGCTCTCACTGATGCAGCTATTGATCTGAGTTCCGATGGTCAATATTTACCTGCCTCCTGTCAAATAGAACTGGCCTGGGTACAAAGTCTCCCACTAGCATTCAGGGGGCATGGTGAATTTGTTACGTTTCGACCTGTTGTTGTCAAATAATTTCAAACAACTGAGGCGTCAGATAATAAAATGCACAGCTAGGTTGGTGCTACCCCCAGGTGAGTACTTTACTTAATAAATGATCAAATTAAATGAAATGAATGAAAAAAGTGATAAAATCTAATTAATTCATAATTAATTCACATTAAAAGAATTCTCATTGATGCATTGACCAAGTCCGTCCTAACCAGCCTCCGTCGTGAGAACCACAATTACAGTCTGTGCAACCCTGGACCTTTTAGCTGAATCTTCTATTGGGAACCGGATCAGAGATGTGTGTGCACGCTCACACGCACGCACACACACAAGCACACAAACACACACGCACGCACGCACAAACACAGAATAGACGAACCCCATGAGATGTGCCATCGTCTATTTGACCTTTCAGAGGGCAATTCTCAGGCACAGCAATGGACCTCTAAAGTTACATTTTTTTTCTCTGCTGATACAAGGCCCTCCAAGTGGAGAGCTTGTATGTCCAAAAGCTTGAACGATCTCACGACTTTTACAATCCTTTAACTGGAAGATTGCTCTCACATTGAAGAGCAAAGAAATAACAGAACAGGAGTTTGTCTTCTTGCTGCCCATTTTCCAGTGATTGCTTAGTTACGAATGAACACATAAGTCTAAGACTGTAAGGATTACTTCATATTCACAGAGTGCATTGTATTCTAGTCAGGTGTGTACACCAGCATTTAAGGTTTTAACATCATCAGCCAATACAAAAACCACATGTGCTTCTATTATGAACTGACGCTCTCAACACCAACGTCTCTGCGGCAGTTTGGATATGGACATTACTAGCAAGTAAGCGTGTTACCAAGTTGCACCCCAACGATCCTTATGAGAAAACTCATTTCATTTTTGCATTTTTTTCAGTTGCCTCCTTATGGTACCAGCTGTTATAGCTGCAAATTGTATTGCTTACTGAGTTGAGAGCCCAATAAGATACGGAGCTGATCAAATGGTAAATTATGCTAAACATGACGATGAACTACCACCATTACTACGCTTTGTTTAGGGAATGTTTTTTATGAATACGTTTGAGATCATCTTGGCCTATTGAACAAACATTTTGCGGTTTCACAGACGTTATTTTTCCATTCATTATTAATTCATCACCTAATTTAGGAAAAAATGCAATACATATACACTGAACGAGCAAAGAGTAATTACGCACGGAAGACCGAAAGAAGAAACTTCTGTGCATGACTTGTACTAGTGGGGGTTTTAGGGTTTTAGGTGCAACTCAATTTTCTGACCAGACCAGAACAATAATGCACCGACTCAAGTGCCGTGTGAAAGGAAGCTTCACAGTAACGTACTGAAAGGACTGGATGATGACTGTTTATGTATTGTAGAAATGGCCAGTTCGCTTTAATGAAGCAAACGGTTGATGTAGATAAACTGACTGGAGCTAACCAGACGTTTCTCCTCCTTTTGTACTTTGTTCACTACTCACCTTTTGCACTACGTGTTATATAGCTTTCAGTTATTTACTTCTACCTAGTCTACACGCTGATTCAGCGTGAGAAGAATGCTGGGTTTGTATTAGTCCCAGGGTGAGACTATTCTTATAACACACTGAATGCAATTGCAGGGCTCACTTGGTAATCGAATGCAATCAATCCAAATGCTGCTAAAAATAATACAAAATATAAAAAGAAAACCCTTTCAAATGAACCAACCCTATAGCACACCAGCCCACGTTACTCATCTACTCCCCCCCCCCCATGTCATCGAAATCCTCCTGCAACTCAACTCATGCATGTCCAGACTCACCATCCCTGCGCATGTTGACAATGCCACCGAGGAGTTGACTTCTGACCTCAGCGACCCCTGGTAAAAGCAGAGGTCGTCCTGGTGGTAGGCCCTCAGGCTCTTTGTGCCGTTCTTTCCCAGGACCTGGATGGTGAAGCCAGGTGCAATCAGGCTCTCTGAGGCCTCCCTCAGCTCCATGTGGAAGTCCTGCCCCAAGCCACTCAGTCGGAAGTGGATCGTTTCGCTGCCGCCGTCGGTTTCTGATGAGCCGGCATCTGGGGCCAACGATCTGCGTCGCCTTCTGCGCTGGTTGTGAGCGACTTCATGGGAGATGTAAACGCCTTGGGGGTTGACCTCATAGGGAGATACAATCTCATATTCTGGATGACAGATAAAGGAATGCAGGCAGAGAAGAGGAGAGAGAGAAAACAACTGAAGATGTGTTTGCAGAGTTTGGGCCAAGTGACAAACTGAATTTAAATTGACAATCAAGAGAGAAATGCAACGTTTACTTTTGTTGACACGGCTATCAAAGATCAATGCACATACCATGGATCAAACATCGGAACTAAGATTGTTGAGAAAGGCTTCGAGTTAATTAACTATATTAGATAGAAGCAACGGCAAGAAACAAGAAGCAAGAAACACGTGGTCCTTTAATTAACTTCATCGGCCAACACCATTCACTGTGATAAACAGCATGCTCTGTCAAATGCTACCTTGGTTGCATCAGTGATCTGAATAAAAGCTACAGCCTTTTCAACTTGTAAAGTTTCCTTGACCTGCCCCATATACTTTTGCTACCAGGGTCAAGGCAGCGTTACAGCGAAAGGAAGGGTTTTAGACAAGTCCTCTCAGCGAAGAGTGAATCATGTTTGACCTTGTGTTTTACTACAGTTTTTTTACTACAGCTTGGGCTGAATAACTGCAGGTCATAAAGGGAGATGGTGGCAGGTCAGGCTTGGCCTTCTCGACCACTTAAATGTCGAGTGGTTTTGTGGCCACAGAAACGGGCTTTCCTCCAAGGGTCAAATCGAAAGAGAAGCTGATTCCTTCAGCTGCATCAGAATTGGTTTTCCAGAGGAAATCATGACAGCAGATGCCGAGGAACTTCAGGGTTTTGCGTTTTGTACGCACAAAATGCAAGTGTGGTAATGTGTCCAGTATTGCCATGGGAGAAGGATACCTCTCACTTTATTGGCAGAAAAAACAGCAATTTTGGGCTTATTTACAAGTACAGTTGGACCTGCTTTTTTGTCACTAGTAGTGTGCATGTCTGAGGTTTGAACCTGGCTAGTCGCTGCATATCCCCGCGACATGACACACCTTGCAGGATTGTGTCTACGTGTTTTATATGTAAAGCCAACCTTCAACCCTTAAGCTTGTAATGTTACATTGGAGACATACCAAGAGAGTTACAGGACTGCAAAGAGCAAACACATACTTCAAGTCTCAAGCGATTTCTGTGGCGGCACCGAAGCACTTAGGCAAAACCAGAAAAGGGTGTTCTCAAGCTTTGGCATTTTGTCCCCCTACCCCCCCAACACACATTTAGCCGCCCTTAACCGAAAAAACAGCTGCAGTGACCCATGTCTGACAGTATACAAACACAGATACTGCAGGAACAGAGCATGCACACACACACACACACACACACACACACAAGGACACACACTCAAACACATACACCTTGTCTGATGGAGAGAGACAAGATCCTGTGGTGGCTATGTTGGTTTAGTGGTTTCTGAAGGCCATTAGCACTGATAGGAGGTCCAGCCAATGGGTGCTCTGACTTAAACTCAACAAAAGATTGAAGATGGGAGCTCTTCCCTGACCTGCTGTGACAAAGCTTTGTGGATGTTGAAAACATGAACACTGAGCAGCAGTTGTGCTGGCTGGAGAGGATCTGAAACAGAAGTAAGGACTTTCCCTCAATTGTGTTTCATATCATCTCCTCGTGTGTCCCCAGTGAGAGGAGTTCTTACGTGTATCTGCTTCATAAAAGACAAAAAGCAAAGGATCTGAAGGTGGGTGCACTGCCTGAAGCAGTTGCTGACGCAGCACACCACATGGGGTTAGAATCACAAGATAAAGGACAGATGAATGTCATGCTTTTGCAGCTTGTGCTAATTGCCTGAATTGACTGTGTGTAGCAGGCCTTCAACGAGGTTCTGCTGTGCAAAAAATATGAGGTAAGCATTTCCATTGTCCATTATTCCATCAAGCAACTAGAATCAAGTCACATAGTAATACTTTTAGAGTTCTAGCGTTACGTCGAAAGGCTTCACAATTCAGTAGGCACGTAATAGTAAATACGGTTTTACTGTTTCTTTTATGACATCGCACCACGAGTTGAGCGCCACTTGTGCAGCAGACGCTGATGGCTGCGTGTCAGGCTGCAGGTCGCCCCCCAGCGGTGAAGAGACACAACAACAGCGCAGGTGAGCGCCGCCCGATGCTGCTGAGCCGTTGGTGGGATGCGGTGAATGACTTTACTTTTAACGTCATTGCAACAAAAAAGTCCAACCTTACCGAGCGCATTACAGTTCCCTCTTCCACACAAACACAAAAGGTGGCAGAAACACCGGCGAAGTGTGCAAAAGGCGCTCGGCTCAGCGCCGGACGTACCTGTATGTTGCGGTAAATTGAGCGACATGAGCAGGGCCGATGCTTCCTGGTGAGATTCCCCACCGTCGGCCCCAGTATTCCATGGCACGCTCTGTAAGGGAGGACACGTACATGTGACTTGGTCGGTGCGGCGCATCGAGCGAATAATCATGGAGAAAATAACTCGGCTCTCTCTTGTCATTTGAAGTCTTGACAACTTTACGAGCTCTGCGTGCATGCACTTGCGTGCAGGCGCAGCGGAGACAGTAATACAACAGGCTTACTTGGCTCAGCGTGAAAAGGCAAAAGAGATGAAAAAGCAGCCGGGTCGAGGATCCCCACTCTGCAGAAACGCGTCGGAAAGCCATGCCTGTAAATGAAGGGTCACCTTGACGCAAAAAAACCCCCAGATGCTTAGAAGTTCCACCACTTTCAAGCAGCCACAACAGGTTAAATGGATTAAATGAATAAATCCAAATGCAGCTCTGCAGAACTCTGAACGAGGCATCAATGCGCGTCAGACGCAGACTTCTTCAGACTTAATGCGCCACTTTTGGTCTCCGCTCATTTTCCTAAGCGCAGTATTCCGACGCGGCAAATCGCTTCAACCCGAGTTTTCTCCGCCGGTCATTTTCTTTCCTTGCACTCATCATGCGGTCCGACCAGTGTCCGAGGTCCCCGTCTCCGACTCTCTTTAACCCACGCGCGCGCGCTCTCTCTCCACCCAGTGACCCCCGCGGACCATTGTGTCTCCCAGTGAAATCATGTGGTTGTCTTAAATAGGTGGCGTCCCGTCTTAGCAATAAACTTCTATGCAACTGCCCCCCCAACACACGCACACACACACACCCTCGGGAGCCTGTCGAATGAGCACTGAGGGCTGCTGTGTGTGTGTGTGTGTGTGTGTGTGTGTGTGTGTGTGTGTGTTTTGAGGAGGGGGAGTGGGGTGGTAATTACAGCCTGTAGCCAATCCCATTTGACACTTGTGAGAGATGGGGGTTTATGTCCATCTCTCAGGTTGCAGGTTGAGATGTATGTGAAAGGAAGAGAGTCAGCGTGTGATGAAGAGGAGAAAACAGACATAGTATTGGCTTTGCTAGCAGGCCAATGAATTAGCCTAATTACACGCAATAACGAGTCGTTTCCAATGGACGACGCATTTCAAAAGTATCCACGGAAATTGAAAGATTTATTTGAATTCAGTCGTCTGGGATCGGTAACCCTAAAGTGATGTGGAGATTGCACCCCGAGGCAGGTAATCAGTCGTTTGTGATGGATTACGGTCTGAGAATTAACCTTTGACTCTGTTTAATCCGCCTGTCATTCTCCGACTCTCTCCTGTATTCCGCAGCTGCACTGATAGGCAGCGGGCCAACATTTCTTAACTCCCCACAATCATTCATGGAAGTGCTCAGGAGTGCGGGAGCCAACGGATTGGGAGAATATCCTGGATCAGGGTGAAAGGAGTCAGAAGTGATTGTAAGCTGAGCTATTTAGTCCCACCGTGTTATGCTATAGTCTGTCCACTGCAAGTGTCAGTGAAGGTTAAAGGTGATGCAAGGGTCCTGGGACAGAGGTTGCTGTGTACAGATTATAAAGCCCTTATTTCAACAAAGTTTAAAAATGCAGACAGGACATTTCCATATTGAATAACAAATAAACGTTTATTTTGTTCGGATTCAACCGCAACAGCCAATGGATCGTAGCCACAAGATCAGGTATCCTTGATAGTTAAAAGACACCCATTTAGTTCGAGATAAGAAAAGAAAACGTCACTATCATGTTTCAGTACTTAGAGAAAGAGTGACGAGAGAAGACCACTATGATAAATTACACTGAGTGAAAAAGTGGGACAGGAGTTTCTCCAAGACACTCTGCCCTGAGGGTTTGTGCGAGGTGTCTGATGCATCTTCCTAATGCTTCGTGCCATATCAGATCAGTGATAGTGCGACCCATGAAGGATCTACATGTTGAAAGACAGAGCGAGAAAGAATTGAGTTTATGCTGCAGTATCGTACCCAAATGACCTACTTCCCCTAAATGCAACAGTTTGCAAACGTAAATGCAGGGACATTATCATCCAGAGAGTTTTATGTTCTAAGTCTATAAAGCTCAGCGATGTACAACACTGACTCCAAGATTTCTGACAATTCTGGATTTAATCTGTGATAAAACACCATCATGGAGACAATTCCAACCATATGCTTGGAGGCTTTAGGAAATCTTTACAGTGTCAGCTGCTGCTGAAATGATATCACCCCTCCTGTGCAACACATGCACACACACACTCGCTCGCTCACATGTGCGCACACACTGCAATACAATACTCGCTGTGCACCTGAAAACATACTGCTCACATATTTTTGCGTGTGTCGGTTTTTATTTGTTCAGCGAGTGCACATGTACGCAGATGACTGGGAAGTTTTGAACTTCGGAACAGTCGGTCAACAGGCTGGTGAGTTGTCTTTGTGGGGCGTTCGTAGGTACAGCAAGTTGAGAAATAAAGAGAAGATGAGCCGCCTGCCGCCACTGAACCGCCGATATCCGGTTTGCCTGTTTCCGTCTCTCGTTTTTTCTTCCTATATATACTGCTGTTGCATCGATTGGGGACATGGCGACAAACATTGACAAACATGGGTCTATTTAGATTGTATTTGTATTTAAATACAATATTTGCCTGACAAAAATGTCTAATGGCACGCAGTTACCAAACATACCAAAATGGCCAATTTGAAGATTCTGACATATCATGCCTCCACTAAAACCGCTCCATTAGCATCAACCTGGGCTGCAACTGCAGATTTAAGTCTCTATGTCGAGATAAATTAGACAGCTGCTGGCAGCAGCTTCATTTTTATCATTCAAATGTCCTAAAATCTCCAAAATGTCTCACTTTTCCATGTAAGTAGATTAAAATAATAAAGTAAAATAAAATAAGTTTCACAAATACTCTTTGGGCAATTCATTTTTTCGCTGTATTATTATTTTTTTAATTCCCGTAATTGTCCGATGTGGGTCTTAAGTTCTCTTTCTGCTTTTGTCTTGCCAGGTAGTTTTCACTCCATGGTATGATTTAATTAGCTGCCATAAATTGCCATCGGGGCTACATGAGCGTAAGAGTGTGCGGAGAACAGGCGCCTGGCAAGCATTTTTCAGTCTGTGTACATGCTCTTTTACGTGATTTATGTCCACAGGTGTATTTGTGCGTTGGCGTAAGGGCGAAACTGTAGATGCATGTAAGCGCGTGCATGTGTGCTTTTTGTTCTCGATGTGTGTGCGCGTGTGTGAATAGTAAGCTGACAGCAGCTGTAAAATTCCTCTCAGAGCACCACAGAGGGGAGGCTGATGGGAGCTGACAGGGAGCGAGAGTGAAGGGAGGTGGGAGAAGAAGATGAAGGTGATTGTGGGGCAGGAGCCAGTTTGATGATTGAATGTTTAGTCAGGCTTTGCGGAAATGCTGTACTGCTGTCAAAGAATCCTGATGCCCTGACTGTTTTAGTTTTGACCTTATCGAGTGCAACCAACACACCTTGGATGTACCAGCTCAGAGTAAAACCACTGTCAGGCTTTTGGAACCACACAGGACCTAGTGACAGTTATCCATTCATCTATCTACATCGCTAGATAGAATTTAATCTATTTGAAATTGCAACTTAAGCAAACTACTCCTAAACCACACTAAATTTGGGACATTTCACAAATGAATGATTTATAAAGCTGGAAATCTGTAAAAATTAGAAATTGCACTTTAGAAATTGCAGGAAGGAGCATTTTTTTCAAATGAGATACACATTACATAAAACAATGACATAACTTAGGCAGCATTTATTTTTATTCTCACTAATAGTGAGCACTACAGTGGAACGTTTCACTAAGAATAAGTTACTGTACTGCCTCACCCCTCCGTCACACATAACTTCCACTGAACTAATGTTTTGGACATGGCTGAGCGACTGAAGCACTATTCTTCATAATAACCACTGATTAGTGAAGTTATTGTGATGGCCGTGCTGTTGGCCCTCGTTGCAGCGTGGGAGGTCTTTTCCTGACCCTGCTGAGTAGTGAGTGGTGGTTCACATTGGGACAAAATACTGCACGAAGCTGGCATGTCCCAGATCCATTGGATTCGTAGTGGTAATCATCATTGACCTGTTGCTGTCCAAATAGCGAGTTATTGATGCAATCAGTTGCACATTACTTGTAGCAAAAAGTGTTTCATTACAACACAAGCAAAGTTAAGGCTCTACTTCACATGTTCTTCCTTGTAAGTAATTTAGAAAATGTTGTTCTATTTAACTTATATTTTACGAGACAAAGCAGTTAAATCCATCAAAACACGGAACATTTGTTTTCACTGACTTTTCTTTTTAACATGTTCTTAATCGGCAATATCAGGAACACAGCAGCCGTCTCCCGGGGGGGGGAGATGAAAATGAAGGGCTGAAGAATTGCGCTAATTATTGGTAGTCAGCTGTATGTGTTCGCTGGGGCAGAAAGAGCATATCTGGAGGGGTGTAACCTAAAAACAAAGTGGCTAGTCTTATGACACTCTGCAGGGGTGAGAGCCTGCTGAAGTTCACCACCTCTGTATTGTGTAAGCAGTCCGGTTATAATAACTGCCTTCATCTTGGCAGGGAACAAGACTTGAAAGCCAATTTGAAAGGTTTTTCCATTAGGGTGGGATGTAACTGCAGCCGGTTCCGTCCACATCCATGACTGCTACATTTGTAAGATGTGCAGTATGTTAAACGTGTGTTAATACCATTCTCTTTTAAAGTCTCGATCTCCAGAAACTTCGCTTGAGACGTGCATAAATCTCGGATATATATGTGATGCCAGTTTGAGCGGCTCTGCCAGTTTCACCTTCTGTGTACAATAGCTGTATTTTACACAGCCAGACCCATTGGAAAGTGTTTACTCTCTCGGCACTCAAACATTTGCACGTCTGCAAACTGGTGGCAGGGTCTCACCCTGTGGGAACCGATGTCTGGCCAAGAGTCTCTGACCCACAGTAGCCACCAGTGTCCATAGTGGGGTGTGGAACTGAACCGGCTGGCAGGAAGATGAGGAAAAGAACAACAGTCCTCATTTAGCTGAAGGCCATGTGTGAATGTTCATCCTGCAAAATTCCTGCTGAGTTGAGTCACGTCTATGTAACCGTGTGTGTATTGTAGATATTGCAAGGACATGTTTTGTGAGGGGTTCATAAGTTCTGTTTCAATTGTGCTGTATTCTAGATTCAACACATAAAATGGGGAATGAAACCAATTTTTGATTGATGTGATTCCTGAATGGACGATATTATACGTCAATCTTCATAATCAAGTATTGAACCACCATCAGATAAACGTCTTTGTACATGCTTGATGGACATTTGCTGCGCTCTTTCTAGGCTAGTTCACAGTTCATCTACATCCCGAATGAACTATGCAGGAATAGTTGCAACTGTACCGAGTAGGTGGATTTATATAGTTCCTTCTTCTGCAACTTTGGCTCGACCCCTGCAGTTTGAAGGTGCGTAGGAGTCAATTAGCAATTGTTTAAATGAAAACACCAACTCAACTTTATTTAGTGCAACTGAACTCTAAAGTATGAGTTGTTAATGCATTTAATAATTGTACTTAAAATCGTTGCATGTATTATGGCGCACCATGACAAATGAGCCACACTGCAGCACTTTTCAAAGCTGCACCATGTGAATTTGTTCATATAAAATAAAATATCTTTGCCTGCATAGAATTTGGACCAAATGTAAGCCAACGACCAGCCTCACCTCCCAGGATAATCAAAGTACGGAAATCGCACAGTGAGACCACCCACGGATACACACGCAAACACACACACACACACACACACACACACACACACACACACACACAGGCACTGCATGGTGCAGACTAAATGTTAAGTTACATTATTATGAGTAAGGACGAAGAATATGGCACTTGTCCCACCTCTTTACATTGACATACATGTGCGGATGCTTTTCTATGTGGCACAGTGGCCTGATTGACAGTGACTATATCCTCCACCAAGAAGCCAAGCCGGTATATTTTTGGATCCCATCCACATAGAATTTCAGCCACGGCCGAAGGGAATGTTTTGTGCTGTTGCAGAAACCCTCCACGTTCCCCTATGAAGGGCCTGCTTTGTTCTTTTAATAATGCTTAATTTCTTCAAAGTGCAGAGAAGCTGAACAGCATTATAGTAATGGGCATTCAAGCTAAGGTTTACTAACAGCAATGAATTAGTGTCCATGAATGAGCATGTAAGAGATAGAGCGGGTGATGTTTGAGGCCACATGGGAGGATCAGTTGGGCTTTAGAGAGATCAAAATAAATAAAACATCAGGAGAGGCAATTCCCTGCTACTGTGCTACTGATAGAGTGGTGCATTTATTGTGATTCATGTAGTACAGTTAATCAGTATCGCCAGGGTACAAACAGTTATCTTTGACGTAATATATAAATCTGTAGCATAAGTAAAGTATTTTCCCAGCCAATATAACATCATTTTAAATGGCAACAAGCTGCACATTTGACTTAAAAACGCAAACAGCTTTATTGAAAGAAATGACGTGTACGCTTGTGCTTTTATGAAATTTTCTTTGTTTGGGTGCCAAAGTGTATCGGTCGGATATATAGCGAACGATATTGGATGAGTGACAGATGTCCTCACATACTTTAGGTTTAACAATCTTATGGTTAGAAGGTCACACGTTTGATACTCAAATTGGCACAATAAGTCTGGGAGAGAAAAGTGAAAGAGCAGCACTGAGTTGTCCGTGACCAAAAGGCACTTTATCCTCACCTGCTGATCTAAGCAGCTTCCAGATGTGAATATGTGTAAAAGAGTGCATACCCTGTAAAATATATGTGCGTGCACAGAGCCATAATTTAATAACTGAAGGGGAAAGAGGCATTCAATTGGACACATATGCCTCTATTGCAACCTTTCTGTGTCACTTATCCCACATGCACTCACAGATACATGCAACCACACAATCATAGAAGGTCCTGCATCATTATGCGTCCCCATCAGAGACAGGCTCGGTGTCCATCTGTAGCAGGGGCCAGGCGTTTATTTTGGTTGTGAGGTTCAAAGGTTCTGAGATTCAAGTCGACAGAAGCTGTCACGGCTGCTTGAGCCGCTGTGTCATTGAACCAGAAAATATTAGTTTGGAAGCATCAAACACAGAGAACGGGTGGAAGCCATGGCGGTACAATGAAAGCAACTGAAAACATGTCCACCTGCTCCTCAGAAGTGCGGGGTAGTTTTCTCATTGTATTATTATTAGTTCTTAGCTAATTCTAAATTCTAAATTTGCTTGAAATTGGCCGTATAGGTATACAAGAAAGGATGCGCAACCAAATTATCCTAGAGGTAAGCAAAGGACCGGTCTCAGAGACACATTTCCACAAACTACGGAAATCCCTTTTTTGAATTGCTTCACAAGCCGTTGATTTGTTTAGCATAACGATGGAAAATAAAACCATCAACCAAAAATGTCTCTGTGGACATATTTCTGCTGTCACTGCTATGACTTCAAAATAGGGTTTTTTTTGCCCTCTAACCCCATCGTGCAGGGAGTATCCATGTCTCCACCCGTAAAAAACACATTCCTGCCTTTATTTTCGGCAGAGATAAAAAGATGACAGAGATCTGATGCTCACAAGCGAGACAGATCTGACCACCTCTCTTTTGAAAGGCTGACAAAAAATATATATAACCACACATTATGATTCACAGATGTCAAATCATTTATTGCATCAACTTTTTATCTGCGCCGCCTTGAACGAGCCCTCCCTAAATATTCAATATGTAAACACATTACATTTCTATCATTGTTCGTATTCACCTGAACTGTTATTGGGAACTCTTACATGCATTAACATGCTTTCTGGAATAAATGTGAGGTGCACTGCTTTGCTTTGGTTCAGGGAAGCCTGTGTAAGTGAAAGTGCTGGAAGCATCTTAACACAATTGCTCATTAGCCTCATAATGTTGACTGCTGTCCATCCCAAAATAAAAAAATAGCCTCATAATCTGAGTCGGACACTGGCCAAAGTTCCTTCAACTTTAGTCTGTTATTGTAATGTATCACAATGAACAAGACCCATGTGACAAAACAAAACTCCATGTAAGATGTTTATTGGTTGTATTTCAATCAGGAGACTTAATTTAACAAAAACATGCATAAATACAAGTTGTGCAGGGTTTTAGGAGATTGGACTGCCTTCCTGCCTCATGATAATCCAGGGGTAGCGAGTCGCATTAATCCGGGTCACATTCACCTTGGAATCAGAAAGGTCGTGTTTGACCAGGAGATGCAAAAATGTGTTCCCGATTATGCAGATTAAGAACATGTTAAAAATAAAAGTCACTGAAAACAAATGTTCCGTGTTTTGGTTTACTGTTATGGATTTAACTGCTTTGTCTTGTAAAATATAAGTTAAATAGATCATCATTTTCTAAATTACTTACAAGGAAGAACATGTGAAGTAGAGCCTTAACTTTGCTTGTGTTGTAATGAAACACTTTTTGCTACAAGTAATGTGCAACTTTCAAGTTCATCAAATTTAATATTATAAGTGTACTGAACTTGAGTAGATGCGACTATCAAATGCAATATTTTAAGTTAACTCAAGTATATTAGTAGGTCTGAATAATAACGTTACGGTTGACTAACTTAGGATAAGCACTTTGAGCAAACTTCTTATCGCGAGTTGACGCAACACATTATCCATGAGTTGCGTATCTACTCAAAAAAGCTGTGCGACATGGTTTCTTAACTATTTGAAGTATTCTCAACCTTTTTTTTTCAGAGTGTGTGTGTTCTGAGGGCAAGGGAGGTAATAAAGATGTGTGCCAAGGACTTCAGTAGCCTACCAAACACACACTTTTGACAGTACGGCAAAGAGTGCCTTTATCCACAGTTCCGGCATATAAAAACATGCCGTTTGCAAAAAAAGCGCAGTGCCACAGAGCATCATCGGGATGGTGAGAGGCTGAGAGAGGCTCTCACTGAGAGCTCCGCGCTGATCCGATCGGTCCCCAAACACCCTGAAGGCACGTGAAAGGAACACAGGTGAATGGGACTTTATATATCGCCCCCATCACGCTCACATTAGTTCACTCCTCGCTGCGTAGCTTCGTCCACCAGCGGATCCCCCCCTAACCCCGCCCCGTCGGCCGGTCCGCCCGCAACTACAACGCACCCCCGGCATTCCGACGTATTTATTATCCGGCCCGCCCCGTCGGCCGGTCCGCCCGCAAATTCAACGCAACGCGTCCGTGATGCAAAAACAAAAAAGGTTGGACCACGTGACCTAAACAACTGTAATAGTAGAGTTTAAAATCAGACTCGAAACAGCAGTAGTGACACGTAATGCATGTCAGTAAAATAAATCAGTCATATTACGCGTTTGTTTTGGATCAGAGCGGCAGCTGATTTCACACATGAGCCTGCAGGATTCATCTCAGCCTGGTCTGAGAATACAGCAGAATACATACATGAATACACCTGGCCGCGTTTCATTTAACCTGCTTCCGTGCAACCAAGTCACAGGTAGATTCAGGAAGACCTAAATATCCCTTATTATCCTGGTTTCGTGCATACCCCCCTGGTGAATGAATGGGATCGCCCGTTTTGTCTTCCTGATTTTCGGTTAAATTTGATATAATCCAGGGGATTAGATCCGCTCGCGAACAGCAACCCTCTCTACGGCACCTGCGCGCGGTTTCCAGGAAATTAAAAATACCACATGTCAAACAATTAGTGTCAACACGTATCTCCCTGTTTGGATGGCCGTTCAAGAGTTGGAAGGATTAAGAGTCAGAATCGGAATCTGAATTGTCTCTTTGCAGTGAATGCCCCAGGTGATGAGCGCTTTGTTAATACGTACAATCACACACCTGCTGCGAACAACTTGTTGCTTTCCTTCCAGCCGTTGTGCGTAATTGAACTTTAAAACCATCATTTACAACGTTAATAAAATTCCCAGTTTTAGTTGACCATCACGACGCTGCTGACGCAGAGGGACATAATGGAGGAACACACGTCTTTATGAAGATTTGTATGGACATTTTCAACCCACAACAAACAGTAAGCACTTTTCAGTTTATTTATCTCTGTAGTTTGTTTTGTGTTTTATTATTTGGCCACCCGTGTTTGTTTAAACCGATGTTTCAAAGTAGAAGTACATAATGTTTTTTTCTTAAACAAGTGTTGACTGCCTTAAGGCCACAGGTTGAAAATCATTTGGGGTCTGAAGTCAGGGCTGCTAACTTAACAAATGAGTCCCGAGTAGTATTATGTCAGTAATTCGGAGACCAAACATACTCATAACATTGCACCTTGAACTTGGATCCGCTTGGTCCTTTCTGCTTTGCAGAAAATTGAGTGCTGGTAGAGCAAGAAAAGCTTTTTAGCCAAATGAAGTACAACCTGTGGTATTTTTGGCGTACTGCTTGGTATACTTAATAGCATAGCGGTGTGGGTATTGGACTGTGTCTATGCTACAGTAGTCATTCAGGGATTTAATTTTTCTATGTATTGTAAACTTGTTTCTTTCTTTACAGGGAGAGCTACAAAAAGTAAGTGTCATTTTACTAATGATTCTATGTTGGCCGCCGTGCCACGACTCTCTACTCATCTGTCCCTTATGAGCACGTGCATCCCTCATCTTTAACTATTCCTGGTTAAGGATGCATTTCATCTTTCAGTCTGCTTCTCTGTGGTTTTAGTTTGTGATGGATTCCCCTTGCATGTACTTCCAATCCCTGCTGTATATTTTTTGAGGGTGGCCGCTGTGCCTACCTGTCTTATCACGTCAACTGAGCCATGATTGTTTATCTCTCTATACCAAGGGCAAGTTGGTACGCAAGAGTCGAGCTGTCACCTCACAAAGAACCCTTCCACTGTGCCCTCGATTGTCTTTGCTGAACTTCTGGTCTACCCACCGATTCTGCGGTTGGTAGAAGTTTGGTTGCTTCCTTTTAAATCACTTTCAATTGGTTTGAAGATACACAAGCACAGTAAGCAGAAGACAGAGAGTTTCCAGACTCCAAGAAGTCAACCAATGCAACCAGAGGTTACTTTCCGACGAGCCCGTCTGTCGTATTAAAGCCGAGCACTCTGTCCGTACCACAAACCCATTACGTGAAAAAGGCAGACCATTATGCAGATCCACTTTATGGAAGCCCACAGATTCAGTAATGTGGCCACTGGAGGAATGTGAAGCCTTGTTAACAGCGGTGGGGAAAGTGGGGGTCGGGGGCGGGGGGGAGACTCACTGAGGATCAATCTGTCCTGTGTCTTGCGCTGTGGCAAGTGACAGTGATGCTGCAGTGCTTCACTACATTCTAGAATCTCTGGGAAAAATGACGTAATTCATTTAAAAGCTCGGCGACCACACTTCAGGAATAGTGAAGCTCGTCGTCATGATCAAAGAGGCTGCTTTCCGTTTCCTAAATGAGTTGAGACTCTGTCATGTCGATGGTTAGTCACGGTGGCTGCCCTCACATTTTCCAATAGATCACTTCTTAGCATTGTGAGCAATGGTAATGGAGCCGACTGTTTTGTTGCTTCCAACAGTCTGTCATCACGGATTTTGTGCTTCTATCGAGTGCGCTGCAGCACAACCGTTGTCACAGACGTGTTTTTTGATCCCTTGTCACAACTGCACGTGTGTCAAATTTGATTCAGGCCCAAAGTTCTACCGCCGATGTGCTACGAAAACTCTCTGCGTATGTCTGCTCGTACTGTCTGTGCACCCATTTTAAATGTGCTTCCGCTGTTCCACTTTATGCTCTTGTAAATCGTGTGTGTGTTCTGTTCCAAAGAGTGCATACGGCTCCACTGCTCTCCTTTATCCACAAGCAACTGGTTATCACTAAGCCCTCTCACTGACAACCGTCTCCTTGGTAGCAGCTGGCCTGACTACGTGGGGGCAGAGGCACGTTAGTGCTTGTCCTGTGTAATTTTTGGTCTTGGATATATATATATTTTTTTTATTATGAGTATGCAGACTGTAGACCTATAGCTAATTAAAAAAAAACTGAGGGTCCATAAAGACACCATGTAGTGTTTTCAGGAGATTCTTTACATGTCTTACAGATCCAAACTATTTGGTAATTAATTATTATTTTCTTTTTATTATGCCCCTGTTATGTTGTGACATGGATGAAGGAATTTCCTTGAGGGCTGAGGCTCGACATTGATTAACGGATTCATGCTCCGCACAACCTTACATAGAATCACCTAGAATCATTCTACAAGCCGCATGCTTTCCTCTCCAAATAACTACATGTTTCAAAGGTTTTTAAAAGTGATCCATGTCCACTTAAATGACAGTCCCACTGCAGCGAACAGTGATTTAAGTAAATACTTAAATACTTAAATCACCTTTTGGGGCTCCTTTTTACATTACAGAATTAAGATGTTATCTTGAGATCATAAGACAATGAGCTACATTCGACATTTTCCTTCTGTTGTTGGATCTAGTTATCTATTATGAGATCATTTACTTGAAGACAATTTGCAAAATAGATTTAACACATCAAATCCTCAGTCTTTATTTGAAAGAAATCTTTCTAAAGATCATTTCTGTATCAGTTGGTTTTTTGATTCTTCAAGGAGTCACTACAAAATGTTGTAATAAAAGGGAAGAAAACCTTTCCTTCCATCCTGGCTTCTAAATTGTAGATTTGATACGGAGATCAGTTCAAGTGATGTTCTGAGGAAGGAATGGGCTATCATGTGATGTATTTCACACTTGAATTACCAAAGGATATGTTCATTTTCTCACCAGTTGTGTTTAGCAAGTGTCTGAATTCCCACGTTGGTGCTACTTTGGGAGAAGAGTGGAGCCCTGTGAAATAAAGACACAACACCTGTTCGGACGACTAAAGCCACTCAAAAGATGTCGGAAGGAATCCTGCGTCTCAACAGGTGCTTTCTCAAATTCTCCCCGTTGCTGCTGATAGTCAGAGTGTTGATTTTAACGTGCATGCAGGTTTCTCATCGTTGTCTCATCCAAGTTTGCTTGGAAACACGGGGGATGTTTTTGATCTTTTTGAAAGCTGATTGTGGCTTTGGAGCAGTGGGAGAATTGTAGACCAGCCAAAAATGAACCAATATGATGCATTCATTCATCGGATGTTTCAATCTGTGCTTCCTTTTTCCAAATCTCCACAAACCTGGCTTCTGTCCAAGATATTTTAAAATGTCAGCTAACGCATAATATAATGGTTTTGTGTCATGTATTGTTCTAGAATCTGCAAAGTCACAGAGCACAGAAGTTGCTTCCATAAGCATCGACAGTCCTCCTAGCTAAATATACGATCCTATTAAAAAAAGCATGATACGACTATCTGCTGCATCTCTACGGCAGGGGTGCTGTGTATATCTGTTTATGCTTTTACCACCCGGTAACATGCATTCATGTTTCTAACCTTGAATCCATCCTCAGTTTGCTGTGGCTTATCTAGATGTGATCATTGGCTGATTTGCAATGGACCTGCACTTAGGTGTTGGCTGCTGCTCGGACTCAGCGTGTCAATTTTAAGCTTATGAAAGGTTTTAATTCACACGTCAGAATAATGAAAATAATGTTTTTTTTTTTTATGCATTGCCTCCCAAACAAATTCATAGAACAGATCTGCTGCGACATTCTCTTTGTTGTTACGTGGTGTGGAATCTTTCTCTTTATGCTCACACTCTTTGGCTCACACTACGATGCTTTCAAATCTATGAGACAAAGACTGGCATTGTCAGGAGATGGGCTACTTTATGACTGGCAAGTAATGTGGGAAGTGACACTGTGAGTCGAGGATCATGGGGGGGAAAAGTCAAACACCCAAACACGAGTACAGATCTGAACGTCCTAGTGGTGGCACGCTATTGTATGACCGCATGGGGCATCGGGGATTCCCCACTGAAGGTCAGCGACCGAAAGATGGGAAGAAAGAAGAAAGGGTGTCAAACGGACTTGGGAGCGCCAACTGAGCTCTAATTCCAAAACGATGCAACAGTGATCGAGGAGAGTTTAGGTATCCACCCATCTTCCCTCTAAATGGAAAGCTGCCCACTCATTGGTCATTATTGAGAACATAATTGGACTAAGCTGATTGCCAATTTGGGAAGGGTTCCCGAGGATTACTCGGAAGGGTTTACTGAGTGATGCTATAAGAAGTGGAGTTAATCAGATTAATTCAATTGCTCCGTTTTGTTGAATGGGGCAGCAGAAAGCAGCGCGGTGTGAACATCTGCTTTCATTTTTCCTTTAAAGACTGACCTGGCAGCCACGGCTCAAAAAAAATATCATCCTTGGGGTTGTTGGTACATAAACGCATGCACAGAATTTTAACTAATTATTACACTGTGACTGTAATAACTTTTACGTTTTCATACGAAGCTACTATGAAAATATTATAAATATAAAAATTGCTGCTGTAAGAAAAGAAACGAAACAAGCGGTAATCCAGAATGCGCTTAAGCGTCCATTTCATGGTTCAATATTGGCAGCCCATGCAAAGTAATGATGATAAACTTTGCTCCGATGGATGTCAATGGGTTAATGGACCTTTTTCAGGAGTTCACACAGAACCTTACTAAAATTAAATATGCACATGCATGCAAAATATTACGGACCAAATTATTTTAATGCAATTGAATTAAGGACTTTTTTTGTTTTTTTTAATGAATCTCTTCCCGGCTTAGACTACCTCATTTTATGAAAGAAGGCAAATGAGTGAGAGAAGTATTAAGTACTTGTACCTTCCATATATAAACTGAATTGAAAACTGGGATGGAAGTACTAGATTTCATGCTTTACAATCTTCAGCCAGCAACTACTGTCAAGGTACACATGATAATCCATGTAGCGCCTTTCAATCAACCTAATTGAAATGGTAGCGTGTGTAAGACTGACTGCTTCTTGCTTTGCAGCTTGGTTGTACAATATTAAACACACACACATGCCAAGCCAAGAATGCTTTCTAAAATGACTAAAGGGGGCGGGAGGGTTATTATTCTATGATTTTTGGATTGTTAGAGCTGCTGTCCTTGATTAATTTCCAGCACCTGCTTCCATGTTATTCATGTGTGCAGTGTATATTATTTGCATGTGCAGTTTGGAGATTAGTGATAAAGCGTTATCTGTTTAACCATTTCTTTGTCGGCCTTAAATCTAGTCTCGGGAATGTGTTGTTGACTGAGGTTTTGAGGTTATTTGATACTAATTGAAGGCAAGCTAATCATCCGCCAAATAAAAGTAAATTGTGATTCTGTACAACTGTTTATTTTGTGATTAGTTTTTGTAACTGCATGTCCTCTTCTAGCAGTACTCAAATCTGACCACCAGAGGTCGTACATGCAGAGAATGGTTCATTGCTGAATTATATTTAGTGGTTGATGGAAATCAGCCTTTTTATTTTTTCAAAACTTTTTAGTGAAATAGTTCATTGGACATCTGAGTCTTCTGTTTTGATTCACAATTTCTCAATTTTAAATATTGACATTTAAGGATTTAATTTTATTTCTTAAAACAACTTTCAATGTTCTTGCCAGGGCACGATCCATTCTCCAATGAGCAGCAATATTATATTCACAATTAAGCGATCACTAATCTGTTGGCATTTTCAAACCAAGAAAGAAATCCATGGAATCATTTGAGCTGGATGGGTAAAATGACTGAACTGTTCTTCCTGCTTGTGACACATGCTTGGTCCATGTGGTGAGAATTGCAGGGGGAGATGCCTTCCATCCTGCTATAGATCCTGTGAACAGCTGGTCAGGGGTTGTTCCTGCATTGAGATCCCCCTGGAGCCACATAAGGATCCCTGAGGGTGGACGTAAAGCTGCATCAGAGAAACCTAAGCCTCAGAGCGGATATCGGCCAAATCTTTCTCAGGTCATTAAAGTTTGAAATATGTAGACTGTTACACTTTCAAGCACTAGTCATTCCATGCGAGGGACGGTCCTTTGCAGAGATGCTGTGATGGAGCGAAGATGAAAGTCTGACATTTTGAATCACTGATGGGGGAAGAAGTGAATTCTGATTATGGCCCTTAAGTTTATTGGGCAAACTAGTTGACGTATGTGTAGCATAAGATCACCTTGTTCAGACCAGTTAGAAAAGTTATAATCATAAAAATAGAAGTTGTACCTGTAGCCATGTTTGCGTTGGATGACTAAGTTACAGCAATGTAACCTGTGATGAGGGACTACAGAAATGAAGGACTCCAGGGGTCACCTGACAGTGTGTGTTAACACTCCGTGAACTTCACTTGACCTGAATATGGGTCCGTCAAAGGGAGAAAACTGAGTCGGTCTGATCATCCCTTTCTCTTTCTAGTGTTCTGAATCCTTTTTTTTCTTTGATGCCAAAACATCCTTTGCTGACCAAATCTATGTCATTAAATAAACCCTTTCCTCCACAAGAGGTGAGGGGTTTTACCACCTTATTAAGTAGTTCAGAGAATGGCTTTAATTCTGATTTTCCTGGAAGTGTTTATAAATCTTGCAATGCCCGGGTTAAGTAATGACCCCAGCGGGGAACCACATTATGGAGCTCATTCCCTCAATTAACATTGATAATAACAAAGGGGATTAACACTTGGAGTAGAGGCTTCCCCTCGAGGTATTTTGGTGTGTGTGTGTTCTGTAAATGCATGTGTATTCATGGCCTACGGCATTAGTCTGTTGGAGTCCATTGACACATATGAGCTTGTGCTAATGTCCGTGCCTGCCGTCTTTGTGTGCACACCGTGTGCTTTGAAGTTTTTGCATGGCATGCATGTGCTCTCCGAATTTGTGTAGACTTGCACTGAACATGCACCTTGTGGTGTTGTGCGTGCGTGCATTCGTCTGAACCATCTGGGCCAGGCAGGTGCCAGCTTTGATCAAGACGAGTGTTGCTCGAATGTGACACTTTGACAGAGGTTCAGTTTCCCCCTCAGAGGGAGCAACTCCAAAAGTAACGCAAAACATGAATCTGGCCTGCCACACTACATTGAGCTTGCAGTACTTTAATGCGCGCACACACACACACACACACACGCACGCGCGCACACACACATCTTAATCCCTTTGCGCTGTTAGACTTGGAAAAATGGATTCACCTTTTGTTGAAATGGAATTCACTAACAGATCTTGACAAGGACAAGTAAAAGCACCATGAATAACATTGTAAGTGTGAACCATTTAAAATGACAAATTGTAGTGTAGCGATGAGTGTCCCTGGATTCTAGTGAGCGATGAGAAGTGTGTACCTTTCCCTAGAATCTCAGATCGGTCTGAAAGAGGAAAGTATTTTGCTGTTCTGTTTTTCCTTGTCTCTCAGTTCACATGCACACTTTGGATATTACATTACACTTAAAAATAAAGCATAAATTCAGATAAACATCCTCTAAAGGTGAAATGAGGACTGATCAAGTTTTATTGACATGTTTTGTGGCCAAGGAACAGCATTACTAAATGAAATGTCAAACTGGGGCCATGGCAGTGTCATTGAGACCATCTCTAACTAAAGCAAACGGAAGGGAAAAAGGCAAAACAATTATTGGTTTAGTTGCATATTGTATCAGGTTTCATGACTTGACCATTTTCACAATAACGTGAACGTAATTAGTTTGCTTTTCTTTCTTTCTTAAGTGGTCCAATCTCTCCCTCTAGTGGAACCTTGCTGTTAAGGCCCTTTTTTAACAGCATGTTGTCCACATGCCTGGACACTATACACGGTCAACCACGTCAACATTTTATTTTACATGTGTGATTAACAGATTTCTAGTTAAAAGCAATATTATTTAACTGTGACAGAGTCCAAGCTGGCTTATTTTAACCATTTAACTTGCAACAACATGCCATCCAAACGTTTCCTGTTCAGGACCAAAACGAGCATCAGTGCCCCCTCCCCCCTCCACCCCCGCTCTCCCTGCGCATCAGTCAGTCTACAATATAATGTTTGACAGTAGTGGTGAGATGGTAAGTGGCCCCTGATGGAGACGGCGCTTCACGTGCAGTATACAGCAGCAGTCAGAAGGCCCGGTGGGAATCCCTCCTCTTTGGCCATGCTAGAGTTTCTCAATCAATTCCCCTTTGCTCCCTTTGACCAAGATCAATAGCCATCATAGGAGAAGAGGAGACGGGAAAGACGAGTGAGATCATCTGGTGTGAACTCGCAGGAGAAAAAGGGGATGGTTTCTTTTCGGCAGTCAGCGATCTTCGCATATGATTGTCAATTAATTAAAAGACTGAACACCAATTCTTTGTATAAAGAATTCTTCAATGCAAACCAACATCTACACACACTGTACCTGCATGCAGGGAGACACACAACAAACGCTCCTCCTCCTCCTCCTCCTCCCTTGATCTGTCTCTTCCAATACCAAACAAAAGCACAAATCCAAGTCTTCCTTGTTGTAATATATGTGGCTGATCATCGTGATGAATATTCAATGATGCACACGCTGTCAAAATTCTGAAAAAGTGCTAGACCTGCACACACAGAGCGGGAGGGAAAAGGGGAGGATACAAAGCGCTTGAGCCTCGTCGTCATTACGATGGCCCCTGGTACTCAGGGCCACTAAGGAATCCCTTAACTCCTCCAGCATTATGCGCCTCACTCTTTCATGTCCTCCGTATGGGAGATAAGGGGGGGGGGGGGTTGCTTGAAAAAAATTCTAACACGTCTCTTGCTATGAAAAAATATGCACATACATTTAGCGTTTAGATTCTCCCAGGGCCGTACAGAGGAGTGTGACATTGTGTTGTGCGTGCTCGTGCGGATGCACACAGTGTGAGGAGGCCATCCTTAAATGGTTCAGTCTTTATTTATCTCCCAGTTCGTGTCTGTGCCCTGCGGTTACCATGGCAATATTAATGATGCGGCTCCACTACATTGGGAGTGGAGAAAGGTCATGTGTGCGATCCAGCCCTACTTAATATGTATGTGCTAAACTGACACACTGGTTGACTCGTTGGCAGAGGTTAACTGGTTTCCTGTCCGGCTGACTGAGTGACTGGCTGGTTATTTTGAAGTTCAGACTGGTCGCTAGTTTGGCTGCCTGGTGCTGACGTGTTGGCATGTTGACTGGCAGGCTGGCTGGCTCGCAGACTGGCTTGTTGACTGACCGAGGGATTTACCGAGTGTCTGATTGGACTCGTGGAATGTGGATTGTTGGCCAACTATCTGACTGACTGGCTAGGTTGCTGTTTATCTCGCAGACCGGTTGCTGGCTTGTTTTATATGCTCATTGTTTTGCCAGTTTTTTAGAGCACAGCTCCCCAGCAAAACCAGGCCGGTGAAATGCAGTCATCTAAATATATTCAATATCCAATAAAGTTGGATACACATCAAATGATGTCAGCTAAACACCCGTAGCGGTATCTGAATAGCAGCGAATTAGGTGGTTTGTGACTAATGGATACGTCGATTATATTGGCAATAGAAAGAGACCCAATGGTTTGCTGGCTCCATAAAGCTGCATTGATGTTTGGGAATATTTTTCTGTTGTGTGTTGGTATTGTAACAGTACAAATAGTTATTTAAATTACACCAAGCACGTTTTTAATCAAAGTGGTAAAGCATTTCTTTTAGATTTTATATTATACTTAAAAAAAGGTCTTTAACACCAAATTGTTATTATCAATACTCAGTGCTTTTAGCAGGAAAACACAACTCTGAGTGACTCCAATTAGGTGTCAACTGAGCGACAGCTAATATTTCACTGTGGCCACAGGAGGGCACAGCAGGCTCATCTCTCGCCATGCTGCTTTATTAAGATGGAAACACATCAAAAGGAGGAATGATCTTCCTATCGCCCTATTTTTATTTTTTCTTTTCTCTCCCTCTCATTCTGTATGTATCTCAAGCCTTTTATTGAAATCTCTCCTCTATTCGGATGTGTTCACAATTAATTACACAATTTGGGATCATTATTCAGACATAAACACACACGCACCCGCACACAGCGTTGTTCCTCACCACCGCTGACAACTTCATTATGCGTGGAACCCGCCTCTCAGATTCTCCACAGGCTTACTGGGCTCATCACAAGGCCCCTGGTCAATAACACCCAGTGATCACTGATTATTAGCGCATTCCCTGTAATTGACTGCATCACGTCCACGCTAAGGTAAACGCCTCCTAGCCTTGATGATGCAAGCATAATAATCAAATCATTTTTGAATGAATGAAAAGCTGTATTTTATTTCAACTGACTGCTACAGGAAAAAAATGCATAATTAATTTTGTAGGTAACGTTTATATACCTTCAAAGAAGAGAAGTGGCAAAAATATGAATTGCTTCTTGGCTGGCCTGCTTCCTTCATCAAAGTTAGTTTCCTTTTTTGTTTGAGGCATTTCTAGCTTAAATGTAAAGAATATGTCTACCCGGTGATGTACTAAACAAAAATAAGACTGTAATTGTGCCACTGATTATGAAATGTGACTTAAAGAAGAAACAACTTCAGGAAAAGTGTTCCATGTTTAACCTACTCCCACAACTCTTATCTTCTGCCAAAACCTAATTATAATGTGATTTAATTTTGTCAACAATAATTACATTTCTCATGACAGAATTTTAAGTAAGGGAAGATGCAAAACATTATCATAACACTCCCCGTAAAGTTGTTTGTGTCTGTTTGTTTAGTCAATTAGATATTAACAGCCTGAGACTAAAACTGATTAGCAGTAAATTCTCTCTCACAAGTGGTTTTACAGATCTGGAGGATTAAACAAACCAGACGTGTCAGCTGAGAAAAAAAAACCCCAACTGCATGGTGAAGGTGTTGGTTACAGCGGAGAAGGCATTAGTTTTGTTTCAAATAAATATTTTTTGTTGTGTGTGAATTAATAATTTAACTACGAATCGTTGGGTTAAAGGCAAACTCCTTGTATAGCAACGATTGCAAACACTGCACTTTAATCCTTTACCATCTCACCAATAATGGTACTGCAGAGTTTGTAAATTCATCTTGAGTCCGGAAAACTCGTACTTCTTCTTAAAGTTCTGCAAAGAATAAAACCTTGTGTGGATTAGATTCTCACTATAAACGTCTCCGGCTTGTATGATGCACGGTTTTCTCATGAAACTGGTGTTGTATTGGTTTGACAGTTTGACGAACTGGCCTTCCCCGCACAGTAACCGTGCATGCTGAAGTGTGCACAGTGGCCCAGCTATAGCAAACAGCTGTGCAAAGGTCTAGGAAGTTGTATTCCGCGAATATGAATTGAGCGTGACACTTTAAATCAGGAAGTTCCCTCATTCTACTGAATGCTGAGCTTAATGTGCAGGTGCACACGTCAAAGAGCTTTGCATGCATACATTATTAGACCGTCCCCACAAACCGCCGTCGTAGGGTTTTTAGTCGTAATCTAGGTAAGCAGGTTTTATTTATGGGTATGAATAATTGAGTATCTATTAGAATATCTCTCGCTGATGCATTGATGGAGGTGCACATTAATATTTTAAAATATTAGTAAGACCTGGCTTTACAAGTCTTCTGTCCATATCATTTAAAAGTCCATTTTTCCTGACAGGTCAGCCTCATTCCACTTTAAAACCTGCATTTGAATGACCGTGGTGACGAAATCTGCCATTATATGACAATCATGCGGTTTCCAAAGGGCCAGCCTTCAATCCCCATCATCGGACGTTTCGGGGGACAGCAGCTCGTCCTGCTTAAGTGTAGTGTATTTTTCTCTTTTACGAAAGGATGAGGATGAGGATGGGACGATCTGTTGGATACTCTCTCAATTGTTTGGGATAAGGATGGGATTGATGACAACTGGTGGTGCTGGTTGTATTATTTGAAGAAATAACTTGAATAAAAGTAGGCAAGGCTTATTGAAGGAAATGGAACAATAGAAAGATTGTTGATTGTTTCAGTGTTTCTATAATGAGATGCCAAAAAAGTCGAAGGAACCCTTTTTTTTTATTATTTTGAAACCTTGTTTTATTGAATGTGTAAAAAAGAACAATATATGTAGAAGTCTACGTTACACAATTTAGACCTACTGACGAAGGATCCTCGTCACAACAAAGAGAATCCATCAAAATGAGCTGCACTGCATCTCGGTGCGTTTTTTTCGTCTGTGCTGAACCTGTGTGTCTCATTATTTGCAAATGCCTGTATGTGTATGATTAAAAGTAGGGACAGTTGTGATCGCAAGCCTGTGCGTACGCTGGCGCTTACGGCTGTGTGAATGGGTACGTGCCCGCCTTCATGTGTGTCTGCGCGAGGGATGGCAGCTGCTGTCACCCAGTGGGGCTGACAGTAGTTAAAGACGGTAAAGCTGTGTGCGTAACAGGCCTGCTGTCACTTCCTTCCCTGTGTTATTTCACCTCGCTCTAATGGGCTTTATTTCATTGTCAGCTGGCAGTCTACTTCCTCGTCCTTTTCCTCTTTCTTCCCCCCCACACCTCCTTTTATTCCCTCCCTCATTTTCTCTGACACGTTACTGGCTGCCTTTGGAGAACAGAGGGCCAGAGACCCCCTGCCAGCCTTAATAATGTGGTAAAACAAGCCGACAGGTAAGCTTGCGTATGCCTGTGTGTGCACACTCAGATTTGTTGAAGTTTGCGAGTCCAAAGTGTGTGTGTGTGTGTGCGTCCGTTCTTGTCTTCACATGCATGCCGTGCATACGTCGTCTTCTGTGTGGCTTTTTCTACCTATCAAAGTCTTCCCCCATTAAAAAGCCTTCCGTGGCACATTATTAGCCCCTGTTACAAGGGCAATCTATCTAAGCTCAAACTAAAGGGGAAGGAGCGGGGAGCAGGGTTGGGCTCTGGAGCGGTGGGGGAGATTCCTGTCAGCTCAGAGAACATTAGCTGTCCCAGAGTGCTTGTAGCCGCAGCAGGTGTGCTGACCCACCAAGACCCATCAACCCCCTGCTTCTCTTTCTCTCTCTATATCACACAAACACCGGCGTGTACTGGTGTCTGGGCTGCGGAAGCGCAAACACATTGCATTTCTGACTGCAGGCAAACGTGCATAAATAAACCTACGCATATGCACAAAAGGCAAAAAGGCAGACGCATTCTCGCACAGCCGGAAACCACCCATAGAGACAACGGCTCTGTAAATCATGAGAAGGGGGATTAAGTCTAGTCTCGTATCAATACATATAAGATAAACATGGCCGACAGGAATGCAGTGTTATGGTTGAAATGCACTTATTGTAAGTCGCTTTGGATAAAGGCGTCAGCTAAATGATGTAATGTTCATGTGATGTTTGTGGATGTGGCCCAAAATACTAATCTGATTGTTGATTTGATGAGTATCCATATAGAACAGCCATGATCTCTAATTGTGGATTAGTCTGCCCTGCATGTGCTTGTGTCTACAATGGGGTTTCTGATTTAACCAGACTAACGATGGCTCTCTCCTGCCCAAGCTACTCGCCTTGTTTTTAATTATAATTATTTTTTGTTGAGATTTGCTAATAATCTTGCGATTTGTCTGAGTGGTTTCCTAGATCTTGAGGTCCGTCTGTCATGGACACCTACAGCACAATCGTTTGTCAGAACCCAAGTTTCAAAATAGAAAAAAGAACAATATACAAGGACACATTGAAATTTCCTGTGTCAATTAATTATTTGGTGGTGCTCATATTGACCGTGACTGCACTTTGCAAAGTACATATTTACCACCTCCCTTAGCATGCAGCTGGTTCCGTTTGACTGCCTCATGTGCTTTGAAAAAGGTCGGAGCTAGAAAGGTACTGGATAGAAAAGGTTGAGCTTTTTATTCAGAAATCCTTTTGTAGTGCTATTTAAGTGATGTTTCCTTTTTTTCATGTCACTTTATTAGCCTGGCTTCTACTGCCTGCCACCACTACCAGATTCTGAAGGAAAGAAAGTGAGGAGGGTGGGTGGGTGGAGACCGGGGAGGAGGTGGGTGGGGTGAGAGATGGAGGTAAATGTGGAATAATGTAGCAGGAGTGAATTTGCATGGTCAAATGTCAAAAAAATGAAGCCTTTCCCTGAGCCTTGTCAGGAAAAATAACATAAGTGGCACGCTCCAGCACTGGCATGCCATTAGCGGTTAGTTCTGCCTGTCATCAGTCACTGAGAAGAAGAAATGGCCGTCATTATCTCCAAAAAATGGACTGGGAAAGATGGATACACCCCCCTTCCCTCTGTGACAAAGAGGCATGTGCTCATGCAGTATGTGGATGTGCACACTCAAACATATAAGCACACAAAGACAGGGACACACCTGCATGCATGTTGAGATAAAAAAAAAAAAAAAAAACGGAATAAATTGTATAGTATAATGCAACATCGACAGGACACAAACCTTGTAAAAATAAAACGCAAAAAGTTTGTTAGGATGAGATGGTGATTGTATTTCTGTCATGTGTTAAGTTTTTAAACCTGGAGTACAAGTGTAAGCTGATCATTGTCTGCTCCCCTAAATATTAACCCTCCATCTGAAACGATATTTATATTTCCCGTCATGCACTGTGCAATAACACACCTGTATCTCGACAGCTGGCGAACAAGAGACGGGCCACATAATTATACATCCTACTCCCGCACAATGAAGAAAGTATAAAGAATGAGGATTAATACAATTGTGAAAAAGAAGAATCTTGAATTTCTTTTGATATGCGCACACATGCACTCTCATTACCTTCAGCTCACTGCAGGGAGGAGGCTCTGGCAAGCAATTGTATAATAAGCTTAAAGACCATAAAATCTCCAGCAGCAGGGACAATTAGCCTTTACATTGCATGGCACTGATGGCGACACATTGTTTTTTGAAGATAAAAAAATCCCCTCACTTTTACATTGTCTGGACACCATGTTGAATTGTCCTAACAAGCGTTGACAATTCAATTATTTATTTTGTCATGTGTTTATTTTTTTCATTCCAAGAAAAGGGATATCTGTGTATTTGCATACTGTCGCAATCATTGGCATACATTCAAATGAAGCCAAGACAAGTTTACTTTGTTTTGCGGGCGACGGCTTTAATTTGTCCTTGAAAATATTGCTCTTGACATTCAAGAATGCAATTTCCATGCGGCGATGAGACTGGCTGGGTAACTATAGCGGAACACTGCATATAGCTGTGTATTGAGGAGAAGTCCATGAATTTTAAGACAGGGAATATATTGAAGAGCCCACCATCAGACAATGAGCGAGCGAGCGAGGGAGATAGATGGAGGGAGAGCGAGAAAGAAAACAACCGAGCAAGAGATCAGCATGGCAGCTAATGTAATGAATAATATCTCAAGTGTAAATCCAGCCAATTGAACCCAGGGCTGCCGTCTCCCTCCAGCTAGGCTAAATGAGTTTCCATGGGAATGTGGATAAAAGGGGCACAGACGTCTAGGTCAGGCATATTGGAGAGGACGCGGCAGAGAGCGGCTGCGAGTAAGAAATGGAGTCCTCGGGGTCTGGTTTGGAGAGATTTGCACTTGTGCTAAGCCACTTCAGATGTGAGTGGAGGGCCTAACAGCCTTAGACTCCAGCATCGAGGTATGTGTGCAGGTCCTGTTGTTGAGCTGTGTAAGCGCTAAGGGCCGAATATGACCCGTAAGTAATGAGAGAATTTCACACAAGTTATGCCTTCCGTGTTCAGTTCAACGTGTTTTTGGTCACTTGGTTCTGACCGTTTAATACGTTGTCTAATCAAGAAGACGGACAAGCCATGTGCATGTGCAATGCATACAGCAATGCACCATCACAAGGTATTATACCACGCGAGGTTTCTAGATCTTACAATTCTTCCCTCTCAATATTGTCCCCGATTCTTGATTTTAATTGAAAGTCCAACCCGTCTCCCGCGCCAGGAGCCTGTCTGCGGCCCTTTATAAGCCATAGGGACTAAGTTCAAAGTGACACACCCGGGACATGTGAGCTGCACATTACCTTGACACACTCGAGCTGTAGAAATTAGCCGCTGTCTGAATTATTAAAATAACAAGGGACATTTCACGTGATTGGGCAGTGAAATATACCCCCAGCCTCACAATTCTAATTGTACACTTTAACTAGTTTCTGTCAGCCTTCAGCATCAGTCAATGTAAAGTACTGGTTTGAAGATTTCCGGGGCTCCCATTAAGGCAGAGGAACGAGGCGAGGCTGTCCACTAAGCCCGCCTCGTTTATTATAATGACCTGCCAGCCCCAGACATGAACATGTTAAAGTTCTAGCAGGGTGGGACATGACAGGTGCGCATAACCCTGTCAGATCTGTGTTGGTCTAGTTAGAGCGAACAGATCTTCCCCTCTCAAAAGCGTTGCTGCAAATGGCGGACTAATTGTCAAATACTAAATCAAGTTCATGTTAATATATTTATACACAGTATGTGTACAAATACATTGAAATCAGTTTTCGAAAATATATTCAGCTGCTATGAGCATGAAACGGTCTCCTGTATTTAAAGCATTTCCTGTAGATTGCATCATTTGATACCGTCTTATCAATGTACTGTAAAGCACCTTTTGAAGGGATTGTATTTTTGGCTTTTTTATTCAATATGATCGTGTGTGTGTGCGCGCGCACGTACATGTTGGACGGGGGGTACTGAGTCAATGTGCACGATTTTCAGTGTCACAGCACAGTTTGGAATATATATTTTTTAAATAACAATCTTAAATCCACATTCTTTCAGGTCAAATTATAATTCATAAGAATTCAAATGGGCTAAAGATCAAGAGACAAATTCATTCAAATATATGGCTTATCTTTTTTTGTTAAAGCCATAAAATAATAATTTTAGCATTATAATGAAACTAGCCAAATACAACTGCAATAATCAACTTATTATAGATCCAGGACAAACCTTTATTGCAAAAGTCCAAAAAAGAAAGTACTCCAACTGATCAAACCATGGTTGAGTGTTCAATAGAGTCACAGTAAACAGTTCTCTAAGCCCCGTAAGATCTGAGTTAACAAATGTAGGTCTTCTAAGTCTGCATAATGGAGCGCTGCCTTTACATTCACCCTTGGTCTCTGACTACTCTTATCTGTGAGGGCGTTGATGCCATGTAGAAGACACACACCAATACAGGAGCACATCCCATCCAGAACTAACATCGAAACTGGACTCTGTAATCCTCTGCCATTCTTTTAATCATCTGACACCAAGAGAGGGCAATATCTATTTTCATCGGGTCCTGATAGGATCTCTTTTAGGATTTAAAGAGGGGCCTCGGCGCGCAGCGCCCAGCAGCTCAGCTGTGATCCGGGGCTTTGGGGAGTTCTCATTAGGCGTTAACGGGCCCCAGATCGAAGAAGCCCAGTTCGGGCTAGTGGATTTTTAATCCTCATATGGCCTGTGTTGGGAGATGGAGTTATTTAGGGCTCTTTGATTAGCCTCACAGCTGCACTTTGATTAGGAGAACTTCTAACGATCGAGCTGCTGGGCTGCAGTATGGAGGTGGTGGAGACCGTGAGTGAACATGGGGTTTGTTCATGTTGTGTGTGTTTTTTGTTTTTCTTTAATCAATGAATGGGCTCATTTCAGGATTTGCTTTTCAATGAAAATGCGTCTGAGCGTGAATACATCTGTATTCGGTAGATGTTTAAACCTACTCCATAGTCAGAGAACATGCCTTGTAGGGTGATATGAGGTGGGAACATGGCTGATGTCAAGTTGAAGAAGCACTGTAGTGTTTCTGCAATGACCTTTGTGAGGCTGAAAGCCAAGAGGGACATACACCGAAGGACAAACGGGAAAGAACCAGAAGACGAATTTGAGGTGTGGACAAGGCAAAAGAGGTGGAATGCCCACAGTAACTTGTTATTTAATGTCTCCTGTGTGGTGCTTAACCACCAGGTAATAAAGCCAGGCCGGCCTGCCAGTTTTGGGCTGAGGGAGCTACCGTACGGGGCCAAGACTGTTCTTCAGATCTAGAGGAGGGTACTGGATCCTGCGTTGTACTCTGACTGTTGTCTGGGCCTTTTAAAGTGACTCTACTGATATCAATGGAACAAAAATGCAAATTTGGATGAAGGAAAACTCAAATTTGATGCACTGACACATCTTTGAATGAAAAAATAAATAAATACACATGCACACAGACACACACACACACACACCTACATTCTTGCATAGACACATGCATCTGTATAACCCACAAATGGCATTGTGGCAGGTTTTCGAGTTGGCCATGCCATTCCATCTGTATTTATATTTCTTAAATGGAGAAAATGCATGCTTTACTGCTTTCTGAATCAGGGAAAATATTGCATTGATGGGTAATAGAAGAGCCAGTCATCATGCAGGAGGCACCGCCGGGACCCTCAATAGCTTGGAATGTCTGTTTTGGTATACTGTAGCGAGCGGATTAAAGCTTCCTGGGAAATTGGCATGGATCTCTACTGGAGAGATGGACACAGAAAATCTCATGAAAACCTTATGAAGCCTAACGACTCTTAATGAAGGCTCTTCTGGGTTATGGGGAAATAATTCCCTCAAAGCTCTTGGGAGAAGAGGGATGCTCTTAATATACAGTCTGTTATACCAGGATGGTTTCTAGGGTATTAAATATTTGGGCGAACTGAATTAAAAGATGCATTGGATGCAGATGTAAGTGTGTGTAATTTAATGGCACAAATGGATATATGGCCACTGTAGAGATTCAGTGCCAGGATTACAGCTAATTCATAAGGGAAAATTGTTTTTTTTTCTTAATTTATTTTCATTGAAAAAAAACATACTCATGTGTATTAATTTTACTATTACTGCAGTGTTTCTCCTACCTTTTATAACAACCCCCCCTCCACACCTAAGTTATAAACTTAGGAAAACACTTTACTGATGGAGCTTTATGTTGATGAATAAATAAATGCATTTAACGCAACACACACTCTGTGTCACAGCTGATCACCATATTTTTTTGTAAAATTACAAATACTTTTGTTTTTACTGAAACTTGTATCTCAGTCATTTGTTCTAGAGCTTTACCATTATACATGATGGCTTTTCTTTCAACGTACAAGTAGTCACTCTATGCTGTGGGGATAGCATTGCATATGGTCCTTCTACCAATCATGTATCTCTGTTGCCAAAATAAATATCTGGCTGTAAAGTAGGAAAACAACGATTTAATGGTTTAGAATGTTTTTTTGTTTGTGTTTTTGTAATGTATATTATTTTAAAGAAAATGTGCAATGGAATAGAAGCATGTTGGATTGGATTCCTCCCAGCGCAAAGTCCTTGCTGTCAAATGTTCCCTTTTTTTTTTTTACTAAATGGTTATAAAGTTAAAGGTTTAACCTGTTCTCTATGCATGTGAGGCACTTAAGTAAGCAAACTACGCTTTGCATAATTAGTTTCTAATTATGCAAAGCGTTCATGTTCTTTTCAAGCTCACTGAAAGTATTAAGTGTCTTGTTTTTTGTGTCATTGTCACAATGTGGCCACAACAAGGTCACAGAGGGAAAAATACAATTGGTCTGACTACAGCATTTACTTTTTAATGACAAAAAACAACACTGCGATGGCACTTACGATGGTCAACATGTCTCAAAGAACAACATTTCAGTTGTATAGATGGTGGGCGTTTCACTGCCTTCCCAGGGTTGAAAGTCAAGAGACACTTTGGTTGGTAGCGCAGGGATGTCACTGTGGGGAAGATATGAGGCTAAGCAGTGAGCTGGCCCTGCCACCAAAGCTTTGATTCCAGGGCCAAGTATGTACAGATATCTAAGGTGTTGACACTTCGCCCTCTAAGCCCCATTTCTTTTCCCCGGGATCAGCGAGGCTCACTGATAGCAGATTATCTCTGCTGCATTTTGTGGCCCAGTTGGCACCCTCATTCGTTATCTGCTCACAGATGCACCGAGGTACAGTCTGTGTCGGTAGAAAGAAATGTCAGAATAAAACGTTTTGGACATATTCACTTTTACTGTCATTTCATGTATTGTGTGGATTTCTGTTAAGTGATGAAGTCAGACAAAACCATGTATACTTCTGTAGTTGCAGTGAAATACAAGTGGCAGCTTGTCCACTGTCAGATTGTGTTACTGTATGACATTGCACGGTTCTCAGTTTGGTCCCAACTGCTGCTGTTTGGAAAAGGATTCGATGGTTGATAATGGTGATTAGCCAAATATTGTCAAGGCATACATGTTTTTAAGATAAGAAACAAACACAATTTTACAGACTTTCAATTTTTTTAAATGCTAGCATACACCTACTGAGGTCATTAATTCATGCCTAAACTCTCAACTAACTTGTCTACAACTTGGTGGTTGCAGTGTGCCATGAATTGGCAATTGAAATTTTTCTTTATTTTTTACTAAAATATTGCCATTGGGCCATTTGCAAAGCAATTAAAATGAGTCTTTACTATGTCTGTTATACTTTTTATAACTAACAAAGGGTTTGCCCTCTACTAAAAATATTTTCCAATTATGAGGATGCATTTGCAATTTTCTCTTAATGCAACCGTTTGCCCACAAACGCTCTCTCCCTCCATTTTGCAGTAGTAGATGGATTGAGGGCCGTCTATTAGCACTATTAAAGTCCATATCAACTACTACTTACTGCTATGAGGGTATTGGTGACAGGCCGGCCTTTGGTAACTCCTTCGTGCAGCAGTTCGTGGAGGGTTAGAGTTAGCAGACTTGGCTATGTGCCGAATGCCTCCGTACCACAATGGGGATTGCAATCGGGACCTTGGTCCATTTGACCGTCTGGAGAACTCTTCTCTGAAGGCGTTCTCAGTCAGACTGCTTTGCAGCTTGCACAATGGGTGAACTAATTGTCCTCTTCAAGCACAAAGTTGCTGGCTCGACCTAGTTTTTGTCACCCACCCGACCTAAAGCCAGATCAGCATCATTGTTGCAGCAGAGCAACCATGTATTCATAAATGTTCTTTTCCACACCAGCTTCCTTTAGAGGGAGCAACCAAGAGGTGGGCACAAGGTCACTGGGTAGCCGAATCCCCTCAAATCCCATTTTTTTTTAATTTAATGGAGGAGTAGGTCCTATGACCAGGTTACTCTGGAATATGCCCAGTGTCCTAGAGTCCTAGGTGACATCAGGTTTTGTCCATCACTTGACTGCTAAATCAAATTAAATCCCTGATTAGTCAAACATTTTGTAGACTGAAATAAACCTAAATTAGAAGACTGAGCGGTTATGAATCCACACTCCGAAGGTTGCTCAGGGCCATGAGTTTCCTACATGCACCTGTGCTCTGAAGTTAGGTCCCAGTGCATCAGGCACACTCAAGGCGTTGTACCACTTCACTATGTCTGAACATTTTGTAACCTTTGATTCAGTCACTCTGTGGAGTTCGTACTATATTTTTCTTCCTCTGTGAAGGGTGAACAGCATGTTTGTACATCGGTAAAGTTAGTCTAAGATGAGAAACATGTCAGACCCAATTAAAAGGGAGCCTGGGTGTCGCCTGACAGAAAGTGACAGAATTCAGATTTGAGTAAACAAAAATAAGACCATCCAAACATCCCAAAGTAGTTCATGCTAAATGTGTTATCTTTGTGTGTTTTTTTTATATTATTTTTTTTAGTTGGCCCTCCCTTCGATGCGTCCTTTTGCTCCTGTGAAACTTTGATATATGTGGTTGACTCTCGGGAGTGCTGGCGAGCCTTTGATACTAGAAGGGCACAAAATAATATCTTCCCTTTGAAAAACAATTTCAGGGAGAGGGGATCAGTATAAATAGGCCTTTTTATGTGCACCAGGGGCCGATGTGAATCAGATGGGGAACTTGTGATAGGCTTTTTTAAATGGCAATGCAAAATTGATGAGTGCAGGGGCCTGGGCTGTTGTCGCGTGGATGGAGATGTGACTGCATAAGGACATCAAGGCCTTGCGCGCGCACACATACACACACACACACGGCGGTGCAGATGCATGCAAATGTGGTCAGCACACAAACACACTCAGGAACTGGCATGTGACTGCACAGCAATACACACGAGCGCTGAAGCAAACGCACCCTCCAGACTGGGCTGAAGGTTTAATCGAGATATTGAGAGTGCGCTCTACAGGAGAAGAGAAGACGGTCCGACCAGTCATCTCCCTTTCTCTCTCCAATTTATCCCTCCATCCCTCCATCTTCAAGAGCCTGCTATCTGTTATCTCCACACAGCCGCAGTCTGATCAGCTCTCCACCTTGTCCCCTCCCCACCCACCACCACCACCTCTTCCAATCTCGATGGTTATTTGGGCAGTAAGAGAAGAGTTGCCTGATAAAGCTGTCTAATGAACATACAGGAACTTTAGTAAGTTAAGCATCAAAACATCGAAGGCTGTTTGAACTTTGACTCCACCTGCATTAGTGCAGAGTCCTTATCAGGCCTCTCGAGTGGAGAGATTAGCCACTTCCTAATGAAGTGGTGAAATCGTAAAGGTCTTACTCCAAGGCAGAGTGGATTGCTTCCAACATTTTTCACTGTTATCTCCCATACCCAGATTGCCATTGAGCAAAAAAAAAAAAAAAAAGGTGAGCGTGCCCCCCCGCTCCCCTCTCCCTCCTCCTTGCCCTTCTTGCATTTCAAGTCACGCACAAAAAAATGACATTAGATCAAGCTTGTATCTGCCAGAGGTAAACAATCACGTCATATGGAACCAAAGAAAATAACTTGTTTTGTACTTTTTGTGGAACTGTTTCTTCCATCAGGTAGCATCAACTGTCACGTCTTTTACTTTTTGACCCAGGGAAGTTGTTAGGAATAGGGATGCTCTATCTAAATGATCCCCTGTGTTTAAGTCAATCAGCAGGCTGCAGACGAC
Source organism: Apeltes quadracus (assembly GCA_021346845.1). Lineage (NCBI taxonomy): Eukaryota > Metazoa > Chordata > Actinopteri > Perciformes > Gasterosteidae > Apeltes > Apeltes quadracus. The sequence continues at coordinate 17,374,620 of CM037936.1, forward strand.
TTGTAAATCTTGCATGCCTGCACCTTCTTCCCAGTGAGGTCAGTCGCACATTGCATATTCAAAACCTGCATTAAGACACCGTTTCTTGCGTTCCTGCTTCTTCTGCTGCCCCAATCAAATCAGATACACGTTTCATCCACCATTAGATTATCACACAACTAGACAAGATTGTGATGTATGCAAATGAACAGAATAAGGGGCGATGATCCTTTTACATAATGAATGGGGTCTTTGTTTAACGGTCCTCGGGTTTACCACTGCTTGCACCTGTACCACTGTCAATGGACATGAAGGTGTGATATTTATACTCTTCACTGTATTCCTTTTATTAATATCCTTGGGACAGTGTCTAGTTTCAACCTTTTAATCAGGGAGTTTTGTTGAATACATTTTAGTGTTGAATTTATTTCAAGAGTGTAAGTGCAAAAACTCTTACCGTTGATGTTTTTTGCTCTTTAGAATGGTCTTTACATTGTATGTGATGTTTCATCAACGTGATAGAGCTTTGAACTTTTCACAGACAGAATAATTACTGTCCATATCCATCAAATATGCTCATATTCCTGCAAAGGATAGCAAAAAGTGAGCATGTAGAGTGAGAAACCTTTTTAATGTACCATCCCACTTACTCATAATTTTCAGTATAATGCATATTCCAGGCGATGCATTATTCACAAATTTAAGAGCCAGAATTCTCAGTTTCCCTCAAATCCAGCTTTTCAAACGGACGGGAGAGCGAGAGTACAAGAAGTGTTGTCAGTTTTGGCCGGTGTACAACATGCATCTCAATCCCTGTAATAGCACTCCTCATTCCGACACGTTAATAATTGATTGTTAAGTGATAAGCCTCGCTCAAGCATGAGAAATAGCCAGGGCCCCGAAATAAATATGAAACACCACAGCAGTATAATTTATAAGGTTGTGTTCGATCAGTGTTGGCTTCTCTCAGGATGCTCCATTATTAATAATACAGCTTAATATGCTTCGTACTTTCTCTTTCTGACTTGAGTCATTAATGGTCTCCACTCTGGTTATGGTAAAAGCAAAGGAGCATGATGGACCCTTTGATACAATCGTGCAGTTGCCTGCCAGACAGTGACAGACAGACTTTGGGAAAGGAAGCCTTGTTGTGAATCCACAGCAGTTTAATCTGCCTCTATTGGGTTTCCCCCTCATCATATCACCTCTCTCTGTGTGACTTTCAGTCGCGGCACTTTTGCTGTTAACATGACCAAACTTCCAGCCCATGTGTTGAAATGTCATTTTTTTCCCCAAAGATATGCTACTTATCACTGTTCCATAAACCAATCCTCAGGAGAGCCTCCAAGTTTTATTTGTATCCAATATCAGGTGAACACCCAATGAGATTTTTATGGACTTTTCCCTTCATTAGCTTTTTATGAATGAGCGACGGGTGGGAGGTCTCTTCATAAAATCCCCATATGCACTAAAGAGCAAAGGGGAGACGGGTTAGGATGAAGGTAGGGAGGGATAGATGTTGTAAGAGCGGAAACGGGGAATTTTTTGTGGCAGCAGAGAAGCTCTCTAGAGACTCTCTCAGATAGCCCTGCGAGAGTCTCCCATCAGGCAGAAACCGAGCAGCCTTAAGTGTTTTATACGAATTCAATACGCCGGTTAAAAATACCAGAGGGAATATCACATTCATATCTCTGTCGCTTGCCTCACTTACTGCTGGGTGGATGGAAAAGCGGAGAGGAACTGCGAGGAACGAGGCCCTCTCAGTGGCTCTGCTGAGGGGTGACCGTTAATTCTTGATGTAGCGGTCAGCAGCTGCTCTGTAACTCCTTTCTACACAGGCTCTTTATGTAATGAAAGCATCCCACCAGATGCAATTACATTAGGATCGGTTTAAGTAGCTACTGAGATGCTGCTATTTTCCAAAGTAGATCAGTTTTCACATCGTCATCATTCAAAAAAGTGGTAAAATATATATTTGTTTCCTGCGTTTCCTTTTATGTGGTTAGCTAGTAGCTATTTTCTTGAGGGAACAGTAACATTTTTCTACACATCTTTCTTATCGTCTCTTTTTCAACTATTCTTCAGGCTTGGAAGTGACTGAGTGACGCCTCCTCTTTTGAAGGGAAACGGTCAAATAAGTGATTATGTGCACTTCTGTAAATACATTCAGATAGATTGATTGTCTCGGTTGCTTGGATTTATTAGGACGTCCAAAGATAATATGGTTCGGTGTTTTGACAGAATCCTTAGAGATGGGACAGAGCTTCCTTTTTCTTCTGTGTTAAGTACACATCTGTGTGTGTATCTATTCATGAGAGATTGCCTGGGAGCCTCACTTTGCTTTGTTTAACTCGCTCTATGGTGATTACACAAGAAGAAATGTAATCACTCTGCATGCATTGTGCCATTGTTTGGCTTTATCAATTAAATTAACCACCATTCCAAATCCCCCCGTTGCGCATGCAGAGCGACTCTTATCTGCAACCGTATCATGACAGTAAGGAGAAAATGAGCATTCCCTTCTATTCCAACAATCTCATCAGGAAACGACACAAAAGCCGGTTTGCATTTCTTCTTCCAACCAGCTCCTTTCTCTTGGAGCCCGTGCACACAGCTGTGTCTTCTTCCTCTTTGCCTGCTTCTCCTCCTCCCTCTCCTCCTCTTTAGCTGCTCTTGGCTGCTCTCCAGTCTCACTTAAACCCATTAGCTCTATTACTGAAATTATTTTCCTCTGCGGCCATGTCTTTGTGCAGTGGGACTGAATTTCACAGTTATCAGGAGCTGTGGAGAATAGGGGGGAATGGCTGCAAGTCACTGCTGTGTGTGTGTGTGTGCGTGTGTGTGCGCATTATGCTCCTCGGCTGCTCATGGTTGCTTCTTAATTAATTCTTCTTTGTCCTGGAGGAGCTATAAGGAGAGAGGCAGCGGCGGGACGAGAGTTGCGTGCATTGACCTCACTGTGCCATTTGAGGGCAGTGCAGTCTCAGGGTTTTGGGTAAACACGCAGGCCATGCGCACACTTCAGTATTGACAAAGGGTTGATGTTAAAGTTTTCCTCCACTCTTCCAGGTTGGAGTACAGTTTGAAGCCGTTGTGTTAAAGAAAGCCGTAAGTTTATTTTTTTTTTTGGCATTAAACGTATTAATTAATAAATTACTGATTCCTAGGCATATAGGCCTTAATTTGAGTGTTTTGAAAAGTTAAATCACTAGTTACAAATGCAAAAGGCTACAAGCTGAAGGTGGGGTAGTGGGCAAGTTAGATACTTGCATGTTTCATTCAAGAAATATACAAAATAACCTGAATCTCATTTTTCTTTTCATGAAACAAAAGGCCGTTGGTGATGGGCCAGAGCTGGGCCCAAATTAAGTATTGTATAGTCAACATGTTTTCATTTTTAATTATGATGTGGGAGGAGTAACATGAAATAATAATTGTACTTTAAATGTACAAAAAAATAAGTTGTCATAAGATATCACTTATTCAAAACATCTTCATTTTAAAAGTAAAACATGTTTTCAGTAATTCATAGCATTTTGGATGGTCGTCTTAGCATGGATTATTATCATTGGCTTTGCTGCCTGCTATATTTATATAAGTTGGTGTTTCTGGATCTCAGAGATTTTGAAAGGATGCATTTTATTGAGATGTTGCGCACACACGTTGACGGTCTCTACCCTGAGATGTTTTCTTTCACATTGATTGACTTTTCATTTTGTGGAACCATGCCACCACAAAGCTCTTTTTCTCACCCACACAGCCAACTGCATGTTTTTCTCTTTTCCTAACTGCTTGGGCCTTTAGCACCGGACCACTCCTGGTTGGCTCTGTGTGAAACAAAGGCAAATAAGATTGTCAGGGAGGTAAAAGAGGAGAGGAGCATGGAGATGCACACGCATCGAGCATAATGACAGGCCGGCCTTCTAAATAACTAGGTACACCGCTTTTTAAATAACTTTTATAACTCCACTCGCATACAGACGTGTCTGCTTGTATTGGAAAAAAGGCGCATTCTTTTTGCCGTGGCAGCTTACACATGCGGAAGCTTCTAGATAATGGCTATTTTCATCTCTCGGAAACCGCTCGTTCTCGAATAAAGAGACGACCGTGTCGCCACTGTAAGTAGTGTTTTGGTGGCCACAAAAACAATCGGTAGTTCTGTGCACAAAGTTGAAGGTTTGTATCATGGCAACTGCCAATGCCTCTGCACTGCAGCCGCACAACGTGTCTGAAGGATACAATCTGTGACAACCAGATTCAACACTTGAGTAGTATTTTCAGAATTGTTACTGAAGTAAACATCACAATATTTACTGATAAAACCAGGAAGTGTTTTACCAGGATTGTTTGGTTGTTTACTCAAAGATAGTCTCTGAAAATGCAAGCTAAAACACACACACACACCCACACACAGGAGTACATAGTGCTTGTATGACTGCGCAGGGCTTTATGATTGATAATGTGATCTACTGATCCCTCCTGAGTAGCGGCGCCATGCTTACTCAACCAGAACACACCCTGCTCTCACCGGGGCGCCCCCACATGTGTGTGTTACCAAGGGACGTGGTTATCGCGTTTTCTTCATATCTGTGAAAAAAATGTAATTTTATTAAGACCGTTAATCCCCCCACCCCCACCCCCCAAACCTGCTCGGAAAAGGCCGGTCTTCTTTTCACCGCTGTCGTCTATATTACGCTTGTGCCCGTAGTGTGCCTGTGCTCCGTGTGTTTGAGACGCAGCGAGGGAGCTAATTCCAGGCACCTCCTTGTCATTGTTGTGTTATGAATATCACCTCCCTCCTTCTGCTCAACCTCTCCGCCTCCCGCCCCCGCTCCTTTCCACTCGCTCTCCTTTTGCCTTTTCGCGGCTTGTTTCCTGTGACAGGGGAAGTGGCAGCTTCTGGTGACCCTTGAACCCTGGCTGGTCACTTAGGCAGATACGTTGGACGTTGAGGACTTTGTCGGCGACAAGGACTCTGAGAAAGCGAGGCCAGCCCTAATCGGATGGAGGGAAAAAGCAGAAGGAGTTACAGTTTTTGTCTTTTATAGTGACTGAAAAAGCACTCAAAAAACCTCATTTAATGACTGAATGAGTTTGGGTAATGCATCATTTTTTATTTTCAAGAATACTATTCAAAGATCACGGTGAACAGATTTAGAAGTAAATAGGCCACTATAGCATATTACAAACACATTCATGAATGTGGCAAAGCCTACATATTATAGAAAAATACAAAGAGGCTGGTTTGGATCAACTAATGTGTCTGAACATGTGTATTATAAAATATATCAACTCTTGAAACTATAGAAAAAGCACTTGAATAGAACAATTATATTTCTCAACTTTAAAATGTAAATGTTTAAAATTCAGCATGTCTACGCAAACATTGTTTTTTTTTTTCGAATAATAACTCACTTGACGATTTGGCAAAATGCACTTTTTCAGACGCATCCATCCACTGCCACTAACAACCTAACTGAAGACTCGCTCCCAAGAGAGCGCCGCCCCAGCGCGCCCGCATCGTTTGCTACATCCACTCAAACGCCCCCACAGGACGCCCGCCAGCAGCGCACCATGTGCCGCGCATACCCCACGACATCGTGAAAAAAAAAAACCCCTCCTTTGCCTTTTGCCTCTCGCATTGTTGCTTATTTTTTTTTTTTTTCCACGGGAGGACCACGTTGTCTCAAAGGCTCACTTAATGAATTCTGCACAATTAGTGGGATTGAAATGTATTGACAGAACAGCAAGGAGCCAGCTTGCCTTCCCGGCCGTCTGCGTGGCTCTCATTGTCCAGAGTGTTCGGAGCATATGCTATTGAGCTGCGCTGCTTGCTTGACAGCAAAGGGCTGGTTCAATTACAGTCAATTGCTTGATGACTGAGGAGAGAGCAGCGGGGCCATGCATGCTAGTTTGTGATAAGAGGGGGAACTCTGCAGCGCTGTCGCCCTCATTATGCAAGTCTGACAGTAACCTAGAAAACCTGGGAAATGATGCACAATAGAAAGCGTATGTTTCTTGTTTCTTCTGGGGAGGAAAATTGATTCCAAGAAAGTAATGATGTCGACAATGTGGGGCTGACCAGAGCACTCGGACACAAAGTACTGAATGTTTTTTTTTTTGGCTGGGTGGTGAATTAATGCCAATGATTATTTCTTTTCAAGAGAGTTGCATGTTTGCGGCGTCTCCTGGTGGGGTGAAGTACGGAAGCAAAGGCAGCAAGTCGCCCACATAATGATTACTTTTGCAGTTTTCTTCAGTCATTTATGATTTTCAGATGTTTGACATAAGTCATAACCTACCACAACTTTTTCAAAAGACTTTCTCTCCACTGTTTGTGTTCCAAAAATGCATGGGTGTAAAACTGTTGCCAAAATACTGACTCCAATTATAGTGGGACGTATTCCATTTCTGTTTATAATTTGGGGATTCTGTAGGTTTCAATATGAATGTATATGTTGTATAAAATATGGATTACTTTTGTCCCTGAACAAGCCGTCTTTGTCTTCTCGCCTTTGTTCCCAGACAAAGACGCAGCATTGTGACATTCAGTATTATTTATGGCAGGCTTTGAATCGACGCCCCAGCACAACAAACTGCAGTGAGCTAGCTGGCTAGGAGCATTCTGTTTGTGTCAACAGCCCCCTTTGTGTGCCTGCAGTGATTTATTATGTAAAAGAGGGTTAGTCGGGGGGAGCAGGGAGGGTGACACTGACCTTCCTTTAATTAACACTGATGGAGACCAAGGTGAGAGGCAAGATGATGAAGATGGATCTTCCCACATAAATCATCCTTTCTCCAGCCTGCCGTGTTTGTTTAAGTGTGTGTGTGTGTGTGTGTGTGTGTGCAAGTGTGTGTTAACGTCATTTCTAACAGAAATAACCTTGTGGTTCACGGGTTACACGAACGTTTGGGAAGGTGCAGAACCTCCATTATTTACCCCTGTTGGGCTCCTTGTTGTGATTATTAGCTCAAAAGGTAAATTGATTGATCCCTCATTCCATCAAGTAAGTTTTATTTTTCTTGTCCGATGGTCCAATGGGATAGAAAAAAAAAATTGCAAAGCATTTTAAATAATTACCACACTGCTCCAAGGTGTTCTAAAACTACTAAAACATTGTTTTCTCTTTTTACAACGGGATCAGGGGCCGCTTCTGCCAACCCGAGGGCGACGTACTGTCGGGAACAGTCGTGCTTATTGATGTTTCAATTTGTTTTAAGGGTGCACACATATAAAAAGAAGTTGTTGCAACATGTTGTTTTGACCAACTCTCAATACCCTTCTATAGCCAGCTGAAATACCCCGATATTTATGTTAGTCAATGCAAATTAAATGACCAAAGAAATCATTTCAAAATGTACATAGGTTCTGGTTGGACATCCATCAAGATGGAAAATCTGCTGCGGTATATTTGGAAATCTAATAATGACTCACCTTTTGTGAGACTCGTGACAGTTTAATTTAGATAAGCCAATGTGAAATTATTCAGAGAATCCAGCTCTCCTTGGCTCTGAATTCTGCAGAACATCGACGCCAAACACAGGCCCTGCATGGCTGTGTCATGTTCAACGCTTCTTCTTTTCTCGGGGTAATTTAGTCACATGGTCTGACTGGCTGCCCTGCCCCCAGTCCTACCTCAACCCTGGATCTTCTGCCCCCGATGCTTCTTAAAGGCACATTTCGTAACATAATTGGTGCTTTTGCTGAGTCTGTTGTGCCAAAATGAACTGTTAAGAAGAACACATGAAATATATGCATATAGCTAAACAAATAATTACCTTCTTTCAGGGCCTACTGTGCATCTTGGTGTTTACTTATCTACAAATTCCATTTCATGTTAAAAGCTATTCAATTATGTGTGAATATTATTATGACAATGTGTCAACATACATAAATGCGAAAACTGGTGCTGCAGTTGGTCAACATGTTGGTTTGTTTTTATTTATTTCTCATTTCCATAAACTTCACCCGGGCAATTAGTCTCCACTCTGCACATCGGTTGTTCAGGTTGTCACATCGTCAGTGTAATTGTCAGAAATGAAATAATTGAAATGTTTCCATCTTCATCATTCCCATCAACATATTTCTAGACTTTGTGGCACGAGTCGGGTGTGCTGTATTATTTTGATTGAGACTTTGTGTAAGCAAATGAGCACAACATATGCTGCAATGTGGCTATGCTAATCAGTTTGTTTATCAGTCAGGCAGTTGGTCGGCACGAGCCACTCTGTGTGTCATTTCACGTCTCTTGACATTTCCACGGCGCAAAATGTTTTATGCATTTTATCGTTGTTTTCATTTTTTTCTGTTCTTGGTCTTCTTCTTCTTGGTCTTCTGCTACTACCACGTCCCCACTATTCATAAATAATGTATTTATTTATCATGAAAATCTGTTTTGGAATTAAAGGCTACCCCCACTTCAAAGACGGGAAACCTTTGATATGTTTGATTCTCGCAGAGTATCCGTTGGATTTATTTAATTTATGCAAAGCACCTCCAGGGTAATAAAGGTGGCATTTGAATACATTTGACTGGACTAAATCATATAATGAGGACAGTTCTTGCCCTATATCGTAACAAAACAAAGCCAGCCTAACCCCACAATATTAATGGGTAATTTGGCTAAAGAACAATCTATCGCCTGGTGAACTAACAACAGCAGCCAGCAGTGATTAGCAGCGTCTGCATAATGAATCCTTCCTTAAAAGACTTCTCTGTGCGACCCTTTTTGTTCCGGTAACTATATTTTTAAGAAATCTGTGTCTTGAGGCAATAAACTAATTCTCTCTTCAAAACAAACATCTCACAAGAAATTCAACCTGAATTAGACCTGACCACATGGTGACTGAATGTGCATTGAAGGTGTCCTGTATGTTTCTGAATGTGAACCAGTGTGTCTGAGAAGAAGCAATAAAGTAATTACATTTTGCTTGCAGATTTATTAATTATCAACCAGGGAAAGAAAATTGGAGGATATCAGAAGACTTATTTATAGCTTGAATGTCTAATCTTTTTAAATAATTTGCTCTCACAGCACTCACTTGAACATCTTACAAAATAAAATGAACCAGTGTCCACTTTTTGTCCACTTGTTTCATGCTGTCTGTCCGGCTCTCTCTCACAGGGGGATGTTTCAGTTAACTTTAAACCCTGCATGGTACTGCGTGAATTAATCATCCTTCCGTATCATTGGGAAAATAACAGAATTGTCGATTCTACGTCGAGTCCCTGTCAACCAAAAGCATGCAGCATCCGCACACTGTGATATCCGTCCTGGTTGGAACAAAATAATCTAATGTCAATTACCTGACACATTGGGGACTTTCTTAGAGATTCGCAGCATTAAGGCCTCCCTACAGTCCCCCTCCTGTCCACTCGCGGTGGAAGAGTGATGTTTCCTCAGTGGACAACTAATTATCCTAGTCTGACCCTCAGCTGTCTGAATGCAGGATCCTATTAGGCAGCCAGCAGGTTGATTCTCCACCAGCGACCCCCCTCCCACAACCCCCCCCCTCTCCAATTCCATTCCATCGTATGTATTTATTTCCCTCCACTTCCTGCTTTTGAATATTAAGAATAGATTTTTACATGCATATGTGTGAGCTGGGGATTGGATTGATGGCGCTGGAAGGAGGAGGGCGCATGGTGGGGTCGGGGGGGGGGGGGGGCCTGCTCTGCTGATGGTTGAATGGCGGGGCCGGGGAAATGACGAGCGGGCTGACTGAATGCTTGTCCATCACTCTCCTTTCTCTTGGTTACAGGTGGTCTCTCATTTTCCCGACCGGCGCATATCTGGCTGCCTTTATATGACAGCCTGGGCTCACCAATTTGCATGTACGACAGACAACAAACGGCCCTGTGCATGTCAAAATAGGTGGCGGTGCGTGACAGTTTCTACACAATGCTGTCTCCTTTTGGCTTGACCCTCGACCTCGTGCCATGTCTCCTTTCATAATCAGGGAAAGGGGGAAGACAGGACGAAGAAATCATCCAGCCTTCCTTCCTGCCTCCTTCTGCTGCCTCCTATTTGGAATAAATGTGATTCCAAAGCCATTAGCTATGCTTCTCCCCCCTCGAACTTTCCCTTATTCTTGGTCTTGTTTGTTCCGTCTTGCTGATGGTCTGTCTATCTGCCCCCCCTACACGCCCCCCCTGTTGGTGTTTTGGCATAAAATAACTCAAATTTAAACAGAGGGTGATCTCAGTTTGTCTGTTGTTTCAAGATAACAGTTTCAGTTTTTTTTTTTTTCCAAACGGAGATAATGAGATCCGTCTTCTCGTGTTGTAACCAAATAAGAGCCAAAAAGCGAGATTATTATTTTTGGATGCTTGTTTGTTTATTTTCATATTTTGAACTGACTGCCTTGAAGAAAAACTGAAAGAAAAAAATGAAGTTTATCGAGCAATTAAAACGACCCACTTTAAAGCGGACCTGTAGGGAACATATCATTGGTGTCATCTTATCAAAATGCATCAAATGTTCAACAAAATTGCTCTGCAGCGAGGCATTCACAGGTTTTTTTTAATCATTAATCTTGTGTCTCATCTTTAATGAAAGCAGTACCTACTGTTGAATACATGATAATGAGCTTCATATCATGTTTTCCATTGCTGTGATTACCACTGTGATAGCACAGGAAGACTAATTGCCTTTTAACACCTGTGACATTTCTCCCTTTCACTTTTATTTTAATGAGCGTGTGTGATATCTCAACATATTTGAGGAGCGAGAGCCCCCCTTTTATTGGGAAACTTTGAGCGCAGTGACTTTTCTAATTTACACGTGAACTTTCCTCCTGTGATTTAAAACGAGTCTCCTTGTAGGACTGCATATCCGCGAGTAGGGTTTTAGACTCAAGACATAATCGCGCTGCTGGCTTTTATTAAGTCTTATACTTTAAATATTTAAGGAGCCCCGTTACATCATAAGGTCCTGTTGAACGGAGCAGTGTTTAAAGTCAGAGTGGTAATCAGAGAGAGGTTAACAGAGAAGGTGCTGAAAGAAGCCTTTCCTCTTCATAAAGTAAAGTAATCCTGAATTATATGATAATGGCATATCTCAGTGGAGGAACTTGTTTTAAAGTACTTTCCTTGATCAGAGCATGCTGCTACTCGGTGTAGGCCTTTAAGTTACTTGCAGCTCTTTTATCGCTGTACATGGCTTTGCTTCCCCATGTGGTTAGCACATTTGTGATATGCAATGGTTATCAATATCCCTAATGTACTGTAGCTCATCATTGTTGGAGGCATTGGTAGACCTTTTATAGTACATTGGCTAAATGTTCACATATCACTAGAACTGTCATTTTATTATTTACACGTTAGGTATCATTTATGCACATGTGTACATTTGTTATGTGATGGGTTAAAATGTGTTTCTGGTTAGAATGCATATTCAGAAGAAGACAATGGTATAACTTACATGCTAGTGAACTCAGGCTGGCTTTGTGACGAGAAACAACAAAATGTTGTTATACGTTTCAGACTGTGATTTTTAAAGTGGCCTTTTTTCTTGGTTACAGTGTTAAAACGAAGAGGCTTTAGCTGCAAGCGCACATAACTGTAAAACGGGCAGTAATCTTTACTTAATCTCTTGTTCAGCTTTGAGGTGGCTGACAGTCATCCATGTAATGCTAATTATTACTCTTGTCATTACCAGTGTCGACCTATTTAATATTAGCTGTGTAAACATTTCATGCAGGAAGACTCTGCTGTTACTGATTCGCATGGGAAATCTCACCCCTCCTATGAAGACATCCAGTGCCACCGTCTCCTTGTTTGTTTCTTTCCGTTAAGAAGCACTGTCTGACTCTGGGGATTACTCTGAATCTCGAATTAATCCTTCCAATGGGGCCTTGCGTGTTCTGCCATTGCCGGGATCATACTTTTATATCAAACGGTGGGTAGAAAAACTCTTAAACCACTTCAGATCACTCTTGTGAAAGATGTTGTCAAAACACCGGTGTAATGTGAATGTTAACACCGCCGTGTGTTTCAAGGAGTCTCTGTCTCGGTCATTACATTCCCACGGAGTCACAAAGCAGTGAGACACAGAGCGCAGAGAGACACGGGGAGAAACAAAATAGAAACCACAGTCCAGTATGATGCTTCTGTGTTCAAAGCGGAGGTACAGAAAGCCTCGGCTAAATTATGCTTTCAAGGAAATTAAGGTAGTTGTTGTGTAAATACACTACAAGGTCACCTTTTCGTGCACTTGTGAAAGTGACAATTGCTCCTCAAGTCCAGAAGACCCAACAGGCAAAAACCAGACTGAGAGAATGTAGCTACTTTTAAACTTGGCTGAAGAGAAGTAAAGTTAATCCAACTCAAACACCTTCACATACTGTAACCTATTTTTATATTTTTCTTTTCTCAGTCTAGTGACGGGGTCTAATGTGACACAAATGTTCTTTTACAAATTACTGTAGTGGACCAGCAGGAAAAACAGGACAACATGGACATTTTCTGCTGTTTTAGCATATTAATCACTGTGCTATAACAAAGGAAAAGGAGGGAAACCAAAACAAACAATGAACAACGAGAAAGATGATAATGTTATTCAATTGTCTGTCTTAATCTCCATCAACAAGCTCCTGTCCTTTACATCAGAGACGCACTCTCATTAGCAATGACAGCTAAACATCATTGAGTGTGTGCATGTGCCTGTGCGTATGACCATCATTCAAATTTAACTTTACTTTGTTTGTTCTTCTGCTAGTCCCCCCCCCCCCCCCTCTCACTCTCCACCCTCGCCGCTGTTATGTGAGCCTGTTATTTATTTCCCTCATTAGCGATTGTTTCTTTCCATTAGAGAGAGAGCCTCTTCTTGCCAACACTTTCCTTGGGGAGAGCAGAGGGAACGTGGCTCCTCTTGGCAAGAGGGGCTCCCTGAAACAAGCCCCTCTTCAAAATCCCCTTCCCACCGCCATCTCCACCCTCTTTTGTAGGATCCAAAGCGAGGTGTTGGCTGGGGTTCGCGTCTGTGTGTGCCCGAGAGTAACACTAGTGTGGAAATGACGTGCAGGATTTGATCATAAGCTGCTGCCATTACCTGTGTACTGACATTCTTGTGAGTCGGCTGCCACCCGTTCATACCTCCCCCACACCAGCACACGGATACTCGTATAAAACCCCCCCCCACCTGTACACACAGGAATTTCCAGATCCCAAAGACAACACAGAGGGCTCTCCGACATTTTTGCCGTCATCCTCTTATTAACTCTCCCCGTTTGAAAAGAGGCACATCAAAAGTAAGCAAAACACATAATTACTGGCATTAATATAACGAGCTCTTGGAGATAAGCCACTCTCCTAAGCCCACACCCCCACCTCCCGTACTCGCAGGGCATGGAGGAGGCGAACAGTCGAGGGAAGCTAGCGCGCCCCTTCAATTAAGTGAGCTGTTCAACCAACATGAACAAACGTATTTAGTAGATAATTAGTAGATGATTTTGCAGGTATGTCTGGCACAGGCCACAAAAGACACTGTTAAGGAAATAGAAGGGAGGGAGTCGAAGAAGGGAGGCTAGTTGGGTGTGCAAAATGCCCCGTGGCTCTGATGGACTCTTAAGTCATTAACAATGGAGAAGTAACTCAAACACAGGCGCACACACACACACACACACACACACACATGCAATCACCCTCTTCCCACCTTTACACAAGCCCCTGTCTGCGCTCTGTCTTCCCCCCACCGCTCGCTGTTTCTTCTCATTCTCAGAGGAGCCCTCGTTTCCTGTATGATGAGCTCCTGGGGGGCTTCAGCGTTTGGCAGGAGGCTTTGTCTCTCGTACGAGCTGAAAAAAGAAAAAGTTAAAGACGGAGAAAAAAGAAGACTTGAGAAGGAGGGTGAAAACTTGAGACCCCCGGGGGCACTTCTCTCCACATTGTGGGGATTTGCCTAACAGCTTCACAAGAGGGTTTACATCTTCCTCTGAACACGAGGGGTATAATCACAGATCAAAACAAATTACCTATCTGTAGTCAGCAGAGGTGTCCGCCTGTCAAAAGCCCAGAGTTACATAAGATTTAAGTCAGTGCTAACTGAGCCTCTGATTTGGGTCGCGGGGTGAATACTTGCTTTGAAACGTCCATGCTACACGGGCCTGGCGGTACGACGCGGATGGTGCAAACCACACAAACTGACTGTGATGAACAAAGATTTGCTTTGATAATTACTTCCGGCCCGCCGAAGTGCCATCGTCGCGAACGTCGTTATTGTGGGTTTACGGCGCTGCATGTGGAGCATGTCAATGAATTCCAGAACAGAGGTGCACTCTGCAACCGTCCTGTTCGTCTCAACGAGAGTGGCAGCCGAAGTGTCTTCTTAAAGGTGGACTTGACGACATCATTGCAGGGTAGGACCGTCTCGCTTACGCACATCAGGGCATAATCAAGTTCCTCGAGGATTTCACCAACTGTATTTAAGCAGTGTGTGGAATGTTCTTAACCCTTTTGGGGGGAAAAGATGGGGGTGGGGAAGAGGAGGGGGGCTTAGTCACCACAATGTCAACTGCAGCACCCGGAACTCCTGGGAAACACATTGGTCGGAAATCACGGTACCTGAAAAATGATACATGGCTGATTATCCTATTAGGAGTTTGTGCCTTTCTTTGTTTTGGCAGGTGTGTATTGGACGATGTTTCTAATCAATCTAGCCCATCTATAGCCATGGAAGTAGCGCTTCAATCTTTTATTTGTGTTTTACTGGTGACCCTTTGGCCAAGAGGTGGGCTCTTAGTTTACACAAGTTATTAGGCCTTTGGATAGAAGAAAGGTCGGACAAAAACCTGTTTCTTTTCCAAATAGTGTCATTTTATGGAACTATGTACTTTCTCACATTAAATTGTAAAACCAAATCTTTTTCCAATTTGGAACAGTTAAGTTTATTTCACAATGTCATTGATGTGAAGATATAAGTAGTACAGCCCCAGGGGCTTCAGGTTTAGCAAAACGGTTACGATAGCTAAACTATCATTGCTCAAAACGACAAACGCCTACAAAACCAAACCAGAATAACAGGCGCAGACTTGCGTCTGGACTTCAGGAATGATTAAAACCTTCATACAGTTTTTTTAAAAGCTTTCTTAACAACTGTTACATTTCTCAGAGCTGTAATGGAAAGATGTGTTTTTGATTGCTTCTGCTGCTTGCATGCCCTTGGCAAGAAGGCAAGGGATCTCTCTGGGAACTCAAGAGAGGTCTGAAAGCACCGGTCTCAGCAATGCTGCTGGCAACACAGTCACCTCGAGGCATCCAGTGG
Organism: Apeltes quadracus; assembly: GCA_021346845.1. Lineage (NCBI taxonomy): Eukaryota > Metazoa > Chordata > Actinopteri > Perciformes > Gasterosteidae > Apeltes > Apeltes quadracus. Next base: position 17,389,862 of record CM037936.1, read on the forward strand.
AAGGTTGGATGAGGTGTCCGACCTGACATGTCTATATATACAAGGTCTTTGTAGGGACATCCGGGGTGTTTGTTGAAGGATTAGGGCCTCGTCTTTGATGTTTAAGTCAGCCGATAATGCCAGTGTCAGCTCCTGCGACAACGCTACAGCGACGGGTTGTGAAAGATAGCTAGCAGTGGGCATGGCTGCGGATCTCTCAGGTGTCGTGTAGGTATCAAGGCAGAGTCAGCTGGCTGATCCCTATAATTACTCTCCTGTTACTGCACAATTAACCGCAAAATGAACTCATTAATGCCACTGACACCTCATACCGAACGGCGTGAACAAAGCGCGCGTTGTCTGTAGTTCTTTCAGGTGTCAAATACAAATTGACCTGCTAATGCGTGTGAAGACAACGTGGTAATGTGTTGAATTAATAAGGTTTTTTTTTCGTGATTGGTATCATTTAGAACGGTTACAGTTTGTTAAATTTGTCATTGCATCATTGATCACTAGAATATAAGTAAAGAGGAAGCCGAAACATTCTTTCACCCATTCTTGAGGCGCTTCTGTACAAGTTGACGTATAGCATTGATAAGTAACACCTGCATTGGTGATGCTGTACAGCAATACTCCTTCAGTTTTGGAAATCCAACTCCCCTAAATCCTAGATTAGTGGATCACAGAATCTCGGGCGCTAGTGAAAACAGCCACGTCTGGCGATGACTCAGTTATTGTTATAAAACGGACTTGAATGAAAACCTCATTAGTTTTATCTGTGAGCTGGAATCGGGGTTGCTGTCTGGCTTGGATTCCCAGCAGTCAAAACAGAAAACAAGAGCTCACTGTGTGCTCTTTGAGACATCAAGGTGTCTGATCTGAATTGCTTTAGCTTGGAGGGAGAATGGCTTTACCGTCTCTGTGAAACTGATCCATGAATTGGATTAGGGACGGTTCTTCTTTCACTCAAAACAACACAGCTTGAGGAGTTAGACGAGAAGTGGATGAAGCTCTATGTTTGAGTGTGTGTGTGTGTGTGTGTGTTTTTGTTTTAGAAGGCAGCCCTTATACCAGACCAACAATAATACACGTTAACCTGGTAATTTGCAACAAATTTCCCAGGCTGGAAACTATAACTTTACAAACCTGACCAATTCTTCAAAAAACCAGCAGGCCCTGCATACAGATTTACCATTCAGTCGTCCTGTAAACTGGTTCCACATCCCTATTGGTGGATGACGTTGGAATACTTGAGTTGGACATGTTCAGTGAATTAATTTGGCTAATTGCGAAGAGCTAGTAAAATTGCTAAAAGCCAATTAAGCCTGATTCATTCCATAACCACATTTGCACTAATAAAATAACAGTAACAGGGGTTCTGTCCGTTTTTATCTGCTGCTGCTTCATGGCTCCATTAGTATATTTTTAGATGCCAATATGGCTTATCACCAAGGGGTCAGACTGCGAACACGTACACAGGAACAGAGTTTGTCCTTGGAATGGCACTTTTTTTGGCAAGTTGGCGGTATGGCTCCATAACAAATGAGGGACGCCGTTGCTGTGCCAATAGTCCAGGTCCTTTGGCAGACTGCACCAAATTATCTTTCCTTCCCAGGATTTATGACTCTGGAGAGTCACTCATTAGACAGGAATCACAGAAACATCAAGTTGGACCAACGTCGTAACTTACCAGACAGTGTTGCTCGAGGACGACCAATCGCTGTGGAAGAATTAGTCACATAGTATTGAGTAACCTAACTAGACGAACTCGCAGTTTGTCATTTCAACGTGTGCTTTAATCGAAATGTATTTAGGTTGGTTTGGCTTTGTGAGCAACAAAAATAAAATGGGAACCTACCAATACCTACAACTTATTGCGGATATTCCAGCGCCTTTTGTAGGGACGTCCGTGATTTTGTTGGACAGAGGTGTATTTCTTTACCAGCAACTTCGGGATTTGCCTTAAAATTGTACTTTTTAAAAGCAAACAAAGTAAACTTGTATTGGTGTTCTAAAACCTTTTGTTTATGCGAGTTTAAGCTCTGTGTTTGCATGTAGTGAAGGCCCCTTACCCCTTTCATTATTACCTTGATATTCTGCTCAAAAGGAACAGGCAAAGACGACAAACATCGTGATAAAAGTGATTGCACCATTTCGAAGTTTCTCCTTAATCTTGGTTTTTTTTTTTTGATCAACCATTATTGAAACCAGTAACCTCCAAGCCAACTATTCATTTGCTCAGTAAAATCGTCTTGCATCTGCATATCTCTGCCTCATACTTATTATATTTTGGTCACACATGGGTATGCTCAAGATGTTTCATCCTAATTTGTGAAAACTGGGCACGGAAATCCTAATTTCGTTCTTATTGGCATGAAACGAGTGTGACAGACATTGTGACAGCAGTCATTCTTAGCCAAGACTTGATAAATGTAGTCAAATGAAAGAAACCAGCAATACAATCAAAAAAGGAGAGTATACGCAGGGAACTAGTCTGGATTGCAACTTGTGACAGTGTAATTATTCATGCAGAAATACTTACTGGTGAGTGTAATGTGTACGACGGTACACCGGGGGTAGAATTTCAGTGCTCAGAGGTGAATTGAAACACACACAGCAATGACACGATCGGGGTTCTGACACGTTCATTAGCACATAGGCAGATTTGACACCGCTGGAAGATGTAGCGAGGAGCTGCTGTCAAGGTCTTGGAATGCTGCAAGACTGGCAGAAACTAAGGGTTGGATGCTCATCGCCGTGTCATGAGAGACCTGCCGCTGTCTCGTTTCCTTTTTCAAAAAAAAAATATTATTTATTTTCTTCCCTGCGTTGTGTCGTTGCAACACACAGTGTCATCATTTGCATGAGTTTGACACCATCATGTCTAACTTCTTTGTCCTCTCTCCAACTTGTTTCCTCTCTGGCCGTTCTTTTTTTCTCTCCCTCTTCCGCCTCTGTTCATCTCGGTTGTCTGTCTCCCCCGTTTTCTCTCGCTCTCGTTCCCTCTTTTTGCTGATAGTGGCGGTGCCATCCATGCCAATTATTTTCAGTTGAGCAGGTGGCTCCTTGCAGGTGGTAGCGGATTAATCCCTGTAAAGACTTCACTTCATTAGGAAATCCGTTTAATGTGGCCAGTTGATTGATAAATCTCCCGGACCTCTCTGAGTCCCCAGATTACTGCCAAGTTTGTCTATTATGTGCTAGGTTGACCATGATGTCAGAGACGGCGAGTGAGAGGGAAAGAGACGGTGTTTGTTGTGCCTTTCCAGCTGAAGTCATCGGACGGTTGTGCCGTTTGCTTACTGGGATGTAAAGAGGTTGGACAATGTACTTTTTGCAAGAGGAAAAAACTGGAAACTCAACATCTCCCAAAAAGTTGTTGCGAAATAAGTGATGGGTTTAACAATGCAGGCTTAACAATGAAGACTCTAAATTTTCACCACCTCTGTAGCGTGAAGATGAAAGAAAAAAAAAAAGGTGTGGCTTAGTAGATTTAATACCAGAGTAAGAGTAAGCACTACAAGTAACAATCAACTGTAAGAACTTGCACTCCAAATCTCCGACCACCCACACTCTGATCACCGTGTCAAGCCTCTGCATTTAATTTAAGTAACTGTTTAACTCGCACCTCTGTCATTTTCTATCCCAGTATTATCACAATTACCCTTTAAGCCAGCGGGGGAGTTCCTTTGCTCGTGACTGCTGTGCCACCCGTGGGCCTGTGGTCTGCTTGGATTTGTGAAACGCCGACGGACGACCCCTTCGTCAAGCCTGTCTAGCGAGGACGGCAAATGTATCTCCACGTCCCCAAGATGCCTACAATATTTAAAGCCATGGGAGAACGGCGACGCTGACAGAGACTAGCCCCTCCTGACAGACAAAGTTCAGGCTGTATCATTCTCAAATTCTAAGCGCAGTTGAACGTGATGGCATGTTGACTTAATGATTCTGACAGAGCATATATGGTGTCTGTCTCAGGTTTCAGGGAGAAGCCTGAATCAACTCGAAGAGGGATTTGGTTACAGTGCTGCTGCCTATTAAAAATGGATATAATTATCTTACAAGGGGAATGTGCCCTTTTTTAACCCAAATATTTTAATCCCTACTTAGCAAAACCAGATGGAATTTTATGGAATGGTATTGTACAAGACTTTTAAATACACTACACACACATGTACAACTGGACACACACTACATCTACAAATGACGTGCACACGACTTTGATCGCTATTGCCAGAAACAATAGCTTGGAGATACAGTCGGGCTATCAGGCAATCAAACATGGAGCCATTCTTCTTCCAGCTGCTTCCAAGCATGTAACTATATTGCTTTGCCCGGTGCTCGGAGCCTTGTCAAAGTATGACAGAAGATCACACTTTTTTTTTCTTTCCAGGGTGAGCGCTTTAATTACAGGGTGGCTTCTGGCCTTACCACATCTGTACAAATGTCAGCGCAGAGTTCACCGCTTTCTGTGTGTCCTTTTTGATTTCCTACACAAAAATGGGTAAATAAGAGAACTGGTTCACATTGTTAGGCAACAAGATATTGTCATACATGAAGCTTTGCATTTGAGGTCACCCACACCCTTAATTTTTTCTGTTAATGACGCACAATGAGTGCCATCATTACTCATGCTGAATATCACATTTCTTTTACTGTCTCCGGCATCTGCACTTTGATATCTATATTTGAATGGCTATAGGGTCGCACATCGATCAATGATTGATGTCCCATGTGTTACATAGCTTGAATATCCATTTGTCATATCGCACATACTTTAAATGCAATCGTAATTAGATATTAACCCCATTGCAGTGAAAGTATAATACGCCAAGAGCTATTAATGTAGTTTTAGCGTTCTCATTTTATCCTCAACATGCAGAACTCCTTGTTTCAGTTTTCTGCAAAACTGTCACACGGTTGCCTTAATTGTTCTGTAGCCGCAGACTAGGTTTATTTTCTTAAGGTAATTGTGCATGACTTTTACAGCATGTGACTTACTAACCTGCCTGTTCTTTCCATCAGCAGCACCTGTGTCTTTGTTCGTACCCAGAGCTGCAGGTGGCAGCACAGTCTTGGAGGACATTACAGGCCAGATTTTCTTCAAAGATACACACGCAGGCAGGCACACACCACTTAGCCCCGTTGAGCTTCTCCTCATTCCCCTGAAGTACACACTTTGACCTTTGGTTATTTGTTACTCGCAGAAAGTGACATTGGGAGTCAGCCAGTGGCTCGCCGCTTAGCTTGACTGTCTGTTTGTAGGCGGTGTAATAATTAGCAAGTTCTCTGCCTGTGATTTTGAATGTCCCCAAATTGGCAGAAGACAGAAACTGTTTGTGCTGCGTGATGCAGCCTGCCTTTCTAAAGTGTTTGGGGTGCAAAGCTGAGGTGGTTTTTGAGTCTTTTCTTAACCACCATTCTACATGTTGTTTCCATTTGGGGGTTGACGGTTGGCTGTTTATAATGTCAAAACAGGGACAGGCGGTTGAAGCATTTTGGCTGGAGGGAAGAGGGTTTTTCACACTGATTTACTAGACTTGGAGGCTTGCATCTTATTATTTGGACTATTCTTTAACCTTGGCTGTTCAATTGTGGAAGAGGGAGACTGGGCTAATTATGAGCTGCTTGGGCTGCCGAGTGGTAGGAGGGGGAAGTATATTGTTGTTAAGAATCTGCAAATAACCGATACAAAGGGTAAAGAATTTATATTTAAATATTTCTACACATCTGTGTTGAATTTTAAAATAACTGAAAACGTTTTTTTAATTTATCACTTATCCATTCATAGTCTATAAATGGTTCAATGTCCTGATTTTATTTGTGAGTATAATTAATAGTTTTTCATTCACCCACATCAAAAAGGAAAACTCATTGCTCTCAATGCTTGAAAACAACAACAAACCTTTAATGCTTCGAAATAAAAAAAGGTCCTTATCTGAAATACCTCAGAATACACAGCCATTGATTCGTCCCTAATGCCAATGGGGGAAGGATTTGTCAGCCCTGTTGCTGCATACAGTATCTCAATCATTCACCGGGAATGTCTTGTATGTCATATTCTTCCAGCTCTACTGAATTAATGCAAGTCCAAATGTCTCAAGGCTGTACATTGCCATTCATATACCAATAATGTGATTCCTGCTCGTGACCCCACATCTGGCAAAACTCTTGACCTTTTGGCTGTTTCTTGGAGGTGAGTGTAGCTCAGCCTCCCGTGGGCTTTTACCTCTCTGGAGCTGGAGCAGTGTTGGGGTGCAGAGCGATGGTGCTCATGCTACGGAATGGTGTGTGCGTGTATTAAGCAGGGTTTTTTTTTTTTTTTTTTAGGCTGGCCATTTGGGGGACAAACCCTGGGTTTTAAATACTGAGAAGCTAGAGGTTTGAGGATACAACACAGCCTGCACAGAGGTCACTGGAGCGCGCACACACACACACACACACATAAACTTGCATGTAAATGCACTTGAGCATCCGCTCATACACACTGCCACTGTCTCCCACTCTCCACTGTATATATACACATATATGCACACGCACACGATGAGCCATTCAAACGTATTGCTCTGCTGGAGTTCCCTCTCCTCCCCTATGTTGTCAAAACTCCACCATGGGGTCAGAAAAGCAGCGGTCAGACGGATAATAGGAAAACGACTGAAACAGGGAACTGTTGACACATTACAAGGAAGTAACGGATGGATACAGGAACCACAAAAGGGAAGGTCTGTTAACTAGTCTTTTTTTTTTTTTTAAATTAACACGGTTTACAGATTAAATTCTCAGAATAAATGCATGATTACAAATGTTAAATGATAGATCTGTTTTTACATCATTGCATTAGAGTTCATATCTATCAAAACATTCTTTCTTTGTAAAGTAATTATGAAGAAATACCCCCCATCGAAGAGCAATTGCAGGACAAGGTCAAAAATCCCTTGCTCTTGTTCCACTTGCTACGGCCAAAAGACACTGATTAACTATTTTTAACCATTCTGATTTGCATCGTGTGAGCTAGTCAATCAGTACAGCACATAAAATGTACAAATGTAACACCACAAAATTTCAGCGCTGAAGTATATCAGCGCTAGAGGCAGTGAGTAATGATTGTGCTCCATCTAAACTGCTCTAGTCCAGTGCCTTTTTACACATGCGCACACACACACACACACACACACACACACACAGTCACACTTCCTCTCTGCAAGTTGACTTGTCAGCTTGAGATGGCTTCATCTACCATCCATTACTTTAATGCCCTGCCTTTCACCCAAATGGCCTTTGCATATTCACCACGGAACCTACTAGTGCATCCCTGGGTAAAGAGTACGCACGCACGCATACGCACGCATGCGCACACACACGCACGCACATGCATTGACGAAGATTGGTGGAGTTGGATTTACAGCCTGGGACTGTCACCTGTGACTTAGCGCCATTGAAATTAGTCACAAATAGCGTATTAGGGCAGCTAATCAGGCACGCCTGAGCACTTGGCTTTCTTTATGTGGTCATAAAGGCGAGAGTATACGGGCGCCCTTGGGCCTTGGGGTGAATGATCGTCCTGACCTCCAGTGAACCAAAAGCCACTCACGGCTGGGGAGGGATGGGATGTAGGCCGGGGTGTGTCCCCACAAACTGTGTCTTTGATACACAGAAGATGACTGCTGCATCAGAAAGCGATTTCTTTAGGTTTTACAGCAGCTGCGTAAACTCAACCAAACCACATGACTCAAGCTACAAAAGATAGAGAAGGAGGCAATTACAGAATTATGGACACTTATTGTATGTATAAGATTTAGCTATGCTGTACTTGTGTGTGTGTTTTGGGATGGAGTTAAAAAACAGACTGGGGCCATTTAATCACATTTCAAAACTGAATAAATATATATTTTTTTACTTTTAAATACTGAATGTCCATTTTGGGGTGATTCCAAACTATAAATAATAAAAAAATAAATCAAAATATTTTTGAGGTAAGATAATCTATACATTTGAAGGACAGATATTCTTACTTTGAGATTTGCATGACACAGACGTGTGACTTCCGTCTCGCGCTACCTTCTCATGAGCTAGAGGACTTTGTCAGACACGGAAAACTCTGGCCCCACCGAGAAACCACACACCTTCATGAAATAGTAAAGCTTATCTCCTGCTCTTTGACTCAAGTCTGTTGAGCGAACAGGAGAGGGCATGAAGGTTGAAAAATGCATAAAAGAAAATGCAGGAATCAAGGAAGAAGAGCAGAGAGAGAGAGAGAGAGGAATGAAGACAGGAATTGTTGATGGGGGAGGAAATCCGTCCCGTTTGTCACACACTCTAAGCACCCGGCAGACCGAACAGTACACTGTTTTCACATCACAGTAAATGTTAGTCAGATCTAATATGGTGATTCAGTAACTACTTAAACAGAGCTCCGATATTCTGCCCCTAATTGACTTGGTGTGGCCTCACTAAATCACAGTCTTTATTTAAAACAGCACTCTGATAAAAATGACTAGCGCTCTCTCTCTCTCTCTCTCCCCACTTCTTTCCTTTGGCGCTCGTCTCCCTCTCTTTTGTGATTTACCTTTGGGGAGATGAATTTTTAATTTCAATCATAGAGTTGTTAAATATTGATGGGTCTTCTAAGTCGTTAACGAGGTCTCGGCAAGGACGGGGGGGAGTGTGTGGGGGGGATAAGCCTTCTGTTCGCCGGCCGCGGCTTCGGCTTCAGTCATCTACAGGGATCCAGCCGGTTCAGGAGGTCACTGTACCCAACCGTAATCTCCCAATGTCTATGATATTTTTAATGTCCCGCCAAAGCTATTATCTCTTACATCAACGCTTATCGTGAATTGCCATATGTATAAAAAAAAAAAAAAAAATCAAATTATGCACTATGTAGCTCAGCCTTTATTCACTGTTCAAGATGTGTCAGTTATAATGAGAGCACTGCTGTGTGATTTGATATGATAATAGAAATCTTTATCTGGGTCTCGGCAGACCTCTCGTGCGTCTCACTGTTTAAGAGAATAAGCGCCTGCAGGCCATTGTAGAGCAAGGCAGCCCTCGTATGGCTCAATATGCGACACCATAAAACCAAGATGAGACTGCTTTTATTATTGCTGCCGCCGGAGCAAACTTCTGCAACCCAATCAAACGTTATGTACTTTGAGATGTGATCATTACATTTTACAAACAATGTCCCGCAGAATACGATTTGTTTGTGCAACGTGGCCACATTAATGGCTTGTAATCTTGTTGGGTCTGACTTCAGACACTGAAACACGGACTGATAGGGGAGGTGGTAGGTACCGTTGCATTGATAATAATCCCTGATTGTAGTCGGTCTTTGAAGATTGTCTTTCACATCCAGTTTGTCTTACCAAATGGTTCATTAAACTATGCACATTACCATCAAACTTGTTGTACTCAACAATAAATAATGGAAAGTTGTTTACTTTGTTGTGTGTATGTTAACGTTTTGGCGTCCTGTGTGTTGGATTAAAGCTTGAAAAATGTATTAATTTATATCCGCCACTAAAGCTGAGAACTGGGAGAGTTTTGTATGTCAATGACGATAATGCAATAAAAAGCATTTTGGGGGTATCTCCAGTTCTGCACTTAGCCTCTTGGCAGTGGTTTGATCAAGACGGAATAAGCTTGTGACTTTTCAATTCCAGCCATAATTTGTTTCGATATTACATCTCCTGGATACAGCCTTTGATGGAATTTTTCCTATTCGGGGCCGAGGCAGTGGGGAAGCTGACGATGTCCCATAATAGGTTATCACCAACCATATCTTTTGCAAAATAGAAACCCAACACATGTACATCTGTGGCCTAGTGTCAGAGCCTTAAATATACATCAGAAATGCATTAAATTTGCTGATTGCTATTCTTTTCCAACAGCGTGTCAGGCCCCAAATTTATTTTTTGTTACGTGGCATCCCGATTACTTTGAATTGCCAGCGGTCTCTCTTGACATTGACGGCTCCGAAGGAAGTGACAACGTTAAATCTAGTTTCTGTGTGCATATACGCGTGTGCGAATGCAACCCGGACGATGTACCCGTGTTTTCTCTTGGATTGTTTGAGGTCCATCAGTGGGAGCCAAGGCCTTTCATATTGTATGTAATTCGTTGGAACCAGTACAGCACTGGTACTGCTGAAACACTGATCAGGTCTCTGGAGAACGGACGCAGGAAATGTAGCGGACACAAAGTAAAGGCTCTATTTGATTGCCTTTCCTGAGAAATATCCTTGTTGATTCCAGCACCCCGCTGACCCCAAATCCTACCTCTCAATCACCAGCCATAGCGTGTGTCTCTTCCAAATTTTTTGACAGGTGGGATTTACAAACAGCTGAACCGAGTTTCTTTCAAGTGTTGCAAATGAGTCTCTTGGTTTTCACACAGCATAGTCGCAACACTCAGATGGTATCTGACATGATCCTGATAAGATATACGGTAAGGCGTAATGCAGATGGTACAGCGCCGACAGCATGATTAAAGACAAGGCAGGAAGGAAAGGAAAAATAAGTCTGGGATAGAGACGGAACGTGTCCATTGACATGTGCTTCAGTTTCTATTAGACACTGTTTTTCTACGAGGAAGGACACTGAAGGTAACTTGGTTTGAAACAGTAACCAACCAAGTATCCGTTTATTCTTTCCTGTAATGCACAAGAAAGAGGAAAAAAAAAAAACTTGTTGAAAGATCTGGCTTAATGAGAACGCCATTCGGGCGGAGGCATCAAGCTATTGACCTCTCTCGGGGCTGTGAGGAGTGAGCACTTTCACATGTTCTTGTCTATAAATTTCACCCGTCGACACGACACCCTATTTCATCAGGGGCCCGGCTGACGTGCCCTTCGGATTGATGTCCCCCGTGCCCATTTGTCTGTTTTACACTCCTTAGTGTCTTTTGTGCTCCGCTAGGTCTGCACCTCTTTGCCTTGATTGGGTATTGACAACAAATCAAAGGGGGATAATGTATGATGATGTTTGCCGGTATCCCAACAAGACAAGATAGTCGTACGGCCGGCCAGGCTGGTTTACATGTGTTCTTTGTGAATGTCAGTGAGACTGCATATCGATTCCCCAGCGGACAAAGAGTCATTCTTCTTATAGTGGCCGATACCTTCTTCAGTTAAAGGTGTGACAATGAAAACGCCTGGCGGCAGTAGGTTTTGGAATTTAAGCCGTACGTCCAATGAAAGACCCCCCCCCCTCCTATGGAGTAGGCTCTTCATGACTTAAGTAATAGGCTGGGAATGCAGTTATTGCTCAGCCTTCAGAATTCCTTTGCTTGCGAGATAATGTGTATATCAGAAAAGTTTGTTTTCTGCCCCTCAGGCCTACTCAATAAATGAACATAACAGCAGGTCCTTCTCGCTACCTCTGTCACACACAGTCTCGTAGATGTGCGCACGCACACACACACGCACACACGCGCTCACCAAGCATCTTTGAAATGGGTTTTGTATTGATTTTTGTAACTACCCTGTTAGATGACGTTGTGCCTTAGCGTGTCATTTCTAGATGGCCCTGCCCCGAGCAGGTCATTGAGGTGCTAACTGTCATTTGGAGGGACAGAAAAGCAATCATAGCTTTTTCATTACTTACTGTTTTCCCTCCCTCCCTCTCCCCGTTTTCACTCTCTTTTTACCCCCAGTCGGGGGATCGCCTGACATATTATGGCTTCTGTGATTTAACTGCACTCTTAAATTAAGTGCTGGAATATCAAGCTGTAGCTTTAGAAAAATAAACTCTGTGTCAAGGGATCAAATACCCTGGAGGTCAAAGTCTTGAACTTGTAGTGGCGCACTCATCAATTTCAAACTTGTATGGGCTTGTTCTGTTTTAGGTTGTACACAAGAGGAAGAGGTTGTGAGTTGATGATTGTTGTGTGTATTGGGTTTCAATAACTGAATCATGGAATTCTGGGAAATCTACACAAGGCCCAAGACTTATTACATTTTCTTACACTACTACTGATAATAAAAACTTTGATTTAACCTACAAATGTTGCTACATAATTGCTGTGGTTTTGATTACTGTAATAGATTTGAAAAGTCGTGTATCACTTGGCAACCAAACTGAAACAATGTGTTGAAGTTTATTTTGAGTTTTTAGAGAATAGATCATTTATCAAAATGTTAAGTACCACTGCAAACTTTAAGGTTGCCGCGGAGGTCAGAACAACCCAAACCAACTGCATGATTAACTTGGGTATTTGACTTTCATGGCGTCATGCTTATTTTACTACATCTTGAAGACGAACCTATCCAGCCAGATATTTAGCAGGCAAGCACTACTTAATGGCATGTGGGTGATCGAGTTATTTATTTTAAGAAATGGTACAATTTTTTGCATATATTTGCATATATCATTAATTAAAAAAAAAATCAATCATCAAAAGCAAATGATCACTCTACATGACCTTCAGCATGTTTTGTTCATTGTTCCATGATCAAAAGCATTTGACAAGCGTTACAGAGAATTGATAACCTGCAGTCCTGTCGTGTGAGATTACCGGACTGGTGCCGAGGAGGCGCGATGCGAGAGGCGCGTTCGAGCACCAGGTGCCACAGAGAAGCCGGCTGATGGAGACAATAGTCAAAGGACGACGCGATCAAAGACACATGATGTGGACCAGTTACGGTGAGTATCGCCGCTGCCGTCCCTGCAGTGCGCCGGGGGCTCTCGTTTGGTTTTAATCAATGAGCCTGCTCAATGCCGCGGCCTTGCTCTGACTCCCATCACTTTACAGGGAACTTAATCACCTGGGCCATTTGCAATTCAGTGGAAGAAGGAATGAGGGTGATGTCACTGCTTCCTCGGCTTACAGTAAGCGCTTGGGAAGCAGGCCAGGGGGGAAATGGTCACAAATGACTGGTAAGAGCCCCATTCATTTACTTTAGGATGAAAGTTAATTTACTTTGAGTGTAATTTCATATTACTCGGAGGATGCCGTTTTATTTATCGCAAATACATGCACTTCTGTTTATGAATATACATTCATAAACAGAAGTGATACACTTTAACAAATCACGCAATTATTTTTCCTTTAGAAACTGAGGTGACAGGCGTCTATAGAGACAAAATCTCACTAACTTCTTTGCGACTTCATTTATGGTTTCTTATGTGGGTCACCTTCAGCTCAGCATTGCACTCGTAATGACAGCAGAGAAAGGCGAGTTCTACGGATGAGCAACAAAGAGATCAAATCCCCCCCCGACCCTCCCCCCGCCCCTCTCAAAATATTTTTCTTGTTATGCGTTCAGAGGACATTCATTCATAATGTCATTAACAGTTAGGCATGAGGTTAGCCTCTACATCATATGCTCAATGTGACCCCATTACTCTCCATCAACTTATCCAACCAGACGTCCTAGGGACCTGCTATGGCCCTGCACACCCCCCCTCCTCACCTCCTCCACCCCTCCCCTAAGCCTTCCAGAAGCTGGCAAAAACTGTCTGCCTTCCCACGCGCCCCACCTCGCCACAGGTCCCTCGCACACACACACACTCCCATACATACATGCACACACAAATTCCAATGCCAGGAGAAAACATGCCAAAGGCATACACACAATTCAATGACGCTTATACTTGCATACAAAGCATGCGTTTGCTATGACATAGAAGAAAAAAAATAAGTGTCTGTACACACACACTTATGCAGACGTGCATGTGCCTCCCTAGACACCCTGCTCGTCCATCGTGCCACTGGAAGATTGTGCTCCATTCTACTGAAGGTGTTATGGGCTGTTATCAGCAAGACCATTCCATGGCTGGCTGCCCTAATTGAGAATAATGAGGGTCACATTGAACATATGGTCGCTGTTGTGTCCCCTTTCCCCCTTTCTTTTTTCTCTCGCCCTCTTACACACTTTGTGTGTGTGTGTGTGTGTGTGTGTGTGTGTGTGTGTCTCGCTCTCCCAAACTCCCTCAGACAAAAGGTTCAGTCAAACTTTGCCACAGCCAGGAAAAAAAAAAATCTCTGGCAACTGAAAGGGAGGAAGGACATTTTCAAAGTTGTTCTTTTTTCTTGTTCTGACAAGTTAATGTCCACGCGGTGAGTTAGAAGGGCAGCGACCAGCGGATCAGTCGGAGGCAAAATGCTTCACCCGCTGAGGCGAGGTGGGGAAATAACTGGCCGAGGCATTGTGCTGATATCAAGCTCCTTTGTTCTACATGTGGAGACAGAAATCTGCTCTTCATTACCAAGGTCCCTTCTGTCATTGAAAGTTAAAGAATTACAGTGCCAGCATATTTTAACATCAACGGTCACCAGCTGATTATTAAGCTTGCATGTGTATAATGTAAAAAAAAAAAAAAGAAGGGGCGTGTCATTTGACCTGGTGTCAAAACGCATTCATTGCATTTGTGTAGTGTGTGTGTGTGTGTGTGTGTGTGAGAGACAGAGCTGTAGGAAGGACATGATTCAGTGGTGGATTAAATGTGAATGTCAGTTGCAGTCGGGACCAAAGTTTACTGTTCTCAAAGCAGTTACGTGATATGGTTCAATTTCCGAATAAATCTTAGCAGCCTGCCACTATCATGTCATGTCATTCGTCATTCAATATGTCTGCAGAGGAGATGTCTAATGTACACAGTTAAAATCTGCCCAGCTCTGAGCACTTTATCAACGTGGCTTCATGGTGAAATGGAAATCCCGACGCTGTTCCTAGTAATAACACCATTGCGACTACAACGAATGAATCGTCTCTCTTGCGTTTTACCAGTTGCTAAGTTGTCTCAGTCTTTTCTCACTCAAGGAAGAACTCTTCAAGCGCTCTATCAATTTCACTGACGCTGTGAAGTTTTATGTTTTCCAAGACGTCTGGTCCCTAGTGCTCCCTAAGACGTGTCAGTATTTGCTTGAAATAAAGTTGTGAATAAAATAAAGCAACTATCAAAACGGCCACAACCGAATAAAGTCGACTAATGTCAAACAATTCCCTACTCATTTATGGGACACGCCCGTGTTGCAGGGTCCTCCGTAGGAAGTAAGTTTACATGAAATACTGTGTGTCTCTGTTTACATAGGAATCATGCTGATTTAGATGAGCTAGTAAAGGCGCTTTATGGTCGTCCCTACTGAACTGTGAATTGATTCGCTGGCATCTCGGTTTCTTGTGTAATATGCTTTGGAGGTTGGATTTATGACTATCGGTGACCCAGTCGCATTGTCAGTGTGCTGCTCTGCCTCTGGATGCAGACGTGGGTCTCTGGTTTCATGTAGAAACAGGTGTAGTCTCGAGCGTCCTATGATATGTGTAACATATGTGAGTTTGGTCGTGTGCTTTAATGCACTGACATAGTAGAAAGAATTTCCTTTGCACTGACGCACAGTACGGGTCAACACTTGCATGAACATATCGGTCCAGAACCAATTTCCTTCCATCATTGTGAAGGAGGATCTATCACTCTATGGCCACAAGTCATGTGCAGGGTATTTGTTTGATGTAAGATTAACCGCAACTAAATATATCTATTTAGTGTTTCATTTCTGTTCCGCAGATATTGATCAGAACGTACTCCGATGGTTTGTTTACGTAGGTCTGCAACATTTTACACTACAACTACCCTACACATTAATAGGTTTGCATCAAATATCACTGTAACCCACTTGTTTCATTTGGTAAAGTGCATATTTGATTGGTTACCATGGTGCTGTCTTATCCTTGAAGGATAATCTATAAAAAACGAAGGGCTCTATCAAATAGAATAAACACAAACCAAGCCATGGAGCTTTAGTGTCATATGATAAATGCAGCCAATCAATCCATAATATTTTGCTACTGTACATTTGGAAAGTATTGAGAAAGGACTGTCTTCATTTGTTTGGCCATTGAAATATAAATGTCCACACAGGCCCCCCCCGACCACTGCAGGAGCGAGCCATGACATTTCTCCACTTTGAAAACACAATGAAATCTGAATATTGCCTCGACTGAGCGGATGCCCGTAGGGAAATAATCTGGGGTCTCTGAATAGTCCCTAATTGAATTGTCTTTTACTAAATAGAGTTTGCTCTAATGCATTCTCTCATCGGAGAATATGACAGCCGGTGGTGCTTCTCATATCTGCCTAAAAGAGCCCCCAGATCCAAGGACCTATTAACTGTATTACCCAAACCAATATCCCTGCCTAAACCCATTACCCTGAACCCATTGTGTATTTTTGTCACTACATCTTTGCTCAAAATCCGAATCAGCCTGTGATGGATGCTTAACAAGACTACACTTTTATCACATATTCTGCTGACCTTCAACAAATTGCTTTGTAAGTTTGCCTCCAAGATTGATGTGACAGAGCAGCTTACTCTAACGCAGGGTTCCGGGTGCAAAGGGGAGGGAGGGGGGCGCGGCGTTGGCCCACTGTTTGAGTTTTTCCACGCTTGTAGACCCTAACCTCCGTACGAACCCGCGCCATCCGTCAAACGCGGTTTCTGTGAGGTAGAATGTTCCATTCAGTCGTGTACGTATGGTGCTGCAAGTGGGAAAATCCTAAAGATAGTTTGGTCAATTAGGCAAAGTTGAAAGTAAACAAATGTCCAACCTACTCCCGAGAGAAGACTGGAGGTTTTCCAGGCAGGGCTTGACACGGAACAGGTTAAATACCTGTGTTGTTGTTTCTGGATAAGGCATGAAATGATGATCATAGAAATGATGAATCGTTACACTGCACAACTCCCCCTCTCATAGCCGTGTTCCATCCTCACATGAGTCAACTCTCCGAAGGCGTAAATCAGTTTGACCTGCAAACCCCCCCTAACATTATGTAGTCAATATAACGTATTGCAATTTTTTTTTTAACCAAAATAAACGCAACTGTTTCAGCAGATGGGGTGCTCGGCGCTACATAGCAAGTTTGAATCATGATGTTTGATGTTCTACAGACCTGTGATGATGTTTAACTGGAGGTTACGGTGGACTATATGCAAGTGTCTGCAGCCACTGTACATATTGAAACTTCTTTTTGGCATCATGGCATTTCAAAATACAATGTATACATCAATATTGTACTACCAAAAGTATTAATGTCTTGTTTTGTAAAAATACACATTGATCCTTTTAAGCTTAACAGCCTTTTTTGGCTATATGGTGCAGACAGCGTATTTTAAGGAGCAAGATTTCTTTTTCCAGCCGCAACCTGTTGTTTACAGTCCGATTAGTAACTTGAGATTTGATTCTGTAGTTGGGGTTAAAACCCAATGTGTACTTTGTAAGTAAGCAAGTTAACAAGCTACATTTGTCAGGCTATCCGCATTCTCCACCTCTTTAGCTCTGGACATGTAATCGGTAGGTTCTACTCGGGCTACACACTCAAGCCCCAGCCCTCATGATGCCAAACTCTTGTCCCTTTTCCTACAAATTCTCCATGTGACAGCTCAATCTGTTTACAGAGATTAAAGCAATAGAGACGATAGTGTTTTAGTCTAAATCCATCCGGTTTATTTCTGAAAAATGCATTCCGTACGTATCTCCTCCTTAGTTGGGTTTGGAGAGCTTTTCCTTCCCATTATCACCAAGGACCTGTGTCTTATCATGACTAATGCTGGAAATTCTTCCCTGAGATAAGAAAAGGAGCTTAGGATTACCCCCTTGACTGAACATTGGAAAATAGAGGGTGATGTGGAGTGTGCACTGGATGTTTGTTGGTCTGTGTGTTGGAGGAAAATGGTGTGTTTAAAGACGAGAGAGGACGAGAACTGAGAAGTGGGTTCAGCTGGCTCCTCTGTATATTTTCTCAGTTGTGAAGCAACCTCACCATTAGTGTCACACACTCAGATTATCCAACCAACGGAACAGGGATAAGTGGATTGATGAGGTGCTTCCATAGTCCCCGGCTCCTACAATGGAAACCCGCCCCGTACTCCTGCAGCAGCTATTTTCCTCAAGGAAGGGCAGAAATAATGAGCTACTTAACCAGACTGTTCACTGCATTTCTGTCATATTACAGCTGGCTTGTTTGTTTATCCCAGACAGATCTATATTTCACTTTTTTTAATTTAATTACTTTGATAGAGACTAAAAGCCCTCAGCCTAATAACATGCCAATTACAATGAAGAGCTACTTAGAATAAATATGAATATAATTCAGCCATTTATTGCTTTAAATAAAGGGTGGGCTGGGCTCCCTTGACACCCATTGATTAATAATTGGTGCTGCAGTCTTAAAGGGCATTTAAGGAGAGCAATTTCAGATTTTCACTTAGAAGTTAAAATACCATTCGTCAGAGAAGGAGGGTACTGCTTACCTCTTTAGCTCTGGATCAACAATTAAATCAAATAGGTATTCCCTGACATAATGCATGCTCAGTTTTAAGACATTGGACACTATGAGTTTTGAATTGATAGACCAGCACATACCAGTGGAAATGTTTGTGGTGGGCCTTGTGAGTACCTAGCAGCAATCTATTTTGAGCACTCTGCTTGATGATGCCTAAGCATTTGCATTTCTTTGTCATTTGCATGGATGTGTTCTCGAAATCCATACAGTAATGAATCCTCACATTTCTCAATTTATTAATGGATCTGGGCTTTGCAGCTTGTCTGAATCCAGTAACATATGTTCTCTAAATATGCATTGATTTATTTTGATCTTCATATAAATTATCAAAAGACAAAGTGTGTGCGTTGGCTACTTAAGTAATGACCTGTCTACAGCAGAGCATTCATTCACTGGCTACTCATAAACATATCAAGGTAGCCATGTGGACTGATGTAAACTCTGTTAGATGCATTGCTGTTGTTTGCTTGCTGCACTGCATTTCTTTTGTGAAAGTTTATAATGTTAGTTATAATGGTGCCAACTGGTGTGATAGAACACAAATGGCTTCATTTATATATACACATATGGGCTCATGTTTATGTTGGGGTTGGGCAAGTCAAGGTGTTACAATCGTGTCAACGCATTAATTAATAACTAGGCTGTTGTAATTATTATTGCACGGTGTATTTATACTGCGCAGGTTTTATGTGACTTATGTCGAAGGGCGTCCCGGTCCGGTGGCTCGTGGACTTCTAAAAAGACACGATTTCAGGCAGGAGTTGATAGAACCAAAGGTATTTGTAACCTGCATCACTGAAAGTGTTTTCTTTTTTTTTTTTTTAACTCTGATTCCCAAACGGCGATTTCACAGACTAAAAAGCCCCTGCACCGTAAACCCCAGCTGTGGAATTAGTGCTGGACCAGTTAACCTAACAGGGACATTTGCTACTGAACATAGATTATTGATAGGTAGATATACTGTTTATGCTGCTGCCTGACAGAAGAATATAACAATTGTTAACTTGTTAGAATGTTATGAGCGTGGAGGGTAACTTGTTTTTCGATAACTATCAAGATATAATGTTAATGCCATTTAAAAAAAACTTTTATACAAGTATGCTTGATTTATAAAGTGGTATTTCATATTAATCATATGTTCTAAAATAGAAAACTAAGTAAACATTTATGATGCCATAAAATGCCTGAAAGTGGACGTATTGGAAGAGATTTACCGAGTAAAACTGTCTGAATAAAATACAACCATTTAGAAAAATACGATTGACTGCTTTACACAGTGAGCATTATAACTACACGGGTTAATCGTTTTTCCTCTGCAGTCTGTAGTTTGTTTAAGGGTTGCCTCACTCACAGCATGTTAAAGACTGCAGCAATAACAGTTTTATTGGCTCTCAGCAGTTAACAGCTCGCTTGTCCTCGAGCCATGGAGGATGAAGGAGACAAACTTTGCAGAAACCACCAAAGTGCATATAAAAGTGAATCACTCACCTACTTTAAATAGTCAACTTCCTATGCTTTTCTTACACCGGTAGTGAACTTGGAAGCCTCTAAAGTGGGTAATTTATTCTTTATGAGTTAACGGCAAAGTAAACAGCACTGCAAGCTCCATTTTGTCAGTAGAAAATATCCCATTTAAGGGAGATTGGCCTTCACTATGTAAATAACGTGCAGGGTTCATGACCAAATGATCGATCTAATCAGAGAAAGGGCATTTACGGTAAACACTCCACATTTAAGTGAAGGTTTCATAGCAGCACCGAAAATTGCCTTTATGAATAAATGAAATCGAGATATTGTTCACATTTGAAATTCCCCTTAACATGAAAGGGGAGCTGTACATAGGAATATCTTTTATACAATCTACAATAAAGAGTACCCCAACAGCCAACCAATCAACTTCGAATTTGACAAATATGACTGGGTATAGTTCATATTTTAAATACACAAATATTATCGTTAGTGATTAATATGATTATTAATAACATTATTTTTTATATCCGGCTCAAGGTGGGTCCAGGCCTAATACTGTATAAGGGCCTCTATTGGCCATTTCTGTTTGAAATGTTTGGATTTTATTGAAAAAATTGACTGCATTTTGTGATTATTAAGGACTCAAATAATCAATAATTTAACATATTTTGAAAAACCAGCCGGTCCCAGTGTTGATTTACGGAATTGCAGGTGTATGATGTCTGAACATAAGCTCCGTTTGGAATGACTTATGCATGTCCTTGAACTTCTCCAGAAATGTTGGACTTACAGCTTCTTTTTTCGGCTTCTGGTTGATCACATTTTCAGTGTTACAACTTTGCTCATTCAATAAAACCCACAGCGGAACACACTAACCACGCCGTTAACAATTTATTTTGCTGACGTGGGCTAATCTTCAAGACACAATATAAGTATCTCTGTCAATTGGCTAATGTTACGAACACAGCCATGATGACCAGAAATACCGAAAAACTTCCGTCGCCCTTATGTTAGTAGCAGTAACAGGATCCATACTCTTGCTCCTCTGACCTTGTATTTTGATCCACTGGGCTCCGCTATCACACCCGAGACCTATTGGATATCACACAAGTCCTTAACAACCTTCCCAACGCCATGATAGGATAATTACCATGCACATAACCATAATTCTGATTCCATCATTCGGAGAAGTGTTGTGGTTTAGCAGGTGGGGGTGAGATGTTTGACCTTGTTTAAACCCATAAATGTTATCTCATCATCAATCATCCAGTCAATTACTTGTCATTTGTGTTGTGATCAACTGCTTCAGGGGATGAGTTGTGTCCCAGGTGCCCCAACAGTCAATCTGTGCTTTCTCTATGGGGACTTAGCCGTTGCCCTGAGCCCAGCCAGCTTACTGTCACATCTTTGTCCTATTGGAAAAATGGACTGGACAGTGCCGCTGTAATCCAGTTACAACTGTAAACAAAACATAATTTGCTTTTGGTCAAGGTTCACATCGGATGTGCCTTTTTATCAAATAGTCAAGGTTTTCTCTTTTATAAAACATTATATTATTTTAGACGTTGCATAGGAGACCAGGTTGCTAAACCCAATAAAAAATGTACCAGACTGCTGACAAAGTTATTAGAAGCTGTGTAAGTTTTGAATTCGTAATGAAGTTTAAATTGATACAGATAAACTGACCAAAACTTTTTTACTTTCTTCAATCCAAAAATCATCCGTCTCTTTATTAAATGAAAAACTGATGTATGGTTCTCTATGTCTTTACTTTTTTAGTGTAAATATAATGTAATCATCTCAAAATGTACTCCAGTAAGTGACTTATTTTTTACCTGGCGCCTCTTAACTCTAAAAATCTTAATCAGTCACTTGAGAAATGGTCAGTTTGCCAGTCTTACAGAACCTTTTTTGTTCTGAGTGAATTGTCGACATTTCATTGAAGGGTTTTATGGCACAGTAGTTTGAAGGGCGATGGGAAACAAGGCATTAGGGGGGGGAATACAAACCGAATTGTCCTAATACTCAGGTGTAAGATAGGGCAAGTTATACAAATGCTGAAGTTGAGTTCAGGTTTCCTCTCTAATTCCTCCTTCATCTTTGTTCCGCCCGGACTGCCTCTCAGCTTCCAGTGTGACGCAGTGGAGGGGCATAATGCACCTGAGAAGATCAACCCATCTAAAGAGGGATTTGGAACCTTTCACCTCCAAGAAATCCCGGCTGGGGAAAGCTCTGGGGTTCATAAATGCCCAGAAGTGCACGTTTTCAAGAGGTGTTAATACACCTACTTGCTCTTGTCTTGTGAAAACCTCACGAAAAGAAAGAAATGGACTGTTTTCTTTTTGGAATAACAATGTATGTCTGATTCAAACCCAGTTGACACTAACCGCTGGCTCGCATACAGTGTTCAGTCCCAACAATATGTCTCACTGGATAACATTGCATGGCTTCTTATTAGATTACTTTTAACAAACGTTTTATTGAATATTTTGTCAATGCAATCAGATGGGTTATGATAGACTCCTTTTTTTCAGTGCAGTAAAATCCATAAAGTCAATGGAAAAGCTCAAGGCATGAGAGCTTAAAAAACATTAAAAGAATCAGATTGGAGCTGAGAACCTACATGGGGAATGATGCTATGTTATGAAGGATTGCTCAGTGTGTTGCTTGAAATAATTAGCAATGATTTTTGGTTGGATGCATTCTGTTTTTTTTCTTCCTGTGTGCCCTTCTATCTGGCCAGCATGGACTCTTATTTGTCTCATAGTGCTCCATTGGAAGTTATGGAAAATGTAAATAAGCTATAAAGGTACCAGCAGGCACACACTAATACTTACACTTTGAGGGTTTTAATAATCTCCTTCATATGTGTAAGGGCCATTTGTGTGATATTGAGCTGAGTATATTAGGTAGAAAATATGCATAATTATTAGGCTCCCTTACGTGCTCTCATTAGCCGCAATATGGTTTGAACCCAAAACAAGAAATAAGTACATTTTGTTGGACAAAATTGTATATAGCTACACGTAGTGCGACTGTGTTAGTGATAACCTAACTTGTATTGTGTGGTCATCCGTTGTGAGTGAGTGACACACATTCTTGAATAAATCTGATCTTCCTCTGTCCGATGCAATAGGCGGAGCAAATGCATTTATAAAATAGGCCCTGATTTGTTGGCTGCGTTTGGCAGATAGCCAGGGGCAACAAGGCAACATAAGCAAAGGTTGTAATGTTGTTTACTGAGGCTCAATGAAATAAAAAATGACAAACCACACTGTCTGATTCTAAAAATTACACTGACCATTACCGTTAAATTGCATTTATTGTTTGTTGGACTTGTGTTTGGGACATTGCTTTTTTACCAGGGATAAGTTGCAAGTTGTTGTTGATGATGGCCCATTTGTGGATGATTTGAGGCAGATGAAGGAAATATAGTTGGATGAGCGTGTAGTAGTATTGTAATAGACATGTATTTGTAATAATAATTCACTAGGAGCTCTTGTCATAATTTTCTCCCTGTCAAAATTGATAAAAGAGGTATTTCCCTCGGAGCATTGTGAAAACATCTCGTGTTTTTGAACAGCTAACTGAGTTATGAGACACAATGTGAAGAACATGAGATTTAGCCTCGTCGCTAACACAGTATCAGCCAGGCTTTAATACGAGCAACAATAGCGGGGCCTCCACAATATCAAATTTTAGAATCAAGAGTTTATGAGCAAAGCTTTTGGAGGACAAGAGGACCTCGGGGTCTTTTAGCCTGAAGAAAGGCAATTACTTGTATAGGTATTATTGTGTGATGGATCCTATTTGTTGGTGACCTCAGAAACATGAGGTACAATGACTGTGGGAGCTCGACAATATACTGGTGTTCCGTTTTGTGAAATTAGTGCGGGTGGGATAGGAGTAAATTGGCAATCGTCTGTATTGTCAAGTTGGCAAATACAGTAGTAACTTGATTACATTCAGTTTAACCCACATTTACTGGTGTGCTGAATAATGTTGCTCTTGGCATCCATATTGTTGTTGTTGTCATTATTAAATTATAACATAACATAATAGTTGATAAAATAATAGTTGATGGAAGTTGGCGTGCACTGACTGCACTGTGGTTGAAGACTAAATCACATTTACCTTCATTAGTAAGTTTTTGATTTGCAAAAAGAGACATTATTTTTGTCATGACACAAGTGATTCAGTGTTAGTGGGCCTACCTGCAACCTTTGACTAAAAGTTGCATTTTGGGCAATTTAATAATCAAATGGGTGAATGCTAGTAACAAGGAATTTATGACCTGTGGCATGGAAATATTAAATGACCAAGGAAATCAATAGCCACGTTTGTTTGATAATATTGCAAGTTCAATGTGGAGACACGGGGCAGATGGAGGTAAGAAAGCCCCACAACAACTCAAACAAATGCCAGAAAGCTCCCGTCACCTTCTAACGCAGTGGATCAGGCAAGACGAGGGCAGCCCCACAGGGGGCCTCGTGCTCACTCCTCTCCTGAACCTTTAATTTCTCTTCACCACAAAGCAGTGAGCGCTGTTTCTGTCGTACGACGTAATTCATTCTACTGTAGAATTAAATACCAATTAAGAGTTTCTAGATATAATAGGATCCAAGAGGAGAATGTGGTTCTGTCACTATTTTACCACAGCAGCCATTGTCGTATCCAAATGATGTCTGTGATGTGCTAGAGCCATCCCTCTCAAGAACAGTTGCCTAGATATGTATGTCTAACTAATACAAATGTGTACAGTATAAATATATGCTGCTACTGTAAACACACTGAAAAAATATTGAGTCCTGTATTCCCAATATTAAGCCGTCTGACCCAAAAATGAATAAACTACAAATATGGGACAGCAGACAAGTGCATCCTTTACTCTGTGACATGTTTAACACATACCTTTTCCCCTACCAGTCCATCTTACCGAGGGCATCTCTGTCATTGTACAGTACATGTAATACGTCCCAACAGAGCATCTGGGGAAATGGCCATGCTAGCACCTGGGACACACACACACACACACACACACACACACCCCAGCGGATTCTCCCATCGTCAGCCGAGGTGCAGGATAGATACAATAACACCCTGTGGAGCTACTCCGACACCACCTGGGTCCCCTCTCTCTCTCTTGCCTGCCTTTCTTCTTGTACCATCCCTCAGCAACATGGTCGTGTCACTGCCAATCAGGCCTTCCTGTCACTGCACTGTGGTGCGCGCGCGTGTATGGCAATTGCACCGCCTCACCCCTGGAGTGGACACGGCGAGGCAGAGAGTGATGGAGGCTGCCACCTAACAGCCTCTAATAGCACCTGACACGGCGGTACACACGGCTACGATCCCTGTGCCGCCCAGCTGAGTTTGGGTTAGGACAGGACAGGCGAGGTGGGGGTGTGATGGGGGATGAAGGCGGGGGCTCGGGTGGGGTATGTGTGCCCGGGAAAGACGACGTTGAACATGAGACCGGTAGATGTCAGAAAGTGTACGCATTCCTGAGATTAACAGAGTTGTGTTACTCTTTATCAGTTTTATAGGATAAAACAGTGGCATAAGAATACAAATTTCACAATCTTTATTTCAGGATTTAGGTTATTTAAGTCTTCTTTACATTTCTTTTTGGTAATGGTGTTCGTTAAGCTTAAAAAGTAACCATACCAATTTTATATTTCCACCAGATGCTGTGTGTTTTTCCCTCTTGCTACAAATCCACATTACAAGATTAATCCTAGACTGACACAAAAACCCGAGCTATAACCCTAGCAACTAAACCTATTCTGTAGCACTTTTTCTAACATTTCCAAACTTTTCCCTTTTTTTGCTTCCTCCTCACAGTGAAACCATTCGTACTGTACACTTCAAAGTGGGGGAGGATGCAGGGCTTAAGTGAAGATGATCCATTCTGCCTATCTTTCTATGCCAACTGACACTGCTGGTGACCCCTGAGCAGATGTTCCTTGTAATAATCTGCAGTTGAGAGAGGCATGCGCGCCAGGTGGAGATCCCGGGGTCCGCTCCCAAACGATTTTCCCCATATAAAACAAAAGGAGCTTTGAGGTATCGACTTTCAGCAACACAAAGATCGGGGTGTAAGGGCCTGCAGAGGGGAGTACTTTTAATACAATTAGAGGTCTTTACAGACAGACAGCGGGGCCAGGCCGGCAAACGGGGCAGCGGCTGACCGACCGAATGCCTGCCTGGCTCACTTGGCTAGACAAAGACAAGGATGTTGCTACGAGTGCAAACAGGCTTTTAAAATGACACAAGGTGCACTGTTGCGGCGTGTGTTGAGGTAAGAGGAAATAAAGAGGCGGAATTTAGAGAGCTGTTGAAAATTACGCTCTAATATCTGTAAAACCGCCTGGATCTGTTTTTGCCGCGGGAGGGTGGGGGGGGAGACGAGAAGAGAGAGAGAGAGAGAGAGACTGTAAGTCAAAGACAGGAGAGTGTGTCTCGGGGACTGGAGCCGCCTGAGCCAAAGTCCCCTAAGCAAGGGCACAGCTCCTGTTACCGCCTGCTAATGGAGTGGGGCTATTTCAGTAGCATTGATTGACTGCTTTCTTCCTCTGAGCGAGCAACTTTCTCATATCTGGGGGGAAAATGGATCATAAGCACACAGGCAATGAGAGCAGGCTAGTGGAGGGGATGATGTCGGTGGCATGAACACCCCTCTGTCTCCCACCTGGCCCCCTCTGTGTTACTGCCTGGTGGTTGGCGGTGGGGTGGACGGGTGGTTGGAGGTGCAGTGATGCCTCTGTGAAATTCATCCTAAGACCTTTAGGGGGTGCAGTCATTCCACCTTGAGAGCGAGCAGGCCTCCCTCTGCTTTGTCATAACTGTCAAACGCAAATCCTTCCTGGTTGATTGTTTTCATTGTCGGGAGAAGAGGTATGGCTGACAGATTTCCTGAATAAGAAATGGGACAGGATATGAGAATTTATCTGACAGGTCTACACGGCTGATTTGATACCAATGTGGAGCTGGATTAGCAGGTCATAGCCAGTTTGGGTACAGAATTAATGATGGGTACTAATTAATTTGACAGGGTGGGATGAGCAAGGGCAACATCATGCACTACTTTCCTGCTGCTGATAAAATGATTGGTAGGAGTTTCTCTGAAAATGAACAAGGAGCTGACGCTTATGAAGCTTGTTTTGAAACCAAATGACTTTTTTTTTTCCTGTTCCGAATAGACAAAAAGTGATTTCAATAAAATACTTAACATCTGATTTCAGTCAATAAATAAATCCAACTCAAAAAGGCCTAAGCGATACACAAAAATCACTACTGTTTTAAAAATCTGGTAATATGCTTTCATTGGCTTCTCAGCCTGAGGTACGCAACTGTGTGTGTGTGTGTGTGTGTGTGAGAAAAGATGTGGTGAATCCCTAATTACGTGATTATATATGTTTATTTAATTCATCCCTCCAGAGGACTCTGCATGGCCCGGAGAAACCAGGCACCATATACATCTGCTATCAGTGGCGCAAGGAATTCCCCTCATTTCTTCACTCACTGTTCAGGGCTCTACATAACATCCGCTGGCTCATTCCTAATCTGTCACTTATGTCATAATACGTGTATCTATTTCATCCAAAAATTAGTTCACAATCTTAACTGTACTGACCGCTTTACCCTTGACTGAAGTTCGGGATTTATTGCACTGCAGGGCGAAAGTACTGAGCACATAAAACACGTAACACGCGTTACATTAAAAATACTATTAATTGCATGTCTGACCATATCCGAGCTTGTTTGATGGTTAAGGTAAAATTTTCTTTTATTTACAAAAAAACATTTAAGAATGAACCAAATTATCAGCGTGTTTCTAACACCAACATGTGTATATTTTCATTTTTGGAAATTAAGGACTAAAATTTAAAAAAAAATGCAAATAAGTTTCAACTATGTGAAGTAAAGAACAGGAAAATATGAACTCTCAAAAGAAAGCAGCCGGCATCTGGTGGACTATAAAAAAAAAAAGACTAAAAGCCATCAAAAACATTCCCCTGAAGTTGAAATTGTATATTTATAAGCTCAGACAACCACAGCAAATAGCTGTGGTGATTTTGATAAACCAGTTAGCAAGTGTGGATCAAGCCGTTGGAGATTTCAAAGGTGTGTCTTTGAATTCAGGCCTTTTACTCCTTCAAAAAACTTTCTTCTTTATTTTCCACTTCACTCTTTTTACTATAAGGCATTAATGTCAAAAAAAGAGAACTATTCATTTTGGGTTTCAATAGCTGTGACTTTTGAATAAGGGACCCCTCTGAGTATGCAGTGTTCTTATCCCGCACATTTGAGAGGGACGTGCTTAATAGGCTTCAACGACTGTTGCCTTTGATCAAGTTTAAAGAGGAGCAAAAAGGGCTCTGTAGCTAATGCTGATCGCCATGGCTTTCTTCACACCCCGTGTGCTCTTTCTCCTGTACATGCACGCACACATACACACGCATGCATCCCACCCCATCCCTCGCGGACAAGCACTCTCTCGCTCACAAATATAACCCCACCTACCGTGAGGCTTCAAATAGCGAACCAAGGTGACTCTATCGATCTCGCAACAGCGGCGAGAGAGACGCGGGGGGAAGAGAGAGAGACGCTGTGTGTGAACGAAGGAGAACCGACAGGCAGTCGCTGGATTTTTGTTTGTCTTGCATTGCTGTTGGACGTTTCTGTAAGAATAACGTTCATTCTATCCCACATGACAGGGTGTCATTTGTGGCTTATTGAAAACACATA
Source organism: Apeltes quadracus (assembly GCA_021346845.1). Classification (NCBI taxonomy): domain Eukaryota; kingdom Metazoa; phylum Chordata; class Actinopteri; order Perciformes; family Gasterosteidae; genus Apeltes; species Apeltes quadracus. The sequence continues at coordinate 17,418,343 of CM037936.1, forward strand.
CAATCATTTACACTAGATGTACATGGAACATATTGGCCAAAAACAATCATTTAGATTCTTAAATTGTCATTTTGTTTTTCTAAATGTTTTTGTTTTCAGTGCATTTGACATATTTGATACAAATATTCCTGCTCGGCAGCAGTGAACGCTGCAGTCATTACGCTGTTTACTTCATCTCTTCATTTATTGAGTTTAATGCACAATCAACATAATAAAGGGGAGCACTTTCCTCCCTGACTAAATAACCAGTTAGTCAATTTGAGACAACCCACAGAGAGAAATACAAAACTCCATGCTCATCAAGAGGAAATCAATAGTAACCTGCTCTTGCCTGGACATACTTTAGTTTAGGTCAGCATTTGAATCTTCAAGCATGTAAATTGATTGTCTGTTGGACATTGAAAATTGCTTTAAAGCTCCTCCTTTACAAATGTGTTTTGTATTGATTACTTCAAATTTTGTATTGCAATGAAGCAAACTACTTTTCTGAAAACCACAGATGATTGCCGGGTACAGGTTGTCCACTGGTATAGTGGATGTGCTTTTATGTTGTGCATTCAACAGAGATTCATTCAAATAAATGACACCAATAGTTGTAATTCTGGGATACAATCTAGCACAAGGCTTTGGTAATTATCTCAGATCCTTTTATTAAATACATTTTATTTAAATATACTTTGTACTTGAATCCTGCTTTATTCAGAAAGTTTTCCAAAACAAACCCGATAAACTAGTTCTGCATCTAGTAAGTGCGTCTCTCATACATCTGTTTTCCTTAAAGAAAGAGATACTCTTTTGCATAAGTCAACATCCCTTTCAAATAAGAAAATAGAAGAAAGGTTTCCCACAGCAGAGTCTCACGGCCTGAGTTTTACGCGCTGCCTTTTCTCATCGTCCGTTTTCTCTCATCATTCTTTGTTTTATTCAAACTGCTTCGGTCTACTGTACTGGCTGTTACTGATCTCTGCTACCAAATCTATGAATCAATCCATGAGATGGACACGGAGGGAAAGAGGCAGAGAGTGAATGAGGGGCTGAGAGGGAGGGATGGGGTGGGGGGAAGAAGAGTCTCCAAGGGGAAGTGAATGGTTGGAATGCGCGTTGAGGCTCCGTGAATGAGCTGCACACTGGGTTGGGGGGTACGGCAGGCATTGTGTTGAGGCAGCAGGGGTCACAGTGGCTGTGGCTGACACCAAAACAACATTTCATATCAGACGTTTGTGATTAAAGGCCAGGTTCTACCCGCCGACCACAACTTGAGCATCAGCAGCCACAGCAAACTGTACACTGTGATTGACTTTTTATTTGGTTTTGATTTATTTTTCACTTTCGGAATAGAACTAAAATAGAACTGTACCTGGCAACATGCGAAACGTGGATTTAGAATTCCCATCTCTTTGCATGGCTTCTGTGTGCTTTGAGTTATTGTAACTTGGCCATCAAAATGCTGCTGCTGCTTCTGTGGGAAGCCACTGTTGTACCTTTTTGAATACAGGAATCCTGATGTACTGTGATCCAGTTTTCCCCCCATGAGCTGTCACCCACCTAGAATTATGAACGTAATATGGCCTCAATAAAACCCCACGGTGACTTGGCTGTCACTTTAAAATCATCTGTAAGTGAACTAAGCAGGAGCCACGGCGCGGGACTGTGGTTTAGACAAGGATGCCTCTCTCGGCTCTCCGGTCCTCACGTTTTCATTGCTTCCCATCTACTTATCAATTCCCTTTAATAGCGGGCTAGCCGGCTGATGGCATAATTAGGCCGCTAACATCTCTTTTAGGAGTCTATTGAGCATTGTAATTAGCAGCAGGATTAATGGGCAGTGGAGGCTCAGCTCCACACCACCAGCACCAGTGACCCACTGTTACCTTCAGCTGCGCACCGCCCAGGGGCGAGGATGAGGGCTTAAGTGGGGGGTTGCAGTTTTAGGAGCGCGTGCCGTGTGCGTATGTCGAGGCGGCGAACCAAGTGCAAGCACATTTTGAAGATTTAAATGTGCCGTTTGAGTGATTTTAAGTTTGTTTTAATAGTTGGTACTGAGAAAGAAAAGGGTTCGAGGGCCCATGTGCGAGGGGTACAGAGCGGGGTTAGGTCAAGGAGTTTGTGTGTGTGTGTGTGCGCGTGCATGTGTTTGTTCTGCAGGGAGTGTACCTCCAGGTCATTTCAGACATTGTGATGTATTGAAAGTCTCGCCCTGGGGGTGCCCGAGCACTAATTCTAATTACCACCAGATTACAGAGATAATGGGAGACCCCGCTGTCAAGAATCTAACACTCCCTCCTGCTCTTTCTCCCTCATATGGGCCTTTTACAGCCCAGCAGTCACCAGGGTTGCATGGCAAACGCTGCAGAGAGTGTTCAAGGAGAGAATGAGGTGCAGAAAGAGCAGTTTTCAGAGTATTAGAGAGCGAGAGCCGGTAAGGAGATTGAAAGAGGACCAGAATTGACAGGAGGCTGAACGTGAGTGAAAAGGTGTTAAAGAGAGAGTTAGAAAGAGATAGAGAAAGTCTTAGTGATAAAGAGGGACTGCAAGGTGAGAGGTATAGCTGCGTCGGGACACGAGGGAAGAAATCTCTCTCCTCCACTCTCCTAACTTACTTGCCAGAATGTCAGCCAGCTGTCTATTAGGTGCCATCTTAGTCAACCACCAGTCAGAGTCTACCCCTTTCTGGCTCTTTTGAGTCTTTTTGCTCTAAATGACCATTTCTTAGCAAAAATGCTGACATGATGAGAAAGGCATTCATCAAAGTCTATATCATGACCTTGCCATGTTTACCAATAGGACTTCCTATGGCTGTCATACATTTTTATTTACACTGTTTTAGAGGGCTAACATAATTAAAGATAAGGATTTGTGAAGATGTAAATATTGTGTGCGTTGGGTTACAGAGTGAGAATGTGAGGGATAAGGTCAAGGAGCCTCACCCTATGGAGCAAGGAGCATACTGTATTCTGTGCCAAATGGCCTACGCCACACTGTTCTGCCAATCTGTTGGCGCTTGGCTCTAAAATGCACCTGCAGACACCGTGTGGCCTGCGGTTTGGGTGGTTTATCATTGCTGAGTAGTGCACATCGATGGATTTTAAACTTTTTCTTGGGCTGTCGTATATAACTTTTCTCTATGACCCAAAAGTAATAACAACTTTTTAGCAGGCATTTCTTAATTTGAATAGAAAAATCTCCTGTAAATGTATTAACTGACATGGAAGAGTGAGCTGGTTGTGTCCAGCCCGCTTACCCTGCTTCAAGTCTTGGACTTAACGTCAGAGCCTTCGCCAATATAATTACTTTACACATAAAGTCAAATATCAACAGCTGTGCACTCACTTTAAATGACTGTTCATCACCTTGATGGATTTACTGGGAGAGAGAATCCTGTTTTTATTCTCAAATGAATCTGCTCAGGACTCTGATGGGGGCCATAAAAAATGACATATTTATCTTCAGGCTTGGTGGTTTGACAAGGACAGCCACTGTGAATTATTACAGCACAGAGGATGCTTTAATCGAGACTTGGCTTGACTGTACTGTATCGTAGTTACACCCTTCTGTGCTATATCTGCATGGACAATGCTTTAATGTCATTATGAGGATCAATACGATAAATCTTATTTGTAGATGTAATTACACAAAAGTCAAATGATTAAAAACAATTTGTTGTAATACTTCTTGGACAATAAGAGTTAACTCCCCACATTAACAGTTATGCATTGTTGTACCATTGCGTTTCTTGACTCTCATCATTATGAAACTGTTTACACCGCACCTTCCACCCTCAAGGCCTTATTAATAACAAGCACCATTAAGATTTATATACCACCATTTTATTGCAACCTATATCATAAATCCTGTTGATTGTGGCGATATATAACTGTTTGTAATTTAATCTCCGTTATTTTCCTTACAGGGCACAGTTCTGTTGTCTGACCTGCGATAAATCAGCTCCCATTAATTAACTGAGCTGCACAGCAACTACCAGTTGCATTTAGAAAATGAAATATTGAATATCTATGCATGCTATCACATTCCACGTCTATTTAACGTCCAGCAAATACGTCCACGTGCTTGTATTAGAGCAACACAATGCTCTGTGTGATGTCTCGAGAAAACTGCCATCGGGCCTTGAAGAATTCTACGCTGTTATTGTCTGTAAATTTACGCTTTACGTCACAGGAACTGTACATTAATCATCAGTTTTATCTTTTAAGAGTCTTAAGATTATAACCCATGGGTGGATACGGTTCCAGGTCACAGTCAACTTAGTAGAATACCAAACAGTGTTGGATATCATTTACAATATCTGTACGGTTGGCATCCGCGTGCCTTCATTAACCAGCAACTTGTTCTGCCTTATTCTGGGTACAGTACCTAACCCCCATAAACCTATAATTGCTGCTACATAAAGTCTGAGAGCGAGAGAGAGATGGGAAAATGGACGCGCCTCTTGCGTTGGAAGAAAGGTGCGTTTGTCATATATGTATATATTTCAAAGGGCTGCTCCTGTAAAGCAATCCACTGGCATTCTTTCCCTCCTCGGCTTGTTCTGTGGGACCGCTGTGTTGTCTGCTGTGGCATGTGGAGCTGGAACTGGGGAGTTAAATGGATTAATTACCTGTAATGTCCTTTTGCGTCTTTTATTTCACAGACAGAGTCACTGGGGGCTTTTGAAATGCACACACCCCCTATTCCTAATGACATAATCACATAATTAGGTGATTTTCAAATGGAATCGCCACATAAGTAGGGGCTTTATTTTCCTACGGGTCCATTCATCTGATGTGCTCATGTTTTAGGTCACTACAGTGTGATTTCAGAATGAAACTAAAGAACGTTGCCTGACAAAACCTCCGATGAAAATACAGAAATAAGGCAATGGTACGAGCGCGGCGTGGAGCAAGCAGTGGCTTGGATGATTGAGTATAAAATGTGATGCATCAAACATTTGAGCGGTGACAATAACATCAGTCACTTTTTCAATATCACATGTTTAACTTAAAAGCAGATGCAGGTTCAGCTTGATTCAATTTCTTTTCTGCCGATTGGATGTTGAAGTTATCTTGATATCCACTTCCATAGAGTAAAATCTCTTTTGGGAGTCAACCACACTCCATGAAGTGAAAAGAAGGATGTAAAGTCTGGTTTCTAGAGCAACGGACCCCAAATAAAGATTTCCCCTTTTCTTGGATATTCTGTGGTGACACGGCTGAAATGCCATCCTCATTGACTCCAAGCACAGGTCCAGTGCTCGCAAACACTTGCGCCTGTACGCATCAGTCTAATATGTGATGTGCAACAAGAAGTGTGCAACTGTGGCCTTTAGTGAGAACAATCAACACCTCTCCACACCAAGGCGGCGTAAGGAGCAATTCTTTTCTCCTCCAAGCCATGGGAGGAGAAAAATCAGATAATTAAATGTGAGAAACGGCGTAGAAAGAGAAAAAGGGGACGGTCCTTTCTGCACGGCTACCTTCCTGAGGCTACCTGCTCAGGCGTGGAGCTAGCGAGCGAGCGGGCTAGCCATGGTGGTATATAGCAAGGGCCCTGCAGCGTGGAAACGGTAACGGAGCAGACCGTGACAAAAAGGACGGCACAGCCCCTCAATGCTCCACCTGGCAAACACAGACGGTTGTCAGGGACCGGCAAGTCAAGCATGTCCTCTTCAAGTGGCACCACGTCCATCAGAGCCCACGCTGAATAGGCCCTCTCGCTGTTTGCAAGGCCTGAGCTCCAATGATATGCCTCACTCCCTTTTCAAACTCCAGAGACTGGTTTCACTGCCACAGCGATGGGAGGAGAGGTGTTGAGCCGCGGCCATTGTTGGAGACAGATAATGGCAGAGAGAGGAAAGTGTTAAAAATGATTGTGTCTCTGTCGGGGCTCTTAGTAGAGGTCCGTGGACTGAATCACATCATAATAAGGAAGTGAAGCGGAGCAAGTTGCTCTTTCATTCTCCTGCAACAAGACATGACATGACGGCCATGTTTGGTCTACTGGTCAAATATTTTGGGGTCGTTGGATCAAGCGAGCTATTCTCGAGGTTAACAGAAGTAATGGTGGTACGTTATTTTAACAGTGACAAACAGTGAAATAGAATTAAAAACCATCTTACCCAGTGGGTACAGTTTCGGTGCGGGCAACACCCCCTTCACCCAATCTCACTCTGACCACGCCCATCTTTCAAACTCTACAGACAGAAATAGTAATTACATAATAAATTACTATCACTGGATACTACTAGAGGCAATACATCTACCCCCACTTTATGTATTTTCAGGAAGAATGTATTTTCAATTTTCTGTTTTACCTATATGTGTGTATTTGTTTGCACAGTTGTGTATTGGCTCATGGGCCTCCCATGAATACAAATACCTCTGTTAAGGGGCAGTGAGAGCACAGCTTCCTTCACTCTATTGACTAAAAATCTAGTTGTCCCATCTCTCTAAGCAGATGTCTTTCCCCAAGCATCTGTTTGTATTAGTACTGTAATTGCTGGTGATAATAAGCCCATTGATTCAGTATCTAAGGAAATAGTCAATCAGGGCAGATCATTCGTCTTACTTTTCCCGACAGTTTTTCCCTCTAGCAAAACACACAGTGCCAGGGCCTGGGCTTTGTTGACTGGATTGGAAAAGCAGACTGTGGTGGGTTGGGAATGGCCGGCCTGTCGACTCTGAGTGAGTGATTGGATCGGTGCAAACACACCAGTGACCCAATGGCCCTTACAGGAGGCCCGGGGTGATAGATGTGTTGATTTGTTTGTAGACACCTAAACCCATTCTGGTGTTTTTCTCTGTTCTCTCACAGTCTATCTCTTCCCCACTTCTCTGTATTTTTTTGTTTAGGGTACGCTTTCTTCCTACGCATCCCTTGTTTCACCACCACCTTCATGCTACCTTACATCTGGGTTCTTCCACTTCTCAACAAAGACAGCTGTTGAGTAGATATGCTCAGTAGGAGACGTAGCTTGTTTCTGTTTCGGGGGAATGAAGACAACATTTTCTATTGAAAACTGAATAGCTAAGTAGTAAAAGCTTAATATGCACAAACAGATTTTTGGTGGAAACTATTCTGTTAATACATTTAAAAAATAAATATCTAAACATTCAACGTCACAGGGAGAACACATTATTTGGCTTGTGGTTAATGTAGTCCCATTAGTTTCTCTCCATAAACCAGTGGCAATCTACAAGCTGTGCAAATTCGGAATAACTTCACTGAGTGGAATGAGAGTAAAAGTGAACTGTGTCCTGCCTAGTTAATGATTGTCCTATTCAATGCCAAATGTGTCCGGCTCTACGACTTCAGGAGCCATAATATTGTCAGAAATAAATCACTGAGTGCCGGCCTAAACTAAATGTGTTCATTGGACAGGTTAAAGGGCAAAGCCACCCATTACTCTGTACTGCCAAAGGGTCATTATGCCATGTCAATGATGTTACAAATGAGACTTTGTGATGAATCTTTTCCCAGAACTTCAAACATGCTGGGTTGACTTAAAGCTTACAAATGGCTGCAGACCAAAGCCAGTAGAGTAAAGTATTGGTTGTGCTAGTTGATTGCATATTGGCTATCAGTGGTGAAGTTTCTTTTGGAAAATTTGACTGCGGAGCAGGTTGTTTATAAAAAAAGAAATAGTGCTGTCGAAATAAACACATTGATGTGGTGGAATTAATAGAACAAAATATTTTAACGTAGTTAACGTTTGTTTGTTTGTTTACTTGTAACCAGAAGTTGACCGCGTAAAAAAAACGGCCGCTGGCTGCAGACGGTTACGTTAAGAAGGAGAGAGCTTTTGGCTTTGAAAGTAAAACAGAGGCACAACATACAGCGAAGAACTGTTCCGAAAAAATAGGGTTTGAGTGGCCAACGGACCACTTGAAGCACTGCTGGACTAAGCTCTACGCTAGGCTACTTCCATCTCAACATCTAACGTTGGCCTGCACGGCACATAGTCTGCAGAGGACCACCACTGTGTCCCTAAAAGACCGTGGTTTGAAAACGTCCTGGCTAAATGTGGGGAGATTGTTGGCACTTCAAACACAGCCATTGTGCACTTTGCTCCCAACGCTCCATAATACGAGGACAACAGGAGAAGAGTTGCTAGTTTAACATGTTGCACCAGGTGGAGTTCTCCAAGAGCTGCAAATGTAGTTTGCAGATCTTTGCAGAGTAGTTTTGTGTTTAAAATTAACATTCAAAAATTAAAGTGTCTAAAATACTCGCTTTCTGAAGTGATTACTCATTACTTTTAAGATTTAGTCTTTAAAAGAAAATCATTCATTAAAAATAACATTGTCGCAACAACAACATTCATTAATCGCCATTAATCGAGATTAATGGAGAGATTAATGGAAGAGAAAGCGATTGCCCCTTCTGGTCAAACTTTCAGCACGTATAAATGCTTGCTTTAGCGTAAAGGCAAACATGTATAAAAAGGAGAAACAAAACTATCCAAGAAAAAGATCCCTACTTTGGAAATTCACACCCTCCGACACACACAATCACAGGAGACGAAAGAGGAGAGAGTGGGATTCTTTACGGCCTGTCACAGTGTCACAAGCAAGTTCACGGTGAGCGTGTCTTATTATGCATGGCATCCGAAAACTGCGGTGAATTAGCAAAACATATGGCGACTTAATGATATCAATGAAGTGGCCACAAGGGCTGCCTGGGAGCAACAAATCTGTTAGATGCGGAGGGGTGTTGCTCACCCTGCCCCACTGTTTCTTCCTGACTGATAGAACAAGCCAACGCTACGACCATTAAGATCAATACGGCAGCCATTAAGATAGTAAAAAGCACATTTACCAGGGTTGTCAGGCTCATTATTGCAAGCAGATGGCAGCCCTTGCACTTACAATTCGAGACAAGGGAAGCAGTGACAAGACTTCAAATTAGAATCTATAATGCTAATCTATGGCTTGCTGGTGCAGTGGAGATAAAAATGCATTATACCACAAAAGACAGGGAGTATCTGACTGGACTAAGATACTGTGCATCTCTGGGGTGCACTTGTACTCACTGCTGTTAGACTTTGGTATGGACACTGAAGCTTTGTAAAAGCATAGATCGCATATTATGAGATTGAAGGCATCAGTGCGTGGGGTCTTTAAAATGTATTTTTGCAGTTTAACAAATGAGCACTTCAAAGATGCATACCTGTATTGTCAGTGCTGATCTCAGGCCAGTACTTATTCTATGTTGCATCTTTTATGTATTAAAATCTCTGAAATAATTCCTTTTGGAAATAACGTTGGGATTTTGAGTCTTTGTAGCAATTTTAGTGTAACTTTCAAGTTATTAGTGTACTTGTTATCTAATTTATTAAAGGAACGACGGGTAATTGGGTTAACCCTAAATGCGACACCATACGCAGTTAAATAGTCGTGATTTAAAATGTTTATCTAATAAAGTGTTAATAATATCTCAATAAATATAAAAGCGGTTTTCTTTGAAGGCTGTTAAAACTAATTGTGTTGCAACCAGAAGAAATGTTTTACAAAGCACTTAAATAACCAAATATTGGCAATATTAGATGACGATGGCCTGGGGGAGTCATCTGCTGTGGGTAAAGTCTTTTCTTATCATAATAACTGGAACAATCCATGAAGACATTAACACTTCTCTCACTGAAGACATTAGAGCCATTTAGAGAAGCCTCACCAGGGGAATAACAATGGGAAGACACACTGGTTACAGCACCTAGTGGTAGCCGTTTTAGAAACCCAGCCAAATTACAGAAGGTTACTGAGCTTCGAAGTGCGTTATATTACTGATTTATCTAATGATGGAGCAGTTATGCAGGATTTGATCATAGCACATAGTCTTAGTTTCCTTTTCCGGAGTAATTCATGCTCTGCTTGTCATCCTGCTCTTTCACTTTCTCTCTCTCTCTCTCTACCCCGGACAGTCCCAATAAATGGCTAAAAAGAGATCTCCCTAAAGCTGTCAGAGTGTCGGAGCCAACAGCCCGGCCATTCTGCACGACCTACTCCCTGACCTACTCCCTGACCCCTTTTTCAGGGGTCACTTGTAGGCTGCCTCTGGTGGGAGTGCAGGGTAGTCACGCACTGAATGACAATGTATAAACATATGAATCGCTCTGTTGCATTTGCTCCCTTACGAAGGCTGCTGAAAAGTAGCCCTAATGAGAGTAAGGTTCATCTTAGTTTGCAGGGAACGCATGCTTTGAAGTGAAGCATAACCACAAATCTGGTTTGTGACCAACAGTAACATTTGGAAATTTCATTCACTTTCATAATGAAGATGACATGTGAATGAGATCTTGAAGCAATGGTAGAAACACGAGATTATCAACACTGCAAGATTAATGATCAGATGTGACCTGGAGTAATCTGACAAGATGTTTTAAATGAGATACCGATTTTACCCATCATTAAGCCAGCCACATGAAACTCTATAATTTGCAGAGATAATTACTGAGCACCTCTCTTAGGCTTTTTTTTTTTTTAAATTCAGCCTGCTAATATGGCGCAAATGATAAATTATTCCATTGCTTCGTGTTAATCGCTACAGTGGAGTCACAAGGGCTCTGCCCCTAAGCTCAGTTTTAACATTAATGCCCTACGTCTCATCAATATTAATAGCTGTCTTTAGTTAGGAGGTTTGTTTGGAAGTGTGTGTGTGTGTGTGTGTGTGTGTGTGTGTGTGTGTGTGTGTGTGGAAGGGGTGAGGGATCTTTAGAGGAAGAAAGGAAGAATATGCGGGATGCAATTTTGACTGATGCTTCAGGTATATGTCAGCAAAGTAAACCAGCAGTATTATTTATGGTGAGAAGACTTCTGCTATTATGAGTAAAGAAACATTTGAGGGAGCTTTCTCCTCTCGTATATTCTTCATTCGACGTACTGTTTGTACTTTTCATTCAATGCATTTTCTGTACTTTTGAGGTGAATTTTAAATTGAATCTGACAACAAATTCCACCTTTCTTCTTCCTCCTTTCTTTTCTCGTCTTCCTTGTGTGTGTGTGTGTGTGTGTGTGTGTGTGGGTTCTCTAAGCAGGGTTGTTAACGACTGACTTTGACGGATGGGAGTCAGCAGTGCATCACTTCATGTAAAAGTAGCATGAACATGAACCTGAGCAAACACAACTACAAAAAAAGACAATCACAGATAAAAGGAAAAAAAACGCATGATAGGAAACACTAAGATAAAAAGAAAGGAGAAAGAATCGAGAAGGAAAAAAAGAGGAGGAAAATCAAAGAGCAAGAAGGGAGGAGAAGAACCCGGTTGGCCGCTAGTGAGGGGGCCTGAGTTTGACAGATGCTTTCAGGGATGACCATCTGCCCTGAACAGCAGAGGTGCTGAACTGCAGGTTTTGAAGCTGCTCCCGTCCAACCGCTCCAAATGATGCGGAGGAGAGGACCTCTGGACAAAAGGTTGTGCTGAGAAAGGAGCGAGGGCCAAGCCACCGCTGTACAACTTTAATTTATGATGGATGGGATGAGAGGAAAGGTCAGGTGGTGATAAATATGAGAGCGCTTGTCCCGGGAGGTCATCAATTATGCCGTGGCTTCTGACTTTCGATCTTGCAGGCGAAATGAATCTCTTCTTTGTAAGGAAAGTATCTCAGAAAATTTGAGTGAATTAATCAAATTGGCGATGAAGTGGAGATGGAGTGTGAGGAGAAAGAGAAATCAACTTAAATCCGAGCACCGGCCTTTATCCAGAAGGCTCACTATGTGTTTTTATGTACAATTGCCCTTCTCAGCGTTGAAATGTACCGGTTGTCCCTTCAGGTGCACATGTTCTTTAGAGTTTGGCATTTTTTATGTATCTTGACATTTTTTTGAGGAAATAATTAATTCAACAGTGTTTGTGGCTAGAAAATGATAGAAATTTGTTAATTTGATCCTTTTTATCCCCTCTGTAACTAACTATAACATCAGGCCAAATAACACATTACACAAACATTTGTGTTCACACATCATTCCTTGTCTTCACACTTCTTTAGTTGTGTTGAAACCTTTCAGAGAAATAGGTTAAATTCCTTCCCAAGGTAATGAAATACAGAGGTCTCTTCTTTAAAGGGCCAAAAGGAGTGACAATAAGATCAGAGTGGCTGACCTTTGACCGAGGCCATCGTCCTTTTATCATCCCGCTGCTTCCCCTTTTCTTCCCATTGCCTAAAAGCTGCCGTTCCAAGAAAAGTTATTAGCCCTACTCTATTGTTTCACAAGCTCAGTCTGGTAATGTAGAAAAGATTGCGATGATTATTGGACGAACTGAAGAGAAGGAGACAAAAAACAGGAATGAAAGGAGGGCAGAAAAGGGTTGATGGGGCAGGAAGTAAAAGTCTTAATTCTTTCTTCCTTGCTGGTGTATATCAAACCAGAGCTGAAGGGGTAATGGTCTTTTTATTCAGCTGACAAGAAGCCAGGATGTCAAGCCCCCTTCCAATCGATGGGTCTCCATTGTCTCCCCTGCTTGCCCACATACACAAAAAAAAGAAAACCGTTGACTTGAATTATCTGCGACAGCCCCCAAACAGCTGTTTTTAACACAGTTGGAAAGATAAAGAAAAATAATAGTGAGGCCTCTGTAGCGGTAGTGATCCCAATGTGAATGTACTCGTGCTATGGGCTTTTAATTATGACTCCTTTTGTGTTTTGAGCTCTAAATAGGCATTCATTCCGTTTAAAAGACACTGGATGTGGACCTTTGTGCCTAATAATGGTGCAATGTTATAATGTATAATTGTAAAATTATATTAAAATGTTTTGTGTACATACAGACGTTGTTAACTAAAAAGACACTTTTTTTCTAAAGTCAACTTTGCAATTTATGTATTTGTGTATCACTGGTAGTTTTCTTTTGTGAATCATTGTTTCCCATTCCCCCCAGAATAATACTGGGAAACTGATCTTAAACACCAGCAGTAGATTTCTGCTGTCACATTTAATTGTGTGTATCTCACCTCCCCACCTGACCATAAGTCTTTGTTTGCGGGGGGACATCTTGATTGCTAGAAGCCCTGCAACGACTCGTTAAATCCCATGACAAAAGTTATATTTTGTTTCTGACTTACTACAGCAATAAACATCCTCTGTGGAAACCTGAGATACAAAGACATGGCAAATAAAAGATTCACAATCGAAAAATCCTTTCGGTGGGTCATGCACTTGAACAAAGTATGGCGTATGCACAGCTTGTATTGTCACTGCCCTCCACCCCCCCCCCCCCCCCCCTCCCTCCCTCCAATCAGCAAAAGAAAGGGGTGCTGGTTCTGTTGTGGCCTCTCTACTCCCAGGATACGGTGTAGGGGTCTCCTAAATGTGCCATGTCGTATTGATCCATTATGATCCTTCCAAAATAAAACCCGCCAGACGAGCACTTACACACCACCCCAGCTGAGTAAGGGCTCTTGCTGCTCTACGGAGCTAATCAATTGTCTCCGTATAGGACGCCTGGACTTCTGCATGGCCATGTCAGTGGTTTTCGTTTTGTTTCTTTTTGCAGAGTCTTTGCCAGAAGCATCTCAAGGATACGTAGTGATGGGTTGGCAAATTTTCTGTTTTTGTTTTTGATGATGTCAAACATTCAGTTCCTGCATGTGTGCAGAACAATATGTGCCCCCTGAAAGAGAGCATTTTGGATGCATTTTACACAATAGCGTAGTTCGGTTTTTTTTGTTTTTATCATTGCTTAACATTCATGTGGTTTACTAAGTGAACTGACAAAAGGAAAAAACAAAAAAACGCATACTCATTTAACCAACGTAAAGACAATAAATTCTAGGATCAATGAAAAAAAAAATGCAAAGAGAAATCCTTGAGTGATTAGAATCGTATTTCTCACTAGCTATCAAATTAGGTTTTTTTTTTAAACAGAAAGTTGTATGCCTTTTGCTTCTGCTGGAGTTTGCATCCCTACAGAAAACCAAGAAGAACCTGGAAGCGACTTTGGTTGACCTGGAAACTTTTTAGTCCGTTTGTTGTGTTTGTACCCAGCACGTTGTAGATAGCACCGCGGGTCTGGTCTCTGTCTGTCTAGGGAGGAAAGATCGTGATAGAAGAAATGTTAAGACCCTTTTTCAAAACTACATGCTTGCTTTGGAATTGTGAGCACTTTGGTCCACGATGTAATTCTCATACTTGTGCAGTGCAACCTAAAGGGGGGGAGAAAACTCGCATAACTCATTTTCCTGAAAGCTACTACGTGACCCGCTGATGAAAAGTTCCTCCTTCGGATTTAAGTTGAATGTCCAGCGTTATCTCTCTGTTGGAATTTCTCTTATCGCCCCGAGGGAAGTGACTGACAGATTGATGCAAGTTCTTACCTGAGCCTCCCCACGTACCCTCTATATGTATCCTGCAAAGGACAGATACTGTTAGTGCACCTCGCTATTTTATACTTAGACCCTGAAAAGCTGTTGACAGACTGGGGAAAGAGAGATGGTCCCGGGCATCCGTGTGCTTGGGTGGGAGGGGGATTTGATTTCAAGAGATGTGGGCCTTTGTCCGCCGACCCAAATAATATTGTTGTACACCCTTTTCACCTTTTATTTTTTCAGGTGATGCATGATGGAGTAAATTTAAACATGCATGTACTCTTTTGCATGTTGCTTTCCAACTGAAAGATTGAGTATTAATATATTGTATTGGATTTTAACAATTGGAAAAGTTTTAGTTGACCGGTTTTAAATTTGTTTGAATTCATTAATGTCATTGGTGTTATTATTATGGCCGTGACTGAGGCCGGCAGAATAGGATTGACGTTCTTTTATCAGCAGCGTAGAAGTACATTTTTCTAAGCAAATCAATTATGTTTTTTTGTTTTAAGATTAACTGCCTCTTTCTTTTATTTGTTTATAAGCTTCTTTCCTCAAGTTCATATTTTGATATCGTCAAATGACTTGATGCGGGGAAGAGCTTTAGACAGCCATGCGATTGATTCCTTTGCACGTGGTCTTTAACAAAAATAGGAATTGGCATCATATGACAAATCCTATACTTCTGCTTGTCTTGTGATACTGTTTTTAGACATAGTAATGTATATCTAAAAACAATGATATTGTTTTTTAGTTCTCATACAGTATCTTAGAGTTAGAGTTTTGTGTCCTAATAAGTGTTACTTTAAATTTAAAGGCTTTCATTTGGGCTGGTAACAAAGGTTTAAGGTTATAAATGGCCTGAGAAAGACCTCTATTCTTATTCTTAAAGCTAATAGATGGCTAATGATTCACCATTTAAAAAAAAGTGCTTCACTGTTTATTGATTGTCTTTGTCCCCAGGTAGTGGACACTTATGATCCCTCTGTCATACACCTTAAGATCCACTTGGATTGGCTGAGGGTAACGCCTGGTTAGCCAGCCTGCCAGAACACCTTCAGGCAGCTCTGATGTTTGCTGACTGCATGACCCCCAAACCGGCACCGCCAATTATTTGTTTGAGATATTATGATCCAAGATCACTACTTCTGTTGAAAGAGGCTTTGCGAGCATAAAGCACGGGAGTTAAGGTCTCTGCATTCACAAGTAGCTGTGAAGGTTGTTAAACCTTGTTAAAAAAATGTTAAACTTCTGACGTGCACATTTTGTGACGCAACCTTTTTAATGATGGAAATAGCTTTGATTCTTGTACTATGTGAGATAGATGTGTCGCTCTTTTAGCTTTTGCAAGGTTTGTGCTAACAGTGATCAACTTGACGTCCTGACGGTATGTTTCAAACCGTAGAGCAGTTGGAGCTTACGTCTGACCTCACTCCTGAGGATATCCGAACAGCGGAATACATCTAAAGCCGGGGTGCTGAAGTCGAATCCCTATGGCCGAGCTATCGGAAAGATCTGCCTCCTTCTGCATACCAAGACGAGGCTTATACCTCGCCAATGATCCGCACCTGGACAATGTTGTTCTACTTTTCGGAGAAGTCGTACAGTTCATCATTGGCCAGGTGCAGCCAAGACATGGTTAGAGGCTGACAACGTGTCTGTTATCAATGGAATATATCTCGCTGTCTTATGCCATGGAAATGAATATGTTGGGACCTGTTGTGATGGATAATATATATTCTGGAATTATGTTTGCAAATCAAATCAAAGTGAACATAAAGTTCCATTTCATTCATTTCATTCTATATTCCCGAAATGTCTGTGCTGTTTAAAAACGGGAGATTAGGGACATTGTTGTAAGAAGAGTCCAAAGAGGAGCTAGTGGAGGAGACACTGGGTGAAAATATATATGTTTGGTTTATTGACTATTTCATACATTATCCAGATATTATTAATTATTGGTACATTTTAGCATTATACTTCTGTACTATAAGTAACTTTTACAATCTAACATTTTTAACGCAAGCTAATCCAATGTGAATTACCCTGTAGGCATTGTAATTTGTTATATAAGCTTCATGTAAGCTCAGCAGCAAGATTAAAGACCTCCAGCTCAATGTATCAGTCACTCGTCAACGGCTAGGTCAATTTCCCTTTAACCCTTGTTTTGTGGTTCATAACCCTCTTACAAATATGACACTGTCAATCAAAATGTAGCAGCCGAGCGTCCGCGACTGCCCCGGTTCCCTCTTTAGCAATGTTTGAAATCCGCTCGTCCACAATTCATCCAGAAGAAAGAACTATGTCAAAATCCTTTCTACGCTCAATCATTCCATTGTTTTGTTTTTTAACATGATTTCACTCTTGTATGCTAAACTGTGTGTTTAATACATTTTCTACAAATTAAAGTAGGTTTAAATCTGAAAGCTGTTATTTGACATTACTCTTTATATGCTGTGCGTTACGTGTTGGTAATTTGCCTCCCAGTCATTTTTTTTTTTCTTGGATTTGGTTAAACAGGCATCTTTAGAGGCTCACTTGTCATTAGCATCGGACGCATTACACCCTGTGACATGAATTACTAAATGAATCAGCACATCTATTAAAGCGGTTGCTCCCTCCATGGTGCCTTGATATGATAAGCCCACATTTTGTTTTGAATCCTAATGACTGGCGTCGGTGTGCATTCATCTTGGATTATTGGGGGCTTAATTTAATTGAGCCAAAGCGATTGACTGCAAATCACATTACGCTGTCATTTTGCTTTACAGCAAGGAGACAAAAGCCGCCGCTGGCTGTGACTCGACAAGACGCCAAGGTGGGTGTTCCAGAAAGCAGCTACATTCCCCCTGCCGTAAAGATGGAGTAATGAGGATTAGCGCCGTGTATTTATAATTCAAAATAACCCCTTTGGAAAATCAACAATGGAAACGACGGCGCACACAATGAGAGCTGTTATAATGTCTGATTGTTGTCATTGGAAATCTGCACGAGCTGCTGTTGTAGGTCTTTGTCTGAATCCAGTTAGTATGGTGATAAACTGGGGTCTGATGGTGTTTACTCGGGAGTAGCAGCAGCAGTGCGGCTGGAGGAGTGCTCTTATCGCTGTTATTGCTTCACACAGTTGGTTAACAAACCGGCCGGCAAAATGAGAAGTGACAGTGTTCAGCTGCCCGAGGTGCCGGCCGCCTCCGGCTCTCTGCGCTAATGTTAATCAATATGGCTCATTATTCAAATGAGATGAATGTGATATTGTCAGGCAGCGAGAGCCGTGTGGCAATGTTATTTTGACCTGTTGTAAATGTCGCGACCTTGCCCCGGTACCTTCGCCTGCTGCGGTGATGGCTGAAGGAGTGCGGCTTGGTGTGAATAATGGGCGCTAAGGCGTCAGCTTTTTACTATATTTCTCTCTATAAATTAGCTGTAGGTGGCCGTGACATACATTTTCTCACTTGTGAAATTGACACCGTGTTAATTTACGAGGAGTTTGTCAAATAGAAAAGTGATTAAATACATATATATACATTTCTATAAACTATGCTAAAAATGTATCCGTCATCGTGTAAACCTCTAAAAAAAAAAGGGACAAACCCAATGAAACATAATCCATACGCATTATGCGGAATGAAAGTAAAGAAAAAGCTTTTAAACTCACCTAATATAGAACGCTTTATGAAGGGAAGTCTGTGTTGTGAATTGCAAAAAGCACCATTAAAGCAACTGCGTAGAAGCGACAGTGTACTGCATCGGCCCTCAGCGGCGGAGGCCAAGTGTGTTGTATCGCATAACCTCTTGTTATTGCCACACAACACAAGCGGTGGTGGCGGCCCACAGCCGCTGTGATGGAGCACCCTTCTCCTTCTAAGAAAGAATGTTTGCTTACTATTTCATCATCCCCCTGGGCCACAGGAAAATAAGCCCATCAGTTGTCATTGTGACAGGATAAAAATGGAGCCGTCATATTTCAGTAACACAATGCAGGCAAACGGGAGGAGAGAGAGAGAGAGAGAGAGAGAGAGAGAGAGCGCCATCCAGCACCATCAGCCTATCCAGCAAATGAATTATGAACCAGCTTCTTTCTCACGCAAAGACTATAAGTTAATATTATCTCCGCAGGATAATTAAAGCACAGTTCAATTACTGACCCGGTATTGCCGTGTGGCCCTGCAACGCTGACGCTCACACACACACACACACACACACACACACACCCTTCCTACGAAATTTATCTTTTCACTCCAACGCAGTGATTTATCTCCCGGCGGCCGGTCCCTAGCTGCTCCGCCACCATTCTTCTTTGCGTACACCGATTGGATTGGGTCCCTTGAGTCCCCTTGAGCTTAATGTAAGCTTTTCTTTCTACACTGTGTTTTCTGACCAATTTGTGTGTGTGTCCCCCCCCCCCCCCCCCCCCCCCACCCCCCACCCCTTTTGGTCTTGGTCTGGGATTTTGAATTTACTCCACAAGATGTATGACCTGGTGATTCCTATAAGAGAGGGCACATGAACTCCACTGAGAATCCTCTGGGTGCACCATAACAACTGCATTGTGTCCTGACTACCCTGAGCTCTTAACAATAGCACACCCAAGCACGCATCGTGGATGTTCTGTGTGAAAACCTTGACATTGACTGCAATTGAAAACAACATGTTTTCTTGTCCGTGTGTGTCTCTTTGGCTCTGTTAGCGTCAACCTGTATCGGTGTTCTTCAGCACAACGCTGCTCAGTGTGAGCTGAGGCCAAAGCTGCCACAGAGACACGTCCTCAAGTTCACAAGGTCCCTTCCAACATTAAAAATGCATGATTTCACCCAAAAAAATATTTATCTTAATTTCTCTTTCCAATTATTTAATCCCCCCTCATGAAAATGATGATCACATTTTTGGGGGGATGGAAATGTTCTTTCGGTTGTAATTGTTTTTGTCCTCATACCCACTTTTATTATTTGCATATCAACTCCTTTTTCTTTTGCTACTCACTTCATGCCAAAAATAGTTTCACCTCTCGATTTCAAGACTTTATTACCAAATGTCTGCAAACGGACAAGATGAGACAAAATATCAACAGCTTTCCTATACAGCTGTACGTTTGAAAGGAGTTACATCAAAAAGATTAAATAGGAATATCAAATAAGGCATATATTACAGAACAATATGTAAGTCAGCCCTTTTTATATCACACAGACTCTTACTCCCAGTGTGACATTTGATCTACAGCATATTATATCCTGTACTCAGTACCAGGACATTTGCATAAGAATCGACTGTCTGCCTACTAAGCAATGGCCCGCTTAAAGGCTCTGCTGGAAATGTGCGCGTGTCGCGAATATGAACCTCCAAATCAACTCAGTCTAACCCTCCATATTCCACAACAATTATGTGGCAACACCGTGATAGTCATATAAAAACAAATCAAATTTAAATTTTTAAAATTTTATCAATTTTTATGAGACACGTGTTAAAGAGGTGTACACTTTCAGTAATTATTCTGTAAACTCGGGCCCATATTTTCATGCAAATGTATTAGATACTGACACGTCAAATATGAAATCCAATTTGTTGGTTATGAAACACATGTAGGGAAGAATTGTGTACACTAATTATTTCTGGGGCATCATGCTCCGCCCCCCTCCTCCCCCATTGCCCAGTTCATACACAAACTGAACTGGATATTACATTTGCTTAAAACTCAATCATGAAAAATGAAGACTCAATTGGAATTTTTTTTAATAAAGATAAGTTGCCTCTATCATTGAATCAGGGAATGCTAATCGGCACTTTCATTCGGGTGGCGGCAGATAATGTCACCCTAGCTTGAGGCTCTTATTTTGCAATAAAGCATTTACATTCTAATGATTTTATTATAGCTTATACGGGCTGTCAGCGACCGACCAACTGAGCCGCAGCCTCGTCCTCCCAGCCTCTCCCATTCAAATCGGCTGGCAAATTGTATCAGCTATCAGCTCATAGTGCTTTTATCAAGCCGGCCCAGTGGCAAGCCCGGGCCCACCACAATGAGATGTCTATTGCTTGAAGAGTCTGTATTTAATCATTTCTGCTCGCCGATATTGTTCTGCTTACAGTGCATAAATAAGTGCTTCAAATAAACCCCGGAGTGCCACTGACAATGAAACAAAGTATCTGTCTTATTTATCTTCTTTGCATTCTTTACTGTGCCCTCTTATATTCTATATGTTTTTCTCTTTCCACCACTTTCTTTATTTGCTCCAGGCAGTGGTTCTTATTCTCTCACCTATCGTCTTGAAACAGCCTGAAATGGCTCACTGATGAGGGGGAAGCTTTGAGATGTAGATAAACCAAAAACAGTTTTGAATGGTAAAAATGTCCACTCTCCTGACATCTCTATTAGAGGATTGTGAGGAAGGAAAAATTGCATTATACTTCCACTGTGATCTTTTCTTTTAACAAAAGCAATAAAAACAAACTTGCTATAATATTTGCTTACATCTCATACCCAAATGACAAAAATGGTTATTTTATTTATGCCTTCCAAAAGAATAAAAACACATTTACTATTCAAAACATATTATGTTAAATTAGGGAACCATTGTCTCTATGGTGAAACTTCTGGCCCTCATTACCATTAAATAGTGCTGAAGCCGTGGCCACACAACCATCTGCATGCCTTGCATCCAGCCCAGCACATACACAATGACTTCCTCCACCCTTCAGGAACCGCCTGACTGTATTTGACCTTAATGGTGAATAAGAACAGGTTGTTATAACACTGATGTTGTAATCCTTGTCTTTAAAAATAGGATGCTACTCTTTCAGGACTTTCTAGGACCCCTATTTTCGTGAATCATATAATACTGAATAGCCTGTGATGGTCACAAAAATAATAGTCAAAGTGTCATTTTTTTATGTTGGAATAAAGATTTTCATTTTTTAACTGCAAATTGGTAATGTGTTTTTGATACCTTAGGCATTAAATCAACCTGGGATGTTTGCTGGAATTGACGTCATTGCCCTACCTAGAACATTTTCCACCAGCCGCACCATCGTTAAGTGTTTTGTTTAGAGATTGTAGTCATTTCGCAATGCTATTAGGTTGCAGTGGACAGAAAGTATCATTTCAGTGTAACTGAACCGGGACACTAAAAATGCAGTCAAGACAGAAACAAGAGCTGATACTGTAGTTGGATTTGTACATTAGGCCCCTCGCGCATGTGTTGTCAGGTGTTCTAATGCAGCGCCTGGCCACCGTTGCCTGTTCAGGGTGTACCTATACCAACGGCAGCATGGGATTGTGTTCCAAGTTTAACAAGAGTGCTTTGAACTCACTTTGGAGTTGAATCACCTAACCCCGGGGCCGGTTTGTCACCGTAGCCTCATGTATCAACACAAGATGGAGAATGCCTCAGAGGGACTTTGACTAATTGGGGGGGTTAAACCGCCGTTCATGAATCTCTGGCCCGATCCTCTCAAAATATAATGAATCCGGGCAGGTTTTCAAAAGCCACGAAACATTTCTTATGACCTCAGATGGGAGGCGTTATTCTTGGAGACATGACCGTAAACCCATCCCGCTTTTCCTAAGGCAGTTAAATACCTGCCATTGTGCACCATTGTTCCGTTATTGCTGTTGTCCATTTTTCTTTCAAGCTCAATTCTTTATTTTGGTGTATATTGTTACTCCAGAGGAGCTTTTTTTTATCCTGGAGGCAAACATCAAACTAAGAGACAATATCAGCCCCACAAAAGACCTCCAAACTCTATTATGTTTTTCTTTTTCTCATTTTTTCCCTTATTCTGCCTCTCTCTCTCTCGTTCAATCTTTCTGGGAGTATCACTATTCTTATGGTTGTAAGAAAAAGTGCTTTCACCATATAGGATTCCTGTGGTTCAACTATCCCACTGAGCTCATATTTATATATTGGAGTTAAAGTAGGCTATAATATGTTAAACATTTTGTTCCCTTTCTCTTATTCTTTTCAATTGTAACATTGACTCATCCAAATATAATCAAATGGGGACTCCATTAACACTAAAAAGACAGCGTAATGTTTTTTTTTTGCAGTGCATTTTATATTTATAAGATGTAAAGGGCTGTACGTTCATCTGATATCTGGTTGAACCTACATGACCTCACTGTATTAATGTGGCAGCATTTTCTATACCTTTGTTAATCCATTTGATTGTCTACATTTAGCTTCAGACTCATTATTCATTTTCAATTTATCTGTCAAGCCACTGAGGTAGCATGTAATAAATACAGTCATGGTTACTATCATAAGGCGTCATTTCATTGGGAGAGAGAGATTTTTTTGTTGCTTTTAAGACAAAAAAAGTCATGGGGGGAAAATTGCGTTTGGCAAATCAGCAGACCAATTCGCTTTCTATTCACTCATTGTATTATTCATTGTGTGTTCATTTCCTGTTGATCAGATGGACTGTTTGATGTATTCGCCCAACTTGACACAATGATGCTGATAAAAGAGTTGCAAATTTACCCATTCTTGTGACAGACAGCAATTTAGCGGGAAATGAAGTTGTCTCGACGACAATGCCGCATTACATACACGCCCTGGCAAATAACCTGCGTTTGAATAATCATGCCACTGTCTGTTGAAATTATTTTAATAACCATTTTATAGAAGTCTTTGATGTGATAATAGTAATTCTCTGCCTCTGATAGGAAGGTAGTGGGAAGAGTGGAAATGCTTTCAGTATTAGGGTGCCAGTCAACCCTCTACCACATCTAGGCCTTCTATTGACTGGTAACGATTGAGTAACTACATCTACCACACTGCTCTTACTGCAGTTATTCAGTGGGAAAAGCATTTGATTAAAAAACAATTTGAAATGGCTTGTTTTGCACAATACCCGTTTTGGATTAAAAAGGGTTATTTTTTTTCTCAATGTTTTTTGTCCAGTAGAAAGGTGGGATTTTCAGCTCTATAAAAACTATATATGTATATTTCTAAATACACTACAACACATAATACAAACTTTCTTTTTAGAAAGTATCAGCCGGGTTTAAAGACAAATGTCTGTGTTATCCCCCAAACTTGTCTAATTCATTGTCTGTTTAACATAGCACAATGCTCTAATACATGATTTAAGGAGCTTTCTTGTATCACATGCATTAGGATAATGGAAGGGAATGATAAAACTTTCAGTAGCATTAACATGTGATGCATAAAATGAAAGAATGAGAAAAAGGTTGAAATAAGACAGTAAAAAATAAAAAGAATCTGAGCTTTTGGACTGACTGTCACAAAGGAAGAGCCAGACTGCCAATTATACATTATTCATTTGCTCATCACATTTATTCAGTTTTTCACTTAAAGTGGGTTGACAACGCAATATCTGCATTTAAAAATATTTCGTTCAATGCTTTAAATCTATGACATAAGTTGACTGCATGTGTCATCTGATGAAACAATACAATCTCGACTGGGAACTTTGATCCAGTAATAGAAGGTGTTAGATAACTTAAACCTTTTTTGATGCTGAATTTTACAAATCAATATATTTAATAGGTAAATGATAACTTAATTCACAAAAATAAAATAAACAATACCTGGATAGGAAATATATGTGAATATTCAACCAAATTTCTATATCAATTGATGACAATGTAAAACGACTGTCAGTTACGCAGAAACGTTACTGTGGGAAGCCCATATTGTGAGACCTCCACAAGCATTAGTACTTCATTTAAGGTAGTAGTTGTATCCTGAATATTGATCGGCTGTAGCTTCATTAGCTTGAAACTGACATCTCAGATTGATGTCTCTTTAAACTGGGTCCTGGTCAGAGATACCTGGGGAATCACACTATTGACTTTGGACTATTTGTGCTGCAAGGCCTCCGGAGACTTTGTGTTAGCTTTAATGGGATCCATCAATTCAGCTTCCCTTTTAATAATTATTGTTTTACCATTCACAAGAGGCTACTGTGTCCAAAGTTTTTTTTTTTAATGTTTTTCCACTGTTGCCTGGAGACAACAGAGGCTCAATTGTCTTGGTTTCTGAATAAGGAATTTACAATGTGGGGGTTGGTTTTTGTTCATTTTTCTAAGTCATGACAAGCTCCTCCTTTCAACCTGTTCTTCCAGAGAACAATACACAAGGGAACACTAGAAAGAAAAGATAAAATTCCTAATAATTAGTAATCAAGACAAAAACCCTTTTCCAACAATTTAACATTGGTAACCTTTATATTAAAGAAAAAGAAATAGCTTTGCCCAGAAAATGAGTACTTTGTAATCACAAATGTATCTTGTGTGACAGGCAAATTCATTTCCATACACTTGATGGCAGAATAATGATGTTGGTCTTAACGGTGTCTTTGATTTGTTTCTGAGGTTACACACGATGACCACAGGAGGTTGAGACACATTAAAGCACAACCTTGCAGACCTTGAAGTTCACCTTGTAAGGTGGGGGATGGGACGTTGGTATCCTCAGATGAGGGAAGGAGGGAGAGAGAGAGAATTAAGTGATCTTGGTACATGATGAAAGGGAATGCTAATGTTAAGTACATTGATCAGCGCTCTACTCTACAGCCAACCCACCCTTTGCCCGCCGCACTATCGATACATTGAAAACATCATTTGTATCAGCAGTTGTTTCTTTAATTAAGATCTGGCCCAAATCTTTGGTATTGATCTGTACCATTACCTTATCGACGTTGTCTCGCCCAGCTGACTCAGATGCTTTCTCTCTATTGAAATGACCTGGCTTAAGGGTACAAAGTGCACCGCCATATAATGTCACATAAGCAAATCCACTTCTTTGTCTGCTTTCCAAATAAGGCATTCAAGGTAAGTGGTACAGAACATTATTGACATTCGTTTGCATCACTTAACAAAATTAAACATGTGGGAAAATAACCCGTAAGAGTGGAATTCTTAAAGGGGTCATGCGTTTGAAATGTTGCAGGCGTGTGATTCGGCAGTGATTTGTATGCATTGGTGATGCAGATGTACCTTGAAAAAGCAAGTTATGTGTTCTTGAATATTGTCATAAATACAATAGGAAAATTAGCATCTTTTATGCACCAAATACTAAGGTATGAACTTGTGTGTAGTACATCTTCATAACTAGGAATCGATCCTACTGCCATTGAAACCTGAATGGCATATTTTCTTCAGGGAATATCCCTTTACTTGGATCTTTCTCCAGTCTAATTGAACAATGACACATGTTCCTGTGTTGTGCTATCTTCGTTTTAGGGAGCTCATCCCCACAACAGCCAACTCTCGCTTCCTTCCAGTCTCCCGCCCCCGATCTTAACCCTCCCCACTTTTCTGCCTTCCTCCAAGGCATCCGCAGAGCCGCCTGCTGTCTCCTCCCCAATCCAGCCCATCACACGGCGCGCTTGGTATAGGAGAGGCTCCTGATTCCACAATGCCTCGCTGTGCCCCAGGTGCGGTTTGTGTAGAGCCCGCGCACCCCGCCTCCGACACTCAGCCAGTTTGCATCCCGCTGAATACCGCCAGTCAATCCCACTTGTCTCACCGCGTGAAGCGGTCCAGAATCCACCCACCTGATAAAATCCCCCCCCCCCCCCCCCCCCTCCCATCCCTCTTCAAACCCCTAAGTGTTAAATTTGTTTCCCCCCCAAATCAAGCCCCCACCTACCCCTGCGGGAGCATTCCATATTACAGTCCTGAAAAACCCCCAAGAAGAGTATTTTTTTTTTTTTAAGGGTGAAAAGATCTTTGGAGGCTTTGCATCACCATGGGCATTTTGAACAACGCCTGCTTCGCTCCGATTGCAACCACCACAAACAAATCCAATAGCCACCGCTAATCTGATCATCTCATCCCCAGCACTTTTCATGCTGGGATCCTTCCTCAGAACCCCTTGTACTAGTTCCAGTCTGGGAGTGTGTGATAAGACACTGGAAATTTAGTCATCATCTTCGGCGCAAAGGAGCTCAGAGGAGGGATTATGATATTCCTATAACCTTACATTGGATATGGACAGGGGCAGCTCCTAGTGCGGATACAAACCCGTACATAGCTGTCCGTCCAGCCTTTTTTTTCCCCAGCCCCATCTGCTGCCTCTTTTAAAAGGTTGACTTTACAAGATTAGTGCACGCTAGCCGTCATCATGTTAGCAGAGATAGCGAGGAGAAAACGCAGTGCTTACTGTTGTTGAATACATTTTGCAACTGATAAGATTTTGCCACTATAAACTGTGGCAAAACTATAAATGGAAACTAATAATTCTATTTTTCTTTTTTATTGGCTTAATACAAAAAAATCTGAATGTGTGAGTGATAATGCATGAGTTAAATAAGTTTGTCCTAAAGTGAAGCTTAGAAGGCTGTACGATTGGCATGTTAAGATAGACAAGCACTTGAGTAGGAAATATAAAACAATCTTTGTACCAGTTTATTTTTAGCATGTTATTCAAAACACTTACTACACACAAAATGATGGACCAGACAAAAATCCCCCACAGATATAATTTAGCTCAGGTTGCCACACAAACATGTCTCCACTGCAAAGATGAGTACTGTGATAACTTTTTGGAATTTCTGAGTGCCAAATAAATCAAAAAACCATGTTCACATTTTGCAGGCATGTCTCATTTCATTTGGCAGTTGCATGTGACTTGCTTTGTAATTATTGTGGATTCTGTTCAGAATGTATTTTTGGCTGGCGAAAAATATCTAATTTCAGTGGAAATGGTGTTCTGCATTTGCAAAATTCTGAATATATTAAAACAGCCGAACATCCTTTGGTTGAACCAACAGGAGCTGCATCAATTATTCTGTCTTTCCTATTGCTCTGCTCGGGAACTCATAAACTACTGGCATGTGTACTTCCATTCATCAAGCTATTTAGACACAGTGAAATCAAGGACCTGGATTAAAGATGTTGTCTTAAAACCCAGCACACTGGAAAACTGGCTGGTGAATGGAAGTTTGTTTGGAAGAGTTATGGAATAGCATTTTCAGCCCATTTTAAGCTCTTCTCTTGAGCTCAGTGGTTTTTCTTTCTGCACATTTTCTACATCATTTCAGTAAATATAAATATACATAAATAATACATTATAACTATACCAACACAGCTATTTTTTTGAGATTGTCATGAAGGGAATGCATTGCCTTTGCACTCTTACATTACAGTGCAAAACCAAAACTAAACCACACTGTTATTTCCAACCATGTGACTCATGATAGTTACTAAAAGGCCTCTGCCTTAGGTTCTATGGTGAGAGGGACACACTAAATGGTGTCAGAGGAACGTAATTACGTAGCAGCCACTCTGTAAAGCAGCTCATCACTGTCACACAGTTTGCTATCGTTTCCTGAGAAACTACCAAGCTTCATCTAATCATGAAAAGAATCCCAGGTTGTATCTCGGTCCATTAGCAGCGTCACACTTGCAGTAAAACATCAGTCAAGCATTATAATAGACTGGGCACTGCTGTGTCGTGTGTACAGTCAGCTCATTGTTCTGTCACATTTAAAAAGTATACATTAGACATCTCTGACAGGCGGTGTTAAATATTGATTGTGATGCGTTTGAAATGGATCCGCTGTATATTTTAACACCGGCATCCCCGCGCCTCCCTCGTCCCCTGTCTCTGCTCCTCTTTCCAGCACAGTGCAGTAAGTTCCCATTCTTTACTTCCTGTGATACAGACTCATTCAAAGTCAGATTAAATTAGGGCAGGGCTGTCTCGCTGAGATCCAGAGTGACAGAGATGTCCCAAGCTACAGGAAGCAGCAGTTACAGTTCTAACACCCCGACCACCACCAATCAGCCCCTCACCCCCAGCCAACCCAGCCCCCGCACTTCCCACGTCTCCCATCAATATTTCATTAGGTAACCTTAGAAGCAAAGTATAAGTGAACACGCAAGTGAAGCACACACCCCCACCCCAGTTACTGCTGTACAGGTTTGCTGTTTCTGTCTAGCCAGACGTGCACAGAAAGCTAAGCCCCCCCGCCTCCCTCTTTCTTTCTTTCTTTCTTTCTTTCTTTCTTTCCTTCCTTCTCCTGCTACTCCTCTTCCACCTCCTCCTCCTCCTCATGGATTAATTTATCCTCATTCAGGATGAAAAAAATCAATCATTTCATTCTCTCTGGACGGCTACACATTAAGAATAGGGACAGCAACTGAAATGAAATACACATTTCCCTCAGCTGATGCCGTCCTGTGATAGATTTGTGCCGCTACAAATGGGTGGGGGTAAGGTTTCCAAAATGGAGGTGTTGGTACTAGAAGTCTTTTAATCACCCTCGTTGCACTGACACCACTGTGTTGATACCGTCCTTGTCTCAAAGTGAATGCACACAGTCAGTTGTCGACCGTAGTAAGCCAACCGGGTCTATAATAAAAGGCTTTGAGTAACTTTTTATTTAACACCTGTTAAAGCCCAGTGGATCATGGGAAGAAAACATGTGTGAAATACAATATGATTTGTTCATATTACGAAAAAGACCTGCATGACCTGCCTTGCGCGCAATTTAATTCGCTCACTCACTTTCAGGATTCCCTAAATAATTGCCTGGGTTGAAAGGACATAATATAAATTTAAAGGTTATTTAATATCAAATGAAACCTATTAAAATAGATTGTTTTAAACAAGAAGCAAGCAAGATTTGTCAAGACGAACAATTAGTCACCCCAAACTACAGGAATGGCCCAAAATGAGGATCAAATAGCTGTTAAAGCTTTGGCATCTCTGTCAAGTTGGGTGCATTTCTTTTGAAGACCAGAAGCGTCTGAAATTCTATTCTTCTGGGTACTTACTGCAAAGACTTTTCTACCACATCAATATTCCACTAAGGTGACACTACTGTTTCGATTTAAATGAAAATATGTAATATTGTTTTGACAAAGCTTTGAAAAACATGCATTGTATACCGGCATGCGTCATGGACAACATTCTTCATGACACAGACGTAGTATAAGTTAAGGAAGTATTGCCGCAAATAATACAGAAATGTATGATAGTTGTCATAGAGCTACATAAAAGCTATATTCTTAAATGATTCTTCTCTTCCTCATTGTTATTCTGACTTATTCATGGATTCCCGATCTTCTGGGCACTGATGCATGAATTGTCAAAAGCGTAGATTAAATAGAAATGCAATGGAAATCCTGGTATAGTAAGTATTTTGTATTTCTGAATGAAAAATATGCTTTTGTTATTTTATACCTACAATACAAGCAGAAACATAAATGGAGTATTTTAAGTTCAGGATCTTACTTTTTGGCCACTTATGGGAACTGGTATTCTATTCAGGCAACACATAGCTTCTATTTCCCCTTTCAGACCAATAATTCAATTTATTGCAAAACATAAAACATAACATTCTTACAGTAGTATTTGCCATTGCTGTGTTACTTTCTAAAACGTGCATTCCTCACACAAAAAGGCCACCGGCTTTCTCCCTGTGTAATGAAACGTCTTCCTAAAACGCAACCTCTAAGAGAAGAATAAATCACAAAAGGGAGCAGAAAATTGGCTGCGAATCACACCTACTCGGAATGATTAAGCTGTGGCTTTTCTTTTTTCTCTCCTTCCAACAAATGACTGCAGTAGTCGACAAAAGGTGTTGATTCAGAGGGCAAATTAAGCCTTGAACAGGCAAGATAATGTGCGTGTGATCAATTAACACAGACACAAGGTGTACCGGTTTCACTTTGAAACTTTCAGGGCCGGCCAACGGGCCCCTTTGTGCCTTTCAGCTGAGCAGCACTAATCATTTCCGTGGCTCGCTTCTAAAGGCAGCCGTGGACTCCAAGTATGGATTTTGCCTGGGGACTCTCCCCAGGCAATGAGCTGACTAGTCAAACATGTTCACAGCAGCCTTAATCTGACTCTGCAACACTGACTTGACATGAAAGAATAAACATATATATATATATAATATACTTTTTTTCTTTTTTTAAATTAGTGCTAAATAAATCATGTGTCTTTCAAAATCCAGTCGAGGGGATGAACTGAGTCACGATCAGAAGTGTGTCTGATTTCCAGGACACCATCTGTGCTGTACTCTCCTCTTTGTGCCGCCTGCTGTAAATACTTCTGAAGGTAGTTGAGTGGTTAGTTAGACAGGATATCTTTGGATACTCTCGTGAAGTGCATTCAATGAGTACAAAGTGCAAAGTTTTTAAAAAGACGTAGCACTACAATAGGTATCCATAGCAAAACGCTATTTTGAAATGTTTTACTATATCATGTTTAAGAAACACAGGTGCTGTACCTGTGCTCCTATTGGCTGTAAGCTAAACACACAAGGTTTAGCAGCAGTACAGCGGATCCCGAGCTGAAGTGCATTAGTGTATGGTATCCGCGGGGTCACACATTAAACACAATATTGAATTGAGTATAAGCTTTACATACACTAGGTACTGTCGGCTTACTGTCACCATGTTTCCTCACACACTAAGTGTGTAAGTATTAATCTTGTTTGAGACCGAATACGCGGGCCACAACAGCCAGGCTTTGGTGGGAGGCAGATGATGATATATCTATGGAAGTGTGAAGCTGAGGTAATATGATGTACCTTATAAAAGCTGGCTCCACAGTGAGGGAGCACTTTAATCCCCCCCTCTAAACCACCCTCTCCATCTCTAAGAAGAGCTGATTTTGCCCGGCTTTAACTCCCACCTCTCTCCTTCTCTCTCTTTGGTTTGTCTTGAAGAGACGGACGTATCAGCAGTTACTATTTTCTTTTAGATTAGCTGACTGATGGGCCCCTTCGAAGCACATCATCCACACCATATGGATCATGGCAGATACAAATCACATAGGTGTCGGGCCGGCAGATAGTTCTCATAAAACACTGTCTGACAATTTGTCAAGGTGTGGCCTTTTACAGTATTAAGAGCCTTAGAAGCTGAGGAATAGTCATTTGTGTGTGCAATTTGACGATGCTTGAAGAATTGATGTATGTCTAGTGTGAGAATATAAAAATGCAATCCCACGTGTTAACGTGGCAGTTACAGCAACACACGCATTTCAGTGCGTGACACGCGTTTCTGCCATTTAAAGTCTGCCGTTACTTTTGGCTTTAACAGCTGTGTCTTTCGAGGAAAGTAAACAAACACTTGCTTCTCCTGTGAATTCTTGTGTTGGCTGCCAGCTAATGATATCGTATGCACCATGGCCTCAGTAAAATGTATTACATATCGGGGCTTGAATGTATCATGCCACGGATTATGTTGCAGCCTCTTGAGGACCACAAACCACATTAGCTTGAATTACCAAATTTGAACGTCACGCACAGCCGCCCCACACCCACCTAGCAGGGTTTTAGCATTTTATATGTCCTAATCCCCTATTCCCTACCATCATAACCCCCTCCTTAGCCCCTCCTGTGCAGACTGACGATTAGGTTATTGAGAAATTCACCACAGATGTCATCCTGGAGATGAATGTCTCCGTTCTGATGTGCGAGGAATGGAATCCGAGCGCCGCCTGAAAGACGATAGTCAGGAGAACGAAGGAGGGAATGGTCAGCTGTGAAAACACGGGCAACGGCAGATAAGGTGCGCGTGTTCTGGAGGAGTTAGTGGGCCCAAAAAAACAACCGGCGGTGCTAATGATCTGCTGCCTACTTCTGTAAAGCGAGGGAGAGGCGGGCAGAGAGGCCGAGCATGTGCAGTTTGTTTGTAAGTTGAACACAATTTAATCAGTTGTATCAATTTGTCTGGACACCAAGCTTTGTTGAACACGGAAAAAGATGAATGAAATATTAGGTGATGTGATGTATCTTGTTTTAGAAATAAAAATGATTGTATCACAATAGGGAACCTTTTGTATTTTTGTATTTTGTCTATTCCACCAAATCATATTCATTGATTCTGAATAGCAGCCTACTGTTTCTCATTACAACTTTTTTTTTTTGTAATTATTTTTTTTTTCTTGTTTTGTAAGTATTTTTTTTAATTACTTACCATTTTCAAAACATGGTGTTCAGGGTGTGAAAACTTTAGAAGTGGGAGAATTTTTTAAATCTTTACCTCTGGTTCATTTCTCTCTGTGTGTGTGTGTGTGTGTGTGTGTGTGTGTGTCTCTCTCTCTCTCGCTCTTCTCTGTACCCATCAGATGGGAGTGGAGGTCAGTCCCTTTGGGCTGTTTAGCAGACATCAGTTGTCCTTTCTTCTCCAGGAAATGGATGCAGCCGATTACTATCCCGGGATTCATAAATTCTTTATGGGCAACTTGAAGTTATAGGAGCTGATGAATTCAGTCTGCGAGACGGCTCATGCCAAACGCTTTCTTCCGACCCCACAGTCCCCCACAGTGGTCGGGATAAAGAGACGAAGCAAGAGTCTTTCTCTCCTGCTTATTCCCCCTTGCTTTCCTCTTTTGTCTCGCTACCTCTGTGTCCTGCTCCGGTCGCTGGTCTTTCTCTTTCTCCTCATATCTTCCTCCTGCAATGTAAAGACTGTGTCCATTTAATAGGACCCTAGCAACAAACGACGACATGTTTTTCTTGATACTATCACTATTGATATCGTTTTTCCCACAGAATGTACTATCTTGATAATTGGCCTTCTTCGTGTTGCAAACCTATTGATCAAGAAAAAGGAATTGAAAAAACACACATAGGGGCCCGCCTGTCCCAGAAGGCCGTTGTCATCCCTTCGGCTGGTTTGCTCAGGTCTTATATTGAGACTTATCTGCTAAATTGTGAACTTTTACCAAAAGCAGTCTGTCCGACAGCATTCTTTTCCACTTCAATCACTGTTTTAGTTTTCTCCTTTCAAAGCCGTCTCAGACCTTGATGTTTCCCTCTTCGCGAATGGATGTCCAGAGGCAGCCTGATGTACCCCCCCCCCACCTCCCCCCTCTCTATTTCGAAACTCCTTTCCTTGGGTTGTCTTGTGTGGGGTTGTCACTAACTAAGCCGATCTGGCTACACCCAAGTATGCAGAGGAGTTATCCACCGGTTGGGGCTGTTTGTATAAATGAGGACAGTGTGACACCCCAGGGTGTTTCACAGTGGGTACTATTCCTTTAAAAATAGAAATGGAAAAAAAAAAATTGAATCCGTCTGTGTCGCTTGCTCCTCAAAGTCCCTCGCCTTGTAAATAGATTTTGATGGATACGCTTTTTCCTCCTCGCCCTCACACTCAGAGTACAAACAATTCCTCCACATAAGACCCACAACCCACTTCAGTGCAAGTGCACACAGCACATTGGCAAAAACATTTACAATCATACATCACCAAACGCTGTCCACCTACCAGAGTATGATCAAAAACAAGTGTGGGAACAAAAGTTGGTAAGAGGAGACTCTGCCTTGTACACCCAATCAAAGACGGATGCATTTTGTGTTGCTGATTAGACGACTTTTAACCGTTAGGGTGGGAAGTTCTGGTCTTTGATGCGAGCTTCCCGCTGGGCCGAGGTTTTGCGCACGTAAACAATTTTCCTCGATCGTTTGAAGGGTGTCACTTGTATGTTCGCTAATAGACAATTTCACTGCTGAACAACTGAACATCAGCTGGAGGAGTCAAAAGTGGAAACAAACTCTGTGATGACATTATTGGAATTCAAACTAAAACACAACCGCATTTTAATGTTTCCATTTGTGTATTGCAATTTCACATCCACGCACAACCATTTTTTCACGGGTTTGGTGGGGTTTTCGACTTAAGAATGACTTTTGATCCCTTTTGAAGCCACTTGCTTTCTTCCAACATGGCTGGATCTTATCCAATAAATAATACTTGTTTTGATCTCCAGATTAAAAAGGGTGCTGATGTGGAAACCGGCATTTCTTTTAAGAGAAAAGGTGTTGCAATAACAGTCTACACAGAGACACTCTTTACACCCGCTGCTCTAACGCCGCGCAAGAGAGACGAACAACCCCGCTTGATCTGGCCATGTGTGATGACTCTTGGAGGTCAGGCAGGTTAAATGGTATTTGATTAAAATCAGTAGATGGCAAACTCTGTCTCCCTCTCTCTCCCCCCCTCTCTCTCTCTCTCACACACATGTACACGCCCAGAGAACCACACGCGCACACACGCACACACACACAAACCTTCATAGAAAGACCATCCTAGTCTGGTCTGCTGGGAATAAGGAGAAGAAAATAGCTCTCCTTCTGCTCTCTTAGTGTCTCGGTTGTTGTGGTTATGGAGGGGGTTTGGAGGAGAAGTGGGCTTTTGGGTGGGGGGAGCGATGGGTGGTGGGGGGGTGGTGAAGTCGACCTGTGTGTTTGGCTGGCAAAAAAAAAGCTTGCCACTGTTTATCAAGCCACGGCAAATCCAATTAGCCTGTGGCCTGCCTTCCAACCCTATTAACCTGCTCAGCTGCGAGAGCACTCAACAGCTCCTGCCAATATCTCATTTCTCTCAGCCCTCGATAAGATCGGCTCAAGATATTCAGTGGGGTTCACTCCGGCCCCGTCTCAGATGCTACAGCTGCCACCGAGGTTTTAAAAGCACAGCGCTCGTGCTGATCTTTCCTTCAGTGCATCCTTCTCTTGTTTTTCTCGATCTTTCACCCACTCCACCATCCACGCTTCCTGCGTCCTTCCTACTTTCCTCCCATTTCTCTCGCTCCTTTTTACACCCTCCACAACTCCTCCACCAACCCAATCTCTACCTCCCCCTCTCTCTCTCTCTCTCTCTCTCTGTCTCTCTGCCTCCCGTGATGTAGCTACACCGACACAACAAAACAACCAGGACGGTAACTTCCAGGCCCATGGCTTGTTTCCTCCCAGACAGCGATCAGGGCGCAGGCCCCACTGTCTGACAGGAGGGGAAACTGATTTTCCTTATCACGGGCTGCCCACAAAGGGCCAGGCCAGGCCCGCGTGATTAGCATTCCTTGGTGGAGATGTGTCAGCCCTATTTCTATCACAGAGACAGATTGAGGCTTTCACTCAGACTGGCGACTGAGTGACACATGGCCCTGACCGGGGGGACAACATTGTTATTTGAGTTAAGAAATCAATTTGTATCAAATGTACACTGTAATTTATTTGTTGCCTTTGAAGGGAACCTGGCTAAGATAAATGGGAATGGACTCTTTTTTTTTTTTTTTTCTCCTCTCGCTTACCTTGAGCCGTAGCCGATAAAGTTCTTGTGAAGCCCATGATAGTTCCCCGCGTCAGAGTAAAAAGTGACAAACATGTTGAAAGTTGTGCAGTGATCTTTAAATCTCAAAAAGAACACCTTGTCGGACATGATAGAACATTTTTTCCTCTCCCCTCCCGTCTGTCACCCGGCTCTGCTGACATACGGCTTTAGTATTTTTGCTGACATTTTGCTTTATCACAAACATCTAGCAGCAAAGGGAGAAGCGATATTTGTCTCTCTTTTAATACTTTTTTTAAAAACTTGATGCAGTGAGCATCCGCGCTCTGAGATCAAGATGGTCTTTTGGCATTGGAAAGAATAATCTTTTTTTTTTTAGTAATATTTTAAGTTCTCTAAAATGATATTAATATTCTGTGACGTGCTTTCTTTTATAGTAGGTCCCACTGACAACAACCTGTTTAAGCGTTTGGACCTTGAAGCTCTATTAAACAAGGACAGAATTACTATTCATGACTAAAAATAGTGTATGTCTATACTAAGAAAGGGCATTTTAAAATACATAGCATCATAAAAAACAATGTCTGCCTGAAACACTGTTTTGTTGTGTCCATTATTTATGTTCCTTTTTTAATTTTGTGTGTATTGTTGTTGTTTTGTTTACAAAATCAGGAGAACATTGCCCTTTCACTATCAAAAGAATGCATCACAATTGAAGCAGTCTTTTCATACGAAGTACATAGTTGTTGTTTACTTTGTAAATCAAGCAGTTACATAAATAGACAGACAATGGGAGACAATCTGGTTTCATTTAGTCTACTGCTGCTTCCCTGCTGGCTAAATGTCTTCCGCATCATTGTGCCATGATGACTTAACACTCAATTCATCGGGGACTCCTCGAAAAGGAAAACCTCTCAGCACTTCGCAATTATTTTGCAGTTGGGTGCACTTTAACTCGTCCAGGTAATTGCGGCAGGCCTGCGTCCGTGACTAAAAACCAATGAAGGACATGAATGTGCTTTTGTTGCAACATTAGTAGGCTCTTTCAATTCATTTAAATACTTTCATTTGATACCACATGGTTAGATGAATTGTGGAAAATAAAGTAATATTTTGAAAGATGGATTATCTCCGATTCTTAAACTTTATAGTAGTTTCCAAATATGTCTCGTAGCTGGAACTTTTTACATGTATATAACAAATAAAAAACAGCATTCATATCATCCATTTGGGAGGAAAAAAACTCAGTGTCCTTCCACATCTAAGGATGTGAATTATAAAGAATAGCAGACTATCCTATTAACATCAAGAGGGAGTTTAGCATTTCTCAGAAACTGGAGTAAGGGGAAAAAAGCAGGTGGCTATCTCTACACATCAAACATATATTCAGCCTCCAGGTTGACCCAGTATTGCTTCTTAGTTTGGGTTTTTTCAGAGGGCCGCAAAGCATAGCCTGTTTCCCTGAATTTAAGTCAAAAATTTAGATATGCAAATGTCCTCAAAGGATTCCCGATTGAAAAAGGATGCCTCAAAGCCACATACTCTAAAGCTAAACAAGATTAGGAAAATTGAATCATTTCAAAAGCTGTGGGCGGAATGTAAACTGGTTAGCATTCTAATCCTCTGGGCCAGGTGACCAGCTCAGCATATGTACAAACATACTGTATGAAGAACAAATGCCACGAGAGTCTGCAACTGTGAAAACTGCGTATGAAGTAATACCTGAGTGGTTTCCTACCTGAGAAATGCATTTATTTACCGACTTTGTATCAGACGTCCTCTGTAGGCTTCTGGCCACAAATATTATTAGAGTTCTGTCCCTAATTTTCATGCTGGCGTTCTTTTGCCATCTGTTTGCCTGGGAAGGTTTTGTTTGCCTTCCTGCATGTTCAGTAGACGTAAAACAGACCGTTTTCTTTTTTGCTTTTGCACAGAAATTGCAGTATATTAAGTACTATATCAAGTTACTTTATACTCATCATATATTCTATTGGATTACTGTTACTGTGAGTGTTTGCAGTTCATTAATGATATGGAGAAAAAAAAGACACTTAAAAATATGTAAACTTGACAGTGATGGTGAGAATGGGGGTGAAGTAACAGCTTTTCAGATGCAACCACCACATGGTGGCGTACGTACGGTCTGTTACGCTGACATTTCTTTGCCAAGAGGATGACATTTGCAAAGGTCATTAAAACAAGAACTGACCCCTTGACCCCTGAAAACTGATAAGTAAACACGCGACTCTCTAATATAGTATCACATTTCTGCTGTTTATTTTCCCAGAGGTCAACATTCTGCAAGGAGACTAGCTTTGCATTAGCTCGGCTGTATAGCCAACCGATTCGGTAACACGTAACAATACAGAGGGCTTCTTTAAAGCCTTTTGATGGTCTTGGATGTCTTCAGTCTTATCGGTTGGACTCTGGCTGACCTTTATACTACGTTCTCAAGGCCCCACTCTATATTTGTCATATCAACAGCCGAGTGATACTGTTTCCATGCTCTTCTCAAATGACTTTGTAGGAATTAAATCATGTTGCAGCTTTGGAGTTACGGTATATTTTGGACACGGCAGCGCAGACTGACGCACGTAATGACGTTTTTTCTGTTGGACTTGACAGACCAGGGACGTGTCTTCACATACATTTCTCACTTGTTCCTCCATGTGGTAGAAAGTGCAAAAAAATGGATATCCTGTGCTGTTCTGTTTTTTTACTCACTACATTAAACCCATTAGGGGGAAATGATTGCTGTATAATATTTCAAACATGCAATCCCTCTTAAAAAAACAAGGATTACCAAATTTAACTGCCGCATTTACATCCTGTTAACGTAGATGCTGTAGGAAGCACTGACCTGGGGTCAGCAAACTGCTTAATCCCGTCAGTCACTGTCTCTTACGGACGGATTGATAGATTTACTTTGCAACAAGAGGTCATTGGCTTGACTGGTGACGATAATGGTGCCAACTTTAGGTTAGAATTCAGCAAAATGTTATTGAGATCGGAAAGGTTGAAAGGAATTTCAGCCCAACATTTAACACATCTATAGGTATATTCTGTCTTTATATACTGTTTAATGTGGGTAAATGGGTTAAATGCAATTACAATAACATAATTCCATCCTTCAGTTTTGCTCTTGCTGAGTATGTGAGCACCGTTACCTTGTTGAATGGGAGAGAGACAATATATATGCTACAAATCTCAGATCTTGCTACCTTAAATGTTAAATATTGTCTAAATATTATAAAAATATCACATATTACCAAAGAAATATTCATAATGGAGTTTTGTTTTTCAATGCAAAATAACAAATAGTTAAACATTGTCAACCCTTGTACAGGATACTGACCAAGCAATTCTGATTCACAATATCTGTCAATCACTAATTGACAGATAAGTAAACTAATTGACAAAGTTTACACTAAAAGTGTAAACTTTACTCATTGTGGTTACTTTTTTCCCTCAGTTAATGGTAGAGCCTTACATTTTTATTAGATCAATTTTCTCTTATTTCATGCAATTTCGTGTTCAACAACCTTGGCTTTTTGTGCCTCTGCTATTAAAAAGAAAAGAATAAATTATTCTTCCTAATATGATTAAAGATGGTTCAAAGCTTTCTATAAAGGTATTTCTTTTTGGGATCTTGTCACAATTTGTCAACGTATTAATACGTATGGGGCATCCTAAACACAATCAGACACTCTTTTCCATCTCAAAGTGCAAGGTTTTCTAAACCCCTCAGAACAGCATGATTATAACATGTATACAGATAAAACAATATACACTTATCTTTGTTTTATTTCCTCATTGTTCTACGAGAGGGCCCACATGTGTATATAGTTCCTTAAAGAATGTTTGTATCAAATATTCTGCACTGTCACACGTATTCCAAGTACACCTTTTGCTAACTAACACCTCCTGTGTTCCACTTTCTAGTTCCTTAATGTAGATCAGAGCTGCTCTACTGAATAGGAATCCATTTTCTTGTTTGACCATTATCCATTATGTTATTGTCCTGGCCTGCATTGAGCTACAATAAATCTAATGTAGCTTTTTATGTGAGGTGTATTCATCATACTATTGTAAATGTATTTGTTATTGTAAATAATTCAATTAAATATGAATTTAATTGTCAACAAAACTAATAATTTGATCACGGATCTATCAGCAAATATTATGACCATTTAGTTTTCAGCACAGTCTACAACCAAACGCAGCTGCCTTTAAGCTTGATATCCCCATTGATTTGTTGACACTTGGAAATGCCAAGTCTCTACGGGATACTGACATTAATATTGTCAAAGCAGCTAAAGCATTCAGTTATCATACGTGGAGGAAAGTTGACAAAATGCAAATAGATGATATGTTATTTGGGGTGTAATCCCTTCTTATTTGAAAAACATACCATCTTACTTTTTCACATGTGTCCACATTTTTTCTTAGGGGGAAATAACTGCAAAAGCATTTCAAGTCTCTAAGCAACCTGTAAACAAATTAGTTTGAATTTCATGCAGCAGGGATAACATGTCATAAGTTTACGCCTCCTGACATTTGGCATTTGACTATTTATTATTTCCTGGGTCATGCAGTATGAATCAGGTGGTGGTGATGGTGTTACGGTTTAAAACGAGAGACCCTGCACGCGTCATATGCACTGCAGATGTCCAAGTCAGAATATGCAGTTTCATTTGCTGCAGTGAAACATAAACGTTTCATAATGTGCACCTAAAAATAATCTGTTGCTCCCATAAGAAAGAAATTTGAACCTTCTTGCCCGCATATTGAACGAACTCTGCGATCTAGCTAGCGTGCACAGAACTCCGCTCCTACTAATGCACCATTTCATATGTCAGGACCTTAAAACCATAACTTGTTTGTGCTTTAGTTTGATTTAGTTTGTCTTTGACAAGAGGGCCTCAAATACCCTTTTGCTCAGTGTTTATTCCAAAAACAGTTTAACTACTTATTAGATGTTTGGAAAGTATTCTGGTAAGTAAGAGGGGGACATGTTAATGGCACGGGGCAGAGGGGTCATGGAATCATTCCCTGGGAGCCTGGCGTGAACGGTTTGGTCACAGCAGTGCAGCACATTAACTGAAGAGCTAAGAATGCTGTCGGAATAATTTGCTCAACCCGGTGCTAAGTATCACATTGTGTTGATGGTCTACATATTGCATGCTGCTCTTTCTATCCAGACATGGGCCAGGTCCAGGCTGCTTTGGTCTGCCTTTGGCTACCTGTTAGGCCGTCTGACTGGCCTTGTATTTGGATTACCTGGTTTAATTCTGTGGTTGGCTTGCTGCCTCGGTGCCTGGCTGGTTGAGTGATTGGTTTGTGGCTACCCGTCTGAGTGAGGCTGTTTGATACACGATGCGGTTCAGTGGGTTCGCGATTAACGGATTGGCAGAAAAGTTGCCTCCATTAATAACTCCACCCTATTGGGCTGGTGCAGTTCCCATTTGCATGCTGTTCTTGCACTCACATTACTGTTTTTAGAAACTTTTATAGCGCGAGTGAATCAATGGGTTGTTAGTGATCATAAAATCTGTTCGCTTTCCCAGAGTAAATTTAGAGTCTTGTTTGTGGTGAAAAATCCAGCTGGGATCTTCATCACGACACACTCTTGACTGTCAGAGAAGAGGAAAAGCACCTTTTTTCCTTTACTGCATACATATCTCGCGCCCACTCATTGCTGCAGGGTTTGAAGAATGTGAGTTAATAGACTCATAATGCAAGATTAAAGATGCCGTGTAATTTGATTAACTGGATGGGAGTCAGAGAGAGGCCACTGATGGGAAAATAAGCTTTTCCAGGGCCTCATTAAAGGGAACAATCACGTAACACCACCTGGGTGGGATTCTACTGTGGAGAAGCTCTACGAACTGATGCTTTTCGTGGAGTTGCAGCGGAACAGTTGGTAATAATTGACATGCTCAATGAAAATAAATGTTCCAGTCGCGGTGGCTGCTCTGAAGGGAAACATCCCGTACCTGATCCCCCGGTATTACAGTAGCTTTGTCACAAAATTGGCTTAGCTTCGTTGTTCAAACATGATACGTTTGTTTCCTCCTTCTGAGTCAAAGACAATTACACAGTGGCAGCTCCAATCTCATTCTATTGGTTTATTCAATCCATTTAGTTTGAGAGGTTTTCTGCTCATAATATCCAGTCAATGTGTTTTTGGTGGTAAATATGTTAAATATCAAGAATGTAGAATGTAGTTATCTAGCGTTGCGTTGCAGTGTATTTAAAAACAACACACACAAAGGCCGTATTGGTGGGAAACCTTAACTTATGTCTTGTCTCTCATCTCTACCTAGTAAAAAACAAGGATGCAAAGCTGCTCTATGAAAACCGGAAGTTCCAACTCCATTTCATAATCCACCCGCAAATGTAATGTGTGCACATGCTGCATTTTAGACATCCCTAATTCTTGTCCAGTAAGATACTGACAATTTTTCATTTAGAGGACCTTATTCTGAAAACTTTATAAAAAAAAAGTAAAAGTTGAATTTTATTCTTTCATATTTGCAATGCTGTCTTACTTCACTCCCTCATCCACATGTGCAGGCAGATCAAGATACGGTTCCTGCAGAATGAAAACCCGGGAAGCTCACCTGCTCGCCCTTGATACTACGCTGGAAATATAAAATCCATTCCCAGATTTAGTCATCCCTCTGCGCCCGAAAAAATTATATTCCGTCTGGTGCCGCGGACTGCCTGTCTGCCGCGTGGTGCCTTTATGGCTCAAACTAGATGTCTTAGTTATTTGGATGAAGAAATCCCTGTCAGTGGACATTCACGAGATGATCCCCCCCTTTTCACTCGGCAAGCTGAGGTTAATTTATATTTCTCAAACCTTCTCCTTTCTCCTTAGAAATGGATTCAGTTGAAGTGGTGGCACCGGATCGTTATCGGCGTGCTATCATTCCGCCGGGACAGCCCAGCCATCATCACAAATGGCCGTTTTTCAGCAGAATAAAACATATGAATTAAACTTCATAAGCTTATCTGGTCTTTGATATGTAGAAAGCCCAAGGTTTATTTCCACATTAATCCCACACCCGTCTATTGCTTTGGCTCTTTGATGCATGAAGGTGGGTTTAGAAACTGGAATCTGCCAGGTGTGTATATAACTGCATGTTTTACCCATCGCTTGAGCTTTAGGCCCTCTCCTCTCTCTCTTCTCTCTCTCTCTCTCTCTTTTCCC
This sequence comes from Apeltes quadracus, assembly GCA_021346845.1. NCBI lineage: Eukaryota > Metazoa > Chordata > Actinopteri > Perciformes > Gasterosteidae > Apeltes > Apeltes quadracus. The sequence goes on from CM037936.1 coordinate 17,460,851, forward strand.
TCTGTCTCTCTTGCTCACACACACACAGGTTTTCCCTAAGAATTTCATTACAAAAGGCAGCCATATGCATTGAAATACTGCCGGCAAGCAGGGGTCATGTAGCTCGATACTGAGTTTCCCTTGCCTTTTGTGCCATCTTAATTGTCTGTCATTTCTGTCTGCAGCCTCGTCTGTGCGCGCTCCAAATAAAACCTATGGAAACATGAAAGGTGGAGCACTGCCCTCACTTTCATCAAGGGATCGCTTACCGGGCCTTGCCGCGGCTACCCCGGGCTTGTGTTACGTACCTCATAAAAGTAGCTCTTGTTTCACCGATGCACTGCCCCATCTGGGCGCTGGACTAATCTGTCAAGCCGAGCTCCCAGGCAAATTCTTCTGCAGCGTAATAGACACGGTTGCAAACTCTGCTGCCTGCCTCCTCTGCTTGTTTCACCCCCGCCCCTCATTTTTGCAGAGGGCTCCCCTGATGTCCTCTGATGCTGCTGACAGTTGGCGCTGAGGCTGGATGCCACGGTGAATTCCTATTGTTCTACTGCATCTGTCATTGTTTGCACCAAGGTGTTGACCTCTCGGAAGGTTGCCTCAGTTCTGCGATTCCCAGCAAAAGGGTTTGATCGCAGAAGCATATTCACGCTGCAGAAACCCCCTTTCCTATTTTCGATAGTTGGTGCAAAACTTTGACAGGCAGTTGGAAACCTCGGGGGAGTCGGGTCACATGGGGGTGGGCGAGAGACGGAGGGCTCGGGGGAATTGGGCTGTGTTTCTATCGCTGAACTTGTACACTGCCAAGACGGATGCATTCAGTGAATGAGAAATACTCTTTCAAACTGTATCTAGTGTCCTTCGTACTTCACCGCTGATTTCGATATGATCCTCTCATCCTCAATCTCAATAGCACACACTGTTGTTTTTTAGGGAAATCTCTTAATGAACATTTTCACTCTTTGATGAAACATGAGTATCTTTCTCACAACATTCATTCATTCAATCTGTTAATCGCTTACTTGGCACCATATCAATTGATATTCCACAGCATAGCTTATTCTTCCTCATCGAGTGGTAAAGGCATCAATATGTGGCTTACAGTTGCACGGAGACTGGGACAACCGCTCTGTTTTCGGTGGTTTTGTGTGAGTCACTGGGCCTTGAACAAAGAGAGACAGTCACTTGTATTGAGTTTATTACTCTTAAAGCAGTCTGCAATGATAACACCCTCCATAAGCCACATTCAAGACAGTCATAGTATTTTAAGCAGATTTCCTCCTAAAAGGGAGGAGAGGCGGATATTTTTCCCTTTTAAAGTGGTCTTATCACTTGGGCTGTCGACTCGCTGGAAAGCCGGCCAGCTCCAGCCTGCCGAGGCACCGAGTGGCCTCGCTGTGTCTTCTGCTGTTAACGATAGACAGGCGGGACAGTCGTGATGCTCTGCTGTGCTTCTCCTTTTAACACAGATCGGCGCGAACCTTTTTGCCTGCTCATTTATGGACATAATGCATAATCTGGACATAATTTTTCTGAATTAAAGTTACTGTTTCTGACCATAGTAATGGCGGATATCTACAATGCACGTGAGCAAATGTTCCGTATGAGTAAAAGGCCTGCCCCACACAAGCTGCATGTACTACTCTTTATCGCATGTGTACTATTTATATCTTCATAATTCATAGAAATATCAAATAACTCTCAACAAGCTTAAACAACGGGATTATGTACATATTGTAGCATATCGAAAAAAATGTGTATCTTTGTTTGACTGTAAATGTTTTGACAAGAGTTGAACATAGATTTTCTGCTCCCTAACATGCCGTTTCCCCCCCCCCTTTTACTTTCTCTTGACTCAGCGATGGTCAATGTTCAGTTTAATGCCTCAGCTACGTGTAGTAAGGTAAACTGAGCCTCGGCATTGTATACAGAGGGGCCTGTAATATTCATTATGCTAAACAACACATTGAGTAGAGAGTTAAGCTCTCTTCACATTCCAGGATAGTTATTAGTCGGCATTACAGTTTATTTGTCCAGAGGTAAGATAAACCAAAATACTCTAGGCCCCCTGCTTTGTCCCTGCAACACTAAGCGGTTTGTTTGAACAGAGGGAAGTGCTCTATTATTACAAAAAAGTCTCAAAGTAAAAGATCATTTATCCCCAACATCAAAACCAGATAGTGCCACTGTCAAAGAGTGACTGGAAGTGATTAGACTTATTATTCAGAAGGGCTTTGATGTTGTGTTTCTTATCATATTTAAATATCTAGGAGATAGCACTTAAAAAGGTCAGTGTATTACTGCATCTATTCATTAACGACCTGTGCGCTAAAGTATTCCCAAGATAGTCAAAAACGTGACACAGGCAGACAAAGAGCCGCATTGATTGGCTCACAGGTGGACCAATCACCTGTGGTTCTATGTTTTTTACTCTTTTTTTTTCATGAGTCTAAATGTTTTAAATTAGCAAAAGTTGTGGTGTTCCCTCTGTGACTGCTTACCGCCTGCCCATCACAGTGACTTCCTCATGTGTCCTGAGAATGAACTTTGAAAAAAAACAAAAAAAAAAACATCCTTTTAACCAAAACCATCCCACAGTGAGGCGACTCGCGGGCTGCGGCGCACAACATTCTCATCACAATCGTGTTCAATTGTCCCCTAATTGTGCTGCTCTCACTACCCAGAAGAAGTTGCTGACATGAGAAATTAGGCAATCAGGATAGCATTAGTGCCTGAGTGGAGGACCGAGGCATGGTTATACTATAATGTATAGGCCCCATTGGGGGTGCAAATGAGCAGGAAAATGCTCAAATCTCCCTTTGAAGTGATGGCTGCTCCCAAATTAAACTCTTAGTCACACTGCTATCGAAAGGATACGGTTGTTTGCAGCGCCCTGCTCTGATCCGAGCACACTTCTGGATCCCATTACAATGTGACTTCTGATTGATGCTCTTCAGGGTGGGTCATTGTGAGTAAACATACATAGCGCTGTCCTTCTCAGGGGGCTAAATTATTTTTTATTATTCAACATTTAACAGAGTTGCAGAAATGGGGGATTTTGCAAAAACAGATACTTTGGAAATTGTGATGTTCTTTTGTATTCATTTTTTTCTGCTAATAAACACTATATGTGTGAAAGGCCTTGTTGTATATCCATGTCCTTGGTCAACAATGCAGTTCTACAAAGTTACTATTAAATCATTTGAAATCATATTTGTTACGTGAGTGAATTGTTATTTACCTAAATGTGTAACCTTCATGACAGCAAACATAAAAAAACATAAAGCAGCACTAATTAGACAGAAGGACAAATTTAGTCAGTGTGATTATAGAACATTTTAAAAAATCTCAGGGGAGTCCTCTTATTATTTTTTTTCAAAGATAAAAACACAAGGACAACTATCCAAATAAACTGGGTCAGGTGAAAAAAAAAAATGGGGGGTGGGGTGGGATGAGCGAAAGTTACCCTACACCGCCTGGGGGATTCAATGAGATTACCCCCCCCCCCCCCGCCCCTCCACCTCCCAAAAGATTGAATTAGTTTGGCCAACAAGATGGAGAAAAGCTAGAAACTAATGGCAAATAACAAGCTTGTGACAATTCATCAGGCAACTTCACAGAGGGGAGGGCTTCGGTGGAATGCCTGAGACGGGACCTTTCCCCTGCGCCCTGTTATTCTAACAAACAATGTCAATGAGATGGCATCCTACCTCTCACCAATTTGCATGGTTGTCAGAGGACTGAAAGCCAGTTTAAAGGTACATCCTTTATGTGCCGGAGAAAGGATTAGGGCCAGTCCCACAAAGAGGCTTTGATTTCTTGCAAATATGTATAAGAAGTTTGGCTGAGAAAAGTGAGTTTTCAAAGCTGCAACTTTTCCAAAGCATAGTATTTTTTTTCATCCTTGTGTGTGGGTGTTCAAAAGAGGAGCTCTGGTGATGAACAAAGTTCCCCCCTCGAACATTTGAGGTACGGCCCAAAAATACTTTCAAATTCCAAGATGTCATCCATGTTCTTTTGCTGCTTTTTAGTTGTCGTTTTTTTTAGGGGGATACCACTGAAGGTTCCCTTAACACAATGACATGCTGATCCCACGTCAGCTCAAAAGCAACCCTGTGTGTGTGCCACATGCACTTAGCCATGAGGTTAGAGTGCACGCCTCATTAGCATGTATAAACTCCCCGTGTCAAGAGGTCGCCTTTGACCTAACACACATAGTATTGCTCAAAACGTGTGTGTGAAATATAACAAGCAATATAATTCACAAATTAAAAAAAATAAAATAGAAATAAATTACTTACTCTAATGAGGGTGTGCAAAAATTCTATGAAATGGTAACGTATCTAAATAAAGCTGTACTTCATACAGCTGCTTATGGATGCTTTGGCACTTACAGACTTACAGAAATCCTTCACTGCAAGTTATTTCACAAGTTGAAGTCACTTAATCGATTGACTACATAGCAAAAGTATTTCCAACAAGCGCAGTTGACATTATATGCTTTACACACACACACCCAAAAAAACTCACTGCTTCATGCTAAAAGAAAAGATCGGCGGAGAGGCGACGTCCCTTCAGTGGCAGTCCAGCACAATGTGTTCCAGTTCACTTTCATCATGTTGTACCAGTAGAACATGGTGTAGCTTTCAGCCCTGCCCTGTGGGAAACCAGCCTGTCTTTTCTCTCGCAGTGTGTGTGTGTGTGTGTGTTTGTGTGAGATGCTGTCGAGCTAGGTTGTCCCGAGCTTTCAGCGGCACAAACTCCCTGTCCTAGGGCCCCCAGCGTGGATTGGCCACAGAGACTGTGTGGCGTGCTTGGATGAATGCTGCGTCCCTGATTCTCTAGCAGAATGCCACCGATGAAACCCTTACAGCAGGACTGTTGGGAAGCGCCGGGCTGCCGAGAGGCTGTTCTACTTCTTCATCCTTTTTTCTTTTGTTGCCTTTTTTTACTCGCGCTCTCTCTCTGTAAACCCGGACCAAACAAGTGTCGGCCTGGAAGCGATGTGATGGGGCACACAAAGCAGATGATCTTTATTTTGCCAAGCCACTGGGTAGAATAACAGCGTCCTTATTTCCTTTTGTCTCTCATTTCTTGCTTCCTTCTTTCATTTTGTCTTTGTATCCCTGTATAATTACTTGTGCGAAAAACACAAATATGCCACATAGACTCACATAGACACAAACACCATATCCCATAATTTCCTGGCGAATGCATTTTTTCCCTTTTCATATATTTTTATATTTTTTTTCTTTGTATCTAAGTTCATGTCGAAACAGCTGTCCGTTATTAATAGGGTCCTAAATTACTTGCCTCAACAGGTTTTTCGAAAATACCAATGTTGTCTAGATATGCTTCTGTTTGAATCTTAAGGTGTTGACGTCTTAAATACTACATGATGGTTTCATTTTGGAAATATAGGTGACAAATTTGAACATTAAAGTTGATCCCACTCTCTGTGTGTGCTTTGCCTGGCAAACAGAGCAGTAAAGCTTGTGAATGGTAACGAGAATAATACAGGAGAGATTCTGTTCAGCCGCACACCATGAAGTCTGTAATATAATCAGATGGTTGTTTAATTGAACGATTAACTCGTCTTCAGAGAGGGGACTTTAATCACGTAGGGAGTCAGCCACGTCTGGGCTGTTTTACAAACTCTTATGGAGGTCCTTACACACCTGTGCTGTTCATTTTAAAATAAACAGTCAATTATCTCCAAATAAATCCTGCTCCGGTGTACGTTACATCGGACCTTCACATTTTGGCCTATTTTCAATTTCTGCATTTACTTTAAGCAGCTGTGGACTTCATGCCAGTTCACTAATTATTACTTGGGGGCCAAGTGTTACCAATCACAGGGCAGGGAAATGTAAACAAACTCCAGGTGCTATTGTCAAGTAACCGTAGAAAGAAGACGATGTGAAAGTTTGAATTGAATATCTCCTCTCGGATGTCTGGTTTGTTTACATTTTGTTTCCTCTTGTTTCCCTTTGGGGAAGCTTGGTTATGCTAATAATGTCAAGGCGTGATGTGTCTTTAATGGCCGAGGCGAGCGGGAACTCGCCTCCAATGTCCGTGTTCAACCAACACTGTGCTGCGGCTGTTTGTACCGAAGGCCTAATCAATTCTGAAGCTGATACGTAGGTGAAATAAATGAGACTTCAAACAGAGTAAAGTAGTCCTCGAGGGATGAAAACAAGGCATAAAAGGAGACGCACTCTGTGTGACATATGCAATGTTTCATCCGAGGAACACCGGAGAGCCGCGGCCCGCTCAACGTAAACTCCGAGAGGTTGGATTTGTTTGGTGTCAAAGCTAGTAAATAATTAGCTGATACAGAGCAATGTGGAGTTCCTCAGGAACATAACATCAGGGCCACAATGACACAAATATATAAACACTTTTGGCATTGGCAAAAATATGATGGGGGGGAGTGTAAGATGTAGGAAGCTGCACAAATTGTTTTTAGCTATCTTTTAATTACAAATCTCCCTCTGGTAGTAGTGCATGTTTTCTGTCTTTATATTTGACGTTTTCTTTTAAGAAAAGCTCAAATTGTGTATTACAGTTTCCCCTTTGGGACTTATTATATTGTCATATTTGTATACACTGCGCAATTCAATTGAAATGCTCTTTTGTTTATTACATTTCTTTATGTATTGGTGATTTTTTTTTTTGTACACCAACAAAATCAAGTTAAAGGAAGCCTTGTGTCCTAAAGGACAAATAATCTTTATGCTGCGTCACTTCATCACTCATGTACCCATGTTCATCACTGAATGTTAAATGATCGTTAGCGTTAGAGGCTAACTGAGGAATGACCACGTCGGCTCTGAAGGCCACAAGCATAATAAACCCACAGCACAACAGGCTTCCAGGTTTGCGTCAACAGCATCGCTAGCCGTCCTCCAAAGCTCCTCTGACGCACACAGCAGTGCCGATCAGCAGTGAAATCAGTCCTCAGAATTGTCCGTACTAACCAAACATTATCTGTTAGCGATTATCTAGCAGCACTGCTGAGGTAGTGCTGCGATCCATGTGCACAGAAGTGGCCCCGGGGAACCCTCCCTCTTCTCGAGAACTAATGTTTACAATCGTTTAGGGCCGTCGGTGGAAGGCATACAGGAGACGCTGGCGTATGTTTGTCTCCGTTTTGAGGATTGTGGTTAAGCTGGAGCTCATCTGGCGACCTCATGGGCCGCTCATCCACTCAAAGCTCTTTAACGCTCCTTTCTCTCCTGTACTTTACCGCAATCAAACTTCTTTCCCCTGTTTATTTTTTCTTCAGTATTATCTTCTTTTTTTTTTAATCTAATATTGTAAATAACGTATCTTCTATTTTGTGCTTCAAACTTTCTTGCCCTCATTGTGCGCTCTCAACACGTCTCCTCTGCTCTTTTGAAGCCTCATCGTATCAGCTGTCTCCAGTCATTCATGTCATCTGCTGGCATGTGCTGATGGCTAACTTTTAGTAGGTCTTTCATGTGTTCATCATGTGTAGCATTGGCAAGAATGGGATGTAGCGCGAGTAAATCAATTTGTCATAGGAGGCAAATCGGAGTGCATAAGTTCATGAGCGGGACTTGTGGTTCGTCTCCTGTCTTCTCTCCCATTACGGTCTTGTTTTTTCCCAAATGGCCTCAGAGACGCTGAATTCCATTTATAAAAAAAGAAGTGTTTCTTAGCATCGTTCTGTTGATCTTATTTTCCAAACGAGTCCCATGTTGCTCTTACTCAAGGTTGACGCACCACCTGAACTGCCCGTTTGGTCAAGTTTGATGCTCGACCTATGTAACGGCCTGACTCGGCTCTGATGTCTCTTTCAGTAGAAATACATGGAGTGGAGCAATGTTAACCCTTTCATCCCAAATGTATATATTACCCATTGGAAAGAAGCGACACAAACTGGTGACTGCTGTCAGATTGCAATCTGAAATGAGTGCCACAGGCCTCCTTAAACTATTTTAAATGAACAAAGCCGTCAAAGTTTGTTGAATTAACCTATGAACAAAAAAAGCATTAGTGAAGGAAACAAAAGTGAGAAAGCTTTGCTTTAGAAAGAGTGCATTAAAAAGTAAGGGTGATGTGGTCGGGGTTAGTGGGGCAGCTTCTACATCTGTTTTCAAGTCCTCGGACCTGGCATTTGGAGCTCATGAGAAGCTGTTTTTTTTTTTTTTTTTTATGGTGAGTTATCTTTTTTCGCTCAGGTTTTTCTGATTCAACCATGAAGAAAAAGCTTTGGATTACAGTTGCCTAAACTTACCTCTTAAAGCTCAACATCTCTAACTGTTATTGTATGCATATTATTGCATAATCCATTCAATGATGAGTGAAATATTGCTAGTGTCCTCACATGATGTGTTGGCTATATGAAGCCATCGTCTTGCACTGATTTGCCTCGACAAATGAGTCCTGAATTCCTGAAAAAAATACAATCATACGTATGAATGTCACTTAATGTCTTTAAGCATTTCATATTAGTTAATATAAAGTATTTCCAAAATGTAAGATCACTCACCGGAACAGGTGAATACCAGATCGGTGATCTAGTCAAATGCAGTGTGAAAAGGAAGGTGCCTTTTGGCCCCCCACTGGAAAAAAAAACTGAATTGTAATGACTTTGTTATCTACCATTATCTCACTGCAGGAATCTGGTCAACAGCGCAAACAACCCGCACCGGGTAACACGTCAACACTGACTAAAATATATACACACTCACTCGAAAAAACACAGCTGAGGAGGAAATGGCGTCTTGGGCTGTTTAGCTGGACCAGTGTGTTTATTTTCCTCCCATGGTGCACCAAGCTGCTTAACACTAGGCTGGTGTTCCTGTGGGGCTCGGTAAACTGTGGGTGTGATCGTTTGCAGCTGTCTCTGTTAGTAGTAGTATTACATTTGTATATATCTGTACAAAATGCCCCGATGCAAACAAATAGTCACGGTCCTTATGACATGCCTGAGGACTGAACAAAAGCAATACACATATTTTTTGTTTAAATAGTGCATTTTAGGTCAAGCCCATACTACGTGTGCATTTATACGTCAACAACAACTGATGAAGGGAGCAGGGAGTTAGCTCGGGGCCTGAGCGTTGGACAAACGTTGGGTCTGGATTATGAAGGGCCGATATACAGCACTTCAGAGTGGGCCAATTAACAGCCCCAACAGCGCCGCCACACAGGAGGTCCCCCTCATAAAGACTCACCCTACGGTGTAAGCTCTGCCACTTCCAAGGGCTTTATCCCGGGCCGGGCCCATGCACAGCTGTTAAACTGGCAGGTTGTAAGCAGCCCCAGCATCGCCGACAGGCCAAGGAGTTCGTAAAGATTTTCTCAGCGAGTGCTTTCCCAAAGAGCGAGTGACTTAAGAAGAAGAAACACACTGATAGAGAGAGAGAGAGAAGGAGGGACTAGATCGAGCCACCATACTTCCTGCCCTCAGCCGTCTCTCTTTTGGTTCTTTTCTGCACTCTTCCCTCTTCTTTTTTTCACGCGATGAACCAGCGGTTGTGATGGCGGTCAAGCCAAAAAACAGGCAGCGGTGGCCTGCTGAGGACTTGGTAGTTGGGATAACTCCAATCGTTCAGGCCACTGCCCCCGCTGCCTGCCACGTACCAACTGCTGGCATTTGAACAGCTTTGATACCTTTTTTCTTAAGGATGCAGTGCATCAGAAGTGTACTAATCTTAGTTAAAAGGAAAAAACACCATATAGAGGGTTTTTTCCCCTGCATGGAGGCCCAGCAGCACATGCCGCAAAATGTTGAGATGGAAGGACACACACGCTGTGTGTGGCTCGACAGGATTAGGACATGTTTAAAATGAGCAGAGGGACATTGGCAAATGTTTGCAGATTAAGCAGACAAGTCTTACTTGTTCAATGAATACACTGTATAAAAAAGGTGATTTTTGCCTTACCGTTGCATAATCCAATCATTTGAAACCAATAATACATCATCATTGAGCTGCACCAGCAATGAACGTGTTTGGTCATTCCAAATGATGCATATTCTGATTTTCATGTGTCAGTGACTCAACAGGGGGATAAACGTTGCTCATCACCTGAAAAGGCCCCGTGTTTGCTGCTGGTGTGACATCGGAGTGATGTGTGCCTCGAGCCAATTCAAATGCACGCCAAATTTAGTTTGACCAAACCAATAGCTTGTTGGGTGCATTGCTGCACACATGCTGCATATGCATGTGTGCACGGATGTCAAACCCGTCCATAAGTTTCAAGTCTGTGAGTATATAGCAGCGTGTGCATATCTCCATGGCCACGAGCATTTGTGCATGTGCACAAGCACCCGTAGGGTCCGCTGCCATTGTTCCTGCAGACTGAGGCAGAGATAAAGCATTAGAAGCTGAGCTGACCACATGCTAGACAGTATTGGCCACAGATGTGCCCAGGCACATCACAGGGAAAACGTGATGGCATTTCCTCAAGATGTGGAAGTGTATTTTTAAACTTTGATGTGAACATGATTTTCCATGAAAAAATTCTTTGTCCGCGTGATTCACATGGTCTCAATAACAGAGCTCATACATATTGTATGCCTATCTGGGATTTTTTTTGTTTGTTGTGTCAGTAACGGCGTATGTTGATCTCAGGACATTTAGCGGCACGCACAATGAACCTTCTGGTAAAAGGAACTTACTTCGACGACAGCGATAACAAGCCGAGACGGTTGGTATTATATTAGTTACATATACATACATACATTAGTTAAAATATATGATTTGATTTAACAAATGTTAACCTCTAAAGGCTGTCATACTAATGCATCATCTTTGTGTTGTGGCCATACTGGATATTTCCTTCACCTAAGCACATATTACTTAAGCTTCATGAGCCGTTGAAAAGTTCTAGTTGTTGTCTTGACGGACAAACGCTATTTTTTTCCATGTGGCATACTTGCCTGTGAATGATTGACAAAGAAATGACCAATTGGATGTTTAAGGGAAAGAAAGGCTCATTTGCATGCATTAACACGTCCCGAGTGGCTGTCATGGCCGATAGGTCCGCAGTTAATATTTGATAAATCAATCCTCTCCCGGCATTTTGCGCCATGTGTCTCGGGCGAACATTACACTGGGTACTGTACCAGGGAGCGGCTGGCGTGAAGAAAGGGCCTCCGGTTCAAGCAGAGGGGAAAGGTATCACTGTGAGGTAGTTTGGTGGTTGACCGTCCGGCTCTGTTTAGTTCAGCTTTAGCGTGTGTGTGTGTGTGTGTGTGAAGTGATAGTTCCAACACATTGTGCTCTTGTTCTGCTCTTCTTCTGTTTCAGCTTTGGCAGGTGACCCGGCATTGGATGAGCTGCCGACTGTACACCAGGTGACAGCTTCTGACATTGTAATTGTCTGCTTTGAGTGAGGGGATGGTGGGTGCAATACATCTTATGTTTCCTTTCTGTAGAAATTATTGATAAGCAGAGCTGAGAGATGGTGTTGGTATCACTAATCCCGGCCTGAGCAGGTCTTGATTGATGATGGTGATTTTGGTTTATTAATGGATTGCGGAAGTGATGCCGAAATTATCCAGAATTGAGTGTTGATCAAACATCTGATTTTTAGTATCAAGGAAAGGACTTCCTTAAGTTCCTTTATCCTAAAATGTTATTATTAGGAGCATAATTGAATCCTCAAAAAATACAAACTTTTTTTAATCTGTAGCAAGACACTGTTTAAACTGCACAAAGGAAAATGAAAATCCAGTATATTATGGACATTGACTAAATTTGAGTCAGTTCAATAAAAGCATAAAGAAAAAAGACAAGTAAAACATGTTTGAGTAATAATGTGGTTATGAATAAAACACTATCTTGTACGGTTTGTTTTTACTCTCCATACACATTGAAATAAACTAAATAAATTGTATTAATTGCCCTACACACTCAGATTCAACAAATTGACATTGTTCACCACTGTGAAAATAAGTAAAGCCAAAGAGACTGTGCAGACGGTTTGATTTGGACAGAGATAGAAAAGACTCTACATTATCAGGGCCGAAGATGGGAGTTGCATTTCATATCACCTCCTGCGCTGCACATGTGCTGGGACTGTTCAGAAAGCGAGCGGGAGAGACAGAGAAGAAGCATCCGCTACTAAATTGAAATTCCTGTGCTTCAGCCACAGCTGCAGCATGACACTTCAGATGGCCGCGCTTCCGTTTGTACAGCTCCCTGGAATTAACCCAAACCACAATGGCATCACATCAGACAGGAAAGCGGCAGAATCAGACTTTGTTATCTGCCGCTGTGGAAATATCTGTGCAGGGAGGAGAAGGGGGCACAGGGCCTTCGGCTTCCTTGCCGTGTCGATTGTCTTTCTATTATTGAAAACGCACACACAGCTGCCTTTTTAAACAAGCCTCAGCTTACCCGCTGTGTGTGATACCTGTGCATTTACACAGAATTGAGCAGCACATTCTCATTTCCCTGCACACATGGCTCTAATTTGAGAGGTAAAAACGACAGCAATTGACAAAAGTGTTCCAAAGCAAGTCATTTCATGTATGACATTTTACACCTGTAAATTGATTTGGCTGCAGAGAAATTCCTGGTGCCCTATCGTGTCAAGATGAACCGATACTGCAGCAGCACTAGAGGAAACGCTGCCCAACTAGCACTGCTAACTAAGAGACGTGGTATCGCATCGAATAAAACTTCAGTTTGTGTTTGGGGGGGTCGAATTTACTTCAAAGTGATCTCAACAACAGTGCTGTCTATCTAATATACGGTGGCAAGCGCATGCCAAATGTAAAAACCCCAATTTTGAAGAGTGTATAATTACAGGGAGAGAATGAATGACTATAAATACCACCATCATTACTGGTCCCTCCTGAAGAACATGATCCATACTGAAGGATAATTAAGGCAAAATACTTCTGATCCTCCAACTGACTGTACCAGGAATGTGTGCGTGCGTAAACCATACTGTGTGTGTGTGTGTGTGTGTGTGTGTGTGTGTGTGTGTGTGTGTGTGTGTGTGTGTCTGAGAAGGAGGGGGAATTGCAAGGCATTTTCCCCTAAATATAGTACGGTTCCGGTTGGGCTGCTACGTACGGATACTTTAGCAGAACTTAAGACAGACGGCTTTAATTGCTTTGCGGAGTCATTAATGGAACAGAAGCGCAACTCCGGAAGAGATGTGTGTGCGTGTTGTGAGTGTATATCGGACCCTGTCAGTGCCCTTTTAACAAGCACAGAGACAATGAAGTAACTTTGATCAACAAACATGTAGCAAACAAGAAGATAATAATGAACCTCCATGTTCAGCCGAGGTCTCTTAAAATAGACCATTTCAACTCGGATACATCAGATTTGAGGGTAATATTTCTAGATTAGGCCAGCTAATTAGTGCCCCAATATTTGGCTCGGCACTTTGACTGAACTCCAAATCGGCATATTGTTCCTCTTCGCAGAGGAGCGAAGGAGCTTTCCTGTGTTCTTCCCCTCAGAGTCGGAAGGGATGTTCAACTGAGGAAAAAAAAAACTTTACCAGACTGCACTCGCTGCCTCGCTTTGTTATCTCCTCCTCTCTTTCTTGCCCGATCAAAACATGAGAATGTCGCTTTGAGTGGCCAAATGAAAGGAAACCAGGCAAACATGAGCGAGAGACCGTGTTTATTTCCAGGATATCTGTGAGCCAGGCCCGGTTTCCGTGTCAGCAGGGGTCTGCAGGGCTTGTGGAGTTGTTGTGAGTTGTTGCTGAACCGGGAGCGAGTCAGCCAGTCAGCCAGCTAGCCAGTTGTCAGGCAAGTACCGGCTCCTTGTTGCTATTTGTGTTCAAGTGTAGCCGTGCCGAAAGCCCCCCTCCCTCCCTGCCTCCCTCCCTCTCTCCTTTTTCCCTTCTCCAACCTCTTCCTGTGGCAAGCATCGTGTCTTACAGCAGCCGATCACTCCGGCAAAAGAAAAGCCTGTGACCAAGGCATCCGTCCCTTTCACTGCCATTGTGTCGCTGAAACAAGTAGTCGGCTGAACATAGTGTCGCCGGGTTGGACGGGGGCCCCGCTGCGGCTGCTCGCTGCTGCCGACTTGTTGTCGCTTGTTGTCGTGTGTGTGTATCCCAGCTGGGGGGCCAGGGCCGGGGCCCGGGGACGCCTTTTGTGACATCGTGCGACCAGTGCTGCACTCATGAAGCTAGATAAATGGATTAGAGGGGGGGCGGGGGGGGGGGGGGGGGGCGCAGATATGGGCGGGCATCTTTGGGAGAAGAACAACGGCGATGTTGAAGGGAAGCGGGGGAGGGGTTGGAAGACGGGGAAGGAAGAGGCAAAGACATTTTGTGATGTTGGGCTACAAGGGGTCGAGTCTGTCGAAAGAATGGCCTGCTTCGGCCTAAAAAGACAAGACAGTGATAAAGTTTCCTCCCCATGCAGTCACCTCTCTCCTCCTCAGTCCCCCGGTTAGGCGCACACACACACGCACACACACACACACACACACAGAAACTGTCACAGCGCGTAATTCACCACTAAAATGAATGGATAGCCACAGTGTGACACGTCTCAGTTGCAGCGGGAGATGGTCCTTGTTCACCAAACAAAAGGCCGCGGTGTTATGGGGGGGCCACAGGCTGGGACAGAATGCTAAATTGTTTTAGGGTCAACAACTTATTGTCTTTGCATGAGCCACGATTTACATATCTCCCGAGTAGGTTTCTGCAGTCAGTCGCCAGATGAAAGAGGCAGAACCTCCTCTCGCCTTTGAAGGAGTTGGAGCCTTTCAGAGGTTGCTAGAAATAGTTGATAGTTTTTTTCTTTTTAAGAAACAGAACAACGGCTCTTTTCTTAGTCTTTTAATGAGTAAATGGATTTACAATATAATCTATGGCAATCATTATTTTTTATTATCACTTTAACCATTAATGGGCAATTAGCATAATATACGCATTGTTTACTCAGTCTAACAATGGGCGCTGTTTTGAAACCACAGAACATTATGCATTTACCTCTGTCTTCCCAAAGAGCATTGTTCTTTATTCTTTATATTTACATTTCAGCTCTTCTTTCTTTTTATTTATTTTGTCACGGTCTTTATTTTCTTTCCCCCCCCCCTGCGTCGTGGCCCAGGGCGCTGGGAATAGAAATGGCTGGAAGTGACAGTCTAATTATCAGCTGCAGCTCCGCTCATTACCCATTAGACAATCCACTGTACATCCACTTACAAAATGAATAATTTTGTATATATTATGGGAACACAATATTGTGGCCTGCAGCTAACGCCTTTGCGCTAACCTCACGCTGTTTCAGTACAAAAGAAATAAATGGGACACCGAGAGGTTATTTAATTTTAGCCCCGAAAGCCAGCTCATGAGAGGATGTTATGTGCAAATGGGGAAGCGGCGGAGGGAGGGGGCATGTGGAATTTACACACCTGCCTTTTCCTGCTGCAATATCGGAATCATTATTGCCAAAGCACAATTGGGAGCACAAGTGAAGTTGGCGGTACTCCGTTTGGGCTTCACTCACATGGCTTGTATCATTTCCAACAATTGATGTCCACATATTTAGGGCTGCAGCAGTTGATTGGTTTTTTAGCACTAATTTGGTATGAAAAAAATCATTCTTCTATTTGTATATCATGATGTAATTGTGCTGTGAGTTAGGTTGTGTTAATTTAGCCGTAAAAGTGGAATGACCCTGCTGCTTTCAACCAAACCCTTAACCTTTGTTAAGTTATCTTTGACTGCGTTTAGCAAAATGCCATTTAAGTGACACATATTTACACCCACACGGTCTAGTCAACGTTCACTAATAATTAGAAAAATAATGAATCACTTTTATAAGCTGCTGTAGAGGTTTTAGTGTATTTATCACAACTTAATTTGTTATGAATTGCTTTAGTTATTTGTGTATTGGTCGAACCCATACAGAGCCCTAAGTAGTGGATTATTTATTACAGATTATTTCAAAATAAAAAAATGATCTTGATTCTTAACGAAAATGATTATGTTTAATAATATATCATGTACATTTTATGTGGCAATGTTTCTATGAATACTGCAACTTCTAGGTTTGCAATGTGTATTTCTCTAGAATCTATGATATCATAATACAGCCCATTGTGCCCATTGGGTGTCAATTAAACTGTAAAGCTTAATGAATTAGGTCCGATAATACAGTTACAGTACAAGTACTTCCACGTAATTTACAGATCTTTGGAGGGTGAAAACCGTTTTACGCATTATAATCTTTGCCTATAGAGGTCGCTGTGATATTGCAAAACAGATTGCATGAGACACTCCACAGGTTTAGGCCACTCAAATAATTGACCTAAATTCGAATAGTTACTGGCATTTAGAAAGATGCCCTAATACATATTTACTGTGTCTCAACTGAAGTCATTTTAAAAGCAATTTAAGTTTAAATTAAAAAAAAAGTTTATCATTGACGATAAAATTGGAGGTAAAACAAAATGACCAAACTTTTTACAAAAGATCATTAGAAATATTACTTGTGGTATTTGTAGTTCTTGTAATAAAAAGCAAAAGTGCTAACATCATCTCGGCTAATTACTGCGCCCCTCTCCTCGTTTTTATGTTTAAAACCCTTCAGACAGTTGTGGTGAATCAATATTTGTCTTCGGTGACTGATTGAGAAGCAAAGAATCTGCTTTTATAGTCTAATGATCACTATCAGCCGCGGGACAGAAAGGACCCCAAACACTGACCCTACTCCTCAGGGCCAACCGTGTCAGCCCTCCACCTCCCGAAAGTACAATATTAATAATTTATCTTTGAATCGACTTCGCTCCCTGACAGATTAGATTTTAACCATTTGATTTTGTTTGGACTCGGCGTTCCCATATTATTACTTAATGACCTTCCCAGCTGCTCCTGTCCATTTTCTGTCACCAGCTACCATCTGGACACTTATTAGCACCTCAATGCATCCACGCTGCTGTCTTACCAAACTTGAATAAAATTAAGCCTGGTTGCAGACTGCCGATATCTTTTTTTTTTTATTCCATTCACACCCTTTTTTAAATGAAATTGGTAGAAAGCCTGTGATTTCCTTTTATAGTATTGATACAAATACTGAGTATAGTAAAAAATAATATCAGATATTTAATAAAACCAAGTGGCAAAGAAATATAGTATACTCGTGTTTTGTCTATAATTTCATTTAGTTTATTAGGCAAAATATACGATCTGGACAAATTCCTTCATCGCTTCCTATTTACAAATTTAAATCACTTGGTATTTACAATAAAGAAAGGACACCAAAACACAAGATAGAGACGAAAATAATAATAATAATAATAATTATAATTATAAAGTAAAAAGCCTTACAAATGCCCCAGCCTGCCACGGCGGACTGGAGCGAGAGTAACATTATAGGCGCGATTATAGGCTACACAACAATAGAGGAAGTAATCCATCCATCCACAGGATATTACCAAATTACGCCATTTGTTCTGTACCGACTGAATGCTACGCTGCATTATTATTTCTCAGTGTCCTTTTTAGGGAGTGTAAAGTCTTTTACAGTCTTTTTTTCTATTCATCTTTTCTTTCTTTTTTTTCTTTTTTTTTCCCCCCAAGCACGAAAAAAATGTCTTGATCAAGCCGAGGAGAGGGCAGTGAGGACTCGTTGCGTGGCGTCTTGTGGACTCCTGGCGCTGGAGGGCAGAGAGGATCTGGATAAGAATAATACAGAAAGGTAGATAAATACCCCCGCCGTGTTTGGACAGCGGGTTTCAATATGCAGCTCAATTGTCTGGCTGAACAGCTTTGATTTGGAACAGACGGCAGCCCCCCTCTCTAATCCCCCACTTACTTTCTCAGATAATAATATTATTAACAATAATGAGACTAATGACGATGATAATAACATTAATAACGATGATAATAATAACGACATCGAAAAATATATATTTAAGCTTTTATTTCATCAACATTTTTAATTTTGTATGCAAATAATATTGACGTATTATTTCTATATGGCTGTTGCACGCAAAGAAGGCATTTTGTAAGAGGCCTACTTGAGACTGGGGTAAACTTTTTTTTTTTTTCCCGTTTCGGTAAGAGCGATCCCCAGGGCTCCGGCTTTCCCATGGGTCTTTAGGGAAAGCACACAGCCCAGACACAGCCCGTTTTACTCGGTGACTTGATAAGTAGCCACACTCTCCCCAGAGGGGAGGAATTAAAGGGGGTGTTGGATGGGAGTCGGGACCCCTGTCACCCGCAAAGCAAACTGTGTTTTATTTATCTCTGTATAGTCTCATTCCTTATTTTTACCAACGTTGTTTTATAATAAAATAAATGAACGAGAAATATTTTAAAGTGAGGTCTATTTGGGAAGTCATAAAAAAAGGCAGTCTCAATACTGCTCGAGTTATAGCTGCAGCTATAATTAAAATAAATCCTAGGCCTTCACTAATGTTCGTGTTTCATTTTATTTAGTTTAACAACAGCTGTTCTAGACAGTACATTGCTGCATGTATAAATCACATAATAATCACAGTAGTAAAAACGTGTCTCACCGGTCATGGATGGGTCGAAAAGAAGACTTCAGAATCTGCGTTGGAGGTGAATCGGACCTGACACCGTTTTCGTGTTCTAAAAAGAAAATAAGCAAAACAAGTATCAGCACTGGAATGCTCGATAATTCCCGAATTATATAGCAACATGTTTGACCAAAAAAAAAAATTTTGTAAACGTTTGATGTGTTGAATGTATGCGTGTGTGCGTGTTTAACAAAGTTATTGGCAAAAAGCAGGAGGTGCGCCGTTAATGTAATACACGTTACCTTTTTTTAATAAAAAAAAAACAAAAAACAAATCTATTGCACTCGAAATGCGACGCAGGCTGCTTTCCTACCTATGTGCTTGGGACTGTGGGCTTCTGGTCGGGCCTTGCTGTCATTGCTGAGTGCTGCCGCGGCTGCTAATGGCGACACCACCACTGACGTCGGCTGCTGCTGCTGGGCCTGCAGGTGGTGATGGTGGTGGTGCTGGTTTACTCCCAGGAACGACCTCACGTTCAAGAGGGAGTTCTGACCCAGAAAAGCCCCGTTTGTCCAGTTGTGGAACTTTCCAATCTGGCAAGTGTACAGTCCATGACTGGGGAGGAAGGCGGGGTGGGTCTGGAGCTGGTGGTGCGGCGCTGAGGAGTGCGTGGTGGCCCCTGGGCCACAAGGGGACGTGGGTTTCTGGGAAGAACTATCTGGACTTGTCGCGGTCTCTGCTAAGGACCATATTTTAGGCTTATTGTTTGACGGGAGAGGAAAGCTCCCGGGTCTATCCGGGGACAATATTCGTGTGGTGGTGTTGTTGTTGTTGTTGTTGTTGCCGTCCGAGTTCTCCTTACTCCCCGGGTGAACTAAAAGTGCGCTCTTAGATTTGTCAAAGGCCTCGTGGGCCTGCAGGGCGAAGGCCCGTCTTTTCTCCAAGGTGTCCAACTCCCCGCCCGCACCGATGCTGCCTCGATGGTCCCTGCTCCCCTCCGTTGATCTATCGTCGTCGTCCTCGTTGCTCTGATCCCCGTCGTTGTCGTCGATTTTATCTATATCTATGCTCTCCAAATCAATCTCCTCCTCGTCTTCGTTTTTTTCCCCCTCGTCTCCACTGCCGAACAAGTTTCCGTCCTCGCCGTCCTCTTTGCTCCTGCTCCCCCAGGTCACCTTGTTCTCCTTCTTGAGCCTCCGCCTGGCGTTGGCGAACCACGTGGAGACCTGCGTCAGCGTCATTTTGGTGATGATGGCCAGCATGATCTTCTCCCCCTTGGTCGGGTACGGGTTCTTCCGGTGCTCGTTGAGCCAGGCCTTCAGCGTGCTGGTGCTCTCCCGGGTCGCGTTCTTGGGCCTGGCCGGGTCCCCGTACTGGAACTGGCCGTAAGGGTAGAAGGCCGGAGACGTGTGCGCTGCGAAGCTGGCAGGATGGACGCCAGGACTGTCCTTCAGCTCGTACTGGGATCCCTTTGGAAATGAAGGAAAGCGGTGGGACGTTTAGAACGCAGTTTGCAAGTTCGATAATCTCAATTCTCAATTTAATATAATTTGATTTTTTTTAAATAATTTACAACGTTGCTTAAATGCACGTTGATCACTGTGTACGTGCAACATTAACACGGCAGGTTGCGCCCCCCTCTTAACAAAAAAGTTTCACCTGACTCCGAGCATTCCACCAATACGTTTCTCGACTTGCAAAATACCACATGCCAGGCCTGCCGCACCTGATTTTGCACAAAGGCCAACTCCAAAGCAAAGAGCCTTTGATAGAAAACACGTTGCGCGTACACGTCCGTCAAAACGTGGGAATAAAAAAAGCCAACGGAGGCGAGAGGAGAAAAAACCAAATCCGTCGCATCATTGCAAACTCTCAGATGGCATTAAGAGCGCCAGCTCTCCGGTTTACCTGTCAAACTCCCCTAAACACTGCTCAAGGATGTCAAAGCGCTTTTAAGGGCCCATGAAGTTCTCCCGGCGTGCCACATTTACTCTGGTTGAGTCATATTGGCTCGGGGGCACAACGCTCAATCATATCGATCACTCCACACGGTTTTTCGCTTCGTGGCTTTTGTTGTGAAGCTTTAGCTGAGAGCGGCACACATCTGCCAACTTATGAGCTCACTGCTAGTTAGTTCTTGTCACCAGGTGAAGGATACTTGGACATGCTACAGATGTCTGACGATTCCTCATCCAGACACATTAGAAATCCATGTGGCAGTGAACCGTGACGGGGGATAGACTGTCAGAAAAGTAAGCCTCGACGGTTAAAGAGTGTCGCAGCATACAAGTTGAAACGTGGACTTTATTTCGAACGGTTTGATAACAAACAATCTGGAAGAGGTAAGAAACGAGTAGTAAACTTTTTCTTTACTGTTTTACTTTTGCTTAAGCGCATGTGTTTTTTTCTCCCGTTCGATATAATTGACCTTAACTAATTGTTTGTTGAGGAATGGCGTAAATAACATCATTTGGTTACATTTTTGCATAAATATCCTTTTGAATCACAGTTTGTGTTTGTTTTTTGTTTTGTAGCCACAGCTCAAACTCTGCACTTTTATAACTCGCAGAAATAAGCCACTGGAACGTCGGCTGCAAGACACATATATAAAACAATCCCACACTCACACTTTAATTTGTATTTCTGCATTCGTGGTGGTGACATTAGCCAGCACGTCTCAGTGGCTTTTATTGTCTGCCAGAGAGAACGATGCCTATTTAAAGCTTGGACAAGCGCAACACCAAACAGACCACAAAACATCGACAACGATTTCTTACCATTTGTGAGAAAAGAGCCAAGTCCGCGCTGGTGTACGGTAAGAAAGCGCTGTAGTTGTGCGCGTACGGGTTGGCGTACATGCCCAACACCGAGGTGACCGCCGCCGCGGTGGCGGACGGGCTTCCCCCGATCTCCGCGCTCCCTCCCCGGGACGAAGGCGTGAGCACTCCCGGCCTCTCGCTCCCGTACACCGCCTGGGAGGCGCTCAGGTACTGCGGGTAGCCTAGCTGCGGGAAAGACATCTCCACCTCCGGACTGTCGCGCGGTCGTACCGTCCGACAAAACTGCGCGTGGAAAAGTGTGCGAGAGGAGAGAAAAAAAAGAAGCCGGAGGAGCGAAGGGAAAGTGTTTTAAGCGAAGTCACCGCGACTACAGACATACAGTAGTGTGCAGTCAAAACCGCGCGCTCTGAAATCTCGGCTTCCTCTCGTTTTTACGCGCAAAGTCCGCTGGATGTGATCTGATCAACAATTGCGCTCCGACTGACGCGCCTGGCCCTGAGGTCTCCGGGCTGATCCCTCAGATACAATTTGAAGTTGATGCTTTGATTGGCATCCCCTACTTGAGCCTGCAAGCTCCTCCTCGTTTGGAGCAACGTGGATAATGTGAATATGGAGTGAGCACATTGGCTGGGGCCTCTCTCTCTCCCTCTCTCTCTATCTCGGTCCCTCGCTCTCTTTTCGCATCTCTGTGACTGCGAGCGTCTCTCTCTCTCTCTCTCTCTCTCTCTCTCTCTCTCTCTCTCTCTCTCTCTCTCTCTCTCTCTCTCTCTCTCTCTCTCTCTCTCTCTCTCCGTGTTTGGACTTATTGTATGTTAAATGTTCAGGCATTAGAGTCCATTCACCGAAGGCTTTGATTGTTGTGTGACAACCTGTCTACACGATTTTACAGCTGTCCAACACAGGGGGAAGTAAAACCGTCAGAAGAAAAAAAAACTTAGTTTGAATAGATTTAAATTGTAATTAACAAGGGAAAATGCCTCTCCGCAGGGGAATTACTATTTGCCATCACGAGCTGCTGGTGCGCTTTTTTTAATGCCGTCCTCATTCTGGGATTATTTCTTTTTTTTTAATGTTCATTATCTGTTTTCACAGCAGAAAAAAAAGTTGAATAGACGTATCAGGCTACTTTAATTGTGTTAGTTTACGGCATACTACAATACTTGATTTAGTAAAAAAAAAAACTAAACCCAAGATATTAGTATTATATGTCAGCTTGCGATAATGACGTTTTAAAAGCTAATTTCCTTCAGCTTTTCTTGCATAAATAAAATCCGTAAAAGACATCCATGTGATTTATTAATTATGTATGTTAAAGTGACTTCTGTTTTGGTTTCCTTTGATTTCTTCATAAAGGTTTAATAAGCCAAATTCTCTCTTTCATCTGTACGCGCGTGTGTGTGTGTGTGCGTGCGAATGGACTTAAACCAGATTGTTGTTGTCCTTTGTAACAACACAGCCACTTCACGTTTCCTTTTTTTGGGGAGGGGGGGTTGAACAGGAATGAAGAACAGCGCGGCACAACTCAAACACCGAGGCACCCGGCGCCCCACGGGATGTTAAACATTCGGAGTCCCTAATTTAATTTAGCGGCTTACAACCTTTTTCACCCCACGAACCCCCCCACAAAGTCGGGAAAGAGAAACTGGTTCACTGTGACTTTTATATTCCTAAAAAGCCCACATTGCGTATTTTGTTTAGTCTTACTAAATAGGCCAGCGAGAAATCGAATTGCGCACAGTGGAATTGAAAAAAAGAAGGAAAGTGTGATGCAGTAGCTTTTGGTCGCCGCCTCTTGAACCGCTTATCCAGTTTCCAGCTCGGACTCTAACCTCTGCTTTCCTCCGCTCTCCACTCCTGACACATCCGCGCGGCTCACGGGAGGGGGCTGCTCATGTTTTAACAGTTCTATTTGGATTTGATGCTTTATATCACCCACCTCCCGAGTCGACGGGGGGTGTTTCTGTAGATCTAGATTTAATGCCTTAACGACTGAAGCCCAAGAAGTCAGGAGATTGGGATCTGCACCAGATGGCTCCGAGTGGATACTGCCGAGCGCCGAGGATCCGTTAAAAATATCTGAGGGGCACCGATGGTAATCTGGGGAACACATCAGAAAGGAGGGGAGGAATGGCAATTGTGATAACCCGCGGGATATGTGTGTGTGTGTGTGTGTTTGGGGGGGAGAGGGAGAGGGCTAAATGTGGTGGAGGGGGTGGGATGACACTGAAAATCTCTCTTAACAAAGACATGGTACAAAAAAAGAAGAAAAAAAATAGAAATGAACTTATTGGTTTATTATTTACTTATTGGTTTTGAACATATTTGTAATTAATAAGGAGACTGATGTTTCCAGCAGACAGAATTGACGTGTTTTTTCTCTGAAAAAAAAAAAAAAAAAGAATAGGAATCTGACTCTTGGTAAACAATGACACGTGCTTAGGGCAATAAACCATCACCGTTAACTGATTTATTGGCTCTTGTTAAACTCTCATTACCACCACAAGCTCCTCGGTTTAGGCGGAGGGGAGGAGGAGGGGGGGCGGGGGCGGGGGAGGAGGGGAGAGGAGGGGAGAGAGAGAGAGAGAGAGAGAGAGAGAGAGAGAGAGAGAGAGAGAGAGAGAGAGAGAGAGAGAGAGAGAGAGAGAAAGAGACAATGATGGAAAACTTTGTTCCGGATCCTCCTGCCGTTCACTTCAAGACGGTGCTTTGAGTCGCTCAATGACGCGCGCAAGCGTTCGTGCAACCACGTGCACACGCACACGCGGACACCAACACAACTCAACAATTTTTAAAATACTCACTCCCTCTAAAAGAAGGGATCGCCGGGTTGCTCATTTAAGGGAGTTTTATCATGTTAATCTCCAGGAGGCTTTTCATAAGCTGCTATGCATTAACGGCCACATTCTAATAAGTGACTTCCCGGTTAACTCATTCATCTCGACTTTTTAAAACCTCTGCCAATAACATTTTATATTATTATTACTATTTCTGTAGGTTACTGGTGTGTGTGTGTGTGTGTGATGTAAAATATAAAACAAACTCCCAAAACAACAGAACTGTCACCAAATAAAACCCCAAAGGAAGGAAATAAGGAGAAGCCCCTCTGAACACTAAGAAACTGAAAAGGATAAAAGACACATTGTTCATTACAACTTGCACGGTTTTTATGTATTTTTCCCACAGAAAAAGTGTATTAAATATGAACAAAAAATGTTAATCTTCTGAATTTTAGCACAAGTTAACAAAAGTAACTTTTGGGTTATTATGTTTTTTTCTAAAATCTTTGTAACCCCCAAAACTTAATTTAAATGTTTTATAACAGTATTTTATTTTTTTATTTTTATTTTTTTTTAGTTTATAACTTGTTGTTTTATAATTTAGCCGTATTCGGTTCAATTGGAATGTGCGCATTCTTAAACCCAGATTTGTGGAAACCCAAACACATAGACCTGAATGATCCAATAGAAGTCAAAGAGAGTGGACCTGTTTTACAATAACAGCAGTTATGTTGACAGTTTGCTACCACCGCAGAGGTCAAGGGTGCCTCTGTGAACTAATAACTGTGGTGAAAGATACTCTTTTCCTGCCTCTGGGAGTGCCAAAGTTGAGGAAAGGTTAAGAATGCAGAATGTCCCATTTGTGCTTTTCTTGCAGATTATAAAATTAAGTGTTGAAACCAAAACTGCTTTTCCCCCTCAAGACAGGAGATTAGATGGATATCAATTATATCAATGGACCATCACAATCGTTAGACCTCTTCCTTTTAACATCGGACACAAGTAAACACACCCAGGCTTGGGGTCAGACGTATACTCCCTGAACTGCGTCAGAGCAACTCAACTATTTGGCGGTTAGAGTCACAGGACCACTGGTGTTAGTGTGAGACATTTGATACTCGGACAACTGCACCACACCTATAGGTAAGGAAACTAGGAATTTCCTGGATAATAAAAGAGGTCTATTCTGGGTGTTAGAAGGTCAAGACGTTTTGCACTTGACAGCTAAACACTTGGAGGGGTGGTGTTTCCCCAGTTCCAAGTGACAAAGGGCCTCTGAGCTCAGATTGTTGCCAAAATAAAAAGTGCTTTGCAGCAGTTGGATGTGCTGCACGGTTCATCCAATGCTTTTAGTCCTGCAACAGGTACAAGGAAATGAAAAAGTCTGCTTGGGCCCATAGAGGGTGTTTGACTCTGTGTCCCAAAACAGAAATCTCAATTTATCTATTCATTTAAAAGAAAGGAA
The DNA here is from genome assembly GCA_021346845.1 of Apeltes quadracus. Classification (NCBI taxonomy): domain Eukaryota; kingdom Metazoa; phylum Chordata; class Actinopteri; order Perciformes; family Gasterosteidae; genus Apeltes; species Apeltes quadracus. The sequence continues at coordinate 17,486,304 of CM037936.1, forward strand.
GATCATGTTGAGTTTGTTTGCCAAAAGTCCACTTAGTGAGTTTGTGTGCTCGACGTTAGGACTTTGTACTGAAGTTTTGTGATTTTCTATATGATTGTCTCATACGTTTTTGGATCCCTTGCCTCTCTTCCAAACCAGAAACCGTCTCTTCCAGAATTCCCATTGATGTACATTTCATTTGTTTTGGCAATGACATTTAAAAAAAAGAAACATGCTTCATCGTCAGATATGAGGGTTTGAACCTTAATTCCAATGTGTCTATGTGGCATAAAAAGCTTTCAGTTAGATGTCTATTAGGTGAACATGTCCTGTCTTGTGCTTCAGCGTTGTCTCTTTAATTATCAAACCAAGAGCTCAGTCTTTCCCTAACATTAGCCAAGTGCTTCAAGTGCCAAAAGATAAACGTAAAGCAAAGATGAATCAGGGCTTTAGTGTTTATGAGAAGAGGGGGCGAAAACAATAATTTCAACCATTTGCGGATAAATGCAACGTTTAATCACTTGGCAGATATTATCGTGTCCTCATTATGTTGATTAAACACTTAACATGGGAGATATTATATTTTTTCTTAAATGGATTTTCACTTGCAAATTAGAAGTGGACAAACCAAGCAAGAGTTGAATATGGTCCAAGTTGGTTCATTTACTCCCACTCAGCAGAATACATTGTTCTGCGTTGCATTTTACTGCAGCAATACAATTTGTATGTATTATGCATTCAAAAAAACAAGAGGAAACACTGATACTGTCATCGTGATTTAATGGAATCATGATTATGAAGCTAATCCTAATAACCAAAATAAAACGCTTTAATACAGTTTATCATTATTTTTGAGTTTAGTTGAACTGATTTTGGCTTCCTACTGCGCACCATCAACCAGGATCTGACTTCTTTTAGTCCCCCAGGGCATTCTCAGAGGTGCCTAATGAACGGGTGGACCCAGATTTGGATGTGGTTAGAGGCCAAGGGGAGAGAAATGTGAGAAGGGGTGTTAATTGTTTTGGCTCTTTGCTGGGGAAACATATCAACATTGGATCTAATGGAGGTTAAAGACTCTCATTGCCAAAGGGGCTGGAGCTAATGAATAGCTATGGCCAAGGAGAGGGAGATAGAGTGGTGAAAAAGAGGACGCCACTTTTACTGGCCTTTTAAAAGGTTTTAACGGCATTCAGCTGTGTTTCATTGCAACATTGACCTAAGAGGATTAACATAAAGGACTCATGAAAGTTTTATGTGAAATGTATTTTTTAAAAGGACATCTACAATTGTAAACTGGGGCGATCTCAAGGACAACTTCAGCAGAAAATAGGTTTTCTCCATCTCCATCTTATTTAAAGGGCCATTTCCATTTCAATTTGCTTTCATTACATACAGACAATTTCTACTCTAAAACCTATTAACCATTACTGCACATCTAAGACCCCTGACGATATTTAACCATTTTGGTCATTCACAAACTAATTCCATTACTTGGTGTACTTACCGTCACCGTGAATAATCAACTGATTTAGAGTGAGCCAGGAGTCAGCTAGACACAGGCTCCGGGACGATATTCTGCATGCACGTCTCCACCATTCAGCTGCAGATGTATGCAAAGCACGGTTAACACGTGAGATGTACAAAAGCTGCGAAACAAAGAAAACACCGTTATCAACTTCTTCTTTTTGTCCCGTGGATAATTCTATGGTAAATGTGAATGAAGGAGATTCAGACATTGGTTTGAAAGACTCGCTTAGAAATAGTTATAAGAATTAGTCTCTCGTTGCAGATGGTTTTTTTTTTTTTTTTTTTTGCTGCTTCAGTAACAAATGGGAGCGTGTAAATCATTTTTTTCAGACGTTACACTTATTTATCAACAGCCATAATTGAATGATAAGGAAATGTCTTCTTGGGGAAGAATATTTGTTTACACTGAAGTATTCTTTTGATATAAAAATCTTTGATAATGGTGTGAAGGATAGATTCAAAGATAAAATGATCAACAGAAAGCGTGAAAAATTGAATTTTAATGAGGCCGTTATAATGTTGTGCTGCTTTGTGTCTTTGTACTCACTATTGAGAGTTGTTGAAACCAGCTGTTTTTACTGGACCTGACACGGCCTCTCACTGATATCACCTTCATCCCTAATCAGACTGACTCCGTAGCAGTTGCTTTGGGGTTAAACGTCCTAGATTATTAATTGAAACCTAAAAAAAAAAAAAAAGTTAGAAATTGTGAATGAGAATCTTTTTACTGCAGGTAGTTGCATAAAACATGCAAATATATTCATGTGAATACGGACAACTAACTTTCATCTGGTCCGTTTTTGTAACCGGATATTGTTCTTGACAGTTGTGTAACCAGAAACTACCTTTTAAAATGGAACTTATTGATGTCATCATGGCGCCCGAGTAGGGTAACCATTGGCCCCACCTTCTAGCCTTCGGTGTTATGGGGTCACAGATGAAAACAGCAGTCTGTCACATTCACTTGTGCGGTAATGAGTTATAGACACAATGATCTGTGAAGGGGAGGAGGTTGTTAGAGAGCAACCACAACCCCCCCTCCCAAAAAAAACCTGCGCTCCAAAAGGGTTTACATAGTATTGATGTATTTGATTAGCACTTTGCGGCACATTAGATCTTCACGTTGCAGCTGAGCCGACAGACATCACGGAATCTTCTTCCTCTCTGTTTTGACACACGTGATAAGCCTCAATATGAGCAAACACGGTTGCCCGACTACATACAACTATGGATGTGTAATTTGATAATGCTCAATACATAGTTTGAGCTTGAGGAAAAACTGATACTGTATTGATTGGAACATTTAATTGCCGCAGCTTTTGTTGGAGTGTTGATTAGTTTGATCGGAGGTTTAACCGGCTCGTCTTGACCACAGCCGTTTAAAATAGAGCCACATCACGCTAACACTATATCTGTACATGGAAATGTAAAGCGGAAATGTACAGCAGCAGCAACAACTGATACTATCTTGTATTTCCTTTTGGTGGGATGTCATGATTTCACAACATGTGATTGAGTAAACACTATAGGAAACAAAAACCTCCACGAGGGCGAATCAAAATCCTTTAATAACCCTTAAAGGAACAAGAGTGTATCTTTTGTTTCAAGTGCAGTGGTGGTGTTACCAAGAGTGGGTGGCAGGTTGCAACATGGGTTTTTACATCACGCCCGTTTTGAAGCATCGGTGATCCCAGCTGAACCAAAAAAAACAAAAAAACAATCTGGACAATGAAGTTCGATACCAACTGTCTCCCATCTCAAAAGAGGCCAGCTGATCTGGCACAGTGTAATGCTTTAGCATTAGCAGCACTCAGCTGTGTTCACCAAACACTGGCCCACACCATGAAATCTCTTGTTAAGGAGAGAGAAATGGTGTTTGGCTTGTAATTGAACCATTTTATACCCCCTCCTCCTCTTCCTCCTCCTCCTCCCTGCCCCTCCATCCCTTGTGTTGCCCCCTTTTCCACCTTCTCTCCTTCTGTCCCGCTCGTTCCCCATTTGTTTTCCGCTCACCCCATCTTAGCGCGGACAAACACCGACACACACCCGGAGTCAGACACACAACCCTTTTGTATGAGCAGCGAGACCCATCAAAATCTGGATCGATCCCCCAGTGTCATTGTGTGAGGGGGTTATTTATGTGGGCATCCAATCTGCACCTGCCGTTGTGTTTGAGCAAGAGGGGAACACAGCCAGAGTTTGTTAACAGTGAAAGGGGAAACATCAAAGCTGAGTGAGAGAAGGGACGGGGGGCGGGGAGATGGGTGTGGGGGGAGTTGGGTGGGAGGGTGGGAGGGGGGGCAGAGAGAAGGGGAAGAGCAGCCACTTCAGAGCCCCATGAGTACCCGCCAGCTCGCTGCCTCGTCTCTCGTGAAATGAGCACTTTCACAGTCAGTTAGTCTTTAAGTAATAGATATATTGAGTTCATCCCTTGTAACGTTAGACAACTAATTTATTATTATTTTTTTTCTCCCTTTCTGCCTTCACCCCTTGCAGCCCTCCCCTTCCCCTTGTCCCCTTCCATCTCGTCCCCCTTTTCCCTCTGCGTCCCTTTTTCCCTGCGTTTCCCCATCAAGACAGGATTATGAAGGTTAAATAAACTCTGTGAAAATGAATGAATCTTGCCACTCAACTCCTCCCTTCTCAACCCCCGACTGCAATCAAAAGCGCACCACCTCCACCACCCAATTTCTCCCCCACCCTCCACCCTCATTGCCTGGAAGAAAAAAAAAAAAAATGAAAGAAAATAAAACGCACGCTCAGGCTATCTGGTGGCAGAATGAATGATCCTATTTATGTTAATGCATACATGAACGTTACACAGGTTTTTCCCCTGATAAGGCGATAGGTTAATGAAATGCTCATTTCATTTTACCAGTTGTTTTCTCTGTGAAGTTCCGATAAGTAGCAAACCAATGAAGCTTGTAATTACAATCTTACAGAAACCCGGCCAATCTGTGTATAAATCTCGCCATCCAATTACAAGATGTAATAATTTTGCAGTCAAGCTGGTAATGAGGTCTAATACTCATGCATGTGATAATCCCCCCTGGATGCTGACTCTATCAGATGTTAGCTTTGTAATTATATGAGCTTGAGAAAAAAAAAAATCATTATTTCATGTTCAAGTAGAAAATGAGGTTGGTGGGAAGTTAATTTTCTCTATGCTTTGTGAAGCGTAGACAAGAATTTAATGATTTAATTACAGTTGTTAGCCCCTTTTTTGCAAGAGGCTTAAATTGAGCTAAGCATTTTTCATAGCCCCCCCCATCAAGGCTCGGGCAACATCAAAGATTTTGACAGCATACAAAGTGATGCGCAGGCCCGGTGGCCCTGGGATTGACTTTCTTTTTTTTCACTTTAAAAAAGTGTTCCTTCCAGTTTGGTTCCTCTCGTTTTCACTTTTCTCCTTTCCTTTCCTCATCGCCAGGGTAACCACGGCCCAGGGACACCAGACCTGCTGGATAAAAGCAACATCAACAAATATTAACCGCTCTGGCTTTCACCACCGGCAGCTAATCCACTGTATGTGAATTTGTCATATCAGATTACTATGACAGTCATGGTGCAGCGCAGAATGGAAAGCATCCTCCTGCATCCTCAAAAGGACAATATAGTTTTACTCCTCACCTTCTTTGAATTTCAAAACAGCCTATGAGTGGTGTCTGTAGTTCTCTGATTTCCATACGGCCTTTATATGAGAGAAAGAAACTGTAAATACATTTCTCAGAGTAATCCCCAATGGGCCTGGCTGCTTTTGGCACTTTAAAAAAGCGCTTTGAGCAATGTAATTCAACTTCATAGTAACAGTAGCTACTTGGTTATGCAGTCTGTGTGTGTGTGTGTGTGTGTGTTCGTGTGAGAGTACTGCTCTCATCTAACCTTTTATCAGGTTTTTAGAACCTGGCATCAGGGGAAGTTTTGATTACGATTTTAAGGTTGTATAAATTCTTAAACTTGTGATGAGAAACGGTGAATTTATAAACAATTTGTGACAATGTAATAGTTATTATTATGGACTTTGTTTTGTAGAACAATAGAACTAAAGAAAATGCAACAGTAATGTATGTATTGTAATCAATTTTTTTTCTGCTTGAACAGTTGCCTGCATGTTAGGAACATTTAGAAAATACATCCCTCTGCCATGGGAATACTTTTATTTAGTGACACAACATTTTCTGTGGGTCATCTGTGCTTTAAAAAAAATTCCATAACCACAAAGGAAAAATGTATCATCTCTGTTTTGACCAGTGATAGTGTTGCTACGTGTGATTTAACAGTTTACATTTTTAATCATCAGATTTTTTGTTTTGGATATTGTAATTCTGTAAAGATATCTATTCATCTACGTAAACATTCCCTCTTACATAGTAGTACATACATCCCCGATTTGGGGAGCGGACAAAATGAAATTAAACTAATCAAAAAACTAATGATAGTGATCACAATATCATTATCCCACAGCACACTGTGGCAGTTTCAACTGAGCTTCACCAACAAGAAATTCTATTTTAACAAGTTTGAGGATTATTTTTTCTTTAGTATCCTTTTGAAAAATAATATCCAAGATTACAAATATACCAAAATACATTAAGAACAAACTGAGTTGTTAAATGTTCAATCAAGAAATTTACAAATCGCTCAGCCAATGGTTTGTATTTTACTTCAAATCCACCTGTTTTCTGCCAAAGTATATTCAATATTTATTCCTCACTATAAATCTTTAACTTATCATTCGCATTAACTGTGTCAAAAACATCACGTTAGATAGGGAGTGACGTCATTCATGAAAAAACGCCTCCTTTATTCCTCATCCCTCCCTTCCAGAAGTGCCAACCTCCTCTCTTGACCTTTTTTAATCCCTCCCCAGCCCTCTCAGTCCTTCCTCTGTGCGTTGCCATGTCCTGTTAAACAAGGAACGTGTTGCGGTGTTGTGACCCACAATTGTGGGCAGCTTCACGGCAGGTTTTGCCGGCCTTTTTTCTGCTCCGGTGTCCAGTCTGCCTCCATCTGCCGCTGCCCCACCACAGTCCCACTGGGGTAGATGAGGCTAATTTTGCAGTCAATTAGCAGAAGGGCGGCTTTTGTTCTCTCACTGGCTCCCATGGGCCCTATCTGCTTCACTGCTCCCTCACTCTCGCTCCGATTCGATGGTTCTTACTTTCTGTCTCATTTATCTGTACCCGACTCTGTATTTCTTTTTGGTTGTGTCATTTCCTTTGTTTCATTCTCTTCCCCTCTCTTCCTGTCGTCTTTGTATCTTATATCTGTGCATTGCATTCCCCCTCTCTATTCCTTTTTCTCCCGACAGCATTGCTTCTTTGTGGTGTCGAGTGTCCGCTGGCCATATTTCTTCCCCGAGCCCCCCTCCGCCCCCCCTCTCTCAGTGACCTTTGTGACATTGTTGACCAAACGATGTCTCTGGCAATGATGACTCATAAAAAGAGATGGAATTATAGGTAAATACTCCGGGGCTGATTTTGATTTATTGTGTCATAAACATGAGCCATTACTCTAAATGAAAAACTGTAAACAGCAGGATACAAACTAAGGAAACATGCTGTGGGTGTTGAGTCTTGTGTGCATAATTAGTGTGCTGTGTTGTGTATGTCTGTTTTTATAGCAAACCTACTCTCCACTCAATTGGCATTATAATACTATAGACAAACTGTATGTTTAAGTTTAAATCAAGCAATATTAGCTTTGCATTTTCAAACCAAAATAAAGTACAAATCAAGCTTGAAAAATATCTTGTTTGAGGAACTTTCAATGTCAAGAGTAAATAATTACTAAAATACTTCCATCAATTATTTTTCACCTCACTGTAATTCTCTTTAATGGTTCTTTTCTTATCTAGCTATGTATTTTCCCTTAAGCTTCCTTTTTGAGCGCATTATAATAAAATATAAGGAATCCACTTTAAAATCGGTAGGAATCCCACATCTCTCTTTTGATGGATGCGGACACCGTGGGTCTTACCCTGCTGTTGTCCCTGTTGCTCTACCTGGCCCTACTGAGCTGTACCTGTCTCAAGTTAATAAATCATTTTGGCATTATAAAATATTCAAAAGAGGACGAGATCAGGCAAGGCCAGGTTAAAGAATTTCTTACATTTTCATGGCATGACAGCCTGTTCCGGAACCCCCACCCCCTTCAGCTGCTTCCTGCTCCTGGTGTGTGTCAGAGTGTGTGTGTGTGTGTGTGTGTGTGTGTGTGGATGGCCCGTGTCACACTAATAGTCTAGAATTACACTTGTATCAGTGTCACAGGCATATGGGGTCTATGTATACCCTTAGGCCCATCACACTCCCATCCACCTTGCACTGTCATGGCATTTAAAACGAAACCATAAAGGTAGTTTTGACAGAAAAAGGGAAACCATGTTTCCCTGCTCAGCCCGGGCGACAGAGCTCCAGCCACCAGGGGCATCTGGTGGCAGAGCAGCCAATCAAATGGTCTTTTACAGGATAATGGTGGAGAGTAGGTTTGCCTCCCTGTGAGAGCTCTGTCTATCTTATTGTTTCTCTCTTCCCCGCTCCCCTGTCCTCTGCCTAGATTCCACATTGATCCAATGGTGGGGATGACATGCTGAAAGCAATTGCCATGTTCAGAAACTAAAGTGAGATTTACAACGCATTAATGCACTCGTTGGCCAGTCCCACACTGCAGTTCTATTCACAATGTAAACTCTCTTATTCTACTATTTACCCACAAATGAGTTTCTGCGTTTCTACAGATTTTTCAGATAGTTATGTGTGTAATATGTAATGTGGTAATGTAATGTTCCTGAATCACAATTACCCAGAGTTCCTTCGTTTTTTTTTTTAATGTACTAGAATTTGATGAAATCTGTGTTTCCTTTGGTTGTTTAGCCATGGCGACTCTCAATACTAACACTAACCCTCTGATGATTTCTTTTTATCGACATATCATTCAAGAAAAACATTTACCAGCACTTGGATTGTTGAATCATTACTAAATTACTTTGGTCATTTATCAGGTCAAGTTTATTTGATTCATGTGCAAAAAAAACAAAAAACCCTCAGCATAATATGCAGGTTTGTTTTTAAATTGTTTTGTTTGTGACGTCAACGCAGACGATAAAATAAGACAATTATGAAATTAAATATTCCTTCCTTTGCTGTGCGAAGCAGCTCTGGACACCTAATGTGGGTTAGCTTCACAAAGGTTAAACAGCACGTGAAAAAGTGCTGATTCTCTGGATAGAGGGACCAATTAAAGCTCCCTGCCGTGCTCTTCCTCCTCTACCGACCCCTCTCACTAGCTCTCCTTCCTCTCTCATCCTCTCTTGTCATACCTTTCACCATCTCTTGATCCTCTCTTCCCACCCCAGCCTCCTAATTCCACTCTTCCTGTCCCACGTTCCATTCATCCATCCATTTACCCGTCCTTACATCCTTTCAGAGACAGACGCCGTTTGGGCTCGCTGGCTCACTGTGATTGATTCCCTCTGGAAGTGAGACTTCACAGTTGCTAATCTGCGAACTAAAGCAGGTGAAAGGTTTATGCTACCACATAAAGAATAGCAAAAACAAGTAAGAACTAGGGTGAAATGTTTTAAAAGGATCCCCATGGTGCCAACTGAAGCACTTACACGAGGCCAGGGTAAGCTAGTTGTTTGCATTAGAGTGGTTCAGCTCCTCCTTTTAGCAACAGGTGAAAAAAATGAGAGGATCCTGCATTAACCCTCCACTCTGCATAACTGCATAACTCTAGATTATTATAGAAATTATGTTTGATAATGTCTCATATAGTCTCATTCTCAAGCAGTGTCCGCTGGACTCTCATCTCCCGCACCTATTGCTTTATTAAAATCAACATACACACACACACTTCCAATATTGATATGTTTTTTAAAATTCTTATAATACACCCATATCTCATCCCCCTTTCTGCCTTATTGGTTTGACCTCTCTGGAAGCCCTAGTATATGGCAATAATTGCACATCAAACATCAATGCATTACTTTAACCAGAAACTGGCAGAAACAAACACACACACACACACCTGCACAAGGGCATTCACGTTGAGTACATTCCCACATTCAAACACACCTATATTAATCTGTAATTGCATGTGCATACACAAGCACACCTAAATACATTTGCACAGAAGCTCGCAGGCGCCATTTTCAAGAATACACACAAACACACCAACAGGGTTTGCTGATGGTGTAGGACTCATGTTTTTTGATGATATGAAAGTTGACCACATTTACATGCAAATCGAAGTTCCAGATTAACAGGGTGTACGTACGAGGGCGAAGGAAGACACCACGGTAATATGCTATTATAGCTTTTAAATACATTTACCAATGTTTTGACGGAGAATTAGCATCGTCCCAGCACAAGGAAATCATGTCAGCCTGATAGCAATTCGGTTTTCCAATTGGGAATACAATTGATCAGGTCCAACTGTCATTTCTAATAATGACTCAGGTAATGCTCACTAAATCACTTCTTTTTTTTACCACAACCTTGTTGGATGAAAGACAAACACCAGGTTAACATTGGCGCTTGCAGCTCAGAAGTCACTATTCACAGCAACCTCACCGGAGGTATAGATCAACAAACGGAGTCTGTCTATGTTCATGCACGTGTATCTGGAGTTTGGTCTTTGATCTCAGCAAATATACAATCAGAGCTATCCTTCATCTTCAAAGTAAAGGTGAAAATAACCCGTGATGTTCCCTCTCTTCTTCCCCACCATTTGCATATTCTACTTCAAATGCGTAAATATGACTTGCCACAGCAAAATGTCCCTGACAGTTAAATACACATCTCAATTGTCCTGCATAGAATTTATTACTTCAGAATAATAAATGGAAAAATGGATTGTTTCATTTTTGCATTTATTTGCTTCACATTTGTCGACTCTTTGTTAGACTGTATATTGACCTGACATGATAAACTGAATACATTCCACTGTTAGAAACCTTGTTTATCAGCTTTGTGTTTAATTAATGTATTCAACTGTATCATGGTTTGATTTCCTTTGAGCACATGCAAACATGAGAGACATAAGGAAAGGGGGGGGGGGGGGGGGGGGCAAAAAGACGGCATCATCCTCGGGTGTTGGACTTGTGATGTATTTCCTTTAGGTTTCCTCCCTCAAGAAAAACAAATAATTAACAGCCCCATGGGACATAACACACAAATAGAATAATACATTTGTGTCAGTCAAATGCCTTTCCATAGATGAGCAAAGAAAACATAATAAATGAATATGAAATACGTAAACATAGCCTGGATACCATCCAATTAATAAATACCATTTTTTTTATCATGTCTTTTGGGGCTAAAATACTTTTGAAAAATTGTAGCATGCTCTTTGGCCTCCTTGTCAATTCATGTAAACAGCCTGCAACCATTCTAGGGGCGAGGAGCACAAGGAGATCATAGATTATTAATGGAGTTTGAACATAACAAAGGCTGTGTCAGCTGCATCATGTGCCACAGTATTAATGGCACCCAGTTGCTAAATGGCACAGAATGGTTCCTTGCTGCCCGACACAGGTTCAATATCAAGGATTTGTCAGGAGTTATATTCAGTTATAATATTTTATAATCCTTTAAAAGCCGTAAATGGTCGGGCTAAAAAGAGAAAAGAGCCATATGATAACCTGTATCTTTATCGGACTGTGATGTGTTGAGGATCTGCTAATTTGGCTTTCCTGGGAACGGGGGGGGAGCGGGACTCCTGGCTGACTTGGCCAGAAACGTTGGGCCTTTGACATCAAGGATCGATTCCGCTGAGCGAGGGAGGGAGAAGGGAGGATTGTGGCAGAATGCCCCTTCTCATTAGCTGACCGCGGGGGAGCGGAGGCGTTAACTCGGCCTGTCCGTTGGGACTCTAAATGGGTCTTGGGCCACTCCTGATGGGGAGAAGTTCACAACCACAGAAATGGGTTCAATATTGAGTTAAGCTAACTTTGTTTTTCTTCATCAGAGAATGGCCAGCGAGACAAAGTGGTGCTACATTGAACGACACTGTAGGTGTGCAAATTACAAAGCACCCGGTATCTCAGCCAGGTGCTCAGACATGCATTTTGAATTAATAAAATGAAAACACCTCAGGTGTACCTGTTTAATAACAGGATCTCACAGCAGTTCAGTAAATGAGATTGCACTCTTTAGTTAATGAAACACATGAACCCTGTCATTAAATCAGGTGGATAGGATATATTAGCAGACAAATAGGCCACTTTGACTAGCAAGATTGAAATAAAGGGTTGAGATAATGAGGGACTAATCATCTGCAACAGTTAAGTCCATCAGACTTAATTCCCTTAAAAACAAAATAGCGAACACATGGAGCTAATCTCAGCAATTTATTTATTAATTTCCCAACCAGAGGTTCATCACCACACTAATAAGGCATTAATACAGCCATGCAAGTATGCATTCTAGCCCCCTCCTTTCACACACAAGGGGATTAAAAGGTGTTATGATCCATGGACCGCGGAACAAAGAGGATGATATTGTAAGTAGATAAAGAGCATACTCATAAGAAGATGCAGCTTTTAGGATAATGAGGCATTTGGGGGTTTACTCCGAGAGCCTCTGCTTATTCCTCAACCTCTTCCTACTGATGTGTCGTTCTGTTTCCACACCCAGTGTGTTGTTTTTTTATACTGTTGAATGACAGAAAACATGCAGTAGCTACATATTGTAAATATCATCACTGCTGCAGGTTGTACAGTGGACTTAGAAGATTTGACCTCATCTTGCTGATTGACACTGTTGTGGTGGAGCGTTATGCTTATGGTATGACCAGCTGCAAATTGGATGCATTCTCGTATGTTCTTAAATACAAATCTCTTCTTGGTAGGGGTCCATTGTAGCAATTACGTTCCCTGTTAAACCCAAGTCTTAAAGGAGAGAGGCATTTTCCTGTCTCAAGTGTTCTAATTGGCCAAGCTTGCCGTTGTCGGTGGCTTTGCTCTGTCTTTGTTAACCTGACAGATTAAAAAAGATAGAGAGCCAGAAAGAGCAAGATGAGTGAGAGCAACAGCCCTCCACTGGAACGGCATGTCTACAGTCTATCTTGACACATTTTTGAAACTTTCATGGCCTCCGTTTGGCCTCTTTGCCAGCTTCATCTCGGAGCACTCGACTGTCAACGTAACAGAACACTGAAGATTGTGTTGGTCTTAAATAAATAATACGGCATCAATTAATGAAGGCGCAACACTCCCCCAACATAGTGTATATTTGAGAACCAAAGCAAGCAAGACCTGGGAAATGAAAAAAGACTTGAAGGCGACTTTTTCTCATCTCACTTCATACATCAAATATGCAATCTCTTTATTAAAACACATGTATGGTACAGCTTATTCCTTGGAAGATGTAAGATTTTTTTTCTCTAACTTAAAACAGATGTTGATAACAGTGGACCATGCCTTGCCTCCTTTAAAAAAGAAGGGGGATATTTAACACTGAGAAACTTTGTGAGACTCTGCGTTATACAGTTGTACAGTTTAATGCAAGACAATATTCCAAAACAAGGGAAAGATAGATGAAGCACCTTCAGCACAAAGGCCCAGAGAGCACAGCTAATATGACACACCCCAAGGCCTAATCTTCTTACTGGGGTAGGATAAAATGAGTATCAACCTTCCTCCCAACCCTCTCTACCCCATATTACCACCACTACAACTCCATCCACCAACCCCCTGCCCTCTCTCTAGAGCCATTGCTAGCATTGATAGCCAGCATTGAGACAATTGGCCGACTCTGGGCCCTAATCAGGTATTAGCCACTAAAGCTGTAAGGGAAGGGAATCTCCATACTCACTTCATCTTTAGAGGCAAGGCCCCAGCAGCTCGCTTTCCTCTGGCACAGGTCTAGATCAAAGATGGCTGCTAGAAATCAGATTAGAGTAAAGAAGAGTGGCGAGGGGCAGAGGGAGCAGGGTGCGAAGGCCGCAGATCTCTCAAGCCTCCCTCAACCTTGCCGCTTTGAAAAGCTTTTTGCATAATCAGCGAGGGGAGAAGGTGACTTCAGCCCCCAAAACCCTCTTGGTCGCAGATGAAAAACAACATGCAGGGGTTGAAAGTGAGAAAGCGTGTAAGGAAATGTCCACTGTTTGTTTTGGCTGTATAAGAATAGCAATTTTCTATTTGATCGCACTATCCGTGTTGCTTATTCACACAAAACGTAAGGCAAGTAGGAGTTGTGATAGTACTGATGTTTGTGTCGGGGTGAAAAGAGTGACAAAAATACAAGGTAAACCCTGCCAGTGTGAGCCCACGCATATATAAATGGCAAGCAAGTGGAGCATAGTACCTGCATACAGCCGAGTGCAGAGGAACTTTGCTGTCTTACTTTTTCTAGCGAGTGGCTCTTTAGAGACGAAAGGTTATCAAACATATGGCTTCTGCTTAGGGGCAAGGAACAAAGTTCCACTTGACTACTAAAAATAAAGAAATCTTCAACCCACAGGGACTGTATCAAAAAAAAAAAAGTTCCACTTCAAAACTGTTGGCTCTGCAGGGCACCAATTTACCCTGCTTAGACATGTTTTAAGGTTTGCTCTACTTTACACTTACACACACTCAAAACCCTTTATCACAAACTGACACACACACACACACATTGTTGTAAAGTGCATGGCTATTGTTATTGACTGGAGTACATTGAGTTCACACTTTTCCATGATGGATTCTGAGGTGGAGGTGGTCCTTTAATTGTGAAGGCAGCTGCCTGAGTGGAGCAGAAGGTGTCAAGGGAGTTCTGGCTTGTCGCCTCTCCTCCTGAGAATGGTCAAGGGCAAGCTGATGCAAGAACTTCACACGTACATATTCATTCTACGTATATCACCGTTTCACACAGTTTATGTCATTTGTGTGCAAAAAACTACTTCACTTCTTTTTTTATTCATCATTTATTTTGATTCCTTTTTAATTTTCAAAATTTGGATAAACCTTGTGAAGTTTTAACAAATGTAATTTCAATTTCGAGTTATTTCTGTTTACCATGGCCATTGCGTTTGAAATTATTGCTAAGCACACAATGGCCCTGCATAAATGTCGCAGCAATGCAGATCGGCTAAAGCTTACCAATGCACACTGTCCCTTCATTTTCCATTGGGGACAGCCTGTCCTTAGCAAAGCAGACAAATGTTAATTCCCTTCAGTGAGCACAGGTCTGACCTCCAGACTTCTTGAGGAGAGCACACACACATACACGCACACAGTCTTCTCAGAAGGTCACAGAGCAGATGACACCAGCCTGTTCCCTGTTTCACTTCGATTGGCCCATCTTTTCTCCTTCATTACCGCACACAGCTGTGAATAAGAGAGTCTGTGTGTGTGTGTGTGTGTGTGTGTGTGTGTGTGTGTGTGTGCGCGCGCGTTTTCCCCGGTCTCTGAAATGGCTAAGTGCTGTTAGTGCAGTTTTATCAGAGAGGCCACTGGCGAGACTCAGGGGAACAGACCGGGGCTATCTCTCTCTGCCGGCCCTGAAAATTGATATTGAACATTGAGGAGAAGTAGGGGAGAAATCTCACATGCTGGTAGCAATTAGCTAAAAAGGGATTTGCAACTCTGTGATTCTTCACACCAGAGATCGAAGTCATTTAAAGAAGCTTTTCTTTTCCCCTCAACTTCTGGTCTAAAACCTGCACTTTGCTCAAGCACAAACAAGGTCTTGGATTTCCACTCAAAGTGTTCGCAGTGTGCAGCACGGGTGCTAAACTGACGCAAGGCAACTGTGGGTTTGCTTTTTGAGTTGGTAGCGCGGTGTGACAAACGGTCGGCAGCAGGGTGAGGGAACTGCTGAACGGACGGGAAATTGAACCGTCTGAACAAATCTTCAGCGAGGAACTCGAGGCTTCTTATTTATGGCATTCCCGGCCTGTTAACTCCGTTTACACTGCGCGCTTCACAAATACTCTGACCAAACCGCCAACTTCAGGATATGATGTTGAAGTAGTAAAGCACACTCTTGCCACTACACTGGCAAAGTTCATGTTACAGTGGGAAAGAAGAGGCACATTCACCTCACTTTGTTATCGTAACAGCTTCGTGTTTAGAGCGATGGAGAAAGTCTATTTTGCCTATTCAAACACGGACTTAATGAAACTCGCACACACTGGACCGACAGAATGTGTGCAATGCAGGCTCGTTTGGACTCTGTGTTTATGCAAGTGGTGGGGATGAGGTCAAAAACGCCCCGGGGTAAGGGCAAAAGCTCATTGGACTGCAAGTGTGTGTTTTTACACGCCAATATTTGCGTTGCTCGAGAGAGAAAAATACAACCCTAATACCGTGCTCATATTTCAATGGCCATAATTGGTAATTGGTAAAAGTAATATTGAAGAAGTGTTTGTATAAGTTTATTGATTTGGTAATTCTTTTGAACAGTTATTTACTATAATTAACAAACCGAATGTGTAAACAACAGCTGACTTACACAAAGCTGATATATAAATGATGTGCTTACGTTCTAGGGCTCGGAAGTCATTGCTATGAACTTAGAGAACCATTCTGTAGTTATAAATGCTTACTTTTTATGGCTCTAATATAGCAAGTTGTAAACTGGCTTATTTAATGAAATTGCACTTTGTTGTTTCTTGTTCTTTTAAAGTTTATCCTTATGGTTGAAATGCACTTATTGTAAGTCACGTTGGATAAACGTGTCAGCGAAATGACATGTAATGGTAATTAAACTTGCAAGACTTGCACCTTCAACAACTGGCTGTTCTGCTATAACTGAACTCTGTGTAATAACTGTAAATTCCATGTTAGTGGAATAACAGCATGATGCTAAAATGTGTAAAAAAGGCCGCTGTAAATTGATACAGGCTGTACAACAGATGTAGCAGTGGAAAAGACCTTGATGGACAGTGGATGTGAGCAGCGCTAATGTGAAAAGATCCACTTCCATGTGTGACCCATGATGCCGGGGTGAAATGAAAAGCGTCCGTGTAGGTGCTACTCTCTGAAGTCCGCGGCAGCTCCATATGTTCTGTTGTGTGCACCAACGGCGATTGCGTGCTGTCCATCTGCCCAGGCACTGCATACGGCTTTACTTTGTTTTTTACACTTTCCAACTAAGCGCCCGGTCTCACTTTCTCACGCACGAGTACACAAAATCCCATCTTTCGCATGAAGTATACGCAGGCAGCAGGGGAGCTTCGCCCCGGCCAACCTCTACAGTTTAAAACCTGAGCCGCAGCCATTAATAGAGCCGGGGATGACGGATGAGTTTATATGCCATGCAAGCACCCCTAGACAATGGCTTTAGCCTGATGACAGATTGCCTGACCATAACCCTGTTTATGTTAAACTCATTCTCGCTGTTCAATTTCACAACTGTAATTTTGTTGCATTGTCCTCGACGGGGTGAAGTGCTGGGGTGTGCTCTCAAACTCGCAAACCCGACCTCCGGTAATGATTCCCCCCGCTCTTTTCTATTGTATTGTTTTCTGCATAATCAGGTTGGTAGTCAAGGGTTTGGGTGACAGAGCCATCTGTCTGCTTCATTTGCTCGCTGAAATGCTAAGGAATAATGGCCTATCCTGCGGGAGCCTATCAGTTATCAAATAGGAGAGGTGCCCCCTGTTCATGGCGCTACTCCACTGTACACTAGAATGGGCTTGTGTTCGCACACACACACACACACACACACACATGACTGCAATTCTACGCAGATGTATGTGAACTCACACTTGCCTTTTTTCTTCTTCTACGCAGGCCTGTGTCGGCCCCAGCATGGATACAGCCTGGCACATACTGACACGTACGGTTGTTTATGCTTGATCAGCTCATCTTACTCTGCTACAGTTGTATAGGCATCCTGTGTTATGAAATCTATAATTCAGTTAACACTGTGAGCTGTTGCCCATCTGGAGCTGTGCGCCAGCTGTTTGTCTGAGGATTTGTGCTCTCACTGTGTGTGTGTGTGTGTGTGTGTGTGTGTCCTGTATATGTGTGGTGGGAGAGTGGCCTGTGTTTGACATTCAATGCATAGACACATGCAATAGTTGTGTGTTTGTGTTTGCATGCTTATTTTATGTTACTTGTAAACAAAAAAGATGTCTTCCGTTTTAGACTGATATCTTGTCACCGTGGTAACCGTACATATATGTGCCAATGCCCCACGCGCACTGTTTTCATTGTAAATCTGTAAAATGTAAAATAAAGGTGGGACTCAACAGCTTGATTTGAAAGTTAAAACTATGCCATGGTGCAGTGGCTCTTGCTACTCTGAGCACCAAGAGAGACACATAAGAGTCACATAAACAAAACAACAAGTTAAAGAGACAACAAGCAAATACAGGCATTTGGTGTGAAAAAGGACGACACTTAACAAACCCTACAACCTTACAACTCCTCACTTCTGTTTGCCCTTCTCCACTGCTCTGTGAATCAGAATCAGAAAACATTTATTGCCAGGGTATGGTTGGACATACTAGGAATTTGACATGGTGTTTTACATGGCGTGAAGTCAGCCAATAGACACAAGCACCTCTGGTGTGATAGGCGGTCATCAAACAAAATCTACTACGGTGATATCTTCTTATCTTACGAAAGAAAACGCACAATTCCCATTCTTGAATGCTACTTTGGCAGGCAATGTGGACAACGTCAAAATGAATTCAGCAGAATTTCAAACACTGATAACTGTACGCGGACCCATTTTCATCTAAATGTCTCTCCTCCGTTTCTCCCTCTTGGTTCCACGACTCTCCTCTTTACCCGCCCTCCGCCCACTCGCTTTTCTCCCCGCTCACCTAACCCATTATTGCATAGCTTGTGTGAAAAGGGTAATCGCTCAAATCTCATTCAAAGGAAACTATCTGTGCGTGACACTGGGGAGCATAACCATCATCACAAGCAGCCGCTAATGGCTCTCTCTGGATCCAGCAGCATCGCTCGGCAGCTCGGGCCCGGCGCGGCGCGGGGCGGCAGGGCCAAATGCTCTGAGCACTGCGGCGCTGCAGCCAGGGCCAAATTTTACCCTAATGAATTTGAACCTTGCCAGGTTATTGCAAAAGGCAGCCGCGGCCATCCAATACCCTCCTAGATGATCTGAAGCGGCTCCCGTGGCCACTGTCCGTGCCAGGGAAGCCGGTGCCATGTGGAAATGGAGGAATGGGGGGGCGAGAGAGAGGGAGGGGGAGAGGGCTGTGTTTTGTCTTTGGCACCGGTCTGTTCGGCTGAGGCGTTCATTCCTGCACACACACACAAACATACATTGGCTGACGAGCAAACACAAGCGTACATGTATCAATAGTCAAGTACACGCATATGTATCTTACGGACAGAAAGAGGGCCGACTTCATGTGCAATAGCTCTTGGACACAAACGCACACTTCCAAAACGCTGGCACACTTGGCTGTAATGAAGAAAATGGCACAACATCCTGTTATTTCCAGTGTGCAGAATTTAGAGGGAATTTGTTTTTTTCCTTTTTTCACACTGCTGCAGAATGAGCATATTGTTTTCTTTTTTGCCAAATTGCTTGGAAGCTTTTGCATATTGTACATTGAGCACTGATCCAGTCCACATTGAACTGCACACTGTTTAAATGGCTTCTGGGAGTGATTCGAAAGGCTGTGTGAGAGGCTGGAAATCCCTTGCTCAGTACTAATTTGTGCATGCACAACCAAATTTGTTTGACTTCCCAAATGCTAAAAGCTGAACATCCTCTCACGAAAGCAGACCCCATGTTAAGTTTCATTAGTGGGTCGCCCTGACTATTGGATTGAATTAACGATGTAATATTTCACATATTATATAATATCATATCACATATAATATTTGTTTATTAAAAGTTCCTCTCTTCTACGCAGTTGTATTTCCGTATTTTAACCGTCACCCACCTTTCCGTCCCTGTACTTACCGCAACTATCTTCCTCCATCTCTCGGTAACATATCTCCTTCCCTTCGACCTGAAACAGACCCTGTGTTCTTTCATCCCCGGCTGTTTTCCTCGGTCCAATATGCTCAAGGCCCCCCAGTTGTGATACAGGTAGCAAAAGTCTCCTTCAATTAGACATAATCATCACTCACGGTCAATGATTGCGCCAAAGGCTAACTTCCAGTCTATGAGGGGGCCTTCCCATCGAATGCACTGATTCAGCGTGTCTCAGCCAGCTTCTCTGTCTGCTGAAACCAAAGCAATTTATTCGTCGCCCGAGGCTCTTTTGGCAACCGCCAGTTGAGCGAGCTAACAGAAAGTCCGATAGGGAGACACAAGGAGGGATGAGAGACAGAGAGAGAAAAGGGGGTGCATGAAGGAGGGGAACGCTGTAAGGAGGACTCTCTTTTTCTGTCTCTGAGATACAATTTAATCAGATACATCTGTGTGCAGGCCGGCTGCTCTTCCTTTGGAGGAGACCGTAAGCACAGGCTAAGTTAGGGGGCTGTGTTTGAAGTGCAAAGGGAATTATCACGTCTTCCAATAACAGAGCCAGAGATGGAGAAAGTAAGAGAGCATAGAACAACAGACAATCTAGCTAATCTGCTTCATCCCAGTGTGGCGGGCTGTGCTCCGGACACACGAGAAGCAAATCCAATCATCAGACAGGAAAGGCCCACAGCTGACCAATCAAGTTACCACCTGGCTGTCAAAATAGACAAGGCCGGGGGAAATGAAATACTGTAGGTTTGAGATCGGGGGGGTTGAGACGGGGAATGCGTGCGTTAATGTGTTTGCTCATCAATGACACTTCAAATACGGTACTATGTCATCCTCAAGTATCCAACAGCTTAACAGTGGGCTACATTACAGGGAAGAGTGTAATATAAAGCTATCACATGACTAATAGCAGTCGCCTGCTCCCTTTTTTAAACATCGCAGTTTATTTCCGCAACAACTCATTACTTGCCCCGTGTCACATCGGAGAAATGCTACTACTGATACCATAACTCCTCCCGTTGGTTCATTTGGTTCCCTTCGTGCAGCCGTCATCCCCTCTCAGGGTGGCCGCGCTGCGGAGAGATAATTTGGGTGAAGTCTGAGAGGGGAGCGATAACCGTATAAGAGCGGGGCGAAAAGGTTAAAAGGAAAGATAGTTCTCGCCATCAAGTGCTTTGCTAAAGGGCAAGTGGTGTGTGGAAACACTGTGTGTGCGTGCGCTTTTAGGTGTTCGCTGATGATTGTCCTGTGTGCGTGTGTGTGTGTGTGTGTGTCTGTGTGCGCGTGCATCCTCAGCCCTCTTGGATGCCTTAAAATAGCCAAGTGATGGAAGCTTGACTAAGATAGAGGCTATGAGCAGTCTCAAGTCATAGTTCAACAAAGGCTAAGCGTTGGGAGACAGCGGCGTTACATCAAAGGAATGGAGGTTTTTTTAAGTAGTGACTGGTCTTTGCCCTCTCTGATGGATGTTGTATCATGAACCCCATGACAACCATAAGATCTACGCTCTCCAATGTAAACTCAAGCTTAACTCTGGCATGAATCCAAACATTGGTGTGTTTCTTTTCTCATCAGTGTTTGGCAGAGTTTGATCTCAAGGGTGGCGCTAAATCAAAGACACCATTATGCTCTGCCTCCAGCCATCATTCACGTAACCTTATAATGACATTATAAAGGTACCATGAACCAGCGACTTAATGGCAAAACAAACATATCTTTTGTAAAGGTATGGCAATGGCTTAAATACT
Source organism: Apeltes quadracus (assembly GCA_021346845.1). NCBI lineage: Eukaryota > Metazoa > Chordata > Actinopteri > Perciformes > Gasterosteidae > Apeltes > Apeltes quadracus. Next base: position 17,507,446 of record CM037936.1, read on the forward strand.
TTCCAACATGTACAGCAACCTGGGAACAAGTAGGATGCCCTGTTTAATCCTGTGAGAGTGAAGGCTGCACGAAGACGCAGATGAGTGGTGAATCAATCAGGCACATTGTTACATTCACCTGAATCATAACAGACACATGCCAAACAATGATGAGGTTCTCTGTCTGCTTTATACAAACACACACACACACACACACACACACACACACACACACACCTAGCCTGTGATTACAACTTGGGAAAGTAGTAATTTAGTTCATGATTACAATCTATCAGGCTGCCTGGGGCCAGACTCTGAGAAGTGTCTGTTCTAAATGACACTTTAATAAGATGCTGTCGAACACACAAAAGGTACAGGCGCACATGCAGGCTTTCGCTGTTGTAGACAAACACACACATAAGCACAGGCCCATTTAAGCATGCATACACAGCAATGTATACCCACATTGCTGCGCACACAATTAAATGAACAAGCGCGCAACAAAAGCCGGTTCACCTTAAGCACTTGTGCATGCATGGATACACACACATCTACACACAAGCACACACACTCAAAGATGGCATCTGGAGTGATTACTTTTATCACTCCCAGTGTGTCAGCCATGCATCATCTCAGATGAACGCTCCTCTCTCTCTTTTCTTCCCCTGCCTGACACCGGATAAATTTAAATGAAGTAGCGGTGGAGCAGATAGCATGCGGCCAAATTAATAATGTGTTTTTGTTTTCTTGTGTTTCTTCACACTCTGGCTCAAGTGTTTCAGCTATTTCATTCTCACGCTGTCCTGATTAAATGAGTAGCTGTTGTTTCAGCTACTTAATGTATTTCTTTGTTTGGCGGAGCAAAGGTCATCCCGCAGTAAAATGCAGTTACCAAGTGGTAAAAAGATTACATACATGATTTCACTTCAGTAGTTGCACAGAAATGGAATAATGTGAATACTAATTTTAGAGTCAAGCTTGTTTTATGATTTTCCTCAGTTCTTTGTTTGCAACCACTGGTCCTGAGGCCTATTCGGTATCTTGTGCATACAATGAATATATCCTTGAATGCACTGATAGAAACAAATAAATTCAGTTTACAGAACAACAACTTTTTCAGTGGTTTAAAAAATATGCCATCTGCAATTACTGTGAAGGACAATTTATCAAGCAGCCGTCTCAGATTTCACAGGTGTTCCTTCGCCTACTCTAGCACATGTTTTACATATTTTACCTTGCCTAACAACCAGTTGTTTTATGTGTAATGTTAATGTAAGTCTTTTCAATTCATTCACTTTTACACATTGCACAGCTGACGGTGCCAAAGAGACATGTGGTTCAAAATAAGTGGTATGTGAGTCATACTTAATTATTACCTGGTACAAGTACCCAGCTCCTGAAGTACATGAATGTTTTTATTGTTGGCACAAATGCAATAGATGTCTTATCTTACCAAGTCTGCATGTCTCCACCTTCTGTGCTTAAATAAGACTCCAGCAAGTATTTCAAATATTTGCCCGAAGGATAAAAACACTGAATGACTACATGAGTACACATACACATATTGTAGAAGGTCAAGTTCATGATATTACCTTTTTTTAGTTTGCGTCGAAGCTGGTATATACAGTATAAAGCCATCAAATCAATGAGTCGTCTAAACTAATCTAAATCCCATAATTTATCATAATGAAGCCATTGAGTTCAGTATAAACGCCTATTTTCAAGAAGTAGGACTTGGCTTCAAACTGTAAGTAATGTAAATAACAATTCAAAAACTTCTGTTTCACCCTGAGGATTTGAGATCAGCCCTCGTAATCAACCTGCTCTCCCTTTCTGCACGGCGATGTCGTGATAGTGCAGAGGCCTTCTATCGGTTGAAACACCCAGGCGTTTTAGTTCAAAGACGTTTTCTTTGAAATCCATCAATAATTCAAATAAAAAAAAACATGCATATAATTATATATATATATATATATATATATATATATATATATATATATATATATATATACCGTACAATAGAATAACATAAAAGTAATGTAATTCATCTCTGATCACAACAGCAGCATATTGTTTCCACTGCAATGGCACTGAGTGAGTGAACTCTGGCGTGCTTATGATGAATCTTAAACTGGTAATAAATTACCCAGGATAAGTCCGGATGATCCACGGCGAGAGTCCTGGGTTTCCTATAAAGCACTTACTCACACACACATCCTCTGGTTGCTTATACAAGCAGCACCGTGCCCTGGAGGCCCGGACTCTCTCACTCCTGTTTCTCTTCCCTCTTCTGTGTTTCCCCACCACTAAGATATTCGTAGCCACATCTGGGACAGTTTAATGAGTAAAAGCCAGTTAATTACTCACTCTGGTGCAGCTGACCGACCATCTTTTTTTTTTGGCTCCCTCTCTTTGTACTTCCCTGTCTCTCTCCCTTCCGCTTCTTTCCAACTCGTTAATAACTGAGACTAAATATGAGGAGGAACAGGAGCAGTAGGCGTCCGCTGCCATTGTCAACATTACTGGTGTCTAGCTGCATTAAAGCTCGGCGAGCGGAAAGGCTGGGGAGGGTGTGCGTGTAGGTGTGCGCGCGCGTGTGTGCGAGTATACTGTGCGCCGCCGGGACCGAAGACAGTTACACCACTAATTGAATAGAGATGATTCCATTACCAAACAGGGTGTTTGCGTGAGAAGGCCAGTTAGTTAGTTCCCCTTGAACTGCATGTAGAGAGAAAAAGGAGAAAACTATAAAAATATGGACGTGTGAGAGAGATGGTTTGAGAGAGAGAGATGTGCACAGATCTTTTGTAGAGGTGAAAGTTTTCTTGAGTCTGTAAAAGCCTGTGTTCATTATGGGATCACTCACTGACCACAACTAAGCTAACTCATGGTGCACCGAGAGTCATGTCTACACGTGCACACAGACACACATACACACACACACACACACGCACACACAACCACACAGACAGCCTAAACATAAACACACACTGAGATAGTTTTACTGGAAGCCAGTGTAGAACGCACACCTTCTTAAATCACGTATATTCATGAGAGATTGTCATCTTAATTGCATCTAAACAATACCAAAATCTTGCAGTTCATTCTAATCTGTTGTATTCTCATCTCGGAGGAAAAAACAAAGGCCGCTATTAAGAGTTTGGATGGAATTTGCCGCTCCGCTTAACAGACGCTTTGGTATCTGCCGGTAACTCCCGTTCCTGCACGCGCAAATGAAACTGCATTAAGATAAGAAAACAAAAGATACAGAGCAGCGCTGAGGGCCAAGAATTGTTTTCTTCCGTTCTTTTTTTTGTCTTGCGTTTTGTCTGTGGGCCCCAGACCCAATAATTTATCACGTTTTGATTTTTACAAGCATTGATTTCACCCCAGTCACCCTTTGCACCTACCAGTAGCCCTTAGTTACTGTTTGTGTGGACATGAAGGTGCCTGAGCACAGTGTGTATGCATTTGTGTGCATTATGTATTTGTGTTTAGGCTTGAGTGTGAGCCACTCGGAGCTTACAGTGGTTTTCCTTTGAGCACTGAAAGGTCAATTGTAATGTAAGAAGGATGGCCCGAGGTCAGAACAGTGCACCAGGAGGCTCTCACTCGTGTGTATATTTGTGTGTGTGTCTTTGAAAGGGCGATGAATCGCTCTGTAAAAAAAGGATTGTATGTTCAACAAGTATTTTGGTTGGTGGAAGGTTTACTTCTGCTTTAAGCAAAGATGAGGACAAAGTGTGAGGCAGAAAAGAGGGTGAAAAACAAGACAAAGAGAAAGGAATGTAATGACCCTTCATATATTATCTCTTTGTGCTTTGGGAAAACTAAAGAAGAAAACTGAATTAACAAATACAGAGACCATGGCCATGAATACAAGGTTGTAAATTCTACAAAACATTAACTTTGTTACTTGGCAATTACCTGCTGGAAGTGACAAAAGACGACATTTCCCTCTCGCCTCATTATTTAGCTATTCATTCCCCAGCGTGTGTGTCTTTTGTTAAGGGAAGGTCAAACCCTTTTTCGCAATTAAAAGAGCTGTGTCCTTATGCTAATCGGATAGCTGTGTCCTTATGCGTTAGCTGAACCTGGATTCAAAGCCTTTTTCAGCCGCAAAAAAACACACAAAATGTGCAAGGTTAATGGCATAAAATGAGCGGAACTGAACAAACAATGGGACAGTTGTTCACGTGCACTTCAGAGCGTCAGACACAAGTTTGATAGTAGGCCTCTTTCTGATAGCACTAGCATTACCTCATCGGAAGATAATGCAGTGTTCCACGTTGAGCGCCCCGCAAAAGCTAGCAACTGGTTTTGTGGCCTGAACTGCAGTCGCCCCTTTGGACCGCAAACTCGTGTTCAACCTCTTTGTTAGTTGACCTGTTGGCCTGAATGCCTCCTCTACCTTTGCCGTTGCAAGGTTCAACCATGCACCTCAGTAATAGGGAACTCCATTACCTAGATGACAGCATCGCCAGCCAGTGTTTACTGTTTTCCTTGGGCCACAGCTTCCGATATACGGTCGAATATGAGGGAGTTTGCATCAGCGATCGGGGAACCAAGGCGGGTGTTTGAGTTAACCAGAAAAATGCGTCTGCAATCGACTGTCCCTGCTCCCTGAACCGCTAGTTGGTTGTTTATTGCAGTGAGCAGAATTTGTTTTTGGTGATAACTCTAAGGTTTTCATCAGGTTCGGCACGAGGCAGGTGATGGCTACGCCTGCTAAATTCCAGGACCACGCTGTCATTTTGTCCCCTTGGTCGTCCTTACTGTACTTTGAATATGTCGGCCTGTTTTGTAAACACCAGACCGCTGGCTAACTGTGCGCTGGTGTACAATGGCCCAGGAATGACCTCTATTTGATATTCATTAGGGATAAGCGGGGAGTGTCGGGATAAGACAGGAGTGAGTATTCAGATCTGATACACTTGTTTTCTTGTTTCACATTAATGCTATAACTCAATGATAAACACAAGTGGTACAATAGCTGCTCAAGCACTGACATTGAGAAGTGGCACTCTCCCTGCTCTTTGATGGCGAAACCAACACTTTGATGTGTCATTCTGTATATATTGTGTGCAGGTATAGAGAAGAAAGAACAGAAAAGCCAAAGCAATGTAGATTCTGCATTGTTCTAATATAGCTACCAAGCATGGGCTTCCAGTTTGGTTTAGGAATTGTAAAATGACCTAATTCTGCTGTATGACTAGTGCATGGTTTTTCAATATATTATATGTATAGATTGTATTCTTGAATGACAGCAGCCTTCGTTTTTCACTTTGTTGGCTTAACAATGTTCTGGAAACGAGCTGCAAATACAGCAGATATTTGAAACATTGAGTGGTCATCAACAGCTTGCCTTGCGTAGCACAAAGAACTCCAAAATCTGTCCTCATATGGTTTTCACAGTCCTTTCCTTTCAAATCAAAATTCTAGCTACCCACTTAACAATATTCAAATAGAGAAAGATAAACTATGCCTTGCTAATGCTTCTCAGAAGGCCTAATCTAGATATATTCTATGTTGGTGTCACAAAAGTGCAGATGAGAGCATTTGATTTTAGTGAACAGCATTCCTAGTATTATGAAAGTAAGTTACCGCCCAATTATCTCATCTGTCTGTAGCTGGAATACTTTCCTTTTCATCCACGCGTCCACCACAGTAATTGTGTAAACATGAAAGAGTTATCCATACATTATCCAGTTGGTTTGGTAACAGTAATTCTGTGTATCATGTATTGCTGTATATGAATCAGCAACAATTATAGGGCTAGACAACATTAACCTGTATTGCGGTTTTGAGGCCATAATAAAATAATATTGGAAAAAATATTAGATTCAATATGACAAACACATCGCTTTGCTGGAAATGATCCTCTGTGGCTCTGCTAATGTTTGACAAAACCTAATCCTAGTGGTCTTTTCTGAGTTTAATCAGAACAGCACAGCTACCGGTTCCTACCAAAGCTGGCAGAAGGCATGCGGTTACTCCTTTACGTGTAGGTTAAACAATACACTGTCAAATACTGAGACAAGATAATTATGGCTGTAAGACGGTGTCAACTCAGGGCACACAGAGAGGGAACCTCTTATTAAGAGCCGTGTAATTAGGTGTCAAATGGCCGTGAGGCGTGAATGTTGTCTTATCTACCTACTTTGCTGCTTCTTAAATAATAGGGTAGTTACATTTTTTTAAAGATAAACAATTTGGAAACCACCCCCGTTTAGCTTAAACTAAAGTCATTATTACGTCAAATGCTGCTCAGTACTGCTTCACTCTCTTGGTGGCCTTGATCGGTTTGCTACTGTGCATCATCAGTCAACATAAAGTATTTCTGACATCAACGTTGTCAAAAGTAATCCACTAATCAATCACTTAATTAATTATTTTGGTGAATAATTGATCACATTTCGCAACACACTTCTTCTCTGATGTTTTTTGAAACATGGCACTGGGGGAAAACCACCGGGACACTAATATATACGTTGCTTTAATCACGCTTTTGATCTTCAGTACAATTCTGCAATAAGTCAATTAAAACTAGGCCTGCCAAAAATGAATTATGCAATAAGTTTATTAAAACATTTATCAGCTAGGCTTATTATAAATGGATGACTTCCAGTGGAAGATAGAAAGATGAGATGAACGTCATCAGATTGGCGTCTTCTCTTATTCCACTTGGTTGTTTACCATTTTGCATGCAGATTGTTTTTGATTATGCAGTCCTATACAATCTGCTGTTTTTTGTCTTATTAAACTGCATCGGGTTCACTCGTTGAGTACGCTGTGGAGTTTTATGAATTCATGAAATGGCAGTCGGGAATCTGAAAAGTCGTCCTGTCCTTCATCGTCTGCTTTTATCTCCATTTTGTGTGTGTGTTTTTGTGTGTTTACTTATCAGCAACCTGACAAATCCAGATTTGACCCAAGCCGACTGAGGCTTGGTGCATTCCTCGGGGCATGTGGGGTGACAGGGAGCACGCAAATGCCCCCCTGCCTGGAGGAATTGTCAGAGAAAAAGCAACCGCCAAATCAATCCCTCATGGGCGTCATGAGACATGGGTTTGGGTGGGAGAATAAATGGGGAGAAAATATATAATGGTAGATGTCTTTGACTGAGCTTTGGCTGAGTTTTGGTGCATGTTCGAAAACTGGGAGTTGACTAAACGCATGGAAAAAGTATTTCCAACCCCAAAAGCAATGGAACATGGTGACATCATATTAAATAGATATAGAGACTATGGGGACAAAAGAAAAAATCTTGAAATTTGTCGTTTAAAATCATTTAGCTCTGCATCTTCCCACAAACGCCAACACAGTCCTTCACACTGAACTGAACGGGTAGCAATATGGGGCTGCTGTTATTTAATTAAAAGGTTCAAGCGCAGACAATTTGAGGAAAGGGGGGGGGGGGATACAAACAAAACGCTGCTACAATTATTTTTCTTTAAGTGTCTTTCTCTTCCTCCGTCTATGTGATTCTTCGGGGCATTTTGGAACCTGTTGACACAGATTATTCAGGTGGAGGCCTGAGGGGCTGGCTGAGGGCGCTAAGCTGGGCCAGTGTGCACATCTCAGCGCTTCCCTGGAATAGCTGCCAGCTCCGTCTGCTCGGCTGTGATAATGGAGCCTCCATTCCCCCTCTCTGTGTTGTGTGGAAATGTTTCCATTAGCCTTTGACAAGAAAAGGCCTCTCTGCAATTTAGTCCATCTTTTATGTCCATCTTGTTTCTTCCAGCATGCAGATTTTCTGCCTGCCTCCCTCTTTCCTCTGTGTGTCTTGCTTGCTAGTTTCCTGCCTCCTACACCCCTGGAGCGCTGCTGGAATGCTGGGGTGAGATAAAGAAAAGGCACCGCTCTGAGCAGGTTCTAGTGCTTTGCTTTTTCATATCTGTGACCTTTTTTTGTGGTTTGTAAACACAAGGGATAAACTGTGGTTTGACAGAGGCTCTTCCAATTCAAATCTGGCCTTTCTCACTAGCCGTTTAAAAAACATGCACTTTGACGGATTGAGTTGAGTATGAGGGAATCATGACACATTGTCTTTTGAATAGTATCCCTGTTTTTCCAAATCTGCTCCCTTCAATTGACACAGGCACATCTGGAAATTCCGATGTGACCTTTATTTGCATTACTAAGCTCATCGAATTTGAACGATAATTTACACATTCAGCTGAAACTAATGCAAAATATTGCCTTGAAAAGAGTGCAATGCAAATCGTGTGTCTTTTTTTGTAGCGTACAATAGGAATGGCATCCAAAAGACTAACGGCCAAGCAATAACTCGGACGTGGAATACTCTTACAGCTCAGAGTGACACGAGGAGGGAGAGAGGCCATGCGAAGCTCACGTCCTTTCAGTTACAAGACAAATTGTGGTTTGCATTGACTCTGTAAATAAAAACAGTGAAAGACTTCCTGAACCTCCTGTCTGTCTTAAAGAACCAGTGAACATACTGTCTACGAATGAGATTTAGACTACACGTACGGCTTGATAGGATACTTTTTAACTGAATGTTCATACTTAAACTTTACGATTCTACCTATATATATTAGAAACTACCTTTCTGTAGTTTCTAATACACTGATTAAAACACTATCTTTATGTTATTCTGATAACAAAGAATGGTTTTGTTACGAGCCTGCACACTAGCCGCCACACACAAAAAATGCACTGAGTAAGGGATTCATACTATATTATTTTCGAGAAACCAAGTTAAGAATGAAGTTGTGCTTTGATGAAGAAATGGTTGAAGAGAAAAGAGCTGAGTGAGCCGCTGCGTCTATTTGATCCCCACAATATACATTACTTAATCTACTGTCCACCTGCCACAGGCAGAGATGCGTGGCAGTTGCAGGGATGCAATTAAAAAACCGACACTCCCGGTCAGAAGTATTGTTCAGTGGATTCACCAATGAGACATTTTTCATGCATCTGCAACCATCCTTGACTAAATATATTGGTTACTTATAGTGTCTACTGCATCCTGTTCTTTGTCAGCATTAACAATGGCCTGTGTGTACTAGAATACAGGATGAATAAATACATGCAGCTGTGATTGTTTTATTATCAGTAATTCCCCTAAATTACCTAAATGTAAAAATATAAGTTTCAAAGCAAATGCATTACAACAAGTAACCAATACTAATAATAATAAAAGTAATATTTGTTTATTTTTTAATATGCTCATGATATTGCTTAGTGGCTGTGGGTACATTGAATTTCGAATTAGCTTGAAGTGAACTGTGATTAATTTGTACAATAAATCTTTATTATCTATGACTAAACTGTACAACAGCAAGTAATTGACTGTTCATGAATTACTAATGCAGCATGCAACTAGTAGATCTCACTAGAAGGCTGTGAGCCACAGTGCTGTTAGATTCCATTTGGCAAATAATACATAATCAACATTGGTGAATCTATTGATAGGCCCTACTGTAAACAGCAATGACACAGTAGGCCTGTTTATTCAGTCAGGGTCTATTTCGGAATATTTCAAAGCCACTCAGCCTAAACATATGCAATGATGAATTTTCTGCGCTGTTGAACATCTTGGGAATCTTCACCAAACCAATCAAGAAAATGTCTTAGGGCTCTGGTGGTACAGCATGGTGGATGGAAGACTTTTATTTAAATGGGTGTGTATAAGTATGCATGTGTGTCTGTATGTATCTAAACACAACGGCAGGAAGGAGCGGATGACTGGCAGACTTCTTTAATTTCCTCGAGGGCAAGGTTGCATGTACTGTTGCATCAGGTGACTGCAGCAGTGAGACTGAAGAGCATATCAAATCCATTAACCCCTGCTGTTATTATTTATCCACCCTCTGAAATCCCAAATGAAGGTCACATATCTACAAATGCAGCCAGCATGTCGTATGCGGCGGATCTTCCTGTATCACTAATGTTTGTGCTTCATCCTTCATCAAAGAGAGTGTGATATTAATGTGGCTCAGAGTGTCTGATAAAATATGCAGGAATGTGAGTGACAAACATGCAAAGCTACCCCCTGATTGTTGTGGTACATTAAAAAAAAAACGGCTTTCCACGTGGTGTGTGAGCTCGGAATATCAGTTTACATGACTTTGAAATCATAAGTAGTCTTCCGGATGACAGCAGTTGAAGAGCCCGAATTCTCAACACTCGGTTTCAAGTAACGTGATGATTTTTCTGCTCCATCACAAAAGCACTTGCAGGAATGTTGCAGGAAAAAATTCCTACAATTTGAAACTGTTCACTTAGTTGCATTTTCATTAAAAACAGAGTGTGCGAGTATTGTTTAAAGTTATCACACCAGGGAACAGATGTGCTTCATTTCCTGTTCTTGTGGCGCTTGCCTAGTCACACTTAATATAGACACACTGTCACATACACTTCACAAGTGTTTGTAGGATAAGTGCTGGATTCAGCAAGTGTTAAAAGCTTAATCCACCCAAATGTGTGAAACTGAGAAGTATTTTGTTCACACCAGAAGGAGTAAATTGACTGAGGTTTGGTGTCAAACACTTTTCTTTGCCATAAGAGCTTGGGGTCAATAATGTGACCCTTAATAATGGTTTAACTTTCAGCCAACTGTTTAAAAAAGACACACATACGCCGTGGAACCTGGAAATGGGAAATGGCACTAACACAGGATGCTTCAAACAATAATACTGTTCAATCACTTTCACAAACGTGACAAAAAAGCTGTAACAATGCTCAACGGTGGAAATACAGTGGAATTACTGCTTGGTTGCCATAGTGGCTTCCATATAGCCTGAACAAGGATCACGATTGGTAGCCGAGTAAAACATGGGCAAAGCGGCAGGGATTGTAACAGTAGGGGCATGTTTGTTGGAGAGTTTATGGATTTGTCATTGGAAACAACCAGATCTCGGTGTTCCAGACTCCACAACGCATCAATTTGATTCCAAATAAGACTCCCCGCTTAGGCCCCCTTTCCTTATCAGCGAACATGTCCACGTCAGTCTCCAAGATTTAGCCACGGCTAAATTCCTCCGTATTTCGGGCTGGCTGAATGATATGGACATCTACGCTGCTCCAATAGCTGCAGGCAGCGCCTCTTGAATAGCATTTTGTACATAAGCTTTAGCTTACTAGCCTAGGATACCAGGCCAATGCCTTATCCCTGTTAACAGAGACCCTTCTAAGACAGGATTAGTGGGGGAGATAGTCGGTGACAAGGGGGGACGGTCCATCTCCTGGGAAGCACCATCGCTAACCGAACCGTAATTGCATTTGTTTAGATAAGAAGATCTCAGCAAAAGGGGGTACTGTGTTAGTTCAGCAACGCAATGTGATTTTAAATTAATTTGACTAAAATATATAGAAATCAGAAGTCTGTACACAGATGCATGGCCTAATATTGTTTCTCTCTCTATTCTGGCTTTACTGTCGTTTGGTTTAATGAATCATGTTTACCGACTGTATCATACCAAATAATGACTTGGTCACATCCTGCAGAATTTCTGCAGAAATGATTTAGCATCAAGGTTTTTCCAGTAGAAAATACTTCATGTATGGTGGACAACAGGATGCGCAGGTCAATGAGCTACTTTTCCCTGTGTGAATTAACATGAACAGAGCCAAATGAGTGACATTCGAGGAGGAGAGAAAAAACAACCTGACTTTCACATCAGCGACCTTCCACTCTTCTCCGATAGTCCCCCATTCCTTTATGGCTTAACCATCTTTAATGCTTTATGTATGCCTTGTGTGACACTCTTTGCATAAATAATGCCAAATAATTGGGATTTATACATTATTCATTGTGCATTAATGCAGGTGAAATGGCTTTTTGGCTTTGACTGCTGTCTGTCGTTCAGAAAATAAAAGAAGAGGAGGCAGGGTATCATAGATACTTCGCTGGCGAGAGACAAAATTCTCCCACATATGCAATCAAAATGCATGAGACACGCATGGTCAGTGGAGCAACCATAGTGATATCCTCACCAGTATTTCTTCTTCCCATAAACAACAGCTCATAAAGTCGTCCTAATTGTTGAGTGAAAGCATTGATGTACTGCATATACTCTCTACCAGTGTTGGGCACGTTACTTTAAAAAAGTAATTAGTTATAGTTAGTCACTACTTGTTCAAAAGGTAACTGAGTTAGTAACTGAATTACTCTACAATAAAAGTAACTTGTTACCAGGGAAAGTAACTATTTGCGTTACTGTCCAAAAATTAGAGTTGCTTTCAACGGATGTCGACAAAGTTTTTGCTCCTGGATATAATGTACACATCACTTGCACGTTCTTGCCTTTGACCGCAATGAATTTGAAGTAGAGGTTATATCTCCACTTTGAAAATACTGTAGCTTGTCTTAAGTTCCTAAATGTTTAAATGGTTCTGATTACTCTATTACTTGGGCCAGGGTTGGGGTACCGCCCCTTCCGGCGTAATGTGTGTAGTTTTTGGCTCTTTATTGGCACAGAACGTTACAACTGGTGTCAGAAGAAAACTTAGTCGGATTCTAATAACGTAGTCGACCGCTCGGGCTTCGGCGGACTGCCATGTGGAGGAGGCTTTTTCTGGTGGAGATGGAGCGTTCTTTTGGCCGCGGAAAACTGTGTATGAACGGGAACGTGTATGAACAAAACGTAAACAAAGACGGCGGCGCCCATGCACAGCAAGTGCCGGTGGGTATAAAGACGCCGAGATACGCGGGGAAGTCTGACTGGGAGGCTTTTCATGCTCAGTTCGAGAGTAACGCGAGTAACAAACTCATTTACATTTTAGTAATTGTAACTGCGTTACTGGATTTAAGAAAATAATTCGTTACAGGCTCGTTACCGCTATAAGTAGTGGACTAACGCGTTAGTCCCAACACTGCTCTCTCCATATCGAATGCATGCCATACATCTAATTCATTGTTGTGGTTTTGGAGGTATATCTGTATTGAAAAATTAAAAATAGATTAACACATCTACTGTGCATATTTCCATTAGAACTTTTGATGTGATGGCACACAAACCAAAATAAAAAGGCTGTGGCGTGTTTTCTGCAGAACAGCTACAGAGATGATCCCTCTGGTAATAACAATACCGAATTGGTAATGTGAAAAGCCCCAAACAGACTTAACCTTATACTTACAGACTAAGCACTGTAATGAGTTATTTGGATGCTCCATGAAGCAATGACTTCACCACCCAGAGATACTTTTATGTATGAGAGATTATTACTAAGATAATATTGCTGAAATTGAGTGTGCAAAGGTGCGAGATCATTGCTTCTGGACATTGTATTTCAATATTGTGCAAAAATGAATATGCCTTAAGATTTGTTCTAAAGCAAGAACATATTAATTAATAGATTTACTGGAAAGGTATGAAAATGAATAGTTTTGGTAGTAATTGATACCTTTCTCAAACAACAAAGAAATAATCATAACATCCTTAATCTGAAATAGCTTAATTTCTCTTTTATGAAGGATGTCTCAAACTGCACTTACCACTCCTGTCTTGAGCTGGGCAGATTTTTAGTTCCCCTATACTTGTCCTAAATACCCTGCATAATGTCCTAATTACAGGGTTCTTGTGACCTTACTCGAACACATAGTGACCCAAACGTTAGAAACCCGGTAGCTCGGGAGGCTAGAAAAATTTAAACTGATACAGAGGGACCTGACTCCTTCTCCGGGCGAGTTTTACTGCGACATAATATTTCTTTTGGCAGGGGTCACGGGTGACCTGACGTACATCATCACTGACTTATTAGATCTTGAGGCAATTAGCCGAAAACAAACAGGCCAGACAGACCGGCCATTCAGTTGGCTGAACGGGGAGAAAATAGCCTGTGGCGCTCAGTCATTTCAGGGCCGCATCAAAGAGGAGTCCGTGGCATCAACAGAAAGAAAGAAACACATTGTTGTGGTGTAACACCCATACAGTACCGGGAGCTAAGCACATTCTTTTCCAGCGATTCAGGTTACAGACCCAGCTCGGCGCATTATGACAGGGTGGTGGATACAAGTTTTCACCTGAACACTATGTGCGGCATGGTTAGTTTGGGATTAAAAATCCACTTAGGGTCCTCCCCTGACATGGGAAATCAAGCCAGTGGAGTAGAATGTGGGGGCTAGTCCTCCGTCTGTCACTGGGGTCAAAGGGACATCTTGATGTGCAGTGCCATAATGACTGCAACGAGACTGGGCGCAGAAATCTTAAACCACTGGGCTTCGCTCAAAGGGGGAGATATCACTTCCTCACATAATTGTCTGCAATAATTACAAATTGAGACGGAACAAAGTGAGGTCTGTGGCATAGCATTTCCTGGGTATTGCTTTTTAAATAGCTATTATTCAAACTTTGGAGTTTTTTTTTTTCGTTTCATAGTAACAAGTTTGACGATTTTATTCAACCGCGTTGAGAAGCAAAATAAATGGAAGAAGAGTATAGTAGACAACATTTGAATAAAGAAATGCTGGGTTTAAAACCGTAAACTAAAATAACGTCCGACACTTTGAGCTTTTTTCACACCCGTTGCATGCCAAGAGTGTGTAAAGCAGGCACCTGTGCACTGCCATCTCACAACACCTGTGCTGGTGTTTAATCTCTGTTCAGAATGTTCTAAATATGAGACATCCTCCCCACGTATCAATTATTCCATGATTTAACACAACCTAAAGACGTTTGAGAAACAAAAGGCACTTTCATCAGCCTCTCCAAAGTGGAGGGGAAGACAAATGGGAGTTTTTTGGGCTTCTCAGACTTATCAGTTTCATCTGAATGGCCATTGGAATGCCAAGATTTTACTCAGGCGTTTTTTCCCACCAGATTTCCCTTTTTCTGGGCGTCGCTTTTTACATCTTTTTTTTATTATTATTTCTTCATCATCCACTTCCAAAGATCTGGTTCCTGATATGCCAAATTACCTGCGGTATCAATTGTGCCACTGGCAATGCATTGTAAGCTTATAAATTCCATCAAAGCCCTCAGAAGGATCTCCCTCGCCACTGTCACTGACTTCATTGTCTTTAGAAAGCAGCTGGAGACGGGAGACGCCTTCTGAAGTTGAGAGGTTATGCCCGGTGTTATCATAACAGAGTAACTGTGTGTGCATTGGCAAGATGAGGAGCTGTTGCAAATCGAGTGACTCACATGAGATTTGATCGGGGTCAATTATTCATGTCAAAGAGCCAGACCTCTCACTTTAATAGGCTTTTAAAAAAAGTTTATATTCTCCCATTTCTGTTATCATGGATCCAATAATATAAGACTGTGGAAAGAAAAAAGCCTGTTAACATCGCCGGACAACTCCGATACAAGACATTACATTTTGATTTCACAGCCACACAACCTATTACCTCACCGTGAAACAGATCCAACTAGGGATATAATGTTTTGGGAAACTCTGCTCTGCTCACATATATAACCTATGAATTATTGTTGCAGGACATCTTACATTAGTAGGGCGATTTCTACACCCTTTGTCCCCCACTCAGATAAACCTGTGTGGAATTTGTTTGGCCGCGCTGCTCATTTATCCCTTCCCCAAAATGTGATTGTTTAGATTGTTAATAGTTTTACTCGTCAGTAATTAAAGAAAAAAGCCCTGAAGTGAAGATTACTCAACAATTGGACTAATACAGATAATTCATAGAGAATGCAAAATAGTTACGGGGTGGAAAAGCTTTACTTTGGCTGTTGTGACTATCAAATGATTTGTGTTTTGAATGGACAGTAAGTCGTTTTAACTAATGCCAAAGACTTTAACCTACCAAATGTGTTTCCAAGATGTCTTTCAATTTATTAATATAGTTAAAGAATGTATGGAGACGGTCATTGGTATGATAATGTCACTTGGTTCTCCTTAAAGAATTCTCTTTTTTGGATGTCTCAATAATGGTGGTTGTGCTTTCAGTTTATTAGTGTTGGATGGATTGTCTCTTCTTTGGATTGTCTCCAATAACAGCCTAACAAAGCAGAAGACTGGGGGTCTGCGTCATGTAATTGCACCCTGGTGTTACTATTCAGCGTTTATGCTCAGCAGTGGATGAGACTAATATCCTTTACAATATCAGTATACAAAGCTGCTTAACACAACTCCCATGCCGGAACACTTAAGGAAATTAATTCTTAATTAGACTGTATTTCTAATAGAAATTAATGCAGGTCATTGTGAGTGCTATAATTTCAAATGGATCTGGATTTGTTAACGTAAGGTCTCATAGTTTTATTTAACATCATGCTACCAAGTTACTTAGTGTGAATGTTTCTAATTGTGTGCTGAAACATATTACTGAGACATGAACTGTAAATATACATATATACTGCATATAGGCTGCATAGGCTAAGGGCCATAATAAAAGACACAATTAGTGCATACTCTCAAAAAAGATAGGTAAAATGAGTAAAATATGACTTAAGTACACATATAAATATAGGACAATTTAAAACTTTTCTTCATACCATCTCCATTCATACGCGTCATGAATAAATAAATAAAATATAATAGTCTGCCAAAATGTTTCTTAAACAGAGCATATTGATTCTCTTTGGTGAGCTGTGTTAGCGAATCGAAGCTTCTCTCAGATACTCGTGCTTGAACTGATCCAGACCAAAGATGGTTATGACACGTTGAACAAAATAACACTTGACATTGAACCAACTTGCAGATAGCACTATGCGTGCAGCGATGCATTTTTCAATTGTGCAGGTTTTTGCAATCCATCTAAGTCAATATGTACAAATATGTAACATACATTATTGAACACCGTTAATAAATGTTACATTACAGCACTTTGTTCAAATAGGTAGTTTGCACATCTCAGGATAATTTATATTATGTGATAAAACTGTCAGCAGGAATAGTAACAGTGACTGCTCGTGTCCTCACTGAGTGTCCTCTTAAGACTTGTCTCTGGCAGTTGTGTGTAGAGGTGGGTGATCCCACGGGGGCAGCTGCGTATGCGCTGGAGTCTGGGCCGGGGGGCTCATTGCCATGCATGACAGTGTTGTAGGGAGATTAGAATAACACTGACTATACTCTGTAAATGAAGAAGAGGAGCGAGGGAAGCCTCAGGAGTCCATTATGGATTTTAATAATACATCAAGGTGGTGTAACCGAATAACCGATCTCAGAGGGAAGAGGAGAGGAAGACGGGAAACAAAATGCACACGTGACATTTGGCTAATATGACAATGTGAATTATGAAAACAAAAAGGACTTTTAGTTAATCTTGTCTTTCCTCTTTTTGTCATTTTTAGGCGTTTTAGTTGATGTTTTCTCCCTCTAACTTCCCCTTAAATCCAGAACACGGTGTAAACAAACAAAAGTGGAGGAAAAACAGTTTGGCATCTCTGTAGATTAATTAATGTGCCTGCAACTTGGCATCACCGGGTGGAAATTATGTGCATAAATAATATCACTAATTAAAAAGATGCAGATTAACATGCAAATAATGTTAATGAGGATCTGCAATTCCAGAGTGTATTCGCATAACATCAACAATTTAATGTGTTGGAAGGACTGTGTTTGCATTACATTAATAAAATTCAAAGACCCCCGTGCATAGAAAATTCTGTTGGAGTCTGTGTTTCCACTTGTGAGTTGTAAATTCTGTGGGCAGTAACCGCCACTTCTTTGGCAGATGCAAAAGTTATTATCTCAAAGGCTGGCTGAAGTGGTGCCATGAGCCAGTACGGCCAGCTGTTAGTGGACGGCCAGCCAGAAAAGCACTGAGACAATTAACTGTATTAGTTGTTGGGCTCCGCTATTTATTTTCTCTCAGATTCATTTCTCATGGTTGACCAGAAATCTGCTGGAGAGACGGGAAACCGACACACAACAACACTCCAACTGGGAGCAAATGTAGGAAAATTCAGCTGCCTTCCTACTTAGAGAAGCAAATGCTATCAAGAGAAATAACTGTTGATGTGGCATCAACAGTCTCTAATCCAGGCCGTGTTTCATGCTTGTTTCTACTGTATTTTACTGTACTGTGCATTTGGGGAAAGCGAGAGACAGAGGGAACATAACTCAATCTTTTAGATGGTCTTATCAGGTGATTTTTAAATGTATTTCAGCACTTGTGTAAACTTTAGTTCCTGGAAGAAGATTCTCCTGACAGCTCGTCCGGCCAAACGACAAATACTTTACAAGCATGAAAAAAAAAAAGAAGCTCTATGTGGACTTAATGGATTTCACAGTAGAAATGAAATGACAAACTTGAGTGAGCGCACAGCTTCCTGTGGGGCAAATGTCTGCTGGATTTGGATCGTTACCTGTAGAATAAACAAGGGCCTTTCTTAACAAGGAAAAATACTGCTTGTGTCCATCAACACAGCGTCGAGCAGGGAGAAGGAAAGGCTCTCCAGTCTGCAGTGATACGCATCGACTGTCCTCCAGAGGACGTTTACTCTGAAGCCATTCATTTCACAATGGGCCAAGGCTCTTAACCCGCTCATCTCACGTTGGGCAGAAACCCCAAAACAATAACGTATATCATAGGCGCAGCTTTCACTTATGAATTTCTCAATTTCACTATACAATCGACAATATGTGGCACGCTGTGTTTTTGTAGAGAAACGAACGTCATTGCTGAGAAATGTTAAATAATAGATGAAAAGGCAGATGTATTGAAACAGTACAGAAAGTACTATGTTTGTACTATTGTGACAGGCGGAACATTTAAGTTCTAATAAATATATGTTTATTGAGAGGCTGTTGAGCATTTATGACGTTGAAATTGGAGCAGCTGCATAACATAAATCCCAACAAATTATAGTTCAGAGCATAAACCTTCTTTGTTTCTAGTGGAGTTACGAGATGATATTGTGTTTCGAGTTCCATGCTATTCAAAAGTTGCGCGTTCAGTCAATACAAAGCTATGAAAAATATGTGTTTTTCTTTCTGCATACATACAGCAGCGTAGAAAAACAATCCCACACTGTGTCCACCTCTTTCGTCTTTGTGGGAAAGATGGGGCCTGCTAAAATATTCAGGCCCAGTGGATGCAAACGATAGCTTCCTAGGACATACGCTTTGTGTTATGCTTGGCATTGACTGCGCTACAGTGTGATATTCAGAAAGGAAAGTGGAGCGGGGAAAAAAAAAAAGAGAAACACAATGACCTCTTCAGTTGGGCACGGCTCTAGCAGCTGGCCAATAACTTAAACAGGGCCTTGTAATATGCTTGCTTTGGGCTGCGGGGAACTGCACAGACAACACATAAAAATATGACAAGCAGATGATGGATTAGGGTCATAAGTATCAGTTCAGCCATACAAACAAAACATCATGATCGTGTGTTACGACAATGCGGTTAATAGACAGAAATTAGCAGATGTTGATTGCGGCCCGGATGCTGTCGGCATACCAACAGGCTGAGAGGCGTAGGCAGCAGGATTGGCTGTACGGGGGCTGAGACCCTCCCACCCCCTCGTGGCATGTGTAAACGCACAGTAAAAACAGTGCAGCCCACACTTAATGTTTGGTGTTTGTTAGTCTGTTGCGTGATGCACTTTCCCTGCGGAACGCTGACCTGTTTTGATGTGATCCTCTAAGGTGAAATGCACATTTTGGAGAGGGCTGCTGTACCATTCGCTTCCCTCATGAATCCAACGTTGTCTTTACTTCTCTGAAGACTTCCAGTGACCCTCAGCACTAAGCTACAATTTCCTAAAACTGCTTTCCAAAACGGATCGGTCCCCCGTGCTGTTGTATCTCTCTACTGTGTTGGGTTGTGTTTGGTCTGCATTGTTTTTATGATTCAAAAGATGGAATCAATTTTTTTTATCTATATTCTCAGCATTTTAAACAGGGTGATTTAAGATGTAATACCACAAACGTTTACAGAAAGTACAAATACAGGCCTATAGGAATATGTAAAGTCTCATACATGTAAAGAATGTTAAGTGTTGGTACATGTTTAAATCAAGAAACAACATACATTTGAGATATTCCTAAATAATAACCAGCAAAAAAAAAGCGTTTCACAAAATAAGGGTTTACAAATCTCAATTCAGAGAAAATGAAATAAACCCATCCATTCAGCTTTAACTAATACAGAATTAATAGCACTGACAATGACCAAATTATTTTCAAACTCCAGGCAGACAAAAGAGAGAGAGGGAAAGAGGGGAATTAAATCGCAATTATCATAAAATCCATCATTGTAATTCACACCGGCTGATTGTTGCAGTGTTTGGATAGGTAATGATTTTCTAATATGAGAAGGCAATTTGCATAAATAGCCTGGAGATGGGTTATCGCCGTCATCATCATCATCATTTTCGATTCCGCACAATTACGATCCCTGCACCATATATCAGAGCTCACAGCTATGTAAAACCACAGCACTAATTAATAAGCCATTTACAGACTAGCAGCTAGTTACAGTTGGTCCTGCTGATGACCTTAGCGAAGATGAGCCGTCTCAGAAGTGCCTGTGTGTAACTACAAACATAATGATGTGCCAGGAGGGAATCATTAAAAATAATTTACACAAGCCTTCATTTACCCAGATCTTTTGATAGCACGCTTCCCCCGGTGTTTAGATCCGTGGCACAGAACCTCCTCACCATTTGGAGAGTGCCGGCCGGGGGAACGAGTGGGGATACCTAAGTGGTTAATTAAGAGCTGTTGGGGCGCCGGGAGAGTCTCCTGAAAAATCTCTCTGATGTCTGCTGTGTCAAGTGTCTCTCCCAGACTGAGCAGCGAGAGGTGGCTGCCACGCTAGGCTAATTACCGGGGAAGGCAGGGAGCAGCTGAGGAGAGGAGAGGGGCCTCTAAATGAATCACTTTCTCCAAGACTCTAAGCAATTGCACACACACACACACACACACACGCGCGCGTGCGTTGGATTACAAATATTTGGGCAATCAAACACGTTTTGGGACTAGCTGCCAGGACGGCGTGCTCCGTTGAGCTCAAAGAGGAGATATCAGGTCTATACTCGATCCATGAGGGATGTGAAAGGGTTAACCACACCTGGATGAGAACGATGCTCTGACTGAGAGGAAGGCGGGTTTTCATGGGACGGAGGACTGAAGAGAGAAGGGAGAGAGAGGGAGATAGAGAGAGAGGGAGAATTGAGACGGGTAGACGGGCTGAACAACAGGCATGTTAGGCGCATGATCAAAAACAAGCAGCTCACACAAAGTCCTGCTGCTAATGCTGTCATCCTCTCCTTAACTGTCTCATCGGCGCAAGACGCTGTTCAGCACCATATAGCACCATATGCAATGTTAAACGAATTGATGGGCGGCTAACTGGGAAAATAACCGTCAATTCCACCTTTATTGCCTTAATTGAAAATGTGCACTGCTCCCTAATGGTACGAAGGGCCAAAAGGAAGTGTACCAAATATGTCTGCTTTAATCTGCAGAATTCCCTGCTGCAGAGTCAAAATGATGTTCAAACGAAAGTGCTGCCAGGGGGAAAGGGGCTGAACGACACAACGGGATGCAGGCAATAGCCGCCTGAAAGCCTATGCTGATCATGATACTTTGGACCAGGCCCTTGAATACGCTTGGCTCCGTCCTCCTTCCTTCTCGCTCTGCCTCCCTCTCTCTCTCTCTCTCTCTTTTTATGCCTCTGACTCCAGACCATCCTTTCGGAGGGAGCAGAGGGAGAAAAAGGACTAGCCGGGGGGGGGGGGGGCGGCGGGGGGGGAGACAATAAGGGTTTTAAAGCCTCGGAGCTGCCTACAGCAAAGCCGCTTTCCAGGCAACGAAGCGCCAGGCGGCTGCTAACCAAGCCAAGCGCTCCAGCCACATCAGCCATGACAGAAGGCTGGCAGAACAATCATCTTAACAATATGGCTGAGTCGCTGACCCCACACTGAATTGGGGCTATCGCTCCAGCGATGGCTAGTGTTATGGCTGGCTGGCCGCAGGCTGTAATGGCTCAACAGTGAGCCATGCCTTGGACCAGGCGGCGTGCGTCGGGACGAGGGGTTTGAGCCGGTTGTCGAGGAATGCTGAGGCAGTGAAAGCCTGGAATGCTTGGTGATTATTAACACGGACTTGGATGATAATCAATGATCGTCCACGGACACGTTGAATGAGGACCTGTTCATTTGCATACAATGTTATGTATCGTTAAACGACCTAAATGATGGAACACGTGAATTTGACTTACTTGGTATCACCACCCGCAGACTAAGAACTGCTGTATTAAAACTTATTAAAACTCACAGAATGACTGTGTGCTTTTTCATATAATTGTTCAGGGTAAAAGAAAAGTAGGAGTTGGTCTCTACAGCTCTACTTATGTGCAACTGCGAATCCCTAAATGTTCTAAGAGACCCAGACCTTGCAGTTATCACCGAAATACCATCATTATTTTAATTGACCGGGCTACTTCTGTCAAGCTGGAAACCTGGTTCTAACTCTGTGAGCTGAAAAGCTGGAAATTATATGTTTCGCTAAGGAGGGCGCTTTTGTGGGGGGGAAATGCTTGAGGATTAGGGAGAAACAAACGTGCTATTAAACGATTTCCTCCTGTGTGTGTTTACATTAAAGTGTCACTTAAGCTTCCCTTTACATTTTAAGACGAGACACCGTTTGACTTAAGGGTATGTACTAGCACATGCTGAATAAATAATAGTAGTTCAAGACTCTGATGCGAGAGTGTGTCGTAAATCAAATGAAATAAACTAAATAAAATATAATCACAGCAAAATGTAGAACGAACAGATTAAGGAATATCTAAATAATCATTTTGCAGGATAATGTGCAGTTTGGCAACATGACTAAAATAAAGAAACTGAGACTTCTCACCTTCCTCTTGACTTTATTCCCCTATAATTGTATAGGATTTGTGTAAAATACTAACGTGTTCCATTATTTGAGTCAAAAGCAGATATTTGCACAGAGGCTGAAGTCCCCAGACTGAAAATGAGAGGTGTAAGGAGCCATGGCGGGGCCCAGGGCGTGGGCTGTCGCCACTGTTAGCCAGGGTACACATAAACACACAAAAAGGGGTATTTTCATGCTTGTCTTTAGGTGTGTGAGCGTGTGCGACCACAAAGTGTAGCACGTTGTGCCCAAAGGATCACAGCTGCTAACAAGCACACACATGCACGCGTGCACAATGCAATGTTCAAAAATCCACACAACCAAAACGCTGGTCACATGTTACTATCTGAACATTACCTGTGCATTTGAAAATCATTTTAAAGCAATTGCAATAAATGAAACCAATAAAGTATCAAATAACAATTGATTTCCAGAGTGTTCCCCCCAGAAACCAAGAAGTTAGTCACCGTGTAGTGAGTTGTTTCACACCACCTCTAGCTTTCATAATTTGTTTTCATTCCACCACATAATGCTGTGTAAAACTGTTGGTGGGAGTATGGGAGACCTGGAGGTATCACACACACTCGTGGTTTTGTGTGTTTGCTTTGCTCTCACTTTCCTTTTTTCCTTTTTCTTTTTTTAATGAGATGAAAATGAAGGATTTTAATGCCACATTTCCATGCCTGCCATGCTTCACGCAGCCCTGCGAACAAACACTGGTATCAATAGTTGGCCAGAAACTAGTGCCATGAAGGCTGCCATGAAATTTGTTTATCTAGCTGCCGAATAGTTTTCAGCTGGGGATATATGGCATAATAATGCAAGAACTGTGGGCTCTGTAATTAAGTCTGTCTTCAGATGCTTTCGAAACAATTCATTAACACACTCGCTCACCCTCAGCTGAGATGCAGAAGGCAATGCCATTCATTACGCAATGGAAGTCATTAATTCAATTATATTTTGAAAAGTTTTTGGCCAGCCAAGGACAATTTTCCCTCCAGTTTGTTATAATTAATTGATCTCATTATGTGTTTTGCAATACAGTAATTGGTGTTCCAGAGCAAAGTTATTATTATCTTTTTGTGTGATTATCCTCCAGAAGATTTTGGATGCGAGGTAAATTTCCTTCCTCTTCGTTTTAAACTAAACTCCACAGGGGTTTGCATAGTTTTTCACACACATTGAAGTTGAGGATGGAGGAACAGTGTGAGGGCAGGCAGGTGAAGGTGTTCATTGAAGGCTGTAACTTTAGAAGCAGTTCGAATGAGTGCAACCATATAAAACAGATCATGTTTGACTTTAGACGGAGGCCAAGAAGCTTATACTTCACTCTTGTTGTTAGCACATATTTATACAAGCTGACATTGTATCCTGTTTAGTTTTTTTTTGCAATATGAAGTCTGATCTTACAAAAACATTAAATGATGTACAGAAAAGAAGAGACTTCTGCTATGTCCTCTACTTCTAAACAACCAATTCAGTACGCTCTGTAGCATTTTAAGTAGATTCAGTCCCGATGTCATTTCAAAAACATGAAAATGGCAAATAAACTACTTGAGTCATAAAGTCCACCGTGTTGTCAAGTATTCTGATGGTGATGCACAAGTAAAAAGCCCTTTTCCCTTTTTACATTTTGGACACTTTTCAATTTGCCACAGAGGCTTAGCCAACCTTAAAGTGCCTACAAATTATGAAATGAGGCTTTTTGCCCCCATTGCGCTCTTGCCAACTGGCTGCCTATGGCAACACATTCAAAGCTAAAAGTTGTTTTTTCAAAGCCGGGCCAATTAAAGGATATGAAAGACAACATAATTTAAACTGTGATCGTTTGGCAGAACCTTGGAATGGATAGTGGCCCCTGTAATGGCCCATCTAAGGGCGCTCGTGACTCTACTGGAGGGATACTAAATATTTCCCATAGTGAGAGTGGGGGGGGATTTGCATCATGTTCTGTTTGCATCTGATGGACTTTCTGGGTCAGTAGTGAGAGAACAATTATTTGCATATTGAGCACACGCTTCTGAACACACATTTTATGAAGTGCTTCAAGAAGGTGAATAAACTAGCTAATAAAAAAAAACAATAAAGATAATGCCATGGCTAGATGCATGTCAGTGATCTAAAGCGTTCTTTACGGAAGGGACCCTCGCAGTCATTCCTTGACAAAACAGTCACCTTATTTACAAGGCTCACAATAACCTCACGCAAATGTCGAAAAGAGGAATAAACAGAGGGGAGGAAAAAAATAATTAGCATATTAATCTTTTTTATGCCGTCATCTCTCAGGTCCAGAGGACCCACGGTGTAATTTAAATCTAAATGCTTTCCCTGGCATTAGAATTCATTTTAGATGGGTCAATTGTTCCATAATAAAGGGATTGAAGGTGTACTTCATGCAAGAGATTTATGTTTGCCATTTGTTCATATTCATGTGCTACTGAATACCCCTCAATTCAAATGGTGATGGCAGCTCATATCAGTCGAGCTCCAGACCTACAGATCACTAACCGGCAGCAATGAATTTCATTTGCGGAGGACAAAACAAGTAAGGGAGGGAGGGAGGGAGGGAGAGAAAGCAAGAGAGAGAGAGAGAGAGAGAGAGAGAGAGAGAGAGACACGGAGAGGGTGGGAGGGGGGGTGTGGGGGCGGATCAGCTCCCCCAACACAGTTTATTGATTTTTTTCCTGCTCAACAGAAAGCCTGCATAACAGCTCTATTGCCCTCATAATGATTAGTGACAAAAGTTTAATTAAGCAATTATGAAGCCAATAATAGAGTTGTCTGGTTTGCTTAGCTTTAGACTGTTTAAGACTTATCTCCCTCTCGCACATCACAGCAGCTGGAATGTGCTTGAAGAGATTAATGCCGCGAGAACACAGATGCCCACTTTAACACGGAGCCATGATGCCGTTGAATGAAGTTGAGAACACAAGCGTCTCTTTATCAAATTACAAGTCTGCTTTTCATGAATATGGAGGAAAAGGGGAAGAGAAATTCAGCAATGGCTTCAAGGTGTAATTATAAAGACATACAACAGAGAGACACACAATTCCATTTTAGTAATCTCCCCGTAAGAAATATGCATGATAATGTATCACTGAATAAAGACATACAATGTTCTAAGAGGCTTTGGCATTTTACATTAGCTCAAACAATTGGATATTTCTCCATGTTCCTTCATTTTCTGTGCAATCCCCACCTCGCTTTTTGTTTGACATGTTTTTTGGGGGGAAATTGATTAGATTATCTCACCTCTACATAAAGGCAGCGACAAACAAATACGCTGTAATGATATCCACTTTGCATTTAATTGACTTCTGGGCAACTGACATAGATGTCTGTTCAAAAAAGGGTGATGTGCAAAACAATGTGGTAAAGAAACAAAAACCGGATAAATTGTGCCAGAAGATTTAAAGAATTACTGTTTGAATTGCACTTTAATCAAATAAAAGATTCTTCCAAAAGCAAGCAGTTGACCACCTCAAATGTCACCCTGTACTTCCAGTATACCCTGACAGAATCCATTATACACGTTTCCTATACTACTAATGCATTGTCACTTAAATCTTTAACAGGATTTCATTTTTAAATCACAAGCTCAGATCTGTAGCAGTTGTGAGTGGCCTTCAGTGGTTCCAGTGTATCTGAGGAAAAGCTATATATGGCATGAAAGCGCTTTTACTCAATACAGTCCTAAAGTCCTCGGCACTCTGAGCTTATCCACATTTACTAGGAGCCCAGCAACACAAAGTTGTGCGCTGTGACGGCCTAAATCCTAGACGAGGCACGCGGGGAAACAGGCCGAACACAGGCTGCAGTTATTCCTAAAGCATATCAAGTATTTATATGTTCTGAAATAAAGCTATTATGAGGAGGGAATCTCAGACGGCTCTGGGACATGTTTACACCATTTTAGATAATGCCTGCTCTTGCTCTACACATAGAATCGCAGATTAGTCTTAATATATAGTATAAAAGTGTGAGGCCGAATTCCGTTGAATTTAATGGGTTTTCTGAAGTGTGGTTTTACCAGCTTTAGATTGTGTTTCCACATAGCGTCGTCCCAAAGTGTTCTGAGCTTTACAGGGTGGGAGCTATTCGATGGTGGAATACAAACCAAATGCATATGCACCACGATCTTACATTTCTCAACGAGACTTCCTTGATTATCTGATCGATAGCACGGTACAATGATTCAAATCCTTTTAGACGCCTGCGCGTGTGTGTTTGGCTGCTATGCACGTGAGAATTTATGCCCGCATACAATTCATTGTCCTTTTCTCCCTAAAAGGCTGACTTCGTAATACTGATTAAAATCCGTAAACTTCAATTGCAACACTTCACTTGTCCTGCAATGTGTACCTCTCAGTTGGGCGTGTCAGAGACAGGCAGCGGATGCTGCTGAAAGATATACAGATCAAAATTAAAAAAAAATAAAGAAAAGGAGAATAAGCACGACACAATAAGCACAATGTCCCACACCACATGCTGCGTCGTGGGATGTTGTGCTCCCGCCCTCCGTTCCACTCTTTCCCCGTGGCTTCCTAGGACAATGAGATGACATGCTGAAGGTGGGACTGCATCTGGCATCATATTTAAACAGGGCTGCCACATCTCAGGAGCCAGGGTCGTTGCCAGATTGCAGGCTAATTAAGGAGCTTCTTGGATGACCATCAGTGCCTGTCGGTGGGCAAGGTAGCAGGCTGAGCCTTGCTCTGCCACACTCCCACTGCGAGGCCTTGAAAAGACGAATGGCCACTGAAACCCCCGCGGGACCTCATAATACTACATATTTTCCTCCAAAACAAAAGATGTCCCTCGTGGGATTCCTATTTCCCTTTTTTCCTGTGTCCCCTCCCCCCTTTTCAAACAAGTGTAAATTGCCTTGCCTTTCGGGTAAGTGCTCAAGTGGCCTGTCCACACACATTAGCCAATTGTCGCTAAAGCAAATAGCCACTAAAATATGTATTCCACAGATGCTAGCAGCTGAATGCAATAATTAGCGGTGATATAATGTGATGTGAAGGTTATTTAATGACTTTGTCCTCTAAATTTGCAATAAATAATTATTTTGTGTAATTAAAGGATAGAAATGTGATGACATTATGGGCTTGGCTTCAGGGTAAAAAAACCAAAGCTGGTGTTGTGTTGACAGATAGTCACCCTGTTAGCTGCTTAACAGATAACATCTCTCAGTGCAGTTTGACTTGCTTTTAATTGCTTTGTGAAAGTTCTGCTTAAGAAAGGAGGGCCCGAGAGTCTCTCCATGGTTTGTGCATTTGGCATGATGCCTGTTTATGACAGGCAATATAACAGAGCAAAGCACGACCAGCTTGACAGTGAGTGGGAAGCCGGGATTGTTTACTTGACTTCATTTCTATTCCCTTCATTTGCCGCCTTTATTTTGTGCCAGTGTGAGAAAATCGGAGGGGAAACGAGATGTGGTTGAACGGAGCAGCTTGCTGGCTGCTTGGCTAATAAGATGCCCATCATGCTAGCTAGCGCCGCTGATTTGTGTCTCCTTCTAACTCTCCCCATGATTACATTCTGAGAAGCCCCCCCAACCCCCTCCTTTTCCTTCACCCAGCTGATCCTCGTCTTGTTACGTGGCATTAATGACACTTCAGTCATTGCGGCTTTCAAGCAGAGCCCTTCCACAGCGAACAGAGAGTTGACATTTCCTGACATTTTCCCAACTAATTACAGTACAAATAATTAAGCATGTTCCTCTATGTAACAAATGAAGGCGAAAGCCGTCTGTCAGCCTGGGCCATGATTGATGACACTCCGGGAGACTTTATCTGATGGGTCCTGCCATGAGGTACAGAGGAGGCAAATTTATTAGAACGAACAATGCAAATTTAGAGTCATCTCATCCAGTTATGTGCGAAGGCAATATCCGTGTCAAGGTGAATGTGACAATGGAAGCAAAATATTAGCATTTTGTGGAGCAGGCTGAAGGGGACATCAGAGCACTGAGATGACAGGCCTAATTATTTTGGCTCACACAGGCCAGGACAGCTGTTTCTGGTGTCCTGAACAAGCCTGTCACACAGGTAACCAAATAGGGTCTGCGTACGAGCCTCTGTATTCGACACTCCACGGATGTGTCTGCCACTAATGACCAATGCTAATGTCGCTGCCATGTCTCAAAAAACGGAGGAAAAAAATGTGGAGGTGTCACCATCCATGCTTTTCTTTTTTTTATCAGTCAACATGTTTTTCATAATTATGTGATATTATAATGAATCCTGCCTGGTACCTATTGGCCAACCGTTTTCTCTATTATAATTTTGACATTTCCTTCTATTATAGAACAGGATTGTACATAGACACCTCCCCTCTCGTAGAGCTAAAAGGTAAACTTAAATAAATATTGAACTGTCAAAATAAATATTTGAACTGTAAGATCATTTAAACTATTGTATTTTTTTGTATGACATTTACTTTTTCTCATGGTTATTGATGTACTGTACAGTATATAAGAAATATGACAAGTTGGGTAACTATATTTTGCAATTATAATTACATTATGAACATATCTCCTGTGTATCCCAGTTAATTGGTTTTATAAAAATGATCATCTACAACAAACCCTATTTAAAGATCAATCATAAAATGTACGGCAAGCACATAGTAATCTGTGGATTAAACAACGGTGTAATTACAGTTTTCTCCTATATCTATAATGGATAATGTTAAGTATTTCCTGGCATTTATTCAGCTGTTTTTGTATTAGTGAGCTACTTGTAGTATATGAACCAACAATGAACAGGTTTAGGCTCTTATGCTACCTTTTATGCTACCAAATAGCAATATGTTGATTCCATACGTCTGTGCTTTGGGGAATACAGAGGTGGCTGCCCACACTCATAATGATCTAGAACGGGTACTTGGGGGCAGCCTCACAATGGCTCTTAAGGGGCAGGCGAATCCGGATGGGTTTGGAAAAAATCTACATGGGGATCAAAGTTTGATGCTTAGTGGCTCGCTGGCTGGCTTGGAACAGATGGGCGTCGGAGGCACTATGAGCCCATTGAGATTCAGGATCCAAAGTGGCTGCTGCTGCTCTGTAAACACAGGCAGATGATGCCTTTGTGTCAGTGAATTGCTGAAATGCATTTAGGTAAGTCGGGATGTGGGCTTTTTTGGCATATAACTGCAGAAGTAAAGCAAAAGACGGCAGTGTAGTGAAACAGGAGTGAGCATTGTGATTGAGTTTGTGTATCTTGCTTTTGTTTTGTCTCTAAATCACCACAATTAGCAGCAGATTTAGGCTATACAATGCTCTATTCTATATCTCACCTTCATATTGATAAAAGAAATTGCTTTATATGTATATGTGTTATCAGGAAACATTTATTGCCATAACATGTAACACTGCGTCAAATCTTCCTGATTGTGCCGTATCTGTCATAAAATTAGATTCAATTAAAATTCCTCTGAGGCACATTTTAATATTAGGCTGACAGCCCTCATTTAGTGTTTCCTCCTTGGCTCAGAATATTTTTAAAGGGCAGAGTAAGACAGTGTCACTTAACTCCGGACCTTAAGACAGATGACGCAGGCACCAGGCAGTACAGGCATTAGCAACACTGGATTAAAGAACCAACACACACACGCGGTCGTATACAGTATACACACAGTTTTGCAAGCACTGTTTCTGTACATTAAGATAAATGTTCAAATGCATACATAATGCCACACTGTGCACATAATACACTCGCTTGTTGCATGCAACCTCATGAACTATAGAGACGGAGCTTAATTGAATGCATATATTTACATAAGCAGGAAAGAGAAACCATGTGAATGAATGTCAGCGCACATATTTCCTGTTCCAGCGACCTCAGATCTCTGCCATTCAACGTTGCAGCTATAGGTACACTGCTGACAGCTTTGAAATGCCATAAAGTTGGGCCGAGGTCAGAAACAGTGACACAAAGCCTGACTTTCTTTGTCAAACACGACAATTAGTTCTTACAACCCAGAATGTTGGCACTTCAAGCAGGGAAAAAAACAGTTAACAATGTAAAACAGGTAGAACATGTTCTGTTATGTTGACATCAGTGATGTTCGACAGCGCCCCCAGGGACTCAGTGCTCTTTAATCCGGCTCTGCACGACGGTGCCAATTCAAGACGTTGTATGTTATATATATTTATTTTGATATTGTCAGGAACCATTTCATATTTGAATGAACGTTTTGGACTGTTGGTGGATCATTTGACTATTTCAGTTCGACTTAACTTTGTTGCATCTAAATTGATCTTGAATTCAAATCACACTATGCAGATCTTGTAAAAGTAGCAATGAAATACTCTCATCTAGTGTCAATATAAGACAATAAATGTCAAATAGTTTTGCAAAAGTACAAGAGGTATCGAAATAAACATTGCTTATTTTTGAAATATCTCCAATATGAATTAATAATAATAACACAGTAAGTAAAATACTTAAATCCACTAAGTTGTTAAAAGTGCTTGCTGAAATGTATTCAGCTACTTTGCAAATAGGTGCATATCCAGGTGATGATTAACACAATGCAGGCAGAACATACGTTTCAACCTATTGTTATTTTTCCAACCATGGTTCAGCAGCATGTCGTGTCAGGGACGGGAGGAGAAGATTTTTTTTGAATCCACTGAATTCCCATGGATAAATATCTTGGCATGACACAAAGCCAGCATAGATAACGAAGGTAACGCCAATAAACGACAAATGTCCCTGTTGGATTTCTATGTAATTTTGGAGCCTGGCAATATTCGGCACCCCATCACCTTATGGTTGGCAGAGGAAGAAAACACGCAAGGAGACAGAGCAGAAGCTACAGAGAGAGAGAGAGAGGGAGAGAGAGGGAGAAGGCCTCAGGGTCTTGCATTTAACCTGCCCACCAATCCCATTCAATGTCATTACTCCTTCCCACTCCATTTTATCAGCTCCTCGAGACTGTAGTTTCCTAGAAGTGACCGTTGTTCGGCGCTCTGTGAAACAGTCACAGGGCTAATGGGATGAGATGCAAAGAATTATAAATGCTGACAGTAAATCATATTACATCCCTAATAAGCATTAACTGGATAACTGGGTCAAAGCTGTATTATCTTAATTGATTTTTCTAAAGAAACCTGACAGTGAAATGTCAATGCTTGAATATTTCTTCATGCATCATTAAAACAAGATTGGCTTTTAACAAAAAAGGTAGGGGGGCGGGATCCTTTGGGCGGAATTGATTCTTGCTGGAGGCTGCCCTGCACAAGTAAGTGTATTACATAAAAATCTATACAGGATATTAAAACAACACCCATTTTGCAAGACAGTTACAATTAAAAGCTGACACCCACCTATACTTTTGGGTCTGCTATTACTGCCAGCCAACAAATGCATTTCAGCCCTGTGACTCGCTGCAATTAATGGCCGGACTGTGTAAATGCCCAGAAACCTTTGTTAGCGGAGTATTTGAGCTGGTGCCGGTACTTGCATAGTAAAAATACTCTCAGCAAACTGAACCATCAAACATCAAAAACTGGTTTGTCACAGAACTTCTCCTAGATGTCAAAATGTCGACATAAATCTGGTCAATAACCGTATTGTGTCCTCAATTTGTGATCTATTATTTACATTTTAAAGTACATTTAATTACCGTGGTACACAAATCACAGTGGCTTGATGACATTAAATGAACCTTTATATAAGTCAGTTTTTCGCCATATAATGTCATTGTTGAAAGGTGACAACAGCCCTCAATAGATTTTAACAGCATGTCTAAAGTTTGATGCTAGCTGTCTACTCCAAATTATCCTTGAGACGGTAGCGTTGCGATCCGCTACATTCTGTCAGACATCTGAAACTTGCCGTCCGTATGAACTGACTTGTGATCAGAGGATTAAGGTAAAAGTGTCCAGTTGTTCGTGCCGCTGTAACTCATCGTCAAAAACGGCAGCAGAAACCGCCTCACGCTGACAGCCTGCAGAATCCCTCTTTATCAACTCGCGTCTCAGGCGAAATTCAATCGGATGTCAGTTAAATGACTCAGGGAATGTTTAACATATTAAGTTACAGCACCTTGGTGGGACCGGTCTTATTCTGAGCGTGCGCAGCGCTGGCCAAGATGTCGCGTTCTCGGTGTGTGAAGGGCTGGCGTGGAGAGCAGGTTGGCCTGCGTCAGTTGGCACCGCCGCAGAGCAAATGCTGGGTATAAATCAGTCTCACTGACACGCCGCCTCTCATCAAGTGACATCCCGCGGTGTCCCCATCAGTTGCGAAGTAATAAAGACGTATGGGAGGAAAACAGAAGCAATCACAGCAGATGCCAAGGTGAAATGCATCTAGGGTCTGCGGAGATGTGTCAGGTGTGAGAAGTCCGTCAGGATCACGATCATTACTGATGTTGCTGCTCTTTAAATATGGAGCTGATAAGGCATTGAGGCCTTTTCCTGTGCTATCATTTTGTGGTAACACTTGTATTTAAATAATAACAATTTACTTACTTCAACAACATAAACCCCTATGAATTATTAAAGTAAATGATGCGAAAGTAGGCGACATGTTTTGCATTAGAGCCCTTTTGTGCACACATTATGGTTACCAGATATAGACAATAATTCGACCGGATTTAGTCTTTAATTTACCTCAGCAATACGTACGTAGACCTAAGAGGCTGTTGGCTGTTAACAGGCATTAAATAACCTCAGATTAAGGTTAACTTTTCCTGTTTTTTTAGCATAACTATCCTTAAATATATGTGTTAATTGAAAAAAAAAGTATCAACATTGCTTCACATATCTATTTTTAGAGACTTTGTCATGAGCATGAAATGGTATAACTGTACTGTTGAGTGACACATTCAGCTGCAATAAATAGTTGCCTCACACATGTCTATTTGATGTGTGTGTGTATACACGAAAGAAAGAGGGGGTGTGAGAGTGAGGAGGAGCTACGAGGGTTTGTGAAACAATATAATATTCATGACAGTCCTGCAGGAAGTTGTCTTGTCTCTAGGCTCCTGGAAAACACTGCACGCTCACACACACACACACAGCTGCACAGTCCGGTGGTGCTTACCTGACATCTGCATATGCCATTCAGAAGGGCAAGATGTGTCTGCATCAGTGATTTCTAAACACTTTGGGGTCAACAAATTATTAATATTTAGTATTAGCACTGATGACAATGCGGCATCCTCCTGAGAGCCGGGCAAAATGTTGAGCAGGGACCATTCTCTTGACGGCAACTATGTTTGGCAGATGGTGCTGTCAGTTTAGGTCTTCGTTTATTCTTCCATGCATATGGCAACATCTCCCCTTTGTTAAAGAACAAGCGAGCACGCTCATGTATTATCTATGGGGCTGAAAAGCATGCAAACATAAGCAGGAATGTATCAGAGGTGATTAAACTTCTGTAAACAGCCAGCAGTGGTTGTTGTAAATGGGATTTTAGGGACAGAAATAGAAGAAACATATGGCCGGAGACAGGAAGAGGGCCTGATACCTGGACGGGATGGACCAAGGCCCCTCGGCGTGGTGTTAGTCACGGGACGTCACCTGAAAGACACGGCAGGCCATGCTATGCAGAGGACTCGTTTTATGTAGTCGACTAACAATAACACAATCCTGTCTTTTAGCCTCCTCATCACTAAATATCCTCAGATATTTAGTGTCACACTAAATATCCTCAGATATTTAGTGTGATTTTTAGATATTTAGAGTGTTCAGAAAGATTCCGGAAATAATAGGAAAACAAAAGTACTCATTATACAGAAGAATAGCCCATGTGTGTTATATTAAACAGTTTTATTATAAGTAATTGCTCTATCATCATGTCTGACCATTTAGTGTCTAACTCCTAATTCGATCTATACAAAAAATACACACAATAAATTAAACAGATTTCTTTAAGATCATGGTATACAATATCTTAACCAAAGTTGCATAACACGGACAATTCACCAAAGACAATGACGCGACACTGGACGACAGATTCACCGGACTTAAATACACAAGGGAGGTGGAAACAGGTGGAATCACTCAGACAATCACAAGGGGAGACAGGACAAGGCAGGAAGTGAAGTTACCCAGGGAGACCAGAAACATGAAACCACACAATAAAACAGGAAAAGGGACCAAACCGTGACACAATAAATTAAACACATGTTTTTTTTGAGATACAATATATTAACCAAAGTTGCATAATTAGTGTACTGGAGCAAAAAGTGAAGCACAATAGTGCATATATTTACGTATTATTAG
Source organism: Apeltes quadracus (assembly GCA_021346845.1). NCBI lineage: Eukaryota > Metazoa > Chordata > Actinopteri > Perciformes > Gasterosteidae > Apeltes > Apeltes quadracus. The sequence goes on from CM037936.1 coordinate 17,542,424, forward strand.
ACCGTAAGTCTTTTTGCAGCAATACATACGAAATATATACTCATCCACTTTTACACTGACAATTATACATAGAATACAGAATAGAATGTAAATCTGAATCAGAAATGTTCCTAGGCTTCTTTACGTGGATTCAAAAGCAAGAGATGACTAAATTATTTTCAACAAATTAGTTTGGAAGGGTCTCAGATGTGGGTAGAACAGAAGGCACAATAGATTCACAAAAATACCTTCCCCTCTCCGTGTCATGAATGTTCTGTCTGGTTTCCCTTTGAGAAAATGAGGGGTATTTCTGGGGTAGAAATCAGAGAGAGAGAGAGAGAGAGAGAGAGAGAGAGAGACCTCCAGACTTCTGGAGTGTTAAACAGCGAGGGGTCTTACTCCTGCTTTTCTCTGACATGAAGCTGGGTTGGATAGAATCGACACTGGGGTTGAGCAGGCGGATGAGTGGAGATATGAGGGTCCCTGTGGCGACCTGGCAGGTGCCATAGCAACAGAGGGTGGGAAGATAGGGAGTGGAGACACGGTGAGGGAGAGGCAGAGAAAGAGGATATCCCAATAGAGTGAGCGGGGGCACAGTACGAGCAGCGAAATCACTTGTGACAGACCCAAACACAGGTCGGCAGCTTTCATGTTGCAGCCTGTGACTAATCTTCGGGCAAGAAAAGGAGAAAGAGAGAGAGAGAGAAGGCACAGACACTGTGGGTACGAGTATGAGAAAGCAACAAAGACGGAGATCTTCAATAATTAATTGTCCGATGCAGTGGTTGTTTAAATGACAGCTAATTTGATTGACAGATGTGGCGTATTTGATCTGCATACTCCCTTGCCACTCTGCTACTGTTGGATCCTCTCTTTCAAGTTCTCTCTTGCTCTTACCCTCCTCTTTATCCTTTAAGTCCTCTGCAAGTAGCATGGCCTTGTAGCTGCAGGGTAAAACATGCGACTCTCTGCTTTGGAATTTGGTATTTACCGGCTTGTTCTAGTTAACGTTTACTTTGCAACTCGTACAACTGACTCTTCACCGCTATAACAGAGGTAGCTGAACACGGTTGTGAGTGGGGCAAAATAGTTCAGTAGTTTGACCGTACCACAATAAATAATGTTCCCATGAATGTAACCGTGAAGATAAGCGTTTTATTAGCGGGCCTGGAAACTCATTTCGAACACGCTGTTAGTACACAACTCTTCATTATTTTCAGCCTGTTACCTTTTGTTCAAATGCTACAATGCTTAAACTTTCTCATACCATTAGGTCCATAATGTCTCGACAGACAGGATTCTGTTGGTAATTGGTGCCATGTGTCCATCCGCTGATATATGCCGCATTTAAAAGAAGTTATGTCTAGTGTGTAGGATGGTGGGAGTCCATCATTCAGGGAGACAGTGAGCGTTCCCTGCTAAACAGTGCCTTCATTGACCTAATAACTGGCAGCCTACTCAGTCACCAGCATGTTGAGTAGTATTCATTATTCATGCTCATTAAATTCTGGGCCTCATACGCGCAAAGACTGCCAGCCTGCTGCCAAACTGTGTTGGTTTTTGTGATGTGCCCACTTGAGACTTAGGGATTTAAAAAACCAGGACAGCACTTCTGGAAAAACTAGCATACAAATACACAAAATTCATTCCGCTTCCAGTTTAATTTGATCTCATTTGACAAAATACACAATTATACTCACCTCCATTCTTTTGCCATGAAAAGGATTTGGAATTAATAAAACAGGAGAGAAATGTGCCTGCTCCCATTATCCCTCCCACCCGCCGCCCCCCATGAAAAGCGATTTGGAGTCATATTCTGCCATTTTGCATATAAATATTCAGTTAGTTGATCGTATTCTTTTTTGCCATTCGCAGTCAATGGAATTGAGCAGCCTTACGAAACCTTTTTTTCAATGGAAGGCATCTTTGATGCATTTAAAACACCGTCTTGTGTCCCATCTATTTAGTTGTTTTTATTGCAGACAGAATCGGCTGCGCTCCCGTCTATCTGCATCACAATTGTGATTTGGGGGTGAAAACAAAGCACAAACTCAACATCTTAAGACACAGCATGTGCATGTAATGTTAAGTCGCTTTCCGCATGGTGGTGATCTTGAATGGACCTGCTGTTTACTCTGTGCGTGATCCCAGAGCTTCTCCGAAATGTGGATTTGTCATGATCTGAGCAGACAATGAAACATTGAAGGTTTGACATGTGCTTGGATGAGCCATGACGTGATGAACCTGAAATGGCGCACTGGAAAAAAGGAAGCGTCTATGAATGCGCATGCCGCTTACAAAGAGGAAAACAGCAATGTAGTATGCCTACGAGGGAATGAAGCAATGTTTTACATGGATTCTACATTCAGAGCAAAAGTGTGACAAGTGCACTACGATACAAAGAGGACAGATAGGAAGCACTTATTTATCAACACACGCGTCCTACCAGCATCTGTCTCCACCATTTCCAGGACTGCGGGGAAATCCATATTTGTCTCCCCTGTGCTCAATTCCCCAAAAAAAATACCCACAGTTCCAGCTCAGAGAGAGAGAGAGGATTACTGCTTTCCCATATGTTGTCCTGTGCAGACACAGCCATATCAATCTGAGCCTGGTCAGTTGCTCTTTCATATACTCCTAATGTACTGGAAAGCCCTCCACAGTCGGCTGCCCCTCACTGCTGCTCATGAACAGGTCTCAGTCCCAAATTCCACAATGGAGAACAATCAGGCTTTTCTGTTGGATTAGGAAAAGAGGGATGGGGTTTGAAGGGGGTGTGGAGGGGGGGGGTGAAAGCCCCTGGTGGCTGATTGTAGTCTGGTAAGGTTATGTTTTAATACTGGGACACTTTAGCAGTGGTGCTTTGTGTGGTGACTGCGTCAGAAACAAGAGGTCTCTATAAACAGTGAGGCCCCACTGGGGCACTTTCATTCGTCATGGCCTCCTGTGACAGCGGCGTGGCGAGGAGTCATCTGGAATCGTCTTCTGCAGGCTCCGGCGAATGTGAGCTCCCTCTCTGCTCTCCTCCCCAACCTTGAAGTGGAGGCCAGCCATGTGAGACAACCACACGCACATACACGCACACACACAGGAAGAACTGTGTGGTCTGAGAGTGCATGTGATGTTAATTTGTGTGAATTGTTAATTTGGGGTTCATTTTTGAAATATGTGCATTATTAAAACTTGCAACGAGCATCAGCGCTGGCCAAAACACACAACTGCAGTCGTGTTGAGCACAATACGGGACTTCTTTGAGGCGGAGTTTGCCATGTTTGCAAAAGATCATCAGTTATCTGTCATGAGCACATTCTAGATGACAGCACAGGTTTTTACGAGTCACAAACTAACAATGGTCTCACTTGTGAGACAAGAACTCAAATATTAGTTTTGAGCCTGTTCTTTGAATTTCTGGGGTTAGTTTGGATTAGTAGCTCTAATCTAGGCGCTGGTACGCTGGGGGAATTTCCTGGAGTCAATGAGATGGGAGTGTTTCCGAACAAACACGACTTCAAAGGGTGGGTGCTTTGCAGAAAGGTGGGGTTGAATGCAAACATGTATTCATTTAACTTTTTTTTTTTTCCTCCCTCAAAGCATCTCTGTG